>OX327700.1:15000000-17500000 GCA_946807835.1 Ailanthus altissimus | reverse complement strand
ACACATTTTGGTGATTTCAACTCTTTAAATATATTAATATGATTAATATATTATTTATTGTATTTATTATATGATTTAATTATTTCGCAATGTTAAATATATATATAAGATATGTATTTTATGTAATAAACACTATTGCACATGCATACACCCCAATATATTAGATCTTTGAGAATTATATTATAAACGTTTAGAGCACATTTTTAAGGAATGAGTAGAACACTTAATTCGATTAAGGATACTTCCTCCCCTTGATTCTGATGATCTAGGAGATTTTGTTGACTGTATAAGAGAAAAATTGACCCCAAAAAAAAACTAAGAAAAATGGTGCCACTTGTAGTCAGAACTTGTTAAAGATCATTCATACTAATATTGGTGGGCTTTACTCTGCTACCTTATGTGGTAAAAAGTACTTTATTACATTTATTGATGATTTTTCATGATATAGCTATGTTTATTTGATCAAAGAAAAGGTAGACACTCTTAAAATGTTTGATGTCTTCCAAATATAAGTTGAGAATCAACTATGGAAAGTCATCAAGATTATAAGATTTAATTTGCTAGAGTACTTATGGGGTTAAGCCATTAAAACAACAACCTATATTCTAAACCTTGTTCTTAGCAAGTCATTGCCTAAAATACATTTTGAACTATAGATAGGTAGAAAACCTTTTTTGAATCACTTTAGAGTATAGGGTGTCCAACTGAGGTAAATATCTATGATCATTTTTTAAAGAAGATAGATTTGATAACTACTAGATGTTACTTTATCGAATATCTTAGTCACTCAAAAGGATACAAATTTTATTATCCAACTTATGGCACTAGAGTGGTGAGTCTTAAGTAGCAAAATTTTTAAAGTTAGATGTTGCTGAAAATATTTCCTTGTAGTCCCATGAAAGAGTGGAAGAGATTCCTTTGTAGAAGAGATTCCTTTAACCTATGAGCCTATAAATTACTTTTCTTTTAAAGTACAAGGGAAGAGATCACATAAAACTAGAAATGCTACTATTTTCAATGACTACCATATTTATCTTGGAAAGGGAGACTATGACATTAAAAAAGAAGTGGACTCGGTAACTTATCGTGAAGCTCTTAATGGAAATCAAGCAAATAAATGGTTAATTGCCATAAGAAATTAGATGCAGTCTATGTTTAATAATGATGTTTGGGAACTTATGGATCCTACTAAAGGATATCAACCCATAGATTTAAATAGGTATTCAAGATAAAGAGAGACAACAAAAGGAATTTTGAAAGATTCAAGGCTCGAATGGTTGTAAAAAGGTAAACAAAGTGAGAAGGTATTGATTTCACAGAGACCTATCCACTAGTTTCCTCCAAAGACTCTTTTAGGGTGATTATGGAATTGGTAGCTCATTTCGACTTAAAGCTTCACAAAATGGATGTTAAGATAGTCTTTCTCAATAAAGGTTTAAGTGAAGAGGTCTACATATCTCAACCTAAACGATTCAAGCAAAATGGAAAAGAGAACATGGTATGCAATTTAAAAATGTCTATTTATGGTTTCAAGCAAGTTTCTCGCCAATAATACTTAAAATTTGATAAAGTGGTGACCTCTTATAATTTTGTAGAAAATAAGTTTAATTAGTACGTATACAAGAAAACTAGTTTGAGTTAGTTCATTTTTATTTGTCTGCTAATTTTTATATGAAAGATCTTAAAAAAGCATCTTTTGATTTTAGGCATTGAGATTTGTCGTGATAGGTCTTGAAACATCTTAGGACTATCTCAGAGAGCCTACATTGATTGTATGCTTAAAAGGTTTATAAACTATATAATATGTTTAGTGATTACTTTTAAATTGGATTGTAGCATTTTTTGTGTAGAAATCCGGTTGAGTGGCAAGTATAGGCATTTAGGTCTCACTGAAACATGTTATGAGAGGGCTAAGTATAGAATCTTAATTTTGTATATAAAAGTTAGGTTCCCGCTTTAACTTAGATTCAATTATTGAGAATAGTACGTTCTTCTCTATTGAAATCCACCAATTATTAATTTAAGTCATAAAGAAGAAGACTAATTTTTAATTTGCTATGATGATCAATTAATCAACAGTAATGTGTCAAATAGATATGCTTTCAATAATCAATTTTTTAATTATTATGTCTTTTTTATTTATATATGGTGTTAATCATAATTATTTAATTTTGTAATACTATGATGTTGATTGAATTTATTTTCAACAGGACTGTCTTTCTAATTCGAAATGAAAATTCCTTTATCGAGATCAAGGTGATGGCAAAAAAAAAAAAAAAATGCTTATACTTTAATAATCCGTTCATTATAAACATCAAGGGCTTTAATAAGAATGATGAAGGAATTGTTGTCAAAGACTTAATAAGAATGATGAAGGAATTGTTGTCCATGGAGTCGAGTGGGGCGGCGGATTCTAGAATCAAGAGTTTTAACTAAATAAAGTATTAGAAGATACACGAGAAAGAATAAAATAAAATAAAAACTGAGAAATTTGAAGTTGACGTGGTTGTCGTTATAACTCTTAAATCTTCACATGCTCTTGATTTCAATTTGGCCCACGTGATGCTATGTTTGGAAGCAAACAGACCGTCTTTAAGTGGAGAAAACGATTTAGAGTTTCATGCTGAGCTCAAGTAGTCAAAACCTATACCAACGACTGTAATAATAGTAATTGTTTTAATATTAATATTAATTTTTTATTTAATAATTAATTTTTT
This sequence comes from Ailanthus altissimus, assembly GCA_946807835.1. Lineage (NCBI taxonomy): Eukaryota > Viridiplantae > Streptophyta > Magnoliopsida > Sapindales > Simaroubaceae > Ailanthus > Ailanthus altissimus. The sequence goes on along the minus strand of OX327700.1, from coordinate 17,497,283 downwards.
TTAAATTAAATAATAAATTAATATAATATTAAAATTAAGATTCTAAGTTCAACTTTTATATTTAGATTCTCAATTAATTTATTAATTTTTATCTTTTACTTATAAGAGGAACTATTAAGATTAATTTTTAATATTTATTTTTAATATTAATATTAAATTTTTTTTAACAATTTAAAATTTTGAATTAAATAATAAATTAATAATAATAATATATTGAAGTAATATATATTTTATTAAAAGTTTTTGGTAAGAATAAAAAATTAATAACAATGTATTAAAGTGATTTATGCTCTAGCAACTCACTGAAAAATAGCTGCAAATTTCTCCACCATCGATATACGGAAAATAAAAGTAAGTTTGAAAAGTAGTTAAGTTGCAAATTTCTCCACCATCGATGTATAGAAAATAAAAGAAAGGAAAAACAATTAACAATGATAAAAAAGCCAAGTGCGTACCAACTCAAAATTCCACCTTTGCCTTTGCTTTTTGAATTACTTTTTCTGTTCACCACTTCTTGATGGTTCATTTTGTGTGGTTAGTGTGAGCACAGAGTGCACTTAAAAAATTTAGAAAGGTTCTGAACTCTTACGTAATTAGACATATATGGGATCAACTACTCTTTGTCAGATAGGGTGCATGCATGTACAATGATAAAGAACTTGCGGAAGTCTTTGCAATTTGCAAAGTCATGAATCATGACGATCTGTAATTAAATTGGCAAATTTTGAAATCCACTTATTCGTAACACCTACCTGTTGATGCTTTGTCATGGGACAAACTGGAAGTGCATATTCATATACCTGTTGATGCTTTGCAAGTTGGCCGGTTGTCCTAGGCCTGTAAATCACCTGCCTATAATTACAGTCTCTTGCTATATCTACATGATGTTATATTTTATTAAGCTGCTATGCCATACATGACTTTTAATCCAAAGTTGTCGAATTAGCGATTTATTAATATAATTATTTTAAGAAGCCTTTTTTTATTGTTAATTTAGTGGCGGACCTGAGTTCAAATTTTCGGGCACAAATATTTTTAAAATGGAAATTTATTGGGTCATATTCTATATTTTGTGTGATCGAAATTACTATATTAAATTTTTGCAGAGGCCAAAATTTTTTTAAATAAAATCTTAGGAGTTCTCTTTTATTTATTTTTTTAAAACTAATTTATTCTCTAGAGTTTAAATTATAAATAAACACTTCTTTGTTTAAAAATTAAATATGTGACACAGTCCTTCAAGGTTTAGTATCATAATTTTTATTGTTAAGAGTATGCTCTTAAAATATAATTATTTCTATTTAGATACTATTAAAATTAAAAATATAGGTTATTCATTCATTTAGATGTTTTGTAATTTTAAAATTTTTTTATTCAAATATTATGAAATTCCTTAATTATTATATGTATTATTAAACTTAGTATATAATAATTATATGCAAGAGAAATAAGTTTAAGCATAACAATCTAAAATATTCTTTAATCTAAATGAAGATAAAAACTTCGTTTAATAGACTATAAGTACGATCTATTTGTATATTTTATATAATGGTCTTAACTTGATCATTTTATGTATTGACATAGAAAATAGAGGCATTTTGTATAATATTGATTATATCAGATTGGACCATAATAAAATTAATTCCTTGTTAATTTTCGTAAATAAAAAGAATTTATTTCATCACAATAGAATTATATATGGATTACTATTAATTCTAAGTAATTAATGATCTACTATTTATTGAGTTACATTTATTAATCTACAAGAAAATAAAATTGTAAAATCTTTTTAGTCAATTACTAAGTATTGTATAGATATAACAAAATGAATGGTTTAGAATATTTTTCATAAAAATGAAATCTACTCCTTATAAGAAGAAGTTAGATAAGTTGTTTCCTTGATAATTTATTCTAATTTTGAACATAATGAACTCAGTTTTTTTTAAGAATTAAAAAATATTTAATTTGAATTTTGTAAATTAAATATTCAAAAGAGGATCAATGTGAATTAAAGATAAAGATGTAATTAGAGATGTTAATAGACACTCAATCTAGCTCAAATTATAAACACTTATGGATGATTAATCTTTATAAAATAATTGTTAAGTGGACAAAGATAATCTTCTGTTTATAATTTATCCGCAAAATTAAGAGTTTAACTTTATATTTTTAATAAACTAATATAAAGTTAATAAATAAAATTATATTGATTAAATAATTTTAATCAAATGATTTATTTTATTATAGGTTAATTTTACAAGTCCATGGGGTCCCATCGGGTCCCATGTGGCTCTAAACAAAATTTTTAGATCTAAAGTATTAATTTGCCTAAGTATAATTAAATTTATTAGATCTAATTAATTATTTTTATTAGTTGACTTAGGGTTAATTTAATTAAACTCACCGAGCCCAAGCCCAATCAATTATTGGTCCAATCCATAATGGTTATAAAATTAAATAAGTAATTAGATTATTTAGATAATTTGAATAATTATAGAATATTTATTAAATTATCATTAAATTAAAAATAATATTAGATATTATTTTTATCCTAATACTTATCAGATAAGAATTTATTTATTTAATTATCTAAATTAAAATAATATAAGACATCATTTTATACTAATTCTATTAAGAATTAGAGTTTATGTTAAATACGTATGTTCTTGAAAGAAAAATACATATAGATTAAGAAGAGATTTTGAGAATTTTTTTACATTTATGCTTTTATATTTTTCTTGAATTTAATAATTTTTACAAAGAGAAAAATAAAACATAAAAATTTAAATCTTCCACAATTAATTGACTCGTCCATCCAAACAGTCCATTCATAAGAGATACAATAGAAATGATTTGTCGCTTTTAACAAAGAATATCTTTTAAAAATTCACAATCAAAGTATATGTTTTATAAAAGTATTCTTGCATTTACATATATTTATAATTATGAGCGTATTTTATAACTCTCGGTTCCAAATGCATGCATTTCGTGGTTTTGTTGTGCGGACTTATCTGTCCTCACCAAACACAACTGACCAACAATAATTTCTATAAGAAAAGAATATTATGGTTCACTTATAGTTACATTATGTTGTGCCCATACAACAATTCACAACCTTTTTAAAGAGGAAAAAGCAAAAAAAAATCTGAAATGTAGAATTCAGTGTATATTTTCCATTTCTTATGGTAAGAATAGATTTGATCGAAAATAAATGGCATGAAACACGATGATGGAGCTTTTTGGGAAAATATATGTGATATCTTTTTCTATAGGAAATAGATAAGTTTCATTCCTTGATGCGAAGATATTTATAATTATATATATGCACAAAGCTTGTTGGAATGCTTGGAGAAGAATCGGGCATTACTAAAAAAATAGTTTTCATTAACATCGTGTTATTGATATTTTTTTAAATAGTATCAATGAATACAAATATCAATGAATTGTTGATATTATGGTATCGAAAAAATGAAGTATCAATATATTGTTAATACTGTGGTATTAGAAAATAAAGTGTTAATGAATTACTGATACACAGTATTAAAAAATTATTTTTTTATTTAAAAATTTTAATTATTAAAGTAAATTTAAAAATTTTAAATTAATATAATATTTAAAACGACATCAATATTTTTAATTTTTTTTATGAATTAGCTAAATTTAAGTGTCCATACTGTTTATGACCTTTTTTGTATTTTTATATTGAATGTTATAATTTGTCCAACTCTAATTTTAAATTTAATTAATTTAAATGTTATAATTCCGTATTCAATTTCAATTTTTATTAGGTTAAATGTGTTGGGATTTGTGCTTACGTGCCATCCCATAATGTATAAATATATAGTGATTGTATTTATACAATTATTATTTCTAATAAAATCGTTAATATTATTTTTATTAAATGGTAAGATGCTTGTAACGTTTTAGACATTGTATGATCTGAAGGAGTTCAGATTTGATTTAAAAGAGTTTAGACCAGGGCTAAGAGTTAGCAACGCTAATAGTTATAAACACTAAGAGTTAGTGGTACTAAGAGTTAGCAAAATCTAATGAGTTAGAGCCTTGTCTAAAATGGGACAATGACCTGAGAATATATTAGTAATGATATAGCTGCAATGAGTTGCAGATGGTGCTAAGAAATGTCATTATGCAAGTATGTTCTCAAACATAATGTTCCTGATCTAATTTCATCGATGCGGGTCTATCGATGAAATCCATTAATATAGATTAGTGTATGTTTATATCTGGATGGTCCAGATGGTTAGTCTTAGCAAACCATGAGCTTAGTAGGAAGCTCATATAGAGATGCAGGTATTCAGTAAGGACTGGATATTGAACAGACTCACGAAAACATCCAATAGACATCTCATAAAGCCGTCAATTGAAGGTCTTCCGAGTTGAGTAGTATTTGTGGTCCTTTGACCTGAGCGCCACGGTGGGCTTGTGAGTGATCCATCATGCTTTGGTTCCACACATGTCAGAAACCTTTCAGGGTCTGACCGCTGGGTGTCGCTGGGTATGGTCCGATGCTCATGGAGTTCGGTGTGCGTAGATATGGGATCCATCAGCTCATATGAGTGGGTTGTATATCCTAATGCTCCGAGATTGTATTTTAGAAAGTCTTGTGGCCACAAGCATAAACCTCGGAAAAGATATTTGTGGTCCTTTGACTTGAGCGCCACGGTGGGCTTGTGAGTGATCCATCATGCTTTGGTTCCACACATGTCAGAAACCTTTCATGGTCTGACCGCTGGGTGTCACTGGGTATGGTCCGATGCTCATGGAGTTCGGTGTGCGTAGATATGGGATCCATCAGCTCATATGAGTGGGTTGTATATCCTAATGCTCCGAGATTGTATTTTAGAAAGTCTTGTGGCCACAAGCATAAACCTCGGAAAAGATATTCCGGAGGAATAAACAATATCACAAAAGTGTTTGTGGATATTGTTTTATGAAATATAAATCTGGAGATAAGTTCGTGGTTAAGCAAATAGAGATTTGACGGTGATGATCTATATCTCTGCTCTTCAAGGATATAAATGATGGAAGAATTATACGAATATGTAATAACCTCAACTTGTATGGTCTAACATGCTAATTTGTAATATCCGTAACGTGCGTGTGGGACATTGTTCACGGACGTATGGAGGAGCTCTATATGACAAATTAGGTGTGGACCTAGAGAGTCTCACAATATGAAGTATACTCGTTGTGCACTGGGGTAGCGGATTGGATTGAATAGTTCGATCCAATAAATTTCAGTAAAAGAGAACGATTATTTAGGGATCCCTCGGATTATACATTTGTCAAGACTTAATTGTTAAGTACATCACTTAATTAATTAACAAGGGTTGTTAATTAATAGAATATTGACAAATGACAAAATTTGTTCCATGATTTGATTTTACCTTTTTACCATTTAACCATGGTAGTAAAAATTAGTAAGGTAAAAAGTAATTATTCAAAATTGTTTTGAATAATTAAATCATATATTATTATAATATTATTAGATAATATTATAATATATATAGATTATGGCATTGTATTTTAATACAATGAGTGGCCTAGATGTTGGCCATTTAATTACCCATTATAATTAAAGTAATTATAATTGTTAGGTAATGATTAATTTTGGTGGCCATTATTCTAGTGCTTGGTTTAATTAATTCTAAATGGGAGACCAACAATAAAATTGGTGGAGCATTTCATGTTGTTTATTTTGTTTAATCAAAGTGTTGAATAAACAAAATGAATTTTAGCAAAACAATTGAATTCATTTTTTCATTCATTCAATTTTTGGGAGAAGAATTTGGCAATGGCAAGGAAGAGAGGTAAGAGAGAGTTCTTTGAGTTTTATTCTTTCAAGTGTTGAAAAATAAACAAACTTCTCTTCATCTCCTTCTTTAATGGATGGCCAAAAATGAATGATATGTAAATTGAGAAAAAGATAATTATTTTGCAAAGAGTTATTCAAATAATTATCATGTAGAAATTGTTTCTAATATTAATATACAAGAGTTGTATGTTAAAGATTTTTAATTAATACAAGAGTTGTATAGAAAATATTTACCATCTCCATTTAAGAAACAAAAATTGTATTCAAAAGAGTTTGAATACAAGTGCTGAAAATTTTAAACACTAAGCTACCATTCTAGCTCCTTAATCCCACCAAAAGTTATGGACTAGAATTGTTCAACATATACTTCAAGGTGAGCTCTTCACATGGATTATTGAAGAACTTGAAGAATTTGTAAAGCTACTTTCATTAGGTGAGTATTTTACATTATGTGTTATAATACAATATTGTTCATCATGTTTATATTTGTATAATTGTTATACTTGTTCATATATGTGATATATGTTGTTCATCATGTTCATAATTGTATAATTGTTATACTTATGCATATATGTGATATATGTTGAATTTGTTAAAATGGGTGTATTTTGTAACATGCTTCTGCTGCGCATATAGTAATTTTTGAAATTACGCACACACTCGTATAATCACACACTCTATGATAAACACCCAACAAAATATTATAAAGCTAAATCTAATTTCAACTATGTTAACTGTTAAAATTCTAAATTAAATTTAAATTTTAATTATATTAAATATTATAATTTATATTCCAATTTTTAATTATGTTCAATTAGAGATAGCAAAATCAAGATTCGATTTTTGCTCTGTGCATATCCAAATCAAAATTTTTTCAAGTAACAAAACTCGAATTTAGCCTAAATATTTCCAGCCGAATCCAGTTAAGCTCCCTTTTAAAATTTTCCAATTTGTTTTTTAAATTTTTTTATTATTTTAGTAAATTACAAATTTTTGGGATATTTATTTTATAAAATAATTATTTGATTTGTATTTATAATTTGTTAGTACATTAGAGATATATAGTATGGAAAGTTATTTTTTATTAAAAAAATTAATTAATTAAATTAATTTAAACTAAAAATATTAATATACATTATTGAAAAGATAATTATTTTTTTGGTTTATCAAAATTGCAAACGACATAACAGTCCTCGGGAAAGATTGTCCTCTACTGAAACCCTAGTACTAAAACTCTCTCAAAATCAAAGTTTGTAGCCGCCACCCCTATAACACACTTCCACCCCTCCAGCCTATTTCCTCTTTTTGTTTCAACCCTATTTCTATTCATTTCTCCTGACTTTGCTATCTCTTCATCTCTTCGGTGGGCTTCCTTTAGTTTCGATGACCGGAAAAAGTTCACTGTTGTGGTGCCTTGCTACAAGGCTGAGTTTGACAGCCTTTGCCATCCGACGTCGTGCTGTATCAACCGTCAAAGGGTTAACGGATCCAACCACAACAACCAACAAATATTTTCCTACTCTGTACAACGGCGCGTCTGTCACTCCTCTCGTCGGACACCATTGCACATCCTCTTCTCCATTAACTCACGGGCCTGTCGATTTTCAAGCCACCTTTGCTGGCATTCCTCTGTGTTTCGCAGCTCCTTTTCGATCACTGTAGCTCGCCGGCGTATGGTGTGGCACTCGCCGCTTGTGAAGTCATTCTTGGAAACCTAATATTCGTTCTCTCAAAACCACATAGATAAATTTTTAAATTTTTGTATGGGAATAGGATAGACAAGAGACAAGCGTACGAGGATGAGTTTCTCGACTACGAGGAAAAAGATGCCTAAGCTCCTGACTAATTTTTCATTTCATTTCCTTTTGTAACCAATTTTTGAAATATTCTTACTCACCAAAATTAACACATAACAAACAAGCATGGATTTGATTCTTCCTAATTGCATATACTCACTTTCGTTTCATCTGTCCAAGAAGCTCAGAAATGAATCTTCAACCTCAAAACGATCTTTGTTTCGGTACTCGACGGTGTTACAAAGAAGCAAAAGGAGATTCTTTGTTTCAATCTCAACAGTGCCGACTGCGCGTGAAATTTCAATTGACAGCGGTTAGCCTTGTTACAAAAAACAAAGTCTAGTAGTGCTTTGGACCAATTAGACATCGAATGCAGCAATTATTTCAATCTTGCCTATATCATGATGCATCAGATAAACATTTAGGTTTTGTTAATGTTTCATCTTAATTTTTTTTTTAAATGTTTTTGTACATGATGGGCTTATAATAGTTGTGTAAAAATCATCAAATTATGATCTTAGTTTTAATTGTTCACGCATTTAATTTGGGATCCAAGTAGTAGTTAATGTGTTCACGATGATCAACGTCACAAGTTTGACATGACATTATGTTGTTGTATTTTTTTTTCAAATTGATTTGAATTAGTTTTTCTTCCACTATGGTTAATGATTGATTACACTACATTAAATGGTAGTGTTAGAACTCATAAGAGATCCTGCAATTTTTTGGATAACAGTGGTAATGAAGACTCTGTAGTATATATCCTGAAAATTTAAACACTTATGTCCTTGTTATATGAAAATATGCCTTTTTTGGTTGACAAGTATGCATAATAGTTGTTTCATGTTCTTTTTAACAATATAATCTTGATCTTGTTTTTTCAAGGGTTCAGGTTTTCTATCAACGTATTTTCTTCTCAATACTTAAATTACAGATTGTTTGCTTGCTTAAGTAGCAAACCTTTTTTTCATCCCCTGTTTCTTTCTTTTTTCGGCCTATGCTCCATTTAGTTTTGGCAAAATGTCTTGTTGCACAAAAGAAAGAAGATGACACCCCTATATTCTGCATCACTTTAAGTATGTTCCATTTAAGATCACTCTAGTCGTTTCAATGTAATTTGTTGTTTCCACTAGACCAATATGTTTGGCGAGTGCTTAATTCATGCAGCTTTTTTTTTATAAAAAAAAATACTTTTATCTCAGTATTTGATCCAAGAAAAGTTACTGCATATGGTAGTGAAAAGCACGCACAAGTTTGATTTTCATGGCTCAATATTGCAAGCACAATCTTGAGGTATCAGGTTTGGGTTCCATGCCTTCTCTGGAGGTGTGGAATATCAGGGAAAACAAAGAATTTTTATGTAAAATTTCTAATGGTATATTTTTATGATGATTTCTATTTCTTTTTCCTAGGCTGATAGAGGTGGTGTAGATGAGCCATTTGCATAGAACAACAGAGAATTGTTTAGGAAGCTCTACATAGAAAAGGTTCTTATTTTTGTAATTGTTGATTATTTTTTAATTGTTTTATTTTTTCTTGCTAATATTGTTTGTCACACCAAGTTCATTAAAGTTGTTAAATGTTCATTTTATCAACTACCCAAAACTGTAGTGGTAGCATCTGGATATAGTTGTCTTTCCTTCATGAAAGCTTTCTTGGATAATTTGATAGATCATGATAAAATCCATTATTCCATCAATTTATAAAATTATATGAATTCTCCTACTCTTAGCACTACAAGAATAAGGTTTTAATTTCTTCAATTTCTATGACAATGGTGCAGCAATTGATATTCCTCTTGATTCTGAAAATGTATATTGCCTTCTAAATTTTTCTTTAGTTTGCATGTGCTATTTGAGCAACGAGTTTTTCTTCATCACTCTTCTAAATTCTTAGGAGAATTTATGTTATTTTCTCCTGGACATTCATCACTCTTTAATGTCTTCATATAAATGAATGAAAAATGTCTTGTATGGCAATCAATCAAATCAGGAATTCTTTTTTGCAAATGATATGATATCCAATGATGCAGCTTATAAAATAATCACATTGTTAATAAATGATGTCTATTTTAATGACCTAACGCAAGTGCACGCTTTTCGTACCAAGTAAGATAGGACTAAGTCCAGATTATCGATCCCACAAAGACTATTGTTTCTATTTTCTTCAATCGAATACTAAACTTACTCTATTTTACCTTTATCCAAACTAGCTCCTAAGATGGAGTTTAACCAACTAAACTACTACTATCGAATTAAACCTAATTAAGATATTGCAAGTACTGGAGATAGAATTCACTAAATTGATGAGTAATCTAGGGTATCGACGTATCCCCTAGTAGTCATTGAACCCTTTAACCCCATTAGTTATTCCTTTATTATCAATTAATTGGCTAGACATTGATTTCATCATAAGCTTCTGTCGATAGTCGAATGATAATATCACACCCTAACAATTACCTATATATTTATGGTAATTCGAATAAGATGCAACTCATTAAGAATAAGTCTAATCAAACCATACATGCCACCAAGGTATATGTCTATCCTAGATGAAACTCATAGATATTACTCTATGATCATGTATCAATCTACCCTAGGCCAAACACATGATTCCTTTTGTCAAAGTTATCATGGTTCCTAAATAATCAAAATAGTGATCAAGTATAATGAAAGCATTAAGTAAAGATAGATTGAATCAATTAAGGGATAAACGTTTATAACTAAGAGTTTAAAAAAAAAGTCAATTACATACTAGGTTCATGAACGTCTAACCCTAGATCAAAAGTATTTAACTCATGTTCGAAACAAGAATATCAAAGTAGAAGTTTGAAAATATAATGAACAAAATCATCTCTTAAAATTAAGGAAGAAAATAACACAAGTAATGCACTGAGTTGTTCTTCTTCCTTTTGTCTTAATTGTCCAAGAGTTGATTCCTCAATCTTCAATCTTCAATAAATTCACTTTTATCTCTTAGCTTGAATGTGTATTCGTTGCTTGTGTTTTTCTCTTTGCTCAATCTCCCTATTTTTGCCTCAAAATAGTATTTTTGTTGCTATGAGAAACCCTAGGCGCGAAGAGCTTTGAATCTACCCCCAAATAGGAGAGTTGAGATAAGTATTTAAGCATCCGCACAGACACTGCAGTGCTGGACACGAGCATTAGGTCTGTCAAGATTTCGACGAGTACCACGGCGCTGTGCCCAGCCCTTGGCCCCGTGGCGCTTAGCCACCTGCTGTGCTACCTTTGTATTTTGAGCGTAACTTCTTCGTTTGACGTCTGATTCGCCTCTCATTTATTCCTATGTATCGTATTTTCCATTGTGCATCTATTTATGATCAAAAAAACACAATTAAATAGTCAAATATTTATGATTTAAAGCAAAATATAAAAGTTGGGTACGAATCATAGTAGTATTTTTACGTCCCTATCAATGAACAGACCAAAACATTTAAGGATTATTTAGGATTTAGAGAGCTGATGTAAGCCAAATCCAACATGTTGATGTCATGGTGTGGCTTCTATAATTTACATCTACATATATATTGTTGTTAATTTTTTATTTAATAATAGTTTTTCACTTGGCTAACCATGGAAGTTGGAACTTGAAAATGATATGTAATACATTTGTTTACTTTTGTTTATGCATTCTTGGAATGTATTAACTTGTGAGTTAGGTACTAATAAAGCTGTTGCGCTGAGGTTCAAGTTTTTTCTTTTATTTAACATTCTAAACTAAATATTTTAATCTTCCAATTGAATAGTTCCATTTATGTTTTGTTCAAAAATTTGGGCAAGGTGGCTAATTCATTTGAAATTACAGCTTACAGTCGGTAGAGGTGGTGGAGATATTAGAAACAAAATCAATCATAGTGGTGGTGATGGAGGTAATAACGATGGTGATGATAATGACTACTTTGATGATTTTGATGATGGTGATAAAGAAGATGAAGGTGGACTTTTAATGAGGCAGAAATTTCTTGAAGAGGTTAGAATTTATATATACTCAGATACACACTTTATAAACATTTATTGATTTCATTTATATTCTCTTTCTCAACTTCTTTTAGTTTTAAAATTCTATGTGTAACTATTTTTGTACTTTTCTGCCAGCTTTTTGATAAAAAAATTTGTAGATGCGGTCTTGAACGAGTGGCAGAAGACTATGATGGATTACCTGCTAGGTTCCGACAAGCTTATGAAATGGTACAATGGCCCACTTATCATTTACCTCTTGTCTATTGAGTCTTCTGACTAGATACTCATTGAAATATTGCTTATAAGGATTAGTCAGCTCAGCTTAAATGTAAGATTCCTAGCATTCAAAGCTAGACCAACAACAATAAGGTTCATTACACGAGCACTTCCACAGGGAATTTTCTGCCCTTGAATCAAGCAAGTTATTCATGTGTAGTACCTTCAAGATTATTCTCTCTCATTCTCTTAGTATTCATTTGTCACTAGATAATCTTAGCTGCTTTTGAATCAATAGTAGGACAAAAAAGGTTTAAATTTGAAAATGTTCAAACTTATTCTAGTAGAATAAATTTAATTTCTTTTGTGCAAGCTTGAAATAAGTGGATTTCTGTCATGTTATTGGTTGTCTTCTACTCAGCCAAGTACATGGAAATTTGCTATATTATAGGGACACTTATTTTAATTTATAGGCAAGCATTATTATGTGGATGTTATTGTCTGGATTATCTCTTTATTTTTTAGTCACATTTTATATTAACCGACGACATAACTCCATGTTGTTATCTTTACTGAAACTATTTTGAAAATATGCATTGTACTTTTAACTGAATGTCTTAAAATATATTTTAGCTATCATTGTAATTACAGCTCATTACATCAATGATCTATACATATGGAGAGGTTTTCTCCCAAAGACTAATGCTATAAAATGCAATTTGATATGTTTTCCAGTTGTTCAGTGACTGTTTGATTAACTATAAATTGTTGGATTTATTGTCAGATTCCTCATGTAATGTACAATTGTTGCTGCAGGATGATTGCGGATCCTATATTTTTAGATAAGCTTCTCTTAGAACAGGTTGCCATAATTAGGTGCTCTGTTTGGTAGGGGTCGGAGAATCACAAGGATAAGTGCTTCTTTGTTTCTTTTATAACAATTGAACAAACCATTTATCTCAGATTTAGAGAATGAGGTTCTTTGAATTAGCCATATTAATTGTTAATTGTTATTTGCAATCTAATTGAAAAGCTTTATGATATCATTTCAACTTTTATCTACCTTTTTGACATCACTTATAGTTGTGAAAATTGTGAATTGCTAGGGTAACATTGTTATAAAAGATTCATTTAACACATACACACACACACACACATATAATTTTATTGAATTTGATTTCTAATGCATGTTACTTTGTGCTTTATTTTAAGCATTTGACATGGTAAAAGGAGAAATTCCTCCTTATTCGTCTAGCATTGATCTGTATACCTCAAGAAGTTGAACAAACTAGTAAAGCTATGCAGGAGCTTCAAAATAGCACGTTACCATCATTTGATCAATGCAAAATGCATAGAGTGGGTGAATTTGCTCTCACTTGTTACAAGTGGTGTGAATGACAAAGAGGTTACACTGAAAATGACATTACCTCGATACGTGACGATAGGGCAGCTATGTGTTTAACTAATTTTCAAACTTTGGGATGTTTTGAAATATTGTAGTTCTTAACGATTTAGTTTGAAATGTTTAGCAATATATATGGAATTAAGTTTGGATACTTTAACAAATGTAATTTTATTTATTTAAATAAATAAATAAAATATTATTTACTTAGATGTGGTATTTATATATGGAATTGTAGTTTATGAATAAATTCAAAATTTTAGTCCAATAATTTAAAATTAAAATTATTACAAAATATTTTAAATTAAATACAAAATTTCTGATACCACGGTGTCAACAATTTACTAATACCATAGTGTCAGTGATTTACTAATACCATGGTGTTAGCGATTTATTGATACTACGGTGTTAGAAATTCACTGATACTGTGATATCAGAGAATCATTGATACTACGACGTCAGCGAATTACTGATACTATGGTACCAGAGATTCACTAATACCATAAATGGTGTCAGTAATTTTCTGACTCAAGCAACACTGACACTATAAAGTAGTGTCAGTGATACCGTTCATTGACACTAACTTAGCGTTAATAAAGGCCATTTTTGTAGTAGTGAGGAGAAAGAAAACGAACTATTTTTTTTTTCAATTCTTTTATTTGGCACACGCTACATTCTATTGCACTTATAATCAATCAACTCAATATATAAAGCCATAGTTAATTGTCACATGCAAGTTACACTCATAATTACTTGCTATTAAAGAAACAAGCACATGATGACACCTTAGGAACCACATCCTACTTCACTTCCTACTATAGACACCTTGGAAACTTCATTCTTTATCACTTTATACTATAGATACCTTGAGAATGCTTGCAACTACATTCTATAACAATCCCCCCCTCCCCTGTTAAACTAATGTTGTCAAACACTAAGTTTAATATATATGTAAAGCACCCTCTCTTAAGTTGGACCTTTCAAAAGATAGACACCGAGCAACTTCTTTAGCTTCTGAAACAAAGGAATTTGAGGGCTTGGTTAACAAATCAGTAACTTGATCTTCATGTCTGCAGTAAATTAAATTAATAACCCATCATTCATGACATCCCTTAAGAAGTGAAACTTCACATCAATATGCTTGATTTTTCCATGCAGAATAGGATTCTTAGAAAGTTCAATTGCTAAATTATTATCACGATAAATTATTATAGCCTTTTTGCTGCTTGAATGGAACTCTTCAAGAATTTTCCTCAACCAAGTAGCTTGACAAGCACATGAAGTCATTGCAACAAATTTAGCTTCAGTGGTAGATAAAGTAATAATTATTTGCTTTCTTGAAGACCATGACACAACTTTTGAACCCAGTATAAAAATATATCCCAAAGTGTTATATTTTTCTATCATCTTGATCTTCAGCATAATCACTATATAAATCCAAACAATTCTATTTTTTTTTTCTCTCTTCATGTAGAGCAACCTGTAATCAGCAGTACCTTGCAAGTAGTGAAAACTCCTCTTTGCAACTAATAGTTGTATCTTCATTAGACATTCTATGTATCTACTAATGAGACCTACAATATGCATTATATCAGGCCTTGTGGCAATCAAATACATCAAGCTTCCCACAACCTGTAATCAGCAGTACCTTGCAAGTAGTGAAAACTCCTCTTTGCAACTAATAGTTGTATCTTCATTAGACATTCTATGTATCTACTAATGAGACCTACAATATGCATTATATCAGGCCTTGTGGCAATCAAATACATCAAGCTTCCCACAATTTTCTTGTAAAAAGTGCTATTGACCTTCCTTCCTTATTGAGTTTCAAACTAAGCTCAATTGGGGTACTCACAGAATAGAAATTCCTCATCTAAAATGGATATACAATCTCTTCAATATACTTCTTTTAAGAAATAAAAATACTAGCTGAGGATTGGACCACTTTCATGCCAAGAAAGTAATGCATCCTTCTAAGATCAAACATATCAAAATTCTATCATCATTAACTTCTTAAAATTTTCAAATATGGCACTATTAGTTCCAATAAAAATAAAATCATTAACATATCAGCACATATTTGGAATCTTTCCCTCATATTTAATCTTTGTAAAAAGTGTATGCTCATATAGACATTTTGTAAAACTCTCCTTAGAGAAATAAGCTGTTATATGACTATACCAAGCTTGTGGAGTTTGCTTGAGCCCGAATAATGCCCTTTTTAACTTATAAACTTTATGTTCACTTTCAAGCTTCACATAAACCCAAGTCTTTCGGTTGTAGTCATCAACAAAGGTAATGGCGTATCTTTTACCTTCAATTAAAGATGAATTTATTGGCCCATAAATGTTATATTGGACTAACTCTAATGTTTTTCTTGCTTTCTCTGGTCTTCTTTGAGAAGATTGATTATGATGCTATTTGCTAACAATACATTATTCACAAACTTGAGAGTGAACTTCAATAAAATGAAGTCTAGTCACCATATTGTTTTTTAACAATGATTTCAATCCACCAAAATTTTGATGTTCATACTGAAAGTACCATAACCAAACTTTCCTCTTTAGTCTTACAGAGAAACATGAATAATCTATACTACAGAGGTATAATGAAAATATACGATTAGCATTCATTTTGACTTGAGTAATGAAACCTAACATTTCATCATATATACAACAAACTCTATCTATGATCAAAATCTCTATCTTTTCTCTTATAACTGACCAAAACTAATGAAGTTGGTCTTTAGATATGGGACAAAAAGAATATTAGAGATAGTAGTGCTGGAATTTCCCTTGGTTTGGATAGTTACATTTCCTTTTCCATAACAGAAGCCATAGAAATGTTACCAAACATGACAATATTGCAAAATGATTCGTCCAAGTCAAAGAATGCTTTCTTATCCCCATATAGATGTTTCTACAGCCAGTGTTTAAGTACCACAAGTTTTATTGAGTTTCTTCATTCACATGACACCCCATCAAAAGAGATACATCTTCTTTCTTTTTAGCAAAGTTGGTTCTTTTTTCTATTTTTCTTTCCAAGTTAATTCAGCACTGACTGATAATGGCCATACTTATTGTTGGGAATGGTGCTTACGTGCCATTCAAATTGTTGTATGAATGTTTACTTATTTATTATTTATACAATAAATATTTCTTTTATTTGTCAATTATTATTATATATGTGGTAAGAAGCTTGTAACTTTTTGAACATTATAGATCTAAAAGAGTTTAAGTCAGAGCTAAGAGTTAGTAATTCTAAAGTGTTAGAACCTTGTCTAGAAAAGAGACAAAGACCCGAGAATGTTATAGTAATGACATAGTTGCAAAGAGTTTGTAAATGGTGCTAAGAAATGTCATTATGCAATATGTTCTCAAAAATATTATTCGTGATCTATGGTTACCGATACGGGTTGATCAATATTTCTTTCAAATTAGTGTATGTCCATATATGACTTGTCCAGATGGTTAGTTTTAGTAGAACATAGGCTTTGTGGAAGTCTATATGGGTATGCAGGTATTTGGTAAAGATTCGATACTGAACAGACTCACGAGAACCTCCAATAGACATCCCATAAAACTATCAATAGAGAGTCTTTTCGAGTTTAGCAGTATTCGTGATCCTTTAACCTGAGCGTCACAGTGGACTTATGAGTAATCCACTATACTTTGGTTCCACATATGTCAGAGACCTTTCATGGTCTGACCGTTGTGTGTCACTAGGTATGGTCTGATGCTCATGGAGTCAGGTGTGCGTAGATATAGGATTTATCAGCTCATATAGGTGAGTTATTTATCCAAATGCTCTAAGAACATATTTCAGAAAGTCTGATAATCATAAATCTTAACCATGAAAAAAAGATTTTTTCATTAAGATTAAACAATATCACAAAGGCATTTGTGAATATTATTTACGAAAATACATATCTGAAGATAATTTTACGAATGAGCATATAGAGATTTGATTATGATGATCTATATCTTTACTCTTCTAAGATATAAGTCATAGAAGGATTATACAGATACGGTTAACCTCAACTTGTATGGTTCAATGTTCCATTTTGTAATATCTGTAACGTATGTGTGGGACATTATTCAAGAACTTGCAAAAATGTTATGTAAGATAAATAGAGGTGAATTTAGAGACTATCACAATATAAAGTATACTCATTGAGCACGAGAGTAGTGAGACGGATCGTATGGATCAATCCGAGAAGGTTTTAAAAAGTAGAATACTTTTTAGGACTTATATGAAAAGTGAAAACCATAGTTTACAAATGTTGCAAATAGATCCCTATTCATGGAAAAATGCAAATACACACAAGTCATCCATGCATAGCCATTTGTATGACAAATGACAACATACATGTTAGACATGTGTCCATAAAATGTTTTAGGCCATTTAGAAATAATTGAGATAAGTGTCATTGGAATTGAATTTATTTTAAGAATGAAAATTTTATGCAAAAGAAAAGAGAGAAAATGCAAACTTAAAAAAGTTACATTTAGGTCCCAAAACACTATTTTCAACATTTAATTCTTAAACCAATTTAAGAGTTGAGTTGTTTTTAATTCCAGTGTGAAATTAAAATCAAAAGCTGTCATTCTACTACTCTAATCCCACCAAACATTAGAGGATATAATTGTTCAAGAGATGACTTTATTGTGAGCTCAAAAAGCTTCAAAGTTTAACAATCTTCACTGAATCATCTACAAGGGTATGTATTCGATTTACGTACTATTTTTGATTCAGTTGTAGTGTGTATATATTGATTATATTGTTTTATTCTGCTACGTAATGTATGTTGGACATGTATTTGAAAATTTTTAACATGTACACAATCGCATGCATGTACCCTAAAATACGTTAACACTTATGACATTTGTAGCATTCAACATTAGACTTGTCCATTAACTTTTATCTACTAATTAAAATAATAACCACCTCGACCACAACCGCCTTTGCTTTCTTAAAACTAATTTTCTTGGTGTTGGTAATGTTGTTATTGATTTCCACAATCATAGTGTTGTTGCTAACTTCAACGATCATTGTATCCTTTACTTATACCTCTGTCTCTACCTCATCCTCTATCTCTTCTTGAGTAGTATTTGTAGTCCTTTGACCTGAGCACTACGATGGGCTTATGAGTGATCCATAATACTTTGATTCCACACATGTCATAGACCTTTCATAGCTGACCTCTAAGTGTTGTTGGATATGGAGTTCGGTGTATGTATATATAGAATTCATCAGTTCATATGAGTGAGTTATATATCATAATACTCCGAGATTATATTTCAGGAAGTTTTATGGCTACAAGCATAAAATCTAAAAAAGATTTTTCTATAAAGTTAAACAATATCACAAAGGTGTTTACAGATATTATTTATAAAACTACAAATCTGGAGATAAGTTCATGATCGAGCATATAGAGATTTAACGGTGATGATTTATATGTCTACTCTTCCAAGATATAGGTTACAGAGAGACTATACGTATATATTTTAACCTTAACTTGTGTGGTTCAATACACTATTTTATAATATTTGTAACATATGTATGAGACATTATTCATGGACTTGTAAAAGAGTTTCATAAGGTAAACCGGGTGTAAACCTAGAGAGTCTCATAATATAAAGTGTAGTCGTTGAGCACTGAGGTAGCAGACTAGTCAATAAGTTCGATTTGGAAAATTTACGAATGAATATTATTTGATATTAGGACCTCTTAAGGATGGACATGTGTCAAATTCTAATTGTTAAAATTTGACTCATCATTAAGTCTTAAAGGTTAAGGCTTGTATAGTACTTGAACAAATGTAGGACACTTGTCATGTACTTAATTATTTTAAGAATTCTTAATGGTTAAGCATTGGGTAAAATAGTGACAAGTATCCATTTAATACTTAAATAAACAAAAGCTTATGAGATAAGCTTGCTTGAATACTTAATGGTTAAGTATTCATAAATAAATGACTTGTGTCTCAAAATGGATTATTTAATCCATTTAATAAATGGCTAAAGTCAAAGAATAAAAACAAAATGAAAATGTTTCATTTTGATAAGTTTAATCAATTCGACCATAACTTTCATAAGAGACAAAAGGTTTGCCTTGTATGAGAGAAAGTTTCAAAAGGGCTTAAGTGTTAAGCTAAAAATCCTGCCAAAAAAAAGGTTACCATTCTAGCTTCTTGATCTCACCTGTGTCAAAAACTAAATTTGTTCAAGAGAACACTTCAATATAAGACTTTGAAGTTTATTTGTCCAACAACATTACCAGCGGTTCATCACAAGTAAATTATTTGTTATTGATAGAATTTGCCTATGTTTATGTGGTTTTGAAATGTATATTATGCTTCCACTACATAATGTATGAAATGTAGTTGCATTTCACAATCTACACACTCAATCCAATTAAAACCCTAACAAAATAGTATCAGAGCCATACTGTGTATAAAGTATATAACATAAGAGTTGTGTATTGTTGGACAATAAAGTGAATTTGTGATGTTTGACATCAAGGCCCAAATCAATAGACGCTAAGGCTTCAAAATTTATATATATATATATATAGTCTTTATTATAGAAAACTAATTATATAAAAGAAAAAGTTGCTTATGTTTTCATGTGATAGAAAAATGATTAATTGGATAGGGGTAGTTTTGACGGTTTAAGCTTCAATAATTGATTCTGAATTCAAATTTAAATGTGCAAAAAAAATTTTGGATTTATTTCATTCAAATTTAAATCATTTAATTTCAGCATTAAGATGAGAAAATAATTAAACATCTGAAATATTTTAAATAGAGTCTCATTAAGCCTTTACATATATAAATAAATAGAATTAAGAGAAGATAAAAAGCAAATATACAAACAAACTCAAAAAAGTGATAAGAAAATCAAGAGATTTAGTTTAATTTAAATTTATTTGTTTTAGGAATTACTTTTTTTGACTTTTCAATCTATTATGTCTATTTCTCTTTTTATGTTAATCTTTTCTTATTTTAATTTATTTCTATTAGATTTATTTTTTCTATTTTGATTTATTCCTATTAGATTTACATCTATTTTAAGTTTACCTTTTTTCTATTTTGGTTTATTGTAAACTCTATAAATACTCAAGCATTCATCAATAAGAATATAACAAGCAACGCAATATTTGTTTTCTCTCTAAATCTCTATATGGTATCAAAGCCTCTCCTGGTTATTCTTTTGCCTCCACTAAGTCGATGCACAACGGCCAAGAAAAGTCGCTACGCATGGCCAAGCAAAGACTGCTATGCAGTAACCAAATAAGTACATGATCAATTCTATGTGTTTCCTTTTTCCTCTTTCTTTTCTTTTAAATTTTAAGCACTAGCCAATTTTTTAATACCATATTCAATTCCTTTCCATCAATATGTTTCTTCCTCCGATAAACAGTACGTATGAACTGTTAATGTGTTTTAGGGTGCATGCATGTGATTGTATACATGTTGAAAATTTTTAAATGCATGTCCAACATACATCACACAGCAGAATAAAATAATATAATTAATATATATACTGTAACTGAATCAACAACAGTACCAAAATTGAATACATACCCTTATAGACGATTCAATGAAGATTATTGAGATTTAAAACTTTTTGAGCTCACAATAAAGTCCACCTTTGAACAATTCTAGACTCTAACATTTGGTAAGATTAGAGTAGCTAGAATGATAGCCTTTGATCAGTATTTCGTGTATGAATCAACAAAAAAAAAACTTAACTCTTGAATTGGTTGAAGCATCAAATGCTTAAAATGGTGTTTATTGACCAAAATGCAACTTTTTTAAAGTTTGCATTTTCTCTCTTCTCTTTGCACAAAATTTTCGTTCAAAATGCATTTTCAAACAAAATGAACTCTTTCATTTATTTTTAAATAGCCTAAGATATTTAAATGGCCATATGTCATACATGTAGCCATGTGATGCCATATAGGCTTATGCATGAGTGACAAATGTCACTCATCCATACAAACACTTTGTATGGTTGACATTTGTTACATGCATACTATCATTCGTCACACAAATGGACATGCATGGATACCATGTATGCATTTGCACTTTTCCATGTAATAGGGACCTATTTTTAATATTTGCAAACTATGGTTCCAACTTTATAAATAGGTCCTAAAACGTATCATGCTTTTCAAAACCTTCCTGAATCAGTCTGTACGATCCGTATCGCTACCCTCATGCTCAATGAGTACTTTATATTAAGAGACTCTCTAGGTTCACCTTCATTTATTTTATGGAATACTTCTACAAGTCTATGACCAATGCCCCACACACATGTTACAATATTATAAAATAAAGCGTTGAACCATACAAGTTGAGGTCAACCATATCCATATAATTCCTCCGTCATCTAAATCTTGCCGGAACAGAAATATAGATTATGACCGTCAAATCTCTATATACTCATCCGTAAACTTATCTCCAAATACGTATTTTTGTAAACAATATTTGCAAACTCTTTTGCGATATTGTAATTTGCGAATATTGTAATCCTTAATAGAAAACTCTTTTTTTGAGGTTAACGCTTATAGCCTTAAGACTTTATGAAATATATTCTTAGAGCATATGGATATACAATTCACCCATATAAGCTAACGGATCTCATATCTACACACACCAACTCCATGAGCATCGGACTATACCCAGCAACACCCAACTGTCAAAGCATGAAAGGTCTCTAACATACGTAGAACCAAAGTATAATGAATCACTCACAAGCCTACCGTGATACTCAAGTTAAAGGATCATGAATACTATTCAACTCAAGAAGACCTTCAATTAACGAATTTATGGGATGTCTATTAGAGTTCTTCATGAATTTGTTCAATATCTAGTCCTTATTGAATACCTACATGCCCATACGAACTTCTACTAAGCATATGGTTTGCTAAGACTAACCATCTGGACAATCCATATATAGACATAAACTGATTCAAAAGGAATACCAATTGACCCATGTCGGTAACCATGAATCTAGAATAATATTTTCAAGAACATATTGCGCAATAACATTTTCTAACACTATTTGCAAACTCTTTGTAATTACATCATTATTATAATATTCTCGGGTCTTTGTCCCTGTTTCAGATAAGGTTCTAACTCTTTAGAATTTTTAACTCTTAGTGTTGACCTAAACTCTTTTAGATCAGATTTAAACTCTTTTAGATCTACAATGTCCGAAAATTTATAAGCTTCTTACCATATAAATAATAATAATTGACGAATAAAAGAAATATTTATTTCATAAATATTAAATAAATAAACATTCATACAATAATTTGAATAACACATAAGCATCATTCATAACATGGACAATGAACCATAAACAGCACCCATAAAGAGTCTCATAAGTTAGGTATATAAATAGTAATCATGAACAGATTGTGAACAATAACCCATGAATAGTATTGAGTACCTTATAAATAGTACCCTCTGCCTTGGTGAGCCATTATTCTCATCCTTTAAAAAAATATTCTTTCTCTGTCTCTATAAGTTACTTATATTCAGCTATAGAATTAAACTCTTATAAACTATTTCTCTTCTCTTCTATTTTATTATAAGATTAAACTCCTATAAAATATCTCTCTTCCATTCTATTCTATTATATGATTAAACTCCTATAAATTATCTTTCTTCTTTTTTATTTTGTTATGGGATTGAACTACTATAAACTATCTCTCTCCCTTTTTATTTTGTTATAGGATTAAATTCTTATAAACTATCTCTCTCCTCTTCTATTTCTAAATGGGTTTTTTATTTTTGCTTTATTTATGGGTTAACCCCCTTATTCCCAAATGGAACTTTTATTTTTCTATTTTATTTAAGGGTTAACCCATTTCATTTCCAAACATAACTTTTACTTTATTGTTTTATTTTAAAGGTTAACTCCCTTCTATTTTCAAACAGGTCTTTTATTTCTATTTTATTTTTATTCCCAAATGGGTTTTTATTTTCTATTTTATTTTAAGGATTTCCCTTTTAATTCTTAAAAAAATTCTTTTTCCTTTCTATTACTTCCTTCTTTTATTTCTAGTTTCAAAATCTTTCAAGCTCAACAATATAAGCTAGTCTCTAACTTCTTTTCCCATCTTTAATTTCTTATAGGTTATTATTCAATAATTTCTTATGAATTACTATTCAATGAAGGAGAATCACCAATAATATAAAATTCTTATTTATCTTTTTATAGTTTATTGTCTACTAGGTCAAATAAAAAAAAATTTGCTCTTATCCAACAAGTGTTTCAACCTTTCTTAATAGCCTCCATCACAATTTTGCATCACTGCACACTCCATCTATTGCAATGCCTTCACCAAATCTCTTCCGCGCACTCAATTTCTCTTCTTGAAGAATAAAATTAGACTTTCCCCTCCAACCTTCTCCTTTTGACGAACAAAATTTAACTCCCCTTTCGAAACTCCATCTTGCGCGAGCATGATAAATGAAATCAAGAGATTTAGTTTAATTTTATTTTATTTATTTTAAGAATTACCTTTTTGGCTTCTCAACCTATTAAGTTTATTTCTATTTTTAAGTTTATCTTTTTTCTATTTTGATTTATTCCTATTAAATTTATTTTTTCTGTTTTGGTTTATTTCTATTAAATTTGTTTCTCTTTTAAATTTATTTTTTTCCTATTTCGATTTATTATAAACTCTATAAATACTCAAGCGTTCATCAATGATAATACAACAAGCAATGTAATATTTTTTCTATTCTTTAAATCTCTACAATAAGTGGGTATAGTTAGAGGATAGAAATTTTAGACTTCATACGTACTTTTTGTAATATAAAGAAATTCACAAATTGTAATGCAGAAGATAACACTTGTAATATTGAGCATTGTTACAAGTTTGGGAGGCTACGTTGCCTCTTTTTCACAATAATCTTGAGATGGTGCCTATGATATTTAAGGAAACAAAATCTGTGTAACAAGGGGGATTAATTACGAGGTTGCTCTAGGTTGTGTTGAACATTTGTATATTCTTATGGCGATCAGCATAATATCATGAAAAAGGGACGGAATTTCAAGCGTGATCAAACAAAATTTGATTCTAGGTTTCCATCTCATCTGAACGTGCGATTCTATTAGAAAATATATAAAAATAAAGAAAAATTGCTTAACTTAATCTTGATGTCTCGTGTCATTTACATATGCGCACAAAGAAACCAATCAGAATAATTTCTGTCATTCTAGTTGGGTTGTAGAGAAAAGATTCGATTTCAGAAACTATCTATCTCAACAGGATAGAGAACCAAGATATAAAGCTGCGAAATGGGAAAGCTTGATATTTATTTTACAGAAACTGTTACAACATAGAGGATTTTGTTTTAGCCACGGTTATACCTAAACTTTATAATAACTAAGTTTGTATAATGATATTTACTGTTTTCTTGTTAGTAATATATATTCACACCTCCAAAGCTCGATCAGCCACATTCTTGGAGGAATTCCCATTTTCTTGAATACCTGAAGTTGCCTCACTAACAGTAATCACAACATGGGGGCAATCAACTTTAGATTTTACAGTATCACATTGTCCTAACTGGGATTTTTCTGGCGAAACAGTAGCCTCAATGCTCTCAAAATTCGCCGCAGAAGCTAGTTCGTGAACGGATTCAACTATTCTTTCAGTGCAATTAACCACATCAATCAGCAACGAAGCAACTGTGGCCACTGGTATCACTGCTAGGAGATCAGTGTCTTCCCATCTGCCTGATTTGAGCAAAGAATTAAGACTTTTGGCAGCAGATTTTGAGTTCTCAATATGAGTATCAGCAGAGGATGGCTGAGTCATTGTTTTGATAGCCAATGCCAGTTCTTTGAGTACTTTGCCACATTCCAGGCTCATTTCTGTGCATGCTTCCTGAATTTTATTTCTGATTTCTTCCGATGTCTGCAATAACCTCACAAAATCCTTGATTGAGTTGTCCACGTGATTGAATGCATGAATGCACTTTAATTAGCATAATCTTAATATTCCTTACGTTTCCTTCGGTATTTTACCACATGCTTTTACATCTTCTTCTTCTTCGTATTTTGCCAAATGAATAATGTGGTCAATGTTTAGACATTTTTAACTTGAATCAGATCCTCCTCTAATATACGCGCTTTTGTATAAGTAAATAGAGACGGGTGATTGGTTATTAATAAAACAGAACACATTATATACCTGAACTTCTGTGTAGAGGTAGCCATTTAGAGCATCAATTCGATAGGCACATTGCTGGGTGAGAGTTCCAATTTTAAGGTACTTTTGCCATGGATGGCGAAAATGAAACCGACCGTGTCCAGGCTCCCATCTTGCAAAGTTGGCCTGAATCAAGTCATCAGAATGGAATTAATATCAGCAAAATTTAGAAAACAAATTTATACAAAGAGAGAAAGAGAGCTTTTCTACCCACCAAGGAGTCTTCACTGCTTTTTGAAAGGAGAACACTTTTATATTCTTGCATAAATGATTTTCCATCTTTGGACTCTCCATGCTCCAATTTCTTAAAATATTCATTTCCAAATCCTGAAAATATATATTCGTTTACTTTATAAGCGCTTTTGTTTTTCCCTAATCTTATAATGTATACGCTTAATGCGCAATAACTTTATTGAGGTTATTACCTTCTAAGAATTTTCCAAGCTTTTCCATGTTGCCAGCGATGAGATTGTGAAGATCTTGACCAGCCCATACAGGACAAACCAAAATTGAAATTATCACACAGGCAGACCCACCTATGATTACTGTTGATAATCTCTTGTGAACCAGCTCTAATATGTCATCATCTCTAAAACTCGATAGCGATATCAAAGAGAATGTCAAGATAAATATTAACAGCCCATAATCATATCTTGCCTTGATCTTGGGGAAGAACCGGATAAATGTTGATGCCGCAGCTGCAACAAATATACAAGCATTTAGAAACAATAGTTATTGATTAAAAATTGCAGTGAATTCAATTTTTTTTTTTGGTTAAATTACATATCTGTATTTAGTTACCTTGTAGGAAGACAAACAACCCAAGTAGTATGGGCTCACCAATCCCTCCACATAGGCTGGCTAAGCGATGGGCTCCAACGCCAAGGGCCCCAGCAACCAACGTTGCCAATCCCCTATTCAGACCTTTTCCAAGTGTGGCTCCTGAAAAACATGCATGTCAAAAGGCATAATCATTAGACATTCACTTCCGCAATTCTTTGCTTTTTGTTATTGATTTACAGTGAACATACATACATACACAAATCTGTTTTCTTAACTTGGAATGAGATAAAAGGAACTGCAAACTATGAACTTACCAACAGAAAACTCAAAAACCACAACTACAGTCATAACCACCCATATCGCAGAGACCCCAAAATTATCATAAAGTGGCTGATAATAGTAAAATATGGAAACGAAGGTGAGCGCAAGTCCTACTTTTATTGAATGAACAATTCTCCTTGGATCATCTTTGCCAAGCTTTTTTGTCTTTCCAGCAACTTCAACCACCTTGGACTTCATCTTCTTAAGCCACAACCACATGCGAGCAAAGAGCCCCGAAGCTTTCTCATGGTTCGCAGACCCCATGACTTCCATTGCTAAAGAGACAAGAGGAATCAAGGAGAGAGAGAAAGAAAGAAAGAACCAAACGGATGGTGAGAAGATGATGGTTTTGGAGGGGCTCCAGTGGCCTCTATATATAAGAAGAAAGGCATCTTTTACGGGATTTGAAAATATTATTACTTCAATTCTATGATCATTTGTTTTCGTCCTCTTCTTTTGTACGATGCAAGTACAAAGAAATTTCGCTAATGGGTTGGAAGTGCAAGTAGTGCATTTAAGGTTGTCCACAGTTCTCCAAGTAATGTCCCATCATCGCTACTTCAAAATGAATACCCTTTTTAAATTGGCAACAGCCAATATCTACACCTACACCACATTACCCTGACCCTTTATTAGAAGAAAATCTAATTTATATGTATGTAATAATATTGCTATTCCTTTCAAAAAGAAAATATTGCTGTTAGTATTTTTACAAATTATTTTATTATCAGATTAACAAGATTTTATTGCATGACTGCAAAATTGTGTTCTAAACCCTGACTTTAATAAAAAGTAGCCAAAAGCACAAACGAGATAGAGTAAAACTATTTCTGAACTGTATCCCATGTTCAAAACTAACAAGTATGTCATCAGCAGCCTTGTCAATTAGGCCTGTCGTTTTCGAATCGTTGACTTCACATCCTCCTTTGCGAGGATTGCAGCGGATCGAATTTAAAAATTAACGGAAAATCCTAAATTTGCATCTACATTTATTTTTAAAATAAAATATTAATTTTTTTATAAATTTATTACAAATTTTAAATTTTAATATTAAACCCGCTTTAGTAAATATACACTTATTCTTAAACCCGTAATAAATTATTTATAAATTTTAAATAAATTTAATAATAAATATATAATATTTAGCACGTGTACTAAAAAAGAACACTAAAAGTACACATATGCGTAATACAATTAGCACGTGTGGTAGAAATGTACACTAAGCATGCATGCCAAACGCATTAAGCATATAATATGCAATATATTACTTTTTTTTTTAAAAAAATAATTAAAATATATATATAATATTCACAAATACACATTACAGGTATTTGTAGATTTTTTATTGAACATGTACTCATTCTAAATTTTTGCAGAATTTAATTTTATATATTAAATTTACTTCAAATCTTATTAAAATTTTTTCAATACAAATGAATTTTAATCGATTTACGTATTTATGAGTAATTTCGCCATGGTATGTTACCATTAGTTTTTCATTTATATATAAGAACCTTTTGATGTATTTACACGATCATGTAGACGTGTTTTTATCTTAATAAAACGTATAATAACACATCTTAATTGGTATATTTATATGAATCTCAAAAAAAAAAAAATTACCTTGATGAGCTCATTCGCCATTTTCTTTTCATTTAGAAAAAGAAAAAAAAAAAGCCGTCTTTGATCAGCACAAAATACTTGTTCCTCTATTTTTGACTGACCATATTTCAATTGTTTTTCCACCACCTACGACCAACCTGCCGGTCTACAAAGGATTTTGGTTAAATCCTTTAAAAGTTGAACTATATTATCCATATTCGCGTAGCGTCTTCAGATTTTATCTAAGAAGTTAAAGATAATTTATTTTATAAAAACTCTTTTAATGATTATCTTATTTCTGTTATTAAAACATTATAAAACAGAAATTTGTAAGGTTTATGTGACATTTTCTTAGAGGGCTTACGTGACCGACCTCTTAAAAAGTTTATGTGATAGGTCTTTTGAAGAGTTTACATGATTAACTTCTTGGAGGACATATATAATTGGCCTTGTTGAGGGATATCAAGCTGTGCACTTAAATCTGACACTTCTATGGCATCAACTAAGCCACAACCTTGATACCCTTTGCGCAACGGAAAACTATAACTCACACCATAAGTAAGAACACATAAGATTAACACACCAATAAAGATAAAGAAAATAAACTAATCACAAGACACAAGATATACGTGGTTCGGCCCAAATTGCCTACGTCCACGGAGGATCCATGATCCAGCTTCTTCCCATTGAAATAGATCACAAAGTATCTTCTTACATCATCAATGATCCCACAAGACCCCTTAGTATCTCCCATAGAGACCTTTAAGCATCTACCCTTGATCATTATGACTCCCTAAGACCTCTTCGTATCTCCTCATAAGAGATTTTTACAAGAAACACAAGAATAGCCCGAGCATCGAAGCCTAAAGGATCTATGGTGTTTCTCTTTTATTTACTCAAAGAACCTAAAGAAGAAAACACCCCCCAAGGTTACACCCTAGTACACCACGCACTTAGTGCCTACCTAGCTCCTCTATTCTCTCTTATGGTTACATCTTGAAACCTTAAATGCTTAATCTTAAACAATGGTTTACAAGTGTTTATATAGGGTATATTTCGTGCCTACAAACCCTATTCCTTGTTGGCGTAAGAGTCCACTTGTTTTGGAAGTCCAAAACTTCCCAAAACTTGAAATCTCGAGCCAAAACGGACTTTTCAACGCGTTCTGGCGCTGCGGCGCTCGTCCCTGGGCGCCGCAGCGCTGGCCCTTCTCACGTCCAGCGCTGCGGCGCTGGTCTTCTGTTTTGAGCGCCGCGGCGCTGGAAGCTCCCCGCGAATTCCTTCTTCCTTTGCATCTTTGAGTCCCGTTTCACTTCCCCTTCGTGTCCCACACGTCCTAGACTTCTCCATACGTGTCCCACATGTTCTAGACTTCTTATAACTCTCCACTTTGATATTCATCTCAATTTTTGTCCAACCAAGATTATTAAATCACCAATTTTCCAACAGGCCTCTTTGAAGATTTACGTGATCGGCCTCTCAAAGACTTAAGTGGCCAATCTGAGTCCTCAAAAGACTTTAGTAGTCAGCTTTTGAAAAGCTTATATGGTCATCCTCTTAGAAGACTTACATGGTCGGTCTCTTGCAGGAATTACATGTTCGATTTTTTAAAAGGCTTACATGGTTGGCTTCTTGGAAGACTTGCATGTTCAGCCTCTTGTAGAATTTATGTGGTCGGCCTTGAATATCTTTGGTCCTCAAAAAGTTTTAATAATCAGCCCTTTAAAAGCTTATGTGATCATCTTATTTGAGGACTTCGTGATCAACTTTTTGAAGAGTTCATGTGGTTGGCCTCTTGAAAGGCTCATATGGTAAGCCTCTTGAAAAACTTATATGATTGATTTCCTAGAAGACTTACGTAATCAATATTAGTCATTGGTCCTCATGGGCCAAAATCTCAATTATGCAATGAGTTTTCTAACAAAGTGCAATTACTTTTTAAGTATTGTACTTGAGCCAAAATCCAAAATAAACAAGATTCTTGCCTTTACAATGAACTAACAATTACTAAAAATCTACACGCTTTTACTTAATAATTAGTGATTGTGATTCCATTTCACGGTTATTAATATTTGTTCCTCAATACATTCATATCGTCACGTTTATGCCTCAAGAGTCTTACGTCTTAGAGTTTAGATAAAAATTTAAATCATGAAAGACGTGATAAATTAAACAACGAAATTAATTAGTTAGAGACCAAAGTAAGTGAAAAGGAAAAAAAAAGTATAATATATTCTTTTCTAAACATTGAAATGGGATGGATTTTATTTTAATTGGAGTACTCTTTTCAGTACAAATATCCATCACTTTAATTAATGAAATAAGTAAAAATTCACAATTTTTAGTTCAAGTCCTCAATAGAAGGGAGTTCAAATGGTGGAAAAATTCACAATTTGACAATAAAGAATCTGTGTGTCATTTAAATGACCTCAAAGGACCTTATGAATGAGAAAGTTCTTTTAATTAATTACAAATAAATCCATTCATTTAATTTCTTCGACATAATTCTCCTTAAGGAAAACCAAGAGAACTCAATATTTGGGCCATGTATTTCTATATGAAAATAAATTTTCAACTTACTACTTTACATGCTTTGATTATTCAAGAAGATAACACACCTATTTTCCAAAATTAGTACTTTTCTTTCAGCATTCTATCTTCCATTTCCGCGACCAAAATCGTACTAAATAGAAACAATAAGTATTCAGTTCAGCTAAATGAAAAGCATCGAAATTAAGCCAGAAACATACATAATAACATAAGTCAAAGCTTACCAAAAGCGGCCTTCATAATGTAAGTGTTTTTCTAACTTAAATTAATTAGCTTACGTTGTTATATTCTGACAAAATCCATAGCCATTAATCTTGCATGCCTTTACACGTTGGCCTTTTCTATAATCAACAAAAAGATAGAAATAATAAGAGCTCCAACTTATAAGCAATCGTCCTAATTGGTCAAAAGAAAATTTGAACTTTCCATTTTTTTCTTTTGGTTCCTCCTTTATCATCAAAGGTTCCGGGAATATGTTTTAGTTTATTTCATGAACTCGAAACCAAATCTTTTCTAAACTAATATAACTATTGGCAAACTGTCTTTTAGCCAGAAACGTACCAAAAGTTTTTTAATTGTTGGAGTGATAGATAATTGTTAAAAGACAAGAATCCAGTACAGAGAGAGAGCATAATACAGAAATACAAATTGAATAAATCAAAGCAAGGTAGAAAATTAATAAAGCTAAAAGCAAATCTTTCAAATCCGTTAGAGCATTTTCCTTCTCCTCCTCGAACTCCAAACCTTTTTATCAGGCCTTGTAGCAACCATGCATGATAGAATCCAAGTCTAATTATATACGGTCGATCTAGCTAGCTATGGCAGCTTTCTTCTTTTTCATTGGCGGATAAAGCCTGAGGAACACAGCCGCTAATAGCTTGGACATTTAGAATATTTACGGTTGGACTGAATATGTTCTCTCGCTCCTTTTTTTCACGATCAATTTCACATTTTTTAATTATATTTCAAGCAATTTACTTTAAGAATCAAACCTTTCTGCTTTTGGTGTTCAGCTCGCTAAATTGAAACCTTTTATGTGGTATACGATTCGTAGCTAATCCAGTTAACTTTCATAAATTGTCTGTCAGATTCCTGGAGTAATATCGCATCGTGTTCGGATTGTAAATACTTTCGTGATCTGAATTCCAAAATCGTATGTCAGAAAAATTAGATATTAGCTTAATTTGGTAGGTGATGTTATTCAAGGTATTATAGGTGATATTGCGCAAGTTATGGTAGGACGAAAACGAGAGTGAACCATGGTGTTATGGAATTAATCTATGAAGCTCCCTAAATTGAAATCTTAAAATGATTACTTTTTTGTCTTTGATTGTTCTTTGATTTGCAAAAAAGCACGTCCTCTCATACAAAAAAAATAACATTCTACGCACAAGTCAATATTTGATCAAAGAGAAAGGTACTAGCATGTGAAGAGTGACTAAAAGAAAAGTAAGAGAGTGATGAATGCTCTAGGATAATATTGACTATTGAATATGTTGGTTTGGTAAAATAAAACTTTTTTGTTTATATAAAAATAAACGCAACGGAAGTTAGATCATCTTGTTAATAATTACATGTATAGGGACAGAAGATTACCTTAATTTTTTATTATGACTGATCTTGAATTGACTGACTGTAATTTTTTCTATTATCTTCAATCTTCAAACTCAACTCGTGTGGGCACGTGGATCTTTCTTAATCTCTAAAATATCTAATACCCAAATCTGAGAGAATTGTATTAATTAAGTTCTTTTCCCACGTAAGAATACGTAAAAGAATTTTTCTCTGTAATGTTATAGTGTATTTTACTACTCCATACCTCTCATATATATAGGAATCTCCCTTAGGTATTTAGAATTTGATTAGGATTAGAAAATTAGAGTTTAATTAAGATTTGAGCTAGTAGAGGGACTACAAGACCCATGGGCTTCTTAGCTCCAACTTAAAAGGCATAATTTTTATTATCTCATAATACACCAATTCTTTTAAATTAACCCCAAGCTATTCCACTAAAAGTCAAGGGCTGTACTCTAGTAACACATGTTATAAAGTAAAAGCTCATTTAATTAAAACTCATTTTAATTAAATAAGGCTTGGTCTTTAGACCAATAATAACCACTTAATTGATCCTCTAATTGATGTCCATAATTAAAGTTAGGCCATGAAAAAATATATTGCCTCTTTAATTACTTATTTACCCCTAAATCACTAAATGCTCTAATGATCACTTTTAATATGTCTATATTTGTAAATAAATTTATAAATAAATATTATTATTCAATAAATAATTTATTAAATAAACTGTGATCACAGATTCTAATGATCAAGTACTGCAAACAGCTTAGATGGACATTAATTATTAGATTCCATCTTGTAAATACATGTTCCTACGACCCATAAAATTATATCTCCAAGCTATCGAGATTTTGACCGTTTATATAGATCTCACTCCGTGATAACTCAAAAGATACAACACATGAATGTAAGTTCATTACCTATTCAGGATTAAGATCAATCAAGCTTATTAAAGCTTTTGTAAATTAAGATCTACGACATTTAGTTAACTAGGTCAAAATTATATTCAATGTATCATATACACTAATTGTTTTACTCGAAGTCTCTACTTCGATGATCAAGGTAAATTATCCATTATAAGAAGTAGAAAAACTACAACCTTACATAATGAAATACCTTATTCATTAATGGTTGTGAACATGATTTAATTTATAAAGAACTTCTGATCTATATCCTCTGTATTAGCATCATATGCCTAATACATAGATCACATACTTTATAAATATGAGCTTATCAAGGTATGCTCAATTATATATATGAATAAACTTTATTAATCTAATAAAATGTTATTTCACATGCTTTAAGGGCATAAATAACATTATATGTCTAACAATCTTTCACTTGCCCTAAAGCATGTCGAGTAACTATTAAACCCCAATATTATTCATATGAGTTTCAAAACTCTTTGCTGGCAATGACTTAGGTGAATGGATCCACTAGATTATCTGCTTACGTAATCTTAGATACCATGACCTTACCATTTTACACAGAACTCCCTTACCAAACATGATTTTTTGTCAATGTGTTTTCTTCTCTTGTGGTATTTGGTTCCTTAGACTGTGCTACTGCCCTTGCTATTATCTTAATAAAGAACAATAGGTATCTAAGCACTAAGTAACATCTTAAGCTCCATAAGGAACTTTCGGAGCTATATAGCTTATTTTGTAGCTTCAGATGCAACTACATATTCAGCTTCTATGGTGAAATCAGCAATACATGATTATTTTGTACTCCTCCAACTTATAGTTCCACTACTTAAAGTGAACACATATCCTGAGAAACATCCAGGTATCCTATGTTATTAGAATTCTGAATCTGTATACTCAATAAGTATAAGATTCTCACTAAAATATACAAGCATATAATCTTTCATTCTCTGAAGGTACTTGAATATATACTTTACTGCAGTCCAGTGTTCTAGTCCTGGATTAAATTGATATCCACCGATCATTCAAACTTACATAACAAACATCTAGTTTAGTATATGACATTGCATACATGAGACTTCCCACTGCTAATGTATAAGGAATACTTCTCATGTAATCTATCTCTTCAGTTGTCTTAGAAAACTGATACTTAGATAGATCAATTCCATATCTAAAGGAAAACAATCCCTTTTGGAATTATGCATGGCAAACTTGATCAGAATTTTGTTAATATACTTAGTTCGGGATAAGTTTAATATCTTTAACTTAAGATCCCTTAATACTTTGATCCCAAAGATGTTATTGGCTTCTTCTAGATCATTTATATCAAAATAGTTAGATAACTATATTTTATCTGATGATAATGCTTCTATATCATTTATAATGAGTAGTATATCATCTAAAATACAGGACTAGAAAAACCACAAACTGCCTATCTATCTTCTTGTAAACACAAGGTTCATTGGGATTTTAATCAAAACCAAATGATTTTATTGCCTGATTAGATATGATGTTTCATGATCTAGATGTTTGTTTAAGCCCATAGATAGATTTTTGCACTTTATAAACTATATGCTCTTGACTTATAGCTATAAAACCATCTGGTTGTATCATATAGATACTTTCTTTAAGATTGCCATTAAGAAGGCAGTCTTGACATCCATTTTCCAAATCTCATAATCAAGATTTACTGCAATTGATAAGAGAATTCTAATAGACTTAAGCATGGCTACTGGCGAAAAAGTCTCCTCATAATCGATATCTTCTTTCTGAGTGTACCTTTTAGCAACAAGCATAGCTTTGAAGGTTTTCACCTTTCTCTCTACCTCTCTTTTTCTCTTGTAGATCCATTTACACCCTATGGGTTTTATCCCTTCAAGTTTCTTTACAAGTTCCCAGACTTTATTGGAATACATGAAATCCATTTCTAATTTTATAGCTTTATGCCAATGGTTTGCATCTTTATCAACCCTTGCTTCATCATAACTAGTAGGATCTAGTTCATGCTCATTAGAGACTGTTTGAAATGACTCTCCAATTAACATGTACCTAGTTAGACGTCTAATAATCCTCCCACTATAACGAAGTATGAGTGGTTGTTATTCTGCAACTGGCTCTGGTTGGTTATTATGATCTAGATTGGGAATTAATTCATTGACTCTATCAAACACAATATTAGAGTTCCTAGATAACTCATCAAGAATTATCTTACTCCTAGGCTTGAAGTCTTTCATATAGTCTTCTTCAAGAAAGATTGCATTAGCGTTAACTAATACTTTCTTATCTTGAGAACTATAGAAAAGACTTCCTCTTGTTCCTTTAGGATAGCTTACAAACAGATAAACTTCTGACTTAGATTTCAACTTGTCTGTCTTCCCTTTTAGCATATGTACTGGACAACTCCATATATGTATATGAGATAAACTTGGTTTACATCCTATCCATATTTCTAGAGATGGTTTAGGGAATGACTTAGATGGAATTAAGTTAAGAAGATACATGGTTGTTTCTAAGGCATAACCCCAGAACGAGATGGGTAAAGTTGAATAACTCATCATTGACCTCACTATTTAAAGAAGAGTTCTATTTCGCATTTCTGCTACACTATTTTGCTACGGTGACCCTAGTGCAGTCAACTAAGATAATATCCCATTGTCTAACAATTAGGTCTTGAACTCACTATAGAGGTATTCACCACCTCGATTAGATCAAAGTGTCTTTATGTGTTTTCTTAATTGCCTTTCCACTTCTGCTTGAAACTCTTTGAATTTATCAAACACCTTAGACTTATGGCGCATTAGGTACACATAACCAAATCTAGAATAATTATCAATGAAAGTGATGAAATATTCATAACCTCCCCTAGTTTATGTGCTCATGGGCCCACACACGTCAGAGTGCACTAATTCTAACATCTCAATAGCTCTATTATCTTTAGTATTAAAGGGTCTTCTGATCATTTTACCTTCCATACAGAATTCGCATATTGGTAATGGTTCAATATCCAATGAACTCAAAGTTTCATCTTTGACCAGTCTATAGATTCTATCTAGACTACTATGACCAAGACGTAGATGCCATAGATACGTTTAATTAGTGGAAGTCACTTTAATCCTCTTATGGTAATTAGATTCATTATTCAATTCTATGTCATGCAGTGAGTTAATTTTAGGATATATATAGTATAAATTGTTAACTAGTATACTAGAACATATAAACGACTTATTTCTTTTGATCATCACAATTGAGTCAAATATAACAGAATAACCAAATTTATTCAAATAACTAACTGAAATCAAATTACGTTTGAGTTGCGGTACTAACAAACAATCATCTAATACTAATGTTCTAAAATCTTCAAAATAAAGTTGAACAACTCCCACTGCCTTGGCTGCAACAGTTGCGCCATTTTCTAGCCTTAGACTGATCTCCCCTTCATTGAGTTGTCTGGTTTTCTGAAACCCTTGCAATGAATTGCAAATATAATTAATTGCTCTAGAATCTACTATCCAGGAATTAGTAGATTCAACCACTAAGCATATCTCAATGAAAAGAATTTTATCAGAAGGTGAAGCTGTTTTTTTAGTTATTGAAAACTTAACTAAATGATAGTTTCTCTTCTAATGCCCTTTAACGCCATATTGGAAATAATCTCCTTTGGGCCTTACTACCTTTCTATGAATTTGCACAAACTCTGAATTAGATGCTTTCTTTGGCTTATTATTTTTCTTCTTCTTACTACACTTTTCTCTAGGATTGAGACCAAAAGATAAAGATGGACCCTTAGTCAATTAACTATTATAAGCATCTATTTCATCTTGGGGTGCATTTTTATTAGGTATTTGAGTGCATTTATCAGTCTGGACATATTTATGCTTTTCAACTGTGAGTTTAATATCTAAGTTCCTTTCCCAATTCACATAATTATTTTCGGTTAACTTGTTTTGGTTAAGGATGGATGCTAGTGCTAAATGAAGACATAATTTTGAAAAATAAATTCATACATGAGCATACATTATCTGATAGCATATGTTACTTTTGCATGAATACATGAAATGTATTTCTGTAGAACTCTTTAACTACATTATACATCGGTAATCTAATTTTCATTCAGAATATGCCTCCGTGGGTGGTCGTATCCATCATAAATCAGACTAGTACCATACTAATTTATTATTATTATCTAGATATCTCATATCAAATAATAATAAACTACCGATTCTTTGACCCTTAGATTTAATTGACAAGAACTCCATAAGGAAGATATCAATTAACCTAAGTTAAGTGTACAACCATTATTTCAATCATTTATATTTTTCAATTAAAAAAGCCACCGTAGGGTAGTCAGTTTCGCATGAGTCTTATATTGGATCTTATTCTTTAGAGAAGTCCTATCGGGTAACTAGTTCTGATTAATACCCTCTATAAGGAGCTCACAATATTTAAGGCAATGCATTAATCTATCTTACTATAAGACCAATAATGGAGGTCATGGGCTTTATGCCTAAAGCATTCTCTCACTCAATATTTTAATTCTTATAGTTTTTAATTAATTTATAAAATGACATTCTACTCATTATATCTAATTTTATTTTCATAAAATAATTAATAAGGCCACGTTAAATAAATTAATATAATATTAAAATTATGACCATAATCTTATCTTTATCTCATTAGAATATTAATGTCATACAATATGATATATTTTATGCATGGACATGTGAATGTGGCGCCCTTAATCTATATGACATGTTATTTATCCAATCAATTAATTAGATAAATAAATAACTCATAATTCATGAATGTTTTTAGGAAGAAAAACATTAAAAACTAAGCCTAAATTATTTAAAGTCTTCTTTGAAGTAAACTTAGGCTCTTTCATAATGTTACGTCTTCTTACTTATCTCCTTTTATGTGCTTGGATTTTGAGCTTCTTAATTTTCTTTGATCCACTTATTTTAAAAATAAATTAGGCTTATTTTAGGCTTTAAAATTTCTTTGGGCCTTCAAACAAAATTTAAATAAAAATTAGTTTTAGACCCAATAATTTTAATAAGATAGCCCAAATAAAATTTTATAAAATTGAACCAAGATTAAAAAAATTTGAACCAACTTTAAATTTTGCAAATGCCCAAAATAAATTCAAAAATAAATTTGGGTTACATTTAGGACCTATTTGTAAAATTTTAAAGCTTTCTGATCAGAATTTAATTACCCAAAATTAAAGGGGGCCGAGAGAGAATAAAATAATTCTGTTAGAGCCTATTTGTATAATTAGCAAACTTCTTAAACAAAATCAAAATTATTTATAACAAAGAGGAGCCTGTGTGATATTTTCCCGTGGAAACCCTAGTTCCATATATTTCACCTCGCCGCTTCCTCTCTTTTCCAAGCCACCAGCGGCCGCGATTTTGACTCTGCTTCCAGCCGTCGATCGACAATGCCGACTGGCTTTCAGGCGCTCTCGTAGCCCTTGTCATCAACAGCCATAAGTCTCGCCGCCCCCAGTCGAATCATCAACTAAAAGCTAAGAGTACTGCCACCGCTAAAAATAGACTGGTCGTGGTTGCTACACCAAGCCACCGCTGCTCATCCTTGTCAAGTTCAGCCGTTGCTTTTGATGCAGCCGTGACTTGCCGCTGCATCAGCCATGCACGCCGCTGCCATGAACGGTGGCTACGTGCATGGCTTTTCATCTTCCATTTTGCTCATTTTTCCTTTTTTTTATTTTATATAATTACAACAAAATAATTTTAAAAAATATTTAATCCAAAATTTAATCTAATCAAGAGGAAAAATTGTGATATAATTTCATCACCCCCTCTTGTTACAATTCCAAAAATAAATACAAATAAATATCTAAATATGAATTATTGGGCATGATCATTTATCACATAATTAATAAAAATAACAAATATAGATTAGTATGCAATTAGTGCCACAATAAACAATTACTACTATACACAAAATAAACTATACATATAGTATGAAACAAGGCGGCTCTGATACCAATTATTGGTTTGGTAAAATAAAAATTTTCTGTTTATATAAAAATAAATGCAGCGGAAGCTAGATCATCTTGTTTATAATTACATGTATAGGGATAGAAGATTACCTCAATTCCTCGCTATGGCTGATCTTGAATTGACTGGCTGCAATCTTCTCTGCTATCCTCAATCTTCAAACTCAACGCATGTGGGCACGTGGATCTTTCTTAATCTCTAAAATCACTAATACCCAAATCTGAGAAAATTGTATTAATGAAATTCTTTTCTCACGTAAGAATGCGTAAAAGAATTTTTCTCTGTTATGTTATGGTGTATTTTACTACTCCATACCTCTCATATATACAGAAATCTCCCTTGGATATTTAGAATTTGATTAGGATTAAAAAATTAGAGTTTGATTAAGATTTGATCTAGTAGAGGGACTGCAAGACCCATGGATTTCCTAGCTCCAACTTAAAAGGCCTAGTTCTTATTATCTCATAATACACCAATTCTTCTAAGTTAACCCCAAGCTATTCCACTAAAAGCCAAGAGTTGTACTCTAGTAACCCATGTTATAAAGTAAAAGCTCATTTAATTAAAACTCATTTTATTTAAATTGGGCTTGGTCTTTAGACCAACAATAACCACTTAATTGACCCTCTAATTAATGTCCATAATTAAAGTTAGGCCATAAAAAAATGTCTTGCCTTTTTAATTATTTATTTACCCTAAAGTCACTGAATGCTCTAATGATCACTTTTAATTTGTCTATATTTGTAAATAAATTTATAAATAAATATTATTATTCAATAAATAATTTATTGAATAAACTGTGGCCACAGATTCTAATGATCAAGTATTGTAAACAGCTTAAGTGGACATTAATTATTAGATTTCATCTTACAAATACATGTTCCTACTACCCATGAAATTATATCTACAAGCTATCGAGGTTTTGACCGTTTATATAGATCTCACTTTGTGATAACTCAAAAGATACAACACATTAATGTAAGTTCATTACCTGTTCAGGATTAAGATTATTCAAGCTTATTAAAGCTTTTGTGAATTAAGATCTATGACATTTAGTTAACCAGATCAAAATTTACAGTAATCTTGTTCAATGTATCATATACACTAGTTTTTCTACTCGAAGTCTCTACTTCGGTGATCAAGGTAAATTATCTACTATAAGAAGCAGGAAAACTATAACCTTACATAATGAAATGCCCTATTCATTAATAGTTGTGAACGTGATTTAATTTATAAAGAACTTGTGATCTATATCTTCTGTATTAGAATCATATGTTTAATACATAGATCACATTATAAATATGGGCTTATCAATGTATTCTCAATTATTTATATGAATAAACTTTATTAATCTAATAAAATATTATTTCACATGCTTTAAGGGCATAAATAACATTATATGTCTAACAGAATATGGAATGTGGAGTATAGAACGTAGATTGCGTATGTAAATATAATAAATTAAATAATGATTGATTGAATAAATTATGAGTCAATGGTGCATGCTTATTATTTATAGTGTTTAAATCCTAATCCGTATAAAACTATGAATACATGAATCAAATTTCAAATATGATTTAATTAAACTATAGTCAAGTAGGAATTATAATCCGTTTCAGACAAAGAAAAAGGATTCAAATGAAATTCTTCCACCTATGAGAAATCCTTCTTTATACAGAATAAAAATTAATTAATTAATTAAATTCTAAATAGAATTCGAATTTTGGGCTTAGGCTATGCACGAGCTGGCTGGGCATATAAATAATGGGTCCAACATATGCCCCCCAAAAGTGAAGAAGTGGAAGTGTTCTATATGAACTCCTTCGCTTTTCAACAAAACAAGCATTTTGTGTATTACTTCCCGCTTCTTTTTATGTTGAAGTTACTATCTCTGATATAGGTCCTTTTTTAATGATGCTATATTTTTTAGTGTCAAAGATCAAAGTGTATTAAAGTGTTTCAGAGCCTCTAGTTTTACCTGGGATATTATTATTGCTCACTTCTAAAAAAACCCAATAATTTGAATGCGATATTTATATAGTTAAAGATAAGATTAAGTGATACTTTCTGAATACTTTTCTTGTTGACCTTGTTTATTAGATGTATCTGTGGAGGGATTATTGACCTTTTGAGTGTAGTGGCATAGTTTCTTAGAAAGTTCTTTATTGGATACTTCATGTTTCTAGGAAATAATTTTGAGCCTTGTTGCCTCATGCGAAAAAGCATAATGTTTTTTTATCGTAGAAATATTTTGCAATAATGTGCTTCTTATGAATAAAGGTTTATGCTTCCATTTTTAGGGAAGTAGATATGGTGCTGCCTAATTCAAGGAAGTCTTTGATTTGCTTGCTTCAAAGGTAAAGGCACTTCAAAGATAAAGGCACTTAACCCTTCCAAAGAAGTATTTTGATATAGTGCTTCTAAGGGAAGGTAGTCACTAAGCACGGAAACCCTTCCAATGAAGTATTTATTTGTTAGTTGTGTGGTTTCTTAGTGTTTTCACAACTCTTTCTAATCATCCTAACCTTAAATTAAAGGCCCATCTATACTCATTTTAGGATAAAATTCAACTACATTAGAAAAGTGTACTGTGCTTTTAATCTTATCCAATGACTTTTACTTAGTAATAATTTAAAACACTTGCTTAAGCTTTCAAATTATGGTGCCCTTTTAGTACTTGACCCTCCTAGGCAAGGCTTTATATGGATGCTTCCATAATGAAAGTAAGTGTTATTTGTAAGATAAACTCATAAATATTTATATATATATAAAGTTAAGTAAATTGACTAGATAATATAATTGATACTTTTCTAATTCTGTCAATGATCGACTCTCATAAGTTTTGTTTTTGCTAAAGATCTTGTTAACAAAAATAATTTGGAAGGTCCTAACACCCCCCACCTCTTAATCCCTCTCGTGGGCTATTATTAAAAGCTTTGTTATTGTGCTTTTGACACAGGATGATTGTTCAAGTAAATCATCCTTTTATTTTAGGATGGCTCATTCCTTTTTAATAGTTGTATCCATTGAATCAACTGCTTGAATCTAGATATTTGAATGATTTATATGCTTTTGAGGTTGAGGCACGAACCCTTTTAAAGAAGCCTTGTTAGTGATGCTTCCCAAGTTAAGGCATGAGATTCCCTAAGAAAAGTCTTTTTGGCAGCGCTTCCTAAGGCCTTCTAAAGGAATTCTTTATGGTATGAGTACTTATTAGTAAAGGTATTAGACCCTTTTACAGAAGTCATTTTAATATGGATACTTCTTGGTAAAGGTGTTGAACTCTGCTAGAGAATTATTTCTATACTTTCAAAGGCAACCTATGGCACTAACCTTTAGAAGAAAGTATCTATGCTTTTGAAAATGGTGGCTGATGGGCATAGAACCTTTTTAGGAATTCTTTCTATACTTTCAAAAGTGGCTTATGGCACACGACTTTTAGAAAGATCTAGGGCTTCCAAGAAAGGTGGCCGGTGGACACATGATCTTTCTATAATGTCTTTTTGTTCTTCCAATGATAGCTTAGAGCACAAGACCCTTGAGGAAAAGTATCTAGTGCTTTTGAGAAAGATGACCTAAGGCACAAGACCCTTCCAAGAAATCCTTTTGTACTTCCAATAGTGGACTAAAAGACATAACCCTTGGAAATATCTTATTCTTCTAAGAAAGGTTCAAGAAAGGTAGCTTATGGCACATAACTTTTCTAAAATTTTTTTATGATTCCAAGGGTGGCCTAGGGCACACAACCCTTAAAAGGAAGTATCTAGTGCTTCCAAGAAAAGTGGCATAAGGCACATGACCCTTTCAAAAAGTCTTTTTATACTTCCAGAGGTAGCCAATATAACATGGCCCTTGAAGGGATTTGGTGCTTCTTGAAGGTGTCTTAGAGCACACAACCTTTCCAGAAAGATTTTTTGTGCTTCTAAGGATGAGCCATAGTAAATGACCCTTTGAAGAAAGTATCTAAAGCTTCTTGAACAATAACAACTTGTCCGTTGCTCAAAGATAAATCTACTTATGGTTACTATTCTACCTATTAACTACTGAATTTATTTCACTGTTCTTGGTGATTTCATCTCTAAAGTAGTCAATATCCTGTTGGGGTTGTTAATCATGAACTCGAGGCATTTTCTTGACTTCACCTCAAAGGCATACTTCTCCGAGTTCAGCTTTATGTTATGCTTCCTCAAAGATTTCTCTCAAATCTCTTATATGGTCATTCAACCTAACAAATTTTACAATCATATTGTCTACATATACCTCTATTCTCTTTCCTATTAGAGGCTTAAACAATTTATTACCAACCTTTGATATGTAGCCACAACGTTCTTAAGGCCGAATGACATTACTTTATAGCAGTTAGTGCTTTGGCGGGTGACAAAGAAGGTTTTATCTTGGTTAAGGGAAAACATCTATATCTGATTATACACCAAGAATGCATCTATAAAGCTGAGAAGCTCACGTCCGATTGTTGAGTCTACCAACTGATCAATCTTCGAAAAAGGAAAACTATCCTTTGAGCATGCTTTATGTAATTCGGTGAAATCGATGCATATTCTTGATTTTCTGTTAGCCTTTTTTACCATTACTACATAAGTAAGCCACTCGAGATAGTTGACTTCCCTCATGAACCGCAACCAACAACTTTCCACTTTAATAACCATCACCTCATTCCTCTCTTGGTTTAAAAATTCTCTTTTTCTGTTTAATAAGTCTAAATAAGGCTAACAACTAAAACATGGGACACCAGTAGATCTATTCCTAGTATGTCTTTATGGGACTATCCAAAGATATTCAAGAATTCTTTTACTAGATCAACTAGACCTTTCCTGACCTCCAACCCTAATTGTGACCCAATTTTCATTGTCTTTTCTGATGAGCCTGGATTCACTTGAATTAAATGCGCTCTTTTACTAGTTCAGGGGATTCAACATTCTCTTCTCATAGGTCCACAAAGGAAATGCAGTAAGTTATTTTGGATAATACTATATAGCAACTCCTGGCATCTTCTGATCTCTAGCTACAACTTATATCCCTTTTTTCATCGAGAACTTTAGCTTTAGATAATGAATGAAGAATTCTACATTGGTATTTCTCTTGAAAGGCAGTCCAGGCAAGACATTGTAGAGAAAAGGTT
This sequence comes from Ailanthus altissimus, assembly GCA_946807835.1. Classification (NCBI taxonomy): domain Eukaryota; kingdom Viridiplantae; phylum Streptophyta; class Magnoliopsida; order Sapindales; family Simaroubaceae; genus Ailanthus; species Ailanthus altissimus. The sequence goes on along the minus strand of OX327700.1, from coordinate 17,452,899 downwards.
GATTGGCCACTATAAAGTTAGTTATAATAATCTTAACATAAGCCCTTTCTACTAAGGTCATTGGTAGGCTTACTACCCCAAGAGGCATAATGTAAGTATCAACAAAACCTTGTAGAGGAGCCTATGTTTTCTCTATCCTCAAATCGTCTAAGGCTTCCTTAAATATTATGTCAACTGAACTTCCTAATCAACAAACACTTAGTTTACCTCCAAGCCGGTTATGTGCATCCTGAGCACAAATACATCGTCATATAGATAGCTTATTGTTAGGGTGCCGGTTTATCCCAGTTCATAACCTAAAACTATTAGGTATGTGTATGTGGCACACGTATTCATTTTAAAATTTATATATATACGCATCAAATAAAATATATATATATATACACCATTTATGTATCTCATATATAAATCTTCGGAACGAAAGATAGAAATCTAATTTTTTTAAAATGAACACGATAAATTTTATTCAAGTACACTAATGAATAAAATTAACTATATTAATCATATTAATACAGAATTAAAAGACATCGCCCGTCAAGCCTTTTGGAGTGGATTTATTCTAGAGTACCGCCTGAAATAGACCTGTTGACAATTCTAGGACCCAACGTGGTGGGCTTGGGTCACTAAAACAGCAGCCTTTATTTTTCCAGCACTTATTTAACACTTAAACCATGGGATTAACTCTTAATCTCCATAACCTAACACTTAGACTATATTCATTTTGTTCTTGATGTATTCAACACTTAAATTCATTAAAACACAAATAACTCAAATGCAACAATGGTGGCCATTTGTTTAAGAGAAGAAGATGAATAACAAAACAACTTTTGCCATCAAGTTTTGCTTATTTTTAACACTTAAAAACTTAAAATAAAAAAATATTTTTTCTCACCATCAAAATGGCCGGCCACCTTATTGGCTTTAAAGGAAAATGAAGACCATTTTCATTTTCTTTCTTCCTCCATTGCCAAGAGCCACACTTGAGCTATTATGACTTTTATTTGTTTCAAGAACAAAATGAATTCAAAAGCCCTCTTCTCATAGCCGAGCACTACCTTAAGGGAACAAGAAAAAATTCAATTGAATTTTTTCATCTTCTTAAATATATATATCACCATGTGCTCCATTGAAAATAATTTTCAATTTTGCACACAAAATGGCTAGCCATGCTTCAATGTTCCTATGAATAAACAATGAATTATAAAACAAAATATCTCCTTTGTTTTTATTTAGTCAAACAAGCTTTATAACATGTATAAAATAATCAAAATTATTTTATTCAAATACATGGTAGCCCCTTATGGTTTTATATAATTCTCATTTAGCAACATTTTCCTTAACTATATCATTGCTCAATAAAATCTCATTTTATTTAGCAATTAAGTCCTTAAAAAAATTTTGTTTAATTAATTTAGCTATGAGGTAACAATTAACTTTAATCAAATTAACTAATCACTTAACTATTAAGTGATAACAAATATTTAGATTATTCAATACTTAAATAATCAATTTAGAGAAATAACCCTTAAGCTTTTAATTAACTCAACGTGGGTCCCACCATACCCAATACTTGAGTCAATTTAACCAAAGGTCACTATACGTTACGTGTTACTATTTAATTAGTCAACAATAATTATTAACTAGTTATTGTACTTAACACTTAAGTACTGGCACGTGCACATCTCAAGGGTTCCTGAAACAAATATTCGGTTATGTTAAAAATTACAAGATTGAACAATTCAATCCAGTACGCTGCCCCAATGCACAACGAGTATACTTCATATTGCGGGACTCCCTAGGCCCACGCTCGTTTCCTCAAATGAAACTATTCCATAAGTCTGTGATCGATACCCCACACACACGTCACAAATATTACAAATCAGCGCGTTAGACTGTACAAGCTGATGTCACAATGCATACGTATAATCCTTTCGTCATCTATAGCCTGGATGCGTGGGGATATAGATTTACACCGTCAAATTCTATATGCTCATCCATGAAATTATCTCCAAATTTGTATTTTCAATAACAATGTACGCAAACACCATTGCTATACTGTTCAACCCTTTGAGAAACACCTTTTTTAGGTTAGAACTCATGGCCACGAGATTTTTTAAAATATAATCTCAAAGCATCTGAATATACTACTCCCCTATGAGAGCTGATGGATCTCACTATTTGTACATACCAGACTCCATAAGCATTGGATCATACCCAGCGACACCCACCGGTCACACTATGAAAAGTATGTGACATGCGTGGAACCAAAATATAGTGGATCACTTACAAGCCCATCATGGCACTCAGATCAGAGGACCACGTATACTACTCAAGTCGAGAAGACTCACCATTGACAACTTCATATAATGTCTAATGACGTCCTCGTGAGTTTGTTCAGTATTCAGTCTTGATTGAATACCCGTATGCATATACGAGCTTTGGTAAGCCCATGGTCGACTAAGAATAACTATTTATACCATATAGATATAGCATACGGTGATCTATATAAAATGGATCCACCAATAGACCCATATCGATGAAACGGATTAGAAATATAGTGTTTGAGGACATACTCCACAATGACATCTCCTAGCCCCTATTGCAACTCTTTGCAACCATGTCATTACTGGTATACCCTCAGATCTTTATCCCATTACAAACGAAGATCTAACCTTTTAGATCTGACTGACTCTTATAACCTACTAACTCTTAACAGTACTAATTGTTAGCATTTATAACTCTCAACTCTGCTAATTCTTAGCACTGGTCTAAACTTCTTTAGACTAAATCTGAACTCTTTCAGACTATACAAATTTTGTAACATAATAAGTATCGTACCATGTATTTATACTGTATTAACAATTATACGAAATGTTTACTATACAAATATTAAATAATTTAATATAAATACAGTATTAGAATGGCACGTAAGCACCAACTCTAACATTTATAACCTTGAGCATCCTCTTCAATAAACATAATAAGAACATTTTGCATTCATGGTGTTTTGGTGACCTAGATGTTGCACATCATTTGGTGCCCTACCATAGAATGCCTTAAGTAATTCTTTCTTTGTCGGTTAGAGTCCCTACTAATGTAGGACCCCCAGAGATGATCATAGTTGCCTTAGGTAGGGTAGGCTTGCTCGAGATATATACTGGGTGCTATGGGTGCTCACGGTTGGCTTGAAACTCATCTAAATAGTCATTTCGTACCAGTCAATCCACCTGCTTCTTTAAGATATAACATTTCCTTGTAAGATGCCCCATATCCTGGTACGCACCTCTTCATTTGTTCACGCTGATCTAAAGGCATTATTTATGATAGAGGGCTTGATGAGTAGACCTCGATCTTGTATAAATTCGAAGATGGCTTTCAAATAGGCTATTAAGGGGATAAACTTATCGATCTTCACTATGTGAGGTCAGGCCCTCATCGCCTTATTTCCCCAGTATTTTTTTTTATCGAGCTAGTCGATCCATTCACGAGTATTTAGCAACCTGTGGTAGAGTTCTATCTCTCCTTCTTCTGAGATACCTTTTTTTTTAGGGATTTCATTCTTCTTATATACCAAGGACGTACCTTCTTCTAGACAGTTTCTACTATAGCTACCTTTTTTACTTTTTCTTCTTCTTTGATGACAATATATTTAGTGCCTCATCATAAGTAACCGCTTAACTCGAGATGGAGCTTTTAGAGAAATGGTACCAGAGCTAGCTTATCTTCAACCTAGTCTTTAAGGCTTCTAGGGCTATCGAAAGGTCAAAAGCTTTGGTTTGAATTACCTCTTTGTGAAACCTCTTCATATACTCCATCAACTTTCTATTCATTCTTGTCTAATTTTTGCAACTGCCAAGGTCTTTGGCTACCTCACAAGATCCCCTGAAGTGCTATATGAATTTATTTATAAGCTCATTATAAAAGGAGATGCTTTTCTGTTTTAGTTTTTGGTACCACAGAAATGCAGGTCCCTTCAAATTCATATAGAATGGTTTACACATTTATGTTTTAACCCTACAATGGATGAGATCCATGACTTTATCCATGTAATGGTTAGGATCCGTAATGCCTCTATTGGTGGGAAGGCTGGCCAACCAAAATCCCAGTGGCAGTTTCATACCCCCTAAGTTCATCTGAATGGAGACTTTTTTTTATCTTTCTATCTTACTGAAAGAATGAGGATCTCTTTTTTCTCGTTTCTTAAGCAGGTCATATAATCTTTCTTCTAATCCTCAGACTTTTTCTTCTAAAGGCGTTTCCCTTTGTATCTTCCTCAATACCTTGCCAACTTTATCCTCCCCTTCAACATCAATAAGCTAAAAGGTGGCTTGATCTAGACTAGATCCTTGAGCGTAACCTATAGCCCTTCTTTTGCTTTTCCTTCTCAAGAGGCTCTAGCTAGTAGTTCACCTTATATGTTTTGTCCTCTCAGATTTAAAGGATTATCCTCCTAGTTAGCATTTTAATGCTCTTTCGCTCTTGATCCTCGACATTCTTTCAGGATTTCTATCAATAACTTTCTCATTTCTTAACTTTCTTCTATCTTTAATCACAGCTCCTCTTCTACCTCTATCAGTACAGTCTTATTTTGTACTGTCGGGTTTTCTTCATGAAAACCTATTGCTCGAATTTTGTTGCTTATCTCTAGGTGTTCATTTGATCACAAGTCCAAGTTACAATATGTGGTACTTTGTGATTGGTTCGTATCTTGATTTCGATGTCAATGCTTTTCCATCTCATTTAGCACAGAGGGCATAAAAAATTGTTGATCCAAAAAACTAATTTCTTAGGTCAATGAGTTTTAAATTTATCTTTTAGGGGAAATGATACTAGGCCTTCACTATTGTACAGCTTTAGCATAGGCCTGTACGGTGGCTTTGGCACTCTTGAAATAAATAAAAAAAACACACATGGATACAGTTGGGTCGCGCTGGTTATCATTCTGACAAGGATCCTTTGATGCCTAAGTTAGAAAATGTAAGTAGTGATTGTACTATTAAGAGAACTTTTAGAGTGTTTTTCTTTTAAGAAGAATTTCATTATCTTTGGTCATAGTAGGTTTTACATTTTTATAGTTGATCCTTGGTGTTTCATCTCAAGAATCATGGACAAAAAATTTGGTCATCTCTTCATGATTGGTGGTGATCTGGGGTAATGAAATTGACTCTTATCTCGAGACTTTTTCACTTTCCTTAAATGGGAATTTGACTTTAATCCCGAAATTTTTTAGGTCTTTATTTATTGGATAATGATTATGAGGAATCCTTTAACTCATGAGATTCGGGTGTTTAAAGCGAGCCTTTAAACTCCTCAAGGTCTCAAGTGTTTGGAAAAATATAAGTGACCTCTTCGGAGTTTATACTTTGATATCGAACAAGTTTTTGTTTAGAAACTCATAAATTAGCTTTTGATTTTGGGTTCTTATATGATTGGTTTGAGCCAAATCTAGAAATGAGCTCCCTTTTGGATCAAAGTTCTTATCCTGAAGTGTGGGCCAGTGCACTCTTATACCTTGGCCCAACTAAATTGAGTTATAATTTTGAGCTGAACCCTTGAGGAACAATAACTAAAGTTTAAAAAATATATATATTTTTGAGCAATTGGTTGGTAATTCAGGGCATTGCACTATTAAATTCAGTTTCATTGTTTGAACACGTACTATTGACAGGACTCTGAATATTAGTATATTCCCCTCCACAAGATATATATATATATATATATATATGTATGTTTGTGTGTGTGTATAGATTCGCTGGGCTTGAGTAATTAAAATAAATACACAACAATGCTAGGAGCTCTAACTGACAATTAAAATTTGAAAGATCCAATCGTATTATATAATAATATGGGAATGAGATCCACTGAGTCTGAGATAATATGATGTGTTATGTTAAAGAGAAGATATATACAGCGTGGTCATTGTTTGATAAGCTCCCTGGTTGATATTATTATAGGCAATTAGATCAAATGCATTTCATTCTCAACTAATTAAGCCTGCTAATATTCTATCTTCATTGTTGTATCTCCAAGTTATCAAGACGAAGCTCATATTCGACAATTACATTAATTTTGCTGATGCATCAAATCGGCCAACTTTTATTGATTGCTTGTCTTTCCTCTGGGAGAGTTGAAATCTCAGTCACCCTTTCTTCATCGCCTATCCTCTATATGATCTGCCTTTAGTAGCTTTAATTCAATTCCATTTACATTCACTTTTTGCTTATTGCTATATATGGCTATAGTTAATGGTTCAATCTTCTTTCATATAAATTATAACCACGGAAACCAAACAAATTATCTATCTTTCGAGTATTGATATGTATGCAGCTTAAGAGAATATAATAATATTCATGTATACGTTGTTTCTGTACTAGATATATATTCTAATATTATGCGGATTATTAGCCAATCACTTAGTCTCTCTGGAAATAAAGTTAAAAGCTTACAGAGTATTTGGCTTCTCAGAATTTAAATAATGCAATATTGTTTAACAAACAGCCTCGCCCCCTTTATTAAATTAATATTTTAAAAAAATTGTGAATATTCAGTAACGAGAATTCTCATGAAATTGGCATGATTCTGAAGAACCAATCAGCTTGAGGGTATTTGCTGGCAGATGATGAAGATCCCATGATTCAAACAAGAGAAAGGATCTGTAAGCTAATGAATGGATGGTTAGGCATGAAAGTGTAGTAACATCTTTCTTCTCAAAACAGAAAATTTGATTATGACATCCACTTACACTTATATTTATGTCTCCACCAACTCTTAACTCATACTAATTTGAATCAGACGAATTTGATAAATAACTTTTTCAGTTCATTCATTAATTTTTTTAATTACTCATAATATAAAATTCAATTTAATCTAGTCTAATCTATTAAAAATGTACAATTTACAATTGTCAATTGTATCTATGACAAGATCATGGGTAGTTTGATAACGACAGTGTCGTTAACGACATTTGACAGGAACAGGTTATGACAAAAAGAGTTGCAATTTTCGTTCATAGAGACAGACCCAACTCCATAGTGGTCGTCATTAGATTACATTACATGATGAGATCAAATGGGTACAAGTAGAACCCAAATGAAGTTCCTCCTCTCTCTCAACTAAATGTTTCCATAAATGCTTAATAATTAGTCGTTAGTGTAAGACTTTTATTATACATAAAATGATAAAATTATTCGTAAACTCGTTAAAAATTCATTCATATTAAAAAGAATTTGATAAAAGTTAAAATAAATTTAATATATAAAATTAAAATTTGTAATAAATTTAAAATAAGTATGGGTCCGTTAAAAAATTCATAAATACCTGTAATGAGTATTCACAAATACTATTTTTTTTTATTTTTTTTTTAAAAAATAATACATTGTATATTGCATGCCTAATGTGCTTAGCACATGTGCTCGGAGTGCATGTTATATGCTTAATATGTGCTCCTAGCACGCATATTAAATATTAAGTGCGCAAAATTGCACGTTTAACGTGCGCTAAATTGCACGTTTAACGTACGCTTCTAACATGTGTGCTAAGCTCGCTAGGCACACAATGTTGCATACACACTCTTAGCATTCTTTTACCACGCATGTTAATTGTTGCATGCTTTGCGTGCACTCCTACCACGTATACTAAGCACTAAGTGCACAACATTATGGGCTTTTAACACACATGCTAAATGTGCTCCTAGCACATATACTAAATGCTATGTACTTATTATTAAACTCGTTTAAAATCTACAAATAACCTATTATAAGTTTAATAATAAATACATATCCAATAAAGCGAGTATGGTATTAAAACCCTAAACCCGCAATAAATTTAAAAAAAAAATTAATATTTTATTTTTAAAATAAATATAAATACGAATTTAAGAATACCCGTCCTAAACCCAACCGATGATATCCCTAATTATACATAATAAAAGGAAAGACTTGAGATGCAGGCTTAACACCAATTATCTCACCCATGTATCGTTTTTGCATCTCATGCATTCCTATTTTCAAGTTGAGAGAATATTGGTATCACTCTTAACTGGATATCTCACACGTTTAATTTGGACGACAAAATCTTAGAACTTACTTGCTAACTTCTTCACATATTAACAAACCATTTATCTCACTCCAAGAAAAAGAAATATTGGCTTTAAATGGAAGAGACACATCATTATAGTCGTTGAACTAAAACTATAACCCAAGAAAAATAATATGAAAATTAAAACCAAAGGACAAAAAAAATAAAAAAATAAAAAAACGGACCACAGAAAAAGTGCGAGAAAAGAGATAAATGTCGCTCAAAACACCTTAGTCCCTTCATTGCATATCCCATTGCTTTATACATTTTCAAACCCAAAAACCCACTGTTATGTAATCCCCCCCTCTATAAACTGAGCACCATAAAATTCTAGTGCATCTGACGGGTACAGCAACTAACCTCCTGAATAATTATCCCGATGGCTAAATTTTCAGAAAGCATAAGATCCAAGCATTCAGATATACATCTGTTACAGGAACACATTTGAAAGTTGAGCTCATAACTACCTAAATAGATTTCCTCAAGAGTCATAATTTGGTTTGTGGGAGACAAATTAGTTAGTTAATGTTAGAACCATCCAACAGCCTCAACTGGAAACCATGTCAGTCATGGCAAGCAATGCTGAGCTTGCTCTTAACACATCCAGCTTAGAAAAGTTATAGCACGTGGCTCACTGAAAACTGGGCCTACCAGTTGCTGCTATGAAGGTGGCTTGGGGAAAAGAGTGATGAACTATCATATTGTTATCCAAGGCATTACCCAATGTGCCACCCTTCACAGTTTGCTCCAAAAGATGAACAAGTGACATAAATATTTCCATCCTTGATACGTCCCTGTTTGCCTGTATACAGAACTTAACAGTAAGTTACTAGTACAAAGATGCAAATAGGAGGAGATTAAACAATTAGCCCACATTTTTAAAGCATAGTTTATGAAGATAACATTGGGTTACACATTCATAAACGGAGTAGAAGGCAAGAAGTAAAGGAGCAGGTTGATAAATAACTTTCATTTCAAGCAAAGGAGGGTTTTTCCATTTGCAAAAGCATTTTTTGATATCTAACGACCAAAATATCCTAACAAGCTTGACAAAAGCCACTCACTTTAAGTTGTCTTTCTTCATTGTGTACAAGTCAGTCAAATTTTACTATTGTAGTGCCCACTAGAAGGAAAAGAAAACAGAACAAAAAGACAAAAAAACCTTTGGTTTTGTGGCGCTGTGGCTTTGAAGCCACAGTTGCAATGGAGTGAAAACACTAGCTACTAAGTGAAAGTGAAGTGTATGGTAAATACTTAGTAACTAGCGTTTATCAAACACTTTTGACTACAATGTTTTAAAAGTTAAGCAGAAGCACAACACTAAACAGACCCGAGTACCATGGTGCACTTTGAAATAATATTTATTAACACTAACTTCCTGCCCTAAGAACAAGAAGCACCCATTTAAAATCATCTGAGCTAAAGAAGCTTTTATGGCAACTTACATGTGCTTTGGTTTCTAAGGAGAAAATCCCAAAAGAAATCGGAAAACACCACCAAAATTTAACTGCTCTAGCAAGCTGTGCAAAAATCAGTTGCACGTTATTTAAAGCATATTTAGAGATGTGGCAGATTCTCAAAAAATGTGTTCTTTTGAGGATCCACTACCCAAAATATTCTTGATAAAAAAAAAATTTGATAATTGTTTTTAAGAACTTGATTCTCAAATAAAATAATTTTGCATTAAAACTTTTTATCATATATACTTTGGTTGAATTCTCAAAAAAGTGTACCTTTTTTAGAATCCACCACAATTCCGAACATGCACTCAGTGAGAAATGTCAAGTGGAAATGTAATAGACCCCATAATTTGAGAACTTGACAAGGATCATCTCACTGTTATAACAAATTTACTAGGAATTATAATATGTTGGTAACAGCAACTTTGCTTTCCTAAATCTTACCTCCACTGCAAATCGTGCCCACATCTTGTCATTCCTTGCTTCCATCATCCCCTTCAAGATAGTTAATCCCAATCCCCTCATTAAGTCGGCTATTTCCAAAAAGAAACCTCGTTCCTCACAAAGCATCTGTTACCAACACCAGATATATGAACATTTATTCAAACCAAACAATTTCTAAGATAAAGAAAGGAGCAGTCACTACCTCTACAAGCATCTGCCGAGGCAGATTCAGATCTTCTACTATGATGGGACAGACCATAGACTGCGAGCCAACTTCAAATGCCCATGTCGCCCCTCCTTCAAAGTTATCTTTTAAAAGCAAACCACCTTCCTTGCCAATTATCTGCAAGTACACTCAAGATGACTTCCAGTTCAGAAAATTTTATACAACAGATGTAAAATTTGTGCACCAAAGATGGTTGTAAAGACCCTTCAAACATTTCATCAAACAAGTCTCTATTTTATCTGCTACAACTTTGTGCAAAATTCTTAACTACTTCTGGCATTCATACATCAGATACAGCCAAACATGCATATAAAAAACATTATCTCACTTTTCAAAGAATTCCCTCCCCTCGCCCCTCGCCCCTCCCCCCCAATCCGAATTCCAAGAGATCTAAGCTCCAGAAACCTATGAAAATGATATGGTTTCACCGCAGCAATGAAAAACCATGCTTGCTCAATCAACTTCATAAACAGCAGGGCAAATAAAACAATTAAGTAAAAAGTGTACATGTTTCCCATACCTTAGACTCCCCTGTTTGTTTTAGCTTGTCAGCATGCTTTGTCACACTTTGCAAGAAAAGCATGTGCTTGATGGTACGTTCTAGAAGCGCATCTATGCTACACTGTTAAAACCACATCATGGGAATGACAAATAGCATCAGTTCTAAAATATCATTTACTGTCAACAGAAAATAGATAAAGTTAAATTGCACAGAAAAAGAAAGTGTAATTACTTTTGCCCCATTTGGTACAATTTCCCGCAACTCTTTAACACGATCTTGAATCAACTGACGATCTTTGGGCCTAGGTCTAGGGTTCTCTCCAGGTTTAAGTCTTTTGCGATTTGATTTAGTCGTTTCATCATTTTTCTTAGAATATGCAGTTGAAACACTACTATCACGCTTCACATTATGACCCTGTTCAACCCAAGAACTGATATGGGACCCATAGATGGAAGTAGTTTGAGAACAATTTCCTCCATCATCCTTGCTACAGCCGGACTGAAAAGAACTGGATCCTATGGTGCCTGACTTTGTCAAGGACTTAGGAAGGCCAAATAGCTCCCCATGCACTAGATTAGACATATTAATCTGGCTACAAGAGGGAAAAATAGTAGGAATAGAGGAGCTACTGATCTTTGTCAATGTTGTCCTGCAAGAGATATTATCATCTGAGATCTGCTTGGAAACAGAGTGAGCCCTAGAGACCACAGCATCTAAAAGGTGCTCTGTCCCCATCCCCGAGTATGTAGCACTGTCTAATACCCCCTCATTAACTGAATAAAAGTTAGAACTCACATCAGGAGCATTCATGGACATTGAACTACCTTCATCAATATTTTGTCCATCAGCAAGCAAATCATTCCAGTTGTGATTAAGGAGCTTATTTTTAAAATCCACACCCAAAATATCAAACAAGTCATCCCCTGATGGAGGTCGCCTGCATCCATCTTCAAATATAGCATTGCTAGATTTTGGAGTTCCATCTCGATAATCAGGCTTTTGGCAATCATTAACAAAACCAGGTATTTGAACACTAAAAGACATATGCTGACCAAGATTGGGCGATGCATTGTCAAGGGCTTGAAACAAATCATTACCCGCCATTCCCTTCCTTGGGGCCAAATCATTTGGAGTATGCTTAGCATCTAGCAAACTATGTCCTTCATCAGAGCCTCTTGAAAGCATGTGGCTGGGGATTAATTGATCCACCAGACTGGATAAAGAAACCTCCTCTGCTTTAGATGAATTGACATTTTTAAGCCTGGTACCCAGCTGTGTGGAATATGTATTAATGTCTGCTGATTTATGTGGATTTGGCAGAGAACATGGAATTGACACCGGACTTGTACTATTCGACCCACCACATTGACCACTTCCTTCAAAATATTGTGTAGGAAGAGAAACTCCACATAAGCCCTCACTTTTTTTCAGTTCAGATACAACAGAGGTATCACCATTTGATTCATTTACATTGTTAGGAGTATGATCTTGAACAGCGGCATCAGCCAAGATCTGTTGTTCAATTAACTTAAAGCTACTACGGCCAGAACTTGACTGATCAACATTTGGTTGATAATGGAAAGCAGACCTCAGACCGCGTAAAGAAGCCTTCTGATTCAGCCACACATCTGAACTTGAGGGGATTATATCAGCGCCCACAACTCCATTCTCCCAATGAGCCCTGAAAGAAAGATTCAGTTTCACTGGTGGAGTGAATTTTTGTTCATAATGGTCATCATGGGAATTTCCTAAAGTTTGGCTCAGGTTAGGGATATGAAATGTTGGTGTGGTAGCCTGTGCATTATGCTGAATCTGTGAACCTACAGAACCCAAGAGTTGGTCAACTAGCCTTGATTGTTGAGATGAGCTGCCCTGTTGGTTGTAGCCATCAGTAGCTAAAGAAGTGGAGCTTGTTGCACTCAAATTTCCTAATGAATCCACAGAAGCAAGCCCATTAGATATGGATACTCCAATGCTATTAGCAGATCCGTTTACTCCATAGTTTTGGGGTAGAAGTGCTCCAGGAACCCATCCCAGTTGCAGGATTAAACTCTTAACATAATCCACAAATCCAATGTTCTCCACAATCTGAAGCGGCAAGGATAAATTGATAATTTAGACTCAAAAAAAACTAAATATAATAAAAAATGTGTCTTCAACAACAAAACGAGCATAAAAAAGAGTCCTCAAATTAGATATAGTGACAGTAATATAGAGAACAACTCAACATGGAAGGGGTTCTCAACTTGATACAACTGTCAAACAACAACCACTCCAAACGAAAATATTTAAGTTGGCTGCATAATAAATGCGATTTATTTGATTCTAGCCCTATCATTATAGTGACAACTACAGGATTATAATGGGCATGGGTGAGTTCATTTTAACTTTATATTTCTGATACCACTTTTGTTTTTTCAGTATATAGATTTCAAGCCCAGTACCCACTCTGACCTCCCCTTCACTTTATTATTAACCAAACCAAGCTTGTTTCATGTTAGATCAGGGAACTAAACATAAATAAGATTGACACTAGTTCTTTTATGTGTCAGAATAAATGGAATTAAAATGACTTACAGCCAAGGAAGAACCAAGTTGAACAACACCGTGAGGAAGAACAGGTATAACTGCAACTGTCTGCAAACCAAATACAAGCACTGTAATCAAATGGCAAATTGTCAAAAAATTTAACAAGCAGCACATAGATAAAGCCATTAGACCTGCATGCCGGCTGAAAATTGGAGATGCACCTCACTTTGAACCTGAAAGCACAAAGAAAGTTATATCACGTGGAATGACTACAACACTGACCTTTGAACAATGGCTTTTTTAGCTTTTCCCAAAAATTGTATTTCAATTTAGGTAAATATCAACATTAAAGAATTTGGAAAATGACAAGATTTTTGGTTTCTATTGGATGAAGTATTTGATTAAACAATTAAACTTTAAAGTAACAGAAACAAAGGGGCTCAAAGTAAGCATGCCGTTCATGTCAAGCAAAATTGGTTGTGCTATCTTCATTGATATAAAATTCTCTGTCATAGCAATTGGCAAATGAAGAAATCTTTTATATACCTCTGGCGGATGGGCATCTCTAATATGATTGTTTGCAAGAAACCATTGGTGATTTCCCGTGAATGCGGCTCGCCCTACTATTCTGGAAACAAGAAAAATGGGCTTCTCATAACACTTCAGAGCAACTTTAATAAACCACTTAAAATATGAGAATAAGATTGGGAAAATGAAAAAGTAGCATACCCTTCTCCTACTACTTTAACCTGATTATTCATCATCATTTTGTTAATCAGCAATTGAACTGTGTCTCCTGCTTGATTCCGAAATTGAGAGATAGTTTCAGAAGAACCCCAGCATCCTTCCCACTCTCCAAATGGAATTTTAGGACATGGCATAGATGCATAATGACATTCTTCCCAGATTAATAACCTGTGCAAAAGGAGAAAAGATATCATTTAGAAATCAATACAAACATACCACATCAACTTCAATACTATCATAAACCATAGACACAATATAAGTTCCTACACTTCAAATCATACCATAGCTTTCGTTACTTAGATAAAGATATAAGCACATTCAGCGCATAGATTTCATCCTCCTATAGATTTCATCCTCCTAAACGAAAAATTATAAAAGGAGCCAAATAACTATTAACTAGACAGCTAGAAGGAGAGGGAAAAAAATAAAAATAAGAAAAAACTAGACCAAATAGTTCGCAGAAGAGTATGTTGAGAGGTTACTTTTTCCTTTGTTTTTAGCTAAACAAATATTCTCAGAAGCCAAATAGAGAATGACAAAAAAGCAACAAATTAGCACATTGGTTCAGCAGCTGAAGAAAAATAAAATGCCAACTTTTTCTTGTTCAAAACAATAAAATAAGACCGAATAGAATCAAAAAAATAAGGCAGATACCGAATCAATAGATTGATATCTTAAAACTGGTCCAATACAAAGAGGGTTTGTCAATCTACTACAAATCTACTTTTCCATTAAGATTCTCAAAGACAAAACAGAATAAACCAAAATGCATAATTCCAAAAAGAGCATAGATGAGCATAATATACATTATAACAGTACCCAATCAGAATGTATTATGTCAACAGTATCTTAGAAACAAATTACCCTCACAAACCCAGAAAAAATACATCCAAAAAAATAATAAAAATAACAATCCTCACCGCTGATCTTTTCTGTTTAATAGCTTAGAAATAATAATAAGGATGTATTCCAGAATAAACATCAATATTAAAGATTTTTACTATCTGGAACCTGACTGAACTAAATCGCCAAAGAAAAAGAAATTCAAAAAACAAAAAGATGATAAGTTCTTTAATCTCCGTCGAAGCTTTGTTAAAATCCATACTTACTTCACTAGTTTATTTTTTCACTTTGGTACCGTTTCAAAAGTTTGTGAAAAATCATGAAACTTCCAATTTCAAGGAAGGTTACTAAGAAATTTTGGAGGCAGTATACAACGACTTAAACATCACCAACAAAAAAAAAAAGAAAGAAAATCATTTTCTCGAATTCTGCTCCAGTTTCTCAGCAACCAAACACAGAAACAAAAAGAATTTGAACTCAAAAGCAAAAGAAAAGAAAACCCATAATCAAAACAATAAAAAGATGACTTTCTTATTCAACAAACCATAAAAAATAAAAAATATAAACTCACTTATTATTCTGGCAGCCGATCTTCCAAAAAACAGCGTAACACCAGTGGTTGTCGGCGCATAAAGCTTTCAACACTTCACTTAGCATAAGACCCATCTTTTTACTTTTAACTGACTGATTTCTTTTTTCTCTTACAGATTAAAAAACAAGATCAAACTAACCCAACAACGAAAGTCTAACTTCCTCGGCATGATCCTCTGCCAGCCTGCTTCGTCCTCAAGCCCCCGCTCCTTCTCCTCTCCGGATCCAAGTTCCCACCGATCATTCTTCCAAAACCCATTTCTGCGTGAACTCTATGTGAGTCAATTCAACAAACACCTTAGCTTCAAGATGGCCGCCATTTCAGCAACAGTGAGAGTGAAGATGGCTTTGAGTGCTCTTTTCTTCTGTGCCTTGTGTTCTGTGCGTGTTAAAAAATAGTGTTTTTCACTTTCAGGGTTTTGGCTTGGTTACTATCTAATTTTGATGTGGGAAGTTTGGTTTGGGAAAACAGGCATGCAGTTGGTCCAAATTTACGGGGGAATGCCACTATGGTAGTTTTGTCGGTTTTTGATCAGGGAGATGTTGGTGAGTCTGAACAGGTGGCGAGATAGTGCGGGTTTGCAGTCGCGATCCTGTCATCTATGACATTGCCCTTTGATTTCCAAGGAAATTACGGAATTGCCAGCAAAATTTACGGTTTCTGATGATGCCATGCTTTTTTTATTCATTGGATGCTGTAAGCCTTGAAATAAAATCTTGTTGCCAATCTTGTCGTCCGCCCAATGATTGATACCAGCACCACTTTTTAACCTTCCAGTATTGACTTTTAGATTTAAATGGAACCAAAATATCTTTCATGTTCATGTTGGACGGTAAAAACTTAAAGTCCTTTTAAAATATAATTATAAGATTCTAGAAATTGAATGGAGTCTTTTTATCGTAAAAATAATAAAAAAAAATTACATATAATAATAGGATTATATGTATCTCTTGTTTGTAAGAGAGTTAAAATCGAGCTACTTCAATCAAAATATTTTTTATAATGTTTTATAATTTGTTTAATTTTATATCAACAGTTTTATAATATAATATTAATAATATTACATTAATTGAAGATAAAAAAAAATCCTACTTCCTCAATTTTTTTATATTAATATTATAATTTTTAAAAATTTGATAAAAAAATATCATTGTACAAAATATAATTAATTTGAATGGTTAATTAATTCGTGACTACAAAGACTTTCACTTTCTCTGTTTCTTGTATATATTAAACATTATGATTTATAAAAATTTAGAAAAAAAAATGTTATTACATAAAATACAGTTAATTTTAATGGTTAATTCATAACTACAAAAAAAATCAATATATTATTTATAATTTATTTTGTTTATGAGTTATTATCATTTATTCTTATAAAACAAATTAATGAGGTAAAATAATAAATGCAGGCTGATGTGATAAATAAAAGAAATTAAATAGCACCACTCATTCATTTTACTCCTAACAAATAGAAAAAAAAAATTCTATTTCATTTTTCATACAAGGAAATTGAACCTTTTCATTTGAAAAAGATAACGAGGTGATTCACCAACCAATTATGCGAATTATTTTAAATAATTTATAAATTTATATACATTAGTAAATTTTTTTAAAATTACTAGGATTAATAAAAAAAATTGAAAATTATTGAAATTAATTTTAAAAACATTACTTAAATTTTGTCTGAATTTCTCCTCTATAAACAAATTTTCAGTATGTTGTAAACCACAAGAACAGGTATATTTAACCTAATCCTATAAGTAAGAGAGTATTAGTATTTCTCATGAGATCAGAATTTTTTAAGATGAAATATTGAATTTTTGCCATTCATTTTAAACTTAATTTAAAATTAAGGAGAGTTTTAATTTTTTTTTTCTTTTTACGTTAACATGATATAATGTATCTTAGTTTTTGAAAAAATACAATAATATTATATATGTATTAACAGTCTAATAGTAAAAAGTTAATAACGAATGAAAATTCCAAATTTAAATCTTCCTCTTCTATTTTTTTTTAAAAAAAGAATACAAGAATATTAATATGTATTGCAAACATGAATGTTAGGAATACATGAGGAGAGTAGAAAGCGAGTATATGGCAAATGTTCGAGGGCAAGAATCAAGATGGATTTTTCACCTTGGCAGCATCTGACATTTATGCTCAAATCAAGTCCAATTTATTTATGTAAAGACATGTGAAGAATTATTAGTAATTTGACGAATATGGAATTTTGTGTGTGATGGACTTGTCTTTTCTTCAGACTTTCAGCTTCGTACCTCGACAAAGACATAGATATTAACGTTTGTACGAACTTGAAAATGCTCTTAGCATTTTTAGGTTTGATGGTTGAAACATTTGGCCATCATCCAAAAGGGAAATGAGAGGATGAGTACTGAAAGCTTTACCTTTAATGCATGTCGCCCCAAGTCTCGGTTTTTCACTTTTCCACAACTTTTGATTTAGTAAACCACATCCATCGTATATTCATCTTATATATGATTAATGACTTTTTCTCACATGTCTATAAACGGTTTGATTAATCTTCAACCAAAAAAAAAAGAGAGAGAGAAGGATAGGTTTAATACTTTGGGAAGCAAAACAAGACTCTTTTAAAGAATTTGGAGAAACAAAATTAATATGTAATTTTAAGAGAAAAAGTATTTTTCATCATCTAGATAGATTTTCAAAAAGTACAAATTTTTCGAGTAATAGTAGGACTAGCAACCTAGTAATTATAAGTATTAATTGGTTCAATTAATAAAACTCGTTGAAATAATATAAGAAAATATAGGGTTTAATTTCTAATCATAATTAAATTGAGGGCATATTTAATTTATATACGTGAAAAGTTGATCGAAAATTATCTTGAATAGGTTTGGGATCGAGTTAAGTGAGTAAGGGACGATGTGAAGGCAAGAATACCTCAAAATCGTGGCACAGGGCTCAACGCCTAGTGTAGAGCGTTGTGGCGCCTAAGACAGAAGCTAGAATGTCGCAGCGCTTAGAAGTGCAACGCCGTGACTCCTAGCGAGACGAGAAAAACCCAAGTTCAAAGTATAGGTTTTAGCAGTCATGGCCACACTCAAGTATAAAGTAGAGAAATTCAACGGTACGAATAATTTCAATCTGTGAAAGATCAAGGTGATAACATTATTGGTGAGTCAATGATTAGGCTCAACTCTAAAGAAAACTACAGCTCCATCTAGTAAAAAAAAAAAGCCAGAGTCATCAAAATCTAAGCTAGAGAAAAAAAATCATTCAATAAAAAGCTGATAGTATAATCGTTTTATCATTAAGTAATGAAGTTTTAAGAGAAGTTGCTAGTGAGAAGATATGTATTGATCTTTGAAAAAAAATAGGATGCTTTTTATATGACAAAGTCGTAGGCTAATAGTTTGTATATAAAGAATAAGTTTTATCAGTTATCCATGTCTGAGGGAACGCCAATAAAAGACCATGTAGATACATTCAATAAGATCATAATTAATTTAGAGACTATCGATGTGAAGATAGAGATGAAGATAAGACGATCATCTTGTTGAATTCTCTTTCCCAGAGTTATGATCACTTTGTTGATCCGTTGTTCAACTGCATAGAGTGTTTAACCATGAATGATGTGAAATCATCATTAAACTCAAAGTAATTAGAAAAGTAAATAGAAGCTAATTTAGAAGAATTATCTGCAAGAGGACAGCCTTCACATAAAGATGAAAAAAGAAGGGCTCGAGATCATAGTCCAAGGGTAATCCTAGGAACTGTTATTGCTGTAAGAAAGAATAGCACTTCATAAAAGATTTTCCTAAAAAGAAAACAAATGACAAAAAGAGAGAGACAGATGCTGCATTAGCTTATGATGATAACTATGACAATGCAGAGACTCTTGTCACTTTTAATGGTAAGAACTCTGACCAATAAGTTTTAAATTCTAGTTTTACATTCTATATGTACCCAAATAAGTCATTGTTTACTAATTTTTAGTTTATTATTGGTGGTAAGGTATTAATGGGTAATGATATAACTTGTCAAGTGATGAAACTTGGTAGTGTTAAACTTAAGTTGCATGATTGGAGAGTGAGAGAGTTAATAAAAATTATATATGTTCTTGACCTCAAGAAGAACTTGATCTCATTATAGATGTTAGATTATAATGGATGTTCCATTAGGATTGATGGAAGGGTTATGAGAGTGTTGAAAGGTTTTATGATTGTGATGAGAGGTGAAAAGTGCAAAAGTGTATATGTACTAAAAGGAGAGGTAGTGAGTGGTTCTGTATCATTCTTTATTGATGATGAGAATATGCAAACCAAATTATTACATTTGAGGTTAACTCACCTAGGTGAAAAGAACATAAAGGAGTTGTATAATCAAAAGGCGTTTGGAGAGGATAAGTTATAGCTATTAGAGTTTTATGAGCATTATGTACCAGCGAAAGCACATAGGGTAAGGTTTAATACCAGAGAGTACAAAAAAAAATGCACTCTTGATTATATACACTTAAGTCTTTAAGAGCCAGTATAGGCAATCACTTTTGGTGGAGCAATGTATTTTCTCGCATTTATTGATGATTATTCAATGAAGCTGTTGGTATATATGTTGAAAAGCAAAGAGTAAGTGTTTGAGATGTTTAAAATATGGAAAGCCCTTTTTGAAAATCAAACTAATAAGAAGATTAAGAGACTAAAGATTGATAATGGCCTCGAGTATTGCAATAAGGAGTTTGATAGTTTTTGTACTAAGCATAGGACTGTAAGACACAAAATTGTGAGATCTACACTGCAGTAAAATGGTTTAGTAGAGAGAATGAACATGACCTTACTTGAAAGGGTTAAATACATGTTGACCAATGAAAAAATTGTTAAGGCATTTTGGGGTGAAGTGGTAATGACAACAGCTTATTTAATCAATACAAGTTCCTTCTTGATGATAGACTTCAAGACCCTATAAAAAAGTGGTCTGGCAACCCTCTCAAGTATGATCACCTCTAAATACTTGGTTGTCCAACTTTCATGCATATGAAGCAAGGCAAATTGGAACCTGAAGCAATGAAGGGTATATTTATAAGGTGCCCAAAGGTGTAAAAAGATGTAAGGTGTAGTGCAAAGATTTGAAGCCACCAAGAAGTATCATAAGTAGAGATGTGATGTTCGATGAGACAACAATACTAAAAGATCCCCAAGAAGAAAAGAAAGAATGACATGTGACTAAGGAAGTTTTAACACTCAAAATAGTTAAAGTTGCATTATTATTGAAAGTGCATTGTGCGTATGATGAGTATGTATTTTTTTTTTAATTTTAATTTACACATCACATACATGATTAAAATAAGTAGAAAATAAATAAACATCCCATTACACTAATGAGATATTAGAGAACTCTCCCCCGAAGCATGTTTTATGCAGTTATAGTCGAGGACTCGGTGAGATCCTTTGAGTTAGGATGGTAACCTTGTTACTTGCCAAAATATTTTGGTTGAAGCAACTTTTTCTTTAGAATATCTTTCGGACCTCTAAATAATATGGCTTATAAAATACTTGTCTTTGAAAACTTACTCTAACGAAATGAAATGAGGTTGACTATTTATAGCCAAACCCACCTTATTATTGGCCATTAGAAAGCCAATAATTATTGGCCAATTACAAGCATGACAATGATCAATATAATCTTTATCATGCTTTGCAAAATGGTGAAACAAAAATAAAGAAGTGCTGGCCGAATTATAGAGCAATTTGTGGCTTATCTTTGCATTGCATAAGGACATATCATGCTTAACATAAAAGCATGACAAAGCCTTTGAATAAAAAAAATGAATTAGAAATTTACAATACATACTTGATAAATATATTATTATTAACAAAGCCACCTCTTGTTATTTATTTCAAGCAATGGCCGAATACCATTTTGGCTTTCAAATCCATTATAAGCAAAATATCATTAACAACTCTTTGGCAAATAAAATATTAACACTTAATAAAATTGGACGAATAAAATTATGCCACGTGTTATACCTTAACAAAATAATGGCATGATATGTAGTATTCAATAGAAATGTTAAAGTGGTAAGTTTCACTTACCGAGATCTCAGACTTAACACTTAAACCCTATGATCTCCCTGAGAAACTTTGAAATAATTCTAATTTTTCGAGAACTTTTCAGATTAAACTATTCAATCTTGTGCGCTACTCTAGTGCATAATGTTTTATCTTATGGAACTCTTGCACAAGTCTATAAATGTTGCCTCACACACACGTTATGGAAATAACAAAACAACGTGTTGAACCATACAAGTTAAAGTTAATATATTCGTATAATCTCCCCGTCATTTATATCTTGAAAGAGCAGAGATATAGATCATCACTGTCAAGTCTTCATATGTTCAACATTAGGACTTATCTCCAGATTCGTATTCCGATAAACAATATCTACAAACACTTTTGCGATATTATTTCTTAAATGAAAAATATTTTTCCTGGGTGTAATGCTTGTGGCCATAAGACTTTTTGAAACACAACCTTAGAGCATCTGAATATATTACTCACCCATATGAGTTGATGGATCTTATAACCATACACACTAGACTTCATGAGCATCGGATCATACCCAGCGGTCAGACCATAAAAGGTCTTTGACATATATGGTACCTAAGTATAGTGAATTACTCACAAGCCCGCCATGATGCTCAGGTCTAAGGATCACAAATACTACTTAACTTGAAAGGATCATCCATTGATGGCTTTATGGGATGTCTATTAGAGATCATAATTAACCATGTTCAGTACTCAGTCCTCACTGAATACCTGCATGTCTATACGAGTTTCCACTAAGCTTATGGTTAACTAAGAATAATCATCTGTACCATACAAATATAGATACACACCGATCTATATTTAAATAAGGTTCCAACTGACAGATCCGCATCAGTAAAAATAGATCACGAACATAGGGTTTAAAAACATACTTATATAATAACATTTTCTAGCACCTATTACAACTCTTTGCAACTATGTCATTACTAGTATACCTTTGGGTCTTTGTCCCGTTTTAGATAAGAATCTAACTTCTTAGATCTGGCTGACTCTTATAATCTACTAACTATTAGCATTTATAACTCTCAGTACTGCTAACTCTTAACCCTGGTCTAAACTCTTTTAGACCAGATCTGAATTCATTCAGATCATACATTGTCTAAAATGTTACGAGTATCTTACCATATATATTTAATATTAACGATTTTATTCAAAAAATTTATTGTATAAATATTAAACGATTAATATTTATACAATATTAAAATGGCATGTAAGTATCAATTCCAACAATTATTATTTGTGTGAATTGCTTACGCATCAACAATACATCATGCAATAAGAAGGGAAAAAAATATGTGTGTAAGATTATTTATCAAAAAGCACAAATTTTCACAAAATTACAAGACTATAAATGGAGATTAAGGCTTTTGTTCTAAAATTATATTCCATAAATGAATGACCGTATTCAAAACATTTACATGATTATTTTGTTAAATGTGTGGAGTTTAATTATCATTTCAATGTAGATTTAGCACACCAATCGATCTTCACAATAAGATCAATATAGGGTTAAAAGAGCCTTCAACCAGAAACTGTTTTGAGGGTATATATATAAGGAATACTAGGAGGATTGTTTTTTTATACTGTATATAAAGTAGAGCGAGGCTTGAGCATGAAAGTATATTGTAATTCTTGTACTCAGAATAATGAAAATCTATTGCTATAAAAGTAAATGGATGATATTTTCAAATTAATGGTAAATCATTATAAATATATGTGTGATTAATTGTTTTAATTATTTTTTTTATTTTATTTATTTTTGTTTTTAGTAGTGACAAATTAAAATTTAATTCATAAAATAAATTAGTAGAAATAATGCAATGAATAATTGCACATGTGATACGATTTTATAATTTTATGAATAATATTGAAATTGTTGATTAAAACAAAAATATTTTTTTAGGAATAAAAATACGATAGTATTACTTAATACAACATTAGCAATATCACTATTATTTTTTGTGAAATTAGTATGTTATTTATGTCCAAATATATAACATTGATCAAATTTATATTATTTAATAATAGAATATTATTATGAATATCTTCAAGTATCGCCTAATTTCACTAAAATCCACTAGTTTAAGAAATAATGAGTAATATCTAACTGTTAGAGAATATTTTATTAAAATTAACAGAATTATGTGAAAAATATTAATTTCCCTTTTAGATTTGAAAAGACAATATAATAATTATTTTACTTTTACACAACAAATAAAAATACACTATTTCCTATAAAAAATATAATTTTTCAAAAATAAATTAATAATATCACTTTTTAAAAAAAAAACCAATAATATAATAATTACATAAACAAATTAAAATTAAAAAACCAAAAAGTTTAACTATCTGTTTTCGACAAATAAAAAAATTATTCTTTTTTATTTTCTCTTTACAGAGTTCAATTACAATTAATTGCAATCAAATTTTACAAAATATAAACACATACAAACTGAATTAAAGATTCACTAACCCTAAATCTTCCTGCACCACAATTCAACAATACTAGAAAATATACCAAATTACCAACTGAAATTCAGATTCTAAACCCACAAAATAATTCAATAACATTGCACATATAAACACAAAGTACAAAGAACTATTTCAAAATCATCCAAGTTTCAAAGGTCATCACCGATTCAACATATATGTTTCATTGATTCAAAATCATCCAATTCAATAACACTACACATATAAATAACGTGTTTCAAATGTATAAACACATTCACTGCTCCACCATCAGTCCTTCAGTGATATGCCACCATTCAAGTCAGACGCACCTGGTCATTTAACCTTAATTATCACCAACGTGAACCAAGGTTAAAAACTATGCAAATCGTGCTTTCAAACTCAATCGAGGCCGAGAATCGCCATTCCATTGCCGATCCACCATAAAAATGACCACCACTGAAAAATGCCATCGTAGTTTGAGTCAATTAGAAAAGAAGCAACGTCACACTGGCAAAAAAATGAGAAAAGGAAAAAAAAGAAGAGACGTAGAAAAAGAAATGGGAAAAGAAAGAAAAAATAAAAGGAAAATAAGGAAAGAAAAAATGAACTAGAAATGGGTTAAGAGCTCTAAAATTAACATAGAAGAAGAAAACGTAAATGAAAAAAGAAAAGAAAAAAAAAGAGGCTGATTGATAAGCAATTATCATAATGTTTCGATTAGGGTTTGTGATTTAAGAGATTATTTTAATTAATGGAGTTTTTTTTGAAATTTTAATTAGTATATTTAATATTTGATTAATGATTATTTCAAGAGTAGAATAAGGGGTGTTTTGATATAGGGATGTTTGGACATAGGATATGAGATTTTTGGACATAGAATATAGGGTGGTTCGGTAATACAACATTGAAATGATGATAATACTATTTTCTCAGTTAACTCTAATAGAAGATTCTCCAACAGTTGAGCATTATTGCCTATTTCTCAAACTAGTGAGTTTTAATAAAATTAAACGATATTTTAAAGGTATTCATGATATTACCCTTTAAATAATTAATATATATATATATATATATATAATATCTTATGGTATACTGCACCACCTCATTAGACAAGAACAGTATCGAGGAGGGGAAAGAGTCCTATTAAGGGTTAGTGCTCTCCTCTACTAATAGAGTCTCTGAATAGGGTTCTTTATTTCATTGACAAATTTACTCTTTGATTCTAGAGAGGAGATTGGGACATTGTGAAGGAGTCAACGATCCTTCGCATGGATAAAGAAAGCTTTATTACAATACTGGGAAGGCTCTTAACTCAAATTGGTATAAAGCTACTTTTAAATATGGGTGAGGCAGATTGGGAGCAAAAAAGCTCTTCATCAATGGTCATTGTGAGTTTTCTTTTGTGTGTTATGTTTTGACTTAGTGTGTTTTTGCAATATTGGTTGTGTTTGGTCAAGGTGTGCAAAGATGAGTTGAAGGCTTCCCAACATGAGTTGAAGGAGCTGATGAAGCTAGTAAAGTCAATGGTTGAAGATAATCTCTTATTATAGGGATAGAATCATGTCATCTAGAATGTTTTGAGGAGGATGGAGGAGGAAAAAAGAGGATACATGTTGATCTTGAAGAGACAACCACAACAACTAAGTTAAAGTAAGTGGTGTCTGAAATGACGATGGGGATTGTGGAACTCAAGAAGGCCAATGCATGCCTAATACAAGAGAAAGTTGATCTTTAATTGTCTTTGTTGTTGCATGAGGGTAGAGTGTTCTTTTTAGAGGGGAAGGTCGAAAACTTGAAGCTTGGGAGGGATGACTTGGAGTTCACCATTAATGCTTTGTAAGAGCAAGTTTCTATGGTGAATATTTAGTTGCAAAAAAAGCACGATGAGTTAGGGGAAGGTGCCAATTGTGTTGCTTTAAAAGGCAATTTTATTAAAGGCACTGAGGTCTATGAGTCTACGTTGGAGACAGTTACTAGGAAACTTCAAACTATTTTAAAGAATTCTCAACAAGCTCTAACGGCTTCCAAGGCTAAAGTGGAGGCTTCTAACACTTAGTGGAAGTGTTGTGTGGATGCTGCCAAAGGATTTTAAAAGTGACAAGTTCTGATGGCATCTATTAAATGCTTTCGCTAAGGATTTAGGTCTGAATGTGAGTTCTCCATTTATAGAGAATTATTTAAGGACTTCAAAGTTGTCTGTGGTAGTACATGGGTTAGGCTACGAGGCATTACGAGGATAAGCCTCAACATATCAACTGTGACTTTATTGGTAAAGGTGCTTCAGAAGTAAACCATGTCATTGTGAAGTTGTCTGATGAATCGTCCAATGAGGATTAGTATAGCTTTTTTTTTCCCCTTGATTTTCTTTTTTAACCTCCACAATAAATCATTTGTAAAGTTATGGATCATGTATTTATTTTTTATATAATGAAAAGATGAATTATTTATTTGTTGTATGTTATGTGTTTTTAAGTATTGTATGGATTGTGTATTCTCTAAAGTTCTAATTTTTATTTTTCTTATATGGTTATATGAAAAAGATGTTAAGTGTTACTTCCATGTGTGTGATATGAGAATTATGTAGTCATACAAAAATACTAAATTTTGCTTCCATATATGTGAAATAAGAGATTCAACTATATATAATTTCCTTATCAAAAATGTATTCCTTAGGAAAGGTAACTCTTAGGTCTTGTGAACCTTCCAAGGGTGATTTTTGACTCATTCTTTTTTAGGAAGTGCGATCTAAAAATGCACACCCCATTTAAGAAAGAATTTTATGGATTCTAGTGCTTTTAGGGAATGATGGCCTATAAACACTCGACCTTTCTATAATAGATTTTTAATGATATAAGCTCCTAAGGAAGAGTCATTTACAAATCCACAACCTTCCAAGGAAAGTTTGTTAGCATTTTATGCTTTCCACAAAAGAGTGATTCGGAGATACACAACCATTCCGATGAATTTTCTTAAATTCTAGAGCTTTTAGTCATAGGCTACCATATGGCCTTTGAGCTCTCTATGAAAGATTTTTTGTAATTTGTGATTCTAAGGAAGGGTGACCCGTGCGCTTATGAACCTTCTGAGGAAGACTTGTTAATGTTTTATACTTCCGTAGAAGGGTGATTTGAAGGTACACATACCTCAAAGGAAGTCTTTTCAATATTGTTTACTTTGTAGCAATGGCTGTCCTGAGACACTTGACTCTTTTATAGAATTATTTTAATATGTTTGCTTCATAGCAAAGGTTATCCTTATCACTTGATCCTTCCAAAGAAGTCTTTGGTATGTTTGTTTTGTGGCAAATGTTGTCCTGAGACACTTGACCCTTCTAAATAAGTCTCTTAATACATTTGTTTTATGGAAAAGGTTGTCGTGAGACACTTGTCCCTTCCAACAAAGTCTTTTAATATGTTTGCTTCATGGTAAGGGCTTTCTTAAGACACTTAACCCTTTTGACAAAGTCTTTTGATATGTTTGTTTTATAGCGAGGGATATCTTGAAACCCTGGATCCTTCCAATGGCAAAAGTTATCCTGAAACATTTAACCTTTCATGCGAAGTCTTTTGATATGTTTGATTCATGAGAAAGGTTTTCATGAAACATTTTACCCTTCTGGCAAAGTCTTTGAATATGTTTTGTGTTCCATGGAAGGGTGAATGACGATATACGACCCTTCCAAGTAATTTTTTTTTTTAATTTTGAAAGTTGAATACTAGAGTAAAGAGAATCTAAAAAATAGGTTATTTATTTCATTAATAACGGAATTGGAACTAGAAAGAAATGTTCAAAGACAATACTTATTTAATTTGGATATGTTTTATAAAGTGGGGATGTGTTACCCTTCCATAGTTTGTATTATAGTAAATATGCTTATCGATCTAGCTTCTCGATAATTTTGTCTAGACCTTCCCAGGTTTTGACCATCTTTCTAATGTTCTTTTCCTTATTGATATCAAGGGCTTTTCTTAGTACCAAGTGTCATTCATTAATTTCTTGATTTCTGACTTTTTGATCTATTTATTTTTGTAATCTCCTTTTTATAAATTGTGGCTTAGATGGCAGCAACTTCTCAAGCTTTATCTATGAGATCATTGACTAAAGAAAAGGTTTCGTCATTTAGTTCTAAGTTTACTAACTTGGTCTATATGCTAGGAATGAATGCTTCCATGAGGAGTACTACTTTTTTACTATAGACTAATGTATATGGGGAGCTTTTGATTGATCGGTTCTTTATTGTTTTATATGCCTAAAAAACTCCTAAGAGTTTCTCTAGCCATCTTCTTTTTTTTCTCTCTAACTTTTTCTTTAGAACTGTGAAAATGATTTTGTTGATGATCTCGGCTTATCAATTCATTTATGGATAACTTCAAGAAGAGAACTTTTGTTCAATCTTGTATTTGTTGTAGAAAGCAGTGATTAATGGTGGTGTGGATGTGTTCTCTTGTAAGATCTTATCACTCATCAAGTTGATGACTTGGCATTATTTTACATTCCCTATTAGATTTGTCTCAGTATCGCTTAGTAGAGCGCCTTGAGATCTCTTATTAATTGTAGTAGTAAATTATCCCATTTGGACCTCTAAATTCTTCAAAGATGCTGAATGATTCTGTAGGATTGTATTGCTGGACTTCATATATTATATAAACATGTCTTCCAATGTCAGCTTCTTCTTTTATGGTGGCAAGAATCGTGAGGATTCATTGGTCTAGATGACTTCTCTTGGCTATAATGCTAAGAAAAGTTTGGATGATCTCTCTACCCTAGATTATAGAAGTTTGATTGTGGGTTAGGTGGTTGTCGGTTAAAATTGCCCACAAAATTGCTTTCTTTCACCGTCTATTCATGTGGTTATCACCACAAAAGTTGCATGTCACTTGTTGGGTTTTGACGACATTCAATACATTAAACTTCTTGGATAATAAGTTAATTTTTGCTGTCAATGCATTGAATACGTCAATCTCATATATATCAGCGACTGTTTTGGGTGTAACTCTCTCAACTAGCTATAGGTAACTATTTTATGCCATCTCTTCTAATAAATTATAAGCTTTATATGTAAACTTATTCATTAAAACCCCTTCAGTAGTGACATCTACAATAGTCTTCAAATGACCTTCCAGTCCATTATAGAACATTTTGACTAATAGTTATTTAGGGACTCTATGATGAGGACATTTCCTTAACATATCCTTGTAGCGCTCTTATGCCCCATACAATGACTCTCTATCAATTTGATTGAATGAGGTGATGTCATTCATCATCTTTTTTGTCTTTACTGGTGAGAAAAACTTCGCTAAGAATTTCTATGCTAAATTTTCCCATATTGATATAGATCCCGACGGCAATGACATCAACTAACTCTTGGCTCTGTCCCATAAAGAGAAAGGGAATAGTCACAATTTGATGGCACCATCGGATACTCTATTGTACTTGAAGGCATCACAAATTTCTAAAAAAATTATGATATGCATGTTTGGATCGTCATTGAGAGCTCCGCTGAGTTGTACAGTATCTAAATAATATTTGGCTTGATCTCACAGTTGTTACCAATGACAGTTGGTCACCGAATACTAGATTGCACTACATCGGTAGTTGAGACAACATACTCTCTCAATGCCTTCTGTGGTATCATAGGATTAAGGATATGATTATTGATGTTATCGTTGTTTTCCTCTATAGTATAATCTGTCAAAGTAAAATAAAAATAAAATCAAAGTAAAAAGAGAAATAGCTAAAATAAAAAATAAAATCTGAATTAAAAGCATGTAGCTTAGTATTGGTATTGATCAAAAGAATAGATAGAAATAGTCCCTGGCAACAGCGGCAAAAACTTGATTATGTGCTATAATAGCTAAGCACTAGTGCACGCTATCGTATCAAGTAATATAGAATTTAAGTCCAGATATTATTCTCACAAGGACTACATGATCTAATTTTGCAATCAATTACTAAAATTATATCTACTTAACTTTTATTCAGAAAAATTAAAATCTAAAATTTAATTAATTAACCTAATTCTATCAAATTAAACTAAATCTAAATAGCAACAAACAAATAAATAAATTCACTAAAGGATAATAATCTAGGGTATAGATTTATCCCCTAGTATTTTATTAGATTCATTAACCGCTTAGTTAATCCCTTAATATAAATTGCTAGCTTAGACAATAATCATGTGCCTATGTCAATAGTCAAGTGATTATATTACGCATTCTAATAATCGTATATATGTTTATGGTAATCAAATTAGAATGTAATTCATTAAGATCGAGTCTAAATTATGACATACATGCCACCTAGGTATATGTCTATCCTAGATAGAACTTATAGTTGTTACCCTATGATCATAAATCAAACTATTCTAGGCTAAACACATGAATCCCTTTATCAAGTTCATCATGGCTCCTTAATCATTCAAAATATTGATCAGGTATAATAAAAGCATTAAGATCAAGATAGAATGAATCAATTATATGTATTAAGTTCATAAACTAAACATTAACAAAATGCAAATCTATACTAGGTTCATATAATCTAATCCTAAAATAACAAGTTTAGCTTATCACAAAACCAAGAGTATCAAACCAATCTATGAATAACAGCAAGAATAAGAACATAATAATAAGAAAAGAGAAGAACAACTAATCAAGAAGATGTCTTTGGTTGCTTCTCTCTCAATCTTGACTTGAAGCTTGAATCTTGATCTTGAATATTGATTTCTTGGCTTTGATCTTTAATTTTATGTTGTGAATTTTTTCTATAAGTTTTTGCCTCTCTACTTGATTTTCCTCTTGATTCTTTTGAATTAGGGCTTTTGGCCTTTTTATTTATAAGTTTATATCTTCAAATTAGGGTAAACAATTAATACAAATAAGATAAAATTACTATTTACAAGTTACTGTTCACGTAGCGCTATAGCACTGGATTTGGGCACTGATGCATTGAACATACTATTTTTTAGTATCGTTCTAGGCGCTAGGCACTATAGCAAAATTCTTTTAGCAAATCTATTATAGTATAGTACTGTGGCAGTTTAATGTTTTGCCTTATTTTCATTAGATTTTTATCCTTATTTGCTCAATTAACTCTAAAAATTATAAAATAACAATAAAATACATGAAAAACCAAATAATCTTAATTTAAACAAACAAATATTAAGTTTGAAAAATAAAAATATTAGACCTAATTAACCCTTATCAAGCAGCTACGGTTGAGCTGGTAAATTATTTCTCATTATCTAATACACTACTTATAGCATGTTGAACCCATTTCGAGTTATAATAAAAAGAATAACTCGTTTTCCTTTAGTCGCCAATGGTGGGAATGACAATGTATATTTCCCATTGAATGAAGAGCCATGGACTAGAGATTGTGTATAGATTCCCTACTGGAAGGTGAATAAACACGACATGTTTCTGGCACTTCTCAAATCTTTTCACGTAATCTAATATTGGAGCTGGTGCTTACGTGCCATTCTAATATTATATAAATATTAATTATTTAATATTTATACAATAAACATTTTGAATAAATTTTTTTTAATGTTATAATCATATGGTATAATGCTTGTAACACTATAGACATTATATGATATGAAAGAGTTAAGATCTGGTTTAAAGGAGTTTAGACAAAGGCTAAGAGTTAATAATGATGAGAGTTATAAATGCTAAGAGTTAACACTGTTAAGAGTTAATAGGTTATAAGAATCAGCGAGATCTAAAGAGTTAGAACTTTGTCTATAATAGGACAAAAACCTTAGAGTATACTAGTAATGACATAGTTGTAAAAAGTTACAATAAGTAATAGGAAATATCATTATGTAAGTATGTCTCAAACATTATATTCCTGATCTATGTTCACCAATGCGGTTCTATCGGTGAATCACTATTATATAGACCAGTGTATGTCAATATTTGACTGGTTCAGATGGTTGTTCTTAGTTAACTATGAGCTTAGAGCTTATATAGGCATGGGGTATCCAGCCAAGACTGGATACTGAACAAACTCACGAGGACCCCAATAGATATCCTATGAAGCCGTCAAAAGAATGTCCTATCGAGTTGAGTAGTATTCGTAGTCCTTTGACTTGAGCACCACGGTGGACTTGTGAGTAATCCACCATACTTTGGTTCCATATATGTCAGAGACCTTTTATGATCTGACCACTATGTGTCGCTGGATATGGTTCGATGCTCATAGAGTTCAGTGTGCGTAGATACGGGATCCATCAACTTACATAGGTAAGTTGTATATTCGATGCTTCGAGATTTTATTTTATAAAGTCTTGTGGCCATAAGCATAAATCTGGAGAAGGATTATTCTACAAGGTTAAACAATATTGTAAAAGTGTTTGCGAATATTGTTTATTGTTACAATATTGTTTATCGAGATACGAATCTGGAGATAAGTTAATGGATGAAAAAACGAGAATTTGATGGTGCTGATCTATATCCCTGCACATCCAGGGTGTAAATGATGGAAAAATTATACGTATGCGTAGTAACCTTAACTTGTATGGTCTAACCCACTGATTTATAATATCCGTAATGTATGTGTGGGGCACCAATTATGGATTCATAGAATAGTTTTATTCGACAAATCGGGTGTAGACCTAAGGAGTCTTGTAATATGAAATGTACTTTTTGTGTACTTAGGCAACGACTGTATTGAATAGTTCAATATAGTAAAATTTAGCAATTTACTAAGGTTAAATTAACTAGAGTATATGGTTAAATAGGAAGACCCACTTTAGGTTAACTTGATAACCTAGTTAAGACATAAAAGTAATTTTACTTAATGATTATTTAATTATTAAATAATTAAAATAAATATTTATTTAATAGTTAAATAAATAATTTAACTTAACTATGGTTAAAATTTAACCATATGGTTAATTTAAAGTTAACCTTACTTAATGGTTAAGTAAATTTAACCTAACCATGGGTAAGTGAGTTAACTAGGATTAGATTATTTAAATCTTTATTTTACTTAAGGGTTAAGTTAAATTAACTTAACTAAGGTTAAATATTAAATATAGTTAGGTTAAGTTAAATGTAAATTCAAATTAAGTGAAATTAAAATGAAATTAAATTCATTTGTATATATTTGCAAAATGAAATAAAATTTAAGGAGTTAAGTTTTGTTTTCTAAGTATTTTGGCCAGCCATTAAAAAAAAGAAAAAGAAAAATTATTTTTTTATTATTGAATTTAATTATTGAATTCATAATTAACCTTTTTTTATTAGGCTTAAAACCAATTAAACAAAAATAAGTGTTTGATTTATTGATTAAGTGTTAATCAAAGGAAAATAAAAAACTTAAGTTTAAGAGTTAAATTGATTGCTGGATTAACATACTACTATTCTAGACAATCAAACTCACCATTGTTGATTGTTAAGATTGATCAAATTTTAAGTGGATTTCAAGAATTTTAATCCGAAAACTTCATAGGTCAAATTCTTAATCTTGTTATTAATTTGATTACTATGTAATAATTATATTTACTACAAATTTTTATGCTTTCGCTGTGCATGTATATGTATGGGATATGTATATTTTGTTGTTAAACGCATAATACCACATGCATGCATCTAAATAAGTAAACATCTAACATCTAACACTTTTAATTTATGGTGGGCTCGTAATATCCTCACCTTATGATCTTGTGGGTTAGAGTCTTCCGCTAGAATAGTTACCCCAAGTTCCTTCGAGTACTTCTTTTAATATTTTTATCCTTACTCTTTAAGTATACACCACATGTGAACACTAGAGAATGCCCCCTATATATGTAATGTTTTTCAAATAGTGCGAATCTTCTAGCCTTACACTTAAGTTTCCTAGCTTCCTTCCAATTACTGGGAAGCTTCATGTCCTGTAAAAAATCAATGTAAAGAGTCACCTAGTTAATAGAAGTCGTTCCATATGCTCAGCTTCAGTGTTCGATTGTGTAGTGATGCTTTTAAGGGCTTGAACTGCGATGGGTTAGCTTTGATTCCTCTTATGCTTACGATGTGACCTAAGAAGATTCTAGATGAGATTCTGAAGGTTCATTTAGGTATATTCGAGCGCATTTTGTACTTTTAAAAGATGTTAAACACTTATCGTAAATCTATAACATAATCTTTTACTTTTTTACTCTTGACTACCGTGTCATCTATGTATGCTTGCACTGTCTTTCCTATCAGCTTCCCAAAGACTTTGTTAACTAGTCATTGTAAGGTAACTCTAGCAATTTTTAGGCTGAATGGCATCACTTGTAGCAATAAGTTCATTGTTCAGTCATAAAGCTCATTTTCTCCTCATCGTCAAGATTTTTGTGATTTAGGTGTCTTTGCTATACACATTTAGGAATGACAATCTCTCATATACAATCATCGCATCTACCATCTTATTTATCTTTGGAAGTGGGAAGAAATCTTTTAGAGTTACCTTGTTGAGGTCGATGTAGTCTACACAAACTCATCGCTTCCCATTCTTCTCCCCCACGATTACCACATTAGAAAAGCCACTTCATATAATGGATTACTCGGATGAATCCAACTTTTAGTAGCCAATTGACTTCTTCACTAATAATCTTATTATATTCTAGGGTAAATTTTCTCTATCTATATCTAATCGAGGTATAGCCTTTTTGTTTTCTAATACTTAGTTTATGGCTCATCACTTCTAAATATATACCAATTATATCTTTATAGGATCAGGTAAAGACATCTTGGTTTCTCTTGAATAAGTTAATCATTGTTTCTTTTTCTTCCCCATTTTTGTCGGTACCCAACAATTACTTTCTAGTAGTAACCAAATGGCCTAACTGTACTTTCTTTGTCATTTATTTATAGGGTGGAGTGTATTCTTCCACCTGCAGAAGCCCTTTTGGCCATTTATCCTGTAATCGCTATTTGGAAGGTGTTGTTTCCTTGATGGTAAAGGAACCTTTATCCTACTTAATGTTCTTATCCCATCTACTTTTCCTTCTTATTTTCTCTTTCTGCTTTCGTGGAAGCCTTCTTCATTCATTTGTAGGTTTTTTTAGGGTTTAATTAAGTTTACATGGCATTGTTTCGTCTAGATTTACTCGCTCTTTATATCCACTATTCTTTTTCCACTAGCCGATTCACATCTTACCACTTAATGCAAAGGTAGAAGAAACAACTTCCATGTAATATATCTAGAAATATCCTACTATGGTGTTATAAGCAAATGGCACATTGACCACAAAGTAGTCCACTTCCAATCATTTTTCTGTCTATTACTATTTACGTGATCATCTTTTTGATCTATTCTCTCGTCCTTTGAATGCAATGAGTTAAGTGCTACAGCCCTTAATATTTTTCTCAAAGAGGTTCATCTTTTGAAAATACCTAATAACAAGATGTTTACATTACTTTTACTGTCAACAAACACACGCCGTATGATGACCTTCTAAATGTTTAAAGTTATCACAAATGGATCAAGGTATAGAAGCATCAAGTCAATCAAATCTTCTTAACAGAAGGAGATTTCTCTTAATTCCCGCTCAATTGCTATAATGGTAAGAGTTGATGTCCGTTTTACTCCCTGTATTTGGACTTTAATTATTTTCCTAAATTAGGGTCTCCACCTTTCATCCTTACCTTCTCTCTTTGGTAGTCTTCTATGAAGTACTGTCACATAGTATTGGTTAGTTGTCATCCTCACGAGCAATACTTCTATAGAATTCTTGATTGATTCTCCTACTAGTTGTGGTCATTCTATGACCATCAGGTTTTTGTCTTTTTCGTTGACACCTTCCCGATCTGTTTTTTCTTTTGTGCTTACTTCTTCTCCCTAAAATTGTAAATTAAATAGCAATCCAGAATTGCATCTAGTATTACGGTGCTTATCTTTTTTAAGTTAGTGGTTTCCACTTTAGTTAGCTTGGGGTCCTTTTCTAGTTTCGCTGTTGTAGCCTTTTTAGGTTCCACTTCCAATTGGAACTTAGGTAGATATCCGTTCCTTATGAGGGTGTTTATCTGCCTACATAAGGACTTACATGTGCTTATGTTGTGCCCATTTTCATTGTGGAATGAACAATATTTGGTCTGATCTCATTAATCTTTAGGAATCATAACTGAATTTAGCTTCTTAAAGATTTTAAAGTCCTTTTATTTTTGCAAAATCTTATTTGTGAGCATATTGATAGGGATTAGAGGCTCAAATCATTTTGGTAGCTTTTCATCCCTATCTCATTCCATAGTAAAAGGTCGCTTCACGATTCTTTCTTTTCAAGACATAGTTCCTTCCTTCCTTCCATGTTGTAATCATGAAAGCTTTCTTTATCATTGCGGCTTCATATTTTGTTTCTCTGATCCATTACTCAAACTTTTGACAGATTAATTTGAAGGAAGTGAAGTTTTTTCAAATGAGATACCGGTAGTAAAGAGTGGATATCTTTACCGTTTTCCAGTATACTTATGCGAATATCTCTATATCGTAGCTTCCTAGCTTGTTTAGCTCTCAGTTAAACCTATTTATGAAGCTTTTTATCGACTCATTCTCTCTTTATTTCATAAAAAATAAATTTAAAGTAGTCTTTTTTTCTTTTGATTCCTCATATATTAGGTTATAAACTAAGCAATTAGTTCATCAAAAGAAGATATAAAATTTTCCTTCAATTACCGAAACCATGATTGGGTTAATCCCTTTTAAGCTACAGGGAAATGTGATTCACTTTGATGGGTTGTCCATCACATGCATGATCATCTTTATGTTGAAGTTAAAGACATATTCCTTTGAATCCCCTACAATCATACATTAGCTCACTTTATAACTTCCATGAATGAGTCTTGGTCTACCTTTTGTGCTAAAGACATCGCATCCTTAGTGATTCCGGCCTTTCCTGCCATACAAATCACTGGCTTTCTTTATGATCTGTGCTTTTATATATTGATCTTCATCCATTTTTTCTTATCGCCTCTATGATTTCCTTTCCTCCTCCATTCTCTACAGATTGTTCATGCTAGTTTTGCCTTGGTCCATTGTCACGGAGTAGGACTTCTTTAAGATCATTGTTAATCCTTCCATCTTTTTCAGTCTATCTCTCAACTCCTGATTCTCCTTTCGAGTCTCCTCTAGCTATTTTATGATCTTAGTCAAGATGTTTGTCATGCCAACGAGGACCTCGATTCCTAGAGTGACTAAGTTTGGGCTGCTTGGATCCCTGTTCTTACTGTTGTTTGGAAGCTTTGAGTTATAAGAAATTTTTTTTTGTTATATTAGCTTCTAGTAATTTCTACTACCGAAAAGTTTGCTTTTTGTTTAGAATTTTTTCACATATGACGACACTAAAATTTTTTAGTTTAAAACCCCTGCGTCAATTACCATCTTACACTAACTTGAGCATCATAGTAGTTTTTCTTGCACGTAATAAAAACTACTATGATATTCAAGTTAGTGGTTGTTTGAGAAAGAGGGTGTTGTGTGTAGAAAGTGTTCACAAAGAAAAATAAGATCATGATATTTGCTATGATGAACAAATTGAATAATAAATATTGAATGTTGATTAATCTGAACAAATTGAATTATGAATCACCTCTATTTATAATGTATGAGTTCAATTTTTTCTTTCAAAAGATGAATGAGCACTCATATTTAATTAATTTCAAGTTAATAAGAGTTTAAATCCATTAATAAGTTATCAATCAAAGAGAATGATTTAGGTGGGACTCATCCACTTGTACGAAATCTTTCTTCATGTAAAATAATAATTAATTAATTAAAATAATATTAAATGTTTAATCTCATTTCAAAATTAATCACATCCTTATAGTTTTCATGACCCGTTTGAGAGATTCATAGGTCAATGGGTCTAATTATATAACGTTTTAAACCTAAAATTTAGATTGAATCCTTAGTTCTATGAGTTTTGAGCCTTCCTTTAAAGTGGGTGATACTTAAGAAGATTGGCCTAGACACTGGCTAGGTCCAACATTATTATTTTCTTTATATTTTAGGTTTTCTTGGTTCTCATTGTCTTAATTGCATATATATATTTATTTATTTATGAATCCAAGGGTGAAAGTTAACAATTCTTCTATGGCATAATAATATTTTGGTCCTTAATTTTTTTAGAGTTTTAAGTAAGAATATAGTTACTCAATTTCTAACAAATTCATCTTAACCTATCTTGAAGCAATTGGAATACTAAAGTAAATGAAATAATATATAGATGGATCATAAGAGGACAAACTTTTCATTATGATTGCTATCCAATCCAATTCCAAGAAAATAAATACACCGAGTTATTGTTATTAAGTAAGTGTTGTTACTTCTTACTTGCATTGCGTAGGTCAAAACTTAATAGAAAAAACATGATAGGGGCAATTTGTCATTAGAATATAATACAGGGACTATATCATAACAAAAGGTAAACGATAATGGACATAAGCTGTTATATAATTCTTTTGTGTGTGTTCTGTTCTTTTCTTGCTGCTTGTGGAACATTTTAGAAAAATTCGTCGAGTTAACCATTAATTTAATATAAATTTTTATTTTGATCAAAGTCAAATATTTTAAATTATACTAACCAAATATACGTTACGTTTACTATTTTACCTTTATTACAATTTTAATAAATTTTTGTTGTTATTTAATCTTTTATTTTATATAAATTACTTAAAAACATAAAATTTTAATTAATTATAAAAAGATATTATTTATAATAATAATAATTAAAAAAATTATAATACATATTATAAAAATATAAAAAATGCTCGTTGGGCGCACGCCCAGGCATGCGCCCAGCAAGCATTTGTCTTTATTATAATTTTAATAAAATTTTAAATTTATTTAATTTTTTATATAAATTAATTAAGAACATAAATTTTTAAATAATTATAAAAAAATTATATATAATAACAATAATAATTTTAAAAAATTAATAATATAAATTTTAAAAAAATATATTGTTCGGTGCGCGCCCAAACATGGCCCAACGAGCAAAATGATTATTAGGCGCGCGCCTAATAATGCGCCCAACGAACAAAATACTTGTTAGGCGTGCGCCAAGCGCATGCCTAGGCACGCGCCCAACAAGCACCCCAAACAAATTGCTTAGGGGGTGGGCGCATACTGCTGCTACATGCGCCCACTATCGCTGAGCGCATGGGCAGCATGCGCCCAGCGGCAAAGCTTGGCAAAATGCTTTTTGCCAAGCTTTGCTTACTTTTGTTTTTATTTTTTTTTTTAAATTATTTTTAAATTAA
Organism: Ailanthus altissimus; assembly: GCA_946807835.1. Classification (NCBI taxonomy): domain Eukaryota; kingdom Viridiplantae; phylum Streptophyta; class Magnoliopsida; order Sapindales; family Simaroubaceae; genus Ailanthus; species Ailanthus altissimus. The sequence goes on along the minus strand of OX327700.1, from coordinate 17,413,722 downwards.
ATATTAAAAAAGAAAAATTAATTAATTAATAAAAATAATTAATTAATTATAAATAATTTTTAAAAATAAAAGCTATTCAATTAAATAATTCATATTATTTAATTAAAATTATTATTTTTTACTAATTATTTTATTTTAGTTTTAGTAAAAAAAATTTCTTTGTTATTCTTTTTTATAAATTATTTAATTAATTAAGTTTTTATTTTTTATAAATAAATAAATAAAACTTAATTATTTAATTGAATAATTTCAATTAAATTAATTAAAAAGTAATTAGTTATTCAATTAAATAATTAATTTTTATTTAATTATTTATAAAACATAAAAACTTAATTAATTAAATAATTTATAAAAAATAATAAAGAAGAAAACAAATTTACTAGAACTAAAATAAAATAATTAGTAAAAAATAAAATTTGAACTTTTTTTATTAAATTAATGAAAAAAATAATTTTAATTAAATAATATAAATTATTTAATTGAATAACTTTTTATTTTTAAAAATTATTTAAAATCAATTAATTATTTTTATTAATTAATTAATTTTTCTTTTTTAATATTTAATTAAAAAATAATTAATTTTAAAAAAAACAAAAACAAAAGTAAGCAAAGCTTGGCAAATAGGCTTTACCGTTGGGCGCATGCTACCCAGCATGCGCTCAGCGGTGGTGGGCACATGCAGCAGCAGTATACGCCTACCCCCCAAGCAATTTGCTTGGGGTGTTTGTTGGGCGCTCGCCTACGCATACGCTTAGCGCGCGCCCAACGAGCATTTTGCTCATTAGGCACATTGTTAGGCGCACGCCCAGCCATCATTTTGCTCGTTGAGTGTATGTTTGGGCGCACGCCGAACGATTTTTTTTTAAATTTATATTATTATTTTTTTAAAATTATTATTGTTATTATATATAGTTTTTTTTATAATTATTTAAAAATTTATGTTCTTAATTAATTTATATAAAAAATTAAATAAATTTAAAAAATTTATTAAAATTATAATAAGGACAAATGCTCGCTGGGCACATGCTCGCTGGGCGCATGCCTGGGTGCGCGCCCAACGAGCATTTTTTTGTTTTTATAATTTGTATTATAATTTTTTTAATTATTATTATTATAAATAATATCTTTTTATAATTAATTAAAATTTTAATTATTTAAAATTTTATGTTCTTAAATAATTTATATAAAGTAAAATAAAAGATTAAATAACAACAAAAATTTATTAAAATTATAATAAAAATAAAATAATAAACATAACATATATTTAATTAATATAATTTAAAATATTTAATTTTAATTAAAATAAAAATTTATATTAAATTAATATCAACTCAACAAATTTCTCAACATTTTATATGTTGTGGTTGGATGACACGCCGGTTACTGTCCTCACTTTTTTCATTAAATTATCGGATATTCTTCATTATTATCACACTCTTTTTCTGTACAAAAGAAAAAAAAAACACATTCAAACAGCCTTAGGTTAGGTGGTTGTGGTTTGTGAATATCCTTCTCTTTAATTATTAAACCCTTTTATTAAATACTAATTATACTCCACCACATGGTGGGTGGATTTTGAGGGCTGCGGACACGCACCTTTTTGAGTAAGATCTAGATTTTGATGATAATTCTCAGCCATTGATTAAGTCTATTCTCAACAAATCCAATGGCTAGGATTGATTGATTGATAAATAAGTGGATCATATTTCATTGAAAAAAATTAAAAAAAAAAAACAGAAGCACGACGTTGGGGGTTGGTGAGTACTGAGTAGGGACTGAGTCACTGAGTACTGGTCTGGTCTGTCACTTGTGAAAATAATAAGAAAATGGCATAAAAAGATGGAGCAAGCAATAGTTGGATACACATGACAAGAGGGAAGGGTCTCTCGTCTCTGTTTAATTTTTTTGTTTGTGTTTGCGGTTACTTTTATTTATTTATTTCAGGTAATAGCAATTTTTGTGGGAAAATGGGTAAAAGATTCCTATTGAAAGCTGTAAGAATGTGCTGTTACTGTTTGTTTTTATTATATTATATTATATTTGATTTGATTTTTGATTTCTTTTTGTTTTTGTTTGACCGAGTTGTATTTCTTACTCTTGTGTCTCTTGTCTGTGTAATCAGTAATGCATGCACTTTCAACGGAAGAGTGTGATTTACTCAATGGGATTCAGATATAAACAAATAATCCAGTTAATTTTTAAAGGAAAAAGTAATGATAGATCGGAGTTCAACAGAACGATATCATCGTCATCATTTTTAAAGAAAAATAGTTGTCATGTAATTATTCGAACTAATAAAGTTAAATTCACATCCCTACATGAACATTGATCTGTCATTCTCAATTAGAAAAGTTTTATCTTTAATTATTTGAAAATTTTGAGAAGCAAACTAGGTTTGGTGTACAAGTTTCAATCCTGGGTTGTACAATCTAAACCCTAAACCTAGCTTCAGTTTCTGGTAATTCAAACAATGTAATTTGTAACGACTTCAGTACAAAATGTTATTGCCCCAAATAAATTATAAAAGCATTTTGACCAACTACTCCACAAGTCACTCAAATGGCAATTTGGTAAAAGGCAACAAGTGGTTGAATTTCAAGATTTGCATATCTTTTTTCTCACTAAAATGTTGGCCCACCATCGACTTAGTTGTCTACATAATTATCAACCCATCATGATTTAGAAACCTGAGCCCACTCCCACCTTTACCAAAAACGCTAAAATGTAATTTTTTTTTTTTTAAAGTTTTAACAAAGTTAAATTGGCGTACTCACTCAACTTCATCTAAATGCAAATTCAACTTTTCATGATCTTAAGGAATAGTGAAGAGAAAGCTTTGATTTTGGCAATCACAAAGAAGACTTGCACGCCAAATGTGGTGGAAGCAGGAATTGAGGCTATCTTTTTTTTTGGTTTGTAGGTGGTAGTAGAACGCAATTTAAGACCCCCAATAATAAAATTAGATGCCGAGAATGTTGTAGACCTAATTAAGGGAATTTTCAACTCCTTAAAAGAAATCAAATGAATAATTAAGAAAATCCAAGATAGAGGTGTAGGACTTAGTATCAATTCGATATACCCTAGAGCTTATAATGTAATTGCCCATAAGTTAACACAGCTAGCGCTAGCTTCCTCGTGTACTAAAAGTTACTTACAAAACCTTTTAATTTATTTGGAATAATGAAATGAATATGCTAGTTTGAAAAAGAAAATACAAATCTAACTTTTCATAAAAAGAAGAGTTAGAATATAAAATTTATATTTTAATTTATGTAATAATTAATATGTTTATTATTGATTAATATTATATAATTATTATATTAATAAAAAATAAATAATTATAATCATTAATTGCGACACATTGTACTATTCTTAATTAAAAAAAAAGTTAAATTGTTAAATTTAAAAATGACCTCTCAAACTAAAAAAAAACTTAATTGATAGTGTCCACTCGTATTAATTGTAAAAAAATATGATGAAGATGATGTATGTAGTAGAAATATTTAAAACTCTTATAAAATGCACAAATAATAAAGATATAAACTTTTGAATAGAGGCTCAATATTAACATGGAAATAATGTTTGTAATTGAGTTAGGAAATTGGGAAGCAAGTGGAAGTGGTGGTGGTAGTAGTAGTAGTGGGAGCTCCATCACACATGATATGTAATTGGTATGGGTAGAGAAGAGATAAGCATGAGACACCATAATGAGTATGAGAATCTTGACTATATAGGGTAAAGCAATAGCCAACACTACAGGACATGGGCATTTTGTTATGATTGTTAATCTTCAGATAGATTAACCTTAAGGATAATTAATTACGTGTTTCGTTTTCAGCTAACTGAGGTCACACCAAGTTGCTTCCCTTTTTGATGTGCCATGCGAAAAACTTGGATTTTAAGAAAGAAAATATCTTCATGATGTGATATCATATCATTTGCTTTCTTTTCCCAAATCTTAAATTATTGGGACGACTTTGAAAACCACTCAATACATAAATGATTTCTCAGCTCTTCCTAGAAAAAGGTTTCTAGTCTTTTAATAAATGAAAGTAGAATTTTCTTCTCTAAAATTTTAAAATATATATATAATACGCTTAATCTATATCGGTTTCAAAATTTGCATAAATCTTGATAAATTAATTCAAACAACATCTTTGTTGGGCCTTATAGGGGCTGTATAAAAAGAACAAAGGCGAAGAGCTTATGACAAATTTAATTTAATAATTTAAAAGTAGCCATCTTGACCCAAGTTTCAGACTTATTTCATATAGCTATCAATCCATGAATTTCGCAAACAAATTGTAGATATCATAAGAAAGCGGGAGTTGATTGAAATATGAATTTTATTATAATTTCTATTAATTATTCATTGTTTTGTATAAATTTCTTTTTCACAAATGGACAAATTCCATTTAAATTCTTCTATTTTATTAAAGATATATTAACAAATTTAAAGTCTCATTAATTTAAGTTTAGTCAAATTTAATAATTTATATTTGAACTTGAGAAAGAATTGAAATTCTTTTCCTATAAAAAACTTCATAATTTGTGCATGAACATTCATACATACATACATACAACAAATATTATTACCTTATTTGTTTGTGCATACATTCTTTCATACACACGCATCATTCTTCTTAAATAAATATTAACTTAAGTATTAGAGTATTTTTATTTTTGTAGGAGGACAGAGAGTTTTTATCATTAATTGAAGGAGTACACAGAGATAAAAAAGTAATTAATGTGGAGTTTCTGAATTAGAGAATTTTAGTGATGTTGTTAATGGGAACATTTGGACAAAAATACTAGTAAGAGGATTGGCGAGACAAAAAGATAAAAATATACATAACTCAAAACTTTAAGATAACACCGAATGAGAGTTCAAGCAACCCATACTTAATCACTTTGGGAGGCGAGATTCCTACTGGCATAACATATATGTTAATGAAGATTCTAAAACAACTTAAGGAGATGTAGAAAGAGAATTGAGAGACTAATTGACAATAATGGAAGGGTACATGACCTATAAGAAGTTCCATTCCACAAGAATGGACTGAGGCGAACTCAACATGGCCAATCAATAGAGAATGGAGGAAGGAATGAAACCTTCAAAGAAAAAAAAAAGATGGAATTAAAGATATAAAGGTAACTGTTATGAGAGAAGTTGGAGAATTATACGGGAAGGTAGTAAAAGTTGGAGTTATTGAGGGTGTGATGTCCCTAGCAAAGAAGACAAACCAAAATCCATTCATAGAATCCATCTAGTGAGCGGGGAAGCCCCACAAGTTTGTAGTCCCCAGCTTTTAGATGCATGATAAAATCAAAGATCTAGAAAAGCATAACTTCCACTTCAATGTGAAGATAGTGAGTATGCGATGGACATGCCTTAAAGTACATATAATTCCGATCAAGCTTGAAGGGACCCGTTTAACCAAGGTTTTGAGGGCTAAAATAGAATACCATAACTTTTTTTTTAATGAATTGACAACACAATTCATCGCTTCGTATATGTGAAACTAAAAGAAGAAAAAAGTAACATCAAACTTATTTTTATGAAATAAAAGGAGATGAAGACAATCAGAAGCTTCATATATAGCAATCGGGAGATAATTGAGTAAGGAAGTTATGACACTGAGATAGCTATGCAAGCCTATAGAAAAGCAGTAAAGACCTCAACGCCATACTATAAATACCTCGTGCAAAAATATTTCTCTTCATTTAAGGTAATTAATAAAAAAATAGTATAATAAATTAAGAAAAAAAGGATGAGGCAGCTACAGTAAAAGAAGCTTTCGTAATTACAACATCAAAGGAAGGAAACTCTTTTCAAGGATATGAGGAATGACCTTTCACTTAGGGAGGTAATAGGGACGAGAAGTGACTAAGAAGGTTGATCAAACCATTAATCTTAATCAACACATCAACAGAGATGATTTAGGCAGAATATAAAGATTTTAAAATTTTCAAGAAGCTAAAACTTGTGTTGATAGTGGAAGACCAAAGGGATCAATTAAAACATTATGCCTTTCATAATGAGCATATGCATAATATAGGTGATTATCGGTCTTTAAGGAGACATATTAACTTCTTCATAAGAAAGTAACACTTAACAGAAATTTAGATTAGAGATTAAATCTAAGAAGGTTATAAAGCTAGAGGGTTAATATGAATTGTTGTGGTTTCTAAAATAATGGTTCATAATATTTTAATAATAATACTTACAAGATTAAAGTATAAATTTTTGGATAAATGACATTTTGTTTCATGAGATTAATCTAATTTTGTTTCACGTTTAAAAAATGTAGAATTATTTTAATCCATTAGCAAATTTAAAATTACTTGTTGGAACATTTTTAATCGTTAATAAATAACGTTTTAGATCATGGATATAATTTTGATACATTTTTTAATCTAAAGTCACCCCTCCCACTGCTTTACATAATCCCCTAAATCTCTCAAAAGAAAAAATGACAATTTAAACTTTTAAACTGTACAACGGAAAGTAGATCCTATTAGCATTTTACTCTAGCCACACATTGTAGTAATCTTGGCCATTGTAAACCTAAAAGGTAGACAACTATTGTCAATTGTATCTCATACAACTTTTACTACTGATCCTAAATATATCTTATCTGCACACTGTAGTGATATAGGATAAGTGTATTTTAAATTAACTTGTCAATCATCAAATATATATTACTGATACTACTCGCACACAGTAGCGATCTAGGATAATATTTTCACATATATTTGCCTCATCTCATGTTAATCGGCATAACCCGAATTATCCTAACCAATCCCTCACACTTTAACAATCTTAGGAGTGACTGAAATGACCTGTTTAATACCATTTTGACAAAACAGATCATAAAATAACATTATCGCATAATACTATACTATTCAATCTGATTAAGAGATATTTAAATTTAATTATTATTTAACTACTATTATTATTAATTAATTATAATAATTTTTTTCACATATAAATCTAATTTATAATTAAAATATTTATTTACGCAAGCACAACTAACCCCCACCAATAAGGCTCCCATTGTAATTAACAACATAAATAAATAATCTATAATTTTAATACAATAATATAGAAATTATAATTGTATTAAATATACTTCACTTGCAAAAATTAAGAATAAAAGTATTATGTTTGGAATGATCAGTGTTAAAAACTAAAGGTTCTAACATTATACTATATAATGCTCCTAGAAACTTTTGTACTTTTTTCTTTTTAGTCTTTAGTACTTGGACGGCGCGGCGTCAAAAAATGACCGCTGCGGCATTCATCCAAAATGGTCGGGCGCTACGGTATCCAGCATTAAAACACTTGGCGTCGTGGCGCTAGGACCTGAGCGCCATGGTGCTCAGATCAATATGTTGGCGTTGCGGCGCTGATCGCTGGAACAGTGTTCTGACCTTTCGAACATTATTTTTCGCCCCCGATTTTTACTATTTTCTCTTGGGTATCATATTCAAACATCATTATGTTTTAATTCTAAATACTATCATGTTCAGGAATACCATAATTTGTTCATCATCATGTTTAAACATCAAACATCACCATGTTCAAATTTTAAACATCATCAAGTTGTTCAAATATACAACATCACCATGTTCGACATATTTAACACCAAGAATTATCATATACTCTATTCAGTAGGCTCTGATACCATTTGTTGAGTTGAGTGTGTGATATACGAGTGTACATATACTTTTAAAATTTAACACGCAACGAAAGCATATTAACAATATACACCCAATTTAACAAATTAAACACATATATCACATCTATGCATAAGTATAACTATTATACAAAATTTATATGATGAACAATTGTGCTAAAACAATAGGTAAAAAAAACACTTACCTAATAAAGGTAGTTTTACAAAATCTTTAAGTCCTATAATTATCCAATTGAAGAGCTCACATTGAAGTGTGTTCTTGAAAAAGTTTAGTCTATAACGGTTTGGTGGGATTATAAAGTTAGAATAGTAGCTTTGATTAATTTTCAGCAACATGTATTTAAACTCTTTGAATACAAATATTTGTTTCCATAAAAGAAGAGAAAGATGTAGTTTTGTTGTACCAACATTTTGAAAAACAAGACCAAAACCTTCTTTCCTTCATCCTTGCATCACATGGCCAAATGGGGCAACCCGTTAGTATACTTGATCAAGGCACATAAATTATAGGGTACCAATAAATATTTAGACCTGTTTACAAATCTAAAAATTGTTCTAGATTAATAAAAATACTAAGATATATTATAGATCATAGATAATATAAAAGGTGTTTCTGATAATGTCTCTTAAGAAGAGATGGAAGATTATCGAAAAAGGATTAAGAATAATTTAAAAGTCAAATCATATATCCTAACCTATCTAATGATCTTCAGTAGGAGTATATATACATGAAATGTACACGTAGTGTAATACTCCATATGAAATTTATTTAATATATCTAAAATAAATATAAGGAAGTATTCATAATGGAAAGTGTTTCAATAATAATAAGGTTTAAAATAGTAAGAGTTACTATTTAAAGAATTTTAATTTAGAAAAGATAAACCTCTTAGATATCTATTTACAAATCAATGACATTTTATATGCATATGATTTAAAAAAGTGTAAGAGTATGAGATACTACTTGTTATTCTCACATCTGCTAGGTGTTGCATAATTTAAGCAATACTAGAAAACTATGAAATGAGAAGTACAGCTGCACATAGAAAATGGAGATTTCCTATATGTGGTATCTTTTAAGACTTTTAAGTCACTTCTTCATTCTAGTAAAAAGCATTATGTTGTATAGTTGTTATTTTGTTCCAAGAATAATTAAGCGAAATATATTACTCCTTGTGGTAGACAGAGAGGAATATTATAAAAAATATTAAGAATAGTTCCTCATGTTTATATAATAATGATAATGTTTTGCTAATTGAGTGTCAGTTAATAAATGGTCATTATATCTTACATACAATAAGAAATGCATAAAAATGTCTAGGTAAACAAAACTAATAGTAGTTCGAGAACTTTGAATAATAATGAATTGTAGCATAAGTGATAAGCTATGTAATAGTTAGACGACTATCTCATCTGGTTAAAGATGGTCAAATACTTGTTTTGACCATAGAGCCTTGTCTAGTTTATAAATCATATGTTCAAGGGATATTGACTAAATCCTTATGTAGGTGTTAGACATCGGGCTATTGATTCATTTGAACTAATATATAATGATGTATATGATCTAATGAATCACACTGCCACTGGTAATTTCAATACTTTGTTGTCTTTATCACGATGCGGACATATGTTTTCTAGTAAAACATAGGTCGACAAATTTTTTTGAAGTGTTCAAAGAATTTTGATTAGAAGTAAAGAAATAAACCACTATATATGTTGAACACTTTTGATTAGATTGAGGCTGTTTATATATAAGCAGTAAATTCATATATTATTTAAATAAGAATGAGATTTTAGCTCAATATAAATCTCCAGGTACTCCTCAAACATAAATATATTTTAAAGTGAAAAAATCAGACTTTATAGATATGCTCTATAAATTGCTATTCATTTATTGAACAAAGTTCCATCGTAAGTTGTCCCTTCTACTACATATGAGATATGGACTGGAAGGAAATCGAGTCTTAAGTATGTTAAGATTTAGGGTTATTCTACTTGCATAAGAGTTGCGCAATAGGATATACTTGACCCAAAGGGTACAAGTATCACTTAATAGAATATCTCAAATATTCCATAGGATATCAGTTCTATAATCCAAGAAACAAAACTTGTTCATTGTTAGTAATACCACTTTCTAGAGAAATAGTTTCTCATGTATCATAGGGATTGTAGAAAGATTGAACTTCATAAATTCAATTAGGATGAAAATGAACCAACAACGAAACTTAAAAATCAATTGAGTGAAATACCTTTAACACACTTTTCTGTAGGTTAAAATGGATATAAAGGCTACCTGTTAGGTATATTTCATACCTGAAAGGTTCTCTTGGTGTTTTCTTAGTTGAAAAAAATGATCATATGACTTATAGAAAGAAGATGTTACACATCGTTTAGGGAAATTAACAAGATGCCAAGAAATTCAAAATTAACTTTAGGCATGACAATCAAGTCTAGGACTTGTTTGTGCTTCATGTAGAAATTGTTCTTATTGATTGTAAATAGGTTTATGCATTGGAAGTGTGGACCTAAAAGGAGGTAGAAACCTTTAAAAGTTCAATTAATATAAAAGGTTACACTTAGCGATCTGGGATTGATTATAAGAAAACTGTTTTACTAATACACATGCTAAAGTTAATTCAAATTTTGTTGGATATTGTAGTGTACTAAACTCTTCATTTTGATGAGTTAATTAGAGAGTCTGATTTTATTAAGAATGAAGAGAAAGCATGTGTGTTCAGAAAGGGTAGTGGGAGCATAAATTATTTTTCTAATTCCCTATATGAATAACATACTCATCGTCAGAAATAACAATGGTATGTTGCAAGTTAGCTAGTTAAGAGTTATTTGAATAAAAATTTATTCATAAAATATTTGGCAGAGGCTTCCTATACTACGTATAAAGTTTTATAGAGATAGAGTTATGAAGTTAATAGGACTCTCCAAATCTTTGTGCATAGACTAATTCTTGAAAAGGTATAATTTTAATAACTGTGAGACAGTTAATATATCTTTTAGAAGTGACATTTATCTTTCTAAGAGGAAGTGTCCTCAAGCAAAAAATGAAGGTGTTAGAGTGTTTAACATATAATATACATCAGTTAAAGGTAGTTTTTGATGTATGCCATGTTATGTATGAGACCTAGATCTTGATGGTTGTAAGTTTTATAAACCAATATCAGTCTGATATAGGTAACGACCATTTAATGGTCGTGAAACATATCCAGTTATACTTGAGAGGTAGAAACGATAAGTTTCTAACTTATGAAGAAAGCTACTTACAAATGAGAGGATATGGAGAATCAAATTTCTAGTCTAATCCGAATGATAGATAAACTACATCTAATTATGTATTTCTTCTCAACGGTATCACAACTTGTAGAATAAGTGCAATTCAAAAATCCATATTTAGTTCAACCTTAGAGATAGAATTTGATGTAGCTTGAGAAGCCTACATAGAAATCTCTGTGACAGGACCCGACCCGAGACCCTCTACTATAGATCCCAGCGGCCCTACCGGGCACCCCGACGGAAGTTCCCTCGAACCTAACTGGGTAAGTTAAGAAATTCCGCGAGGTGAACCCCTTTTTAATTCTTGTTACTACTAAGAAGATCTAGTAATATACATGAAAACGACATCTTAGTTTTAAAAACAAACGGACAGAGTTTCCCCTGTTTTTCAGAAAATTCATATAAACCTGCAAAGAAATTTCACTTCTAATTCCAACCCATCTCAATTCTACCAATTCGAACCTCCGGTCTTTTTCAAATCAAATCCAACACAATTCAATTATTTCGTGTAAATCACAAAATAAGCATAATCATAAAAAGTAAAAACGATCATCATAAACTGGAAATCTCTTCTTCTTGATTCAACACATACTTACAAATATACATGCCTACAACTATTATGCATAAAGTAAAGAGTACTATTAGCACATTTACATGTACAAAAATTATCTTTGGATTCAGCCCACTACTCGGCGATAGGAGAATCAGCAGCTTGCGTTCCGAGACCTGCACCTGGGAAAGGGGTTTAAAACATAAAACATAAAACGAGTGAGCTAAAGGAGCTCAGTGAGTGTAAATGAGAATTTAATTATAAGAATATTATACAAAGATAGCAATTTCTAAAGTACATGCAGAAATTATGCTTCTAAAATGAATGTAAAATTGTAAAACAGTTTCTAATATTATATGCTAATGAAATCTTGCCGAGCGGGTTTTATCTACATCTTTGGAAAACTATATTCAGAATCTGTATAACATAATAACTGCTGTGTGCATATAAATGCATAAATGCTATCGATAAATCGAAAACTAGTAAAATCCTCGCTCGGCCATTTTCTTTCTAAACTGTACCAATGGTAACCCTAAAGCTCTATACCCACGCAGCGACTCAACTAGCACCGCATACGTGAGTAGGTCACGGGGCACCTCAACTAGCATCACCCACAATGACATCTCAAGACATCTCACTGGCTACGCAGCGGAATCCTACATCGCATGCATATAGCGAGACAAAATCCCGTACACATAGAGCGACTCACATGACTCGACATCTCGACTTCCCAGAGTTAGTGTCACACCCCCAAGACCTGCCCATGTGCACGGGATATACCGGCCGGTCAATACAATCATCCTCTCTATAATCTGAGGGTACCAATGGCCTTAAAACAAATGTAGAAATTTTAAAACTGTTTCACAAATCGATCATGTAAAAGCATGTCTATGAATATATCAAGATCATAAATCATGTTTATGCATCGAAAGCTCATAAAACATACATAGTCATTGTGCGAAAACATAATAACCGAAAAGTAAAAGAAATGGCAGATTTCCACTCACAACCGCTTCGCGCTCAATTTCGTTCCCGATTCTTGCTCCCGTTAACGCTCTCGGTTATTCTCACCTACGCGCCATAAATGACATTTAGAACCAAATCGAACACTAGAATCTCATTTAACTACTAAATGCCCTAATCGGCATACAAAGCTCGGATGTAAACTACTTCCCGATTTTAGTTACGGAGCCATAATCGAAACTAACTCACCATCCGGCACCCTGAAAATTATTGAACACCTTATAATTTGATTGGACATACTTGCCCTTCACCTTTCCAACATGGACAATTATGTCCCATTTTCTTCATTTTTGGGTTTTTTCATCAACCATATACATTCAATTCACAATATGCATCATTTACACACAACAATTCAATCAAAACACCACTCAATTCCTAACTTCCCTAAAGTGGCAGAATTTCACCCTAGGTTCCAACACTTTCCTTTTCTCAATTTCTTATTCCAATTACAACAAAATCATGCCAATTTCATTCTAAAGCCCTAATTACAATCAATTGAAATCTCTACAACAAAATCACCAAAAACCCTAATTCTCACCTTGCCAATTTCTTCAAATTAATGACTCCTTCAAGCTCCAAACTAGAATTCAACTCAATCTAAGCCAAGAATACACATAAGAACATCAATTAACACATTCTTGAATTCTCACTTATCAAACTCATAAAAGATGCTTTTCCTTACCTTTTTTTCTTGAATTTCCACTAATAGAGACTTCAATTGAGCTTAGGGATTGATTTGTAACCTTAATTTGGCTTGATTACACATGAAAAATCATGAAAAACAACTTGAATAGTCACTGTAGCAGCACCCCCCTTTGAAGCTCGAATTTCTCTCTTTTTTTGGCTAAGTGTTGGTTTTGATCTTTCTTCAAATTTCTACACACTTCTAACATATATATAGTGCTCCCTCAATTTACCATTTTACCCTTCAACTTACTTAAAACTTCTAATTTGCCATTAGTTAAAAACAAATTATGTAATTAGTTCATTTGTAACTATTTAGTTAGAATAGTTCAAAGAACTAACTAGAACTTCCAACTTGGCAATCCATGAGATTTCTTCTAATTGGTCCATTCTCTAATATATGGATTATGTTTCTCAACAAAGGCTTGTTCCATACATAACCCTTAAATGGAAATTCATGTAGTAAATTAGAATTTTCTTTTCCAAGCCAATAGAGAAAAATTCTAAAAATATTCTAGGGTCGTCCGGCGCACCGATCGAGTGTGAAATTACCAAATTAGGTCTAATATCTCTCACGTGCACTATAAAGAAAATATTTCTAATAGGGTTTAAATCGAGTAACCCTACGGTGTCTTATTTGTTCTATACCGAAATTTAGGCGCCAATACTGCTAATAGGGATTGGATATTACACTCTGTGGATGCATAGAGTTTAGAATAAACATTAAGCTCAATGAATTATATCCCATTAAAATGCAACAATAGCGGGGTAATTGCTCAAGCCATGAAACCATAAAATACACAAAATATCTAATTACGCGGATTCTTAATACCACATAATTAGAAGTATCTTGATTAATGGAGATGTAAAAGTATCTAGGAAACATCCTTATAAATTATATCGGACCCACTATCTAAAGCCTTAACTCTTAAAGTGTTTAAGAAACACGTAGAGTCAATGGATATTAAATACCATCATGAATGGCACTAGAGCAAGTGGGAGTTGTTGGGATTTGTGCTTACGTGCCATCCCATTATGAATAAATATTTAATTATAATATTGATACAATTATCATTTCTAATTAAATCGTTAATATTATTAATTATTAAATAGTAAGATTTTTGTTACGTTTCGAATATTGTATGATTTGAAAGAGTTCAGATCTAGTCTAAAAGAGTTTATATCAGTGTTAAGAGTTAACAACACTGATAGTTATAAATACTAAGAGTTAGTGGTGCTAAGAGTTAGTAGGTTACAAGAGTTGGTGAAATATAAGGAGTTAGAGTCTTGTCTAAAATGAGACAATGACCTGAGAATATATTAATGATGACATAGCTACAAAGAGTTGTAGATGGTGCTAGAAAATGTCATTATGAAAGTAGGTTGTCAAACATTATGTTCCTAATCTAATTTTATTGATATGGGTTTATTAAGAGTTAGCAACATTGATAGTTATAAGTACTAAGAGTTAGTGTTGCTAAAAATTAGCAAATTATAAGAGTTGGTGAAATTTAAGGAGTTAGAGCCTTTTCTGAAATAGGATAAAGGCTTGAGAATACATTAGTGATGACATAACTGTAAAGAGTAGTAGACAGTGCTAGGAAATATCATTATGCAAGTATGTTCTCAAACACTATGTTCCTAATATAATTTTATTGATGCGTGTCTATCGGTGGAACCCATTAATATAGATTAGTATATGTCTACATCTGGATGGTTCAGATGGTTAGTCTTGGCAAACTATGAGTTTAGTAGAAGCTCATATAGAGATACAGGTATTCGATAAGGACTGGATATTGAATACACTCACGAGGACCTTCAATAGATGTCTCATAAAGTCACCAATAAAAGGTCTTTCAAGTTAAGTAGTATTTGTGATCCTTTGACCTGAGCACCACCGTGGGCTTGTAAGTAATCCACCATACTTTGGTCTAACACATGTCGAAAACCTTTCATAGTCTGATTACTGGGTGTCGATGGGTATGGTCCAATACGCATAGAGTGTAATGTGTATAGATATGGGATCTATAAACTTATATGAGTGAGTTGTATATCCCGATGAGCCTAGATTGTATTTTAGGAAGTCTTATGGCCACGAGCATAAATCTCGAAAAATATATTTCGAAGGGATAAACAATATCATAAAAGTTTTTGTGGATATTATTTATGAAAATATAAATTTGGAGATAAGTTCATGGTTGAGCAAATAGAGATTTGACAGTGATGATCTGTATCTCTGCTCTTCCAGGATATAAATGATAGATGGATTATACGAATATGCTATAACCTCAACTTGCATGGTCTAATGTGCTACTTTGTAATATCCGTAACGTGTGTGTGGGGTATCGTTCACGGACATATAGAGGAGCTTCGTATGACAAATCAGGCGTGGACCTAAAGAGTCTCACAATATGAAGTGTACTCGTTGCATACTAGGGTAGCGAATTAGATTGAATAATTAGATCTAGTAAATTCTAATAAAATAGAATAATTGTTTCAGGATCCCTCTGGATGTGCATTTGTCAAGATTTAATTGTTAAGTATATCACTAATTAGTTAACAAGAGTTGTTAATCAATAGGATGTGACAAGTGGCACAATTTAGTCCATGGATTGTTTTACCTTGAATTTACCATTTAACTTTGTGAGTAAAAACTAGTATAATAAATTATTTATTTAAAAGTGTTTTGAATAATTAATTTAATTAAATTTATAAGGTAAAAGCTGAAACATATTAAATGGTAGTGGACCATTTATATTTCAAATAATATATGCAAAAGATGAACCATGCATTAAATGAAAAATGATGTTGATAAGCACTAGTATAATAAAATAATAAAATGCAATGTTATCAGTTTCAATTATGAAATGTGTGTGGCTGACCATCTCATTGTAATGGAGAAAGCATTATGATTTTAATTAAATAAGGAAGTGGAGCACTTGAAAGTGGTTAGTAACCAAGTATGTCTACCACTTCAAAAGAAATAATGCAATTATTTCTTTACTCTAATGAATGGCAAGATTCGGTCAACATGGTTGAATGAATTAACAAACATGAATGTCATTCAGTTTTGGGGCTAGATGCACCCATTTGGCTATGTGATACAAGGATGAAGGAAAGAATGTTTTGGTCTTGTTTTTCAAAGTGTTGATACAACAAAAGGAAAACTACATCTTTCTCTCATTTCATGGAAACAAATATTTGTATTCAAAGTGTTTAAATACATGTTGTTGGAAATTAATCGAAACTACCATTCTAGCTCCATAATCCCACAAAATCATTATGGACTAGAATTGTTCAAGAATACACTTCAAGATGAGCTCTTTAATTGGATAGTTGGAGGACTTAAAGATTTTGTAAAACTACATCCATTAGGTAAGTATTTTTTACATATTATTTTAGCATAATTTTTTATCATGTAAATTTTGTATAATTGTTATACTTATACATATATGTGATATATATGCTTAATTTGTTAAATTGGGTGTATATTGTTAATATGCTTATGCTATATGTAGTTAAAATTTGAAATTACATGTACACTCGTGTATCACACACTCAACTCAACATACCCAACCAAGTGCAACATTCGAAATCTTTTTAAGAACCTTTCTAGGACATGTTGTAAGCATAAAAAGAATTAAAGTAGATCCATCACATGTCTAACCTCTTAAAAACATTGCAATACTATAAACACCGAAGGAAGTATAAATCCTCATTAGAAGGATAACAACACTGAGTAGATTTATATCCAGGATGTCAAACAAATGCATATCTGTCTTTTAACTGATCAATGTAAAAAATGAAAACTTATAGGGACTATAAAAAATGGAAGCACTACAAAAGTTGAAAGAATACCTAAAGAAACCTTTAATTTTATCTACAACACTTTCTAATAAGACTTTATTTTTGTACCTTGTAATTTTTAAAGTAGCAATTAGTATAGTCTTATTTAAGAAAGCAAATAGATAACAAAAACCTATCTTTTATACTAGTAAAATACTTATAGATGCAGAAACGCGATACTCAATAGTAGAGAAGCTCATCCTTGCTTTAATGCAAGCTAAGGACAATCTCAGACATTACTTTGATACCCATCCTATTATGGTATACACATCATACCCCTTGAAATGTATCCTATCTAAGTCGAATGCTATAGGTAAAGTCACCAAGATGGTCGTAGGGCTAATAATTTAGACAGTGGGTATCAATCTAAAATAACAATCAAAGAACAAGTAATGATAGACTTTTTATTAGAATGCGAACCAACAGTCGAAGATGACACACTGCCTTTAGAACCTATAAGTTCGGAAGAAGCTCAGAAGATGAACATAGATGAAGCATTCAGTTATTAAGGATCATGTTAAGGAGTTACAATCTAAATCTCAGATGGACGCATATTAGAGCATGTGGTAATGATTCTATCTCCTACATCCAACAATGAAGTTGAGTACAAGGCCTTGATCAAAGAACTCATAATTGTACGATAGTTAATGATAAAGATGATTGAAGTTTACATAGACTTAGCATTGGTTACTTTAAAATGGAATGTAGATTATATGACCAAGGAGGTACGAATGAAAAGCTACTTTACAAAATAAAAAACAGCTGTTAAACACTTTAATGAATTAAGCATCACTCAAATTCCCAGAGAACAAAATGTGGAAGCTGATAAACTCACTAAGGAAGTATATATAGAAAAACACGTACTCACTTAAGTAATCTCACTTTCAACAAGAGCTAAGACAATAATCAAAGACAATGAACAAAAAGCAGAGACACAAGATTTAATGGAGACTATAACTACCACTAGTTGGATGATCCCTTACTTTGATATTCTGTAATACGAAAAGCTTCATTCAGAATAAAAGGAATTAGAAAGGTCCAAAGTAAACTAGAAAGGTTCACATTAATAGAGGAACAATTATACAAGAGAGCATTTTCTAAAGCATATATATGATGTGTACCAATCGAAGAAGGAACGAATATATTAGAGTAAGTCCACGAAGGAATATATGGGAATCACTTCAATAGAGGAATTCTTACTCTTATAAGTAATAAGACAATAATACTTTTAGCCTACCATCAAGAAGGATGCCCTAGAGTAAATGAAGAAGTGTGAGAAATGCCAAAAATATGGTACACTTATTCACCTTCTAGTTGGAGATCTAAATATAGTCTATATCCTATGAATTTTCATCAAATAAATAATAGACATTGTAAAACCTTTGCCTATAATAGTTAAAGGAAAGTAATTTGTACTTTTACCGATAAACTACTTCATAAAGTAGGTAGAAGTAAAGGCTTATAGCAACATTATAGAAACACAAGTTAAAAAATTAATATAGGAAACACATCATCACAAGATTTAGGATGCCATAGATATTAGTCATAGATAATTAGAAGTAATTCATTAGCTCGATCATGGCTTCCTTCTACTTTAATTTCAAGATACAATAGAAGTTCCCGTTCCCAGAGCTACCCCCAAGGTAATGGATAAGCGAAAGTCACTAACCTAACCATATTCACAATGTTATAGAAAAGCCTGAAATGAAAGAAATGGAAATAGGACACTCTTCCTTAGAAGCATAATATCAAAATGAATTCCTTAGGAAATGTCATGTGCCCATAGGCAGTCATTCCTTGAAAGCGTAATATAAAAAACACTTCTTTAAGAAGGGTCGTGTGCTCATAGGTCGTGTTTTTTTAGAAGTACAATATCAAAAGACTTTCTTAAGAAGGGTTGTGTTCCAATAAGCCACCCTCATCTGGAAACATAATATTAAAGGACTTTCTAAGAGATAGTTGTATGCTCATAACTCGCCCTTATTTGGAAGTGCAAAATGAAAATGACTTTCTTAAGAAGTTTGGAAGTGTAATATTAAAAGGAATTTCTTAAGAAAGGTCGTGTGCCTATAGGCCATTAATGAGCACAATAAAATGCATATCTTTTAAAAGATTTAGTCACTATTTAATATCACTAATTTTAGCATTTTTGTATTTTTAAACTTGAAATAAAGTGTTGTCCTTAAATTATGATTAATGAATGTTATTTGCATAGGTTTATTTAAATGGATGTAACTTTCAATGTAGAAATTTAAATGAAGAAATTCTTAAACCGGGAGTAATATGGTTTAACCTTACACAAACTTGAAGAACAGTTAAAAAGTCAAATTCAACATTTTATGGGCCATAATTAGGATGCAACATAATTGGATTATAACTTTCACTTAACTTGACCCACCTTATGTATTTAGACCATATTTCACAAAATAAGTACCTAATTAGTATGATTCTTAAAATTGGAAAATATTAACTCAATTATCAATAACTCTTACATTGATAGCAAAATCTAAAGAAGTCATTATCATGGACCAAATTGTATTTCAAATTAGTAAAAGGGTTGTTGGCCAAAATTTGACATATCTTTGGTATTTTATCTATATCTCATGGATACTCATCCAAATTGAATGAACCTTATGGCTAAGGAAATAAAAGACAAAATAATACAACTTCCATGTCGACCAAAATGGCTACATCAATCATTTTTATTGTCAAAAAGGTACAACAATTAGGTGATGGAGTTGGTGGCCTAAATTATTGAATATTGAAGTCACACTAAACATGTATCCATTCATTGTCTATATAAGGACACCCTTAGGAGGCTAATGGGATTTTGGAATGCTTTAAAATTCTCTCATATACTTTCTTTTTACCATGCATTGTAAGTTAGGCTAGAGTTATTAGCAAGACTAGAGATGAATTTTTATGTGTAATAAATTTACTTTTAGACTTTGATTCTTTGTCAAGAGCTACAAATATTTGTAAGTTTACTTGTGTCTAAACTTTTATCTATTATTTTTCTATAATCCAGAGGTTGTAATTATCATGTTTCATATATTTTCAGTCATGTTTTTTTTAATGTGATTCTTGTTGAATTATAATTATTTCTGGTAATATTATTTTACAAGTTAATCTTTTATTGCAATATTGTCAATCGATATATTGTTGATCTTAGATAACATTTAAAGACAATAATTATTTGATATTCTAGTTGATCTCTTACTGCAACATTGTCAAAATGATATCTCGTGGATCTTAGATAACTTGTATAGATGAACATAGTTCGTGATAATGTTTGCAAAGAGTTTACTCATATCAAATACATGTATTATCAAATGTTCCATATTTTACATACCTTCCAATTAATTGTTTAGGATGTAAAACTTTCATTTGGGTTATAAACATTGAATCAAAGTATAGAATAGATTTATGAAGTATAATTGTGATTCTTGAAGCCTTGCTTACATCATCATAAGAGTTCTCCTTTAATTTATATAACTTGTATAGATATTCTAGTTGATCTCTTACTGCAACATTGTCAAAATGATATCTTGTGGATCTTAAATAACTTGTATAGATGAACATAGTTCGTGATAATGTTTGCAAAGAGTTTACTCATATCAAATACATGTATTATCAAATGTGCCATATTTTACATACCTTCCAATTAATTGTTTAGGATGTGAAACTTTCATTTGGATTATAAACATTGAATCAAAGTATAGAATAAATTTATGAAGTATAATTGTGATTCTTGAAGCCTTGCTTACATCATCATAAGACTTCTCCTTTAATTTATATACAATTTTATCTCATCCACATAAATCAATTAGTTAATTTTCTCATTTGTGACTGTTTTAATATTTTTATTTCACTAACCTATTTTGCCAAAAGCTTTCTCATGAGATCGACACCTCAATCTATACTGCGATAGCCGTAATACATTTTGAGTATAAACAAAATTGGCACCGTTGCCGAGGAGGCACACTAAGCAAAAGTAAGTTGTATTTATCAATACTAAAGTGATAACTTTGTAAATTTACTTTTCTTTGAAAATTTTAGTTTATTAAATTTATTTCCTTTGTTATAATTTATTTTATTGTTCATGGTTAATTTTATCGTCTAACTTATTTTGTTATTTTCTTGTAATTTTATTTAATCTTACATTGTTAGTTCTACCACCTAACTTAGTTTATTTCCTTTTATTTATTTGTTGTACTTTAAAGTTTATCTCTTTTTATTAGTTTGTTGTATTTTATTTCCCTCATTTATTTATTATGGTTGATTATACCACCTAACTCAGTTTACTTATTTTTATTTATTTGTTGAATTTTACAATTTATTTTCTTTTATTTACTTATTGTATTTTATAGTTCATTATCTTTTATTCATTTATTGTATTTTATTTTATTTTTCATGGTTGGTTCTATCACCTAACTCATTTTAATTTCTTGTTGTATTTTATTTTACTTCTTCTATTTTATTATACAATCCCGTTCATTTTATTTTCTTCCTTTATTTATTATGGTTTGTTCTACCACCTACATTATTTTATTACCTTTTATTTATATATTGTATTTTATTTTTCATGGTTGGTCTTACCACCTATGTCTTTTATTTCTTGTTTTATTTTAATTTCTTCTTACATTTTATCTCATTTTTATGGTTGATTTTACCACCTAACTCTTTTTTGTTTTCTTTTGTTCACTATTTAATTTTCCTTTGTGTATTTCTTTCATAAAAAAAATAGTTAAAAGAAGTTACATAAAAAAAGAAAAAAAAATTGTTAGGATATATGCATCGAATTAGAGACAAATGAGAAAGATTTGTGAGATAAGTAGAACTAGAGCCATTACCACAATTTGTAAAGGAAGAGAATTCATCATCTAGTTCATCTTGTAATTCTAACACAGTGAGCCAACACGTGGATAACCCTGTTAGAACTTTAAAAGATTACTTGCATCCTACTTGCACAACCACATTATCATGCATTATATTTTCACCTAACACACCACATTTGGATTTTAAACCTGGAATGATACAACTTCTGCCCACTTTTCATGATTTAGATAGTGAAAATCCTTATGTATATGTTAGGAAATTTAAAGAGGTAGTTGCCAACTTTCATAACCAACTCAAAGCCATAGACACTGTTAGGCTTAAAATTTTCCTTTTTTTTTTCTCTGAAAGACAAAGCATAGATTTGGCTATACTTTTTGAGGCTAAGGCCTATAGAAACTTGGGTAGAAATGACCCAAGTATTTTTCAATAAATACTTTCCACAACACAAAACTAATGTCCTGAAAAGATAAATTTTTTCATTCTCCCAAAAAAACAATGAAGCCATGTATCAAACTTGGGAAAGATTTAAAGAGTTGTTAAATCTATGCCCTCACCATAGGTATAAAAATTGGCACTTAGTTAGCTATTTTTTTGAGGGACTCGCAATTAAAGAGCGCCAATTTGTTGAGATGATGTATAATGGGGAGTTCCTTCACAAAGATCTTAAGGAAGCCATGGAATTTCTTAATGACTTAGCCAAAAAAGCCTTTATATGAACTGGACCTAGCGCTACTGAAAGCTTAAATAAATTACGACCTAGTAGAGTTTTTTTTTTAATCTTAGGGAAGAGGATAACCTTAAAGCCTAGTTAGAGGTCTTAATTAAGGAATCAGAGGCCTTGAAAACCAAAGATAGAAGGGTCACCCATATGGTTGCTAGGGTTAAGTCACACGATGTCTGTTTTATCTATGAAGGAGAGAAACACTTAGCTCAAGATTGCCCTACATATAGTGAGATGAGTGGGATATATAAGGAATAATGTAATGGCCTAGGGATATAGAAGAAGCCTTATTCACTCTACTCTGAAACCTATAATCCTGGTTAGAGAAACCACCCAAACTTCAGTTGAAAATTTGACCAACAAGCTAATTACCATTACAAATAAGAACAACAATCATCTAAGTCTTATGGTACACCTCAATATTATGCACGACTAACTAGGAGCCTTTTAGAGGATACATTATATGCATTTATAAAGACATAAAGTAAGACTAATAAAAAATTTAAAACAGTTCTTGCACAGGTGGTAGACGAAAATAAAGAAATCAAGAGTCAAATCACTAAGGTGACCAGTGCCTTAACTGTACAAGAGCAAGGTAAGTTTCTATCTCAACCTCAATCTAATCCGAAAGGACAATTCATGTCACAAGCTCTACTTCTAATGCACAAAATCTCAAACAAGTCAATGCCATTACTACTTAAAGTGGTAAGATTGTGAGTGAGCCTACTTCTCCAACCAAAAAATCTATGAGTAGTAAAGATGCCCTTCTTGAAAAAGAGGTCACAGTTGAAAAAGATCCCAAAAACTAGTTAAAAAAGTCTCAAAAATAAGTTTTCAATCCCAGTACCTTTTCCCCAAGCTCTTTGACCTATTGGGACAAATTCAGAAATTCAAGGTGAGATTTTAGAACATTTGAAACAAGTTAAGATTAATCTTCCCTTATTGGATTTGATTAAATAGGTTCCAACTTATGCCAAAATCAATAAAGATCTGTGCAGTATTAAAAGAAATTACTATGTAAAGAAAACTGCATTTTTGACAGAGCAGGTAAGTGCAGTGATTGAATAAACGACACTACCTAAGTATAAAGATCCAGAATATCCCATAATCTCCTACTAAATTGAGACTCATGAATTTGGTCAAGCTTTGTTGGACTTAGGAGCAAGTGTAAATTTGATGGCCTATTATATTTACTTGCAATTAGGACTTGGTAAGATTAAACCTATATCTGTAGTCCTATAATTAGGTGATTGATGAATAAAGAATCTACGGGGAATAGTAGAAGATGTTTTGTTATAAACTGATAAATTTTACTACCATGTTGGTTTTCTTGTTTTAGATACACATTCTGTAGTTAATATGTAATCTAAAATTCCTTTTATTTTAAGGAGACCATTTCTTGCTATTGCTAATGCTATTATTAATTGCAAAAATTGTCTAACAAAATTATGTTTTGGGAATATGACTTTTGAGGTGAACATTTTTCTTATTGGCAATCAACTACGAGAATTAGACGAATGTTATCATTCATATATGACAAACACACTTATAGTAGATGAAACTTATAAAAACTATGACTCTAATTCTTTAGAAAACCTCCTTAATTTTGATTTTGAAGAATTACATTATCTTAATAAAACAACTGATGTATTTATTATTTTTAACTTACAAAATAAAGGGACTCAATTTTGGCAATAACACTTTAAAGAGTTGCCATGAGAGAGGGAGAGACCAGAACCATCAAACCTCGAGACACCATAAGTTGAGCTTTGCCCATTATCCAAATATTTGAAACACGCATTCTTGGGACCATGTGATACCTTTCCTATCATAATTTCTTTTGAACTTAGTGCTGAATAAGAGAAAAAATAGATAATATTGTTAAAAGAATATAAGTCTGCACTAGGTTAGACCATAGCTAATATTAAAGGTATTTCTCCATTAATATACTCTCACAGAATTCATTTAGAGGAAGCTGCCCAACCCTGTAGAGACCCTCAAAGAAGATTTAACCCATCAATAAAAGAAGTAGTAAAGAAAGAGGTTTTGAAACTATTAGATGCATGTATAATTTACCCAATTTCTGATAGTCAATGAGTTAGTCCAACTCAAGTAGTTCTTAAGAAATCTGGGGTTATTGTTGTGAAAAATGAGAATGGGATACCTATTTTTAACTATGGTAGTAAGTGGTTGGCGAATGTGCATTGATTATAGAAAATTAAACACAGCCACTAAAAAAGACTATTTTTCATTGCCTTTTATTGACCACATTTTAGAACGTGTAGTTAGATATCCATTTTATTGCTTTCTTGATGGGTATTCAGCTTATTACCAGATTGAGATAGTTATAGAAGTTCAAGAAAAAATCACTTTTACATACCCTTTTGGTACTTATGCTTTTCGTAGAATGTCATTTAGATTATGCAATACACCAGCTACTTTTTAACATTGTATGCTGAGTATTGTTTTCATATGATTAAAAAATACATGGAAGTTTTTATGGATGATTTGACTATTTTTGGTGATTCTTTTGATTCATGTCTACTTAACTTAAAATTGTTTTGAGTAAGTGTGAAGAAAAAGGACTTGTGCTAAATTAGGAGAAATGTCACTTCATGGTATCGTCAGGGATCGTTTTGGGGCATATTGTATCTGAAAGAGGGATAAAGGTTGACAAGGCTAAAATTGAATTAATCTTTAAATTACCTACAACCAAAATGGTACAAGATGTTCGATCTTTTCTTATAGAAGTTGGCTTTTACAGGAGGTTTATACAAAATATTTCTACCATATCTATACCATTGTGTAACCTTCTACTAAAAGATGCTAAATTCACATAGACACAAGAGTGTGATGAGGTATTCCAAGCGTTTATAATGAAACTTACCATTGTTTCTATCATGCAATCATCGAATTGAAACCTCCAATTTGAGATTATATGTGATGCAAGTAATTATGCTATAAAAGCAGTTCTTGGGCAACGAAGGGAGGAGAAATCCTTTGTTGTCTATTAGGCTAGTAGGACTTTGAATGATGCTCAAATGAATTACTTTACTATTAAAAAATAACTATTAGTTGTTGTTTTTACCTTAGACAAATTTTGTTCTTATTTAATTGGTTCACCTATTATTATTTTTACTTACCACACGGCCCTTAAGTACCTTATTTCTAAGAATAATGCTAAAGCCCATTTAATTAGGTGGATTTTTCTTTTGCAAAAATTTGATCTAACCATTAAAGATAGAAGGGCGTTGAAAATATCGTTACTGATCATTTATTCTGCCTTGAGTTCACTGACTCCACTGATGTTTCACCCATTCAAGATGATTTCCCTAATGAACATCTTTTCATTGTAAGCCAAGTACCTTAGTACACATATATCGTAAATTATTTGGTTTGTGAAGAAGTTCCATCTAACTGGAGTATACAAGATAAGCGTACGTTCTTGGTTGAGGTACTTAAGGGTTAATTTATATCTTTTTAAATACTGTCCTGATCAAATTATGAGATGTTGCATTCTTGAAAGTAAAGTTTCTAATGTCTTAAATTTTTTCCATAGTGTTGCTTATAGCTATTATTTTTCTATGAAGAAGACAACCACAAATATTTTACAATATGGTTTTTATTGGCCTATTTTATTCAAAGACACTAATAATTTTTGCAGTTTCTGTGAAAGATGTCAACAATTAGGTGTTGTATCTTGAAGACATATAATGCCTTTTAACCATATTCTTATTATCGAGATATTTAATTGTTGGGGTATCAATTTTATAGGTTCATTTCCCTCATCTTTTGGCCACTTTTACATCATTCTAGCTATTGACTATATATCAAATGGGTGGAGGCTATAACTTGTCATGTTAATGATAACATAACTATGGTAAGTTTTTTAAAAAAAAGTGTTATCTAGGTATGGTACACCATATGTCATCATCAATGACCAATGAACACATTTCTATAACCATTTTTTTAAAGCTTTAATGTGTAAGTATGATGTTATTCACAAACTTTCCACTGCATACCATATGCAGATAAATGGATAAGCCAAGCTAGCAAATAGAGAGGTTAAATAAATTTTAAAAAAGATGATAAACCCAAATTATAAAGATTAGTCTCTACGCCTTTCTGATACATTATGGGTATATTGTATTGTATACAAAATCATCTTAGGAATACCTCTATATAGACTTGTCTATGGGAAAGCTTACCATTTACCTGTTGAGATAGAGCATAAAGCTTAATTTGAGTGCTACAAGTCTTCAGAGAAAGTTACAATTGTCAGAAATAGAAGAACTGCAAAATGATGCATATGATAACTCCAAGATTTACAAAGCCAAGATGAAAGCAGGTCAGATAAATAGATCTCAAGGAAACACTTCGAGCCAAATCAATGAGTTTATCTTTATAATTCTCGATTGCCTTTACACCCAGGAAAGTTAAGTCTTGATGGACTGGTCCATTTGTGATAAAGCACATTTTTCCTAATTGTTCTGTCGAAATCAAAGACCCCACTGTTGGGCAAAATTTTAAAGTGAATGGACAGCGGTTGAAAAGTTATGTGAGAAAGGTAGATCACTCTATGTATCTAGATGAGATTCCTTTTGTGGATCCTGTCTATCATGCTTATCAGGTTCAATCTCTCTGTACTATATTTTATATTTTGTCCATATTTTATATTTTGACTTTTTATTTTTGCTTTTACTTGCTTTCATATTTTATTTTTTTTTCTTTTTTTTCTTTTCTCTTTGGTGTGATTTTATTTCTCAGTTAAGTGGCGAATACGGTACTCCGTGACTATTAAAGTTGGTTTCTTAGTTCCCTAAAAACTATCCCCCAAACCATGCATTCATCTCTTCTCTTTTACTTTTTCTTTTAAAATGGATATCATTCTTGCCAACCTTTAAAAATGCTTTCCTTTATTGCCTCAAAATTTTCTACTTAAGATTTACAAAGTACAGTGTGAAAGACTAAGGTTATTAATGTTAAAGAATATCTCTACAAATATTCGTTGGTTAATAAAAGCCAAGGTTTGATTATTTAGTGAATCTGTAAATGATTTTGTTTCTTTTATGCCTGGTCTCGAAAGAAGCTCTTATGTCAAAAGGCGAAGACAAAAAAGGTTACAAGTCTGTCATAAATGTGCTCGATGGAATTGTAATCAAAGTTATCATTCTTTAGGATTTGCATTTAGAAATTGAGAAAATAAAATCAGTTCATTAAGGATGGACTGAGTAAAGAGTCTTTGGATGATATCCTATTGACTTTTGAGACGTATCCTTGTGGGCTCGTGTAACGTGAACTTCTCGATTTATGGAATAAATTCAAAAGTGAATATCAATGATATAGTCTCGGGAATCTAACTCTAAAAGACTATGTTTTCTAATTTATAAGAAAATTGAATGAGAAGCCTACCCTCGACCCATAGAGGGCATTTAAACCTTTACTAGATGTAAAACTATAGGAAGATATGAGCCACAATCATAACTACCTGTACATACATGTGTTTTATTTTCAAACTTTTTATTTATTTTATGAACAGTATGGCTACTCATATAGATGTCTTAAATTCAAATATTTTGGTTAAATAATGCATGTGAATCATTATCTTTGCATTTTTGTGTTTTATTTTCAAATCTCTTCTGAAAAATTGTTGGGTTACCAAAATCAATGTTATCATTTGGTACTCTATAAATACAGCACCTTATTTTCTTCATTTTCATATATTGAGATAAAGATGAGTGTTGATTTGGAGGAAACCTCAATTCGACGATTCTAAAATATATATGTATTTTGTGGATCTAGTCTTAAGAAAAATAAAGGAGTGTGTGTTAATAGTTGCACATTTAAGATAAAGTCAAGATTTAGGTATTATTCCTACAGCTTTAGCCGTAGGAAACCTGACTGGGAAAATAATAAGGAAAGAATTATAATCTCATCTATGCATGAAAGTATAGCTAGAATGCTTTTACTGTGCAGATGCTTTTATTGCTTTATCAGGTGGTTTTGGTACCATGGAAGAAAATTTTTAAATTGTCTCTTAAACCCAGCTGAATATTCACCAAAAACCCATAGATTTGTTGAATGTCAATAACTATTTTGACAGCTTACTCTGTTTTCTTCATCAAACTATGGAATAGAATTTTATTTCACATTCGACACAATAGATCCTTGTTTCTACTACCAATGCAGATGAATATTGACAAATTACAAGTAGTTACCTACGAACTTGACCCGACAATAACTCAAATCGATTGGTCAGTGGGGTATAACAAGCAAAAACTGGATCTGACACTTTGTTTGTAATTTTTTCTTCTTATTATTATTTTTATTAGTATCTTTATTTTAGTTTATATTTGTTTAAGTGTCTATCAGGTTTGTTTCTTTTGAATAAATGGTATTTAAGGTAATGTCTTATATACTTTATCTCTTTCTATTTAAACATTGAGGGCAATGTTTTATCTGGTTTGGGCAGGAGGATAATAGACATAAGTTGTATTTTGCATTCTAAAAAAATTAAAAAAATAAAAAAATTTCAAAAAATGATGAAGGGGTCCGACATACCTATTTGATTAAAATGGCAGAGTAAAAAGTTCATTTTTGAACTCTTGAGACGCATTTTAGGTCAAATTTGATTAAGAATGGCAGAGTAAGGAGTTTTTTTTTTCTAACTTTTGAAATGCATTTTAACTAACTTGTTGTTATTTTGTTTTATATTTCATGCATTATTGTTTATTGCATATAGTCTTGGTAATTCTTGTATATAGAAATTTACTTTTCTGTCTAAGTATTATTTCAAAATTGTTTAGTTTGAGCCACTGTTTCTATTTAGGTTATTAAAGAATGACTTCCAAAATATTTTTGAGCACAATGCTAAGCCTTGTGGTAAGATGGATGATTCAATTTATATAGCCAAGAGAATTTCCATGTTTATGTATATAGTTTTTTCAATTTCATATATATTTTGTAAGTAGAAGGGTTGAGAAAACAGCTTATGAATTTTTATTAATCTTTTGAATTTGTTAATTTTTGTTTAGATTGATATTATTTGAATTAAGGAATAAGTTGGTTGTCTAGTTAAAGGACGATTTAAAGTGAATTTTCAAATTGTGTGTAATATATTTTGGTAAGAAACTATTTTTATTTTGTAATGCTTCCTTGTATTTTTTTTAAAAAAAAAATGAAAAGCAAAATAAAAGAAAGAAAAAAAAGAAGAATCAATTCAGTTTAATAAATTCTTTATTCAATTTTAGAAGACAAATATTTTGTAAGGCAATTTTCTTACCAAGTTATATTTTTATTATTCACACAAGACAATTAAAGTCCTAAAGCTGATACGTGTCAAGAATGATTGATTTCTTATAAACGATTTCTTTTTTTATCGTTGGATCAATATTACTTTGTATGTCTGTCTTTAAAATTGATTTTTTACTTGAGTGCTTAATTTTTTTCCAATTTTATGAGAGAAATCATAACCTTTTAAACAATTATACACTTGTGAGGATATGGAGTTGAGACTTTTACTTGGAGAAATTCTCAAGGCTATATATGTTGTGGTTTGTGGTAAAAGAGTTACGGCATAGTTCATACACACACGTACACACACAAAATTTTTAAAGTTATAATTAAAAACACCATAATAGCAATACTAATCTTGAACTGGCTTTTTGTTTGAAATGTGTAAGTAGTTCTGTATATTCTATTTACGCTTGAATTGTTATAGACTAGCAATAAGCGAATTGAGGGATGTGATGAGCACAATAAAATGCATATTTATTAAGAGATTTAGTCACCATTTAATGTCACTAATTTTAGCATTTTTGTATTTTTAAACTTGAAATAAAGTGTTGTCCTTAAATTATGATTAATGAATGTTATTTTCATAGGTTTAGTAAAATAGACGTAACTCTTAATGTAGAAATTAAAATAAAGAAATTCTTGAACCGAGAGTAACACGACTTAATCTTACACAAATTTGAAGAGCAGTTAAAAAGCCAAATCCAACATTTTATGGGCCATAATTGGGATGCAACAAAACTGGATTATAACTTTCGCTCAACTTGACCCACCTTATGTATTTAGATCGTATTTCATAAAATAAGTACCCAATCAGTATGATTCTTAAAGTTGGAAAATATTGACTCAATTATCAATAACTCTTATATTGATAACAAAATCCAAAGAAGTCGTTATCATGTACTAAATTGTATTTCAAATTAGTAAAAGGCTTGTTGGCCGAAATCTGACATATATTTGGTATTTTGTCTATATCTCATTGGATTACAACTTCTGTTCAGCTTGACCCATCTCACATATTTAGCCCGTATTTCATCAAATACGTACTCAATCAGTATGATTCTTGAAGTTTGAAAATACTGACTCAATTATTAACAACTCTTATATTGATAGAAAAATTCAAAGAAGTCGTTATCATAGACAAAATTGTATTACAAATTAGTAACAGGGTTATTGGATGAAATCTAACATATCTTTGGTATTTTGTCCAAATCTCATTGGATACTAATCCAAATTAAATGAACCTTATGGCTATGGAAAGAAGAGACAAAATAATACAACTTTTATGTTGACCATAATGGCTACATCAAAAATTTCCATTGTCAAAAAGGTGCGATAATTAGGTGAAAGAGTGGATGGCCTAAATTATTGAAGATTGAAGTCACACTAAACATGTTTTCATTCATTGCTTACATAAAGATACCCTTAAGAGGCTAATGGACATTTTTTAATGTTTTATAATTCTCTCATATACTCTCTCTTTATTATGCATTGTAAGTTAGGCTAGAGTTCTTGGTAAGACTAGAGATGAACTTTTATATGTAATAAATTTACTTCTAGACTTTGATTCTTTGTCAAGAACTATAAATGTTTGTAAGTTTACTTGTATCTAAACTCTTATCTATTATTTTTATATAATCTAGAGGTTGTAATTCTTATGTTTTATATATTTTTAGTCATGCTTTCTTTATGTGATTCTTGTTGAATTATAATTGTTACTGGTTACATTGTTTTACAAGTTAATCTTTAACTGCAATATTATTAATAGATATATTGTCGATCTTAGATAACATGTAAAGACAATAATTATTTGATATTCAAGTTGATTTATTATTACAATATTGTCAAAATGATATTTTGTCGATCTTAGATAACTAGTATAGATGAACATAGTTCGTGATAATGTTTACAAAGAGTTTAGTTATATCAAATATATATATTATCAAATATACCATATTTTACATATCTTCCGATTGATTATTTGAGATATAAAACTTTCAATTGCATTACAAATACTGAATCAAAATGTCTGAGTTTGTACTTACGTGCCATTCCAATACTATATGAATATTAAGTTGTTAAATATTTATACAGCAAACATTTCATATAATTGTTAATACAATATAAATACATCATATAATGCTTGTTATGTTACGATATTGTATGATCTGAAGAAGTTAAAATCTTATCTAAAAGATTTTAGAAGAGCTGAGAGTTATATATGTTAACAGTTAGCACTACTAATAGTTAGCAGGTTATAAGAATTAGCCAGATCTAAAAGATTAGATCCTTGTCTATAGTGGGACAAAGACTTGAGGGTATACCAGTAACGACATGGTTGAAAGAAGTTGCAATAGATGCTAGGAGATGTCATTATGCAAGTATATTTTCAAACATAATGTTCTTGATTTGCTTTCGTCGATGTAAGTTTGTCGGTAGATCTCTTTTTATAAAGATCAGTGTATGCTATATCTAAATGGTATAGATGGTTGTTCTTAGCTGACGATGGATTTACTGGAAGCTCATATATGCATACGGGTATTCAGTTAGGACTGAATAGTGAACAGACTCACGAGGATGCCAATAAATATCCTATGAAACCTTCTATGGTGAGTCATCTCGAGTTTAATAGTATACGTGGTCCTTTGACTTGAGTGCCATGGTGGATTTGTAAGTGATCCACCATACTTTGGTTCCACGCATGTCATAGACCTTTTATAGTGTGACCGCTGGATGTTGTTGGGTATGGTCTTATGCTTATGGAGTACGGTGTGTATAGATATGGTATCCGTCAGCTCTCATAGGGGAGTAATATATTCACATGCTTTAAGATTGTATTTTAGTAAATCTCGTGGTCACAAGTACTAGCTCGGGAAAGGTGTTTTCCAAAGGATTGAACAATATAGTAAAGGTGTTTGCGTATATTATTCTTGAAAAATACAAATCTAGAGATAAGTTCATGGATGGGCATACGAGTATTTGACGGTGCTGATTTATATTCATGTACATCCAGGATATAGATGGCAGAAGGATTATACGTATGTATTATGACCTCAGCTTATATGATCTAACGCGCTGATTTGTAATATCTATGACGTGTGCATGGGGCATCGATCATAGTCTTATGGAATAGTTTCATTTCACGAATCGAGCATAGACCTAGGGAGTTCCGTAATATGAAGTGTACTCCTTGTGCATTGGGGCAGCATACTGATTGAATTGTTCGATCTAGTAATTTCCAACAGAACCGAATATTTATTTTAGGAACCTTCGGGATGCACGCATGTCAGTACTTAAGTGTTAAGTACAATCATTAGTTAATAATTATTATTGACTTATTAAATAATGACACATAGTGCATTGTGAGCCTTCAGTTAAATTGACTCAAGTATTAGGTAAGGTAAGACCTACATTGGGTTAATTAAAGGCTTGAGAATTATTTCCCTAAATCGATTATTTACGTGTTAAATAATCTAAATATTTGTTATCATATAAAAGTTAAGTGATTAGTTAATTTAATTAGAGTTAATTATTGACTCATGGTTAAATTATTAAAGCAAATATCTAATTGAGGACTTAATTGCTAAATAAAATGAGATTTTATAGAGAAATTAATTAAGTTAAAGTAAATGTTACTTGAAAGGGAAATTAAATGAAACCTTAAGGACTTGCATGAGATTTTTCTTGTCAAAGACGTGATGGTCGGCCATCCACTCTTATCCAAATATTGGACACTTGATTGGCTTATTTAATAAGCTAAAATCATTTAATAATAGTTTGTTAATCAAAAGGAAAGATATTTTTAATTATTAAAAATATATTCATTTGATGATGTTAAAATGGGTAAGGTGGCTGGTCATGATAATAATTGTGGTCTTTGAATTCATTTTGTTTTTTTTAAAACAAAAAAAATGAAAGTGAAAAATGATGGAGAACGAAGGTGAGAGCAAAAATGGTTTTGTTCATCCTCTTTCTTTTAAAATGAAGAACAAGCTCAAGTGTGACTCTTTGCATGGTGAAAAGAAGGAAGGTGGAAAAATGTTTTCATTTTCCTTTGAAGCCAACAAGGTGGCTAACAATTTTTAAAGGTAAGAAGAATTATTTTTTGTTTTAAGTTTTTAAGTGTTAAAAACAAGAAAAACTTGACAGCAAAAGTTGTTTGCTATTCATCTTCTTCTCCTAAACAAAAGGCTACTATTGTTGCATTTGAGTTACTTATTTTGATGAATTTAAGTGTAGAATACATCAAGAACAAAATGGAAATAGTCTAAGTGTTAGGCTATGGGAATTAAGAGTTAGTCCCACGGTTTAGGTGTTAAACCGATGCTGAAAAAATATAGGCCACTGTTTTAGCGACTCAAGCCCACCACATTAGGTCCTAGAACTGCCAACGGGTCGACTTTATGCTATACTCTAGCTATAAATTCGAACCAGTGATGGTGAAATGCCCCGTAGGCATCAAACCAATCACGGTGAAATGCCTCGTACGCATCAAACTAATGATTCTTTGCCCTCTTGGAAAAGACTTTCAATCAAAAAAATTGACGGTAAAAATATATATCTCTTCTCTTCTAGGATATAGGTGATAGAAGGATTATATAGATATGGTTAACCTCAGCTTGTATGGTACGTGTTATTCTGTAATATTCGTAACATGTATATAGGGCATCGTTCACGAACTTGTGAAAACGTTTCGTAAGATAAATGAGCATGAACCTAGGGAATCTCATAATATGAAGTGTACTTTTTGAGCACTAGGGTAGCAAATCGGGTCGAACAGTTCGATCCGGGAGATTTTTGGAAGTAGGATTCATTTTAAAGACCTCTTTGTAAAGTGAAAAATATAGTTTGTAAATATTGCAAATAGGTCCATTGTTTTGTTAGAAAAGGTACTATTGGCACATGTCATTAAACCATTGGCTATTGTATTAATTAGACATTATTTTATTAAAATAAACATATGATGTTTATTATATTAATTTTTAAGGCATGTGCTAGACACTTGTCTTGAATAGACATGTGATATTTATTATATTAATTTTCATGTGATATATGTTGGACACTTGTCTTAATGGATTAATTAAATAATTAAAGTTTGTTTCTTGTCTTACATTGTTAAAAAAAACATGTATTTTAATATATTATTTTAAATGGTGCTTGGGTCATTAAGAAAATATTTATCTTGGTTTAAATTATTTATTTAAAAATATTTACATTGAAATACTTTTAATATTTATTAATGTAGTCAAACAAGAAAAATATTTTATTTTGTTAATTTTGAAGAGATAAAATTGGTCCAAGCATTTATTTAATGAAATAAATATTATTTTGGTATTTATTAATTCATTTGTAAAAGCATTGTCCAATTAAAATGAAGAAAAGGCGTTTTGATTATTTCTTTTATGGAAAAAAAAGGTAAAGACGTGTATTTTTCACTTAAACAAAATTTCATAATGGTTATGTAGAAAGGTACGGTGAATTTTGGCTAAGCATTCTTTGCACTCTTGGAAAAGACTTTAAAACAAAAGAAAATCATTTCTCAACTTTTTCTTTTAAGTGAGAATTGGTAGGAAAAACAAAAGGCAAAAAGAGTTTTGTTTCGAGAGTGAAAATAGAGAGTTTGTTTGCTTAAAGAGTTTAATCACAAGAACAAAAATCCTACACCATAATTTAAGTTACCATTCTAGTTTCTCTATTCCCACTAAGTGTTGGAGACTAGAAGTTTTCAAGGAATCACTTCAAGTTAAGCTCCGAGAAGTTTTAATCATCACCGAATTGCCGATAAATGTATGTTTCGAATTACCTTAATAATTTTATTCAGTTTAAATTGATGTGTTTATCATATTGAAATTTTTTTTTCTTAATTCCAATGTAAATTTTTTATGTATGTCATGCTTATTACATTATGATGAACACATTTCACATATATTCACCCTATAATAATAGCACTTAATAATTGGTATCAGAGCATATTTGTGTGTTTTTGGGTGATTGATGTGGTATCAGAGCATATTTCCCTCTCTGAATTCTCTGGCCTTGACCCTCTTATAGTAATACCTGGCAGTCCTCTACTTATAGGTAGCTACTCATTGTATCTTGTCAGCAAATCTTAGACATGCATCGCAGTATTGAACCAGGATTTTAGCATCCTGAAGGCCTATAATACCCAGTCTTGAATACTTTGTGAGCTAATGCTTCCATTTCTGAGTGATTATCGCAGAGTCTTTCATGGATTTCCCCTAGGACTCACTACGCTTCCAAAGGACCCAGGCATCTCATGTAAGGGTGTGAGAAGCATCTCCAGTATAAAACCCCACCGATCACTGAGTATATGGCGGCTTGGTATTTAATTCTCTAGACTTCATTTTTATAAGCTGAAATTGCCCCATTCAAAATATAATCCTTGATAGGGTCCATCAAACTCTGTCCTAACTTGATTTGTATGATTTGTTCTTCCTCTTGAATGTTAGGCTCTAATATGAGTTCTACAGAGACTGTCTAGGGTAACCTAGTATCTTTGGCTGATGTCATTCGGGCGATGATGTCTACCCATTGGTTCTCATTTCTCAAGATCACTTACATTTTCACTTCTCTGAACTGGCTGGTTAGGCTTATCACTTTCGCTAGATATGCAACCATTCTTTCTTCCCCTAGCCTCAAAGCTACCATTGTTATGGTTCACTACCAACTAGGAGTCACTTCTTACCAGCACCTCCCTTACAACTAGTGCCCGAGCAATTCTTAATCCGGCCAAGAAAGCTTTGTATTCTATCTTATTATTCGAGGCCTTAAACCCAAAGCAGACTGTGTAACTGACCTCGTCTCCTTCAGGGCTCACGAGAATGATCTCGGCTCCACTTCTTTGCAGGTTGGACACCCCGTCAATGTAGAGCAGCTAATTGTTTTTTAAAACTTGATCGGGGGTTTGGGCATCCCACCCCTCGATCTTTATTGACTCACGGGTGTATTTGGCAATAAACCCAGCTAAGGCCTACCTCTTGATAGCTCTTTGAGGCTTATACTGAATGTCGAACTCACTCAGCTCCATGACCCATTTAATTAACAGAATGGATAGGTCTGGCTTAAGCAGGATCTACCTTAATAGTAGGTTAGTCTATACAATGATAGTGTGTGCCTGAAAGTAGGGCCCCAATTTTCTTTCCAACACGATCAGGGCCAGAGCTAACTTCTCAGGGGGAGGATACCGAGCCTTCGGACTGGTGAAGGCTTTTCTTACGTAATAAACTGGCCGCTGCACCTATTTTTCTTCTTTGACTAGTACTAAGCTTACAGCCCGTTCCAAGACTCTTAGGTACAATACCAATGCCTCTCATCATATAAGGATAGCTAAGTGTACTGGCTCGGAAAGGTAAGCCATTAATTACTAGAAGGCTTGTTCGTATTCCTTCGTCCTTCTAGTCTTTTCCTTCTTCTTATTACCTGAAAGACAGTGAAGCATTTATTCGTGGCCTTGAAAATAAACCTGTTCAGGGTAGCATCTTCGTGTGAGTCGCTGAATCTCTTTCACTGTGCTTAGGGGCTTTATTTCCAGAATGGCTCAGACTTTATGTGGGTTAGCTTCTATTCCCCTCTGACTCACCATGAAGCCCAAATATTTCTCAGACTTCACTCCGAAAGTACATTTTTTTGGGTTCAGCTTCATTCTGTTCTCTTTTAACATTACAAAAACTTCTCTCAAATCGGTCACGCGATCCTCTACCTTTATAGACTTTGCTATCATATCATCTATGTAGACTTATATATTCCTGTCGATCAGGTTTTTGAAGAGTTTGTTTACCAGTCTTTGGTAGGTAGCTCTAATGTTCTTTAATTCGAACGACATTACTTGATAGCAGTATGTCCCCTGGTGGGTGATAAACAATGTTTTCTCCTAGTCAAGGGGAAACACCAAGATCTGATTATAGCTAGAGAAGACGTCTATAAAATTCAGCAGCTTGTGCCCAGTTATAGCACCCACAAGCTAGTCGATCTTTGGAAGGGAAAAACTATCCTTCAAACATGCCTTATTTAGATCGGTGAAGTCCACACACATCTTCCATTTCCTATTGGCCTTCTTCACCATTACTATGTTGGCCAACCAGTCAAGGTAATGGAATTTCCTGATAAAACTTACTACCGACAGTTTCTCTATCTCTGCCACTACAGCTTTATTTTGCTCTTGGTTAAAGATTTTTCTTTTCTGCTTAACCAGTTGGAATGCGGGGTTGATGGTCAACCTACGGGAAATTAGTTTAGGGTCGATTTCGGACATGTCTTTATGGGTCCAAGCAAAGACATCTAAGAATTCGCGAACTAGCTGGGCCAATTCTTCATTGACCCCTTGCTCTAACTAGGATTCCATTCTAACACTTTTTCAGGTTCCCCAGTTATGACTTGCACGTCCTGTAATTTCTTCACTGGCTCTGGTGATATGTTGCCTTCTTCCCTTGGGTCAATAACAGAAATACAGAATGCCCTTCTCACTGTCACCACATAACAACTTCTAACTACCTTATAATCTCTTGACACTACTCTAATTCCCTCCCATGTTAGGAATTTTAACTTTAAATAATGAATGGACAAAGCAACATTTGTACCTACCATAAATGGCCATCAGAGGAGGATCCTGTGTGGAAAGGCTTCATTGACCATCACAAACTTGGTCATCCTAGTTTTTTATATGGCTTCTGTCTTATGGTGAGGGGTAGAACCACTTCTTCAACTGGCATCATGCAGCTGTCTCCAAACCCCTACAGCGATGTTTAGGTTCCTTCTATGTGTAGGTTCTTAATTTTCAGCTTATCCAGTGTTTCTTTAAATATTATGTTGACTAAGCTACCTAGATCGACGAATACCCTATTTATCTTCTCACCTGCCACTAGCACTTCTATTACAAGTGCGTCATCATGGGGGTAATTAATTCCCTGTGCATCTTTCTCTGTGAACATGATATGTACCTCATACTATAACCTGGGTTTCTTAGCTAGAAGAGTGTTGCATCATCGAGTACTTAAAGTAATTCTTTCGTTGCTTTTTTAAATCTCCTACCAACATGGATCCGCCAGAAATAATTATGACGGGGTTAGGATTTGACCCACTGAGCTAGTTAGCGGATGTGAGGAGCTGTTTATCAGCTCTGAATTCTCTCAGGTACCCATTCCTGATCAGTGCGTCTACTTGTTTTCTCAATTCTAAGCATTCCTTCCTGGTATATCCCAGTTTTTTATGCATGTGACACCACTTCTTCAGGTGTACTCGCTGCTCTACTCCTTTTCCTTTGAAATTTTTGCTCAGCAGACTCCTATTATAAATTTCTTTGTAAATATCTTCAAGTGGTACAGCCAGCGAAAGAAAATTTTCAACTTAAATTACGTTTCTCTCTCCGATTGTGCATTCACTATGGTCTATTGGGCTTCGAGGCTGCTCGAGAGGGTTGCTCAGATGAAAGTTGTTTGGCCTATGATCTCTCTAACTTTCGGGCTATTGTTCGGCCCATTATTTCTTCAAATGTTTGGCACATTACGCCGATTTATGAAATTCTCCCTCTGCAAAGGTCGATATTCATTGTTCACCCTCCAGTATTTCTAGGATGAGGTGTGGGTCTTTTCTTTCTCCCATATGTGTTATCTTCTCTGAGCCTAACATGCCTTCTAGGTGGTTCGATAAGGGATCTCATGGCTTCTTTCTCTTCTTCTATTGACATATACTTTGGCGCCTTGTTATACACAGTCGCATAATTCGTAATACTACTTTCTGCTAAGTAATACCAGAATTTGTTCAGCCTCAACCCTGACTTGAGGTATTCCAAAGCGACGGGTTAGTCAAAAGCTCCCAAGGCTATTAGTTCCTTGTGAAATCTCTGAATGAAATTTTTGAGGCTCTCACTTTGACCCTGCCTAACCTGTTTTAGTTGCCCCGAGTCTTTAGCTGCATCACATAAATCTTGAAAGTATTATGTGAACGTCTCAGTCAGCTCATGGTAGAAGGTGACATTGTGCTGCTTCAAGCCTTTTATACCAGAGTAGAACGGATCCCTCTAAGTTCATATGGAAGAGTTTGTACATTTAGTCCTGCCTCAGCTTTACAATTTGTAGCAGGTCGGTAATTTGATCGATATAATGGCTGGGGTCAGTCACTTTTTTATAAGTGGGCAGGTTTGGAAGTTAAAATATGCTCAGGAGCTCCGCTTCTCTTAGCTCATCCGTCAGTAGCGATCTTATCTCCCTCTCTATCTTCTTTGTATAAGGTTAATCTTTCTTCTCTTTCTTTGCTAAGAGGCTCTCAAGCTTTTCCTCAAAATCATGGACCTTGTCTTCCAAACTCGACTGGCCCTATTAGTGCTGCCGTTGTTTAGTAGATTGCTCTTTCCTTACTACTTACTCGAAATATCCAATCTGTGTCACCTCTCTCTTGGGGGGTGCTTGACTTGACCTAGTTGCTCCAGCCAAGTCGTGCAAGGTCGGTGCAAGGTCTCTGACCTATTCCCTCGATCTGTTTGCTCCCGAATACTTTTAGCATATTCTTGTCATATTTCTTATGCTTGTCCTTGCTAATGGATTTGGTTAAGTGTAAGGTTAAGTTCGATCTGCTCAGGGTAATTTTCTAGTAGTCTCATCCTATTCAGCTCGGCCGTGATCTGAGGTCTTCTTACAGAGCTAGTCTTCTAGTGACTTCACTTGTTGCACCTAGTCGGCATCTTTGGCAGACAGCTGACTTGGTGTTAATTTTGATACGATTTCTTCGTTGATTACACAGGTACAGTGATGAACGGATCTAGTTAGTGTGTAAAGGGTGATTTCCGCTATATCATGCCTTGTCTTGCCTAGCAGGTGCTTCAGATTACCGATTAGATCTTTTATATCTGAGCAGGTTCTCTACTGTTTAGCCTTGCAAAGGCTTGGCCCGATGTCTATTACCATAGGCTTTTTTTTGGAGTAGGTTATCCTACAGGGAGTGGTGGGCTCTGAAGAAGACTGTTCTACAAAAAAAATCTGGTGGACCCTTGGGGGCTAACTTCTTTTGAGTCGGGAGGCCTTAGGCTCAAAAGTGATTTTCTGAGGGGGAACAGAGGTCCGCTAGTTTCTAGTTTTGATTCA
Source organism: Ailanthus altissimus (assembly GCA_946807835.1). NCBI lineage: Eukaryota > Viridiplantae > Streptophyta > Magnoliopsida > Sapindales > Simaroubaceae > Ailanthus > Ailanthus altissimus. The sequence continues at coordinate 17,372,682 of OX327700.1, read as the reverse complement.
TTATATCTTATGAGTGCCAAATAAGATCCCAGGCATAATGTCACACCTAAGTGTTCTCATACCATTCCTCAAACACTTTATGCATGTCACATGCAATCATTTAGCAACCCTTGGTGATAACCCAAGTGTTATTAGCCTCTCGAATCAATAACAACTTAAGGCTATATTTCTTGAATCTGATAAATGGGTCAATCACTCCCGAGCATTAATTTATAAATCAACAATAATCAATTCATTTTTCAATCAATTAGAAGCATTAAGCATAGAGAAATATAAATAAATAAAATAATAAATCACTAAATAATCTAAACATAGTATTCATTAAAGCTACATTAAACCTTAGAATTTAAGAAATCCATAGATACAAACATGTTTAAATAGTATTCATAACTACAACTTCAAGCAAAAGAAAAAGAGTAAAATGAAAAGAGAAAATTGAATTTGGGAATGTCTCTAAGATTTTTATCCTTCAAGTGTCTTCAATGATCTTCAAGAAACCTTGGAGACATTCTTTCTCTTCTTTAAATTTGAGTTCAAGCCTTTCTCTCTTATGTTTTTTGTGTTTCCTTTTGATATCTTGAGAAGTAGTCCAAAGATTCTAATTTATAGGCTTCAAATTACGATAAAAATATGATAATCTATAGCTAACGGAGTTGCAATGCCAACTTTCTATCTGCTTTTAACGTAGAACAATTGTGTTGTGGGCACTGTTTATTATTACTATTCACCATTCATTTTTTGTTCACCTTAAGCATTTTGGTCTCCTTTTCATAATTTTGAGCTTTTTTTGTTTTAGATTTTTATCCTAATAACTCCATTAACTTGAAACTTGCAAAATGATATTAACGTATAAAAAGTTACATATTTTTATTTAAATTGAGTAATTATTAAATTTAAAAATTTGAAACAATAGATATAAAATACACTCATTAATCGGCACCTAAAAAATTACAATTTCAAATCTCTTGTAACTCATCATGCTTCCTCTGCAATGGCACATTTATTAAGAGACTTGCTCTTAAAGCCAACTGATTATACTCTCCAGAATATCTTTCCCATGCTTCAAGTTCTCCACTTCACCCTCAAAGAAGATACTTTGTCTTCATTGGCTTTTAGCTAAGCCTCTATATTAACTCTCTCCTTCAGAAGGACTTCATTAGATCTTATGACCTCCCTCAATTCCTTGTTCAACATCTCGATGATCTATCATAGTTCATCTGTCATCAATGTATAAGTAGCATTAACCCTGAGCTATTAATTCTCTTCGTCCAACCTCAGAATATAATTTTCTAGGAGGAAGATATGCCCTTGCATAAGAACCTTTTCCTCGGAATTTTTCTCCAATTATCCCTCTAATGCTTTCTCTTGGAATTCAGAAGCATGAAGCTCATCCTTATATGGCTCAGTTGTGCAGAGACTCTCCTACAAAGCTTGCCAAATTGAACATCTTAAGAACTGGTACTTTATGAAATAATACCAAGAAAAGACTGAAAACGCCTTACCATAATCCAAGAGGAAGCACTCTTCAACTCCCAATTCTTTTCGTATCTTGAGAAGCAAGCCTAAATTTGTAAAAGTGAACAACCTTTCTATAATAGTTGTAGACATTTCCCATCCATCTTAAGGACAGTAAAATTCCTTACTGGGTCTCTATATCCCCCCATTCCAAAATCAAGGAGTGAACTCGTCCTGCTACCTTTCTGGGCACGTGGAGGCATGCATAGAGGTGAGTATTTATGCTCGAGACCTATTTCTTTTTTCTATTCATGTCCCAGCATTGGATGCTCTAGACACTTACTAGAGGAAAAAAGGTTCTAAATGAGGATTAGAAGGAAATGAGGGTTCGTGCATAGTGTTAGGAGCTTTCCCTAATCCTGCATGTGGAGTCAGTTCTTTCTCTAAAATTGAATCTCCTTATCGTCAGGCTCTAATGCCACTTTGGGACCCTGTCCCCTAACAGCTTTAGGAAAAACTTCTGAAATAGGAACCTTAGAAAAAGGTTTAGCCTTTTGGCTTTTTAAAGCTGAAAAGCTTTTGCCCTTCTAAGTACATGTTTTGATCTTTTTTTTCTTTGTTTTTTTGGGTCTTTGGCTTTTTTGGAAGCCTGGAACAACTTCTAGACGACTTTTCATAAAATCTTGAAGATCCACAGACAACAAGACATACTCAAACTTTACATTATGTCGATCAAAGTCAATAAGAGCCAATAATCCCTAAAGAATTCCCTTCTTCCTCTAGAGAGAAACTAGTTGAAGGAATGGCCGCTTTCGTAGTAGGAACCATTAGGCTAACTGTAGATGGTGAGGCAGTCCAGGCCTCAATAAGAATAGAACGCACTAGACGGGGAGAGGTTGGAACGAAGGAAAGACCAATAGTCTATAGTCTAGTAGCAAGATTGGTGATACTTAATGACAGGACCATACCCGAGCCCTCCTCGAGAATCGAGGCAGATCCTGCAATGACATGTAACTAACATACTCTTTACTCATACATATGATACAATGAGGCTACCTGCCTCAACAAAAAGTGTACACATGTGCTCCACTATACAAAACATATACAAATACACAGACTGAGACACTTATTCAGCTATGCACATTGGCCAACCTCAAAATGTGATAACTGTATCACACTGCACAAATTCCTATGACAACCTGGGAAAAACAGGGAAAATAGGAAAAAGGGTGAGCTTGTGGCTCAGTGAGTGGACATAATCTGAAAATATCATATACTTTATATGTATTGTACACGTATAAATCTGTATGATAAAATAATCATAAAACTATATACTGAGTAATCAATAAACTTGTACTGAAAGTATGAACTGTCATAAAATCTGTGCTAAAATTAAAATCATGATATAATACTGGGATCTGAAAATTTGAAAGCGCAAACTATCATAAAATCTATTATCAAGCTAAATATATGTAACATAGCTTTGGAAACATGTACTACATATATATACTAAAAACCACACCAAACTTGTACCCGAGGAAAATTTGGTCTAACCTGGCGGAGTAACTCACGCACAGGCAGAGCGGGGGATCTAAGCTGGTCTAACTCGGCGAAATGTTACATCGCTCAGGCAGAGGAAACTAAACTGGTCTTGGCGGAGTAACTCACGCACAGGCAGAGCGGGGGATCTAAGCTGGTCTAACTCGGCGGAATGTTACATTGCTCGGGCAGAGCAAACTAAACTGGTCTAACGCATGCGCAGAGCAACTACACTAAAGGGGAGGGTACGCATATGGTGGTTCAAAAACTACTATTGTATAATATCCTGAAAGCATAAGTGTTATAAAATAAATATTTCTGTACTGAACATAATCATAAATTATACTATAATAAATTTTAAAACATTTCTGAATTTATTAAATAGTATAAATATTTTTCTGTATAAAATAAATCATAACTAAATCTGATAACGTGTAATTTAATCATAATTGGCTGTATTAAAAACATATAAAATATATATATAGTTATCCACTCACCAAAGTGCGCTAATCCTGAACTGGGTCTGGATTCTGAGATCTACCCGCTATCGGCACACCTCCTATATCATAGGGTGTAAAAATACATCATTAGTACCGATATGTATTATAAATATTAAAATCTAAATATTCTAATATCGTAAAACTATTACCCACTAAACCACTGGGTATAAATCTGACTACCCAAACTAATTTCCTAAAATTGTCCTATTTTTTCTTCTTCTCTTTTTTCTTTTTTCTTTCTTCTTTCTTCTTCTCTTTCTCTTTTTCTTCTTCTTTCTTCTCGGTTTCTCTCTTATTTTCTTCTTTTTTTCTTCCTTTCCCTTTCTTTTTCTTTTTCCTTTCTTTTCTTCTTTTCTTTCTTTTCTCTTTTTTCCCTTCCGGTTTTTGCTTCTTCTTCTCTTGTTTCTATTTGCTTCTTTTCAAACGAAGCAAACAAAACAACATATATATATATGACAGCGCCGCTTCATTCTTTCTTTCTTATTTTTCTCTTTTTTTTTGCTTTCTGCCACTAAGCTTAACATATATATTACACGTGTATTACAATTCCTCTCCCTTATAAAAATTTCGTCCTCGAAATTCGTATACCTCTCTGAAACAAATGAGGATATTGAACTCTCATCTGATCCTCTCGCTCCCATGTAGCCTCTTCCACTGCATGATTCCTCCATAGGACTTTAATTAGCGGTATAGTCTTATTACGTAGTACTTGCTGGTGATAATCCACTATTTGAACAGGTTCTTCGTCATAGGTCAAGTATGTCCTCAATTGAACTAGCTGAGTATCTAGAATGTGAGAAGGGTCAGGTATATACTTCCGCAACATAAAAACATGAAACACATCATGAATGCATAACAACTCAGGTGGTAATGCTAAGCGGTACGCAACCATACCAACCCTTTCCAGAATCTCATATGGCCCAATATATCTAGGACTTAGTTTTCCCTGTTTCCCAAAACGAAGCACACCCTTCTGTGGTGAGATCCGTAAAATGACTCTGTCTCCTACTGCAAACTCAAGCTGTCTGCGGCGTTTATCTGCATAACTCTTCTGTCTGTCTTGAGCTGCCTTGAGTCTGTCTCTGATAATACTGATCTTCTCACTAGTGGCTTGAATAATCTCTGGACCCAATAATTTGCTTTCTCCAACTTCATCCCAACAAATCGGAGTTCTGCATTTTCTTCCGTATAAAGCCTCATACGGCGCCATCTGAATGCTAGACTAATAACTATTATTATATGCAAACTCCATCAATGGTAAATAATCATCCCAATTACGCTTAAGCTGCAACATACAAGCTCTAAGCATATCCTCCAATATCTGTATAGTTCTCTCCGACTGCCCATCTATCTGAGGATGAAAAGCTGTACTAAAGTTTAGCTTAGTGCCTAATGCCTTCTGTAAGCTATACCAGAATCTAGAAGTGAATCAAGGGTCTCTATCTGATACGATGGACACTGGAGTCCCATGTAACCGTACAATCTCACTCACATACAAATGAGCCAGCCTATCTAATGAGTGGGAAATCTTATAAGGCAAGAAATGAGTAGACTTTGTGAGTCGATCAACAATCACCCAAATACTATCATGACCCCTTCGTGTACGAGGAAGCCCAACAACAAAGTCTATGGTAATATGTTCCCACTTCCATTCAGGAACTGGAAGTGGTTGAGATAATCCTGCTGGCCTCTGATGTTCTGCCTTAACCTGCTGACAAATCAAGCAGTGAGATACAAACTTTGCAATCTCTATTTTCATACCTTGCCACTAGTAATGTTCTCTCAAAGTACGATACATTTTAGTGCTGCCAGGATGCATAGCATAAGCTGAGCTGTGAGCTTCTTCTAAAATCTGCTTCTTTAACTCTGAGTTATTCGGAACACAAAGTTTGTTACCCATAACTAATGTCCCATCAGCTTTCAATGTTAAATTAGTTCGCATTCCATTCTTTACTTCTTACTTAAGTTTAACTAAATTAGGATCCTGATCTTGCATTTCTCGAATCTGATCAATCAACATAGGTCTAACTTGAAAATGTGCTAGAAGGACTCCGGACTTGTCTACAGATAATTCAACCCCCATAGCTTTTAATTCAACTAACAATGGAAGATAAGTCACTCTCAAATAAGTAATAGAGCTAGAAGACTTCCTGCTGAGTGCATCTGCAACCACATTCGCCTTACCTGGATGATAGTCAATCATACAGTCATAATCTTTTATTAACTCTAACCATCTCCATTGTCTCAGATTCAAATCTTTCTGTGTGAACAGATACTTCAAACTTTTGTGATCAGTGAAGATTTGACATGTAACACCATATAGATAATGTCTCCAAATCGTCAAGGCGAATACTACTGCTGCTAATTCTAAATCATGGTTTGGATAATTCAACTCATGCTTCTTAAGCTGCCTAGAAGCATAAGCTATCACCTTACCATGCTGCATCAATATACAACCTAACCCCTGTCTAGAAGCATCACTGTAAATTATAAATTCTTCGGTGTTAGATGGAGGAGTGAGAACAAGAGTTGAAGTCAATCTCTTTTTAAGCTCTTGGAAACTATGTTCACATTCATCAGTCCACACAAACTTTACATTTTTTCTGGTCAACTTTGTAAGTGGTGCAGCAATCTTAGAGAAGTCTATAACAAATCTCCGATAATAACTCGCTAGACCTAAAAAACTTCTAATTTCTGTCACATTAGCTGGTCGTTCCTAATTTACCACAGCTTCAATTTTCTGAGGATCCACATAAATTCCATCTGCTGAGATCACATGACCTAGAAATGTAACTTTATCTAGCCAGAACTGACATTTGCTGAACTTAGCATATAACTGTTTATTCCTCAAAACTTGTAACACTATCTTCAAATGTTTTGCATGCTCCTCTGTACTCCGTGAATACATAAGAATATCATCAATAAAAACTATAACAAATCGATCAAGATAAGGACGAAATACCCTATTCATAAGATTCATGAATGCAGCTGGAGCATTAGTCAACCCAAATGGCATTACTAAAAACTCATAATGCCCATATCGAGTTCTGAAAGCAGTCTTAGCCACATCAGTATCTCTAATCTTTAACTGATGATACCCTGATCGTAAATCGATCTTTGAGAAAATCTTCGCACCCTGTAACTGATCAAATAAATCATCAATGCGAGGAAGTGGGTACTTGTTGCGTATAGTGACTTTATTTAGCTCTCGATAATCAATACATAGCCTCAAAGTTCTATCTTTCTTTTAACAAACAATACCGGTGCTCCCCATGGTGATACACTAGGTCTGATGAAACCCTTATCTACCAATTCTTGTAACTGACTCTTCAATTCTTTTAACTCTGAAGGGGCCATTCTGTATGGTGCTTTGGAGATAGGAGTTGTGTCTGGAACCAAATCAATACCAAAATCAATCTCTCCTATCTGGTGGTAAGCTTGGAAGATCTTCAGGAAATACATCTGGAAAATCTCTGACCACCGAAATATCTTCTGATTTAGCCCAATTGACTCTGGTATCAATAACATGTGCCAAATAAGCTGGACATTATTTTCTGAGCAACCGTTTAGCCGTCATAGCAGATATAACACAGGATGGAAGAACTCGTTGCTCTCCACAAAAAATAATATCAGGCTCTCTATGTCTTCTGAATATAACCTCTTTTCAAAAATAGTCTACAGTAGCATGGTGATTATCTAACCAGTCCATCCCAAGTATTGCATCAAAATCATGTATAGCAAGAGGAATTAAATCTGCTACCATCTCACTACTACCCACTTTGATAACACAACCCCGAAATACATTCTCAGCCAATAATGATTCTCCAACCGGTGTGGCTACCACCAAACTACAATCTAGGGGTTTTAACATTCTATCCGCATGCACAACAAAGATACAAGAAATAAAAGAATGCGTAGAGCCCGGATCAATTAAAATATGGGCCTCTTGGCCAAAAATAGTCAGCATACCTGTAACAACATCTGGGGTAGCCTGTGCCTCTTGCTGAGTCAAAGCAAATACACGTGCTTGGCTACGAGGTCGACCTGGTTGACCCCTCTGTGGATCTCTACAAACTCCTAAAGCTCTAGGTTGTACACTAGTACTAGAGATAGGCTCTCCTGTTTGAGATCCTCCATGTCTCTGAATATTGCCACTGCCACCTTGAAAACCCTGAGAAGCTGTACTCTGTACTAAGCTACTACTCTGAAGAATATGAGGGCAATCTCTCCTCAAATGTCTAGCTTGTCCGCAATGGTAGCAACCTCTAAAACCTCTCAAACATTGTCCCTCATGACTCCTCCCATAAATGGAACACTGAGGGTAGCTTCTCATGCTAGCACTACTACTTAATTGGCTACCACCTCAGGGCTTATGACTCCCTATGTTGCTTCCAACAGATGGAGGCACAATACTCTGACTAGAACTCTGTCTCTGTCCTCCTGATAGCATAGGGCTTTGACCATACCGTTGTCTACCAGAATACCCTGCATGGGACGTCTCTCCTCCAGATACTCTACTGCTACTTGATCCATCAACTGACCAACTATGGCCTGGTCTCTGCTTGAATGACTGGGCTCTGCATGCCTCTACTAGGCTTCTCTCAACTCTCATTGCAGCCCCTACCAGCTCACTGAAATCACTGTGCCCCATAACTGTAATTGTTGTCCTGATATTGCCTCTAAGGCCCTATTCAAATCTCTTACATTTATCCCTCTTATTCTGTATTGCATAAGAAGCGAACCTCGATAACTCTATAAAACAGTTCTCGTACTCCTCCACTGTCATCAATCCCTGTTCTAGCTCAAAGAACTTACTAGCCTGGATGTCTTGGTAAACCATAGGAAAGCATTTAACATTAAATTCTTTACAAAAATCAGCCCAACTAATCACCCCTCCATATCTACGTGATACTGATCTCCACTAGTGGTATGCCCTACCCTCAAGTAAAAATGTAGCAAAGGAAACCCTCTCATCATCAGTACATCTCATAACATCAAATATCCGTTCTACTCTAGTCAACCATGACTCTGCATCAGCTGGCTCTGTAGTGCCTGAAAATTTCTCTGCCCCCAAACTACGAACACACTCTATTGTGTTCTCTCTCTTGGGTGGTCCCTGTGTTTGTCTCTCTACTGCAACTGTAACTAATTGAACCAGTCTATCTATGGATTGCTCTAAGGCAGGTCTATCAGGCTGTTCCTGTGTAGGCTGTATCACAGGTTGTGGTACTGGATGAGGGTGTATCTCTTCTACAATAGGATCAGGCTGAGTTTGAGGTATGGTACAGGGGGAACTGACTCAGCTACTTCCTCTCTAATAGATTCCTCCATTCTATCTGATACTAAGGGAGCTCCCAATTCAACCACAAGTTTCGTGCGAGGTCGGCCACGTGGACGCACGATGAAAATCTATAAAATGAAATAATTCATTAATGACATCTCTAACATGCATGTATCATGTACTAGTCTACAGAATCTAAAACCATGCTCTGATACCAAACTGACAGGACCCGACCCAAGCCCTCCTCGAGAATCGAGGCAGATCCTGCAATGACATGTGACTAACATACTCTTTACTCATACATATGATACAATGAGGCTACCTGCCTCAACAAAAAGTGTACACATGTGCTCCACTATACAAAACATTCAAATACACAGACTGAGACACTTATGCAGCTATGCACATTGGCCAACCTCAAAATGTGATGACTGTATCACACTGCACAAATTCCTGTGACAACCTGGGAAAAATAGGAAAAATAGGAAAAAGGGTGAGCTTGTGGCTCAGTGAGTGGATATAATCTGAAAATATCATATACTTTATATGTATTGTACACGTATAAATCTGTATGATAAAATAATCATAAAACTGTATACTGAGTAATCAATAAACTTGTACTGAAAGTATGAATTATCATAAAATATGTGCTGAAATTAAAATCATGACATAATACTGGGATCTGAAAATCTGAAAGCGCAAACTATCATAAAATCTATTATCAAGCTAAATATATGTAACATAGCTCTGGAAACATGTACTACATATATATACTAAAAACCACATCAAACTTGTACCCAGGGAAAATCTGGTCTAACCTGGCGGAGTAACTCACGCACAAGCAGAGCGGGGGATCTAAGCTGGTCTAACCCGACGGAATGTTACATTGCTCGGGCAGAGCAAACTAAACTGGTCTAACGCATACGCAGAGCAACTACACTAAAGGGGAGGGTACGCATATGGTGGCTCAAAAACTACTATTGTATAATATCCTGAAAGCATAAGTGTTCTAAAATAGATATTTCTATACTGAACGTAATCATAAATTATAATATAATAAATTCTAAAACATTTCTGAATTTATTAAATAGTATAAATATTTTTCTGTATAAAATAAATCATAACTAAATCTGATAACGCGTAATTTAATCATAACTGACTGTATTAAAAACATATAAAATATACATATAGTTATCTACTCACCAAAGTGCGCTAATCCTGAGCTGAATCTGGATTCTGAGATCTACCCGCTATCGGCACACCTCCTATATCATATAATATAAAAATATATTATTAATACCGACATGTATTATAAATATTAAAATCTAAATATTATAATATCGTAAAACCATTACCCGCTAAACCACTGAGTATAAATCTAATTACCCAAACTAATTTCTTTTTTTTTTTTCTTTTTTCTTCTCTTTCTCTTTTTCTTCTTCTTTCTTCTCAGTTTCTCTCTTCTTTTTTTTCCTTTCTTTTTCTTTTTCCTTTCTTTTTCCTTCCGGTTTTTGCTTCTTCTTCTCTTGTTTCTATTTACTTCTTTTCAAACGAAGCAAATAAAATAACATATATATATCGGCGCTTCATTCTTTTTTTCTTATTTTTCTCTTATTTTTTTTTCTACCACCAAATTTAACATATATATTACACGTGTATTACACTTAATCCAACCCCAAGACCGTTAGAAGGAGGAGGGCCAGAAGTGGCACCCACTTCTGGAACCTTTGGATCTTGAGGGACTGATTTCGTAGCCTCAGAATTGTCTAGAAATTATTTACTTGCATCAGGGAAGCAGCCAAGACTTGAGGGATCATTAGTCAACAAAAAATCCATAATCTCACTATCAAAAGAGGCTTGAACTGCACCAACAACTACATAAGTAGATAAAAACCCCAAGAGCCTCACTTTAATAAAAGCGTATAAGACAAATATGAAAGAAAAAAAATAAAAACTTATATAATGGAACAACCCTTATAAGTAGAATGACCAAAGAAGTCCTTATCAGCAGGTTCTTCATCACAAAGAGGAAATAGTACTTCACTGAGAGGAAGTCATGGAACAAATCCCAGTTACTAAACGCACGGTCGTCAAAAGATGGAACTCCTCTAATTCAAAGATTTGGAGAGTGAGAGTCAATAAACCATCTTCCATAGTAAAAGCGCATAGAAGATGTCAGGCATTCTTAGGCTTAGCATATTTTAATTAAGTGTTCGACCTATGCATATGCTTGTGAGACATAATATTCCTTCAAAAAAAACTTTTTAAGAATCTTTTCCTCCCTAAAATAGAAGGAAAAGTTAAACTACTTTTCCAATTATTGACCCTGAAAATGGTAGCCACCTTATAAGGATAATCAGGAGTTTTCCAATCTTCAATCAACACAACAACACTATTTTCAAAATCGACTTCTTTATCCTCAAAATAAAAAAAAAAATTCTTCTCACCCTTAGGAAACCAGTGATAGTTTATTTTGGTCTTGAAGAGATTATAAGTTATGAAGATATCATATAGAGTGACAGCGTAAGGGGAAGGAATAATATAGTTTAGGATGGCTACATTCTGCAAAAGGTGAAAAATATTAGGGTGGATTTAGAGCGGTGATAAACCTGCGGCACAAATAAATTCATGGATTAGAGGCAGAATCATGAAGCAAAAATAAAGAAGATATTCCTAAAACAAAGGAACTCACCCACCCTTACTGAAGGAGGATCCCGATGTGATTTACTAGCGAGAAGATTCTAGATTTCAACATTAGGGGAAATCAGAAGGTGCTTTTCAATTTGGCCAAGGAGAAAGTCTTCTTGCTCAACAGTTCTTTTGGGAATTGATTTTTCGGCATAGAATAGTAAAGAGGGGAAAAAAAGAAGGGTTTTTCGAAAATGCTTTGTTTTAGAATACGAGAGCTTTAGGGTTTCTTTTAAAATTTAAAATAAAGAATAACAGATGAGTGGAATTTATATAAAGAGACCAAATTGTATATTCTTCCATCTGTTATGTAGAAAATGTCACCTACATTAAAAGAGGTGTGACCACTAGAAACAATAAAAGGCAGAATGAAGTAGGAAATTGGAAAGAGAATGCGTTGCACATGCTGGTTGGTATGTAAAGAAACGCGTCTTATAATTTTCGTATTAAAATGATGCACTCTTTCATTTATTACATTTATTAGGGGACATCTGTTGAGCTTATTCTAAAAAGGTAAATTTAACCTGCGTAAAAAGAACAAAGGTTGCACTTAAATAAACGGACACGGAATGAAACAAATGGAGCTTAGCAATTAGGATTCTATGCCACTTAAGTACTGTTTCGGATAATGTTGAACAACTTTATAATCTGGAATGTATTTACTTATTTCTATCACCTAATTCTAATTTTGAAAATTGTTTCATTTTTCTGATGCCACCGAGTTGAAAACACACAAAAAAAAAAAAAAAAAGTGGGGGGCGGATGCACCTTCTGAAAATCACTTGTTCACACATATATAGTCAAAGCATTGATTCTTGTAACACGCGGCTTTTTATGCTTGGTTTCACATCTAAATATTTTTTAAATCACAATTATGTTTTGATTTATACTGGAAAAAAGATATTTAAATTTTTATAATTTTAAAAAATATATATATCTTTATAATTTTAAAAATTTTATTTAGACTTATGTTAGGTGATAAAAACTGTTAACTTTAATTAAAAAAATTACTAAAATTAGTAAAATTATTATTATACCCATTTTTTATGGTTAAAATTTTAAAATTCAAATGCTTAAATTGAGAATCGAACATTTTACATCTAATACAATAGTAAATATTTTAACCAATTAAATTACTCAAAATTTTTATTATATATGTGATTAAAAATTTATTTAAGATATTATTCTTAATTAACCATTCAAAAAATGAGATATTGATCGACATTTAGAAATGGCAAGTGGGCTGTACTGGGCTGACATTGCACACAAAATTTGAGCCTATATAAGCTGTCATGCCTAGGTCGGCTCAGGCGCGATAGCATAAAGTTAGCCTCAGACACAGTCCATCGTGCAGTGGACTATGTTGTGCTTGGCACGCGAGCCTAACGGGCCAACTCGTGAGCCAGAAAAATAATTAATAATTTTTTTAGAAAGTTATTTTTAAAATAAAAAACAATATTATTGTGGCGGATTATATGTTTCTGCTTTTGTCTATTGCTACAGTAATTAAAATTTTAAATTTTTTTTTACTTTGACTATTTATTAATTGTTTAAATTTGCCAAAATATTTTTATTTTTTTATTCACATTTTCAAACACATTTGACGTAACTAAAATTAAAATTGACTTTGAAATTAAAATTTTAACGTGATTGAAATTGAAATTAGAATTGAAATTATAAATATTTAATAAAATTAGAATTGAAATTTAAATTTAAATTATAACATTTAATATAATTGAAGTGGAATTTGAATGTGAATTATAATATTTAATGTAATTAAATTTGAAATTAAAATTATAATATTTAAAATAATTGAAATTAAAATTTAAAATTAATTATAATATTTAATAAAATTAGAATTAGAATTATATCATTTAAGATAAATAAATTTGAATTTGAATTCAAAATTATAACAAGTAATATAATTAAAATTGATATTGGATTTGGAATGATCACATTTAATATATTTGAAATTGAATATGGATTTAAAATTATAACATTTAACGCAATTAAAATTGAAATTAGATTTAGAATTATAACATTTAACGTAATTAAAAATGAAATTAGATTTGAAATTATTACATTTAACATAATTAAAATTAAAATATGATTTGAAACTATAATATTTATCGTAATTGAAATTGAAATTATAATTTGAATTATAATATTTAATGCAATTAAAATTGAAATTGAAATTATAATATTTGATGTAATTGAAATTAAAATTAGAATTCGAATTATAGCATTTAACGTAATTGAAAATAAAATGAAATTTGAAATTATTATATTTAACGTAATTAAAATTAGATTTAAAATTATAATATTTAATGTAATTAAAATTAGATTTGAAATTATAATATTTAATATAATTACAATTGAAATTAGAATTTGAATTATAACATTGAATATAATTGAAATAAAATTGAAATTGAAATTATAACATTTTACGCAAATAAAATTGAAATTAAATTTAAAATATAACATTTAACATAATTGAAATTAAATTTTGTAAAATTACAATTGATTCATTTGCTAATGCGGAGTTGCTTCTGCATACCTCCCTTAGTTTGGAGGATTCGAAAATCCGTTTAGACTTCTCGAAAGTATGAACTTTGAAATCCTTTGTTGTGACAAGGGTAGTGTGGTTATGATTCTAAATGTTTTACTCTCTGTAAATTTTTATTTCAATTTTATTTTTTCCCATAATGAAATTATACTTCAACGTGTATTACTAATTTGTTTAAAGTTACAAATTATAATTATAATTTTAACAATATGTACATTCTTGGTAATTATAATTATAATTATAATTAGATTGTAATTTCAATTACAATAAAAATACAAATTTAATATAGTTACAATTAATAATAGTAATTAATTTTTTTTTAAAAAGTAATTTTTTTATTTAATTATATATTCATTTATAACATATATATTAAATTGGATAAATATAAACATAAACATATGTTGACTTAGTGGTAAATTGTCTTTACTTAATGAAAGTTTTTGTTATAAGATCTTGAATTCAAAACCTCATAGCTAGAAAATTTTATGGTGAATCGTAATATAAGAATAGTGACAAAAGAATAGTGTCATTATTGACGGGCTTATTGATGCGATATTTCTATATCATAAAATTCAGTGCAAGTATACACTATCGTATGCAAGTAATAAAGGGACTAATTAGTCAGATGTCGAACCCACAGGGATAATGTTTTCTTTTTAACCAATTATTAAAATTATATATTCCTAATAATTATTCAGATAAATAAAAACCTAAGAATGAATGTAGAAAATGTAAAAGTAAAACCACAATGCAAAGAGAATAAGAAGATAGCAATGTAGAGAAAACCTAAGATTAATATTATCCCTTAATATGCTTTTTAATGATTAATCCTCTAATATTTAACTCACTTAGTATTTATTATTAATCAAGACGCTAATGTATTCACAAGCCTCTTCTAAGGTCATGCAAGTATACCATAATTTACCAAATACCTATATTCCTATGGTACTTGTAATAAATTAAGATTCATTAAGATTAGGTCTTATTGATCATACATGCCAATTAGGTATATTCCTATCCTAAGTTGAAACTTGCATATGCAACATTAAATGTTACTCTACAATCATACATCAAATTACCTTGGTCTAAATATTATGATTCCTCTTCCGAGTTTATCAATAATATTACCAATTCATTCACCATATATTGGCCAGATATATTGAAGCATTAAACACAAGTAATTTAAATAATTAAAGACTAAGTTTATTAAATATTAAAAAGATATAGCAATTTAAGCGCACATATTGAGTTCAAATATTAACCCTAGAAAATAAGTTAGTTCATAGCTACAAGAGAATCATAGCAATAAAAATAAAAATAAAACATGATACAATCAATCGCAAACTGATGTAGACGTCGAATTGCTCTTGATTGATGTTGCTCTGGATTCTTGGTGCTCTTGAAATGCTCTAAGTTCTCTTTTTCTTGCTCTAGGTTCTTCTCTGGTCTCTTTGGATGATTCTTGAAGGTTGAGAACGAGTGGCTTTTTATAGGGATTGATATGAGCTTGAAAATTTCAATTCTCATCGGACTAGGACTCGCATTACCGCTGGCGCGCTATGCAGTTGTCGCTGGGGCGACGCGTGAAAAAGTCTTCACCGCTGGAGCGGTGGAATGATAGCGCTGGGGCGCTGGAGTATCGCTGGCGCGGTGACTGTATGGCGCTGGGGCGATGGAGCGTCGCTGTGACTCTTCAGCGCTGGGGCGCTAGACGCGACTTAAGCAGATCGTTTTTCTTATTTCGATCACTATTCTAGCGCTGGGGCGACAATAGTTGTGGCGCGGGGGCGCTGGACTCATGATGCGATATTTCTATATCATAAATTAAGTGCAAGTATACACTATTGTATGCAAGTAATAAAGAGACTAATTAGTCGGATGTCGAACCCACAGGGATAATTTCTTCTTATTAACCAATTACTAAAATTATGTATTTCTAATAATTATTCAGAAAAATAAAAATTCAAGAATGAATGTAGAAAATATAAAAGCAAAAACACAATGTAATGAGATTTAAATGATAACACGTAGAGAAAACCTAGGATTAATATTATCCCTCAATATGCTTTTTTAATGATTAATCCTCTAATATTTAACTCACTTAGTCTTTATTATTGATCAAGACACTAATGTATTCACAAGCCTCTTCCAAGGTCATGCAAGTATACCCTAATTTACCAAATACCTATATTCCTATGGTACTTGTAATAAATTAAGATTCATTAAGATTAGGTCTTATTGATCATACATGCCAATTAGGTATATTCCTATCCTAAGTTGAAACTTGCATATGCAACATTGAATGTTACTCTACAATCATGTATCAAATTACCTAGGTCTAAATATTATGATTCCTCTTCCAAGTTTATCAATAATATTACCAATTCATTCACCATATATTGGCCAGATATATTGAAGCATTAAACACAAGTAATTTAAATAATAAATGACTAAGTTTATTAAATACTAAAAAGATATGGCAATTTAAGCGCACATATTGAGTTCAAATATTAACCCTAGAAAATAAGTTAGCTCATGGCTACAAGAGAACAGCAGTAAAAATAATTATAAATCATGATACAATTATTAGCAAACCGATATAGACGTCGAATTGCCTAGGAACTCTTGATACCGAAGAACGTCTTGTATCTCTCTCTAAAGTTGCTTCAATTAAGCTCCTATTGCTCTCCAAGACTTGTGCTCTGTATTGTTGGTGCTCTTGGGTCGTCTTGGATTCATTCTTGAAGGTTGGGAACGAGTGGCTTTATATAGGGATTGATATGAGCTTGAAAATCTCAATTCTCGTCGAACTAGGACTCGCACTACCGCTGGCGCGCTATGCATCTGTCGCTGGGGCGACGCGTGAAAAAGCTATTATCGCTGGAGCGGTGGGATCTTGGCGCTTATCAACTCATATTTTGAAAACTTTACATTTTAGTAACAATAAAGCACATAAATAGCCATCTATTCTCATAAAATCATAAAATATCAATAATAAAAACATGAGAAAATATATGACAAATTTGCCATTATCAAATTCCCCTAAACTTAAATACTTGCTTGTCCTCAAGCAATAAAATAAAACTAAGAGAGAAACAAAGGGTTATACTTGACTCATTTAACAAAACAAAATATACTAATACTAGTAAGATGATCAAAATCATTGTCTCAAAGGCTGACGAAATGGTACAAATCCATAAGGTAGATAAATAGCTATTAACAATTCTAAATTATCTTTATTTAGTCTCTTATTCTTCCTCATAAACAATCACCATGTGTGTGTGCAAGCAGCAAGCAAATAGCGAAAACCATACTTTGATTTACTTTATACTTTAGTTTGTACAGAAAAGATGATGTCTCGGCATTTTATTTGTATAATGACACTTCCATAAGCTTGTGTTTATTACCACTCTCCACTAATGTAGAAAATCACATGTCTAGGAATCTATTTAGGACTTTACTTAGCTTGTAACATAAGGCTAGGGTCAAGGTGAGATAAAAGGATAAATATATGAAGTTCAATTCACACCATGAACACTTAGATTTTACCTAGAAACCTCTTGATCTTCTTTTCCTTGTATTATCTCTTCCCCCAAACTTATTATGTTTCCCATCTTTCTTTTCAACTTTTATTTTTCAAAGACTTTCTTCTTTTTCTTAAGCTGGGGGTATTTTATTTTCTCTTTTTTTTTTTCAATTTTATATACCCCCAAACTTAGATTGATAATTACCACCCAAACTTATTTTTCTCATATCACCACAACCTTTTCCTTTCAAGAGTATTTCTAAGCAAATGCAAAGTTTATGGTGTTATGGGTAAATTTCTAGATAATTGAACTTTAAGTCTTGGGTTTGTAATATGGTTAAACCAAAGAATGGGTAATTAGGCTCAAAATAGGGTACTAGGGATAAATATACAATAACAGGTAGGCTAGAAAGGCTCAATCGGTCCAAAGATGGCCTAATGTCATTTTTCTATTCATGTGTTTCCTAAAATTTCGCCTCAAGTAGTAATTAAAGACAAGTTCTAGAGTATCGGTCTTCGAGACTATGGTGTACTCCCTAAAGCATAAGTATCTAAGTAATAGTTATAACTATTCATGCTTATAAAGTGCTCAAAAAATTGGTGATTATAAATAAGGTTTAATTTGTTCCTAAACTTAGATAATCAAAATTGTCTCAAGTATCTATCATTCCTTAGGGATTTGTAAAAAATAAATTCAACCATGTATTCTTTTTCTTATCATAGACTAATGATCATCTTATCAAAACCTAATAAAAATGAATTAACTAAAAAAAAACTAAGTAACTAAAAAAAAATTTTTAACCCACAAGAATGACCCCCCAAATCATGCAGCAAAATGAACACAAGAAAGTGTTTTCCACCCCCAAACTTAATTTAGACATTGTCCCCAATGTCGAAAAATAAAGAAGTGAAATTAAGAGACTTCCCTGGTCAATTTTCGCTGCCGCGCTGACTCTCCATCGCTGGGGCGATGTTCTGGCCCTGCCGCGATAATAGTCTGTCGCTGCAGCGCTGAAGGATGATTTCTGCACAGTTACTGGAATTTGCGCTGGCGCGATGTTGCATGTACCGCGGGGGTGGTGGTGTCTCGATTTTTCTGTCGCTGCCGCGCCATGTTATGCCGCTGGAGCGCTGAAATTCTTGGTTTTTTTTTTTTTTTAAGATGCTGAAAAAAATAAAAAAAAATGATAATAATAATAATAATACTTTCCTTGGGTTGCCTCCCAAATAGCTCTTGATTTAACGTCATCGGCTTGACGGAGCTTCCTTTTCTTTTATGGTGGGTCGAAGATGCTGATGGAAGCATTTGTGTAAGTGATCTTGCTGGCTTTCTTCTTTTTTGGCTTTCATATTTTTGCAATTAAACCTCGGGCACTATCTTTTGCTGCATTCTCCTTATGTCTCTCCGGAAAGACTTTAATCTTAGACCGGGGAGATGGTTCTTCCTTTTCTTTCTCTTTGCTTGCTTCGTCGTGATGCTGCTTTTTCTTCTTCTCTCTTGCCTTCCTATGCTTCAATGCTCTTTTTCGGATGTGAGGATCCAATGTCTCCATATCTTTAATTTGCTTAACGCTTGGATGCACCACATTAATACAGAAACAGTCTTCATTTTCAGCTGGTAATTTGATCTCCTTGAAGACCTTAAAAGTGACTGTATCCTCTTATACTCTCATGGTCAACTCCCCTTTTTGCACATCAATAATTGTTCTTCTAGTGGCTAGGAAGGGTCTTCCAAGGATGATTGGGATCTCCTTGTCTTCTTCCATATCCAAAATAATAAAATCGGCAGGGAAGATGAATTTATCGACCTTAACCAACACATCTTCAATTAATCCCTTAGGATAGGTGAGAGAACGATCTGCTAACTGAAGTGTGATATTTGTTGGTTTGGCTTCTTTCAGTCCCAACTTTTTATACACGGACAATGGCATAAGATTGATGCTAGCTCCCAGATCACAAAGTGCCTTCCCAAAATCATAATTTCCAATTGAGCATGGTATGGTGAAGCTCCCAGGATCTTTGAGCTTTGGAGGTAGCTTTTTTAGAAGGATGGCGCTACACTCTTCTGTCAGGGCCACAGTCTCGAAGTCATCTATTTTTCTCTTCTTTGATAGGATGTCCTTCATAAATCTCACATAGCTTGGCATTTGCTCCAGTGCATCTGCAAAAGGAAGATTAATATGTAATTTCTTAAGAATATCAAGAAATTTAGAAAATTGCTTATCTATCTTTTTCTTTTGCAGCCTCTGAGGGAATGGATGTGGTAGAGTGAATGACTGTGTAGGTTGCTACTGGTATCTTCTGTTGCATTTTCTCTTTTTCGTTCTTGTACTTGAATACCAGATTCTATGCTTTTCTGTGTCTCAGCACTTTTTTCTTGACTTCTTAGCTGTTGTAATCTCTGAGGAAATGGTATAGGTGGTCTATATGGTTGCACGCCATCTTGCTGGACCACTGGTTCTTTTTTCTTCTCTATCATTTTCGAAAGCTGTGGTTGAGGAGTGTTATCATGTAAGACTTTACCACTTCTTAGGGAGATGGCTTGGCACTGTTCTACGCTTCTTTTTGGATTGACTTCGGTGTTGCTTGGTAGAGTTCCTTAAGGTCGATTGTTTATTGCTGTAGCAAGTTGTCCTACTTGATTCTCCAAGGCTCTAAGTGAAACTGCTTGACTTTGAAAGAGTGCATCTGTTTTCTTCATAAATTGTAAGAGCATGTCTTCAATGTCTAATTTTTTCTCTTGCTGGATTTGCGGTTGGACGCCAGGAGGAGCTTTAGAATGCTGTCCTTGATTATTGTTGCTCCATGAGAAGTTGGGGTGATTTCTCCATCCAGGATTATAAAAATTTGAGTTAGGATTATTGCGGTTGAAGTCCCCTACATATTGAGCAGTCTCCATGCATTGTCCATTAGCATGATTTCCTCCACAGAAATCGCAAGTGATGGGTTGACTCTTGATAGCATTAACTCCCAAGTTGCTTAATTGTTTGGTCAAGAGATTGACTTGGGCAGATAATGTAGTCAAAGTGTCTACTTCGTGTAGTCCAGCGATCTTTCTTGTGGTGGACCTTTTGGTGGGCCATTGATAGGCATTGGACGCCATCTCATCTAGTAGATCATAAGCTTCATTGGTGGATTTGTTCATGAGTGCTCCTCCAGCTGCAGCATCTACTATCGTTCTGAATTGACCGGCTAATCCATTGTAGAATGTTTGTACAAGTAACCACTTCGGAACTCCATGATGAGGACATTTTCTTTACATATCTTTGTATCTCTCCCATGCCTCATAAAGAGATTCTCCATCTAATTGTAGGAATGATGTGATGTCGTTCCTCATCTTGGCAGTTTTAGCAGGTGGAAAAAATTTGGCGAGGAACTTTTGTGCAAGATCATCCCATGTAGCTATAGATCCAGATGGAAGTGATAACAGCCAGCTTTTTGCTTTGTCTCTCAAGGAAAAGGGAAACAACCTTAGTCGGATTGCATCATCGAATACCCCATTGTACTTGAAAGTATCACATATCTCCAAGAAGTTGATGATGTGCATGTTTGGATCATTATTGGGTAGTTCACTAAATTATACCGAATCCTTGAGCATTTGAATCGTGCTTGGCTTGATCTCGAAATTGTTAGCTTGAACAGTGGGTCTTTGAATGCTTGAATGGATTCCATTAACTATGGGAACAACATATTCCCTTAGTGGTCTTCCTTCATTGTTGGGTGTAGTTGGTACTTGATCTTCCATGGTGTTGACTTGATTTTGCTCTCTTCTAATTCTTCTTAAAGTTCTTTCAATCTCTGGATCAAAAGCAATCAAGTCTTCACTTTTCGATCTTCGCATGTACCTCGTAAGAAAGAAAGTAAAACTAAATTAAGAAAAATAAAAAAAATCTGAAGTAAAAACTAGAAAGATTGGTATTAATATTGGCGAAAAAGTAGATAATTATCCCCGGCAACGGCGCTAAAAACTTGATGCGATATTTCTATATCATAAAATTCAGTGCAAGTATACACTATCGTATGTAAGTAATAAAGGGACTAATTAGTCAGATGTCGAACCCACAGGGATAATGTTTTCTTTTTAACCAATTATTAAAATTATATCTTCCTAATAATTATTCAGATAAATAAAAACCTAAGAATGAATGTAGAAAATGTAAAAGTAAAACCACAATGCAAAGAGAATAAGAAGATAGCAATGTAGAGAAAACCTAGGATTAATATTATCCCTTAATATGCTTTTTAATGATTAATCCTCTAATATTTAACTCACTTAGTATTTATTATTAATCAAGACGCTAATGTATTCACAAGCCTCTTCCAAGGTCATGCAAGTATACCATAATTTACCAAATACTTATATTCCTATGGTACTTGTAATAAATTAAGATTCATTAAGATTAGGTCTTATTGATCATACATGCCAATTAGGTATATTCCTATCCTAAGTTGAAACTTGCATATGCAACATTAAATGTTACTCTACAATCATACATCAAATTACCTTGGTCTAAATATTATGATTCCTCTTCCGAGTTTATCAATAATATTACCAATTCATTCACCATATATTGGCCAGATATATTGAAGCATTAAACACAAGTAATTTAAATAATTAAAGACTAAGTTTATTAAATATTAAAAAGATATAGCAATTTAAGCGCACATATTGAGTTCAAATATTAACCCTAGAAAATAAGTTAGTTCATAGCTACAAGAGAATCATAGCAATAAAAATAAAAATAAAACATGATACAATCAATCGCAAACTGATGTAGACGTCGAATTGCTCTTGATTGATGTTGCTCTGGATTCTTGGTGCTCTTGAAATGCTCTAAGTTCTCTTTTTCTTGCTCTAGGTTCTTCTCTGGTCTCTTTGGATGATTCTTGAAGGTTGGGAACGAGTGGCTTTTTATAGGGATTGATATGAGCTTGAAAATCTCAATTCTCATCGGACTAGGACTCGCATTACCGCTGGCGCGCTATGCAGTTGTCGCTGGGGCGACGCGTGAAAAAGTCTTCACCGCTGGAGCGGTGGAATGATAGCGCTGGGGCGCTGGAGTATCGCTGGCGCGGTGACTGTATGGCGCTGGGGTGATGGAGCGTCGCTGTGACTCTTCAGCGCTGGGGCGCTAGACGCGACTTAAGCAGGTCGTTTTTCTTATTTCGATCACTATTCTAGCGCTGGGGCGACAATAGTTGTGGCGCGGGGGCGCTGGACTCATATTTTGAAAACTTTACATTTTAGTCCCTGTTTTCCCTTTTGCATTCTTTCTTTAATTTTTGTTCAAGTTCCTATAATTAACAATAAAGCACATAAATAGCCATCTATTCAATGTATGGGAATAACAACTCCATAAGTTTCTCTCTCACGGATACGACACAAATGAAAGCGACCAGGGAGACTCATTTTGACCTACATTGCTGTTTCTATTTTCACAGAAACTAGATCCGTGTTGCTCTATCACATCAAAGAGAGACTGACTACTGCTTTATCTTTATGTCAAGTGTGCTTTATCTTTCTTCATGTCTGCTTTTAATCTATCGGCCAAAAATCAATATTAAGACCATAAAAATTCTTGTAATTAATAAAGTTAATTTGGCCTCATGTCCAAAGTCAATTGTTAGCTCAAAAAGTCTTCAAGTCATTGATGCATTGTCGGCCATTAGTGCCAAAATGGCTAAGTCCTTAAATCCATGAAATATGCCTTTATTGACTTTTCTTAATTATCTTACCTAACTTATCACGCTTCCGACATAATTTTTATCACACTTACATATCAACATATATTTATTCAAGATTTTGCGGCCTATTGTCCCTTATAAAATGATAAAGTAAAACTCATTCTTTTCCTCTCTTTTTTTTGCCTCACAAGAATCGAGAAAAATATATACTTGAACATACTTACACATATGCTCCACAACTATTATCAATTTGTTTCTCTATAAATACATTATTTTTGCATCTTTATACAAACTCAAAAACATTCAAAGATTAGGGTGAGCGTAACAATGGAGGAAACCTCAGCTCGTCGATTCACAAAAATTTGTGTCTTTTGTGGATCCAACCCTGGGAATACTGAAGAGTTTACAAAAGTTGCAGAAAATCTTGGTAAGGTATTAGCTGAGCGAAATATACATTTAGTATATGGAGGAGGTAACCGAGGGTTAATGGGGTCTGTAGCAAAAGCTGCACACAATAAAGGTAGTCGAGTTTTGGGTATTATTCCTAAACCTCTAGCTATTGAAAATATTGTAGGAAAAACAGTTGGGGATGAGTTACAAGTCTCATCTATGCATGAACGAATGGCTCAAATGCTTAGGCATGTAGATGCTTTCATAGCTCTACCAGGAGGTTTCGGGACCTTGGAGGAAATTTTTCAAATTGTCTCATGGGCACAATTACAAATCCACCAAAAACCCATTGGTTTGTTAAATGTTAATTGTTTTTACGACGGGTTGATATCTTTTCTTGACTATGCAGCGGGAACACAATTCATCCCACTTCTAGCACGACGGATTCTTATTTCAGCTCCAACTGTTGATCAACTGATTGATCAATTGCAGTCTTTTATTCCTCTGTCTAATCCAACATTGCATCAGTTAGATTGGTCTACTCATGACAGTCAGAAGAAGCGCAAAATAGACTTAAATCTCACTCCGTAGCCTCTATTGTATTTTTGTTGCTGCTATTATTGTTGTGTTGTTGTTTTCCTTTTCAATAAAAGTTGTTTCAATTGATGTCTTCAATACTCTACTTCTCTATATTTTGTCATTGAGAAAATTATCTCAATTTGCTCTATCACATGCAAATTATCATTATAAGATATTCAACATCACTCTTACTAAGCATATTAGTCATAACTTAAAAGAAAATCTAAATGGTAACATTAAGATCCACAAGGTACCATTATCCACAACAACAACAATCTTAGCAGCTCTTGGATACTGTGTCATCTTCACAAAATCATACAAAATTTAAGGAATATGTCAAACTTTTACATAACAAAGCTACAAATACAATCCTAAGGATTTGGCATCTGCTCGGTTCCCTTGACTCGACACTTAAAAGTCTACAGAATCATATCTTAGCTCTGATACCAATAAAAGCTATCACGCCCCAGACCCAAAAGATCTGACACACGACATCACTTACATTCATTCAATAATACTTAAACATTCATTTTAATTTCTTTCAGAATTATAGCAATTGAATTATGACTGGGACAATTAGTAAACCGGAGATACGCAGAGTTTTCTCAGAGATTAACACTCTACTACGTCACCAGTAGCAACTTTGTTACCGGAAGCCCAGAATATATTCATTGTAAATTCTTACTTAAAATCAATCCATTACTACACTTGGTGAAACTTAAACTAAGTCCAACCACACACAATAAAATAATACATAGGTATTTATTCACTAAGGACAAATCAAATATCTTATCCCACGTGTCCCCAAATGAAACACTTAGCAACCTAACAACTTAGGGAACCCAAGGAACAGCAGAAGCCTTGCCAAATCCGCTAAGCACACCTGTACCTTATTTACCTGAAATCACCATAAACTATAATGAGTATAAAACTCAGTAAGCATACTAGTTTTTCATATATCAAATACAAATACATATATGTACACAATGCATATGTATGATATGCTGTGATCACTCAACATCACAATCTTATCAAATCATATATCATGTAAGCGCTTACACATTCTTTCAAAACACATAATAGGAATACCATCACTCAACTACTACTTAGTAGGACTTACATATCACATATCACATAATGAGCTAAATGTCACTCGTAGGTGACATACCGTATGAGAGGAATAGAACAAGTGAGGTCTTGAAATTACACATATATAATACTTATGCCCGAAGGTAAAAGCCAAACCCTCACCCTGATCATCGGTGAGTCCTCTCACATGCACCAATATGCCACCACACGAATGTGATGACTCACACTTCCTTTAGGTACCAATAGGATCCTCCCTACATACGGAACACATAACATATACCAATCCCGAAGGAAAGGCCACACATAAAGGCTCCACAAATCACATAAAATGCCTACTAAGTTAACAGTGAGTTCAAGTACCTTCAAAACACAAAATATTTCTCATGGACATATTACACTTCAAAAGCTTTCTTTGTTAAACATATCTTATTTTGAAAGCTCACTTTCAAAAACACATGTATGTCATGTATGTCCATGCTCACATTCATAAATACATATCTTTACATTTCATATCAAAATATACTTTGACATAACATAAACATATTCCTAACCACATTTACAAAATCATACAAAACAATTACTACGTTTATTGTGATTTCAGTAAAAAGTCTAGTATACTTACCTCTTAGCATTTTCAGGTACAAGGCTTAAATCTCCTTAACCTATCAATGGAGATTAATCATTTTATAAGCCTCACAATTCACAAAAAATACTTTAAATAGCTTACAAAATTATACACAATGCATTTATCACATCAAATTGGTCTAAATACTTGGTTTCTCAAAACCTGTCATTCTGATCACTTACACTTAACAAAATTTTATAATAGATCAAATGATGTCCAATTACTCCAAAATCAGAATATATCATTCTTGACTCATATATCCTTCTTATATATTAATATTATATCAAAATTCCTACACAATCCATTCCATACATACCATCGAATCCAAGCTACTAACCTGACAAGATCAAGATACTTACTGAACAGTATTCAATCTCCCAATTTTATAAAATCATAAACTAACTCAAAAATTATAAAACTATCACATAATTACTCTGAACACATATCTCAGTCCATGATAAATATTTCACTTCCAAATCACTGCCAAAAATATTTTAAAACTATTTTATTCCATAGCTTTAAAAATCTGTTAATCAAATACTGTAAGGAGCGGATATACTTTAGAAAATCATAACATTTCAACCACATTGATATAAATTCTCAATTCCGAGTATATCATATTAGACATATAAAATTACCATATTCCACAACTTTGTAATTTTTGAAGATCATTCAGTAGGACAAACATTGTTCGTCACTGTATTATACTGTTCACATAGGAAATTTCCAGAATTTCAGGGTCATTTTGGTAAATTCACAACAAATTCAATTTCTAGAATTTTGAATCGATTCAAAGTCTCAGATGATACTAAACATGTCTAATTTCATATAATCAAAATTCAAAACCATAATCGAATCACAACAATTTATAAAATTCTTGGATCAAGAGACTACCAAGTAGAAATTCTACAATTCATCATGATTTATCAAACTATCTTATAGATCATCATCAATTCTCAAAATATCATACGAAATACACATCAAATCCTCAACTATACATATTTCTAGAAATCAAAACTTAAAGAAATTAACATAATTAACACCAATAAATTGAGAAATAGTTGTGATATACCTCTTAAAATCCAAAATTCCAATTTCTTCTTCTTTTTCTTCTCCTTCTTCTCTTTCTCTCCCCTCTTTTCTCTCTTCTCTCTCTCTAAAAGAGGTAGCTTGACCAAAATGAGAGAATTAGGGTTTTAAAAGTGTATTTTTATACTAAGTGGTTAATTTTTGGTATTTACGAATTTACCCCCAAAACTTTCAAAGTATTACAATTTGGTCCCTAAAATAAATCTAAAGTCTTGCAATTAAACCCAATGCTAATAGTATCACCTTAACCTATACAAACACTACTAATAACAATATATAAATCAAGTATCACCAACATACAAATAAAATACGTATATTTATACATATATAAATACTTATTCTTACCATTCGTGGATACTGGTTACTACAGGTAGAGTATTCTAGAATAAGGATATTCCTTTGGAATATTACCCACTTGTAAGTAGTAAAGTGGTAGAGAATTCTAGAATAGGAATATTCCTTTAGAATATTCCCTATGGTAGGTGGCTTTTATTTTGGACCGTTAGATGCTTTCAATCTTAGTCATTCATTGTACATAACTTTTGCTATAAATAGGTGAGCTCTCATTTGGAGCAAGGCACCTCTTAGCTTGTAATTCTCTTTGCTATCAATACAAGAGTATTTCATCACACATCTTGCTTCTTCTTCTTCATCTCTTTCTTGGTTTATGGGTTTTTGGCTGCTTAGCACTAGCAAGTGTCTAAGGCCGCACGGTTTGAGAAATTAAGTCTGTGACAAGTGGTATCAGAGCGGGTTTGAGAAAGATGGTGAAAGAGAAGGATGTTGCTGGATCATCCGACCTTTCGGTTGAGAGGGGTAGGGACCCCAAAGCTAGGAGGCATGCTAGCCTTCCTCGTGACAAGTCCATTGAACCCAGCCGCGATTTCAGGGACGTGGTCATGACTCTTGGTGTTGCTATGACCAAGGCAACGGATCGCCTTGGAGAGTTGGAGGAGCAAATCGAGAAGCTGGAAGTAGGTCTCGATCGTCAAGGGGATGAGGTACGCTCTCTCATTGACAACACCATTGACACGTATGCGGAGAAGCAACAAGATTGGGTCAAGACTTTCCAAGACATGGTGTTTTCCACCATGAAAAAGTTGCAAGCCCAAGTGGAAGAGTTGCAGAAAGGGTTTGAGACCATCAAAGAGGATGTTGCGCTATGCAAACGGACAGTCGCAAGTAGGACTGCTGCCACCCATGTTATGGTAGCTGCGCCGAGAGTAGAAGCTCCTAAGCCAAAGAGTTCAGCGGTAAGCGGGATGCCAAGGAGCTGGACAATTACTTTTGGCAGATGGAAAGGTACTTCGAGGCCTTGGGCGTACGGGAGGAACAAAAGGTAAATACCGCAACCTTGTATCTTTTCGATCATGCAATTCTGTGGTGGCGTAGGAAAAGCGAGGAAATTCGCAAGGGTACCTGCACCATTAACACTTGGGAAGAATTGCAATGGGAGTTGAAGCGCCAATTTTACCCAGAAAATGTGGCGCATGATGCCCAGAAACGATTGAAGGAGTTGAGGCAAAACAAGTCCATCAGTGAGTACGTGGAGGAGTACTCGATGTTGATGCTGCAAATTCCAAACATGAGTGAGGAAGACTTACTATTCAACTTCCTGGACGGGTTGCAAACTTGGGCCTCTAACGAGCTAAAGCGGCGTGGAGTGCAAAATATATCCGACGCCCTTACCATGGCGGAGACACTTATGGATTACCGCAAGCAAGAAACCGGTAAGTCCAAACACCCGAAACCCAACTTCAGCAAAGGTGAGGGAGCCAAAGAGTCCCACCCTCCTCGGAACAAGGATGGGAAAGGCAAACCGCCAATGGGGAAAGAGCAGAAACGAGATGGCAAGAGCAAGCCAAAGTCGAACTGCTTCCTTTGTGACGGAGATCATTGGGTAAGGGACTGTCCAAAGAAGAGAGCCTTCAACGCCACGTTTGAGACACAAGAGGCAGGTCAGCAGAGCCAAATGGGATGTTTGCAGTTGCTGAATGCCCTCAATGCCAAAAGGGCTCCCAGCGCGCCAACGGGGACGGCGTTCATGTATGTGGAAGCCCACATAAATGGAAAGAAAACTCAAGTGCTTGTTGATACCGGAGCTACGCACAACTTCATCAAGCGTGCGGAAGCGGAGCGCTTAGGTCTCAAGGTGGAGAAAGGAGTTGGCTATCTCAAAATTGTAAACGCCGAGGCCAAACCGCTGGATGGGGTCATTCGAGGAGTCGAAATGCACCTGGGAAATTGGCGCAGCAAGGTAAATTTTTCGGTTGCTCCTTTAGATGATTTTGATGCTGTTCTTTGTATGGACTTCTAGTGACAGTTTAGTGTGGTGCCTCTCCCTCGACACAATTATGTGTGTATCCTGGAAGGAGGGCCATGCATGGTTCCAACGGTAGACAAAACCAAGAGTGGGTAATCCGCACCAAACGCCGGCAACACTCTCCTCTCCGCAATGCAGTTGAAGAAAGGAACCAAACGGGGAGAAGAGATATATCTTGCCACAATTTGGGAGGCGGATGATGGGGCAGTAGCGGATGAAGAAAACCTACCGAAGGAAGTCGCAAGAGTGCTCGAAGAGCACAAAGATGTAATGCCAGCAAAACTTCCGAAGAAATTACCTCCGAGGCGGGCGATCGATCATGAGATCGAGTTGGAGCCAGGAACAAAGCCTCCAGCCAAAGCGCCCTACCGAATGTCTCCACTGGAGCTAGCAGAGTTGCGGAGGCAGCTCAAGGAATTGTTGGATGCGGGATTCATTCGGCCATCCAAGACGCCTTATGGCGCGCCAGTGCTTTTTTAGTGCAAACATGACGGTTCGCTGCGGTTATGCATAGACTACCGGACATTGAACAAAGTCACCGTCAAGAACAGGTATCCCATCCCCTTAATTGCTGACTTGTTTGATCAATTGGGGCAGGCCAAATACTTCTCGAAACTGGACTTGAGGTCAGGATATCATCAAGTGCGGATAGCCGAAGGAGATGAGCCGAAGACTACATGTGTAACACGCTACGGCGCATTCAAATTTTTGGTTATGCCATTTGGTCTCACCAATGCACCAACTACTTTCTGCACTTTGATGAACAATGTACTCCAGTCTTTCCTCGATACATTTGTTGTTGTGTACTTAGATGACATCGTAATCTACAGCAACTCTCTCGAAGAACATGTGAGGCATTTGC
Organism: Ailanthus altissimus; assembly: GCA_946807835.1. Lineage (NCBI taxonomy): Eukaryota > Viridiplantae > Streptophyta > Magnoliopsida > Sapindales > Simaroubaceae > Ailanthus > Ailanthus altissimus. The sequence continues at coordinate 17,342,485 of OX327700.1, read as the reverse complement.
GGACTGTTTTGAGGGTGCTCCGAGAGAATGAGCTGTATGTGAAGAGGGAGAAGTGTTCTTTTGCCAAATCGGAGGTGGACTTTTTGGGCCACAAGATCAAACAAGGCAAGTTGCTAATGGATAGGGCAAATATTCGGGCGATAGTGGATTGGGAGGCGCCCACGAAAGTAACCGAGCTGCGGTCCTTTCTCGGGTTAGCCAATTATTACTGGAGGTTCATCAAAAGCTACTCCACCATTGCTGCACCCCTCACTGACTTGTTGAAGAAAACTAAAGCATGGGAATGGACTGAGGAGTGTCAACGGGCTTTTGATTAGTTGAAGAAAGTGGTGATTGAGTAACCGGTTCTTGCGTTGCCAAACTACTTGCTACCATATGAGGTACACACCGATGCATCCGATTTTGCTATTGGGGGTGTTCTAATACAACAAGGCCATCCAATTGCATTTGAGAGCCGAAAGCTCAATGAAACGGAGAGGCGGTATACGGTGCAAGAAAAAGAGATGACGGCGGTCATCCATTGCCTGCGCACTTGGCGACATTACTTGCTTGGGGCAAAGTTCGTAGTGATGACGGACAATGTCGCAACGAGCTATTTTCAGAGTCAAAAGAAGCTCAGCCCGAAGCAAGCCAAGTGGCAGGATTTCTTGGCCGAGTTCAACTATGAACTCGAGTACAAACCGGGTAAGGTGAATGTGGTGGCAGACGCCTTAAGCCGGAAGGCCAAGTTAGCATCTATAAGTAAGCTAGAAAGGGAGCTACTCAGCCTATTTCGTGAAGGTACAAAACAAGACCCCTTTGCTAAGCAAATTTCTGCACAGGCGCATGATGGGAAAACACAGTGGTTTTGGGTAGAAGATGGGCTTCTTTACACCAAAGGCCATCTGGTGTATGTGCTAAAGTGGGGAAACTTGCAGCAGAACCTTATTAAAGAGTGTCATGACACCAAATGGGCAGGACATCCAGGACAAAGGCGTACACGTGCTCTACTAGAGACGGTGTACTATTGGCCATATATGCGGGAGGAGATAGAGCAGTTCGTAAAGACTTGTCTAGTATACCAATAAGACAAGGTGGAGCAGCGGAGTCCCGCAGGTTTACTTGATCCCTTGCCCATACCGGAGAGACCTTGGGAGAGCATCTCCATGGACTTCATTGTGAGTTTGTCGAAATCGGAGGGATGTGGGACTATCATGGTGGTGGTAGACTGATGTGATATTTCTATATCATAAATTAAGTACAAGTATACACTATCGTATGCAAGTAATAAAGAGACTAATTAGTCGGATGTCGAACCTACAGGGATAATTTCTTCTTATTAACCAATTACTAAAATTATGTCTTCCTAATAATTATTTAGAAAAATAAAAATCCAAGAATGAATGTAGAAAATATAAAAGTAAAAACACAATGCAATGAGATTTAAATGATAGCAACGTAGAAAAAACTTAGGATTAATATTATCCCTCAATATGCTTTCTAATGATTAATCTTCTAATATTTAACTCACTTAATCTTTATTATTGATCAAGACGCTAATGTATTCACAAGCCTCTTCCAAGGACATGCAAGTATACCCTAATTTACCAAATACCTATATTCCTATGGTACTTGTAATAAACTAAGATTCATTAAGATTAGGTCTTATTGATCATACATGCTAACTAGGTATATTCCTATCCTAAATTGAAACTTGCATATGTAACATTGAATGTTACTCTACAATCATGTATCAAATTACCTAGGTCTAAATATAATGATTCCTCTTCCGAGTTTATCAATAATATTACCAACTCATTCACCATATATTGGCCAGATATATTGAAGCATTAAGATCAATTTGAATATCAAAGAACTATGTTTATTAAATACTAAAAGATATAGCAATTTAAGCGCACATATTGAGTTCAAATATTAACCCTAGAAAATAAGTTAGCTCATGGCTACAAGAGAACAGCAGTAAAAATAATTATAAATCATGATACAATTATTAGCAAACCGATATAGACGTCGAATTGCTCTTAATTGCGCTGCCTAGGAACTCTTGATGCCGAAGAACGTCTTGTATCTCTTTCTAAAGTTGCTTTAATTAAGCTCCTATTGCTCTCCAAGACTCGTGCTCTGTATTCTTGGTGCTCTTGGGTCGTCTTGGATTCCTTCTTGAAGGCTGGGAACGAGTGGCTTTATATAGGGATTGATATGAGCTTGAAAATCTCAATTCTCGTCGGACTAGGACTCGCACTACCGCTGGCGCGCTATGAAGTTGTCGCTGGGGCGACGCGTGAAAAAGCCTTCACCGCTGGAGCGGTGGAATGATAGCGCTGGGGCTCTGGAGTGTCGCTGGCGCGGTGACTTTATGGCGCTGGGGCGCCAGATGCGATTTCAACAGGTCGTATTTCTTATTTTGATTACTATTATAGAGTTGGGGCGACAATACTTGTGGCGCAGGGGCGCTGGACTCATAATTTGAAAACTTTGCATTTTAGTCCCTGTTTTCGTTCTTTTTGCATTCTTTCTTTAAATTTCGTTTAAGTCCCTACAATTAACAATAAAGCACATAAACAGCCATCTATTCTCATAAAACAATAAAATATCAATAATAAAAACATGAGAAAATATATGACAAATTTGCCCTTATCATAGACCGATTCTCCAAGTATGCTACTTTCATTCCGGCACCAAAGGAGTGCAGTGCGGAAGAGACCGCAAGGTTTTTCTTCAAGCATGTGGTCAAATATTGGGGATTACTGAGATTGATAGTAAGTGATCGTGACACCAGATTCACCGGTAGGTTCTTGACGGGATTATTCAATCTCATGGGGTCAAAACTTCACTTTTCCACCAGCTTTCACCCACAAACGGATGGACAAACCGAACGGGTGAATGCACTTTTGGAGCTGTATTTATGGCACTTTGTGAGTGCCAATCAGCAGGATTGGGCTAAGCTACTCGACGTTGCTCAATTCTCATACAATTTGCAGTGGAGCGAGTCAACAAAGCAAAGCCCATTCGAGCTAGCAACTGACCAGCAGCCTCTTACACCGCATGTGCTCGTATCCAACGATACGGAGAAGAGTCCAGCAGCATACAAAGCTGCAACATCTTGGCATGAGCAGTCAGACTTAGCGCGGGTGTATCTCGATAAGGCGTCTAAACGGATGAAGAAATGGGCGGATGACAAGCGGAGACATGTTGAGTTCAATGTGGGAGACTTGGTGATGGTAAAAATACTCCCGACACAGCACAAGTCTACCCGCCCACTTCACAAGGGCTTTGTTCGAAAATATGAGGGGCCATTTCCGATTGCCAAGAGAGTTGGCAAAGTCTCATACAAGGTGGACTTACCTTCGAGACTAAGGCTACATTCGGTGTTTCACGCAAGTTGCTTGAAGCTATATCATGGAGATGCGGAAGACACGGAGCGTGGACCACAATCCCGGGCACCTTTAGGAGTTTCCACATCTTACGACAAAGAGGCATAACTAATCCTTGATGTAAGGACAGTACGGAAGAAGAATTATCCTCTGAGTCGCGAATACTTTGTCAAGTTGAAGGGGCTGCCCGATAGTGAAGCAAGCTGGGAACCAAAAAATGCACTATGGCAGTTTGAAGACAAGGTGCGCGAGTTCCAGCGAAGACGCGATGAGGGCGTCGCGTGAATTTGGTGGGGGAGAATGTCACGCCCCAAATGTTCTCAAGCAATTCCTCGAACATTTGGTGCGCACCAAGACCCTTCAAGGCTACTTGGGCCATTAGTTCATTTCATGGATCACACATTCTAGAAGGCCCATTGGAGTTTGTGGTATTTATGGGCCAAGCCCACTTGTAATTAGTAGTTGGTAGAGTATTCTAGAATAAGGATATTCCTTTGGAATATTACCCACTTGTAAGTAGTAAAGTGGTAGAGAATTCTAGAATAGGAATATTCCTTTGAAATATTCCCTATGGTAGGTGATAAGGGCAAATTTGTCATATATTTTCTCATGTTTTTATTATTGATATTCTATGATTTTATGAGAATAGATGGCTATTTATGTGCATTATTGTTATTTATAGGGACTTGAACGAAATTTAAAGAAAGAACGCAAAAGGAGCGAAAACAGGGACTAAAATGCAAAGTTTTCAAATTATGAGTCCAGCGCCCCCGCGCCACAAGTATTTTCGCCCCAGCGTTGGAATAGTGATCGAAATAAGAAAAACGACCTGATTAAGTCGCGTCTAGCGCTCCAGCGCCACATATTCACCGCGCCAGCGACGATTTATCGCCCCAGCGATATCAACATACCGCGCCAGCGGTGAAGCCGTTTTCATGCAGCGCCCCAGCGCCAAGATCCCACCGCTCCAGCGGTGATCGCTTTTTCACGCGTCGCCCCAGCGACAGATGCATAGCGCGCCAGCGGTAGTGCGAGTCCTAGTCCGACGAGAATTGAGATTTTCAAGCTCATATCAATCCCTATATAAAGCCACTCGTTCCCAACCTTTAAGAATCAATCGAAGACGACCCAAGAGCACCAAGAATATAGAGCACAAGTCTTGGAGAGCAATAGGAGCTTAATTGAAGCAACTTTAGAGAGAGATACAAGACGTTCTTCGGCATCAAGAGTTTCTAGGCAGCGCAATTAAGAGCAATTCGACGTCTATATCGGTTTGCTAATAATTGTATCATGATTTATAATTATTTTTACTGCTGTTCTCTTGTAGCCATGAGCTAACTTGTTTTCTAGGGTTAATATTTGAACTCAATATGTGTGCTTAATTGCCATATCTTTTAGTATTTAATAAACTTAGTCATTTATTATTTAAATTACTTGTGTTTAATGCTTCAATATATCTGGCCAATATATGGTGAATGAGTTGGTAATATTTTGATAAACTTGGAAGAGGAATCAATATATTTAGACCTAGGTAATTTGATGCATGATTGTAGAGTAACATTCAATGTTGCATATGCAAGTTTCAACTTAGGATAGGAATATACCTAATTGGCATGTATGATCAATAAGACCTAATCTTAATGAATCTTAATTTATTACAAGTACCATAGGAATATAGGTATTTGGTAAATTAAGGTATACTTGCATGACCTTGGAAGAGGCTTGTGAATACATTAGTGTCTTGATCAATAATAAAGACTAAGTGAGTTAAATATTAGAGGGTTAATCATTAAAAAGCATATTGAGGGATAATATTAATCTTAGGTTCTCTCTACGTTGCTATATCTTTAAATCTCATTGCATTGTGTTTTTAGTAATTGGTTAATAAGAAGAAATTATCCCTGTGGGTTCGACATCCGACTTATTTAGTCTCTTTATTACTTGCATACGATAGTGTATACTTGCACTTAATTTATGATATAGAAATATCGCATCAGTAGGTGACTTTTATTTTGGACCGTTAGATGCTTTCAATCTTAGCCATTCATTGTACATAGCTTTTACTATAAATAAGTGAGCTTTCATTTGGAGCAAGGCACCTCTTAGCTTGTAATTCTCTTTGCTATCAATACAAGAGTATTTCATCACACATTTTGCTTCTTCTTCTTCATCTCTTTCTTGGTTTATTGGGTTTTTGGCTGCTTAGCACTAGCAAGTGTCTAAGGCTGCACGGTTCGAGAAATTAAGTCCGTGACACCAGGCACTCTACAATATTGTGACAAGCAATGTTGTACTTAGGTCGCTCGATCCAGTTGTCACCTCTATTCGCGTTGATCGGTGTTAACTATTTTGTTGACCACCTTTAATTAGCGTTGACCACTTTATTGATTGCCTTTGACTAGCATTGACAACTTTGTTGATCGTGATTGTTGACAATCGTTGACCATTGTTGATTGATGACTAATGGGCAAGTATTGATCGATCGTTGACTAGCGTTGACAGATGTTGGTTGATTTTTTGATCAAAAAAGGGTAATTTTCTATTTTTACTTTTTTGGGTGTTAACTTTAACAATTTTCGTCACCTAATAAAAATGTAAACAAAATTTTTAAATATATAAAAATTTGCATGTCTATTTTTTTCAAATTATGTGGATTTAAATGTCATTTCTTTAATTTATATTCATGAATAAGGCAATCGGATAAGCTTATAATAAAGTAATGGTTTGGAAAAATGTCATGCACAAAATATTCCATGCCATCATCGGTGCTTTAATGTCGAATTAAGGAATTTTAATAACACTTCAAATATTGCACAAAAAAAAGGGTGACGGGATTCGTTTGTTCATGAATTGGATAAGGCCGAGACTGATTTTACGATGAACAAATATAAATAAGATAAGGGAAAGGGGAATATAAATCTTGTCAAGACTATTAAATAATTTCAACTTGTTTAAGTTTAAAATTCATATAAATTTGTCATTATCGATATGAGGGGAAGATTATATAATTTTAAGATAATAATTTTATGTTTAATATCAAAATTTATTTATTTTTACTCTTTATTTCATATTATATATATTATTCATATGTTTTATGTTTTTTATATATAATATATACGAAGTATAAAATGTGATTAAAATAATATGTAAAATAAATTTCATCCAACAAAACTTTGCTTCTGTCTTTCGATAGTTAGTGAATTGTACGTGCGTCTGAAATTAATTACGAACTTGAGCATGATATGATTGGTGCAATTTTAATATACATATATGTAATTATAATTTTCAAATGTGCAACGTGATCGCCAATTTGGTTTTCTTTGTTTGCTAAAGACTCGCATCGCATCTCTTAAGATTTGCTATTTAGATTTGTTCTCTTCTTCGTCGTCGTTGCATCTATGAGTTTATTTCTGCACATGGTATTCCCACAAACGATTTTTGGTGGTGTTTATTTTAAAGAATGGAAAGGAAAGGTGAAAAAATAAGAGAAAAAGAATTAGGGGTGGCGATTAATTACTCCATTGTTATTCTGAGTATTACTTTTTTTTTAATATTTCATAATATTTAAAATTTTTTTGTCGTTTTAAAAATTCTGTTCAATCTTAATTTGTATTATCTTTTTATTAATTTGTCCTTACATTACTAATATCATTTGTTGTCAGAGAATAAGATATTTTAAATTTAAAATTTTTTTAAAATAGAACATACAAACTTTAATAATTTTAAAAATTTTATTTACACTTTTATTAAATAATAGATTTGGTTAATTTTAATGAAAAATAAATAAAATAATAAAAGTATGTTTTTACCCATATTTTGATTGAAAAGAAAGTTAAACTTCAATTAAATACTAAAAATAGAATTTAAACCTTTGATTTTATAGTTAAGGACCACACACAATTTTAACTTTATATTTATGTATAGATTTATAAATTTTATTAACATATTATTCTTAATTCTATATGTTAATGCTTTTAAGAATACTATAATAGGGTTTAAACTAAGCCACTCATATGATAAGTAAAAATATTTATCACTAAGCGATAACAAATCTTATGACATAATGTTAAAATAAAAAATACAAAAAATTAAAATGACAAGACCTAACCACCGCCAGTCACCTCTTGATGGGTAGTGGCTAGTGGCAGTTATTGACAGGAGGTGGTGGCTAGAGATCTTGTCATCTCACCTTATATATTTGTTATATTTATATTATATCAAAAAATTTGTTGTAACTAAGGGAGAATACTTTTACTTGACATATGAGTTGTTAGATTTCAAACTTTGTCAATAATATTTTTAAAATTATTAATATATACTCTTTAGGATAATATGTAAATAAAATTTATATATCCACTTATAAACATAATGTTGGAATAGCTTAATTAGTTCAAATGAATGGTCTTCATCTATAAAGTCAAGAATTTAAGCATTCTTTTTAGCATTTAATTAAATTTTAACTTTTTTTTTTAATCAAAATAAGGTGAATTTTTATTTTTACTATTTCTATTATCAAAGTAATGAAATCCATTATTTGGCTGAGGTGTAAATAGGATTTTTGAAACTATCTACTTTGTATGTCATTTTCCTAAAATCTTAATAGTCTAAATATCATTTTTCATTTTTTTTTGTTTGTGCAGAAACTAATAATATATATTTATTAAATACCAAAATATTAAAATAATAAAAATTATAACATATTAATATTATGGTGGAAGGATAAATATTTTAGTTATTTTATTTTATATTTTAAAATTTCATTAATATGTAATACATTAAAATGTTATGGTTTTTATTATTTTTTAAAAAATAACTAAAATATTAAAATAATAGAAATATAACACATTTAAGTTATGGTCGCAGGATAAACATAATAGTTATTTTCTTTTTCTCTTTTATTTATATTTTAGAATTTTATTAATATTAAATATATTTTCTAATACATTAATTTTTAATAATCATTAGTAAGAATAAATACATTATAATATTTTTAGTTTTTAAAAAAATTACTAAAAATTAATTAAAATAATAAGTAATATAATTATTCTTTCTCAAAAGAATTAAATATTAATAAAATTTTAAAATATAAAATAAAAATAATATAACGAACAAATTCATCCTTGGATCATAAAATAAATATGTTGTGAATTTATTATTTTAGTATGCTTTTAAAAAATTACATTAATAATTTATAAAAAAAAATTATGTTAGCAATAATGTCATTAATATAAGGGTAGTTTAATAAAAAGATAATAAGAGTTCAAACTTAACAGAATCTTTGTGAGGTTAGGAGTTTTTTTTTGGTAATATACAACATCAGTTGATAAGTGACTAATGCTCAAAATAACCGGAGTCATATATAGTTCCTCAAGAATTAGAGATGAAAATGATTCTATTGATTAGTTGGAGTATAGAATGAAAAATAGCTTATTTGGCCAAAAATTTCTTTTAAATTTAATTTTTATATTTGATATTAAAATAATTTTAAATTAAAAATATTTTTTTTCTAAAGATAAGTTAATTTAGAATTCATTTGAGAAATTTTAATTTTTTCTCTATCTTAAATTTTATTTATAACCTTTATATTAATTAAATGATATTGTTAAATTAACTATTTTTTCTAATTACAAAATATTAGTTAATTTATTTTCTTAATATTTTATTTATTTTTTTTAGAAAATTGTTTTAATTATTTATATGAATTGTCAATTTATATTTTTTTTAACAATTTTACAAATAGGTAAATATGACAATTTAAAAATTGTATCGGATGGAATTCGAATTTCTACCTCCTTGAAGAGTAATTCTAACTCATCATTTTAAAAGGAGATGAGATGATCTAAAACCTTTGAATTGATTAAAACATTAGCCATAACTTGGCTAACATATTCGATCAAATTTCAAAATGGATACCTACGCTCTCATCGAACTGTTTAGAGTATTGGTCACAACTTAGTTACCTTGCTTTTTTGAAGTCACCACTTTTAGAGTTGGTCAGAATATTGTTATAACCTGGTATTTGATCAGTCTCCAAACAAGGAGAATAATCTATACATATATTGAGTAGAAGATAGGTCCAAACTCCCTCACCTCGAAAATCAAAGGAAAATTTCTAAAAAAAATTAAATTATAAGAGTTACAGAGAGTTGTAAATAAGATTAAGCTTATTAAGGAAAGTTCCCTAAATCCAAGGGACATCCCTAAAATCACGACACAATTTCTACCAAGCCAAGAAAAAGAAAAGAGCTAGTTCAATTTTGGTAAGTCTTAAATAGCAAAATCTTGAAAATGAGTCTTCACGAAGCTTTCGAATTCTAGAAAGTTCCCAAGGTTAAACCTACATCCTCACTCTATAAATAGGAAAGAAAATTTACAATAGGGAGCACACACGTAGATAGATTCTAAAAGAACCCATGCATTGAGGCTCATATTTAGAGAGAGATACACAAAATTGTGAATTTCTTCATTCTCAAAGAGCTCCATTATACTTTCCAAATTTCTAAATTCTAAAGATTACTATCCTTAATATTCTTACTATAGCTCCCTTTATATTCTTACTCTATTTTTTTTTTAATTTTTTAGACGATTACTGAGTTAAGTATTTGTGTGCCTAAGCTAGAAAAGAATATCCAACTTGGCCTCAATTTCTTTTTTGGTTATAAGGTTCTCATCAGATGAGGTGTTGGTGAAGAAAAGATAATCAAATCAGTTTAATCATCTCCTAACTTTGATGTCATAAGCTCAACTTCTCAATAATAAATAAATTTAACTCATTGACTCATGGGTTATCAAAATTTAGGGTTAATAGTTTAGAACCATTTATGAGAAGCAAACGAGAAAGATATCAAAATCCTATGAAGAACATGAATGACAGATGGTAAAAAACTATCAGCACCCGCTATATAGTAGTGCGAAATAGCATATAAATTCTATGACCTTATAAGAATCTTGAATTACATAACCGGAATACGTCTATAGACATACAAAATAGCAACAACTCGCATTAAAAGTGTTAGAGGAATAGTTAAGGAAGTCATCAACAAGAAAGGGATAAACTAAAATAATTACTAAAGAAACTTCTTGAAAAGTGCAATAATGTAGGAACACAAAGGCTTCTAAATAGAAAGAAAAATATAACATTATCAAAAGAGATGCCAAGAAAATCTTAAATAAAAAGAGAGTGAACAACAGAGGCGAGAAGGATGTAAGAAAAATCCTCAATACAATAAGAGGATATGAGTACAACGAATAATATAGTTTGACATTTCGAAATAGGGATCCTCTAACCGAGAAGGTTTAAAACCTAGAGGAAAACAGAAACTCTATACACCAAAGGCAACTGATTGGAGAGCATCTGTTATCATCAATAAACTCAGCGATGTAGAATTGCTCGAAAAATTTAAGCTACCGAATCTCCCAATTTATAAAGGCATAACTAATCCCTATCACTATGTCCATCAAATACAAATTTGATATCCATTGTTGAATTTATACAGCAATGAATGTGCCAACGTTTCTATGTGAACCTCGATAAACAAGCTCTCTTGTAGTATAGAAGCCTGAGGTAAAAAAGTATTTCCTTTTTTAGCAAGCTTATTGAGACGTTCATCTAATATTTTTGAGGAGCTTGTGAAAAGGCTAAAGATGCTCAACAATTGTGATGACTTAAACAAGGTCACAGTAAGAGCCTTAGAGACTTCATTCAAATATTTCATAAATAGATGATCCATCTCATAGCGTTCAACTTATATATCATGCTTAAAGCACTAAAAGAAAGGCTTGAGATCAGTCAGTTTTGGTATTTTTTTATTAGAGAATTCATCTATCACTTATGCAATTGCTCACCAATAAGTCCTTTTTCTACATAAAAATTGAAGAAGAAATAACAAAGAGGATGATTGAAGTAAATGCATGAGAAAAATTAAAAGGGAGGAAATCTTGAAAATCTCTTAAAGGAGGAAAAATCAAAAGTAGAGAGACAACGCTTTACAAAGAATAAAAAAAATACCTGCAGAGAAATCCACCTCAATAAGGCAATAAAGAAGGAACAAAAAGTCTCCCCCAGAGTAGCCAAGATACAAGAAGAAAAATGCATCTCTACAATAGGTTTGCTAGTAGTAATATTTGATATTATCAAAGAGAAAGATCTGCTCGATGAGCTAAAATCTCTCTTCACACTAACCAAGCGATGAAACAGGAATAAAAGATGTGAGTTCCATTATTACTATAGCCACACCACTAATGAATATATTTACAGATCCAAATCGATCAACTAATAAGGAATGAAAATTTAGATGAGTTAGAGCCAATATAAGCCTAAAGAAACCTGAGAGTGGAGAAAATCAAGAGCTCAAAGACTTTCCAATATGAGAAACAACCATGATCATCTCAGGGGGAAGAACTAATCTCAATAGTCATTATTGAGACATCAAGTAATGTGCAACACTTCGATCATTAAGAAACATTGAGTTCATTTAGTGTTGATTATGTTCACTGAGGAACATGCCAAAAATGTTAGTTACTCGTAGATAGCAAGGATGGAAGCAAACAGAGTGTTCATTGATACTGGAAGCTTAGCCGACATAATATTTAAAGATACACTCACCAAGCTTGACATTGAAAATCTCAAGATCGACCGCATATAGACTCCTCTCTATAGATTTAGAGAAAATTGTATAATCTTGTTGGGAGTCAATGTCAATTGAAGATAAGCCTTATGCCAAAATTATAATGGTTAACTTTATGGTAGCCGACCACTGAATACCTTACAAGGTTATGTTCGAATAGCCCTTCATGAATAATTCTAATGCCACCATGTTCATCCACTATTTCAAGATTAAATTTCATGCTAGGGATAAAGTTAGAATTCTTAAAGGTAAATAGAAGATAGTTGAAAGTTACTATGTGACCACATCCAAGAGAACATTTGCATTACCATCTTAGATCTGAGGGAGGATAATATAGAAAAATCTCCATAACTAGTGAAAAACCTGTTCTCGATACCTGTCCACTTAAAGTATCAAAGAAGGCTGTAAAGATAGGCTCACAGTTGAGCCCAAGATAAGGAAAAAGTTAACCTTTTTTATAATAGAGTTTGTAGATATCTTCACTTAATAGCACGAAGACATTCCAAGGATAGACCTTGTTCTTATCTCACATACATTGGCCATTAATTCATCCTTCAAGCCAATCAAGCATAAGAGAAGAAAATTTAACTAAGAAATAAATGAGGTTGTTACAGTTGAAGTCGAGAAGCTTTTAGTAGCAAGATTCATTCAAGAAGTCCAGTACCTTAAATGGGTAGCTAATGTTATTATGGTTAAGAAAGCAAATGGAAAATGGAGAATGTTTATGGGCTTCAAAAACTTGATTAAAATTTGCCCAAAAAATAGTTTTCTCCCTACAAAAGATTAGTTAGTAGATGCCACAGTTGAACACATCCTCCTTAGCTTTATGGACGTATTCTCAAGATATAATCAGATTAAAATACTCCCACTATATGATTAAAAAACTTATTTCATCAGTCATAAGGGAACCTACTGCTATAAGTACATGCCATTCAAACTCAAGAATGCAAGTGCCACCTATCAAAGATTTTTCATCAAGATATTTAAGGCCCCGATTAGGAAAAATAAGGAAGTCTATATAGATGACATGATTGCTAAGTTTGAATGAGCATAAAGTCACATAGATGAACTTAGAGAAACCTTTAAGATCTTGATAGAACACAACATGAAGTTGAACCCTAAAAAGTGTATATTCGTGACTAAATCATAAAAATTATTGAGTTTAGATTATTGTATCCAAACCTTGCCCATCTCTAAAAGATAATTAAAATGCAACTTGAATTACTCCCAATTTAGGCCGGGTTCCTAAGAGGCCCCAATCCTGTGGGCAGTTCTGCCACCCTTAAGAAAAAGTATTTCAAAATAGATGAGACAAGGGTATAAGGGAAATGCCTTCATTGTGCTCACAAGCAACTTGTGGAAGGTAGTAAACTTTTCTAAAAGGTGAAAGGTTCTAATATCACATTTGATAAGCATGAGAAGGACCAATAACATGCTATACTTTTTTAAAAGGGGAACAAAGTGCTCATACTGGTTTTGAAAAGTAGCAAAAAAGCAATCTGTGGTCAAGGTGAGAGGATTCCTTATGATCAACTCATACACAACATCCTAACCAACAGGCTCATCCTTCAAAAGAGTAGAACTAGTGCTCAAAGAGTTAGGGTTAACCGCTTGTTTTCTGTTTTCACTTACAGCAAGGGGCTTTCAAACAAAAGTCCTTTATGTGCTTGCACCCTTACCACGAGCACTATTTTGATCCCTTTGACTATGGCTAGGAACATTCTTAGCAAGCTCTCGACTAGGAGGACGCAGTTCAGTCTTCTCTTAATGAACCTATTTTATTCTACCATTACCACATTTCATACCTGAAAGGCACAAATAAAATATTAATCCACAAGGTCATAAAAAAAAAAAATAACCTACACTTTCTTCCTAAAGGAAAATCACCTTGAGAAGGGACTCCCTGACTATTCTTCCTAATCAAAAGGATCTTCTCACCATCATTTAACTCGGTCTTAATGGTCACCTTTCCTTGACCACTTAATCCATGAGGATCAAACTGAATTGAAGTAGATATAATTCTAACAATGAAAAAAATCGGAACATAAGTTTAGAAATTAAAGATGAAGAATGGTCATGAGAATGCTAAAAGTTGTCACTATTCCAAAAAAGTTAAGAAAGAAAGTCACTAAAACTCAAAGAAAACCTAAGAGGACTATCTTAAAAAAGAAGAAAGAACATAAAAAATTTCAATGAAAAGCAGTATCTGTGCTAAAAGTCGTTTTGAAACAATGAGAATTTCAAAGTGTAGTGAAACTTTTAATCGTATTTGCAAGTGCATGAGTCTATAGAAATATGAAAAAGTGAGCATGAGGCCAAACCTATAAGGACTATTTAAAATTAAAAAATACTAATTTAATCTAGGTAAATATAATTCTAATTTAGTTTAAAGAAAAATAAATTTGTTTACGAGAAATTAAACTAATGAAAATAAAGAAAGTAAAGTACATTATTAAAAATTTTCAAGTGATTAAAATTACCTAGGTTTTGGAATCCAACCCTGTTTTCTTTTTTTCTTCTTCTTTTCCTTAGTCTTTTTCTTTCGCTCTTCTCTCTTTTCTTTTGTAATGCTCTCTAATTCTGTTTCTTTTTTCTATGAAGCTCATGCATACTATTATATATAAGAGTTTGGTCATGTGCAATTTACTACTCTAATTTGAAGAAGAAAACACTTTATGCAAAATATATACTTTCCTTATTTTTTCCCTATAAACTTTCAATTTAAATAGAAATAAAATATTGCTAACTTCATGAGACTTCTCATTCTTTATGGACATTTTTTAAACGAAATCATAAGCCTTTATTTAGCTTCCCTGATTAGATTGTCTTTAAGTCTCTTTTTTATTTGCATCTTTATTTATTTTCTTGTTTAACAAAAATACCCCAACAAAAATAAAATAAATGAAATAAACAACTAACAATTATAGATTTATGGGTTATACAAGTAATAAAAATAGACACATCACAGAGACGATAAGAAAGATGTGGCACTTTCTCTTTTAAGAATGAGGCAAAGAAAAAGGTGGATTATAAAGAGTTTAATTGCTGCTTTTATTAAAAGAAGATCTCCAAGCTTTTAATGCTCAACTGTATATCAGATTCAAAGGTCGCTAGAAAATCCCGCTCAAAAATATTTTCCTATAGTAAAATGGAATGCTATATAATAACTATTAGAAGCCTTAAAAGATTCTAAAATGACTACATCAATAGAGCTGCCTCTAAAAGACATAATTGATATAAAAAAAATAGGTCCAAAATAGAAAGGAAGACACGTTAAATATGAAGTAAACAGATGGTAAGATCCAAGGGACCCATCGCATAGGCTTGACTTCTCAACCCAACAAGGCCTTCAAAGATAAAGCCCTAAGAAAAAGAAGTAGAAGAGATAAAGAAAGCTATTAACCATATTATAATGAGCAACCTATTTGAAAGATATTCATTATTGCGAGCAACCTGTTTGAAAAGATCTCATGTTCGCACTTAATGATAATTCCCTATAATCTTCAAAGCTAAGTTACAATTCTAAGACTTAAACAAATTCATCATACTTAAGCAAGAAATCAAACAACAAAGATCACTTAGAATGGTTGATGAACAATGAACGGTTAAAAGAAATATTGAAGGAACAAGATAAAGAAGAACAAGTCTTTTATTAATTCTGCAAAGTTTTTTACAAGGAATAAATAAAAAGAAGAAGAAAAAATTCCCAAGCTAAGCAGTTGGGGGATCATCAACATTAGCAACTGTAGTAGTAACAGAAGAGTCATTAACACAAGAAGCGTCTTAAGGAGATAAGGAAGGAGCTTTAGAACTATGGGAGGGAACATCTTCGACCACCTAAGGAACAATTGTCTCATAATGAGGAACCTCGATCAACTCATCTACGCATCCTAGATCACAAAAGGCTTGTCTACCCAAGAGAGAATGAGGTTCGCATAGCACATCTTAAAGAGCTCTACCAATTAGGTCAAAAAGAGACCTCTTCAACAACATGTGCCTCTGAAGCCTCAAGTTTATTCCCTAGCTCCTTATTGGCTCGCTGAAGGGAAGCATTCTCTTTTCCAAGAATCTTCATCTACCATTCTAATTCTTTCTAGTACACAGACCTTACTCTCAACCATTGTAGCCTTAGACTCGACTGCCTCTATTTTAGCTATAGCATTCTCCTCAGCATGCTTAACCTTAGTAGAGCAAATATTAAGCTTGTGATCAAAACTTTCCATCTTCCTTTTAGCCTCCTTTGCCTTCACAATTTTAGCCTTAGCAACTGCCAATTTTTGAATACTAGTCATCGCTTAATAGAGAACATTATGGTGACTGACAAGGAAAACCGTTTTTTACAAAAAAAGAAGAAGAAGAAATCAACAAGACACTAATACATTGAGATAGAAAGCATACAATAGAGAAAAAGAACCTAAGATTACCTTAAAAAAACACCCAATGCTATGTGCAAGAGACTTAGATGTGCTATATGTCAACAATGGAATAGCGCACTCGTTGGTACAGCACCTTCGGCCTCCTTCAAGAAAGGAAACAGGTGTTCATTCCACCATCTCTTCTTGAAAAGGAGGTTAAAAAGATGAAGTGATCCTGGTTCATGCCTCAACGAGGGTGTTAAAATTGAAGACCCACTTGGTGTATTTAGAGTAGTGCCTTCTCCACTAATCTAAAGAGGAATAGAAGAAAAAGTAGGATTCACGCCTAAAGGCGGAGGACTATCATGAGCAAGGGTTGAAGCTTCAGTTGGCTCATTCCCTTGAGAAGTCTTTAAGGCAATTTAGCCTTTTTTTAAATACGAGTAGAACCCATCAAAGAACTTCCTAAAAAAACTCACTAATAGACACTCAAAGGACAAAGGCTCATAATAAGTACCAAGTTAAAAAGAATGTAAGAAAGTAGCAAATAGAAGGGTGAAAGAAAGAAGACACTAACCAAAGAAGAAGACTAAAAAGAAGAGTCATTGAGTTATAAGAAGAGGAAAGTTTTGAGTTATGAGAATAATCTCTCTTCACAAAATGGCAAAAAATAATAATAATCAAGAAGTAGAGAATTGTAAGGGCCACAAGATTATATATACAACCGAAGAAAGAGATATCTCAGCTATTGATCCAAAATTTGAGAAATGGAAGCACTGTTAAAGACCTATCTCCTCAGCCAACGCACTTTTATAGTGCGATCAACAATCAAATCCTCAGATAAAGACACATCACCACACATTAAAAAATGGGAGTAACTACTGATTAAGAATATTTAGTGCAATAAAGAGTGCTGATTAAAAACAGAAGTCCAATTATTGCCATAAGTTGCATATCCATAAAATATGGGCCTAAGGAACATCAACTCAATGAGGAATCAAACTGGACAAAAGAGTAATTATAAAAACCCAAAAATAGACTGAGGACATTGGTTGAACAAATTAAAAGGAACTTTAACGAGTACCTAAATCTAGGAACACTACTTATAAAGTTTTCAGTGTCAACAAGGTTAACACTAAAAGTTGTAGGACCCTTGGTCCCCCTAGATTTTGGCTTATACAACCTAGAGACTCTAGCCTATCAGACCCAAAAGACTATAAACCATACGACCCAAAATATCTCTGTTTAAACCCAAAAGATAACATCACCCTAGATATGTCCTTAAACAATGGGCACCCTCATTGAGCTGGTTAGAACATTGGTTGTGACTCAGTTACTCTATTCAATCAGACTCTAAAGGCAAAGAGATAATCTATATCATTTAAGCTAGTTAAAACATTAGTCGTAACTCAGCTACCTTGTTCGGTAAGACTTTCAAATAGAGACATGTACTCTCATTTGGTTGGTCAGAGCATTGGTCCCAACTTGGCTACCTTGCTCAGTTAGACTCACGATTTCTAGAGTTGGTCAGAATACTAGTCATAACTCAGCTACCCTATTCGATTAGTCTCCAATCAAGGGGAATAATCTCTACTTATTGATAGAGTTTCATACAGACTATTATTTTCATCCTCTAAAACTTGGATTTTGCTCTAAATTATGAGTATTTGGCTATTTATTTGAGGTTTTTGATCATATTTAGGTTTTCACCTATGCGTGAAGATACTGGAGAAATCGAACGCAAAATAAAGAAACAAAACAAATTAGGCTAGCATTGTTGTGCCTAAGGCAGAGAGCTGAGCGCCGGGTGCCCAGCCAAAATTTTCACCACCTTTTTCCATGCCTAAGACTAAAGACCCTAATTTTCAAGGCTCCTAATACGACTTGGATTCGAAGCCACACGACCCTAGGTTATAAAGACTTATAAATAAACTCTGTCCTATAACCAAAGAAGGAGGCAACATTGAAAATAACAAAGCAAACATAAAAACATCTTTTAAGATAGACTAAAGTAAAAAGATTAAAGATTAAAAGCAAGGATTACATAACAAGCAAGGGAGAAGAAGAAACGATTCTAGGGGCATCAATTTGTGTTATAATTTTGATCTACTCTACTTAATGTCTTTATTCATCATGAACTAAATTCTTATTATTTAGGATTAGACTTTTGAATCCAATATGTAATTAGATATTATTAACTCTCTTAATTTATGAACTCAATAAAATTAGATTAATTTATTCTATCTTGCGTTTAATGCTTCTTTATATCTAGCCAATTTAATGATTGTTCAAGGAACCATAATGAACTCAAAAGATGAATTATTATGTTTAGCCTAGGATAGTTTGATATATGATCATAGTATAACAACTATGAGTTCCATGTAGGATAAACATATACCTAGATGGCATGTATGGCTATATTAGATCCGATCTTAATGGGTTTTATACTATTCTGATTTACCATAAACATATAGATAATTTTTAGGATAAGATATAGTTTTTTGACCATCAGCGGAGGCTTATAACAAAGTTTGTGTTCTAGCCAACAATTTATTATTGAGGGATTAACTAAAAGATTAATTGGTTTAATTAGGGGATAATTTGAAATCCTATATTCCTTTTTATATTGGTGAATTTAACCATTGTTTGCTTTTTTTATTAAGATTAGGCTTGGTTTATAAAAATTAGATTACTTAGAGAATAATCATCATTAGATTTTATATGAATATAAGTTAAGTAAGATTAATTTAGTACTTAATTTATAGAACTAGATTAAATAAGTCTCCATAGGAGCGATACCTAGACTCAATTCCTATATTACTTATTGCGATAATGTACACTTGCATTTAGTTAAACTATACATCACCTATATTGAGCAGAAGAAATGTCAAATTCGATGATGTGAACCGTACAAAGAAAGGTGAGACCCAACGCTCAATGAGGTTCTTTGCCTAAGGATCGTTCTAATTCAGATTTTTAGATTAACCAAAACTAAGACCTTGACCCATTATCTATAAAAGACAAGAACCTAGCCATATTGGCTTCTCTGTCCTCTTCTACATTCACTTGGATTATAGCAACCTCCATCTCCTTATAGTATTCACGACGCTCTTGGATCCTTGAGTTAGACGCTGCAACTTGTTATATAACTCCCGATGGTAGTAGCTAGGAATGAAGCGTCTTCTCATGATGGCCTTCATCTCATTCCATGTCTCAACAGAGCGTTCGTGATTTCTCCTTCTTTCCTTCAACAATTGATCCTGCCAAACAATAGCATAGTTAGTGAATTTAATTACAGCTGATTTTACATTTTTGGCATCAGAGTAGTTGTGACAATCGAAGATCATCTCTATCTTTATCTCTCATTCCACATATGCCTCGAGGTCATTTTTACCTTGAAAGGGTGGAATCTTCACCTTAATGCTTCCTAAGTCGTCATCTTACCTGGGTATTTCCCTCATAGCACCTATATCTATAAATCCATACCAGAAATCTACCATAGTTTATTAATGGTTCATCCTGCTCATCTAACTCCTCTTTATCTCCAATATCTCTCCATTATACCCCTGGTTGCACTCGCCTATGTGGTTTTCCAATAGGAGCGTTTTGATACTGCTCTCTATTTTTCAACCCGTCCATCCTCTCATGAATTTGCTTTAATTTAGTCTTCATCATCCGCCTCATCTCACCTAATGACTTATGCAGCTATAGGTTAGGATTAGTTAGTTGTTCTACCTCTTCAGTTGAGTTTTTTTTTTCTTGATTGTGTAACATGTTTAGAATTTTCAAAAATATAGTTAAGGCCTTACAAAGCACTCCCTCACATGTTTTAACTAAGAAAACTCACTCATGCTCGTGTTTAGCACTTAAACTACTTTTACCCTCTTATGTTCTCACCACTCTGGCCTCTTTCCACTTGTGTATCTTTTTTTCACCCTTAATTAGACTAAAGAATAATTGAGATTCAAGTGGCAATTCAATATGAGAAGCAGCCGAGACAAGTCACAAGATTTAAGAAGAAATCTATAAGAAACTAATGCTAGCAATATATATGGCAAAGTTTGTTCAAAGTTGTTGAAAGACGGATCAAAATTCAAAATTTACATGAAGATGAGTTTGCAACAATTTTTTGGCTTCCTTTCCTTTTTTTTTTTTTTTTGCTTTTTTTTTTTATGTTTCTTTTTTTTAATATCAAAAACCAGAAAAAAAAAATGAATTTATAACAAATTAGAGTTTTCAAGATAGAATAAGGCCATAAGTAAGGTTTTCCAAAATAATTTATGCAAGATTCAATAGAACAATAAATTAATTAAAAGGATAATTCAAACCTGCCTTGAAATCTAAGCTTTGATACTAAATGATGTGAACCTCACAAAGAAAAGTGAGACCCGATGCTCAATAAGGTTCTTTGCGCAAGTATCTTTATAATTCAGATGTTTAGATTGACCAAAACTAAGACCTTAACCCCTTATCTATAAAAGATAAGAACCTAGCCATAGTGGCTTCTCTGTCCTCCTTTACATTCACTTAGATCATAACAAACTTCATCTCTTTATAATATTCATCAACACTCTTGAATCCTTAAGTTAGAAACTGTAACTTGTTATATAACTCCTTATGATAGTAGCTAGGAATAAAACGTCTTCTCATGATGGTCTTCATCTCGTTCCATGTCTCAACAGGTCGTTCATTATTTCTCCTTCTTGCCTTCAACAATTGATCCCACCAAACAATAGCATTGTTAGTGAATTCAGTTGTAGCCAGTTTTACCTTTTTGGCGTCCGAGTAGTTGTGACAATCGAAGATCATCTCTATCTTCATCTCTCATTCTAGATATGCCTCGGAGGTCATTTTTACCTTAGAATGGTGGAATCTTCACTTTAATGCTTCCCAAGTCGTCATCCCGCATAAGTCATTTCACTCGACCACCTCGAAAGTCAAAGAAAAATTCCTAAGAGACTTAACTTATGAGAGTTGTAGAGAGTTATAGATAAGATCAAGCTTATCAAAGAAAGATCCCTAAATCTAAAGGACATCCTTAAAATCATGACACAAGTCCTATCAAGGAAAGAAAAGAGCTAGTTCAATTTTGGTAAGACTTAAATAGCAAAATCTTGAAAAAGACCATCCACGAGGCTTCCGAATTCTAAAAGGATTCCTAGTGCTATAGGTTAAACCTATATCCATACCTCGTAAACAGAAAAAAAATTTATACCGGGTAACATATGTATAGACAGATTTAAAAATAACTAATTACATATAATTATGAATTTTTCATTCTTAAAGAGCTTTATTATACTCTCCAATGGTATAAATTCTTAGGATTATCATTCTCAAGACCACGAGAGTATACACATTGAGCCAGTCACTATATCTTCTTTTATATTCTCGCTCTATCCTTTATTTTTCTAGATGATTGCTGACTTAAGCATCAGAGTGTTTACGCCGAAAAAATATCCAACGTGGCCTTATTTTCTTCTTTGGTTATAGGGTTCTCATTAGACGAGGTATCCGTGAGGAAAGTAGTCATCAAATTAGTTTAATCATGTCCTATCCTTGACATCAGAGGCCTAAATTTCCAACAACCAACAAATTTAACTCGTTGACATAGTTACTAAATTTTCGGATCAACATATTCTTAAAAAAGTTGAAAGTAAACCAACCTATATCTAATCATTTGAAAATAAAATAAACGAGTAAAAAAAATAACGAGGAGTTTTAAGATATTTTTTTGAAAATGGAGTAATGAATAAATAGTTCAAATAATAATACAGAAATAATGATAATTTACCTGTAACAACGAGTAATATTTTATTTTTATTTTTTCAATACATACACTTAAATTGGAGGGCATTAAGGATAAGAATGCAAATCAAATCAAATTTATTTTGAGAAGAGGTAAAGATGTTAATCGAAGAGCTCTCACAATAAATAAGTTATACGAGGCAATCTCTTATAAAACCAACTAATAAATGAAATTATCCGCATAAAGACATTCTCAAAGTCTTCAAAATTCAACCGGTAGGAATTAAGATGGTTAGTGGTTACAATGACAAATTCCTGAGGCTGTGGAAGTGAAATACACCCATAAACTCAAAGATTCATGACTAAGGCCATGATTAAAGATTTGTGGGTCATTTTGCAAAAAGTTAAAAATCAAATGATATACCATATATCATTTTAAACAAAAAAAAGCTCGGTCTCAAACATGCACAAATAACGCATAAATTGAAATCTCTAGCAAAGAAATTCGCTAAACAGATTAGAAAAAGTTGATAAACGAATAAATAAATTACAGCCAAGATAGATAATTCAATTCAATTGAATGCGTGTACTGAATAACACGTTTCATGCTGCGGTAAACAACTACACATCTACATCATTTGGCATTAATAGCATTGCTATCGGTGCAATTAAGTTTTCTTTTCTAACACACTCAAAACTCACATGTAAATCTGTAAACTCGTCAAAACCTAATTTTATTAAGAAGGATTTAATAATATTTAAAGTGAGTGTAATATAAATTTGGTATATATAATAAAAATTCGCAACAAATTTAATATGAGTAAAAAATTGATAAAATATCGAGTAATACTTGCATTACATATTGTTTTAAAGAAAAATAAAAATAATATGTCATTGTCTTTATTAGGGGTGGGAAAAAACCAAAAAATCGAATCAGACCCAAAAAATTGAACCGAATCAATTATCTCCCAAAATACATGTCCATTAATTAACGCCTAGTGACTTAGGGACCTTGAGAATTGTAGAAGCCTTACCAAATCCATTAAACATACACATACCTTTGTCACTTGAAAATCACAATAAATTATAATGAGTATAAAATTTATTAAGCACACTAAATTTTCATATACCAAAATACATATTCATATAACCGATGCATGAGCATGAGATGCTATGGTGAATCATAATCAAAATCTTATCAAAATAACATGTTGGGTAAGTACTTACACATTCATTCAAAGCTTATAATAGGATACCATCACTCAATAACTACTTAGCAGAATTTCACATATCACATATCATATAATGAGCTAATACCACCCATCGGCAACAAACTGTATGAGAGGAATAGCATAAGTGAGACTTAAATTTCACATACATAAAATGCTCATGCCAGAAGGTAAGAGCCACTCTCTCAACTTGATTATTGATGAGTCCTTCCACATGTATTAATACACTACCACATGAATGTGACGACTAACTCTTTTTTAGGGTACCCATAGGATCCTCCCTACATACAAAACACATATCACTTTTACTAATCTCGAGGAAAAGGCTATACATAAAAGCTTCACATTTCATATAAGATGCCTACAAAGTAAATAGTGAATTCAAGCATCCTAGTAAAACATAAAACATATCTCATAGACATCTTTTATATCAAAATATACTTGGCAGGATATAAACATATTTCAAATTAGATTTACAAAATCATGCACATACACATACTATGTTTATTGTGATTCTAGTAAAAGTCTAGTATACTTACCTCTTATCGATCACATGACAAAGCTTAATCTTCTTAACCTATCAATAGAGATTAACTCATTTCATAAGCATCACTATTCACACAAAATACTTTAAAATAGTTTATAAAACTACACCAATTACACTTATCACCTCAAATTGGTTCAATGACTTGGTTTCTCAAAATTTGTCAATTTTGACCACATGCATTTAATCATTTTTTTCTTATATATCAATTGATGTTCAATTACCACAAAATCATAATATGTCATTCTTGACTCATATATCATTTTCATATATAGAGTTTACCTCATAATTCCCACAAAATCTATTACATAATTACTCTCAAATCTAAACCATAATACTGAGCATATCAGAATATTGACTAAATAGTATTTAGTATCCCAATTTTATAAAATCAAATACCCGCTCAGAAACCATGAAACTAAAATAAAATTGCTCTTCACACATAACATATTCTATGATAAATAATCCACAACTGAATCAAACAAAATATAGTTTAAAATGATTTTACTCCAAAGCTTTTAGAATCTATCAAGTATTATCCTGCACTGAGTTTATCTAGTTTGGAAAATCATAACAGTTTGAAATAGTGCGTTAAATTCTAAAATTTGGATATACTATACTAGACATACAAAAGAATTATGTTCCAGAAAATCATAAGTTTTAAAGATTATTTGAGACCAAAATTTATTCGTTACTTGACCCTTCTGCAGAAACTAACGACTCTTAAAATTTTAGGGTCATATTTAGAAAATCATAAAAAATCGCGTTTATGGAGTTTTAAATGAATAAAAGTTTTAAATATTCAGTAGGATGTTTTGTTTCATGGTTGAAAAACCCAGATAAAAAATTAAAGCAAAATATTTTATAAAAATCAAGGACTGAGCCATGGTCATATAATAATGTTGTAGGTCTATCAGGATTTATTATCTCATCCATGTAATCATCCTTAATAATCAATATATATCACCAAATAATCATCATAGGAAACTCTTGATATATAAGATCATCTATAAGCTGAAGTGGTTTATAACTTAGCACATGTGAGGAGCTCGAAATATATTTTTGTAGCATAGATACATGGAACACATTATGAACTTCCTATAATGATGGGGGAAGAGAAAATCTATAGGCCACATCGCCTATCCTTTCAAGGATTTCAAATGGGCCAATAAATCTTGGACTTAACTTTTTTTCTTGCCAAATCTCATGTCTTCTTTTATTATGGCAACTTTAAGAAATACTTTGTCTCCTACCGTAAACTCCATGTCTCTCATGGGATTGTTTACATAGCTTTTCTGTCTACTCTGAGTTGCCTTTATTCTTTTTCTTATCTTTTCTATAACCTCACAAGTTTATTGGACAATCTCTGGCCTTAAAATATTTCTCTCTCTAACTTTATCCTAATGCATAAGAGATCTATATTTTCTTTCATATAAGGCTTCATATAAGGCCATACCAATAGCCAATTGGTAGCTGTTGTTAAGGAAAACTCCACTAATGGAAAATGTTTATCCCAATTACCTTTAAAGTCTAACACACACACCCTTAATATATCTTTTAGAATTATAGTCCTTTCAAATTGGCAATCAGTCTACGAATAAAATACCGTGCTAAAATTCAACTTCGTGCCCATTGCCTTATGTAGACTCTTACAAAATATTGAAGTAAGCTGAGGATCTTTATGAGATACAATTGAAACAGACATTCTGTAAAACCTCATAATCTCATCAAAATACAATTGGGCATACCTATTTATGGAATAAGTAATACATAAGATCTCACTCTACCTTTCCTATGTTCTTTATCATTAGTGATTAACAACTAATCTTATGTCTTCATTAATTAACGGCATAGAATTAATCTCATTACCTCTCTCAAGTGTCGAATGCGACCCGATGCATATATAACTAAATTGATATCCCTATCTAACTCGTTATACATACATGCATTAAGCTACCCTTAAATGATTACTCTAAGTCTATTAGCCTCCAAACTCAATAAACTCAAAGTTATGCTTTTTAAACCCAACACATGGATTAAACTCTCCTAAGTACATAACCAAAGCGTTTAAAACATCTAATCAATTTTTCAATCAAATTAGAAGCATTAAGCACATAAAAAGCATAAATAAATAAACACAAAATAGTCATTAATCATATAAAAACATCAAAATATAGTATTCAATAGAGCTCCATCAAGCCCTAGAACATATAATCTAGCTATCTATAGTGAAATATTCAATCACATCAATCCAAATGTTCACAAGAGTAATTATATTCAAACAACACAAATTACAAATACAAACTTAAAATAAATATAAATGAAGTAGAGAGAAAGAAGGAACTAGTTAGAGAAATCTTGGGAAGCTTTTAATCTTCAATGGTCTTCTCAAACTCTAAGCTCCAATGTGTTTCTCCTACTAAAATCATTTATTTCTCTCTC
Source organism: Ailanthus altissimus (assembly GCA_946807835.1). Lineage (NCBI taxonomy): Eukaryota > Viridiplantae > Streptophyta > Magnoliopsida > Sapindales > Simaroubaceae > Ailanthus > Ailanthus altissimus. The sequence continues at coordinate 17,316,169 of OX327700.1, read as the reverse complement.
TATTTCATGCTCTTCTCTTTCCTTCTAAATGAGGCCTTTAATCTTTTTTTTATAGGCTTTAAAATTAGGGCACAAAGTAAAAAAAGGAATTGAGATGTTGACAGCACTTAAGCGCCAAACATTCAGCCATTAGGAGCCTAATTTGGCGCCTAGGCGCCACTTTTCAACGCCTAGTCGCCAAAACCTATCTTTTTTGGCACCTAGGTGCGAATTACTGTAGTATTGTTCACCGGTACAGTAGCAAGTTACTATTTATTGACACTGTAGTATATTTGGTTTTTTTTGCCTTGTTTTCCTTAAATATTTATTCCAAATGGCTCCATTAGCTTGAACTCTATAAAATGACATTAATACACATAAAAAGTCACATATTTACATTAAAATGAACAACTATCAAATTAAGAGGGTATAACATTATATATAAAATGCATTTATTAAACTATCCCAAACTTAAATACTTGCTTGTCCTCGAGTAAGGAAGCACACTAACAATTAAAAGCTAAAACTAAAAAATAACTACAAGAAGACACAAAACATGAGGTCAGTAAATGATTAGCAAATTATCTCAAAAATTTCTCATGACTACCAATCTCATGGAAAGTCTAAGCATCATAATAGTTCAACATGTTAATTCAATACTTGTTGTACCCCGGTGCGTGTGTGTGTAGATAGAATCATTAGTCACATGCACTTGGATTAGTTTATGTACACAAGACAATGAAATCGTCTCTATGAGCTTTTACTTAATTAACACTCCATAGGCTTTTTTTCCGCATCATTCTCTACTAATGTAGGCACACACATAATTAAGGATCAAATAAGACTTTTATCTAGCTTGTAATAAATAGCTAGGGTAAAATAGATTAAGTTTAGCTTAACTCACACCATAAACACACATTCCTTCAGAGATTACTCAAACTGAACCATTTATTTTCCACTCGATTTCCCCTAAAGTTATTTCTTTGATTCCCTTGCTATTTTGTTGTTCATTTTTTTTCTTCTAAGTTAGGGGTATATAAAATTGAATCTTCATTCATTTTTCATCCTTTTTTTAATTTTTGTTTTATGTTTTTTATTTTCAAGCCATTATATCCCAAAGCTGAAGTACTTACAACTTCAGAATAATCAAAATCCATAATCAATACCCATAACCCTTAAATAATTAACTTTTTCATTTTAAAAATTTTTCATAGCTCACACAATTCTCTGAAATGAATGCTATGCTCATGGTGTGACCGGTATTAAGAAAGATGATTAAATTAAAGGCTTAGGTATTGATGTGGTTAGCAAAACAAATGATTCTAACTACGTGTTCAAAATATCAAGTAGTCACAAATGAATCTGAACTTGTCTTAGATTACCAAGCAAACAATCATAACATTCATTATTTTTAAAAAAAAAGTATCTTTGAAATCATGTTTCTATTTCATATCATTGACTTCTAATCATTCAGCCAACCCACAACTAAAGACGAAAATGAAAAAAACAATTGCGTGTAAAATAAACAATTAAAAACAACAATCGTAATGAGTAAGCATGATCAACATGCAAAATGAACACCAAATAGTATTTCCCTCACCCACACTTAAAGTTTACATTGTCTACAATGGTAAAAAATAAGAGTGAGTAAAATAAACTTCCCTCATTGATGATGGCATAGTGTGGCGGTGCTCAAATTATGAGGTCGGAATGAGTGCTTGAGTTGGTGTCAAAAACCTTTTTTAGTGATGCTTTCTAAAACATAAAGTTTGATTAACCATGTCATTTGATGGTGTTTGATGTATGATAGGTATGATTTGGTGTTCAGAGGGTGTAAGCATAATTGCCGGAAGTGAAGGGGTATTTAAGGTGGCTTAGAGGGTAATCTAGAATCAATTTGGATATGAGTAAGTAGCGTCGTAGCCTTGAACATGTGCTGCCGCGGTGCCACAACCTGGGTTTTAAAATGTTAATTTTCAGGTGTTGGGGTTGCAACCTCATCTTTCTAGGGTTGCAGTCTCAAGTTACAGCCACATGTGTTTTTGTTCCCGATTGTAAGTCTCTTTAGCCGCATCTTGTTGACTTTATTCCCTATGGTTTTGACTTGTTATTTTGACACACTACAAGAACAAAAAACAAACATTGAAAATAAAAAATAAAAATAAAAATTGACAATCACTTGGAAAAACTGGACTTTGGCGTCTTGTTTGTTTTATAGGGGATCAAACCGGACTTTAGAGGTGTTGCGCCCATGGAACACGTCTCTATTTTGGTACTTCGATGTGTATTCAATGGATTTATCAATCTCTTTCCTTGATTTTCAAAGCTCCATAAGATGATCATTAAGAAATGACCCCAACACTCTTATTTTGAGCTTTCCTAAAAAGAGTTTTAGTCTTGGTCGGAAGAATAAACCACGGTTGTCAATATTTGATTTCTTTTCCATCATGAACTTGCCATTTCTCATCCTTTTCCTTGTTCGGTGCATATTTTCTTTCTTATGAGGGCCATGTTCCACCATTTGAATGCACATTTTCAATCTTCAAATATTTTTTAGAGTCATTTAGCAACTTTATCTCTTTGAAAACCTTAAATATGATCTCTTCATCTTGCACTCTCATTTTCATCTCTCCCTTTTTTATATCAATTAGAACTCTCCCGATGGCTAAAAATAGTCACCCAAGAATAATAGGAAGATTCCTATGGCAATGGTGGGGTAATGATAGGAGGGTTGTTCGAAAAAGAAATAGAGCTAGGTTTGTGATTCACCTTAGATGGTTCCGTAACAACCGTTTTCTCTTCACCTTCAACCACCTTTGGCTTTGGAGCTTCCACTTCCTTTTCACTCATAAGAGTGATGACTTTGTAATATTCCATTCGGTTAGGCTCCATGTGACTTGAGAACTTCTATATCAAGGACCACAAAATCCACCGGTAGGATTAATTTGTTTACTTTAACTAACACATTCTCATGGATACCCCATGGATAAGTAATAGATCTATCCATCATTTGTAAGGAAATTGAAGTAGACTTTACCTTACCAAGACCCAACTTTTTAAAGATGGATAGAGGTATAAGATTGATGCTTGCTTTAAGGTCATACAATACTTTCTCAAAAGTGCTCTCTTCAATAGTGCAAGGGATAATGAAGCTACCCGGATCCTTCATCTTTTGAGGTAACTTTCTTTAAAGAAGTACACTACATTCCTCTGTTAGCATCACCGTATCATAGTCCTCTAAACTTTTCTTCTTTGACAATACTTCCTTCACAAATTTCATATAGTATGACATTTTTTCTAAGGTATCCATAAAGGTAATGTTGGTGTTAATCTTTTTTAAGTTCTTAAGGACATTGGAGAATTGAGTGTCTAACTTTGTTTTGTAAAAGCGTTGAGGGTATAGCAATGGTAGGGTAATGATAGAAGGGTTGTTCAAAAAAGAAATGGAGTTGGGTTTATGATTCACCTTAGATAGTTCCGTAACAACCTTTTCTCTTCACCTTCAACCACCTTAGGCTTCGAAGCTTCTACTTCCTTTCCACTCCTAATAGTAATGACTTTGTAATACTCCCTTGGGTTAGGCTCCATGTGACTTAAGAACTTCTCGAAAGATTGGTCCTTGATTGCATCAATAAATTGGCCAACTTAACTCTCTAGGGACTTCATAGTGGACTCATGTTGGTGCAATGTGTCTCTATACCATTAAGATGGGTCTCATCTTTGTTAAATCTCTCCATTGTCTCATCAATGAAAGTGTATAAGAATTCTTCCAATGATGGCTTCTTCGCGACAATTGGTTGGTTATACATCGGTGGAGGTTGTAGTGCATTCTTTGAATTGCTATATGTTAGATTCTTATGATTACGTAATCCCGAATTGTATTGTGTAGGCACATGGGGTGGCATGTTGTTATTCCAAAAATTAAATTTCGGTTGTCAACATATTATACATGCTTCGGCTCACTACCTTCACTGGTATATGACACACTAGCAATTATTGCCGTATTCTTACTTGAAGAAGACTCTCTAGCATTGAGTGCAGAAACTTGGTTGGCTAAAGCCCAAAGTGAAACTATATTTGGAACCAATCTTGGTATCCATATTGGGGGCACCTTTGGATAAGGTCTTTTAATTGTTCCCAAGCATCATAGAAAGGCTCGAAGTCTAATTGCCTAAATTATGCTATTTTTTCACAAAGTTGTAAAGTCTTAGATGGTGGAAAGAACTTGGTGAGAAATATTTAGGCAACCTCTTCCCATATTTTAATACTTTTTGGTTGCAAAGATTGAATCCATCACCTTGCCTTGTACCTAAGAGAGAATGAGAATAAGTGTAGCAAATAACATCCTCTGTGACTCCATTAATTTTAATAGTATCATACACCTCTAAGAATATTACAAGATGAACACTCACGTCTTCGCTAGGCAATCCCCCACATTGATTTTGTTGAACCGTGTTAATAAGGGCCGACTTCAATTCAAAGTTATTGGCTTGAACCACTTGACACCGAATCCCCGAATATTTAATATTAACCACAGTCTTAAAATAGTCCCACAATGCCCGTGGTTGTTGATTGTTGTTGACTCTGTCAGGCATAACTTGAGCTTGATCTCCTATTTCTCTCCTAAGCCTTCGAAAAGTACAATTAGCTTTCAGATCAAAGGGCAAAAGCTCCAAGCTCTGAGCTCTTCCCATAAACCTTCAAACAACCAAAATAAAATCACAACTCAAAAAAAAACAAAAGAAAAAAAATGCCTAAAGTAATATTAAGTTGCCTATCCACAATATTAGCACCAATTCAAAATTAAAATCCCCAATAACAGTACCAAAAACTTGTTCACGAAATTATACGCACATGAATAAAATTATAAATGTACGGGGTCATGATCAAGTAATAAAATGATGAGTGAGTATCGTCCTACGAGATTGGTAATGATGAGAATGGAAAATGTCATATTTTTCTCTCTTAGTGTTTAGTCTTTATACTTATTTGGTGCTTAAATGTACTCATTATTCTTTTATTTTGATTTAGGATGCAAATGGAGGCATTAAATGCAAAAGAAAGCTAATTGGGCAATTTTTGTTAGTTTCAACATTGATTCATAATCAGGGTATACATCTCTTATCCGAGCTCCAATTGAGATGATTAAAGATGATATACAATTCTAAGATAGAGATCTACAACTTTCATGTTTTGAGTTTTGAGAGATACTGGCTGTATTAAGGTCAAAATCGGTCTTAAGATTGTTGCACCTACATTGTTGATGTTTTGGAATGTCAATGAGCCTGTAATTCTAATACATGGTTTATTTTAAGAAGTTTCCAGACCTTGTGTACGAAAATTCCAGCTGGAAAATCCACTATCTTAGTTATATTACGACTTTTTTATTTTTAATATTTTTCTTAATTAATCAGATTTGGATGTTATTATTTTAGGATAGTATTTAGAATATTTTTAGGATATCTTATAGGCTTCTACTACTATAAATAATGTGTAAAGGAGGAAAGAATAAGGTAGACTTCATACACTCCCCCCCTCCTTCCCCTCTCTCTCTTATTTAATTTCTCCTTTAAGTTTTCATTATGGCCTTGCGTGGCTAAACTTTTATAATTGGTCGAAGGAAATGGAAGCCTCGGAATCAATAAAACTATGAGATCTAATTTGTTTTTATTGTTCAATTTATGTTTTGAGTATTGGATGTTCTTTTGTGCCTATTTTTATGATTGTCTTGTTTAAGTACTAGGAGGCCTACTAGTTTATTAATCGTGGCAATCTACTGCTAAATTAGATGTCAAATCCATAATTGTTTGATCCCTCTAACTTGTGAAGCAATTAAGAATTAATAATTTGTAGCATAAAAAATTATTAGATCTTAAGAAGAATGCTTGACTAAATTAAATGTAACCATTTGTGCTTGTGTTGTTTAGTTTCATCGATCTCTCTAATTCTTTAGGTTGCTACTAGATTAAACCTTTAGCGCTTGCCTTAGGTTGTTTAATAGTTAGGGTTAATTAGATCATTTGTTTTCTAATTAAATGTGACTAAGGAGAGATAGGAAAAATATTACCAACGGTGTATATTCAAAGTGTGAATTGATACATACTTGCATCAATGATCAATTTTAAAATTTCGATGGTAAATGTTGACTTAGACCAAGGTTTGCTTTTTTGATTGATTTCAATACTTTAATTTGAATTGTTCCTTAGTTTTTTTTATAAATATTTTTGTTATACACAACCCCCTTATCTTTGTTCACATAGCATAAACTTAGGCTAGATACTCTATGTGGAAACGATCCTTGCTCACACTACTTTATGTATTTTTAAGAGTATAAGGTTTATTTTTGGTTGCTTGCAACAGTACACCAAATTTTAGCGCTGTTACTGGGGAGTGATTCTAGTTGATTTTTGTTCTTCTTGTAATCTTTATTACGTTCTTGAAATTTTAAAAAAATAATCACCTCACTTGTTTGTGTTTTAGCGTAGAATTTTTATTTATTTCATTACTGTAAATTTTAACCTGATTTATTTTTCATGGTTTATTAAAGTTTCTTTGATTGTTTATGATTGTTACTCAATCTTCTAATCAAGGTGCTTTGTAGTGCGGTCCATAAATTTTTAAGAGAACTATCTAACTCTTGATCTTCTAATGAGAGAACGTTGCGCAGGTTAAGGAAGGAAAATAAGAGAAATTCTTAAGAGAACTATCTAACTCTTGATTCCTTATTTGCTAGTGATTCTGATTCAGAAGATGAAGAAGTCATAGTTGGAAATCAAACTTTGGAAGAGCTTGCTGCCCCTGATTTGAATCAACAACCCTTATTCATAATGTTCCTTACTTTGGATGCTACTATTACTTTTAAATTAAAATTTGGACTAATACATCTCTTGCCCACTATTCATATCCTTGCAGATGAAGATCCTCATAAGCATCTAAAAGAGTTTTATGTGGTATGCATGAGTATGAAACCCACGAGGGTGACTGAAGAGCAAATTAAACTAAGAGTATTTTTATTTTCTTTGAAGGATTCAGCTGAGGATTGGCTTTATTGTCTACCCTCCAGGAGTATTAACACAAAGAATGAGATGAAGAGGTTGTTTTTGGAGAAATATTTCCTAGTTTTAAAGGCAACCAACATTCAAAAAGAAATTTGTTGTGTAAGGCAACACAATGGAGAATCCCTACATGAATATTGGGAACGTTTCAAGAAATTATGTACAAGATATCCATATAATCAAATTAGTGAGTAGCTACTTATCCAGTATTTGTATGAAGGCCTATCCACTAATAAGAGCATGATTGATGTTGCTAGAAGAGGAGCTTTGGTGGATAAAACTCCTGAGAAACTTGATTGCAAATATAGTGGTCAATTCTCAATAATTTGGCACTATGCTTGACCTTCCATCAAAGCATGTTAATGAGGTAAATATTTCCTCCCTTGAATAACAAATTACGAGTCTAACTTCTTTTGTTCATTAAATGATAGGTAATATGCAAACGACAAAGTCTTGTGGAATTTGTTTGGTAATAGGGCATCCAACTGATATCTGCACAACTCTTTAAGATAAGCCACTGAACAAGTGAATACGACAAGTGGTTTTCCTAGATAACAACAAAGGAAGTATGATCCTTATTCAAGCACGTATAACTGGGGATGGAAGGATCACCCTAATTTCAGCTATGAGAATCCACAAGTAAATCAGCCCACGACTTAAAATTGCACAAGTTACCAGCAATATAAGCAGCCATACCCCTCTAAACAACAATCGGGCCAAACTTCTAATTCTGGCATATCTTTAGAAATATTGTTAAGTCTCTTATCACTAATACTTTGCAATTTCAATGAGTGACGAAACAATTTCAACAAGAGGCGAGGGCTAATATTCAAAATTTGGACAATCAGATGGCTCAGATAGTAACCTCAATTAATCGGCTAGAGGCGCAAAGTTCAGAGAAATTACCCTCTCAAACGGTAGTAAATCCAAGAGAAAATACAAGTGCAATCATTTTGAGAAATGGTAAAGAGGTTGAGATTCCAGTAAAGGCTGCCCTTGCATCGTCAAAATAGAAAGAGGAGAAAAATGTCGTTGCAGACGGGAACATTCAATTGATGATGACATACCTAAGCGTAAGTTTTTGCCTCTTTCTTATTATAAACTAATACCTCATTTTCCTCAAGCTTTAGCATAATTTAAAAAAGATGAGCAAAATAAATATTTATATGAGACTTTTCGTAGATGCGAGGTAAATATTCCACTTTTAGATGTTATTAAACAAGTACCTTGTTATGCTAAATTCCTAAAAGAACTGTGACAATTAAGAGGAAACAAAAACTTAAAAGATGTGAGAAGGTAAGAGTAGGGAAGAATGCTTCTGCCGTTATTCAAAGAAAACTCAATACGAAGTGCAAAGATCCAGGTATGTTTACTATCCCTTGTACGATAGGTAACACTAGATTTGAGAAGGCCATGATAGCTTTAAGAGCTTTTATCAATGTCATGCCATATTTCATATATGTTTTTTTTAAAAACTTGGACCTTTGAATAAAATTGGTGTTGTGATTTAATTGGCTGATAGATCTAATGCCTATCTTAAGGGTGTAGTTAAGGGCGTTCTTGTGCAAGTTAATGATTTAGTTTTCCCTATTGATTTTATGTGCTTGATATAGAGAATAGTTATTAAACTACTCTTATGTTTTTAGGAAGACCACTCTTAAAGACATCAAAGACTAAAATAGATGTTCATAGTGGCACACTTACCATGAAATTTGATGGTCAAATTATTAAGTTTAATATTTATGATGCCATAAAATATTCTAGTGGTGATAATCCTAATTATTCTATTGATTGATTGATTCTTTTGCACTGGAACGTTTTAAACTTGATGGAAAAAATGGATTGGAAGTTGCCATTAGTAAGCATCTTGAGAAAAAGAATAAGAAGTTAGCCTTAAGTACTGATTTGTAGGAAACTGTTTTTAGCATTGAATGATTTTTTGAAGTTACAACAATCAGGTAATGTTCATTATATTATGTTACCAATTTCTAATGGGAGACCTTTACCCTCTATTTTGCAGGCCTCTATTCCAAATTTGAAGCCTCTCCCCAGTCACCTTAAGTATATGTTCCTTGGAGGCAGAGGAACGTTACTAGTGATCATCTCTAGTAAACTTAGTGCACCGTAATAAGAAAATCTTGTACAATTCCTTAAGGAGCATAAGACGGCTATTGGTTAGACAACTATGGATATTAAAGGAATTAGCTAGTCTATATGCATGCATTGTATCTTACTTGAAGAGGGAGCAAAAACGTCCTGTCAACTGCAAAGAAGATTGAACCCGCCTATGATGGATGTAGTAAATAAGGAGATCATCAAACTTCTTGAAGCAATAATTATTTATCCTATTTTAGATAGCAATTGGGTTATCCCAGTTCAAGTGGTTCCTAAAATTGGAATAACTATTATGAAAAATTAGAATAATGAATTAGTTCCTACTTGTGTTCAGAATAGGTGGCAGGTTTGTATAGATAATAAAAAATTAAATACTATAACCCATAAAGACTAGTTAACTTTACCTTTTATTGATCAAATGCTTGAAATATTAATTGGTCATTCTTACTATTGTTTCCTTGATGGTTATTCAGGTTATTTTTAAATTGTAATTACTCTGAAGGATTAAGAAAAACACGAATTTTACATGCCCATTCGGCACTTTTCATATCGTTTAATGCCTTTGGCCTTTGCAATGCCCCAGCCACTTTCTAAAGGTGTATGGTTAGCATATTTTCAGATTATATTGAGCATATCATGAAAGTCTTTATGGATGATTTAACAGTTTATGAAGACTTCTTTGATAATTATTTGTATAACCTTACACTTGTTCTTTAAAGATGCATAGAAACTAACCTTGTGTTAAATTATGAAAAATGTCATTTTATGGTTGAACAAGGTGTAGTTTTGGGTCATGTTGTTTCATCTAGGGGAATTGAGGTAGATAGTGCTAAAGTTAATATTATTCAATCCTTACCTTATCCCACTAGTGTGTAGGACGTTTGTTCTTTTCTTAGACATGCAGGCTTTTACCAAAGATTCATCAAGGACTTCTCCAAAATAGCAATACCCTTATGCAAGTTGCTACAAAAGGATGTGGCTTTTGAGTTCAATGAGGTATGTAAAAAGGCGTTTGATAAGTTGAAGGAACTATTGACTTCTACCCCAATTATCCAGCCCTCTGACTGGAACGTTCCTTTTGAGATAATGTGTGACGCAAATGATTATGCAGTAATAGCTGTTTTGGGTTAAAGAATTAAAAAAGCATCTCATGCCATTTATTATGCTTCAAGTACTTTAAATGATGCCTAGAGAAATTATTCTACTACAGAAAAAGAACTTTTAGCTGTTGTTTTTGCTTTAGAAAAGTTTTGATCTTATTTACTTGGTACTAAAGTCATTGTTTACTTTGATCATACTGCTCTTTATGATTTAATGATGAAGAAAAAGGTAAAACCAAGATTAAAAAGATAGATACTTCTCTTGAGTGAATTTGGTTTGGAGATCAAAGATAAAAGAGGGATAAAAAATCATGTCATAGATTATTTGAGTCGTTTAGTTTATGTAGAGGATGAACTTTGTCTGTAGAAAATGTTCCCTGATGAACAATTATTCTCTACGAGTGTGACATTACCTTGGTATGTGAATATTTTATTTGGTTACTAGTATGTTACTTACTAGTTTATCTGAGGCTCAAAGAGATATATCAAAAGTGATGCCAAATACTATATATGGGATGACCCATACTTATGGAAACATTGTGCAGATCAAGTGATAAGAATGTGAATTCCTAAAAATGAAATTATTTCTATTCTCACATTTGCATTCTTATGCTTGTAAAGGTCACTTTGGATCTAAAAGGACAGTGAGAAAAGTACTAGAATGTGGTTTCTATTAGTTGTCTTTATTCCAAGATTTATATTTTTTTTGCAAGTCAAGCAATCACTGTTAAAAGACAGGTAATATATACCAAAGGAATGAGAAGGAATATATACCCTATACTATTTTGCAAAAGTTTTTATGTTTAGGGCATCGATTTCATGGAACCATTCTTTATCTTTCAGTTATATTTATATTTTGCTTGCTATTGATTATATCTTGAAATGGATGAAAGCTAAAGCTACCAGGACTGATGATTCTAAAGTTGTAATAGATTTTTATCAAGTCTAACATATCCTCAAAGATTGGAATTCCAAGAACTCTAATAAGTGATCGAGGCACTCATTTTTGTAATCGAACTGTGGAGACTTTGTTGAGAAAGTACCATGTGGCCCATAAGGTGTAAATTGCCAATCATCCATAAACTAATGGACAAGCAAAAGTGTCAAATCGAGAGATCAAGTCTATAATTGAACAGTGGTCAATCTAAAAACAAATATTGGAGTTTGCGCTTGGATGATGCCTTGTGGGCATATAAGACTACATATAAAACACCCATTGGTATGTCACCTTATCAATTAATGTTTGGGAAACCATGCCAGCTTCCTGTTGAGTTAGAACACAAGGCTTATTGGGCTATCAAGAGTTTCAACATGAAAATGGATGAAAGTAGAGAACACAAGAAGTTGCAATGCAACTACAATAGTTCGAGGAAATTCGCAATAATACCTATGAGAATGCAAGGATTTACAAGGAAAAGATAAAGGCTTTTTATGATAATATGATCTCTAAGAAAGATTTTAAAGTTGGTCAAAAAGTCATTCTATACAATTCACAGCTTCATTTGTTTTTGGGTAAGTTGCGTTCTTGTTGGATTTGACCTTTTGTTGTTTCTAATATTTTTTCTTATGGAGCAGTTGAAATTCCAAGTTTAGCAACTTTTAAAGTATTCAAGGTGAATGGCTATAGACTTAAGCCTATGGAGGTTTCCAAGTAAAGAATGTGGCAAAACTAGACCTTGAGGATCGGATTTATACTGATTGAAGAAGGAAGTATTGAGTCGAGCCAATGATAATAAACAAAGGCGTTGTTTAGGAGGCAACCCAAAGGGAGTTCATTTTTCTTTACATTTATATTTGGATATTTTTGCCTTTTCTTTGAATTTTACCTTACATTAGGGACAATGAAAATTTTAAGTGTAGGGGAGGGAATTTAGGTTGTGTTTTAATTTTACGTGGTTTTTAAAAAAAAATAGTTTTGCTCTTTGTTTTTGTGATTTTCAACGATTTTTTGTTGTGTATGTCATGAGCAAGATTTAGTTGAGCTTGAAATATTTATAACATGATTAAATAAGTAATCTTCTAACTTAGAATTAATTAGTCTAGTTATTTTCCTTAGGAATGGTAGTAACTAAATTAAGTTTACAAAAGCTGGTGAAATTTTGAGCCTTTAGACTGACACATCCATATCAGTCCTATTATTTTCTTTAATGTGAGATATTCTTCCATGGATTTGTTTCTCTAGAACTTTCCTTAATTCTCTTTCAAGATCATATTGACACATGCATGCATGAACACGATTAAGGCTCTTTTTGTTATAAGCTACATAAGCCAAATAGCCTACCTTACAACTAAATTTTCTCTTCGTTGAACCCCTTTGAGCTTTATTGGTTTTTTTTCTTTTATTGTAAACCCACGTTACAAGCTTTAAACCCAAAAAAATAATGCCTTACCTAAGCCGTAAAGCTAGTGGGGCATTACTTATCATTATGATATGTATAGGTGTGCAAGAAATAAGTATAAGGGTGTCTGGATTTGTGGTATGGCTATGACTGGTGAAATAGAACATGTTTTCATTCTTAATTCATGAAGTTCCATTGTTGATGTAATTTTGGTATAAAAAACAAAGAAAGAAATAAAGTGATGGAGGAAATTACTTTTAATGTTACAAACTGTCTATGATATATACAAAGGTGGAAGCTATTACAAATGATTATTCTTTGCTACAAGCGAAAAGTGTTCCTTTGAATGATCTCTTTTTCAATGAAGGAGTTTAACATGGTTTAAATCCTTAAAGCCAAATTAAAGAAGCTGCTAAATTGAGTGATTGGTTTTACATGTCTTATATATTCGAGCTTGAGTTGATTCACTTTTGCTCCACTAGTTTCGATGACTATTGAGCTACATTCCCAACTATTTCCCACCTTGATCCTAAAATTTGATATAACCCTTGAAAAGTCCTTATGATTCGTGTTATGCATGTGATCCCAATGATGGAGAATGAGAAGATATACAGGCCTATGGTAGATCATTTCCATTGGAATGAATTTGAGCGAAACACATACCCTTCAAACACATGAGAGTCGAGTATTTATTTTCGTGAGGGTCTTCGTATTTAATTTACTCCATCTTTGAGTGAAAATACTTACTAAGTAATTGTAAGTTGTTTAAGAATATTTATTCATGATCTGTTATGAGTTCTGAAGAGCTTGGTTGTTCTTTGTTGATGACATTGCAACCTTGCTGTTTTTAGGAAAGTAAATTTGAGTTTTACCTAAGGAAAGCAAAAGTTAATTGTGGGGGAATTTGATGAGAATGAAAAATATCAAAATTTTCTCCCTTAATGTTTAGTATTTTTTACTTAATTGGTGCCAAAATATACTAATTATTCTTATATTTTGATTTATGATGCAAATGGAGGTGTTAAATGCAGAATGAAACTAATTGGGCAATTTTTGACAATTTCAACAAATCTCTCATCAGAGCTCTAATTGAGCTGATTCAAGATGCTATGGAACGAGAAGCTAGAGCTCTATTAATTGAACGTTTTTAGTTTTGAGAGATATTGGCTGTATCAAGGACAAAATCAACTGCAACTAAGGAGAGATCGAAAAATAGTTTCAACGGTGAATATTCAAAGTGTTAATTGATACATACTTGCATCAATGATCAGTTGTAAAATTTCAAAAGTGGATGTTGACTTAGACCAAGGTTTGTTTTTTTGATTGATTTCAATACTTCATTTTGAATTGTTAATTAGTTTTTTTAAAAGAAATTATTTTTGTTATACTCAAACCCCTTCCCTCCCCTCAATCCTATCCTTGTTGACGTGGTATAAAATTAAGCTAAATACTCTTCGTGAAAACGATCTTTACTTACAGTACTACATGTAGTTTTAGGAGTATAAGGTTTATTTTTGGTTGCCGACGACAGCACACTAGGTATCCTAAATTAATGCTAAGTATTATGGTGTTGAAAACCTAACGTTATCTTGGCTAATCTAAAAGCTAAGGTGAATATGGAATTAAAATGCTTTAACTGAACGATTTAGTAAATTAAAGAGCTGAGAGTTCTATAGTAATGGGTTATAGGGACTTGATCTCACTCTACCGTTCCTATGTTCTTTATCATTAGTAATTACCAACTAATCTTATGTATTCATTAATCAATGGTATAGAATTAATCTTAGTACATCTCCCAAGTGTCAAACGAGACCTTATGGATATACAACTAAGCATATATCCCTATCTAACTCGTTATACATATATGCATTAAGCTATCCTTAAATGATTACTCTAAGTCTATTAGCCTCCCAACTCAATAAACTCAAAGTTATCCTTTTTTAAATCCAACACATGGATTAAACTCTCCCAATTACATAACTCAAGTGTTTAAAACATCTAATCAAACTTTAAACAAATTAGAAGCATTAAGCACATAAAAAGCATAAATGAATAAACACAAAATAGTCATTAATCATATAACAACTTTAAAATATAGTATTCAATATAGCTAAATCAAGTCCCAGAACATATAATCTAGCTAGCCATAGTGAAATATTCAATTACATTAATCCAAATATTCACAAGAGTAATTATGTTCAAACAACACAAATTACAAAAAAAAACTTAAAATAAAAGTAAATGAAGTAAAGAGAAAAAATGAACTAGTTGGAGAAATCTTGCGAAGCCTTTAATCTTTAATGGTCTTCTCAAAATCCAAGCTCTAATGTGTTTCTCTCACTAAAATCTTTTGTTTTTCTCTCTCTTTCATGCTCTCCTCCTTCCTTTTAAATGACTTTTTTAATATTCTTTTTATAGGCTTAAAAAATAGGCTTCAAAATTAAGGCATAAAATAAAAAATAAAATTGCGGTGCTAGTGGCACTTGGGCGCCCAAGTGCCAAACATTCTGCCAATAGGAGCTCGATTTGGCACTTGGGTGCCAAACATAGAGCACTGTAGCAAAAAATATATAAAATGTATTTGGTTTTTTTTGCCTTGTTTTTCTTGAATTTTCATTCTAAATAGCCCAATCAACTTGAAACCTATAAAATGACATTAATATATATAAAAAGTCACATATTTACATTTAAAATAAGCAATTATCAAATAAATGAGGATATAACATCAAATATAAAATGCATTTATCAGCACCAATTGATGCTTAAGTTCTTGAAATGTTTTCTCACACTCATCCGACCATTGAAACTTGTCATTATTTCTTGTCAACTGGGTTAAGGGTGAAGCTATCTTAGAGAATTTCTCAATAAATCGCCTGTAATATCCCACTAGCCTAAGAAAACTTTGAACTTCTCTAACATTAGTCGATTTGGGCCAATTCACCACTACTTCAATTTTGCTCGGATCTATTGAGATTCTTTTTGAGGAAATAACATGTCCAAAAAATACAATTCGGTCCATCCAAAATTCACACTTTTTGAACTTTGCATAAAGCTGCTTCTCCTTTAACGCTCGTAAAACCATTCTTAAATGCTCTTCATGTTCTCTTTTACTCTTAAAATACACCAGGATGTTATCAATGAACACTATAACAAATTTATCAAAATAATTCTTGAATACCTGATTCATAAGATCCATAAAAGCAGCATGAGCATTTGTCAACCTAAATGGCATCATAATAAACTCATAATGTTCATATCTAGTACGAAATGCAGTTTTTAGAATGACTTTTTTCTTGATCTTTAATTGATGATACCCAGAACGAAGATCAATTTTTGAGAACACACATGCTCTGTGCAACTGATCAAATAAATCATTAATTCTTGGAAGTGGGTACTTATTCTTCATAGTCACACGGTTCAGTTCTCGATAATCAATGCATAATCTCTTCGAACTATCCTTCTTTATAACAAAAAGAACCAGAGCACCTTAAGGTGAAACACTCGGGGGAATAAAACCCTTCTCCAGCAATTCTTTAATTACTCCTTCGATTCTTTAAGCTTTATTGGTGCCATATGATAAGGTACTTTAGATATAGGAGCAGTTCTTGGCAAATGTTCTATGGTGAATTTAACCTCACGATCATGTGGTACTCCAGGTAAATCTTCGGGAAAGACATTTATAAACTCATTCACCACTGGAACATCTTGAATTTCCATTTTAGTTTTCTTAGTATTCATTAAAGTTGTTTAAGAAACCCTGATAACCCTTCTTAAGGCTTTTCCAAGCTTGCAAAGCATATATCACTCTTGGCATTGAGCGTAATTTAGAACCAACAAATCTAAATTCAGGCTCTCCAAGCAGTTGGAAAATAACATTTCTTTTAAAGCATTTAACATTAGCATGGTGTATAGATAACCAATCTATGCTGAATATGACATCAAAATCATGCATATTTAAGATTATCAAATCTGCTTGTAGCACTTTATCTCCTATTTCAATCTTACATGATTTCACCACTTCTGTAGTACACATCAAGTCTTTTGAAAGAGTTACAACACACAATTATAAATCCAAAGGTTCTGCCATAATACCTATACCTCTCACAAATGTATATGACATAAATGAATGGGTAGAACCTGAATAAAAAAATGCTAAACTATGGTGACCGAACACATAAATATTACTTACCACCACAGATGGAGTAGTTTCTGCCTCTTGCCTGGTAAGAGCATAAACTCTTGCATGCGTTTTCTAGTCCTTCTTAATTCTACCTTGATTCTTTTTTATTTCAGGCAATTCTGAATAAAATGACCATTCCTTCCACACTTGAAACAAGCTCCAATCTTCTTTTAGCACACACTTCATGTCATTTTCTATTAGTATGATATAATGGAATTTCTTTTTTCCAAAATCATCTTTTTGTCTTTTCTTTCCTTTTCACTTGTCAAACTTTTTTTTACTGTTCTTACCCCATGATTTCTTTTCTGATAGGTGTTGGCCTACATGCTTGGATTCAGATGCAATAGCTAATTCTTCAACGCTTGTCAAAATCTGAGCCTTTTGTAGTACTACACAATGTGTCCATAACTCAAGTACAGATATCAACATCTTTAGCTCTAGCTTAAGGCCTTTTGTCAAACCATTTAGCCTTGCATACTTTGGTGCCCACTAAGTAGGGAGCAAACCTGGATAACTCTTTGAACTTCCTTTCATACTCTATTAAAGATATTGTGCCTTGGGTGAGCTGGATGAACTCTGCTTCTTTTTCATTTCTCAAGGATTAGGGAAAATATTTCTCATTAAATATTTCTTTAAACTTAGTCTATGTCATTTGGCTCTCATTAACATTCAAAGTCCGTATAGTTATCACATATAACATAATGAGCTAATTTCATTCGTTGACGATATACCGTATGAGAGGATTAGTGTAAGTGGGGCATAGATTTCACACACATAAAACACTTATACGCGAATGTAAGACCCATTCTCTCACCTTAATTATCGATGAGTCCTTCTACATACACTAATACACCATCATATGAATGTGACGACTCACTCTTCTTTTAAGGTACCCATAGAATCCTCCTTACATACGGAACACATATCACTTATACCAATCATAAGGGAAAGGTTATACATAAAGGCTCCACATATTACATAAGATGCCTACTAAGTAAATAGTGAGTTTAAGTATCCGAAAAATACATAAAACATATCTCATGAACATCTTTCACTTCAAAAGATTTCTTTCTTAAGCACAGTTCACTTTGAAAGCTCACTTTCATAAACACATGTACGACATGTATATCTATGCTCAATGCTAATGCTTACATTCATTAACATATACCATTCACATTTTAAAGCAAAATATACTTGGCATGATATAAACATATTTCAAATTAGATTTGCAAAATCATGCACAAACATATGCTATGTTTATTGTGATTCTAGTAAAAGTCTAGTATACTTACCTCTCATCGATCATATAAAAAACTTTAATCTTCTTAACCTATGAATAGAGATTAACCCCTTTAATAAGCATCACTATTCACACAAAATACTTTAAAATAACTTATGAAACTACACTAATTACACTTATCACATCAAATTGGTTCACTGTCTTGGTTTCTCAAAACTTGTCAATTCTGACCACATGCACTTAATCAAATTTTTTTATACATCAATTGATGTCTAATTACCACAAAATTATAATTTGTCATTCTTGACTCATATATCATTATCATACATAGAGATTATCTCATAATTCTAAAAAATATTATTTTATAATCACTCTCAAATCTAAACTATAATACTAACAAGATCAGAATATTGACTGAATAATATTCAGTATCTCAATTTTATAAAATCAAATACCATCTTAAAAACTGTGGAACCATAACAAAATTGCTCTTGACAAAGCTTAGTCCATAATATATAATCCATAACTGAATCAACACAAAATATATTTTTAAAATGATTTTACTCCAAAGATTTCAAACTTTGCCAAGCGAAATCTTGCACTAAGTTTATATAATTTATATTGAATCCATAAATTTACCTTTTTACCCTTATAGAATTTTATCAATCCAATTCAACATTTACCCCATTTTTCTTGCAATAGCTCATAATCCAATTATACCATATGGTTTGGGCCTAGCTTATTGAATCTAAATAAATCACATTCTAACTCATAACACATGTTCTTAGGCCTAATATCATTAAGCCTACATAAATTCTAGTTTACTTATAATAAGCCAATTACTTAACTTAAAAAATGGATTCATACTCTTAAGTAATAAACAAAACTTTAGTAAAATGGGACAAATCTATTTTTCTAATAATATACAAACAACAATTAAATCTAAACTTGAAACAAACACTTTCACTTACTATGCACAAGTTGTTATCACATCGTAGGTCTATCAATTCTTCTATTAACTTAAATGCTAATCAATCTTTAAATCTATAAGAGTTGTGCTTATATATATGAGAAGTAAAGAGTAGTAAAATAAATAATTATTTTACATATTTTACGTTCTGAGAAAGAATTAGATTAATCATTTTCTCTCAATCTATAGCATTGGTAAAGAAGATTCACGTGCTCACATATGTGAGTTTGAATATTAAAGATAGTAGAAAAGATTACAATTAATCAATTAAAATTTAATAAAAATAGAATTGAGATAATTCTCTAACATTATACATATAATTATGAGTAAGATGATTTAGTATTAATATTAATTTTATCAAAAAAAAAATTCAACAATAATAATATACAAATTAAATATGTAGCATATATACAAAAGTAATGTATATTTAATTATTTAGTGTGAAAATAATATTTGTATGTGACATATACATATAAATAATGTTTTAAATAAGAACGAAAAATTTCATCCATTAAATATAATTTTTTTTCTTTTATTTTTATTTTACAATTATCTGAGCTACGCCTAAACGCGTCTTTTGCGAAAATAAAGAAGATATATGATGAAAATTTATGCTGGGAACTGGGAAGGTATTACACATCATTTAACGGAATGGAACTCTTAGAAATATGAATGACACTCACACTGGTGCATTTATTAGTTATTTATTATGGGGGAGAAAAATAAAGCTTCAGCGGTGCAATTTGTTCTGAAAAGACGTTAGGCCTTATAGATTTTATCTGAGCACAATATTCTGACGGCAGCTTAATCTTCAAAATAGGTGGTGTTTATAAAGAAAGCTCCCAAGATAAAATGGACATGAACTACTATTGCTAAGCAGTAAGCTGGGGTCAATTACATGTTTTTTTTTCCATCTAAGTTGGGCTGGGTCTGCACATCATAATCTTTATTTATTTATTTATCACTATATCAACTAATTAGTTTGTGTTTGTGCATGGGGACTCTGATGGAAATAAGGTTTAAGTAAATGTTAGAATTAAAAAAAGGTTATACTATTTTAAATATCTAAACCTTATAATAGTTTTTTGAAAAAATGTTTAGAAATAGACATTTTTTAGAAGCAAAAAATTATTTTAGTCACAAAATAAATTTATAAATTTTATTAACTATCTTGATTTTCAGACCATTTTATTTTTGAAGCATTTTTTTGCATCTTTCTCATTTTAAAATTTTGATTCAAAAAACATTTTAAAATTAATTTAAATGAGTAAATTTGAAATGGAATAAGTTAAAATTTAATAAAATTTAATTAAAAAAAGTTAAAAAATTTAACAAAAAAATTAGAAAAGAAAGCTAAGGCGGACAAGACCTCGCGCCCTCCTTGCACCCAACTCGCCCCACGTCCCGTGCACGGGTAATGTCTTGTACTGGAGATAACTTAAGACCAAGTGGTATATATTATCATATTATATTTTATACGTTAATTTGTAATATAATGTCACAGCTAGTTTCATGCTATTGTGAATTGTCTGAGGGTTACATCTACTTCTTTTGGCACACAAAAGATAGTGCTACCTGTCTGTAGTATATTACATCATGTCCATGATGGATGCATGATGCCTTGCTTTGTTGTATCAAAATCAAAATTAAATGTTCAAAGTAATCATGACTATAATGACTTATTTAAAGAAAGAATCATTCAAATCCCTTTTTTATTTTTTACTTTTGTTGGTTTCATCTAATTCCTATAAACAATGATAGCGACGTAAGAAGGCCCTTTATTTTTAACTGTCCCATTATCGCGCAACTTGAAGACCTTGTTCTTCTCTAAAATAAGAACAGAAAGAGAAAAGAATGCTCAGTAATCTGTGTTACTTATAATCATGATTATAATTATTTATATAACGAAAGAATGGTCACGATGTTAATTCAAAAATAGTTTTATATATATCTTAAATAATATGAAACCAAAGAAATCTTTGCTGGATTTCCCTTGCTTAATTTGTAAATTAACTAATTAGTTAAGCAATTATCTATTATCACTTAATCAGCATCATGGTTTGCACTAAGTAGATCATATATAAATAATATTGGATTGATACCACCCCAGGAACATAAGTCAACTGCTCCCATAATAGATAAGCTTATTTAATGGCTAAATTTTGAATTATTATTGTGCTAACAAGATGCATTGGTGTATCAGTCCGATTCTAGTATTCTATTACACAAGTAGATATAGAGATATCCTTTTAGAATCTCACAAAATAGGCAACAGCAGCAGCCTGTTCGGACTATTCAAAGTTGAGGAAAACACATCAATTCTTTAAAAACTTCTTTAAAGTTTTAATTTAAAAATGAAACGTAATTTTCCCCCAAAAAAGAAAATGTTGCTTTTAATTGACAATACAGAAGTGGCCCTCCTTTTTGCATATGGAAGCTTTTTATTACAGGTTCATTCACTATCTCTTCCAATCAATCATTTGCTTCACCAATTCTTGCAATAGATTTTCAACAAAAGAAAAAAAAAATCTTACAGAAAAGAAAGTTGGAAGCAACAAGGGGTAAAAGATGAAGAAGAGAAGAGAAAAGGATTTCAGGGCCAACGTGTCAAAATGTCCACCATTAATCAGTAGTATTTTTCATTTATAATTTTGTATACTACTGTTACTGCTAAGTTCGATGTTGTAAATCTAACAGTACAACACTCTAACACTTCACAATAAAATGATTCAAGAATCAAAAAACTTATGCACAACATAACAAGCAAGATTTATTGTGGTTCGATTACTGAATTATAGCCTACATTTATTCGGACTCAACAACAGAAGCTCCACTATATTATATCAAGAACATATTACAGCCCTAATGCTATAAATTACTCACTCTCAGTTACTATCACAATTACTGAAAACAAAATCAGGAATACAACCCAAGAAGAAACCCTAAATCACTTAGAGAGAACAAAGTCGAAAATAGAAGAATAATCTAGAGAATGAAAGTGAGTTTAACCCTAAGAATAACACAAATATATATACAGCTTAAACGGCACTGTTTTCACTCATTAGGTTAACACATAATGTAAAATATAATTTAAGTGTTAGGTTTGTGCTTACGTGCCTTCACTATTTGTATGAATATTTATTTTGTAATATTTATAATAAATATTTTACTAGATCGCTAATAACATTTATTAATTGGTACTAAAGCTTGTAACACTATAGACATTGTATGATCTAAAAGAGTTCAAATATAATTTAAAGAAGTTTAGACCAGTGCTAAGAGTTAGTATGTTATAAGAGTCAGCGAGATCTAAAAGGTTAAAACTCTGTCTATAATGGGATAAAAATCTGAGAGTCTACTTGTAATGACATAGTTGTAAAGAGTTGCAAAAGGTGCTATAAAATGTCATTATGTAAGTATGTTCTCAAATATAGCGTTCCTAATTTATGTTGCAGATCTATTGGTGAATCACTATTATACAGATTAGTGTATGTCTATATCTGTATTGTATAGATGATTGTTCTTAGTTGATTATGAGTTTAGTGGAAACTTGTATAAACATGTAGGTATTTAATCCTATCGAGTTGAGTAGTATTCGTGGTCCTTCAACCTGAGTGTCACGGTGGGCTTGTGGATAATCCACTATACTTTGATTTCACGTATGTCAGAAACCTTTAATGGTCTGACGACTACGTGTCACTGGGTATGATCTGATGCTCATGCAGTTCAGTGTGTATAGATACGAGATCTGACAGCTCACATAGGTGGGTTGTATATCTAATGCCCCAAGATTGTATCTTTCAAAATCTTATAGCCATAAGTAATGAACCCGAAAAAAGAGTTTCCTATAAGGTTAAGCAATATAGCTAACGTATGCATAGGGCATCGATCACGGACTTATGAAATATTTCCATTTAATAAATCGGATGTAGACCTAAGGAGTCCCAATATGAAATGTACTCTTTGTGCACTTGGGTAATATAACATATTTAATAGTTTAATATAGTAAAATTCAGTAATTTATTATAATTAAGTTAACTAAAGCATATGCTTAAATAGTGGGACCTATTTTAGGTTAACTTGGTAATCTAGTAAGGACATAAATATAATTTTACTTAATGATTATTTAATTATTAAATAAATATTTAATTATTAAATAATTAAATAAATATTTATTTATTTAATAGTTAAATAAATAATTTAACTTAACTATGGTTAAAAGTTAACTATAAAGTTAAGTTAAGTTAATCTTACTTAATGTTTAAGTAAAAGTTGACCTACCCATGGTTAAGTTAGTTAACTAGAGTTAGATTATTTAAATATTTATTTAACCTAAGTGTTAAGTTAAACTAACCTAATTAGGATTAAATGTTAACTATGGTTAGGTTAAGTTAAATGTAAATGCAAATTAAGTGAAATTAAATGAAATTAAATTCATTTGTATATATTTCCAAAATGTAATTAAAATTAAGCAGTTAATTTTATTTTTTACCAAGTGATTGGCCAGACATCAAAGAAAAATAAGAAGAAAAATAGTTTTCTTAATTTTGAATTCATAATTAAATTTTGTTTTTATTAGGCTTAAAACCAATTAAGCAAAAATAAGTATTTGATCAATTGATTAAGTGTTAATGAAAGAAAAACAAAAAACTTAAGTTTAATTTGTTAAACTTTTTGCTGGATTAAAATACTGTCATTTTACATAATCAATTCCACAATTGTTGATTATTAAAATTGATCATAGTTTGCATTTCAAGTGGACTTCAAGAATTTTGATCCAAAGGCTTCAAGGGTTATTTTTTAATTTCGTTGTTAATTTGATTAATATGTAATAATTGTATTTACTGCAAATTTTTATGCTTCTGTTGTATATGTATGTGTGAGATAGGTATATTTTGTTGCTAAACACATATACCACATGCATGCATCCTAAATAAATTAACACCCAACAATTGGTATCAGAGCATTTTATGTTGTTTTGAGAATTATTAGTGTTGGCTATGTTGTAAGACAAGTTTCGAGACTGTTTGGGGTGTATTTTAAGTGTTAAAAATGTAAAACCAGTAAAAATAGCCTCTAAAACACCGCAACATTTACTTCCAACGCTCCAGCATTCATGATGAATACCGTAGCATTGGGGCTTTTAGGCCTCAATGCCGTAGCGTTCATGCTTGGCACCGCGGTGTTGAAAGCACAACGCTAAAAAGCAAGAGCCCCAGCACTGAGGCTTTTGAAGCCCTAGCGTAGTAGCGCTAAATTATCAACACCTTGTCGTTGGGGGTTAGGCCTCGAATGCCGCGGTGCTGGTAAGCCAACGCCGTGGCATTGACACTAGAAAAAAAAAGAGTAAATTTTTTATATTTTTGCGTGTGGATGTTTTATGAGATGTAGTAATAAGAGTTATTAGTCTGCATGATAAGCCAAGGATATTATATTTTTTTGTGTTGGTAACCACAATGAGAGCCTTACTGGTGGGAGTTAGTTGTGTTTGCATAAGATTAAATAATTGATTGAGAATAACCTTCTCATATGATGAGAGCCTGTACTTAAAATATCTCTTAATCAAATTGAATTTTATTATATTATGAGTTAATATTTTAAATAGTATGCCTTGTCAATACAGTGTTAGATGGGTCACTATAGTCTTTTTTAATATTGTTTCAGCGTGAGGGATTTGATCGGTGTAATTTGGACTGTGCCGATAAAGCATGAGATGAGTCAAATATATATGAACATGTTATCCAATATTGCTTTAGCATGAAGGTAAAGTCAATAACATATATTTGATAATTGACAAGTTAATCTGGAGTACACTTGCCCAATATTGCTTTATCATAAGGATAAGGTGTATTTAAGATTAGTAGTAAGAGTTGTATGAGATAAAATTGACAAGAGTTGTCTACCTGTTGGGTTTACAAAGGCCTATATTGCTTTAGCGTGAGACTGGAGTAAAATGCCAATGGGGTCTACTTCTCACTATATAGTTTAAATTTTTTTAAACTATCGTTATCCCGTTATAGAAATTAAATGGATTATGTAAAGCAGTGGAATGACGTTTTTAAATTAAAAATTGTATAATTGTTATACCCATAATTTAAAATATTTTAATTAGCGATTTAATTAATTTAAAATTCGTTGACATCTTTTATTTTATTTTGTCTTGTGAAGATTAATATGGCTTCAAATAACCATTTGATGCACATTCTTGATGCTAATCAACTCAAGGGTGCTAAAAACTATTCAGATTGGATGATCAATCTCAGAATTGTTTTGAATTCTAAGAAACTTGAATATATTATTGACCAGAAAATGCCCAGAGGTATTTTTTATGATGCCACCCAAAAAGAAAAGGTGACATATTAGAAATGGTTGGATGATGATTTAAAAGTTAAATCTTACATCCTTGCCTCTATGTCTAATCAACTGTAGAGAGAGCATCTCCATATAGACAATGCTAACAGCATCATGCTCCACCTATAGGAGCCTTTTGGTGATAGACCTTAGGTTGAAATATACGGTGTCGCCAAAACGCTTTTATAGGCTAAACTTCCTGAGGGCAGTCCAGTCAGTCCTTATGTCCTCAAAATTATTAGATATATTAAGAGGCTTCAGACTATGGACATTTATTTGAATAATAATTTAGGAAATAGTTTGATTCTTCAGTCACTTCCAGGATTATTCACGCAGTTCATCATGAACTTCAATATGCAGGGATTGACTCCTACCTATGCTGGTCTTTATAATATGTTGAAGACAGAAGATGAGGACATGCATATAAGGGCTCGGCCCTCTTCGTTCAAGGTGCTTCATCTTCTACCCCAAAGGCTTCTAGAAAGTTCAAAGAGAAGAAGAAGATGAAGATGAGGCAAACACCCCAAACGCGTCCTCAGAAGGCGATTCATATCCAAACCTTTAGAGAATAGTAAGGCAAAAGGAAAATATTTCTTTTACAGTAAGGATGGGCACTGAAAACATAACTGCCTAAAATATCTTGCAAGCTTGAAGAAGACTCCCTCGGGTATTTACTTTCCTATCATAGACATTTCTTTAGCATTTGATGCTAGTATAGGCTAGGTATTAGATACAGTATGTCCTTCTTACATCTGTATTGTATTACAGGGTTTGAGGGAAGTTAGATTACTTCAACCAGGAGAGGTAAAGCTTCGAGCTGAAAATAGTGATTTCCTATAGGTTGAAGCAGTTGGACATTTAGGTTTACTTCTCCCTTGTAATAAAATAGTTGTATTGTATAATTGTTATTACAGGGTTTGAGGGAAGTTAGATTACTTCAACTAGGAGAGGTAAAGCTTCGAGCTGAAAATGGTGATTTCCTATAGGTTGAAGCAGTTGGACATTTAGGTTTACTTTTCCCTTGTAATAAAATAGTTGTATTATATAATTGTTATTATGTTTCTAGTATCATCAAACGGATTATATCTCTTCCTGTACTCGACAGTGAAAGGTATTATATGTATATTTAAAACTGTTCTTTATGTTTATATAAAATGCATGATGTTTTATTAGCTGAGTGTTAGTTAGTAAATGGACAATATATATTAGATACAACTAGAAATGTTATGAATGTGCAAGCTAAAAATCTTTAAATGAAACAAAATTATAGCATACAAGATTAGGTCACATAGGTGTAAGACGCCTAATCTGTATAGTCAAGAATTGTGAGATACTTGATCTGAATAAATAGCCTTATCTAATTTGTGAATTATGTATTCAAGGAATGTTGATCAAATCTCTATTTCCTAGTGTTGGACATTGTACCTCAGATTTATTGGAACTGGTACATAGTGATGTATATGAACAATGAATCACATTGTGATTGGTGGATTTTGATACTTTGTACCTTTTATTGATGATCGTATGTGTTTATTTTGAAACATAAGTTAGAAACCTTTGAAAAATTTAAAGAATTCTAACTTAAAGTGGAGAAACAAACCAAGATGTACATTAAGTGTCTTCGATCAGATCGAGGCGATGAGTATATGAGCAGTGAATTCTGGAATTATTTAAAGGAAAATGAGATTCTAGCTCAATATAGTCTACTAGGTACTCCACAACACAATGGTGTCTCAGAGAGGAGGAATAATATTTTATTGGATATAGTCTAATCGATGATAAGCTTTTCTGATCTTCTTGAATATCTGTTAAGTCATGCTCTAGAAATTATTGCTCATATATTGAACAGAGTTTCATCTAAAGTTGTTCACTTCACTCTATATCAGATATTGAATGGAAGGACACCGAGTCTTAAATATTTTAAGATTTAGGGTTATTTTACTTATGTAAATGTTGCACAATAGGATAAACTTGCACCTAGGTAGTACAAGTATCGGTTCATTAGCTATCCCAAGAATTCAATGTGATACCAATTCTATGATCCTAAACAACGAAACGTGTTCGTTGCTCGCAATACCACTTTATTTGAGAAATAGTTTCTCATAGATCATGGCGATTGTAAAAAGATTGAACTTGATGAAGTCAATCAAAATCAAGATGAACCACCAATGGAAACTTAGGCTCAATTGAGCAGAATATCTTTAACACCCCCTCCACATAGATAAAAAAAGATGTCTAGGCCATCTATTATGGTTAGATGCCTGAAGGATCACTTAGAGTTTTCTTAATTAAAGAAAATGATCATTTGACCTATAGGGAGGTGATGTTGGACATCGAATTTAGAAAATGGCAAGATACCATGAAATTCGAAATTGACTCTATGCATCAAAATCAAGTCTGGAACTTGGTTCAACTTCTTGAAGGAATTGTTCCTATTGGTTATAAATGAATTTACAAACAGAAGCATAGGCTTGATAGCAAGGTTGAAACCTTTAAAGCCCGACTGGTAGTTAAAGGTTATACTCAGCGATCTCGAATTGATTATGAGGAAACCTTTACACCAGTAGCGATGCTTAAGTCAATTCGAATATTATTAGCATTTGCTGCATACTATGACTATGAGATATGACAGATGGATGTAAAGGCAATTCTTGAATGAATATCTAGAATAAGAGATATAAATGGAAAAACCTGAAGGTTTTACATCCAGCTTAACCTCTGGTCTAATAAGCAAACTGAAGAAGTCCATTTATAGACTTAAGCAGTCCTCCCAAAGTTGAAATCTTCGTTTTGATAAAGTAATCAGAGAGTATGGTTTCATAAAAAATGAATAAGAAGCTTGTGTGTACATAAAAGTCAGTAGGAGCATGATAGTTTTCTTAGTTCTCTATGTGAATAACATACTTATTATTGGGAATGATATTGGTATGTTACAATCAGTTAAGAGCTATCTGAGTAAGAACTCCTCTATGAAGAATTTGGGAGAGGCTTTTTTATGCTAGGTATAAAACTCTATAGAGATAGAGCGAGGAAGCTGATAAGATATTCTTAATAATCGTATATTAATAGTGTTTTAGAAAGGTATAGTTTTACTAATTGTAAGACAACTAGTGTACCTTTCAGACATGGCATTTATCTTTAGAGGAAAATGTCTCCTCAAATAAAAGATAAAAGAGTTAGAATATTTAACGTGCCATATGCATCAAGTGTTAAAAGCTTGATGTATGCTATGATGTACACAAGACTTGACATCAATATGACTATAAGTGTTACTAGCCGATACCAGTTTGATCCAGGTGACCACCATTGGATGGCAGTCAAATATGTCCTTAAATACCTTAAGGGTACAAAGGAAAATTTTCTTATTTATGGAGATAGTAACTTACAGGTGAGAGAATACACAGACATAGTGTTCCTGATCTATGTTCACCAATACGGGTCTATCGGTGAATCATTATTATAAGTATATCTATATCTGTATTGTACAGATGATTGTTCTTAGTTAATCATGAGCTTAGTCAAAGCTCGTATAGATATACAGGTATTCAGTCAGGACTAAATATTGAACAGACTCACGAGGACCCCAATAGATATCCTATGAATCCGTCAAAAGAAGGCCCTTTCGAGTTGAGCAGTGTTCGTGGTCCTTCGACCTAAGCGCCAGGTGGGCTTGTGGGTGATCCACTATACTTTGGTTCCACGTATGTCAGATACCTTTTATGGCCTGACCGCTATATGTCGTTGGGTATGGTTCGATGATCACGGAATTTAGTGTGCGTAGATATAGGATCTGCTATCTCACATAGGTGGGTTGTATATTTGATGCTTTGAGATTGTATCTTACAAATTCTTATAGTCATAAGCAATGAACCCGAGAAAAGAGTTTTCTATAGGGTTGAACAATATAGTAAAAGTGTTTGCGTATATTGTTCATTAAGATACGAATCTTGAGATAATTTCAAGGATGAGTTATGGGAATTTGATAGTGATGATCTATATCCTACCTATCTAGGATATAATTATGGAAGGATTATACGAATATGTAGTAATCTCAATAGGTATGGTCTAGCACACTAATTTGCTATATCCGTGACGTGTGTGTGGGGCATCGATCACGGACTTATAGAATAGTTCTATTTGACGAATCGGGAGTGGACCTAGGGAGTCCCAATATGAAATGTACTCTTTGTACACTTGAGCAGTGTACCGTCTAGAATAACTCAATACAGTAAAATCCAATAATTTACTATAATTAAGTTAACTAATGTATATAGTTAAATAGTGGAACCCACTTTAGGTTAAAATAAATATTTATTTATTTAATAGTTAAATAATTTAACTTAACTATAGTTAAAAGTTAACTATATAGTTAAGTTAAGTTAACCTTACTTAATAGTTAAGTAAAGGTTGACTTAACCATAGTTAAGCTAGTTAACTAGGATTAGATTATTTAACCTAAGGGTTAAGTTAAACTAATCTAACTAAGGTTAAATATTAACTATAGTTAAGTTTAATGTAAATACAAATTACGTGAAATTAAATTAATTTGTATATATTTGCAAAATGTGTTTAAAATTAAGTAGTTAATTTTATTTTTTACTAAGTAATTGACTAGTCATCAAAGATAAAGAAAAGGAAAAATTATTTTCTTAATTTTGAATTCAATTGTTGAATTTATAATTAAATTTTCTTTTTATTAAGCTTAAAACTAATTAAGCAAAAAATAAGTATTTGATTAAGTATTAATCAAAGGAAAATAAAAAACTTAAGTTTAATTTGTTAACTTTTTGCTGGATTAAAATACTGTCATTTTAGATAATCAATCCCATCATTGTTGATTACTATAATTGATTAAAGTTTACATTTCAGTGGACTTTAAGAATTTTGATCCAAATGCTTCAAGGGTTATTTCTCAATTTCATTATTAATTTGATTAATATATAATAATTGTGTTTACTGTAAATTTTTATGCTTCCGCTGTATATGTATATGTATGAGATTTGTATATTTTATTGTTAAACACATATGCCACATGCATCTAAATAAATCAACACTCAACATTAATTCCCTCTAGTTCTTATATTTTACTTTGGGAATCATAGAACTTATTCACGAATTCCACTCTAGTTTCTAAAGTAAAATGGACTAGTGCAGATAGAAAACTTCTTTATGCGTCATAGCCTAGTTCTCCTAACTTCAATCTTTATCTATATTCAGTAAGCTCAAACACAGTGTAAACTTACTGATAGGCAAAATCTTGGTAGCTATATCTACTAGATTCTAATTAGATGGAATTTTCTCTACTCTAACCCGTCCCTTAGCAATTATATCCTTGATAAAATAATACTTTACATCGACATGTTTGGTTCTCTCATGATATACAAGATTCCTATATAAATGTAAAGTACTTTTGACTGTTATAATAAACATTTATAGTTCTATTCAAGATCCCTAATTTTTTAAGTACTTCCTGTAACCAAATTCTCTCACCGACAGCTTCAGTCAAGGTAATATACTATGCCTGAGTGCTGGAAAGAGCTACAATAGGTTGAAGTTGGGATTTTCAACTTATACAATTACCACAAACTGTAAAGAAGTATTTTGTTATTGATCTCCTTTTGTCTTTATCACTTACAAAGTCAAAAATTTATAAAACCTACAAGCTCAACTTCAGATTAGTTTTGGTAAACATCAATCCGTAATTCATAGAACCAGATAAATATCTAAGTAGCCATTTAATTCTAGACCATTAATTAAATGTGCTAAATTGGGTCTAGGATAAATCATTAAGTACATTATTGACCCTACAACATTTGAATAATGTACAAAAGATATTTTTTATTTTTCATGGTCTGTAAAAGGGCATTGTTTTAAAGAGAATTGAAAATAGGCAGCTTGAGGAATTTTTACTTGTTTAGCATTTTGCATTCCAAATTTATAAAAACAATTCTTTATATAGGTTTGTTTTAAGATAAAAATAACTTATACTGAGATGTGTTTGTAGTTATTTTCATTCATAAAATTTTCTTAGCTTGACCAAGATCTTTTAGTTTAAACTTAGATTTAAGAAATTCTTTTAATTTTATAATTTCTTGTTTATTATAACTAGCCAACAATATATCATCAACATACAATAATAAATAAATCTCATCTTTACTACCTAGGCCATTAAAATAGAAATAGCTGTCAAAATTACTCCTTTTAAAACCAATATTAGTTATAAAAAAGTCAAACATTTTATACCATTGCCTAAGTGACTATTTTAGACCATAAAGTGGTTTTTTTAAGGAGACAAACTAAATTTGGGTTTGTTTTATCTTCAAAACTAGGTTGGAAACATGGAAACAATTTTTATATAACAACATTCTAGTTTTGAAAATAAACAAAACTCTATGTAAGCCGTTAACGGAGGGTCCTCTTGAGTTTAGTAGTATACGTGGTCCTTTGACCTGAGTGCCACGGTGGGCTTGTAAGTGATCCACCATACTTTGGTTCCACGCATGTCACAGACCTTTCATGGTGTGATCGTTGGGTGTCGCTAGGTATAGTCCGATACTTATAGAGTCCGGTGTGTACAGATATAGGATCCATCAGCTCGCATAAGGAGTTAGATATCCAGATGCTTCGAGACTGTATCTCAGAAAATCTTGTGGCCATAAGCATAAATCCCTGGAAAGAGTTTCGCCAGGATAGAACAATATGGCAAACGGAGTTTGGGCATATTGTTCAATAAGATACAAGTCTGGAAATAAGATATGGATGAGCACTAGGGGATTTGACGGTGATAATCTATACCTTCGTACATCTAGGATATCATGACAGAAGCGTTGTAATCTCAACTTGTATGGTTCAACGCGCTGATTTATAATATTCGTGACGTATGCGTAGAGCATTGCTCACGGACTTATGGAATAGTTCCATTTGACGAATCAGGCGTGGACCTAGAGAGTCCCACGATATGGAGTATACTCATTGTGCACTGAGGTAGCGTGCCGAATTAAAGTGTTTAATCCAACAATATTTAGTACTACATGAGAATACGTGCGTATCTGTATTTAAGTGCTAAATACAATAATTAGTTAATAATAATAATTTACTAGTTGTATAATGACACGTGGCGTATTATGAACCCTCGGTTGAGTTTACCTAAGTGTGAAATTTGGTAGGACCCACTAGGAGTAGACTTGGTAATTATTTATGAGGGGTAAAATGATCATTTTATACTTTGATTATTTAATGATTAAATAATCAAAATATCTCTCTTTTTATATTATATAAGATATTATATATTATTATTTTATTTTATATATATATATATATATATATAACGAAAGAGAGAAAATGAGGTGTGTGCAATTTGGCCGAAAGAAGAGAAAGAAAATGGAGAAAAGAGAAAGAAGAAAGAAATGGAACTGTAGAAAGAAGAAGAAAAATGAAAAATGAAATTGTTTCATTTTTCTCTATGGTTCCATTTGAAGTAATGGTAGATTGCTTCAATTTCTCCATTTTCTTATCATTTTGGAGAAAATGATATAAACACACACCTGGCTATTTTGAGGATTAAAATTTAATCCCATACTGGATATCAGACTGCTATTCTAGCTCACCAAGCCCACCGCGTTGGTGATTAGAACTGCCCACGAGTCGGTCTCCATGTGAACTCCGAGAAAATACGTGTATAACGTTACACGTTGTGGTGAGTTCTCAAACCTTTTAATATATTAATGTGATTAATATATTATATTTATTGTGTTTATTATATATGTTGCGTATTTTAGGCGATAGACATATTTGCACATACATACACCTACATATATTAGATCACTGGCAACAGCCATTGTTTAGAATCTTTGCATATTATTGCATCTTCATAAGTTACAAGTTCAGTCTCTTGAATTTCTGATGTAGATGACAATGCAAATGTAATACATTCATAGTCATTAAACCTAGTAGGAATTCTAATCTGTCTCTTCTCTCTATCTCTAGCTAATTGATATGTATCTAGAGTAGACTCTCGTGGACTAGCTAATTAATTTTGATATCTTAAACTAAGTGGATGATTTGAATAACTACCAATGGGATTTTCAGGGTGAATCAACTTAAGGTTAAAAGTTTCCACCTCAAGAAGAGTGGTATTTTCCTTTCAGGGTATGACAACTTGTTGACCATAGCTATTATCCTTTGAATTATGAGTGACAGACTTTAAACAAGGTATATTTCATTGATTAAAAACAACATCTTTACTTGTTATTATTTTTATACTAGGTACATTTCTTAACCAAAGCCTATAACCTTTAGTTCCATCCGGATATCCTAGAAACACACAACTATTAGCCCTAGGTTTCAACTTATCATCAGATTTGTCTGCATAAACTGCACACCCAAAAAACTCTAAAATGAAAGTAACTGGTAGGTCAACCATTCCATATTTCTTTAGGTGTCTTAAAGTTTAAAGAACTTGGCGGGGATTTATTTATTATATAACATGATGTGTTTAAAGCTCCCCCCTAAAAGTTTTGGTCAATTTGAACTAACTAGCATCCCTAAACCAATTCTTCCTAGGGCATATGTAGTAAGAACATGCAAAGACTAAAACTCATTCTTTTGAGTTATTTTGTATTGATACAATTAGGGCATCTGCATTCTCATAGTCCTCATTAGCTATAGAGGTATCAACATTTTCGAGGGCTTTCTTCTTTCTGTTTCTTAAACCACTTATAACAGTTTCTTCTAAGGTGTCCATCTTTATCACATTAATAACATTTTCTAGGTCCTGATCTTGATTTAGACCTAGATTTATATTTCTCTTTACCCTTAAAATCTCTTTTATCATTTCTACCTCTTGAAAATAATTTTTCACCATTGTTATTTTTTTTATTATTATTATTACTCTTTTCAGTTCTAAGCTCTTGTTCTCGAGATCTTAAGGTAGAAAGACAGTCATTCAATGTCAAGGAATCATGACCATATTTAATAGCAGATTTCACATCTTTAAAAGATGGTGGTAAAGAATTCAACAAAATTATGGCCTGGTTCTCATCACTAATGGTTTCATTTGTATTAGTAAGATTTATGCATATTTTCTTAAAATCATCAAGATTTTCTTCCAATCCTTTATTATAGTCCAATTTAAATCCAAACAACTTTTCTTTAATATAAATCTTGCTTGTAAGAGATCTAGAGATATATAAAGATTCAAGCTTACCCTAGAGACCAGTAGCTGTGGTCTCTTCGTTTACTTGCCTCAAAACGTTGTCTGCAAGTTGACAAATAATTATTAAGAAGACTGTCTTATCCATTTATGTCCTTTGTTTCGGAGTCATCATTGAGGAAAGATCCTTGGGATCTATCAAGGCCTTTGAGACCTTCTGTTGCACAAGAAGAGCAAGCATCTTCTTCTGCCATAATCCAAAATCTATCTTACCATCAAATATTTCCACCTCAAAATGGGTAGAAGTTATGACTCATTAACTAATTCTTGAATCCTACAATACAAATCAAATCTTAGATCAAACAAGAACAAAATCCCTAAATCAAGGCTTTAATACCATTGTTGTAAATCTAACAACACAAGACTCAACACTTCACAATAACACGATTCAAGAATCAAAGAAAATATGCACAATACAACAAGGAAGATTTATAGTAGTTCAGCTACTGAATCGTAGCCTACATCCATTTGGACTCAATAATAGAAGCCCTACTGCACTATATCAAGAACATATTACAACCCTAATGTTATAAACGACTCTCTCACAGTTACTATTACAATTAATGAAATAATTAGTACAAAATCAGGAATATAACCCAAGAAGAAACCCTAGAACCAAAGGGAGAGAAAGAGAACAAAGCCGAAAACATAAGAAGAATCTAGAGAATGAAAGTGAGTTTAACCCTAAGAATAACACAAAAATACATACTGTTCAAATGGCACCATTTTCACTTATTAGGTTAAACAAAATATAAATATATCAACTAAGTCCTTCTTATTCTTATATTTTACCTTAGAAACTATAGAACTTATTCACACTCAGACCAATCATATTGTATGTACGTGGTATAGTTTTAGGGATGGCAAAAAAATTCACAAACTTGTTAAAATCCGCTCGCATTGGGAAGGATTTAGTAAGGTTTGAAGCGGATTTGGTATAAAAAGTTAAAACCCGCAACGGATTTGGTACGAGTATAGTTTTGGTGAAAAATCTGCAGATACCCGCAACTGGTATCCACACATACTACATTTAAAAATAATAATAATAAATTGATTATTTTTGCATTTATTTTTATCTCACATCAAAAAGTCTAGATTTGGTTTGGCGTTACTCAAAACCATTCAATAAAAATAAATAAAATTAGTTCAAATGACTAATGATTGTAATTGAAATTAAAAATAAAATTATAACATTTAACATAATTAAAATTGGAACTAAAATATTTAATATTTCACGTAATTGGAATTGAATTTAGAATTATAACATTTAACATAATTGAAATTGTAATTGTAATTGGAATTAAACATTTAACGCAATTAAAATTGGAAATGAAATTGGATTTAGAATGATAACATTTAATGAAATTAAAATTGGATTTGAAATTATAACATTTAACATAAGAATTATAATATTTAATGTAAATGAAATTAGAATTAGAATTAGAATTGAAATTAAAACATTTAACGTAATTGAAATTGGATTTAGAATTATAACATTTAACTATCGAAATTGAAATTATAATTATAACAATTTAATGTAATTGAAATCAAATTTTGATTTAGAGTTATGACATTTAACGTAATTGAAATCGAAATTAGATTTAAAATTACGAAATTTAACATAATTGAAATCGAAATTAGAATTAGAATTACGACATTTAACGTAATTGAAATTAGAATTGGAAATGAAATTATAGTATTTAATGTAATTGAAATAAAAATTAGATTTAGAATTATAATTTGTAATGTAATTGAAATCAAAATTGAATTTAAAAATATAACATTTAACATAATTGAATTCAATATTAGAATCAATATTATAATATTTAACGTAATTGAAATTGAAATTATAACAGTTAACGTAATTAAAATCGAAATTGAATTTTAAATTATGATATTTAACCTATTAAAATTAAAAATTGAAATTGAAATTATAAACTTTAATATAATTAAAATTGAAATTCAGTTTAGAATTATAACATAAGTGAAATTAAAATTAGAATTGAAATTATAATATTTTAACGTAATTGAAATCAAAATTGGAATAAGAATTATTTTATTTAACATAATTGATATCGAAATTGAAATTATAATTATAACATTAATGTAATTAAAATCGAAAATGGATTTAGAGTTATAATAGTTAACGTAATTGAAATTGAAATTAGATTTGAAATTATAATATTTAATGTAATTAAAATTAAAATTAGAATAAAAATAAAAATATTTAATATAATTGAAATTATAACATTTATCATAATTAAAATCGAGATTAAATTTGAAATTATAATATTTAATGTAATTAAAATAAAAATTGAAGTTAAAATTATAACATTTAATGTAAATAAAATTGAAAGTATAATTAATATTATTTTAATTATTATAATTTAAAAAATTTCAGTTAAATTAATATTATAATTATAATTTTTATTATATTAATTCAAAATCCGCTTAAAATTTATAAATAATTCGTTGCAAATTTAGTAATAGGTACATACCCGTAAGTGCGAGTTTAACAACAATATTTCAAACCCGCAACGAGTTTAAAAATAATACTTTAAACAAATATAGATATAATTTTAGAGATATCCTATTCAAATTTACCCGCTACCATCCCCATATATTCTACGTTATTCTATTTGAAGAATTTTCGTATTTGTTTTTTTTAAAGCTTTTCGAATATTTAATCATCGGACAATGCCAAAGCATAGCTTCTGTTGCGTGTTCTAATGAATTTAATATAAACATAAAAAAGTCATCCACCCATCATTGTCTATACTTTGTGTGATAAAATGGAGACTCTCAAATAGATTCTCAAGTAGGATTGTATAATTTTTATAATATTCTTGATTTTTGCAAGCTGCTTTTGATGTTATAACTTCTGTATATATAATACTGGAGAAAATGACAGTGAGATTTGACCTCAGAATTTGGAATTTATTAATGTAATATCTATCTTCAAAATTTCGTTTCTACGGATTTTAGTTAAAAAGAGAGAATTTGAAACGAACACATTTTTAAGAGTAAGTCAAAATATGCTCTACAAGCGTACTTTGGATGGTCATTAAAATAAAATACAAAAGTTTATGATTAATAAATGAGATTTCTTATTTCTATTTATGTTTTTCAAAATATTAAAATCAAAATATACACATGCTTAATTATTATGTACAATTTCCTAGAGCTTTAACTTTATTAAAAAACAGAAAACTTCTGACAGGACAGAGAAAGTCTAAGGCATTATCGGACGGCGTTAATACTCAACACTATCTTCATGTTATAAAATCTAAGTTTCATCATGATGCCTATTGAAGTTTCCGAACTTTACAAGAAATTATTTTACTGTTGTTGTGAACTATTATTTGTCTTCTTACAAAAAAAAAAAAAAAAAAGGGATTTTAATATTCAAGTTAGTAATTACAAGATAACGAGATTTGTTCATATGTGAAAATGAGTTATGGTGCAAGCAAGAACAAACAATATTGTTAGTTTTTGTGTGTTTTGAATGGGCTTAGTTCTTGTTCCAGAAATGTGTGTTCATGCAAATGAAATATTAGATGCCATTTTAATTCAGCTTCTTGATCTTTTATAAGAATTGAGATCTAATAAATTATTATATGAGTAATTATAATAATAACTTAAATAATTTAAATTTTAATTAATATTTAATTTTAAATTAAATGTGCTCATAATATGTAAATTTATATTGTTAAAATTTAATTTCTCATTAAATTATATTCTAGCCGCTTCAAACATTCAAGAACAACATTTAAAACATAATAATTAGCAATAAAAGTCGAGTTTTAATCTGTTCCTACCTCTCATAGTACCCACAACCCATTTATAGCATTCATGAGTTGGTGGATTCGAATTTTCTAAAATATATTGCTTGTATTTATGAGAAAATGAGATTGTTCTGTCATGTGCTTCTTCTATTAAAGTGGACTCGTGAACACATTATAATGAGATTTATTATTTTTATTTTTTTAGTGTCAATTTAATGTTATTGTTTTATTACGTTGTATTTAAGGGTGGCAATTCGTGTCATGTTAATATAAGATATTAACAAATTTTTATTGTATTCATATACGATTTATTTATTAAACGGATCAAATATTCAAATACATATTCGATATGTTTAATATTTGAATTATATAACATGACACGATTAGACACATTTAAATAAATGGATCAAATTCAATTCGTTTATATAATTATATACAATTTGATTTGTTTACAATTATATTCGTTTAAACAAATAATAACATCTAATTCGATTCATTTACGTGAAATATTCAATTTATTTATTAAACGTAAATTAAACAAATAAACACAATAATAAATATAAATACGATTCGTTTATTAAATGTGACTTAAACGAATTAACGAATCGTATGCCTCAAATACGTATTCAACAGATTAATAAACGAGTAATACTAATTTAATTCGTTTATTGATTGTGTCAATTTTTTTCTACTCATATTTATTTAAAGCATGTCAAATTCGTATCGAATAATTGTGTTGTAATCCATCTTAACACCTTTAATTATATCAATATGAAGGGGGGAAAAGAACTTAAAATGTGACAATAACACCCTTGATGATTAAATTGATTAGATTTATGCTAATAATAATTTATACATATTGCTTTAAACATTGTATGCCACATTTATTTTCAGTTTTATGAGTGGCCAATGCAGAGCTAGTTGTAAGTGTTTCCAAATTCAAGCCATGGCCCCTTCGTGAGCCAACAAATGCTGTATTGAAACGGAAAGAAATCTAAATTATGAGCTTTTGGAGAAAATTCATGCCCCCTGAGCCAGAGAAAAATATGGCACATATATAACGACTTCCCTTTTGC
Source organism: Ailanthus altissimus (assembly GCA_946807835.1). Taxonomy (NCBI): domain Eukaryota; kingdom Viridiplantae; phylum Streptophyta; class Magnoliopsida; order Sapindales; family Simaroubaceae; genus Ailanthus; species Ailanthus altissimus. The sequence continues at coordinate 17,276,768 of OX327700.1, read as the reverse complement.
ATATTTGAGCTTGTGATTGAGCTTGATTGATGCCTAATTATTTGGCTAGTTGCAAAATGTGGTCAAAAGACAGATTAAAGAAAAAAAAAAAAGAAGAATTAGATTCATGGGACCCTAAAACCAAGACTTCCAAACTACAAACCAAAATTGATTGTTGAATTTAATATATCGTGCCACCAATAAAACCTAACTTAGTTTATCGTTTCTATTAGTATTTTAGAAAAAATATAGTATATATAAATTATTTATATAAACTCACTCAAATAAACAAATATGATATAATATAATTGAATGAGTAAAATAACACTTTATTTTTATTTATTTTTCAAGTGCATTTAAGAAGCGGTACTGTACAATCCCATAGTGCATAATTAAGGAAAATCCAATCACCCCTAAATTTTGGTAATAGTAATATGTTACCTTTTTTATTTTCGGTAATAGTAATATGTTACCTTCTTGATTTTCTTAAGAATGTCGAATACCCCTCCTAAGTTCAGGAGTTTAAAAACATCTTGAGTTTGGCACAATATTTCCTTATCTTTCATTTTTTTGTTTTTACAAATATCAAATTCTATTGCTACTAGAAAATAAGCTTTTGTGACCATTGAAGTGAAAGCATACAAATAAATTAAATAATTCATTCAAGTAATATAATAATATAAAAAAAATTATTAAAAAATAAAAGAGAGAAAGAGTAGAAGAAGAACACATAAAGAATTACGTGGTTCGACAACTTATCTACGTCCACAGCGGATCAAGATCACACTCTTCACTTATTATAAATCATAAGGCAACCACAAAGTATGCCTATTATAAGAAAAATCACAAAGAAAACTCTCTCTTACTCTCTAGGAATTTTCTCTCACAAAGAACCACTAAGAATAATCACTAAAATTATTGTTAATCACCAAGATCTCTCTAAGATCACAAAGATCTTACTAACTTGATCACAAAGATTGTCAAGATCACAAAGTTGTGTTTACAAGCCAATTGATAGCCTTTATATAGGCATTGGGACGTCCTACGTATTCCCTATACGTGTGGGAGTCGTATTAGGGAGTCCTAGAGCAAGTGGGAGACGAAATTAGGAAGTTTCCTAATTTCGGGATACTGTTCCCGTGTCCAGCGCTGCAGCGCTGGAATCTCGTCGCTTCATCGCTAGCGCGCTTCTGCTGAGCACTGTGGCGCTGGATTCATGGCACTGTGGCGCTAAGTGTTTTGTTCTGGCGCCGCGGCGTTGGTCGCATGGTACGCCTTCTCGTTTTTCGCCTCCTTTCGCATCCGTCTTCGATCCGTGTGCACCCTACACACTTGGCTTGATTCCCAAATCATATTCCAATAATTTTTAATCAATTTTCTCACAAATCCCTTCCTTGATTCAAAATCATTCACAAAGTAAATCGATCTGTCATTTCCGCATCTTCGGTCACTCTCACAAAGTAGTGACTCCGGTTAAGTCCTTGCATAAGACGAACTTAACTGAGGGCAGTGGCTTAGTCAACATATCAGCAGGGTTTTTAGATGACGATATCTTTGTCAAACTAACTTCACCACTTTGGACAATCTCACGAATGTAATGGAGCCTCACATCAATGTGTTTCGACCTCTCATGGAACACTTGATGCTTGATTAGGTGTATGGCACTCTGACTGTCACAGTATACACTGGTGTTTACATCTTTATGAGCCAATATCTCCGCGCATATGCCTTTTAACCACACGGCCTCCTTTATAGCTTCACCAACAGCTATGTACTCTGCTTCTGTGGTAGAAAGTGCAACCACATGTTGTAGAACTGATCTCCAACACACACTACACCCAAATACTGTGAATACGTAGCCTGTCAATGATCTTCTCTTGTCAAGATCACCTGCATAATATGAGTCTACGTACCCTCTTACCATTTCATTGCTGTCCTTGTCCCTCTTATATACCAACCCGTGATTCGACGTTCCCTTGAGATATCTCAGAATCCACTTTACTGCAAGCCAGTGATCTTTACCCGGATTCGCCATGTATCTACTCACCACACTCACAGCCTGTGCTATGTCTGGTTTTGTGCAAATCATTGCATACATGATGCTCCCCATAGCGCTTGCATACGGTACTTTGCTCATCTGCAGTTTCTCATCCTCGGATGTCGGCAACTGTGCTGCTGACAGTCTGAAATGCATGACCAAAGGAGTAGAGACAGCCTTCGTGTTTGACATACCAAACTTCTCTAGAATTTTGACTATATATTGCTGTTGGGACAAGAAGATAACATCTCTTCTTTCCCTCATAATGTCCATTCCCAAAATTCTCTTCGCTGCTCCCAAATCCTTCATTTCAAACTCGCCACTTAACTGCTTCTTGAGCTTTTGTATTTCTTCCATATTCTTGCATGCGATCAACATATCATCAACATATAGAAGCAAATACATCATCCCACAACTTATGTTCTTGAAGTACACGCATCCATCATACTTGCTCCTACTAAAGCCACAAGCCATCATAAACTCATCAAATCTCCTATACCACTGTCTAGGTGATTGCTTTAACCCGTATAATGACTTCTTCAGCAAACAAGCATGATCTTCTTTACCGGGCTCTTCGAACCCTTGCGGCTGTGCCATGTATATTGTTTCTTCAAGCTCTCTATGTAGAAAAGCTGTCTTTACATCCATCTGCTCTAGATGTAAATCAAGGTTTGCACACATAGCTAACAAAATCCTAATAGATGTGTGCTTGACAACTGGAGAGAATATCTCATGAAAATCGACTCCCTCTTTCTGAGTAAAACCTTGTGTTACTAACCTAACCTTAAATCTCATAGGCTCAATCCCCGGTATCCCCTCCTTCACCTTATACACCCACTTGCACCCGACTAGCTTTTTTTGAGGTCTCTCCACCAACTTCCAGGTATTGTTCTTCCAAAGAGAACAAATTTCTTCTTTCATGGCCTGCTGCCATTCTTTCTTGTTTTCACTCTTCATAGCCTCACCATATGTCCTAGGCTCATCATACTCAAGAGTGTAAGCAGAATTAAAAGCATGAGCAACTAAGTCTGCCTGTGCATACCTGACTGGTGGGTTAATCGTTCTCTTTAGCCTGTCTCTAACAAGCTGGTACTCTTCAAGTTCCAACTTAGGAGTTCTAGTCTTCTTTTGGGTGGACTTGGAGGAATACGCCGGTGTTCTTGGTTCATCTTCAAGGATTTCCTTGTTGAAGTATTGATCTGGGGGCATATCAGATCCATTTTCAGGCGCTACTTCAACTTCTATTGACTCGGGTGCTGAGTTTTCCTTGGTCACAGGTTCTTCTTTCTCATCTACTTGGGAGGTTTTCAACATCGTCATCTCATCGAACGTCACATCACGGCTTATGATACTCTTTGGTGGTGTTAAGTCTTTACGCCACACCTTGTATCATTTTACTCCTTCGGGATATCTTATGAATACCCCTTTGATAGCTCTAGGTTCCAACTTCCCTTCCTTAACATGTACAAAGGCAGGGCAACCAAATATTCTAAGATGGTCATACTTTGGAGGATTGCTAGACCATTTCTCTTCTGGCGTCTTGAAGTCAATTGATGAGGAGGGACTTCTGTTTATCAAGTAAGCAGCAGTCACTACAGCTTCTCCCCAGAATGTCTTGGACATCTTCGCATTGGTAAGCATACATCTAACCCTTTCAAGTAGGGTCCTGTTCATCCTCTCAGCTACCTCATTCTGCTGCGGTGTTGATCTTACTGTTCTGTGCCTTGCAATCCCATGCTTGGCACAAAACCCATCAAACTTTCTGTTGCAAAACTCGAGGCCATTGTTAGTTCTCAACCTCTTCACTCTTTTGCTAGTTTGATTCTCAACAAGAGCCTTCCAAGTCTTGAACACATCAAATACTTGATCCTTGCTCTTCAACACATAGACCCACAGCTTTCTCGAATAGTCATCAATCAAGCTGAGAAAACATCTAGCACCACCATGAGTAACTATCTGAGCTGGTCCCCAAAGATCCGAGTATATGTAGTCAAGAGTCCCCTTAGTCTTATGCTCGCCGGTACTGAACCTCACTCTATGTGCTTTTCCTAGCACACAATGCTCACAAAAATCCAAGGGCTGGAACTTATCCTTACCAAACGCCTTTTGACTATATAACTCCTTTAGGTTTCTCTCGCCTAAGTGTGCCAGTCTAAGATGCCATAACTTGGTTTGCATACTCTCATCATCTACAGATAATAGTGCAGAACCACTCACGACTTCACCCTTAAGCACATAAACACCTTTGTGCTTCTCTCATCTCATCACCACCATGAAACCTCTTAAAACTCTTAAAATCCCTCCGTCGATCCTGATGGAACACCCATTCTGGTCTAAAGTCCCTAGTGAGATCAAGTTTCTTTTCAAGTCAGGAACATACCTAACATCTGTCAACTCTCTCATTCGCCCATCATGCAGCCTAAGCTTAACACTACCAATTCCCATCATCTGACATGCAACGTCATTACCCATTAAGACCTTACCACCACTAATAGGCTAGAAATTTGTAAACCAAGACTTGTGCGGGCACATGTGAAAAGTACAACCAGAATCTAAAACCCATTGTTCAGAGTTTATACCATCAGTAGCGACGAGTGTCTCTGCGATGTCATAGCTATCATCATAGGCAAACGCAGCATCCGCTTTCTTCTTGTCCTGTGCTTTCTTCTCAGGACAGTCCTTTATGAAGTGCCCCTCTTTCTTGCAGCAATAGCACTTCCTAGGAGTCATAGACTTTGACCTTGAGCCTTTTTTCTTCCCATCTCTATATGAGGGCCTTCCTCTTACAGATAAACTTTCTGCATTGCCCTCAGCCTGCTTTCCTAATAACTTTAAGTTTAATGATGATTTCACATCACTCATCGTTAAACTCTCTCTGCCGTAGAATAGCGTATCAACAAAACTCTCATAGCTCTTGGGGAGTGAACTCAGCAGAATAATTGCTCTATCTTCATCTTCTATCTTGATATTAATAGACTCAAGATCAAGGATGATCTTATTGAAGGCGTCTATATGATCTTTCATCGGCGTCCCCTCTGACATGGACAGCTGATACAGCTTCTTCTTTATATGTAGTCTGTTGGCCAACGATTTCCTCATATAAAGAGAGTCAAGCTTCTTCCAAAGATCTATTGCCGTCGTCTCACTTGCTACTTCCCTTAGTATTTCATCACTCAATGACAGAACGATTGTGCTATGAGCTCTTTCTTGAATGTCCCTTCTTTCTGCTTCTGCTCTAGATGACTATGGCGTCTTCTCTTCATCACTAGATGGAGCTGCAGTCTCCTCTAATGCCGAACCAAGTCTTTGGCTCACCAACAACGCCTTAACCTTCATCTTCCACAGATTGAAGTCATTCGTACTGTTGAATTTCTCTACCTCATACTTGGGTGTGGCCATGTTTGCTTAGAACCAAAGCTCTGATACCAGTTTGTTGAAGCGGAAGCACACAAACAAGCTAAACAATTCATCCAAGTAATATAATAATGCAGAACAAGTTATTAAGAAATAAAAGAGAGAAATGGTAGAAGAAGAACACATAAAGAATTACGTGGTTCGGCAACTTGCCTACGTCCACGGCGGATCAAGATCACACTCTTCACTTATTATAAATCATAAGGCAACCATAAAGTATGCCTATTATAAAAAAAAATCACAAAGAAAACTCTCTCTTACTCTCTAGGGATTTTCTCTCACAAAGAACCACTAAGAATAATCACTAAGATTATTGTTGATCACCAAGATCTCTCTAAGATCACAAAGATCTCACTAACTTGATCACAAAGATTGTTAAGATCACAAAGTTGTGTTTACAAGCCAATTGATAGCCTTTATATAGGCATTGGGACGTCCTAAGTATTCCCTATACGTGTGGGAGTCGTATTAGGGAGTCCTAGAGCAAGTGGAAGACGAAATTAGGAAGTTTCCTAATTTCGGGATACTGTTCCCGCGTCCGGCACTGCAGCGCTGGGATCTCATCGCTCCATCGCTGGCGCGCTTCTGCTGAGCGCTGCGGCGCTGAGTGTTCTGTTCTGGCGCCGCGGCACTGGTCACATGGTGCGCCTTTTTATTTTTCGTCTCCTTTCGCATCCATTTTTGATTCGTGTACACGTTACACACTTAACTTGATTTTCAAATCATATTCCAATAATCTTTAATCAATTTTTTTACGGTGACAAAATTATTTCAATAGAATTTAAACAAGTTTAAGATAAATTTATACTTTTTTTCTTAAATTAATATTTTATCAAATGACAGTGCCTTTCCTATCACAAAAATTTAATAAAATATTGTCAATAATTTATGACAGAATGAATCACAGTATAATGATAAAAGTAATAAAAAAAATTTGTGATAGAAAACTGATATGATTTGTTATAAATCAACAACGTTCTGGGGAAAATAGTATTACATGAATTTTATTTTTCCATGTTGAATTTCTTTGGCAAGTAAAACGACATCATTTTGCTATTACAAGTTGGGTGTATAGTGAAACAGTGCATTTTAATATAAATGCGAAACGACGTCTATCATGAGTTAAAAAATTTTAAAAATGATTCCGTTGTGCAATAAGGACTATAAAAAGACACGAGTAAAACAGCGTATTTTGCCCTAATCATTTGGTTATTTCTTTCTAAAAAATGATTCCGTCCATGAAAAACGATGCCGTTTCATGTGTTAAGTAAAATAAATCCAACATGGGGTTTTCAAGTACGAGACTTTAGACAGACACGAGTTAAATAACGCTATTTTGCATGAAAATTAAATTAGAAAGAAAGCATTAAATAACATCATTTTGCATGAAAATTTTAACTTTAGAAAAATGATAAGTGGCACCATTTTGTATGAGGATGTTAAAAAATAAGGGAATACAAGTAGTTCATTAGTATCAGTCATCATCCCAGCTAGACACTAAAACTTTTGCGTTTTTAGGTTTTACTTTCGAAACTCATTTTATATTGAGCCTTTAATCTTATTTTGATTACTCTAGAAATTTATTATGTGTTGAGTCTTCAGTCTTATTTTGAATTTGTAACAATTGTGAGCTGCTGAGTTTGAGTGTTTTAGTAAGTTTTAATCTCCAATTTCATTATTGATTAGAAACCCACATTAATTAAAAATGCATTGTTGAAATTGTTTAGTTTGTTTGAGTGTTTTACTTAATTCTTTTTCTTTCATGCATACAAGCCAAAACGGAAGCCGTAAAGCACCAATATCAATTGGGTTTATCTTTTTATGAGTGGGTCAATTTTTGAGCAGTTAGGTGTGTGCACGAAATGCCTTGGGTTTCATATTATTTTTATTTTATGTGGTCCCTTTCTTGGTTTATTGGTACTTTGATTAAAAGCTATTTTCTATGATCCTTAGGGTTAATAATTTATTTCCATAGTTGATGTTGGAATTTTGTCTTTTTATGTTGCTTTATACGACCAATTTGTAGACAATTTTGTTGTTTTGGTGTTGTTTTTGTAGGGATTTAATATATGCATGTGTAATTATATTTATTACGTAAAATATGTATTATATATATATATTAAACACTACAGAATAATTAAATTATACAATAAATATAATAAATAATATATTTATCATATTAATATATTAAAAGAGTTGAGAAATCACCCGAACATGCAAAGTTATACATGTATATCCTCAGAATCCGCATAAAGATTAATTCGTTGATAGTTTTAATCATTAACTTAGTAGGTTTAGTAAGCTAGAACAATAACTCCAAAATTTACCACAAGATTAACTTTTAATCCTAAAATGATCGATTGTGTGTATTTTTTATTTTCTCTAAAACGAAATAAAATGGATATTGAAGCAATTCATAATTGCTTCACACGACCTCAAAAAAAGAAAAATGAAACAAAACCATTTTGCTACCCCTTTCTTCCTCACAACTTCATGGAAAGAAAAATAAAATAATTTAATTTTTCTTCTTATTTTTTCATTCGGCACACTAAAAAAAATGAAACAATTTCCATTTTCCTTCTTCCATTCTATCTCAAAGCAATAAAGAAATTTCTCCTCTCCAGTCCAACACACACAACACATATTAACACACATCTCATATTATATATATATATATATATATTAAAATAATAATATAATATTATATAAATAAATAATAATATAAAAAAATAAATGGATGACAACTATATGTCATCTTTTAATATAATAATATTATATATTAAAATAATATATAATATAATAATATATTATAATGATATATTTATGATTATTTAATAATTAATTATTGTGTAAAATAACTATTTTGTCCCTCATAAATAGTTACCATGTCTACTTTTTAGTAGATCCCATCATACTCACACTTGGGCAAACTTAACTGAGAGTTCACAATACACCACGTGTTATTATACAATTAGTAAATAATAATTATTGACTAATTGTTGTATTTAAAGCATAAATATAGACACGCACACATTCTTATGGTAGTACTAAATTTTACTGGATTAAACAGTTTTATCCGTTATGCTGCCTCAGTACGCAACGAGTACACTCCATATCGCATGACTCCCTAGGTCCACGCCCAATTTTTCAAATGAAACTATTCCATGAGTCCATGAATATTGCCCCATGCACACGTCATAGATATACAAATCAACGCGTTGAACTATACAAGTTGAGGTTACAACGCATACGTATAGTCTTTCCGTTATGATATCCTGGGTGTGCGGGGATATATATTATCATCGTTAAATCCTCATGTGCTCATCCATATCCTATCCCCAGACATGTATATTAATGAACAATATGTGCAAACTCCTTTGCCATATTGTTCTACCCTAACGAAAACTCTTTTTCGAGATTAATACTTATGGCTATAAGACTTTCTGGGATACAGTCTTGAAGCATCTACATATCGAATTTCCTATGCGAGCTGATAGATCCTATATTTGTACACACTAGACTCTATAAGCATTGGACCATACCCAGCGACACCTAGCGGTCACACCATAAAAGGTCTGTGACATGTGTGGAACCAAAGTATGGTGGATCACTTACAAGCCCACTATGGCACTTAGGTCAAAGGATCGTATACTACTCAACTCGAGAGGACCATCCATTTACGGCTTATATAGGGTGTCTATTGGAGGCCCTCGTGAGTCTGTCCTATATCCAGTCTTAACTGGATACCATATGTCAATACGAGCTCCAAGCTCACAGTCGGCTAGGAACGACCATCTATACTGTATAGGTACGACATATGCTGATCTATATAAAAGTATATACCAATAGACCCGCATCGACAGAAATAGATCAGGGAAAATATTCGAGAACATACTTGCGCAACTAAATTTTTTTGGCACCTGATTGCAACTCTTGTAACTATGCAATTACTAGTATATTCTCAGGTCTATGTCCCATTATAGACAAGGCTCCAACTCTTGGATTTTTACTGAATATTATAACCAGCTAACAATTAGCTGTGCTAACATTTAACATTTATATCTCTCAGTGTGGTAAACTAAGGGCCCTTATCTAAACTCCTTTAGATTAGATCTGAACTCCTTCAAATTATATAATGTCTTTAATGTTATATTGCATAATACCATATTAATAGGTATTAACGATTTAATAGAAATGTACACTTGTATAAATACATAAATATATGTACATTTAGGGATGACACGTAAGAACCAAACCTAACAGTTTTAATATTTTATGTGGATATATTGATGGACATATATATTTATACATGTTAATAATTTGTCCACATGTTGTGATGTCTATTGTATTTATGGTCTCTTTCTTGATTTGTTGGTATTTTGATTAAAAGCTATTTTCTATGGTCCCTAAGGTTAATAGTGCATTTTCATGGTTGATGTTAGAATTTTGTACTTTTATATTTTTTTATATGAGCAACTTATATACATTTTTGTTGGTTTTGTGTTGTTTTAATAGTTTATGTAGATGTAGAGATGAATATATATAGCTTTATACATGTTAATAGTTTGGTTTCATGTTGTGATGTCTATTATAATTTTGGTCTCATTCCTTGGCATTTTTCACTTTATTTATTTATGTATTTATTTAACTTATTTAAATAATGTTAGATGAATTTCTAGACTTGAGCAAAAAGCAAACTATTACTCTGCTTCTAGATCTTGAAGAGACTTCTCAGTCCTAGATCATGCATACTAATGAAGCTTCCAATAGTAGAGGCATAGGGATTATAGTACACTTACGAAGTCTAGATGGCCTAGTACTAGAGCATTCGGTTAAAATTTGAACCCTTACATCCAACAATGAAGCTTTGATTAAAGGACTAAGGATATTCCAAGCCCTGTCGATCAAGAACCTAGTAGTGAAGATAGACTCTACACTTGTTACCTCATAATGGAATGATGAATATGCGACTAAAGAGGAAAGAATGCGGAACCTTTTATATGTGGCAAAACACCTTGCCACCAAGTTTAATAGCATAACATTGTAGCAGGTTCCCAGAGAGGAAAATATAGAAGTAAACAAACTAGCCAATGAAGCTTTTTCTACAGATAACCAAACTAGAATAGTTCCTCTCGAAGAAAGAGATGGAACCACCAGCAATGAAATAAGTATCCCAGATGAGTCATTCCAGATCATAACCACAGCAACTTGAATGACTTCATACATAGACTTCCTTATAGAAAGAAGGGTTACTGAGAATAGAAAAAATGCTAGAAGCCTCCGAGCAGGGGCAAGAAGATTTACTATTATAGACGGGAATCTTTACAAAATATCTTTCTCTGGTGTGTATATGAAATGTGTTCTGATAGATGAAGGGCACCAAATCATGGCGAATATACATGAAGGGTCATATAGGAACCATTCTAATGTGGGCTTCTTAGCCTACAAGGTTATGCGGCAAGGTTACTTTTATTAAGTTAAGTGTGTGATACACGAGTATACATGTAATTTCAAAATTTTATCACACACAACGGAAGCATGTTAACAAAATACACTCATTTATAGCATGTAAACACATATATGCTCGTGTATAACTATTATATAAAATTTATATATGATGAAAAATTGTACAAAAATATAATGTAAAGAACACTTACCTAATGAAGGTAGCTCTACAAAATCTTCAAGTTCTCCAACAATCTAAGTGAAGAGCTCACCTTGAAGTATATCCTTGAACAATTCTAGTCCATAACGGTTTGGTGGGATTATAGAGCTAGAATGGTATCTTTGATTTAGAATTCCAGCAACATATATTCAAACTCTTTGAATATAAATATTGTTTCCAAGAAATACAGATGATTAATATGTTTATGCAACTCTTACATAAAAACTTAGAAACAATTTCTATAGAAAAATATTTTGAATAACTTTTGTGCAAAACTAATTTTTCTTTCTCTATTTTTTTTGTGCACGATTGACCCTCATAAGTAAAGAAGAAGAAGAGAGAGTTCATTTGTTTTCTCAACTTTTTGAAAAATAAAACACACTTCTCTTTTTTTCATGCACTTGCCGAATGTATCATAGCCAAAATGAATAAATGAATGAAATTCATTTTGCTTTTCCAACATCATAATCATAATGCACCTACCATTATCATGTATAATGGAAAGAATTGATGGGCCATTAACAAAGTGCTCTATTATAATTAATGGTTGGTACACTTTTTAATAAATTAATAATTTATTTTATTTAATGGCCAATAAATATTTAAATACCTAACATTTAAATTATTTAAATATTTTGAATTGCCAACATATGGTCCATTGCCATAAAATCACTTATTATAATATTATCTAATAATATTTAATATAATTATTCAAAATAATTTTGAATAATTACTTTTACCTTACATATTTTTACTATCAAGTTTAAATGATAAATTTAAGGTAAAAATAATCAATAGACCAAATTGTGTCACTTGTTAACATCCTACTGATTAATAACTTTTGTTAACTAATTAAGTGATATACTTAACAATTAAGTCTTAACAAATGCACATTCTAAGGGATCTCAAAATAATTATTCAATTTTGCTGAAATTTACTGGATCGTCTTATTCAATCTAGTCCGCTACCTTAGTGCACAATGAGTACACTTCATATTGTGAGACTTCTAGGTCCACGTCCGGTTTGTCATATAGAGCTCTTCTATATGTCCGTGAATGATGTCCTACACACACGTTATGGATATTACAAAGTAGACTGTTAGACCATGCAAGTTGAAGTTATAGCATATTTGTGTAATCATTCCATCATTTATATCCTGGAAGAGTAGATATATAGATCATCATCGTCAAATCTCTATTTATTCAACCATGAACTTATCTCCAGATTTATATTTTTATAAATAATATTCACAAATACTTTTGTAATATTTTTTATCCCTTTAGAATATACTTTCTGAGGATTATACTTGTGGCCATAAGACTTTCTAAAATATAATCTCAAAGTATTAGGATATACAACTTACTTATATGAGCAGACGGATCTCATATCTACGCATACCGGACTTTATAAGCATCGGACCATACCTAATGACACTCAGCGGTCAGGCCATAAAAGGTTTCTAACATGTATAGAATCAAAGCATGATGGATGACTCATAAGCCTACTGTGGAGCTCAAGTCAAATGACCACAAATACTACTCTACTTGGAAGACCTTCCATTTACGACTTTATGAGATATCTATTAGAGGTCCTCGTGAGTCTGTTTAGTATCTAGTCTTCATTGAATACTTGTATCTCTATACAAGCTTTCACTAAGCTCATGGTTTGTTAAGATTAACCATCTGGACTATCCAAATATAGATATACACTAATATATATTAATGAGTTTCACCGATAGACCCACATTGATTAAATTAGATCAGGAACCTAGTGTTTGAGAATATACTTGTATAATGACATTTTCTAGCACCATCTATAATTCTTTGTAGTTACATCATTACTAATATATTCTCAGGTCTTTATCCCATTTCAGATAAGACTCTAACTCTTTAGATTTTGTCAACTCTTACAGCCTACTAACTCTTAACACCACTAACTCTTAGTCCCTAGCCTTTCATCCAATGGGGAATGGATATTGTAGGTCCACTTCCTATTACAATAGGAGGGAAATGATTTGTATTGTTAGCTACATATTATTTCAATAAGTGGGTGGAACCAAATGCCTATAGCAACCTCACTAGAATTGAAGTAAAGAACTTTATATGAAAGAACATTATCACCAGGTTTCCATAGATATTAGACATTGGGAAACAATTCGTGAGCAGCATTGTCATTTTTATAAAAAGTATCAAATACAGCAAAGGTTCTCTTCTCGCAGTTATCAACAAAGAAATGGCTAGGGTGAGATTTCAAATCAAATGAGCTTTACAATATTAGGGAAAAGAATGGAATGAAATAAATGTAAATGGCTTAAAGAGCTTCCAGTAGTGCTCTAGGCCTACCAAACAACAGAGAATCGATCTACAAGAAACTCACTATACTACCTAGTGTATGGAACAGAAGCTATGTTGCCCATGGAAGCTTTCTCTAACGTTGTAGATAAGAACTGTACAGCTATAACTCAACAAAAAAGCCATAGCCACAGTCAAAGACCTAGCTGACGAAGTTAAAAAAATTACCACGATACATGCAGCGGCTTACAAGGCCAAGATGAAGAGGCATTATGACAAAAAGAAAGATGTGAAATTAATGAATGTGACCTCGTCCTAAAAGAGGTACTAGACATTAACAAGGAGCGAAACATTAGAAAGATGGCTAAAACTTGAAAATGACCTTACAAAGTCGTAATGAAGCTAGACAAATGAGCCTTTTTACTATAAGATATGGTGGGGAACCTGATTCTAACCTTTCAGAATGTATTAAAGTTGAAGAAGTTCTATTTATGACTTTCTTCTATATTCTTATTTCTTTTAGACATTTTGAATAGATTTGAATAAAATATTATGTTGTGGCAATTATCTATTTGAAATACCATTCTGGGGAGATGGTAAAAAACAATCCCCCCGACCTACGACAAAATGGCCTGGTGCTGTTATAGAAAAGGAGATGGCCAAAAGCAATCTTCCACCATTATAAAGAAACAGTGTACCTGATAATCTCTCTAGAGCCGATGTAGAGACCTATTGACTCTTTACACGGTCTGGTGCCATTACAGAGAATGAGATGGCCGAAAGCAATCCTCTACTATTTGGGTGAAACAATGTACCTGATAATCCCCCCAAAGCTAATATAGAGACTTATTGGTCCTCTATACAGCCTAGTGTTGTTACAGAGGGTGGGATAGCTAAAAAATATCCTCTACCATTTCTAGGAAATAGTGTACCTAATAATCCCCCCAGAGTCGATGTATAGAGACTTATCGACCCTTTACACGGCCTTGTGCCATTACAGATGAGGAGCCAGCCAAAAGTAATCCTATACCATTTCAAAAAAATGGTGTACCTAATAATCCCTCTAGAGCTGATGTATAAACCTCTCAACCCTCTACACAATCTAGTGCCTTTACAGAGGAGGAGATGGCCAAAAGAATTCCTCCACCGTTTTGGGGAAACAATATACCTAATAATCCCCCCAAAGTTGATATAAAGACCTAACGACCCTTTACACAGTCTATTGCCATTATAGAGGGGGAGATAGCCAAAAGCCATACTTCACTGTTTCTAAATAATAGTGTACATGATAATCCCCTCAGAGCCGATGTAGAGACCTATTGACCTTCTACACGATCCAATGCTGTTACAGAGGAAGAGACGGCTAAAAGTTATCCTCCACCATTCTAAAGAAATGGTGTACCTGATAATTCCCTACAAAGTCAATGTAGAGCTCTATTGACCTTCTACATGGTCTGGTACCGTTACAGAGGAAGAGACGACCAAAATCAATATTCCAATGATTTTAGGGAAACAATATAAGTGAAAAGATCCCCTAGGTGTGTTGTGGAGACCTATCACCCCTCCACACGGCCTAGAACCTGAGATCACTCCGTTACAGACGAGGAGACGGTCAAAAGCAATCCTCTAGCAATTTTGGGGAAATGGTATAAGCAAAAGGATCCCTTTAGGCGCTCTATAGAGACCTATCACCCTCCATATGGCCAAGAACTTGAGATCACGCCATTACAAAAGAGGAGATGGCTAAAAATAATTCTTAAACCATTTTAGGGAAATAGTATAAGGCAAAAGATTCCCTAGGTACATTATAGAGAACTATTGCCTCTCCATATGGCTAGAACTTGAGATTATGCCATTACAGATAATGCAACGATCAAAAGCAATCCTCCAACCATTTTGGGAAAATAGTATAAGCAAAAAGATCCCCCTCCCCCCTCCAAGTGCTTTATGGAGACCTATTGCTCCTCCACACGACCTAGAACCTGAGATCATGTCGTTACAAAATAAGAGATGACCAAAAGCAATCCTCCTACCATTTTGAAGAATCGGTATAACCAAAAAGATCCCATCCCCCCTATGTATGTTTTGGAGACCTACCACCCCTTCACATAGCTTAGAACCTTCGATTCACAAAGTAAGAACCTTCATAAGCAAACAAGCTTATGAGATATCCAATACTATGTATAGTTTACTATAAAAGATAGTAAAGTAAACCTCCACTTCTTTGCAATGAAAAGAAATTCTTTGAAAAAGAAACACCATTCCAAAGATAAGGATATGACTCAAGAACAGAACCATTAATTTTCTCAAGTTACCAGTGGTCGTTGGAACCAATAGTTAGAGAAAAACAGAAGTCACAGAAAAAAATAAGTATACATCAAAATTACTTGTATTTCATTAATAAAAAGCCTTTTACATGATAAGAAGGAGTTCTTACTTACATTATCAAAAAGAAAAATAAAAATAGTCCTAAACTGAAGGAGAAGCTAGGGAAAGGTTCAGGGTATTAGGATCTTGGTCCTTGGCTCCCTCACTTGCTGAATCGTAGTTGATCTACCTATGATCATCGTTAATATGCTTGGCAAAAAAACCTTTGTAGAATTCACACGAGGCGTCCACGTCCTTATGAAGGATCCCATAAGACGTGAGATCCATCTCAAATCAAAAACCCTTCTAAAAATCACATATAGTGCCCACTTTTACCTCTCGATCAAGCAGCTATTTGGCCACCATCAGCTTCTCCTACTAGGACACCTCTGCAGCTTCCTTCTGTAACTATAAGGAAGCATTTTCCTTCTAGAGGATCATCACCGAGGCTTGAAGCTCTTCAATACCCTCCTTAATTGCAAAGAGCAACTCTCAACCAACTTCAGCAGGGCTTCGTTGGAAGTTAAACGCGTAGCTACCTCTTTGCTGTTCACAGTGCCTATGTATCGGCTACGCATTTAAGGACTCAATCTACTTCTGGAATTAAGTCTTCATCTCTTTAAAAGATGCCTCTTGCAAGCGAAGATATTCCAGCTGCGATTTTAGAATTTTCCTTATTTGGAAGGAGTTCTCAACCTTTTCCTTCAGAAAGGAAATCCTCCTTGAACTTTTATCTAATAAAGTCTAAAGGCAAAAGGAATTCCTTTTTCAATTCTGAGTTAGCATCTTGAGCCTCCTCCAGGTCCTTGGACACATATTCTAGCTCTTTTTGCGCTTAGGAACCTTTCCTTAGTCAGGCATTTTATTTCCTTACTCTTAGACAAAGACTCTTGCTTGAATGCATTAATTGCAAGGAAACTATCCTATAAAGCTTGCACCAATATAAAAAATGATTAATCAAAACACAAAAGTATAAAAAATAAAGAAGTTTCTCAAAACTTACCTTCACAAAAGAAGCGATGCTGAACCTGCACCAAGCATCAGAAGACACGCTAGGGGGAATTACCCCCTTGTCAACCTTAGTAAAAAGGCTTTGCACCACTACAACAGCACTTTCATTATCCAGCCGGAGGATGGTATCTTTAGAGACCATGCCTGCTCCCATCTTAAGTAACTATAGGGAAAACTCCCCAAGTTTTTGACCCCTTAAAGAACTTGACGCCCTTAGCCTCTTAGAACCACCTTCAGTTTCCACTCCTGGGGTGGGGGCAGCATTAATATCAATATCTAAGTCTGAGACTCGAGCACTAGAGTATTTCCTACAAGTAAAAACTTCGCGTTAATTTCATATAGAAGAAGGAAAAAATAGGCAAGGATAAGCAGGTATAAAAATACCTAAAGTGGTCTCACGCTCGGACCCGGGGTGTATGCTTCCTCTGGTATGCCTACACCAGTACTCGTTCCTACTTATGGTTCTAGTGATGGTGAATTACGCTGGGGACATCTACCGAGTCAGGAAAGGATTCCATCGCCTTATTAAATGGAACCTCTTCATGGAATAATGGTTGTTCAAGCATCTGAACTTTAAAAGCCACTAGTTTCTGAGCAGAAGTATCAGGTACCGTAGGCCCTCTAGCAACCTCGGCCTCTGTGCAGTAAACTCTCAAGCATCTTGATTTTTTGGCATTTATGGTTCAACACTAGATTCAGTTTTAGAATGCTTCTCATTGCCCAACACTACACCAAAACCCTTTCTTTTAGTTCGTGGCTTCCGCAAAGGAAAAAGACTAGAAAACAAGTTAAGAAAATTCTCCATGAAAGACTAGAATACTGAGAACAAAATAAAAAGAAGTTAGCAGAGTTTCTAAATGAAAGAAACAAGTTATAAATAGCAATGAACAACGGTTACCTTCCTCTTTCAACATCGAGCGCTAGGGAGTCATTGTAGCTTCCCCTAAGGGAACAAGAATTGTAGGAATATGTTTTGGAGGAACTGAATCTTCTGATGGAATCTCCTTTGGTGGAATAAAACTCTTTGGTTCTACCAATATCAGATCAGAAGGATTCATTTGCATAAAAATTAATTGTTCTTCTTCCGGAACCATTGTAGTAGTAGCAGTGGAACTTGACCCCTCTTTAGCCTCCATGGGATGATTAGACATAGAAAAGTCAAGTAGTTCACCTTTTTGGGTCACTCAAACTGACTCTATTCAACCAGTTCACATGAGATGGAGGTAGAACATAAATAAGATAAAAAGGACCGAGGAAAAATAGTTTCTAAAAGAGAAGAAGATACTTACTAATGTCAGGGAAAATCAGCGATAAGAAAGAGAGGAGTAGACATCCCCCTCTCTTCGTGTTGGCCTACAAGAAGAGCCTCTTTAACAAGGAACTCCAACCAGGTAATCTTGTGGGTGAAATCCCTGGCATCGAATGGAGGAGTTTCAACAGCAATGCTTAAGTTTAGGGGAATAGGGGTTTAGATGCCTTACTCGAATGTTAAGGCACACGAGAGGAACCTAACCCCTTTAAGTTGTGGAACTTCTCCAGTAGCACAGAATAATGGATGTGTAAATGGATGATTAGTTAGTTCCAGAAGAACTTTCTCAAGAAGCGTTCTGTAGTAACCAGTATCCATAACCGGTAAGAATAAGTATTTATATATATATATATATAAATATACATATTTTATTTATATGTGGGTGATACTTGATTTATGTATTGTTATTAGTAGTGTTTGTATAGGTTAAGGATATACTATTCGTATTGGGTTTATTTGCAAGACTTTAGATTTATTTTAGGGACCAAATTGTAATACTTTGAAAGTTTTAGGGGTTAATTTATAAATATAAAAAGTTAGCCTCTTAGTATAAAAATACACATTTTAAACCCTAATTTACTCATTTTTGGCTCGAGCCACCCCTTTAGAGAGAGAAAAGAGAGAAATAGAGGGGAGAGAAAGAGGAGAATAAGAAGAAAAAGAAGAAGAAAGTTGGAATTTAAACTTTAAGAGGTCTATTATAACCCTTTCTTAGTTTCTTGGTGTTAAATTAGTTAATTCCTTTAAGTTGTGATTTTTGAAAATATGTACAGTTAAGGATTTGATGTGTATTTCATGAGATATTGTGAGAAATTGATTATAATCTATGTAGGTAGCTTGATAAATCATGATGAATTACAGAATTTCTACTTGATAGTCTCTTGATCCAGGAATTTTATAACTTGTTGTGCTTTGATTCTGGTTTTAAATTTTGAGTATATGAAATAGACATGTTTATAATCATTTGCAACTTTGAATCGATTAAAAATTCTAGAAATTGAATTTATAGTGAATTTACCAAAATGACCCTGAAATTCTAAAATTTTCCTGTGTTAACAGTATAATATAGAGACAAACAATTTTTGATTTGCTGAATGATCTTCAAAAATTATGATTTTATGAAATATGATAAGTTTATATGTTTAATAGGATATACTCAGAATTGAGAATTTAGATTAATGTGGTTAAATGGTTATGATTTTCTAAATAGTGTCAGTTCATTGCAGTATTTGATCAACAGATTTTTAAAGCTATAGAATAAAATAGTTTTAAAATACTTTTGGCAGTGATTTTGAAGTTAAACATTTATCATGAATTGAGATATTTGTCAAGAGTAATTCTGTGATAGTTTTATAATTTTTGACTTAGTATATGATTTTATAAAATTGAGAGACTGAATATTGTTTAGTAAGTATCTTGATCCTGTCAAGATAATAGATTAGATTTGATGGTGTTTATGAAATGGATTGTGTAAGAATTATGATATAATATTCATATATAAGAAATATATATGAGTGAAGAAAGATATATTCTAATTTTGAAGTAATTGAACATCATTTGATGTATAAGAAAATTTTGTTAAGTGTAAGTGGTCAGAATGACAAGTTTTGAGAAACCAAGTAATTAAACCATTCGATGTGATAAGTGCAATATATGTAATTTTGTAAGCTATTTAAGTATTTGTATGAATGTTGAGGCTCAGGAAAGGATTAATCTCCATTGATAGGTTAAGGAGATTTAAGCTTTGTAGCTAAAAGTGTTAAGATGTAAGTATACTAGACTTTTTACTAAAATCACAATAAACATAGTAATTGTTATGTATAATTTTGTAAATGTGGTTAGAAATATGTTTATGTTATGTCAAAGTATATTTTGATATGAAATATGAAGACATGTGTTTATGAATGTGAGTATGGACATACATGACATATATGTGTTTTTGAAAGTGAGCTTTCAAAATGAAATGTGTTTAACAAAGAGAGCTATTGAAGTGTAATATGTCTATGAGAAACATTTTGTGTTTTAAGGATGCTTGAACTCACTGTTAACTTAGTAGGCATTTTATATGATTTGTAAAGCCTTTATGTGTGGCATTTCCTTCGGGATTGGTATATGTTATATGTTCCGTATGTAGAGAGGATTCTATTAGTACCTAAAGGAAGAGTGAGTCATCTCATTCGTGTGGTGACGTATTGGTGCATATGAGAGAACTTACCGATGATTAGGATAAGGGTTTGGCTTTTACCTTCAGGTATAAGCATTATATATGTGTAATTTAAAACCTCACTTGTACTATTCCTCTCATACGGTATGTCACCTACAAGTGACATTTGGCTCATTATGTGATATGTGATAAAGAAGTCCTACTAAGTAGTAGTTGAGTGATGGTATTCCTATTATATATTTTGAAAGAATGTGTAAGCGCTTACCTGACATGTGATTTGATAAGATTATTATTTTGATTTATTACAGCATATCATACATATGCATTGTGTACATATATGTATTTGTATTTGATATATGAAAAACTAGTATGCTTACTGAGTTTTATACACATTATACTTTATGGTGATTTCAGGTAAATAAGGTACATGTGTGCTTAGCGTATTTGGAAAGGCTTCTACTGTTCCTTGGGTTCCCTAAGTTGCTAGGTTGCTGAGTATTTCATTTGGGGACACGTGGGATAAGATATTTAATGTGTCCCTATTGAATAAATACTTATGTATTATTTTATTGTGTGTGGTTGGATTTGGTTTAAGTTTCACCAAGTGTGGTTATTGGTTAATTTTAAGTAAGAATTTGTAATAAATATATTCTGGGCTTTCGGAAACAAAGTTGCTACTGGTGACGTAGTAGCTTGTTAATCTCTAAGAAAACTCTGCGTATCTCCAGTTTACTAATTGTTCCAGTGTAGTAACCAGTATCCACAACCGGTAAGAATAAGTATTTATATATGTATAAATATACGTATTTTATTTGTATGTGGGGATACTTGATTTATATATTTTTATTAGTAGTGTTTGTATAGGTTAAGGTCATACTATTAGCATTGGGTTTAATTGCAAGACTTTAGATTTATTTTAGGGACCAAATTGTAATACTTTAAAAGTTTTGGGGGAAAATTCGTAAATACTAAAAATTAGCCTCTTAGTATAAAAATACACTTTTGAAACCCTAATTCACTCTTTTGGGTCAGCTATCCCTTTTAGAGTGAGAAAAGAGAGAAAGAAAGGGGAGAGAAAGAGAAGAAGAAAAAGAAAAAGAAAATGAAAAAGAAATTGGAATTTTGGATTTTAAGAGGTATATCACACCTATTTCTCAATTTATTAGTATTAATTAAGTTAATTCCTTTAATTTTTGATTTCTGGAAATATGTATAATTGAGGATTTGATGTGTATTTCGTAAGATCTTATGAGAATTGATGATGATCTATAAGATAGCTTGATAAATCATGATGAATTGTGGAATTTCTACTTGATAGTCTCTTGATCCAGTAATTGTATAAATTGTTGTGATCCGATTCTGGTTTTGAATTTTGAGTATATGAAATTAGACATGTTTAGGATCATCTAAGACTTTGAATCGATTCAAAATTCCAGAAATTGAATTTATTGTGAATTTACCAAAATAACCCTAAAATTCTAGAAATTTTCTGTATGAACAGTATGATACAGTGACAAACAATTTTTGTTCTACTGAATGATCTTCACAACCAACGAATTTCTGGAATATGATAAGTTTATATGTTTAATATGATATACTTGAAATTGAGAATTTAGATCAATGTAGTTGAAGTGTTATGATTTTCTAAAGTGTATTAGCTCATTACAGTATTTGATTAACAGAATTTTAAAGCTATAGAATAAAATAGTTTTAAATTACTTTTGGCAGTTATTTTGAAGTGAAATATTTATCATTGATTGAGATATGTGTTAAGAGTAATTATGTGGTAGTTTTATAATTTTTGAGTTAGTATATGATTTTATGAAATTTGGAGATTGAATACTGTTCAATAAGTATCTTGATCCTGTCAGGTTAGTAGTTTGGATTCGATGGTGTGTATGGAATGGATTGTGTAGGAATTTTGATATAATATTTATATATAAGAAGTATATATGAGTGAAGAATGATATATTCTGATTTTGGTGTAATTGGACATCATTTGATGTATTAGAAAATTTTGTTAAATGTAAGTGGTCAGAATGAGAGGTTTTGAGAAACCAAGTATTTAGACCAATTTGATGTGATAAATGCATTGTGTATAATTTTGTAAGTTATTTAAAGTATTTTGTGTGAATTGTGAGGCTTATGAAAGGATTAATCTCCATTGATAGGTTAAGGAGATTTAAGCCTTGTAGCTGAAAGTACTAAGAGGTAAGTATACTAGACTTTTACTGAAATCACAATAAGCATAGTAATTGTCTATGTATGATTTTGTAAATGTGCTTAGAAATATGTTTATGTTATGCCAAAGTGTATTTGATATGAAATGTGAAAGACATATGTTTATAAATGTGAGCATTGACATTGAACATGGATATACATGTATTTTTGAAAGTGAACTTTCAAAATGAAATATGTTAAACAAAGAAAGCTTTGAATTGTAATATATCTATAAGAAACATTTTGTGTTTTGAGGATGCCTAAACTCACTGTTGACTTAGTAGGCATCTTATGTAATTTGTGGAGCCTTTATGTGTGGCCTTTTCTTCGGGATTGGTATATGTTATGTGTTCCATATGTAGGGAGGATCCTATTGGTACCTTAAGGAAGAGTGAGTCATCATATTCGTGTGCTGGCGTATTGGTGCATGTGAGAGGACTCACCGATGATCAGGGTGAGGGTTTGGCTTTTACTTTCGAGCATGAGGATTATATATGTGTTATTTTAAACTTCACTTGTACTATTCCTCTCATACGGTATGTCACCTACGAGTGACATTTGGCTCATTATGTGATATGTGATGTGTAAGTCCTACTAAGTAGTAGTTGAGTGATGGTATTCTTGTAATATATTTTAAAAGAATGTGTAAGCGCTTACATGACATGTGATTTGATGAGATTATGATTTTGATTGATCACAGCATATCATACATATGCATTGTGTACATATATGTATTTGTATTTGATATATGAAAAACTAGTATGCTTACTGAGTTTTATACTCATTATAGTTTATGGTGATTTCAGGTAAATAAGGTATATGTGTGCTTAGCGGATTTGGCAAGGCTTCTGCTGTTCCTTGGGTTCCCTAAGTTGCTAGGTTGCTGAGTGTAAGTTATGTCATGTATTGGATCTTTTAGGTCTAGGGCGTGACAGCTTTTAGTGGTATCAGAGCTAAGATATGATTCTGTAGACTTTTAAGTGTCGAGTCAAGGGAACCGAGTAGATGCCAAATCTTTAGGATTGTATTTGTAGCTTTGTTGTGTAAATATTTGACATATTGCTTAAATTGTTGTATGATTTTGTGAAGATGACACATTATTTAAGAGCTGCTAAGATTGTTGATGATGTAGATAATGGTACCTAGTGGATCTTAATGTTACCATTTAGAATTTTTTTAAGTTGTGACTAATATGCTTAGCAAGAAGGATGTCGAATATCTTATAATGATAATTTGCATGTCATAGAGCAAATTGAGATAATTTTCTCAATGTCAAAATATAGAGAAGTAGAGTATTAAGACATCAATTGAAACAACTTTTATTGAAAAGGAAAACAACAACACAACAACAATAGCAGCAACAAAAATACAGTAGAGGCTACGGAGTGAGATTTAAGTCTATTTTGCACTTCTTCTGACTGTCATGAGTAGACCAATCTAATTGATGCGATGTTGGATTAGACAGAGGAATAAAAGACTGTAATTGATCAATTAGTTGATCAACAGTTGGAGCAGAAATAAGAATCCATCGTGCTAGAAGTGGGATGAATTGTGTTCCCGCTGCATAGTCAAGAAAAGATAGCAACCTGTCGTAAAAACCATTGACATTTAACAAACCATTTATGTTTATATATTAGGTTATGGGTTGATTTTAGTGTTGAACTTACTAACAACTTGCTAAGGATTCCTATGTTGAATTAAAGTTTGAATTTTTATGTAATATTATTTATAAGTGCACATTATTGAATGAATGTAAGTGATGTTGTGTATCGGATCTTTTGAGTCTAGGGCATGACACGTTCCCTCCTTGGAATAGAAGGAAGAGTGAAAGCAGTCTTTCAGTCAAAATACCTAAATATTATGTTGTCTTCGAATGAAAGGCTAGGGTTCATCCATCTGCCACTGACCATGATAGCATATTCCTCAAAACTTGGCCTTTTACTATCAAAGGAATCAAAGAACTTCTTCTAGTCCTTAGGCTGCCAAAAATAGTTTTGTTTTGAGCAAACTAGGTTATAAGTAAGAAAAACATTGTATAAGGTTAGGCAGTATGGAAGGTTCATCATATGATTTAGAAGAAAACATCATTAAGGAGGTAAAACACATTAAGGTGAACTTGTAGAGGAAAAAGTCCTATAATGTGAAGGAACTCAAGAATCAAGGAAGGCACGGTGAACCAAAAGCACTTAAGGTGCTCGTAGAATAGAGGGAGTTCCCCATGTTTAACACTCAGAGGGTTCCCATGGGAATCTCCTTTGGGAAGGACGTAAATTTTAACATTATCATGAATGAAAAATTCCTTCTTGAGTTTAGCAAGGGTATACTGACTGATATCCTTTGTCATTACTACAAGCATTTTTTTAAAAATGAAGAAAAAGGATTGGGGATTGGGGATTTTTTTGTTAGTAAGAAAGAGATAATTTGGAGTAAGGAAAGCCTAGTGACGAAGATAAGGGATTGAATCCTATTTATATAATTTGAAATATGTCCCGCTGAAGATAAGGAAACATCTCCTAAAGACAGAAGGTTTCCTGCAAAAGGTATGATTGAAATAACAAGCAGAATCTTTAAAAAAATAATCACTTTAATTGACTTGAAACCGTATTAACTGAAGTAGTGTACCCCAAAAGTTTTTAGCAAAATGGCAGTGCACTGCTTCACTTATAAGAGGGGCATCTATTGGACCCATATTTGGTTAAGGCCCAATTGATGGCTCAACCTAATTAAAGAAAACCCTATAGCTTAAAAGAGAATTAAGACACGTCAGCTTAAAGAGCCCAAAGACTGACAGGCCCAAAAAGTTGTCAAATCCAAGAAACGGTCCCACAGGTTCTGAAAATTATAATACTACCCCTTTGGACGAGATGGGTCTAGCCCTAAACGAGAAAAGCCCTTAATCTAGGTGCATGACAGAGTTTAGTTTTAACTCAAGTTCCCTCGCATTTCTTAACAAAAAACAGATGAGGAACTTGAGTCAGGTTTGGATACTTCTTCTCTTATTTGATTTATCTTGCTGCATATTAATAAATTCGAGCAAGATAGAGTTGCATCCTAATTATACTTTTATTATATAGTGAGATTAATATGAATTTAGTCTTAGAATTGGATTGAATTCATAAGAGGAACCTTCTGAGATACATGAAGATAGTCACAATGAGACTAATCCTCACAAGAGATATAGACTAAATCATAATTGATTGCATCTCTTTAATCTTGAAATGGATTTAAGATCATCTCATGTTAGCACATTCAGTTATGATTGAATAGTGCACCCTTGCACTATAAAAGGCACACATAGCTCGATTATATTCATTTATTTAGAGATTAAAAATTCAATACATATATATTGAGAGCAAAAGCTTTCATTAGCAAAGAACCCAAAAGCTCTCTTGAAATCTTTATTCGATCTCTGAAACCATCAAACACAGAACCCTTTTGCTAGATTAATTACTCCCATACACAGAATAATCATCGTTGTTGTTTATTGACTTGAGCATCAGAGTGTTTTCTTTTGTAGAAGGATGACCTTGTTCACAAAAAAAGGTTCCATAAACCGTTTAAAGAAGAAAAGAGGGCCGAGTTTCGAATTTAGTGAAGATCCAAAGACACAAAGGTAATTTCTATAGGTTCTCAAAAACCGAGAACTTCAGTACTAAACATTCTAAAACTTGTCCAAAATGTGCATCTCAAATGAGGTAGTTTGTAATGTGTTATTTATTGAGTGGGTTCATAATTTTTAAGTTATTTATTACACAATTATGTGATTCACACAATAATAACACCTCGTTTAGCATACATGTTTTGCCATAAATTTTGGAATGTTTAATACTACTTTAAAAAATAATGTTTTATGATATTTATAAGAAGAATAATGCTACACTTCCAAATTTTAATGTAAAAAATTTCATTCCAAATAATGAGTTATGAAAATTATTAAGTAATTAATTTTATAATGTTTAGGGTAATTATCAAGAATACCCTGAGGTAAGGTCTAATTACAAAAAAATTCATGTGTTTGAGAAAGTGATATTAATACCCAAACGTTTAAAAAGATACGCATGAATGCCCTGCCATTAAGAATAATATTTAAAGTTAACAAATTCTCAATCAATATGCATCAAATGACTAAATTGCCCTTTTCAATATATATTTTAAATTTTTATCTTAGTAAAAACTTTTGAAAAAATAAAAATAAAAATAATTAATAATATAACTCTTAAAATATTAAAACAAAACTTAAAAAAAATTATGGTTAACCAGATGTGGCCGCCCAAGTCGTATGGTTGTCGGGACTAACACGGCCATTTTTGGCTGGCCAGATCAGGCCGCAACAGTAGCAGTCGGCCAAAACAACTGATGTCGTTTTTTATTTTTTAAATTTTATTTTATTATTTTATAGATTTTTAAAAGTGTTTAAAAAGGGTTTGGAGGGTGAAATGACTTTGTTACCCTCGAGTCTGCTAATTTTAACTGGAGATTTCTAATGACAAGGTATTCGTGCATATTTTTCCAAACATTTGGGAATTGGTGTCACTTTCTCAAACATATAATTTTTTTTATAATTAAGCCTTATCTTAGGGGTATTCTTGATAATTACCTTAATTTTTTAAATAGCCTATTAAATTATTTTACTATATAATAATTATTTGATATATTATATGAGATAAAAAATTTATAATACAATTTAAAAATATAGCATTTCTCTTTGATATAAAGAATAGTTTGTGAAATCAAGGTCGGTAGGCCAATCAAGTAATAAGTGATTCAATATTGATTGAGATGGGTCCCTTAGGTGTCAGACTTTTATTGGGGGGGCTCGCCTAGACTAACATTCTCTTGGTAGATGCGTTTAATTATAAAATTAGGATCTCCTGCCAAACTAAACTTTACCTAATTTAAATTTTACCTAAACTTTTAAGGATTCTCTAACATGTATTATGTATTAGGTATAAGTGGTTAAGTTCTATTATTTTAATTTTTTAAAATCGTTTTAGCAATTATTAATCCTCATCAATCGAATACTAATAAATGTAAGATAAGAACTTAATTTAAGAGAGAATCTGAATCTGTAATTACGAGGCCTTTTGTGTAAGTACAAGTACAAGTTGACGTGCATTAAGATTAAATAATTCTAATAGGACCTACAACTACCAAAGCCAAATACATGTGAAGTGTTGGTAGTAAATAAAAATTTCTGTTTAATGAAATAAACGAAGCAGAAGCCAGATCATCTTGTTCATAATTATATGTATATGGATAGAAGATTACCTCAATTACTTACTATAGTAGATCTTAGATTGACTGGCTACAATCTTCTCTATTATTCTCAACCTTCAAACTCAACACGTATGGGCATATGGATCTTTCTTAATCTCTCAAATCACTAATACCCAAATCTGAGAGAAGGGTAATAATCAAATTCTTTTTCCATATTAGAATACGTAAAAAGAATTTTTCTGGTTATATTTGTTGTCATATTATTTCTATCTTATTACTACCCCATAACTTTTATATATATAAGAATCTCTCTTGGGTATTTAGAATTAAATTAGTATTAGAAAATTAGAATTTGATTAGGATTTGAGCTAGTAGAGGGACTGTAAGACCTATGGGTTTCTTAGCTTCAACTTAAAAAGCCTAGTCCTTATTATCTCAAATATACCAATTTTTCTAAGTTAACCTCAGGCTATTCCACTAAAAGTCAAGGGATGTACTCTAGTAACCCTTGTTATTAAGTAAAAGGCCTATTTAGTTAAAACTCCTTTTAATTAAATTAAGATTAGTCTTTGGACTAATAATAATCACTTAATTGACCCTCTAATTGATGTCCATAATTAAAGCTAGGCCATTAAAAAAATGTCTTGCCTCTTTAATTACTTATTTACCCCTAAGTTACTGAACCCTCTAATGATCACTTTTAATATGTCTATATTTGTAAATAAATTTATAAATAAATATTATTATTCAATAAATAATTTATTGAATAAACTGTGGCCTCAGATTCTAATGATCAAGTACTGTAAACATCTTAGGTAGACATTAATTATTAGATTCCATTTTTCAAATATATGTTCCTACGACCCATAAAATTATATCTCAAAACTATTGAGGTTTTGACTGTTTATATGGATCTCACTTCGTGATAACTCAAAAGATACAATGCATGAATGTAAGTTCATTACTTGCTCAAGATTAAGATTAATTAAGATTACTAAAGCTATTGTGAATTAAGATTTATGACATTTAGTTAATCAGATCAAAATTCACAGTAGTCTTGTTCAATGTAACATATACACTAGTTTTTCTACTCGAAGTCTCTATTTCGATCATCCAGGTAAATCATCCACTATAAGAAGCAGAAAAACTACAACCTTATATAATGAAATGCTTGTTTTATTAGTGGTTGTGAACTAGATTTAATTCATAAAGAACTTGCGATCTATACCTAATGTCTATTTTAGTGACCTAGCGCAAGTGCACGCTTTTTGTATCAAGCAATATAGGACTAAGTCTAGATTATCAATCCCACAGAGACTATTGTTTCTATTTTCTTCAATCGAATACTAAAATTACTCTATTTTACCTTTATCCAGACTAGCTTTAAAGATGGAGTTTAACTAACTAAATTATTGCTATCGAATTAAACCTAATTAAAATATTGCAAATACTTAAAGATAAAATTCACTGAATTGATAGGTAATCTAGGGTATCGACGCATCCCTTAGTAGTTCACTGAACCCTTTAACCCCTTAGTTATTTCCCTTCTTATCAATTGATTGGCTAGACACTGATTTCATCCTAAGCTTCTGTTGACAGTCAAATGATAATATCACACCCTAACAATTACCTATATGTCTATAGTAATCCAAAAAAGATGCAACTCATTAAGACTAAGTCTAATCAAACTATATATGCCACCTAAGTATATGTCTATCCTAGATGGAACTCATAGATATTACCCTATGATCATGTATCAATTTACCATAGGCTAAACACATGATTCCTTTCGTTAAAGTTATCATGGTTCCTAAACAATCAAAATAGTGATCAAGTATAATGAAAGCATTAAGCATAGATAGATTGAATCAACTAAGGGATAAAAGTTCATAACTAAGAGATTAAAAGAATCAATTACATACTAGGTTCTATAACGTCTAACCCTAGATAAAAAGAAATTAGCTCATGTTCAAAACAAGAATATCAAAGCAAAAGTATGAAAATATAATGAATGAAATCATCTCTTAAAAGTAAGGAATAAAAAAAAACAAGTGATGCACTAAGTTTTTCTTCTTCCTCTTGTCTTGATTGCTCAAGAGTTGATTCCCCAATCTTCAATCTTCAATAACTTCACCTTGATCTATTTGGCTTGAATGTGTGTTTGTTGTTTGTGTTATTCTCCTTACTAAGTCTCTCTATTTTTGCCTCAAAAGAGTGTTTTTGTTGCTATGAGAAACCCTAGGCACCAAGAGCTTTCAATCTACCTGAATAGGCGAGTTGAGAATGGTATTTAAACATCCGTACGGGCGTCGCGGCGCTGGGGGCTCAGCGTCGTGGTGCTGGGCATGAGTACAAGTCTATCAAGACGTTGATGAGCACCGCGACGCTGGGTGCTGAGCGCTGCGGCTCTCACTCGCTGTTCTGGGCGCCGCGGTGCCCAGCCACCTGCTACTGCACTATTTTTGTATTTTAAGCGTAATGTTTTTGTTTGACGTCCGATTTGCCTCTCGTTTGTTCCTATGCGTCACATTTTCCGTCATACATATGTTTATAATCAAAAAACACAATTAAATAGTCAAATACCTATGATCGGGAGTAAAATATAAAAGTTATATACAAATCCTACTAGTGCTTTTATGCCCCTATCAATACCCCTATATTGCATCATATGCGTAATACATAAATCACATATTTTATAAATATGGGTTAATAAATGTATGTTCAATTATATGTATGAATAAACTTTTATTAATCAAATAAAATATTATTTCACATACTTTAAGGGCATACATAACATTCCATGTCTAACAATCTCTCACTTGCCCTAAAGCATGTTAAGTATCTATTGAACTCTATATCATTTGTATGAGTTTCAAAACTCTTTATTAGCAATGACTTTGGTGAATGGATTCACTAGATTTTCTACTTACGCAATCTTAGAGACTATAACTCACTGTTTTGTACAAAACTTCTTTACCAAACGTTGTTTCCTCTCAATGTGTTTTCTTCTCTTGTGATATTTAGTTTCTTAAATTGTGCTACCGCCCTGCTATTGTCTTAATAAAAAATGATAGGCATCTAAGCATTAGGTATCATCTCAAGCTTCATAAGAAACTTTTAGAGCTATATACCCTTTTTTACAGTTTCGGATGTAGCTATATATTCAGCTTTTATGGTGGAGTCTGCAATACATAATTATTTTGCACTCCTCCAACTTATAGCCCCACTACATAAATTAAATAAATATCTTGAGGTAGATCTCCGAGCATTCTATGTTATTGGAATTCTGAATCTGTATGCCCAATAGGTATAAAATCCTCACTAGAATATACAAGCATATAATCATTCGTTCTCCGAAGGTACTTGAATAAATGCTTTACTATTGATGAACACATGAAAATGCATGTTGTTAAGAGATTCAATCACCATTTAATGTCACTAATTTTAGTATTTTCTGTATTTTTAGCTTGAAATAAAGTGTTCTCCTTAAATTGTGATTAATGAATGTTATTTGGACAGGTTTAGATAAAATGGACATAACTCTCAATGTAGAAATCGAAATAAAGAAATTCTTGAACCTGGTGCAACATGACTCAATCTTACATAAATTTTAAGAATAGTAGAAAAGCCAAATCCAACATGTTATGGGCCAAAAATTGAGATACAATAGAATCGGACTACAACTCCTGTCCAGCTTGACCCAACTCATGTATTTGGACCGTATATCACAAAATACGTACTCAATTGGTACAATTCTTGAAGCTGTGAATTGCTGAATTAACTATCAATAACTCGTATGTTGATGGTAAAGTTCAAATCAGCCGTTATCATGGACCAAATCGCATTGCAAGTGGATAAAATGGTTGTTGGCCGAATTCTGATGTATCTTTGGAATTTTGCTCATATCTCATTGGATACTCATCTAATTTGCATAAAATTGGTGCCTATGGAAAGAAGAGTCAAAATTATACAACTTTCATGTCAGCTGTAGAAGCTAAATCAGTTATTTACATTATCAAAAGTGTGCTACAAGTGGATAAATGAGTTATTGGCTTAAAATTATTGAAGATTGATGTCATCCATGACATATGTCCATTCATTGCCTATATAAGGAGACACTTATGACATTTTTAATAATAGATAATTCTCTCTTATTTTCTTCTCATTAACATGTATTGTAATTTAGGCTAGAGTTCTTGGCAAGGCTAAGAGATGAACTTTTATGTGTAATAAATCTACTTCTATGCTTTGATTCGGTGTCAAGAGCTACAAATGTTGTAAGTTTGGTTTTGATTAAACTCTTATCTATTTTATTTTCTATAATCCAGAGGTTATAATTCTCATGTCTCATATATGTTCAGTCATGCTTTTCTTATGTGATTCATGTTGATTTATAATTGTTACTGGTTACATTATTTTATATGTTAATCTTTTACTACAGTATTGTCAATTTGATATATTGTCGATCTTGGATAACATGTAAGGGCAATAAATGTTTGATATTCAAGTTAATCTTTTACTGCAATATTGTCAAAGTGATATATTGTCGATCTTAGATAACTTGTATAAATGAACATGATGTATGTTAATGCTTGCAAAGAGTTTAATTACGTCAAATACATGTGTTATCAAATGTGCTATATTTTCTTATCTTCCGATTGATTGTTTGGGATGTGAAACTTTCAATTGAGTTATAAGCATTGAATCAAAGTGTAGAGTAGATTTATAAAGCATAATTGTGATTCTCGAAGCCTTGTTTGAATTATCATAAGACATTTCCTTCAAATCATAGACAATTCTATCTCATCCACTTAAATCAATTAATTTTGTCCTTTGCTACTGCTTTAATATTTTGCTTCATCAACCTATTTTGCCAAGAGCTTCCTCGCGGTATCGACACCTCAATCTATATTGCGATAGTCGCGTTATATTTTGAACGTAAACAACTATAATCTAGTTTTCTGGTCTTTGATTAGATTGATATCTACTGACCATGCCGACTGCATAACAAATATCTGATCTAGTACATAACATTGCATATATGAAACATCCTACTATTGATGCATAAAGAATTCCTCTCATGTGATCTATCTCTTCAGGAGTTTTAAGATACTGATTCTTGGATAGATCAATTCCATGTCTAAAAGGAAGTGATCCCTTTTTGGATTCATGCATAGCAAACCTAACTAGAATTTTGTTTATATATGCAGCTTGAGATAAAGCTAACATTATATTTTTACAATCTCGCAGAAGCTTAATTCCAAGGATGTAACTAGCTTTACCTAAGTCCTTTATATTAAATTAGTTAGATAACAAAATTTTAACTGATGATAATGCTCCTACATCATTTCTAATAAATAGTATATCATCTATATACGGGACTATGAAAGCCACCAACTGCCCATCTATCTTCTTGTAAACACAAGGTTCATCAGAATTTTGATCAAAAGTAAACGATTTGATTGCCTGATCAAATCTGATATTTTACTATCTAAATGCTTGTTTAAGCCCATAGATAAATTTTTACAGTTTGCAAACCATATACTCTTGGCCTGAAGCTATAAAACCATCTGGTTGTATCATAGATAATTCCTTCAAGATTGCCATTAATAAAGGCAGTCTTGACATCTAATTTATTATTATTATCTCAATATCTCATACCAAATAATAATAAACTACTAATTCTTTAGCCCTAAGATTTAATTGACAAGAACTTCGTATAAAGGATATCAATCAGCCTAAGTTGAGTGCATAACCATTATTTTAATATTTTATATTTTTCAATCAAAAAGTCACTGTAGGTAGTCAATTTTGCATGAGTCCATAAACTATCGATTCTTTAGCCCTTAGATTTAATTGACAAGAACTCCGTAGAGAGAATATCAATCAACCTAAGTTGAGTGCATAACCATTATTTCAATCCTTTATATTTCTCAATTAAAAATGTCACCGTAGGGTAGTCAATTTTGCATGAGTCTTATATTGGATCTTATCCTTTAGGAAAGTCCTATCTAGTAACTAATTTTGATTCATACCCTCCGTAGAGAGCTCACAACGTCTGAGGCAAGACATTAATCTACCTTACTATAAAACTAATAATGGAGGCCATGGGCTTTATGCCTAAAGCTCTCTCTCACTCAATATTTTAATCCTTAAATTTTTTAATTAATTTAGAAAATAAAGTTCCACTCATTAATATCTAATTTTATTTTCATAAAATAATTAATAAGGCCATGTCAAATAATAAATTAATATAATATTAAAAATATGACAATAATCTTATCATAATCTCATTAGAACATTAATGCCATACAAAATGATATATTTTATGCATGAACATATGAATGTGGCACCCTTAATTTATATGACATGTTATTCATTCAATCAATTAATTAGATAAATAAATAACCTCATAATTCATGGCTTTTCTAAGAAGAAAAATATTTGAAACTAAGAATAAATTCTTCAAAGTCTTCTTTAAAGTCAACTTGGACTCTTCCATAATATTACCTCCTCTTACTTGTCTCTTTTTATGGGCTTAGATTTTCGGCCTCTTAAACTTCTTTGGTCCACTAATTTAAAAAAAAAAATTGGACATATTTTAGGCTTAAAATTTCTATTGGGTCTTCTAAAAAAATTTAAATAAAAAATTATTTTTAGACCCAATAATTTTAATAAAATAGCCCAAATTTTATAAAATTTGACCAACATTAAAAGAAGTTTGGACTAATTTTAAATTTAAAAATACTCAAAATTAGTTAAAAAATAAATTTGGGTTAAATTTAGGACCTATTTATAAATATCTCAAAGTTTTCAAGTCAAACTTTAATTACCCAAAATGGGAGGATGCTGAATGAGAATAAATTATTCTGTTGGCTTATTTGCAAAATTTACAAACGTTTAGGATTAATTTGTAAAATACACAAAATATCTTGGCTAACACATAATTAATTAACGTTGAAGGGGTCTAGTTAATATGTTTCGAATTAAAAACCCAAATACATCTTTCCCTTTTCTCCCCGATGCCGCCACTCCATTCTTTGCCTTTTCCTTTTTTTTTGTTTTATGTGTTTCTTCTAAACTTTTTTTAAATCTTCTTTTTATTTATTATTACAACCAAAATATATATTCTTTAGATTGCAAAGCAAAACCCTAAGTCATTTAATTAGCTTACAAAATTTTTTTAAAGAATCACCACGAATTAACTTAATTATGAATTATTATGAGCATAACTATTCATCACATAATTAATAAAAATAACAAATATAGATTAAATATATAATTAGTGCCACAATAAATAATTACTATCATACAAAAAATAAAGTATACATGTAATATGAAATAATGTAGTTCTGATACCAGTTGTTAGTAGTAAACAAAAATTCTTTTTTAATGAAATAAACGCAGCGGAAGCTAGATCATCTTGTTCATAATTACATGTATAGGGATAGAAGATTACCTCAATTCCTCGTTATAGCAGATCTTGAATTAACTGGCTATAATATTCTTTACTATCCTCAATCTTCAAACTCAATGCGTGTGGGCATGTGGATCTTTCTTAATCTCTAAAATTACTAATACTCAAATCTGAGAAAATGGTAATAACTAAATTCTTTTTTCACGTTAGAATACGCAAAAAGAATTTTTTTTATTATATTTATTGTCATTTTTTTTTCTATTTCATTACTACTCTATACCTCCCAAATATATATGAATCTCCATTGGGTATTTAAAGTTAAATTAGGATTACGAAATTAGAGTTTGATTAGGATTTGAGTTAGTAGAGTGACTATAAGACCCATGAGTTTCCTAACTCCAACTTAAAAAGCCTAGTTCTTATTATCTCATAATACACCAATTTTTTAAGTCAACCTTAGGCTATTCCACTAAAAGCCAATGACTGTACTCTAGTAACCCATGTTATTAAGAAAAAAGTCCATTTAATTAAAACTCTTTTTAATTAAATTGAGATTAGTCTTTAGACCAATAATAACCACTTAATTGACTCTCTCATTGATGTCCATAATTAAAGTTAGGCCATGGAAAAAATGTCTTGCATCTTTAATTAATTATTTGCCCCTAGTCACTGAATGCTCTAATGATCACTTTTAATATGTTTATATTTATAACTAAATTTACAAATAAATATTATTATTCAATAAATAATTTATTGAATAAATTGTGGTCAATCATTTTAAGGATCAAGTACTGCAAATATCTTAAGTGGACATTAATTATTAGATTTCATCTTGCAAATATATGTCCTACAACCCATAAAATTATATCTCTAAGTTATCGAGGTTTTAACCGTTTATATGGATCTCACTCCGTGAAAACTCAAAAAATACAATGCATGAATATAAGTTCATTACCCGCTTAGTATTAAGATCAATCAAGCTTATTAAACCTTTTGTGAATTAAGATTTACGACATTTAGTTAACCAGATCAAAATTTACAGTAGTTTTGTTCAATGTAACATATACACTAATTTTTCTACTTGAAGTCTCTACTTCGATCATCAAGGTAAATCATTCACTATAAAAAGTAGAAAAATTATAACTTTACATAATAAAATGACATTTTCATTA
Source organism: Ailanthus altissimus (assembly GCA_946807835.1). Taxonomy (NCBI): domain Eukaryota; kingdom Viridiplantae; phylum Streptophyta; class Magnoliopsida; order Sapindales; family Simaroubaceae; genus Ailanthus; species Ailanthus altissimus. Next base: position 17,240,504 of record OX327700.1, on the reverse strand, counting down.
ATGGTTGTGAACTAGATTTAATTTATAAAAAACTTGCGATCTATACCCTCTATATTACCATTATATACCTAATACATAAATCACATATTTTATAAATATAAGCTAATCAATGTATGGTCAATTATATGTATGAATAAATTTTTATTAATCAAATAAAATATTATTTCACATGCTTTAAGGGCATAAATAACATTATGTGTCTAACACGAAGTAACTCATAATTTAATTTTAATTATATCAAATTGGAAGAGAAAAAGACTATAAATAAAAAATAGATATTAATGTATATTTTCACATAATTTTTCTTTTTAAAAAAATTATGTTGTATTAATTCCTGAATTTCAATTTATATTATCACTAATTTTTGAAGAAAACTCGTTTTAACTGAGGGTATAAATTGAAAATAATAAAAATCAAAGAAAAAATAACGAAGAAGCTCGAAGAATAACCTTATGAACACATTAATTTTAGAGCTCTTTTGTTAACTCTCGTGATTCTTTAATTTTAACAAATGAATCTAAAGAAACAAGATTCAATTGTCAATTATAATAGCTTTTAATATTAATGATATTGCAAACACAACACTGAAAATAAAGATGAATTGAGTGTAAATTATTGGTTTGAATTTGGATGTGATAGAACTGAGCGTGTAGAGGAGGAGGGAAGAGTTGTAAGAGTCGACATTGACAATATCTTTTTAAAAGGGACGCATGTATAAATCGTTCCATCTCCTCGCATTCGCATTCGCATTCGCATCAGGAATAAGAAATAAATGACAGGTATTGCATGCGAATGTAATTAGCTGCAAGCAGTCCCGAGTCTTGAGTCTCTGACAGTTTGATGAGGGTGGTAATGCAAAATTGATAGCTAGTAAGATTAATAGTAAGCAAAGGGAAGGATGCTGGGGTGGGGGCCTATTTATCTGCAGGAAAACCAAACAAGCCACGCTTGCGTGTTTATCGGGTCTTTCGGTCAGAAAATGACATTTTGTATAGACCCACATTTTGTAGCTAATCAATTGTAAATCCTCCCTCCTCCAAATGCCTTTACTTCCCTGTGCGTGCGTGTAAAACAACTCTTTGGTTATTTCCTTTTTCTTAACTTTATTAGTAGGGTCCCTGTCGGCATCCATACTCGTTTTTTTTTTAAAAAAAATATCAAAAACATTTTGAATACTCTAATTAGTCTATACATATACCTTTTTTTCCGATTCAAATCATGTGTGTTTTCAATCAATCATAAAAGAAAAACTAATAAACGTATAGTTTAATCTGAATGTAAAGAACATCATATACCACAAGACTTGAGTTTCTCTCCTTCTAATCCATAATACATATTGAATGTGTAAATTCATCAGATTTGTTATTATATTTTGCAGATGTTTTGAGATATATCATAAAATTTAAAATATGTTATAAATAAAAACTTTTGAGACATATAATGTAATAAAAAAATTGATTGATTGTACAAAATCTGCTGTGCCTTGTACTAGTAATATTAGACCTTTCACGTACGTTAATATTAAACTTGATTGATTGTACAAAATCTGCTGTGCCTTGTACTAATAATATTAGACCTTTCGTGTGACATGTGAGAGTGGAATTAATAGGGGAAGGCAAGCCTCGAATTCAACATAAAGCCCAAAATAAAAAGAGGGGGCATGAACGATAAGATCATAATTGATCATAATATCTAAGGGATATCACAGTTGATGCGACGTCAGGTTCAGGTCGATGGATGAACACAAAAAAAGCAAAAAGGATGAGATTGATAATGCAAGTTTTGATGGGGCCTGCAGATGTTCCAAGGGTAATTGACTTTAGGGACTTATATGGACCATACTTACCGATCATATTTTGGCCACCATGCATAATTTAGGTTGGATAAGGGTTTCCCGTCGCATCAATTATAGTGACGCTACAATCATGGACACAAAATAGCCTTTTTATAAATTAACCAACCAACCAAAATAAAAGAAGCCTGGTGTGTGTTATTCATTGCTCTTACTCTTACACCCACAATAATTAAGAGTAATATCTTCAAAGTAGGTTCTTTTAAACTAATGAATTCACATTTCTAAGTGCTAGATAGAACTCTGTCCAGATAATTTTAATTATAGCTACTCTGATGGTTACATCGCCCCCTATTTTTCTGTTAATAAAGTATTGCGATTTGTCAAAATTTCACTTGTAATAATTTGGTTATATTACAGTTCAGCATTTTATTTTTATTTTTAACGATTCCCACTATCATCTCTAGAGAGAATTCTGGCAATCCAAGCGTAGGAAAACAACTAGAAGAGTGGAAGGACGAGCCAATAAATGGGTTGCATCTACGTTCCATTGAGTTTTATAACAATATGTCCGCAATTTCATATTATTACTATAATAACTTTTAGAAAGTTGAATTTATTATTTTGATTGACTTTTAATGTTTAATAGTAAGAGGCCTCTGTTATAATTTTTCTTTTATTTTTTGAAGGACTCTGTTATAGATTTCTAACATTAAAATGTGAATTTAAGATAGCTCAAGTTCACATTTTAGAATGTGTAAACATTCAAATATACGAGAATTTCTATTATAATGGTTATCAGCATATATTATTGAATATTTACAGTATTGATTTTGATTATGCTTTTATACGTTGCTAGAAAATAAACGGTTGACTTATTGATATATGCCCTTGTGTAATTTACATCTTGCGTATTCAGGTAATTTTCTTTTGAAAAGGTGTATTCAGGTAGTTTTGATATGAATTACTAAAAATAACTCTGCTTCCATTAATGGAAGTGAAGGTGATTGGTGAATTTTAATAATTAATAAAGACACAGAAGTACAAAGAGTCATCCCTTCATCTTGTACCCATCATGGCGATCTGGAATTGGCAGTTTAATTAATTAATCGCACGAGATAGATACTTTAATCCATACTTTCAATAAAATTCCTTAATCCCTTTTCCATTACTGTTGGACATTAGTTAGTTGATAAGGTATCTGTTTTAATTAAAGTTAATAATGATGATAATCATTCCAAGTGGAAGCACACTTGTCATCTCAGTTCTAAGCTAACCCGACCGACTTACATCCCCCTCTTTTCTAATTGGTTTTGTCAAGGACTTTCTATGTTTGCTTTCCCTCCCCTCCCCCCTTTATTGTTGTTAATATTTGTTACTCCATGTATTTCCAAAGTGGTCTCTGCAAACCCTATATTTTGCGCACTTTTAGGGTTACACAAACCCTATTATGGAACAAAATGGTTAAATAATTTAAGGGAATTCTTTTAAACGGGGAAAAGAATCTATATTAACTTCTAAGAGTATTTATAAATTAGCAATTATTATATGAAAAGGTAGATTGTGAAGAGAAGAATCAAAGTTGTGTCTGTTTTGTGAGTGCACGTACTATTATTTCATTAGGAAAAAAAGAGTAGCATTCTATAGATAAGACATTGGTGGCTGGCAATCTAAAGTTGATAGCCTCTTTGTTATCTAATTTCGTAAAGTTAAGGCCCAGCTTATTCCAAATTTAACTAATATCGACCAATGAACAGTGTGCGGCAAATTAGGGTTTTCAACATTATGTTGGAATACTAGCCATTGAAAAGAATTAAAAAGTTTTTAATTAGAGGGTTGTACCTCTCGTGTAACACAAGCTCGCTCACTCACTCACCTTATGTAGTAAGCTTTTGCTAATAAATTAATTGAATATGAGAAAATCCTGCGTCCATTATGTCATTATTAATTTTCGGATTTTATGATTCGTAACCCTCCAATCTAAGAGATCAAGCTTTCGTTAATGGAATGTCCACTAAAGGTGGTATATATACACGCGCTAAAGGTTTAGGAAATATTTGAAATCATGAAATTTGTTAGTTTCTTGTTAAAGGCATACGCCTTTGTATATAGTATACTATATACAAAGGCGTATGCCTTTAACAAGAAACTAACAAATTTCATGATTTCAGAATCGTCCTCTAAGTTTGGAACAACTAGTCGTTGCTAAGCTCTTTGCTACCTATTTCATTGACTAAGTTGTGATAATCAGTTTTGTTTGAAAAGAATCGTGAAAATGAAAATCCCTTTGCTAATGCAGTGGAATGTAATTAGCACAAAGTTTCTCCCGAACGAAGTGTGCATCATTTTCGATATGATTCGTGCGAGTATAGAAAACTTGATTACGAGTCATTGGAAGTGCACATATATTGTTATAGTAGAACAAAAATACAGAGAATTTACGATTTATTTTCTTAATAGATTTTTTAATTTTTAGAAACTCTCTTAGTATTTGATAATATCTAAAACACCCTATCATTATAATTATAATTCCCTATAATTATAATTGTAATAATATAAATTATCTTTATAAGAGTATAACAATCTTTTTATTTAAAAAGTCAACAATTACGTTTGTACAATACCAAACAATAATAGCGCATTGTGTAAATATAAAAATTAGCACTGTGTAATATAATTACAAATAATTAAATGGTACTATATAAATAATAATTTTATATTATATTGTAATTAATAACTTTTCTATATTTGTTAGATTAATATAATACTTGATATTGAATATTTGTATTTTAACCAAAATGCAAATATTCGTATTAAATTATAATTTATAATATAATAAAATCTCGTGTTATTTTTATTAACTATTTGATAGTGTAAATATACTAATTTTACTATTTATATAGTGCATTTTTATTGTTTGATACTGTATAAATACAATTGTAGACCTTTTTTTTATAAAAAAAACTATTATACCCCTCAAAAGTTAATTTTTACTATTATAGTTATAACAACAATTTTTTTTTTTTTAATATTATTAAACACTAGGGGTTTTTTATAGTTAACAAATCTAATAGGAGGTAAATGACATTTACCTAAAAGTATATGAGCCAAGTGAGTTTAACAATAGTGGAGGCGTTTGAGTGATACTTAGCCTTATCACTAGAATGAGTGATATAGTGTTGTTTCTAGGAACTCCAAAGATATCATTAGTACCAATAAAAACACAATAGCTACTTGTGCTTTGTCGAGATTTTGTATAAACTACCTAATCTAAGTCTGAATAAGAATATAAATCTTATCTTTTATGAGTGAGATACTTATACCAAAAGTCGAGGGTACCATTCAAATAATGAAAAATGCAATCAATGATTAGGATTTCCACCTCTTTTTATATAATTAAAGAAAAGTACAAGCTAAGATGGTTTGACACTATTAAAGGTCCTCACCTATTTATAGCACAAGCTATATACAATCAATGATTAGGATTTCCATAATCATACAATGATCTAACAGTATACAATGAAGATGAAAAAATATACTAGGGAATATTTTAAAATACCAATAAATATCAATGGAAATATTACCATTCTAGAACCTTATTAATTTGTTTATCAAGTAGTGGGCTTGACATATTTATCTAATCAAGTCAACAAGCCCTCAAGAAAATAATGGCCTAGAATATTTGGAGCATTAAATTCTCTCCTACCAATTCATACAACATTCTCGTTGTTTCTATGCTGGAAGTCATAAACGTTATTCTCAAACTACCACAATGTGTTATCGAGTTTCTAGTTTGCTTTGCTATTAAGCATTCCCTTATATTTAACAAAGTACTCACAGACTTAGAGGGTAGTTCTTTTGTTGTATTGTCCTTACATTAAAGATAAACTCCATCTTCTTACTATAAGATGTGAAAATGCCCAAAGATATCCGTGTTTGTGACTTACATTCTGTGTCTTTTGCATTTTCATAATATGACTTTAAATAGCTTGCATGAAAGACCAAATGTATTCGTAGTCTAGAAGGTAATTACACCTTGTACTAAGACATTGCCAACTCTCTTAGCAATAGAAAATGACCATTCATACTTGTGAGCAAAGCCTTTGTGAAGTAAGTGTGTACACTTATGCCTATGTTATATTTAATTATGCATGCCAAGACTTTGTAATTTATATCTTATAGGGCTCTTCCTAGTATAGATGGATGTAAAGGGTGGCTTGCCAATAGCTAACTCGAATGGACTTTAGTTGGTAAACTTTCTTCCCTGCAAGTTATATGAAAATTGTGTCACATTAAGTAGTTTGAACTTATCTTATTAAGTTATACTCACAAAGTGCCACAAGTACAACTTCAATAGTCCATTCACTTGCTTAGTTTGCCTATATGTCTATGGGTGAAAACTAGTAGAAAAATGAAACAACCATCCTATGAGATTGAACAACTTTGTCTAAAATCTCCCCATAAATCTCGTGTCTCGATCACGTACTATCACCCTCAACAAACCCCAGTGCTTGACCACAAAAAATGAAGAAAAGCTTCCAGTCTCCTCTGCACTACAGTATTTGGTTACTAGTATGAAAGTAACATACTTGTAAAATTGGTTCACCACAATAATGATAGTCCCACATCTATTTGACTTGGCAATACTATGATGAAATCCAAATAGATGCTTTCCCAAGATCTGTCTAATATGGGCAATTATTCAAGTAAGCTTATAGGATTCTATTGTTTGACCTTGTCTTATTGGCGTACGAGACAAGTTTTCACAAACGACTCTTTTTTCTTCTATATATGTGGCTAATACTACATCGCCTCCAACAGAGTTCATGTTTGCCTATGTCTAGGATTTCCAAACTATTTTTTATTGTGGTAATTTTCAATGAGGTGCCGCTATAATTTCCCCCTACCTTGGAATATATATACAACAACTCTTAATGTAAATAAGTTCATCTTTTGCTCAAATTGCTTTATGTTCCCCTAGTGTGCTTGCATAAAAAGTTGCTTGGCTAATGGATCATGCTTCATTTTCTCTCAAAATAAATTGAGAATTTCCCTTTCTAGCTTGTTTATAGTTGCAAAATTAGCCTTCTAGCTCAAGGCTTCTACCACCACATTGACCTTACCTAGATTATACTTAAACTTATAGTCAAACTTTACTAAAAAGTCCTACTATATAGCTTGCTTTGGGTTGAGCTTCTTTTGACTCCAAAAGTAGCTCATCGCCATATCCTTTGTCATCACCATTAATTATTCCGCAAGAAAATAATGTTACCAAGTGTGCAGATAATAAATAAGCCCTGTCATCTATTTTTCTTGCATTGTGTAGTGTTTATCCATCTTAGTGAGCCTCTAACTCTCATACACTATTGGTTGCCCTGTTACATCAAGATAACCTTTAGGGTAAAATCTAATGCATCTATGTGTACCCATACAGTAATAAATGGTTTAGTAATGCTAGTTTTGGCTTATCGATCACCACTTTCTTTAATCAATCAAAAGCTTATTGGCACCCCTTAAACCACTAACATACTTTAGTCTTCTTCAGCATGTCAAATAGGGGTGCGACAATGGTTGAGTGGCTTTTGATGAATCTTTTGTAATAGTTGAATAACCCAAGAAAGGACCTTATCTTAGTAACTTTATGGATACCTTCCAATCTACTATAGCATGAATCTTTACCCTATTCATTAGCACATTGCCTCTCCTTAATCATATGACCCAAAAAATCCACCTCTAACTTAGTGATAGACCACTTGTTCCTCTTTACATATAATCTATTGTTATGAATCACCCTCAAAATAGTTTATAAATGCTTCACATGCTCCTTGTTGTCTCAAGTCACCTTCAAAATAGTTTCTAGATGCTTCACATGCTCATCAAAAGTGTTGTTGTAGCTCACAATATCATCTAGGTATACAATAATGAATTTGTCAAGGAAAGGCTAGATGATGTTGTTCATCAAAGTGCAAAATTTGGCTTGTGCATTGGTGAGGTAAAAAGGCATGACAAGGAATTTAAACACTCTATATCAAGTTACACAAGTGGTCTTTAGCTCATCACACTCAATTATGTGCACTTAATGGTAACATGGCCTTCACTCTAGCTTTAAGAAATATTTTGCTTATCCTAATTGATCAAACAAGTTTGATATTAAAGGAATGGGATACCTATTTTTTATAGTGATTGGTTTAACACCCAATAGTCTATATATAGTCATAGCAAACTGTCATGCTTACATTGAAAAAGCACAAACATACTATATGATGACTTAGATAATTGGATGAACTCTACACCCAGTAACTCCAGTAGAGACATTTGATTAAGCACTTTGATTGAAAGCTTAGTCCTTGGCTCCAACTCTATCTTATGATCGAGCACCTGCCATGGTGATAGTGTTTTCAATAAGGCATACGGAGCAACATCCTTATGCTCTTCCAGTACTCTCACAATCTTTATTAATAGCTCATTTTCACCCTTTTTACCTTGTGATCCATCTCATACATGGTGTCTAGATATGTCTCTTCCCTACGCTTTACCCCTTTCTTTAGTTGCATAGTAAAAAGATAAGTGGTTTTGGCATTAGGCTTGAGTTACTCATCTTTTGGATTGTCTGCAATTAACGCCATGCATGTTCTTTATTTCAAGAAGCACATTTAGTTGTGTCAAAGAAGTGACACTATATCAAATTGCTTAAAAGACTTCATACTTGTCATGCCCTAGACCCAAAAGATCTGACACACGATATAATTTACACTCATTCAATAATGTGCATTCAAAATTAATATTGCATAAAATTTCAAACTTAAATTCAACATAAGAATCCTTAGCAAGTTACTAGCAAGTTCAACACAAAGTTCTACTCATGACCATACTTGGTGAAACATAAACCAAATACAACCATATCTAATAAAATAATACATAATTATTTATTTAATAGAGACAAATCAAATATCTTAAACCATGCGCCCACAAATGAAATACTCAGCAACCTAGCAACTTAGGGAACCCAATGGACATCAGAAGCCTTGCCAAATTCGCTAAGCACACATGTACCTTATTTACCTAAAATCACTAAAAACTATAACGAGTATAAAACTCAATAAGCATACTAGTTTTTCATATATTAAAATACAAATACATATATATACACAATGCATATGTATGATATGCCGTGATAAATCAAAATCATAATCTTATCAAATCACATGTTAAGTAAGTGCTTACACGTTCTTTCAAAATATATAATAAGAATACCATCACTCAACTACTACTTAATAGGACTTTTATATCATATATCACATAATGAGCCAAATGTCACTCATATGTGACATACCGTATGAGAGGAATAGCACAAGTGAGATTTAAATTACACATATATAACGCTCATGACCGAAGGTAAAAGCCAAATCCTCACCCTGATCATCGGTGAGTCCTCTCACATGCACCAATACGCCACCACACGAATGAGATGACTCATTCTTCCTTTAGGTACCAATAAGATCCTTCCTACATACGGAATATATAACATATACCAATCCCGAAAGAAAGGCCACACACAAAGGCTCCACAAATCACATAAGATGCCTACTAAGTAAATAGTGAGTTCAAGCATCCTCAAAACACAAAACATTTCTCATGGACATATTTCACTTCAAAAGCTTTCTTTGTTAAACACATTTTTTTTTAAACTCTCATTTTCATAAACACATGTATGTCATATATGCTCATGCTCAATGTCAATGCTCACATTTATAAACATATGTCTTTCACATTTCATATCAAAATATACTTTGGCATAACATAAACATATTTTTAAGCACATTTACAAAATCATACATAGACAATTACTATATTTATTGTGATTTCAATAAAAGTCTAGTATACTTACCTCTTAGCACTTTCTGGTACAAGGCTTAATTCTCCTTAACCTAACAATAGAGATTAATCCTTTCATAAGCCTCACCATTCACACAAAACACTTTAAATAGCTTACAAAATTATACATATTACACTTATCACATCGAATTGGTCTAATTACTTAGTTTCTCAAAACCTATCATTCTGACCACTTACACTTAACAAAATTTTCTTATACATCAAATAATGTCCAATTACTCCAAAATAAGAATATATCATTTTTGACTCATATATCCTTCTTATATATGAATATTATATCATAATTCCTACACAATTTATTTCATAAATACCAATTAATTCAAACTATTATCTTGACAAGATCAAGATATTTACTGAACAATATTTAATTTTCCAATTTTGTAAAATCATATACTAACTCAAAAATTATAGAAATACCACAGAATTACTCGTGACACATATTTCAATCTATGAAACATATTTCACTTCAAAATCTTTGCTAAAAGTATTTTATTCCATAGCTTTAAAAATCTGTTAATCAAATACTGCAATGAGCTGATACACTTTAAAAAATCATAACAATTTAATCACATTGATCTAAATTCTCAATTTTGAATAAATAATATTAGACATATAAATATATCATATTCTATAATTGGTAATTTTTGAAGATTATTCAGCAGATCAAAAATTGTTTGTCACTGTATCATACTGTTAACACAAAATTTCTAGAATTTCAGGGTCATTTTGGTAAATTCACTACAAATTCAATTTCTAAAATTTTCAATTGATTCAAAGTCTTAAATGATTCTAGACATGTCTAGTTTCATATTCACAAAAGCCAAAACCAGAATCAAAGCACAACAATTTATAAAATTCCCGGATCAAGAGACTATCAAGTAAAAATTCTACAATTCATCATGATTTATCAAGTTATCTACATAATCATCATCAATTCTCAATATATATCTTACAAAATCCACATCAAATGCTCAAATTTTCGTATTTTCATAAATCAAAACTTAAAGGAATTAATTTAATTAACACCAAGAGACTAAGAATGAGTTATAATATACCTCTTAAAGCTTAAATTCTAAATTTCTTTTTCTTTTTCTTCTTCCTCTTCTCCTTCTCTCTCCTCTCTTTCTCTATTTTTTCACTCTAAAAGAGGTGGCTCGACCAAAATGAGTGAATTAGGGTTACAAATGTGTATTTTTATACTAAGAGGTTAATTTTTAGTATTTACGAATTAGCTCCCGAAATTTTTAAAGTATTAGATTTGGTCCCTAAAATAAATCTAAAGTCTTAGAAATAAACCCAATACTAACAGTAGGTCCTTAATCTATACTAACAATACTAATAACAATACATAAATCAAGTATCACCCATATACAAAAAAAATATGAATATTATATATATATATATATATATATAAATACTTATTCTTACTGGTTATGGATAAATGGTTACTACAATACTAAGAAAAATATTAAATTGTCAAGAGGTGCTACTAAAATGTTTACATTACCACACCAAATCCCTAAGGGCATTTTGACTCCTCAAACTACATCATCTAAAAGTTTGGTTATAGTGATAATGGTTTTAAGGTTTCCAACCCCTTTCTTCACCTTTAGTCTCAAGCACTCTACTTCTACATCCTTATTAAAGTTATGCGTAGCCTTGGTATTTACTATCACTTAAATCTTCTTATAATTAATGATGGCATCAACATATATGAGCGCTTTCATCTTTGGCCTATTAGCTACTCGCTTGGCTTTAAAGCCATTAAGCAGTTACAAACACACCTTATGTTACCTTGCTCACTCACCTCTTATGTCTTAAATATTCCGTTGAAAGATTTCTTCTTCATATAATCTTTACCCAGTGATTTTCATTGTAAAAAAGTAGTTTCACTTTATTTTATCATGCTTTTGCTCTTTCTCTTTGGGTGACTTACCTTTTCCATCCTTATATTGTAAAGGATTATCCTTATTGGCTCCCACACATTTGTAATGACTAAGCCTAAAATTCTTAGGCTTTGTTGTCTTTCCCTTATGATAGTCCATGAGTGTCTCTACTAATTTAAGGGCATTAGATATATTGGTCACTCCATGTCACTTTAGCTTATTGAATACCTATGTATATCACCCATATAAGAGCATTATGCTCTACATACTCACTAATGGACTTGATTTGCTTCAACTTCATCTGCTACTTTCAAGCATCATGCTCTATATTCTCTACATATAATTGACGCTTAAGTTCTCTTCACAATTCAATCCAAGTATTAATGGTGCAGGTACTGCTATAAATCTTCTTATTCCTTCTATGCCAATATAAAATTGTATGATTGAAAAGATACAAAATTGTGGTATTTACATTATCCTCATCTTCCACACATATAGCATAGAAGTCTCTCCATCTATCAAAAAATATTATCTAGCTCCTTGGCATCTCTCTTACCACTAAATTTCTTTGCCTTAGTAGCCTCAACTCTCAAGGTAATAACCATCATTTAAGCGGCAACAGATCAATTCACCACCGCTCACTTGCACAAAGCTACATCTTTCTTCGTAGCTTCCAAACCCTTACATAGCTCTTTCACTTGGTTTGTAAACTTGCATAGAAGAATACATCTTCTCTTGAAATGACTTTACCTAATCTTATTGCTTCTTAATGTAACTCTTGATAGATTTATTGGTGAAAGAGCATAGATTATCTCTTTGAGTGTCAAGGTGTACCTCTAGCTTTTTCATAGTCTGTTCCAACTCCCAAGATGATCTGTCACCTTTCCCACAATGCCACAAAAATATTTTTTTCCATGATCCCTAGATCATACCAAAAAATAATAGACTTTTCATGAGATATGTTACATTACTCATTTTGTCCTTAACTTTGGGGTCTCTACCCTTATCTTTACTCATCTCAAATGACGTTGTAGCATCCTTTGTCTTCTTATTTAAACCCATTTTAATACCAAAAAACTGTGCGACCTTAGATGTTATTAGTGTTGAGCAACCTATAGACATAAATACAAAGAAAAAAAAACAGCACATACACACAATATTTGAGAAAAACCTATTTTTATATAACTAAAGAAAAGTAAAAGCTAAGATTATTTGATACCGTTGAATGCCTTCCCTTTTTATAACACTTATTCAATACAATTAATGGCTTAGATTAATACAAATATAAAATAGTTTAACGGTTTACAATAAAGATGAAAAAATATACTACAGAATATTATAAAGTGCATTTTATATCTGATGTTATACTCATCTTAATTTGATAATTGCTTATTTTGAATGTGATTATGCGGCTTTTTAAATGTATTAATATCATTTTGTAGGGTTTCAAGTTAATTGAGCTATTTGAATTAAAAATTCAAAGAAAATAAGCAAAAAAAAAAAAAACCAAATATGATACAGTACCTATAAACAGTAACCCGATATAGTGTCAGTGAACAGTGAATGTGCTACAGTGCACGGTGTCTAAGCATCAAATTACCTAGGATTTGTCTCCTAAGCACCGAAAAGTGTTGCCTAGGAGCTAAATCAGGCAGAATGCTTGGCGTCCGGGCACTAAAAAATGGAGCCCAAACGCCACTGCCTATTTTGTTAGCCATATTCTTGCCTTAATTTGAAGCCTATAAATACTACCCTTTAGCCACTTCTTAACTTATCAAAAAGGAGGCACGAAATACACAAAGGTGACCAAGACTTAAGCTCAAATTTGAAGAGAATAAAGAATGTCTCCAAGATTTCTTGAGCATCATTAAAGACATTGGAAGGATTGAAACCTTGGAGACATCCCCAATTTCGATTTTATCTTTCTTTTCTTTATATTTTCTCTTTTGTTGAAATTTTTAGCTATGAATATTGTTTATTCATGTTTATATCTATGAATTTCTTGATAATTCTAGTTATGGTTGGATTTATGTGTGATTAAACTTGAATTCTAAGGTTTTATGTAGTTATTTATATTATCTTTGGATGATAGTATATTTTCATTTAATTCATTTATGTTTCTCTATGCTTAATGCTTCCAATCGATTGAAAAATGAATTGATTGTTGTGGATTTATGGATTGATACTTGGGTGAGATTAATGCATTTATCAAATTTTAGAAACATAGCCTTAGGGTGTTAATGAGACAAGAGGCTAATAGCAATTAGGTAATCACCATAGTTTGCTTAATGATTGCATATGGTGCACACCAAGTGTTTGAAAAAATGTATGAGAACACCTGAGGTGTGACATTATGCCTAGGATCTCATTTAATGCTCGGGAGAGGTAATGAGATTAATCCTTGGATAATCAATTTAAAGGTTACATAATGCATGTATAGGTAGACAAGTTAGATAAGGATATTAACTTGAATATGTATGCATAGTATCTCATTTGACGCTCGGGAGAGGTAATAAGATTAGTTAAATCCCTTGAATAATAAACTGAATAAAATTGCTAAATAAAAAGAGCATAAAAAAAATAGAATGAAATCAATACTTTAGGAACCCATTTTAATAAAATTTACCATTTTGCAAGATTATTATTTTGTCACTTTTTTAATCCCTTAGTTTGAGTTAGTTTAATTTTCTTTAGTCATTGCAATTTAATCAACTTGCCTAGATAAAATTGAGGTTATTAACACCATAGTCTTAGCATCAATTTAGGACACAATTCCCGTGGAAACGATACTCACTTATCACTTTATTACTTACTCTTGACCTGTGAACTAGCGATTATAATTCGTGTGTGTATAATTTCGCGAACAAATATTCTAAGATGTCACTCAATATCTCAAACTTGGCCACTTTATCTAACTAAATTAATAGGCCTTCTAGAAACTTTAATTCATGTAGCAGTCTAGCCTCTAGGGGACGTGGCATGCACTAAATGTTAAATGAGATTCTTGTTCAAAAACTATTTATATTGAAATTTTAAATCAAGATTTTAAGTTAAAAATATCCCTAGTTATATATATATATATATATATATATATATAGTCAATAGAGAGAAAAGAACTTAAAACTAATTTTGTTATGATTCTTGATCCTAAATAAGAAAGGAAAGAAAACAACTTCATAACAAAATCATAGCTAATAAGCTAAGGGATGTCTAATGTAAGTAGGAAGTGAGTGCTAAATATTAGTTGTTAAGTAAAAATCAATGTTTTTCAAACACTTGCAATTACTGTGTTTTAAAGTTAAGTAAAATCTTAATAATCTTAAATATATACTATGTTGATGAAATATAAAAAATTATTTAATTTTCAATTTCGCAAATTAGAGTATTAAGTAATATTTTAAGGAAAAATCGTCATTACCTTCTTAAATATAGATTAATTTTTTCCTTAAGTTTTTTAAATTATTCAATATTGTTAGAATTTAGTAATTCAAAAATTAAGGTTAAGTTTGATTTTGAGTTGAAGACCAATGAGAATTCGAACATTAGGCATATGAGAAAGAAACAGAAATAGAGAGCTGAAAGTGAGAAAAACGTTAAAGTATAGGAGGAGGGAATCTCGAGGTGTGAGTGCCACAGTGCCCAAGTTAGAACACCTAGCACTGCAATACCAGATCGAGATCACAGTAGCACCGTGGTGCCCAAATTCAGAAAACTTGCAGTTTTAGGTTTCTTCATATGTTTGAATCAATTTTAGGCCTTTTTTTTCATGGAATCCTATTCCAACAAGAATTAAGTCTTCTAAGGTCATTTTAGAGTCTATATAAACTATTGTAATTTATTAGAATTAGAAAAATATCAACAAGAGAGAGAATAGAGAGTTGGGACAGCTCTAGGACACTGGACATAAGCATGAAGGAGTGCTTGAGTTCTAGGGTGTGCAAGATAGCACTAGTAGATCATTTAGGAGCTTATCTATTGAAGTATTCTTTTGGAATCTCTTATGTTAGTTCTTTGTTAATCGGTTAATAAAAGAAGCAAGATTTAGTAATTCATTATAGATATAAGCGATTATTGCTAATATACGTATATTCTTGTGCCTTGTGTGATTAATTGTTATCTGTATTGTATATTAGATATAATTATTCTTGTTTTACTTGTGAGCAAAGTCTTCTGCAAACGTTTTAGAGTTTTAGGATGTTAAAGACCAGTCCTAAAGGTATTTGGTCCCAGGAAAAATTCTCAACAAGTGGTATCAGAGTAAAGGCTAATTCTTAAGTAGGTTTAGTGCTAAGACTGATATTTCTTACAAGTGGTGCCAGAGTTTGGTTGATGTCAATTGCCGAGTATAAGTTATTCAACTATGATGTCTCATAAGTATAAAGACAAAATAATAAGAGAAAAGATCAAGAGCCTAGTAGTGTAATAGGACAATGGCTATATGAAGCTGAAATAATAAGAGAAAATATTAAAAGCATAGTAATCCAGTAAGACTATAACTACAATTAGTTTGTGAATAGGTCTTGAAATTACAGAATCCTTGAAGGCTTCTTGAAGAAAGAATACGAAAAATATTTAAAAGGTCTATGGGTAAGAAGCATAGTTGAGGCTATGTGCTTGATGAGTATGTTATAGGGTCTTAACATGGGTTTGTTGAGGGGATGCATACCAAGTGGCAACATTGGATATTATCTCACTTAGATGATAAGGGTCAAAAGAGAATGTATGGTAATGGAGTTGGTAGCATAGATAAGATCTAGCCACGAAAGTATTATGATGGTGTTTAAGTGACACTATAAATCTTGATATAAAGGCTACCTGAGGAGAGATTCATTCAAAATCTTTCGAGACCAAAGTCATTAGCCTTAGAAGAGTTAAGCTAGGTGTAAGTCTTAACTAAATCAATGGTCAATTACGAGCGTTGGTTGAGTAGATCCTAGAAAGTTTCTTGAAGAGATTTTGAATCAAGGAGAGGATTATTAAAATTTAGTGATTCAAATTTATGTTAAGTTTGATTTTGAGTTGAAAACTAATGAGAAGTTGGACTCAAGATTGAGTACGCATTGGATGTACAAGAAAGGGACAGAGGGCCAAAAGTGAGGAAAGACACGAAAGCACAAAAAGGAATCTCTGGGTGTAAGCGTTTTGGAGCTGAAGTCAAAACATCTAGCACTACAACACTGTATACTGATTGTTGTAGCACTAGATCAGGATTATAGTAAAGCCATTGGGCCTAAATTCAAAAAACCCATAGTTTTAGATTTCTTAGCATGTTTAAGTCAGTTTTAGACTTCTCTTTTGTATGGACTTTATTCTAACAAGAAATAGGTCTTCTATGGCCATTTTGAGAGCCTATATAAACTCTTGTAATTCACTAAAATTAGTAATGCATCAATAAAAAAGATAATAAAGGGCTGGGGCAACTCTAGAGCACTAGACACAAGAGCGGAACAATGCCATGAGAGTGCTTGAGCACTAGGATACGGAAGATAGCAATGGTAGATCCTTTAGGAGCTCGTCTATTGATGTATTCTTTGAGAATATATTGTGCTAGTTCTTGGTGAACTGATTAATAACAAAAGTAAGGATCTGATGATCCACCATAGATATAGGCCATTGTTGCCAAACCACATATATTCTTGTGCTTGTGTAATTAATTGTTACCTCTAATGTATAGTTGATCTTATTATTCATGTTTTACTTGTGAGTAAAATCTTCCATAAATGATTTAGGATATTAAATATTGATCCTAGAGGTATTTGGTCTTGAGAAAAATTCCCAACAATTACAAAATTATAAATTATACTTATTTATTATTATTTTTTGTAAAATATGTTTTTATTGAATAAAATATAAACTAAATTCCTCCATATTTTAATGAGAACGAAACAATTTATTAACTACAATAATATCTACTATAAGATGACAATTTATCTATATGTATTATCTAATTAAATCCTGAATTTATTACTATCTATCAAAACTGCAAATTAGTTGTGACAAAACACAACAAAAAGACTTCCACCTTAATCTACCAATTTCTTTAATAAATTTTTAGCCATATAAATACAAAATTGTATGTGTTGACATTATGTTAAAAATCAATCACTTGACCCAAATACTTAAATTATTAAGTATATTATGACGAAATAATATTAGTATTAAGTTAAGTTTAATACCCCTCATGTAAAAATGAATGAGTACTGAGCCAGATTGAGATAGACAAATATTCAATAACAATTTGATTTTACTTAAAATTGATTGAGATAATTGAATGACAAATAATAATAAATAAAAAAGACAGAAAGGAAAGAACAAATCAATAACAAAATCTCTGCTAATAGACAACAGCTAATTAAACATTAATATCTTAATCTAGTTTTCAACCTGATTCATGCATGGTGTAGCTAGCCGTTGTAAGAACAAAGTAAAAAAGTCTCTTTTTCACTGTTACTTTTTTAGTGGCCTTTTGCTGTAAAAAGAAAGGTTTAGTAGTGTAATAGGTAAGAATAAGGCAGTGAGGTGGTGATCATCCTATGTTTCTCTTGCTTGTTAACGGACGTACTTTAATTATAACAAAGGTCAAAGTCAAACACGTAGTTGCTAATAATGATTTTAATGGTATTGGTGGGTGACTTTTCAACAATCGCATAAACGCGTATAATTAGGGCATTAATCTGTTTTGTGAGTTTTATTAGGGCCTGTGGCTGCAGCCTGCTGGCATATATCCCTATCATTCAATTCTCTTTTTATATTGTCAAGATTTATTCAAAATAATAATAATAGAAAGAAGATGTGTCTGTTGCTGCTATTGCCCCAAAAATGGTCACACTACTTACAGTAAACGAATAACGCGTAAGACTTTTTGGATAATTGATTAATTATTTTCAACCAGCGTTAAAAAGAATTATTAAAATTTTAATTTGAATTTATACTGTCATCAACCTTGGTTAAAATAATTATTACAGTCGTTATATTACATAAAATGAATTATTAAGTGTAAGACTTCTGTTTTGTTTTGTGTTTTTTTTTCTTTTTTGAGAGCACTGATAAGACTTTTGTTAATAAGAGCATAATCTTAAAACAAAATTTATTTATGGGCACATATGTCGATCTCATAATTTACAAATTTTAATGATGGTATTTCCATGTAGTCCTGAAATAAACATGAAAATATAAAATCTGCGTGAGTGACAATGATTGCATAGCTATTTTTATATATTTTATCTAACAATTTTTTTTTGTCATTAATTTTGAGCCAGCCTATTTTATGTATTTATTTTTAATTATTTTATTTATTATTATATTTTATAAAGAAATAACTGTGTTTATTTATTATAATTTTTAATTAATAAACATTAGACTATTAATTTATGATTAAAAAAGAAAACAGCCTAAAAAATGAGTAATTTTAAAAAACTTCCCGATATTTTTTATGTTCCAAAAGCTTTATCTTCCAAGTCTTGCAAGCAACCACAAAAATGCCAAATATTAAAAAACAATATCAGTAATAATAATAAAAAAGAAAACAAAGATTAAATGCAAGAGCCAGAGAAATATATATATATATATTTCACATGGAGTAGTAAACTAGTAAGAGAGCCAATAAGAGGTTGTAGCTATCTGCTATCAAAGGCTTTGGTGAAGTGGAAGTAGACGTTTCATCGTCTCTCTGCTTTTTTGTATGTTTCTGCTGAACCACTTACTTTCTCTCGCAATTTTTAAGTTAGTATTATTATTTTTTTAACATCTATCTTGCAATTTATTAATTTATTGTCATGGTTCCTTATCAAACGTGCCTGCATCAAATGATTTGAAAAGAAAATCTCAAGTTACTGGAATGATCTAGCTAGCAGTTTTCTGGTACCTAACTCAATAGACAGTAATGAGAGAGATAAGAATAAGAGAGATAAATATATGTGTACAGAAAACAATCAATTAAATAGTATTATTTATGAACAGTCAAATATTTTTCTTAAAAAGAAAAAAGGGAAAAAACTATTTCTAATTTTTGTTTTCTTTTTAACCTGTATATCTCTCTTTTTATATATAATCATTTTCACTTTGAAGAAATGGCAGAAATCAGGTCTGACAAGATCGGCAGCAGCGACTCTCAAATCTAAAAACTAAAAAGATTTCTTCCTCGTGTGATTTAACCAAATATTGGACAGATATGGTACTGACTACTGTGCCTTCAGTCTCTGCAACTGCCCTTTTACAGGTTCCTTTTTGTTTTTTCCCTTTTTCTCATTTCAATTTATTATATTAATCCTCTAGTTGTAGTGGGTGATTGTCATCTTTTGATGGGTTTGTAATTAAGTTACCTCTCGAGCAAGAATATATAATCATCTTACTCTAAAAACGTACCTTTGCTTCGTATTATATAATATATTATCTTATACCTATATCTTTCTCTTCCTCCTTGTATATATTCTTTTTCTTCTTTGAAATATATGGTCTTTGTCGCTGGTTTTGATAAAAGAGCTTCACGATCCTGTGGCTATGTCATGGATTTACCATCACTTCCTTGTTGCTTGCTTTTTAATTTTTCCAGGTTACTAATTATATCAAGGATTAATTGGCCGACGTAAAATTCAACTTAGATTCAGTTCTCAGTTCTTACCACCGAGTTAGATTTTAGTCTTCAGTTCTCGTATGCTGAAAGTGAAGATTTAGCTTGCAAATCCACTATGGCAACGTACTTTCATGTAAACTCGGAAATCCAAACTGCTGAAGGGACGATGCAAACGCTCTATCTCATAAACCCCAACTACGTACCCTACACTGACACAACATCACTTCCCAACAACGCGCTGTTCCTCAGCCACGCGCCGCCGTCCAACGACCACCACCACCCGTTCGTCGGGATACCTCTCCCTGCGCCGTCGACCAACATCACGCAAACCAGTTCTGAGGATATTAATAACCGTTCATCATCCTTGCAACCAGTCGTTCCCGGTACTCACTATGACTTATGGAGCTC
Source organism: Ailanthus altissimus (assembly GCA_946807835.1). NCBI lineage: Eukaryota > Viridiplantae > Streptophyta > Magnoliopsida > Sapindales > Simaroubaceae > Ailanthus > Ailanthus altissimus. Next base: position 17,219,950 of record OX327700.1, on the reverse strand, counting down.
ATCAATTGATCAAATTTCAGCGCCAAATCACACCGAGATGGCTTCTTTGGCCGCTGCTGCTCCAGGTAATTCTACTCATTTGGAACTGCCACGGCCGATGGTGTCAACATCGTCTAGACAAGGCTTATCACTGAGTCTTTCATCACAGGAACCAGCTTATAGTCGGCCAATTAATGTTGAAGGTGATACTCAAGCACGAGGACAAGTTACAGTTATATCAACAGGTGATTTAATGAGGGTATCTGAGAGTTCTCCGCCATCAGTTTCTGGTGTGTCGAACAGAATTTCGAGTATTCAAAGTGTTATCGTGGGTTCTAAGTACTTGAAAGCTGCACAAGAGCTTCTTGATGAAGTTATTAAAGTTGGGGATGTGATAAATACCGACTCGACCGAAGAGATTAAAGTAAAGATGAAATTGAATATAGAATCAAATATGGCTATAATTGGCGAAGAAGCATATGGTAGTGGAGAAAGTAGTGCGGACCGTGGGGCTGCTGAGTTAACTACAGCCCAAAAGCAGGAGCTTCAGATAAAAAAGGCAAAACTTGTTAACATGCTTGATGAGGTATTTTATGTATTTTTATTTTGTCTGCATAATTACATCTTCTTCTTCTTTTTATTATTATTTTGGAAAGTGAAAATTCGTTAATAAGAATAAGAATAAAAATAAATAAACAGTTTAGTATGTGAAATGGGATGTTTAATTTCCTGATACACGTGTTCGTAATGGGAGTTAGCCAGGTTTTGTCAAGTGACTTCGATGTAATTACATAAAAAATAAAAAAAAGTAAATCAACATAGTTTGTCACAAAAAAATTTCCATCTTCCTACAAAATTCCGATAACTATATGGAAATTAAAGGTTGGGACTAATTCGGATATAGGCCCAAGGTGAATTTTCAAGTACTTTCCAACTTTGTTTAATTGTCAGACCTACTATGAACATTGATCGAATCAGTCATAAAGTAAAAAATGAAAATAAAGAGAACTGTCTTCAGGGTTCTTTATGTTTGGTCATGCTCGTATTGATTGGCTGTAAAGTTAGTTGCATGTCAATTGGGTCCATAAGCCGAACCAAATTTAATTTAAGACAAATTTTGATAGCTTTACTGGTATTCTTTAAGATTGTCCCTACTGCGTGAGCATGACCGTACCTATCTGATAGGATTCGCCCGTATATATTTAAACTAATTTTGCATATATTCTTGTCATAAACTTGAAGGTTGAGCAACGATACAAGCAGTATCACCACCAAATGCAATTAGTAGTCTCTGCATTCGAGCAGGCAGCGGGTTTTGGTTCCGCAAAATCATACACTTCCCTCGCCTTGCGGACGATCTCAAAGCAATTCCGGAGTCTCAAAGATGCAATCTCTGCACAAATCAAAGCAACAAGCAAGAAATTAGGCGAAGACGATTGCGTGGGAGCAAAGGTTGAGGGCTCGAGACTGAGGTTTGTTGATCATCAGCTTCGACAACAAAGAGCACTTCAACAGCTGGGAATGACACAACTTCAAGCTTGGAGACCCCAGAGAGGATTACCTGAGCGAGCTGTGACCATCCTACGTGCTTGGCTCTTCGAGCATTTTCTTCACCCGTCAGCGCTTCTATTGCTTTAATAATTATATCAACTACTGGTTTATCTTTACATTTACATTTTTTTGGCTTCATTTGTGATTGATCTTTTCTTTTTCTTTTTTTTTTCTTTTCGGTTCAGGTACCCTAAAGATTCAGATAAACAAATGCTCGCGAAACAAACTGGGCTTACTAGGAGCCAGGTAAGCATTATGTTGATCAATTTAGGCGATCTTTTTCTAACTCAAGACACTGGAATTAGTTAATTTGAAATTACTGTAGGTATCTAATTGGTTTATAAATGCTCGAGTTCGCCTCTGGAAGCCAATGGTTGAAGATATGTACTTGGAGGAAATGAAGGACCAAGAACTAAATGGTTCCGAGAATGCAAGCAAGACTGAGAGCATGGAGTTAACTAAATCGGAACAAGTAAAACCTCTTCAAGCCAAAGCAGAAAAACCCACCAACCAGATTTCATCTCCCACTGGACTTTCAAACTCAACAATATCCACGTCTCCCATGGGAGGAACTCACCAAACGCAAACTGGGTTCAATCTCATTAGACGACCATCTGATCATGTCGAAGGAGCTTTCCAAAGAATTAGGCAAAAGAAACCAAGAAACGCTGTAATGCAGCATTCTCCGAGTAGCATGCTTTCAATAGACATGGACATGAAACAAGGTGAGACAAGCAGGGACATTGGTGGCAAGTTTTTTGGTAGAGAAATGATGAGCAAAGATGGCTATCCACTAATAACTAGCATTAATGACCACGGTGGAGGATTTGGTGCATACTTAATGGGAGCTGATATAGGAAGGTTTAATCCTGACCATCTTCAGCTTTCTGCGCCAAGATTTCACGGCAATAGTAACGGTGTTTCCCTCACTCTTGGCCTTCCCCGTTGTGAAAACCTCTCGATATCGGGAGCCCAACAAAATCCACTCTCAAGCCACAACATTCAGCTGGGAAGAGGACTTGAATTAGGATCCGGTGAAGCTGATTTCAGCTGTATTGACACACCACAACCTTCTCATTCTAGCACCGGGGGCTATGATAGCATTGATATTCAAAACAGAAAGAGGTTTGCTGTCCAACTGTTACCAGATTTTGTCACCTGAATAATAATGCATGCTGATGATCATCTATTTTCATCTCTCTATGCAGATTTTTCATGTGTTCTTCAAACCTTTCAAAGTAACTACATATTTAAGCTAAATGACTCAAGTATAGGCCAAGAAAAAGATATGGATGATTAGATTTTCAGGTTCCGTCGATTTTCGTCTGGTCCCTTCAAGGTGAAGAGGAGAAAGATGCTTAGAGCATAAAGAAAGATGAAAAGAAGTTAGTCTAGCTAGGATACTGCGCTTCCTGAAATAGAGCTTAATGCTTTACTTGGCATGCAGTTGTGAAGTTGAGTGCCGTATATTTTGGCGATATCCTTGGATATATATTATACACAATTTGAAATCGTGTTTGGAATATGCAAAAACCACGTAAAGCAGGTAAACAAATCTGTATTTAATTTTTATAACTTTCAGCGTGATTATAATATGGTTACCTAATCTATCTGGCTGTGTAGAATTTGATCGTCTCATACCATATGTGAAGCTTGATAGGTCCAATTAGAGCTATATTGAAAATAAAATTCTCTTAAGGTGAGAAATAAACCACAAACTATTTTCTAAATAATTTCTTTTGCGCCTTTCATTCAATCTATAGAGTTTAAATACAATTCAAATAACAACTGCTATATGTAACTACTATTTATATGTACTATAATACTTTAAATTGAAACCCTATTTTTGTGCCCACCTAATATATGTATCCTTTCAGTTTGTTTCCACTACCATGCAAGTTAATAGGCTTGTGCATGAATTCACATCTCCATCCCATGCACATTTCTTCCACTATCACGTCTATACCAAAGTTCTTCCATCATGTCTCTTTGCAGCTCTAGTCTTTTGCATGTTTTCCTTCTTTACAAATAATTGGGATTCTGGACACATGTACGCTGGATCTCCATGACTTATCATTACCCTCTTTTTGCACGTTTTCCTTCTTTACAAATAATTGGGATTCTGGACACATGTACGCTGGATCTCCATGACTTATCATTACCCTCTTTTTTTTAAGGGACCTTGTCCTCAAGGTCCAGTTAAGGGAATCTATCTCTAAGTTCTTGAGTTCTTTTCATATGGCCTCTTCTTCGAGAAGACATCTCCATTTAATCAACTTCTCTTCAACAAAAAGTGATAAAAATCATTACTACAAAAATAGTCTTCATTGACACTAAGTTAGCATCAGTGAATGGTATCACTGATACTATCTCATAATGTCAGTGTTGCCAGAACTAAAAAATTACTAACACCATTTATGGTGTTAGTGAATCTCTTATACCATGGTATCAAACAATCAATGACACTACAATATTAGAGAATCAATAACACCATAGTATTAAAGAATTATTGTTACCATAGTATCAATAAATCTCTGACACCATGGTATTAGTAAATATCTGACACCATGGAATTAGTGAATCTCTGATACTATGATATCAAAAAGTTACTGTTGCTATAGTGTCAAAAATTGAATAAAATAATATCAAGTTTAATTTATTTTCTTAATGATTTGAAATTTCAATTATAGGACCAAAATTTTGAATTTACTTTTATACTACAAATCCATACATAAATACAACATCTAACTAAATATCAATTTTATTTATTTAAATAAATAAAACTACAATTGTCAAAGCATTCAAACTAAGTTTTATAAACAGTATAAAAACATCTCAATCTGTATATTAAAAAATTGCAATAATTCAATAAGCATATCTAAATGATACTAAAGTAAATTGTGAAAAATATTCCGATATATAAAAATTAAACACATAATTGCCAAAAATGAATTTGCACAAACTAATACTCCACCAAAGACTTAAGAGAAAATTCACTAAGAATGACCTCCTCAAAATAGGTGCATTTTTCCAATATTAAAACTAAAACACCAAAATGAAAATATCATTGTTTCTAGTATCTCTTTCACTTGGACATTCCCACATTTCCTCTTTGACCTCCTCTAGCATATATTTCCAGCTAAAAAATATAAAGGGTGCAATAAAACCATTCCTTGCTATGATGCCCAAGAAGCTGTTTAGCTTGGTAGGCTTAAGACCAATGGCTCCCTCTGGCTATTGATGGTGACTTTTATCAACTAATCATCCTCCTGCACATCCTTCAAGAATTGGTACTTTATGGGTCCTTGTCCCTTACTCTTCTTCTGTGAATGCTTATATGACTTATATTATTGATAGAGGCTCTTTGAAAATTATCAAGTCTTGGGCTGCTGGTAGGTGGGGCCATCTTGAGCTTGCAACTGTTTGCTAGAACTATCAATCACATGGTCTTCTAGGTTCCTCTTATATCACATTGTACACTAAACTCGATTTCATGATATCTATAATTATATCTTTACATATTATGTAATTATGTAACTATTGGCCTTCTTTATGTAAGAAAAATTAGGAAAAGGTTGTAGCTTTCACTATAATATGGATAAAACATCAAATAAAATAACAAAACTTCTATTTTTCAAATTTTGAAGTAATTACATTCTTTTAAGAACATAAGAGCTTGTTTCTCTATAAAAATTTTACCATCAGTCTCAAAAGTTTTACCATTAATCTCCTATAGATTATACTTCTTAAGCTAAATCCCATAAAATGATAATGAAATTAACGAATTCTTAATAGTCAAAACTATAATACACGTGTTGTTAACTACAATCATTTGACAATTTATTTGCATATGGTGCCTTGATAAGCATACGTGGCTTATCAATTGCATAACAAGCCATTTGGCTTGGTAAAAGAAGAAAATAGAGACATTAAGCTACTTACTTCATCTTCTAACGCTTAAGGACTTTGATTGGTGGCCTAGGTTGATTGGTTGTAGAGGCGGTCATTTTTAGTATGAAAGGAAGCTTATTTGTTTCATTTGTAAGTTGTCAACAAGAAGTTGAAAGGGAATAAGGTAGAAGAAATAAGAAAGAAAAGTGAAAAGAAAAGAAAAAAAATCATAGAAAGAAAAGAGAACAAAAAGTAAAGGAAAGTAAAAGAAGAGAGAGAAGAAAATTGGAAAGAAATAAAAATAATAATACTTGGAAAGTTAGATTTATACCCAATAATTCAACAGGTAATAGTTTTACGATATTATAATATTTATGCTTCAGTATTTATAATACATATCAATACTAATGATATATTTTTATACCCTATGATATAGGAGGTGTACCGATAGCGAGTAAATCTCAAAATTCAGACCCAACTTAGGATTAGCCCACTTATGTGCGTTGATAACTATATATATTTTTAATACAGTAGTTTATAATTTAATTACACATTACCAGATTTATTCATGATTTATTTTAGACAGATAAATATTTATGCTATTTAGTATATTCATAAATATTTTTAAAATTTGTAATAGTATAGTTTATGATTACATTCAATATAGAAATATTTATTTCAGAATAATTATGCTCATGATATTATATAGTATCAGTTTTTGAACTACCATATGCATACTCTCCCCTTTAGTATAGTTGCTTTGTACATGCATTAAATCAATTTAGTTTGCTCTGCTCGAGCGATACAGCATTCCGCCGGGTTAGACCAGCTCAGATCCCTCGCTCTGTTTGTGCGTGAGTTACTCCACCACGTTAGACCAATTTTTTCTCGGGTACAAGTTTGGTATGATTTTCAATATATATGTAGTATATATTTCCAAAGCTACATTACATATATTCAGCTTCAGAATAAATTTTATAACAGTTTACGCTTCCAGATTTTTTGATTTTTAGTATTTTGTTATGATTTTCAGTTTTAGCACAGATTTTTATGATTGCTTATATTTTCAGTACAATTTTATTGACTACTCAACATACAGTTTCATGATTATTTTATATTACAGATTTCTACATGTACATTATATATAGTGTTATTTATTATTAAACTATTATTAAGAAGCTATTATTTATAGTATATCTAAATTATATAATATTCTCATATTATATCCACTTATTGAGATAAAAGTTCATCATTTTTTCTATTTACCCTATTTTTCTAGGTTGTTATAGGGACATCGTATAGCGTGATTGTACTTCACACTTGGAGGTTTGGTCATTACACGTATGGCTGCATGAGTGTTTCAATCATGTATCTGTATATCTTTATGTATATTAGAGTACACATGTACATTTTTATTGAGGCACGCAGCCTCGTTGTAACAAACGTAATAAGTAAATAGTATATCAATCTCATGCCATTGCAGGATCCGCCTTAATTCTTAAGGAGGGCTCGAGTCAGATTCTGTTAAAAATAGTTCAAAACAGCTTACATAGTTTATAAAAAAACAAAAGAAAGAAAAATTACCACTTCTAAATAATCAATCCACTGATGCGACACTGATACGATATTTCTATAACTTATTATTAAGTGCAAGTATACATTATCGTATGTAAGTAATAAAGGGATAAAAAGAGTCGGATGTCGAACCCACAAGGATAATGTCTTCTTTTTAACCAAGTACTAAAATTAGAACTTCCTTTGGGCAATCTATAGATAGAATAGTCTAGTTAATTAAAGTTACAGTGGAGAGACAAACATAGGGACAACCCAGGAGAGAGAACACAATAGAGCGTGTTCGTAATTTAGGGGTAGAGAAATTTTCAGGCACTAAAAAGCCAACTGATGCAGAGTCATGACTGACCAGAGTAGAATGGATAGTTGATGTTATGAGATGTACCAATGATGAGAGGATTTTCTTTGCTACATTTTTACTTGAGGAGGGGAAGGGGGCATACCACTAGTGGAAATCGGTATCACATAGATATAGAGGAGTGATTAGTTTGGCTGGTTTTTGTAAATAATTTAATGTTAAATTCTTTCTTATGGTTTCTCAAGACATCTAGGCTAGTAAGTTCTTTGAACTAGAATAGAGATCGATGACAGTAGAGGAGTACAAGAATTAATTTATAGAGTTATCGAGATTTGCTTTATATGCATTATAGGATGAGAGAGATAAATGTAAGAGATTTAAACATGGCCTTAGAGGCAATATCAAGATAGAAATTACAACCATAGGCACAGTGATTTCAGTGAGTTAGTAAGGGTTGCAATGAGAGTCGAGAGAAGCCTGGTAGATACACGCAGAGTTTTGTCATTTAAGTAGAAATAAAACCATAGTTGGTGGTGGATTAAGTAGTAGTAGAGCACCTAAAAGAGAGACATCTCATACAGGGTATTCAGATAGACAACGGTATAGTCAGAGCTCTATGCTATCAGAAGGACAGAGAAAGAGTTCTAGTTAGAATTTTGTGCCTTCATTTGTTAGAAGCAACATTGCAAGTCAGAGGACTTGGGGTGGTAGCCAGTTAATTAACAGTTATAGCATGAGAATGTACCCTTAATATTCTATTTATGGCAAGTGTTACGAGGGACCGTGTTTTGAGAGATTTTAGAGATTGCTACCATTGCGGAAAAATTGAACATTTGAGGAGAGATTGCCCTCTTCTTCTTCTTTAGACTAGTAGCTCAGTACAGGCATAACTTCTTAGGGTTTTCAAGGTGGCAGTCGCAATATTCAAAGATATAGAGGATCTTAGACAGGAGAGCTTTATCTCTAGTACTAGTGTACAGCCTAGAGCTTTAGGAGCTAGTAGAAATCCATAGACGGGTCAGTAAAGTCGACCCCGTATCCAGACACGTGTATTTACTTTGACTTAGTAAGAGATATAGGCTACCTCAGATGTAGTTACTGGTATGCTGACTATTTTTGGCCAAGAGGCCCACATTTTAATTAATTCAAGCTCTATGCAATCTTTTATTTCCTACTTTTTTGCTGTGCATGCGGATAGAGTGTTAAAATCCCTAGATTGTAGCTTGGTGGTAGCCACACCAGTTAGGGAATCATTATTGGCTGAGAATGTATTTTAGATTTGTGTTATCAATGTAGGTAGTAATAAGATGGTAACAGATTTAATTCCTCTTGATATACATGATTTTGATGCTGTACTTTGGATGGACTGGTTAGCCAATCACCACACTACTATTGACTATTTTCGAAAGAATGATATATTTAAAAGACATGAAGAGTTTGATATTAGTTTTTGTGGAGAGCAACAAGTTCTTCAATCCTATGTTATATCTACTATGACAGCTAAACGATTGTTAAAAAAATGATGTCCAGCCTATTTGGCACATGTTATTGATACCAGGGTCAATGGAACTAAATTAAAAGATATTCTGGTGGTCAGAGATTTTTTAGATGTATTTCCTAAAGATCTTCTAGGTGTACCACCAGATAGAGAGATTGTTTTGATTTGGTTATAGACACAGTTTCTATCTTCAAAGCACCATACATAATGGCCCCCTCAGAGTAAAAGAATTAAAGACTCAATTACAATAATTAGTAGATAAGAGTTTCATCAGACCTAGTGTGTCGTAATGGAAAGCACCGATTTATTTGTTAAAAAGAAGGATGGAACTTTAAAGCTATGCATTGATTATCGAGAGCTAAATAAATTCACTATACGTAACGAGTACCCATTCCCTCGCATTGATGATTTATTTGATTAGTTATAGGGTGCAAATATTTTTTTCTTTTCTTTTCTTAAAGATCAATCTATGATCAGGGTATCATCAGTTAAAGATCAGAGATACTGATGTGTCTAATTAAGACTACTTTTAGAACTCAATATGGGCATTATAAGTTTTTAGTAATGTCATTTGGGTTAATTAATGCTCAGCTGCACTCATGGGCCTTATAAATGTTAGGGTTGTGCTTACGTACCATCCCAGTTTTGTATAAATATTTGATATCTATACATAGTACATTTTGTTATATCATTAATTACTTCTTAATAATATGGTTTAATGCTTGTTACGCTACAGACTTTGTATTATCTGAAGAAGTTCAGATAGGGTCTAAAGGCGTTTAGACCAGTGCTAAGAGTTAGCAACTATTCCAAGAGTTAGAACATTGTCTGTAACGGGGCAAAGACCTCAGATTATGCTTATAATGATATAGTTGCAAGAGTTACAATAAGTTGCTATGATGTGTTATTATGCAAGCATGTTCTTAAATGTATTGTTCCTGATTTATTTCTATTGACGCAAGTTTATTGGTAGATCCTATTAATCCACATAGATCAATGCATGTCTGTAGTGTATAGTTGGTCGTTCTTAGCTGACCATGATCTTAGATATTGTATAGGCATATAGGTATTTAGCTAGGACTAGATACTAAACAGACTCATGAGCACTCCAATAGACATCCTATGTTGCAGTCAATGGAAGGTCATCTTGAGTTGAGTAGTATACGTAGTCCTCTGACTTGAGCATCGCGGTGGGCTTATGAGTGATCCACCATGCTTTGGTTCCATGCATGTTAAAAACCTTTCATGGTCTAACTGCTGGGTGTTGCTGGGTATGGTCTGATGCTCATAAAGTCTGATATGTGCAGATATGGGATCCATCAGCTCTTATAGAGAGTGATATTGACAGGACCAGACCCGAGACCCTTTACTATAGATCCCAGCGGCCCTGCCGGGCACCCCGACGGAAGTTCCTCCGAATCTAACTGGGTATGTTAAGAAATTCCGCGAGGCGAACCCCTTTTTAATTCTTGTTACTACTAAGAAGATCTAGTAATATACATGAAAACGACATCTTAGTTTTAAAAACAAACGGACAGAGTTTCCCCTGTTTTTCGGAAAATCCATATAAACCTGCAAAGAAATTTCACTTCTAATTCCAACACATCTCAATTCTACCAATTCGGACCTCCGGTCCTTTTCAAATCAAATCCAACACAACTCAATTATTTCGTTAAATCACAAAATAAGCATAATCATAAAAAGTAAAAACGATCATCATAAACTGGAAATCTCTTCTTCTTGATTCAACACATACTTACAAATATACGTGCCTACAACTATTATGCATAAAGTAAAGAGTGCCATTAGCACATTTATATGTACAAAAATTATCTTTGGATTCGGCCCACTACTCGGCAATAGGAGAATCAGCAGCTTGCGTTCCGAAACCTGCACCAGGGAAAGGGGTTTAAAACATAAAACATAAAACGAGTGAGCTAAATGAGCTCAGTGAGTGTAAATGAGAATTCAATTACAAGAATATTATACAAAGATAGCAATTTCTAAAGTACATGCAGAAATTATGCTTCTAAAATGGATGTAAAATTGTAAAACGGTTTCTAATATCATATGCTAATGAAATCTTGCCGAGCGGGTTTTATCTACATCTTTGGAAAACTATATTCAGAATCTGTATAATATAATAACTGCTGTGTGCATATAAATGCATAAATGCTATCGGTAAATCGAAAACTAGTAAAATTCTCGCTCGGCCATTTTCTTTCTAAACTGTACCAATGGTAACCCTAAAGCTCTATACCCACGCAGCGACTCAACTAACACCGCATACGTGAGTAGGTTATGGGGCACCTCAACTAGCAGCACCCACAGTGACATCTCAAGACATCTCACTGGCTACGCAGCGGAATCCTACATCGCATGCATATAGCGAGACAATATCCCGTACACATAGAGCGACTCATATGACTCGACATCCCGACTTCCTAGAGTTAGTGACACACCCCCAAGACCTGCCCATGTGCACGGGATATACCGACCGGGTCTAATACAATCATCACCACTATAATCTGAGGGTACCAATGGCCTTAAAACAAATACAGAAATTTTAAAACTGTTTCACAAATCGATCATGTAAAAGCATGTCTATGAATATATCAAGATCATAAATCATGTTTATGCATCGAAAGCTCATAAAACATACATAGTCATTGTGCGAAAACATAATAACCGAAAAGTAAAAGAAATGGCAGATTTCCACTCACAACCGCTCCGCGCTCAATTTCGCTCCCGATTCCTGCTCCCGTTAACGCTCTCGGTTATCCTCACCTACGCGCCATAAATGACATTTAGAACCAAATCGAACACTAGAATCTCATTTAACTACTAAATACCCTAATCGGCATACAAAGCCCGGATGTAAACTACTTTCCGATTTTAGTTACGGAGCCATAATCGAACTAACTCACCATCCGGCGCCCTGAAAATTATTGAACACCTTATAATTTGATTGGACATACTTGCCCTTCACCTTTCCAACATGGACAATTATGTCCCATTTTCTTCATTTTTGGGTTTTTCCATCAACCATATACATTCAATTCACAATATGCATCATTTACACGCAACAATTCAATCAAAACACCACTCAATTCCTAACTTCCCTAAAGTGGCAGAATTTCACCCTAGGTTCCAACACATTTCTTTTCTCAATTTCTTGTTCCAATTACAACAAAATCATGCCAATTTCATTCTAAAGCCCTAATTACAATCAATTGAAATCTCTACAACAAAATTACCAAAAACCTTAATTCTCACCTTGCCAATTTCTTCAAATTGATGACTCCTTCAAGTTCCAAACTAGAATTCAACTCAATCTAAGCCAAGAATACACATAAGGACATCAATTAAAACATTCTTGAAATCTCACTTATCAAACTCATAAAAGATGCTTTTCTTACCTTTTTTTCTTGAATTTCCACTAATAGAGACTTCAATTGAACTTAGGGATGGGTTTGTAACCTTAATTTGGCTTGATTACACATGAAAAATCATGAAAAAAAACTTGAGTAGTCACTATAGCAGCACCCCCCTTTGAAGCTCGAATTTCTCTCTTTTTTTGGCTAAGTGTTGGTTTTGATCTCTCTTCAAATTTCTACACACTTCTAACATATATATAGTGCTCCCTCAATTTACCATTCTGCCCTTCAACTTACTTAAAACTTCTAATTTGCCATTAGTTAAAACTAATTATGTAATTAGTTCATTTGTAACTATCTAGTTAGAATAGTTCAAAGAACTAACTAGAACTTCCAACTTGGCAATCCATGAGATTTCTTTTAATTGGTCCATTATCTAATATATGGATTATGTTTCTCAACAAAGGCTTGTTCCATTCATAACCCTTAAATAGAAATTCATGTAGTAAATTAGAATTTTCTTTTCCAAGCCAATAGAGAAAAATTCTAAAAATATTCTAAGGTCATCCGGCGCACCGATCGAGTGTGACATTACCAAATTAGGTTTAATATCTCTCACGTGCACTATAAAGGGAATATTTCTAATAGGGTTAAAATCGAGTAACCCTACGGTTTCTTATTTGTTCTATACCGAAATCTAGGCGCCAATACTACTAATAGGGATTGGATATTACAGATATATCCAGATACTCTAAGATAGTATCTTAAGCAAATCTTATGGCCATAAGCAGTGAACTCGGGAAAGGAGTTTCCACAGGGTTAAACAATATGGTAAAGAGTTTGCTTATATTGTTCATTAAGATACCATTCTGGAGATAGGTTTAACGGTGTTGATCTATGTCCCCGTACATCCAAGATATATATTATGAAAGGACTATATGTATACGTTGTAATCTCAACTTGTATGATTCAACGCTCTGATTTGTAATATTCGTGACGTGTGCGTTAGGCATTGCTCACGGACTTATGGAATAGTTTCATTTGATGAATCAAGCATGAATCTAAGGAGTCCCACGATATAGAGTGTACTCGTTGTGCACTGGGGCGGAGTACTAGATTAAATTATTTAATCCAATAATATCCAGTACTACCACAGGAATGCGTGTGTGTCCGTGTTTAAGCGTTAAATACAACAAATAGTCCATAATTGTTAATCACTAATTGTAAAATGACACATAGCGTATTGTTGACCCTCGGTTGAGTTTACCTAAGTGTGGAATTCGGTGAAACCTGCTAAAGGATATACTTGGTAACTATTTATGAGGAGCAAAATGGTTATTTTATATTATGATTATTTAATTGTTAAATAATCATTATATCTCTATTAAAATATATTATTTTATTATTATTTTAGCTCCTAGTGGCTAAATTATATTAATTTTATATATAATAATATTATTTTATACAATATTGAGATATATATGTATTAAGAAACGGGAATGAAACAAAGAGAAGAGATAAGTGTTATTTTTTTCTTTCAATTTTCGTTTCTTTGCTCTTTAATTAGAGAAGCAATTGTTGCTTCCTTTCCTTTTTATGAACTGTGGGAGAAAAAGCGCAAAATATAAAGAACCGGCCATTTTAGGGTTAAGGGTTAATCCCATATTGGATTAAGGAGCTGCAGTTCTAGTTTTTCAATCCCACCAAGTTAGTGACTAGAACTGCCTACGAGTGTGACTCTAGGCTGACTCTAAATATACACATGTAAAACGTTACATGTAGTGGTAATTTTTCAATTTTACTTTTGATATATTAATTTGATTAATATATATTTACATGTTTATTATATGTTTTAAATTTTTTACTGCATTAAATATGTATGAGATGCGTATTTTTTACAATAAACACAGTTGCACATGCATATACCCTTGTACATTTGATCCCTAACAAAATTGGTATCAGAGTCGATTTTGTGATATTTGGGTGTTGTTTGAGTGAACGGAGAAAAAAAGCCCAGTATAAATGGCGCATTTCAAGTGTTAAAACAAGTATGCTAAAGGGGGTGCACTGGGCGCCGTAGCGCCAAAGGATTAGTGTTGTGGCGCTGGGAGTTTTTTCTCCCGGTGCTGCGGCACTAGCCAACCTGCGTCATGGCACTGGAGGTTGATGGATGGGCGTCGCAATGTTGGGGGTTTAACCTCCCAACACTATAATGCTGGTAATCTGCACCACGACACAGGTACTGTTCACTTAAATAGTAACAAATGAACAATATTTTTACTATTCACATGCTACAATAATTTTGAACAGTGTTTCAAAATTAATTTTGCATATATATGGTTTATGAAATGCAGTGATAAGAGTTATCTATCTGCATTATAAATTGAGATCAATCTTTCTGTATTAAGAATCATAATAGGAACCCTACTGGTAGGGGTTAGTTGTGTTAATATAGAAAATTTAATTAATTGAGAATCACCTCCTCATGAGATAGGGATCTAGAAAATAGAAAAATCTCTCTTAATCAAATTAAAGAATATTACATTATGAGATAATGTTTTATTTTGATCCGTCTTGTCCATACAGTGTTAGACGAGCCACATCGGCCTTTTTCCAATATTGCTACAACATAAGGGACTTGGTCAGTTGGGCTTGAACTATACCAGTAAAACATGAGATGAGACAAATATATGCGAACGTATTACCCAATATGGCTACAGTGTGAGGGTAGTATTAGTAACATATATTTGATAATTGACAAGTTAATATAGAATACATTTACCCACTATTGCTACAGCGTGAGGATAAGGTGTATTCAGGTTCAAGAAGTAAGGGTTGTATGAGATGCAATTGACAAATGTTGTCTACCTGTTAGGTTTACAAAAGCCAATATTGTTAGAGCATAAGGTTAGAGTAAATTCCAATAAGGCCTACTTCCCGCTGTATAGTTTAAAAGAATTTAACCTATCATTTTCCCGTTTGAGAGATTATCGGGATTATATAAAGAAGTGGGAGAGTGTTTTAAATTGAAAATTATATAATTGTTATACCCATGATTAAAATGTATCATTAGCGATTTAACAAATTCCATTGACATCTCTTATTTGTTTTGTGTAAGATTTGATCTGATGGCCTCCACAAATCCCTTGGTACGCATACTGGATGTATACCAGCTCAAAGGTGCCGAGAATTATTCAGATTGGCTTATGAATCTCAAAGGTGTTTCTGATGATGCCACCCCTGAGGAGAGGAAGATATATCAAAATTGGTTGGATGAGGATTTAAAAGTTAAATCGTACATCCTCGCCTTGATGTCTATAGAGTTACAGCAGGAGCATGTCCGTATGGACAGTACTAGTAGTATCAAGCTGCATTTGAAGGAGCTATTTGGCGATCGACCTTAGGTCGAGCTGTACAGAATCACCAAGGCACTCTTTCCAGCTAGACTAAGCGAGGGCAATCCGGTTAGTCCCCATGTACTCAAGATGATTAGATACATAGAAAGTTTGAGGCTATATATATTTCTCTGAACAATAACTTGGGGAATAGTTTGATTCTCCAATCACTGCCAAAGTCATTTGTGTAGTTTATTATGAACTTTAATATGCAAGGATTAACCCCAACTTATGCTGAGCTTCATAATTTGTTGAAGACAGTAGAGAAGGATATGCGTAAAAGAGGCTCGGTCTTCCTGGTCCAGAGTTTTTCTTGAGGCTCCGCTCTCTTAGTCCAGAGTGTTTCATCTTCTACCCCAAAGGCTTCTAGGAAGTCCAAAGGGAAAAAGAAGAAACAAAAGAAACCACCCCGGATGGGTCTTCAAAGGCAGCAGATATCCAAGCCTCATGAGAAGAAAGAAAAAGGAAAGTGTTTCTTTTGCGGCGAGGACGGGTACTAGAAGCGCAATTGTCCGAGGTACCTTGCCACTATAAAGAAGACTCCCTCAGGTATGTGCTTGACTATTATTGATATTTCTTTAGTATTTGATGATTGTACTAGCTGGGTATTAGATACCGTATACTCTTCTCACATCTGCAATGTATTGTAGGGATTGAGAGTAGTAAAAATGCTACAGCCAGGAGAAGTGATGCTCAGAGCAAGAAATGGAGAGTTCCTACATGTCCAAGTTGTTGGACATTTTGATTTGCTTCTCCCATGTAATAGAATAATTATGTTCTATAATTGTTATTATATACCCAATATCATTAGGCAGATTGTATTTCTTCCTGTGCTTGACAGTGAAGGATATCGTGTAAATATACAGAATCGTTCTTTGTATTTATATTATATGCATGATATTTTATTAGTTGAGTGTCAGTTAATCAATGGGTATTATATATTGGATACAATGAGATTTTTCATGAATGTACAAGCTAGTTCTAGTATCAAATGAGAAAGATCGAAAACTTTAAATGAAACCGAAATATGGCATATGCGATTAGGCCATATAAGTGTGAGATGCCTAACCCATCTGGTTAAAGATAGTCAAATACTTGATTTGACCATGGAACCTTATTCAGTTTGTGAATCTTGTATTCAATGGAAGATAACCAAATCTCCATTTACCGGTGTTGGACACCAGGCCTTTAGTTTATTAGAATTGATATATAGTGATGTATGCGGTCCAATGAATCACACCATAATGGGTGGGTTTCGATACTGAAAAGTTCAAAGAATTCTTACTTTAAGTAGAGAAACAAACTAACATGTGCATTAAGTGTCTTTAATCAGATCGAGGCGGTGAATACATGAGCAGTGATTTTTTGAATTATTTAGAGGAGAATGAGATTCTCGCTCAATATAGTCCTCCAAGTACTCCGTAACACAATAGTGTTTCAGAGATGAGGAATCAAACTTTATTGGATATGGTCCGATCGATTATGAGCTTTACCGATCTTCCAAAATACCTATGGGGTTATGCTCCAGAAACTACTGCTCATATTTTGAACAAAGTTTCATCTAAAGTTGTTTCTACTACTCTACATGAGATGATAAAGGGTAGAAAATTGAGTTTTAAGTATCTTAAGATTTGTGGTTGTCCTGCTTACATAAGAGTTTAGCAATAGGATAAACTTGCACCTAGGAGGTTCAAGTACAAGTTCATTGGGATACCAATTCTATGATCTAGAGTAACGAAATATGTTTGTTGCTCGGAATACAACTTTCTTTGAGAAATAGTTTCTAGAGGATCGTTGAGTAATCAGAAAGTCCATTTATGGACTTAAACAAGCCTTACGGAGCTGAAATCATCGTTTTGATGAGATAATAAAAAATTCTAGTTTCATAAAGAAACGAGGAAGAAGCTTGTATGTATAAAAGGGTCAGTAGGAGCATGATGGTCTTCTTAGTTCTCTATATGGATGACATACTGACCATTAGGAATGATATTGGTATGTTGTAATTCACAAAAATTTATCTAAGTAAAAATTTATCAATGAAAGACTTGAGAGAGGCTTTATATATACTGAGTAAAAAGCTTTATAGAGATAAAGTTAGGAAGCTAATAGGACTCTCTCAGTCATCGTACATCGATAGCGTCTTAGAAAGGTACAGTTTTACTAATTGTAAGACAGTTAATGTACCTTTTAGACATGATGTTCATCTTTCTAAGAGAATGTGTAATATCCAACCCCTATTAGTAGTATTGGCACCTAAATTTTGGTATAGAACAATAAAGACACCATAGGGTTACCCGATTTTAACCCTATTAGAAATAATATTTTTATAGCGCGCGTGAGAGATATTAGACCTAATTTGGTAATTTCACACTTGGTCAGAGTGTCGAACGACCATATAATATTTTTAGAAATTTTCTCCATAGGCTTGGAAAATGAAATTTTAATTTACTACATGAATTTTCATTTAAGGGTTATGTAATGAACAAGTCTTTATTGAGAAACACAATCCATATATTAGAGAATGGACTAATTAAAAATAATTTCATGGATTGCTAAGTTGGGAATTCTAGTTAGTTCCTTTAACTATTCTAACTAAATATACAAGGAACCAGTTACCTACTTAGTTTCCAACTAATAGTAACTTAAAAATTTAGAGTAAGTTGAGGGGCAAATTAGTCAATAGAAGGAGCATTATATAAAGGTGGAAGTGTGTAGAAATTTTGAGAGATGAAAGCGAAAACATCTTAGAGTAAAGGAGAAGAAAAATTCATCTAAGAGAAATGAGAGGCTGCTATAGTGAAATTTAAAAAACATTTCATGCTTAACCAAACTAAAATAAGGTCAAGTATGAGTTCCTAAGATCAATTGAAGTATCCATTAGTGAAAATCCAAGAAAAAGAGGTAAGAAAAGCATTGTTTTGTGAAGTTGATATGTGAACTTTCAAGATTGCTTCGATTGATATTCTTGTGTATATTCTTGGTTTAGATTGAGTTGAATTTTAGTATAGAGCTTGAAGGAGTCATCAAATTGAAGATATCGACAAGTAAGAATTAGGGTTTTTGGTGATTTAGATGTTGAGACTTCAATTGGTTATAATTAGGGCATTAGAATGAGATTGGCTTAATTTTGATGCAATTGGAACAAGAAAATGATGAAAAGAAATGTGTTAAGTGGTGGATGTAAATTCAGCCACTTTAAGGAAGTTAGGGTTGAGTTATGTTGTGATTAAATTGTTGTGTATAAATGGTGTATTATATATATTAAATGTATATGGTTGATGGAAAAATCAAAATGAAGAAACTAGGACCTAATTGTTCATTTTAGAAAGGTGAAGGGCAATTTATAAAGCGTTTAATAATTCTTATGGCTTCAGGTGGTGAATTAAGCTAGATAAAATAAGATTAAATTGTGTCGTAACTTAAAAGCGAAAAATAGTATCCATTCAAGCTTTGTATGTCGATTAGGGCGTTTAATAGTTAAATGAGATTCTAACATTTGAATTGGTTCCAAATGTCATTTATGACGTGTAGGTAAAGAAAATGGAGACCAATAACGGGAGCAAAAATCCGGAGCGAATTTGAGCTCGGAGCAGTTGCGAGTGAGTGAAAACCTATCATTGTTTATCTTTCGTTTATTATATTTTCGCATAATGAAATTATATATTTTATGAGCTTTTAATGCATAAACATGCTTTATAATTTCGATATATATATATATATATATATATCCATAAATATGCATTTACATGTTTGGTTTAAGAAATAGTTTTAAAACTACTACATCGATTTCAAAGGCCATTGGTACCTTTAAATCATAGTGGTGGTGATTGTATTAGACCCGGCCGGTATATCTTGTATATATGGGCAGGTATTGGGGGCAGTGTCATTAACTCCGAAAAGTCGGGTTGTCGAGTCATGTGAGTCGCTCTATGTGTACAGGGTATTGTCTCACTATATATAGGCAATGTAAGATTCCGCTGTATAGCCAATCAGATGTCTTGAGATGTCATTGTAAGTACTGCTAATTGAAACTCCCCGTGACCTACTCACACTACTACAAAAATGACTTTCACTAACGCTAACCTAGCGTTAGTGAAAGCTAACGCTAACCTAGCGTTAGTGAAAGGTTTCACTGACACTGTTTCATAATGTCAATATTGCTTGAGCCAAAAAATTACTGACACTATTTATAGTATCAATGAATCTCTAATACCATAGTATCAATAAATCGCTAATGTTGTGATATCAATGATTCTCTAATACCACAATATCAGTAAATTTCTAACATTGTAATATCATTAAATCGCTGACACCATAGTATTATTAAATCGCTAACACCGCGGCATTAATAAATTACTAACACCGTGGTATCAATAAATTACTGACACTGTGATATCAAAAATTTTGTATTTAATTTAAAATAATTTTTAATAATTTCAAATTTGAATTATTAAATTAGAATTTTGAATTTATTTATAAACTACAATTCCATATATAAATACCACATCTAAGTAAATATAATTTATTTATTTATTTAAATACATAAAATTACAATTGTTAAAGCATCTAAACTTAGTTTCATATATATTGTTAAACATCTCAGACTAAATCGTTAAGAACTACAATATTTCAAAACATTATAAAGTTTGAAAATTTGTTAAACACATAACTGCCCCATCATCACGTATCGATAATGTCATCTTTAGTGTAACCTCTCTGTCATTCATATCACTTGTAACAAGTGAGAGCAAATTCATCCACTCTATGCATGCTGCATTGATCAGATGATGGTAACGTACTGTTTTAAAGCTCCTGCATAACTTTACTAGCTTGTTCAACTTCCTGAGGTATAAAGATCAATGCTAGACAAATAAAGAGGTATACAACAAAGCTTGTAATATGTAAGTATCAGAGAACATAAAAGAATTCCTGAAGAACCATTAAGTTGAATTACAATTTGAAAGGAAAGAGTAAGTGATAGTGGGTATATTACCCTTCCCAGAACTCACAGAGGTACTTGCTGTGTTGACTGACGTCCATCTTCTTAATCTGCTTATACAAACTGGCACAATAATGAGTACTTAAAATGGAATTCATATTTGTAATTCATTCTTCTAAAGCCACACCAAAAATTATTTTGTCGTTGAATTTACTAACCTGTTAACAACCCACATCTCATGCTCACCACTTGATTAGATAATGATGCATATTCCTCTTAACCAACTTAGGAGAAGTAAAAATTGGATCAAAATCTTGTAGTTTAGATTTTATAAAACAGCAAAAGAATAAACACTAATCCTTGGATTCTAAAACAATATAAAATAACAAAATAAACATAATAGAAACTGATATCTTAACATATCTTTAAACAAAGTCTATAATATGCTGGCAAAATATTGTAAACAAATATCTTAACACATCTTTAAATTACTATAATAATATTAATTTTTTAAAGAACTCTAAACATAAGAGCTTAAAATAAGGCTATTGGTTCGCATAAATCTACTCAAAACTAGAGCTTAAGAATGGATTCTTAGATGATGTCTTAATGCAGGATACTAGAATTATAAGCAATACTAGGCCATATGTTTGCCTTAAATTAAAAATATGTACCTGAATATTGAAAGCACAACCATCATTCCACTCATTCTCTCTAAACAAAAACAACTAATTGTAGCCATTAGGTAAAGGATGTGGACAGTTGGATAATATATGAACTACTTGGCCATAAATTGAAAAACCAAGCCCTCGAAACTCTAGTGGTGCAAAACAATTATTGATCAATCAAACCACAGTAGAGCATTTACAATGGAAGCACATAACAAGGTCACTCAATATGGAATACTTCCTACCAAGCATATCAGCATTTATCTTACTTTCTTAACCAAAATTTAAATTCAATATATCTATATTTTACTCTCTATTGGAGCCCTCATTCTTAATTTAATCAATCTTTCCATTTCAACAATACCACATTTCAACCCAAAATCAATTCTTAAACTTGGTTCACAATCGGCGACACACTTATAACATATAGTAGCCAACAATACAGCACTAGAGACTGAGGGATGCATAAGACTTACAAGTGATCCTTGAACAAAGATTATATGGTTTCAGACTAGAGTGAAGTAAAAGGGGCCTTCCCCCAATAAACATATAAATTTCCCAAGCAGACAATCATACCAATAAAAATCATTTCCTGTACAAAGTCACAAAATCAATTTAGGCACTCCTCCAGAAAAATGATGAAATTAGATTCACATATGAACCAATATAAATCTCTTGAAATGAAAACACATTGTAATAATGTAGAGTACAAAAGAATAAACAACCTAGCCACAACAGTGATGCCAATCCAATGATAAGAGTGTTGAAGAAGCATATAACAATGCTAGTTTATACCAATTTAGTGGCAGTGAACCTTTTTTTATTACCTCCATTTCATTTCTTCCACATTTACTCACTGTATAATTAGCTATTAAGTAAAACTTTCTCGCTTCTACTTCACAGAAAAATTGATATCTAAACAAAAAGCAATTAATTCTCATCATTTGTAACCTCTCTTACGCCTGATGATGGATAAATGCAATAATATCTAGGTTTAAACTCACTTTAACTATTAAATTATGAGTAGATATTTTTAAATCATCATATAGTTATGAGTTTACAAATGCCACAAGAACATAATTTCACATGGTATTTGATTATAAAAGAGCTAAAGAACATAACTTCACATGTAACTTGGACAAATATAACAGAAGCGCCAAAACTAACCTCTATCCCATATCCAATGGTATAGTAATCAGCTGCGACGGGTCAAACTCAAAGATAAATTTAAAATCTAAACTTCTAGAAATTCTAACAATCACGCATATGAAGAAGGGATGACAAGCTACTACAAGGACTTTAGAGCTACAGTGGGCTGTACAAATGATGGTCGCAAGTTTAGATCACTGGGAAGCAACAGTTGAGAAAAGAGTAAATTAGATTACATCAGAGAACTTTGAAAAAGAATTTGTAAGGTTTTTATTGGTTAAACATCTTTGATTCACGTCTGCCAGCATTCCCAAATTATCCTTCCAACTAAGGGATAAACTTCCTTAGGAATATCAAGACAACAATTTTGGAAACCAACTGCACCCACTACTTGCATTACATTCAAGACAACAATTCCACTCCACGACATTGAAAGAGTCTAATTCAATGAATATGTCTTGTGTTAAATTACATACAATATATACATTGTGATAGTTTTATTATAGGAAGGGCAAGGACTTATTTATAATTTTCCCTATTTGAAAATAATTGAAAATCGGGATTGCATGCTGTAGAGCAATGGATATAGGTTAATGTGGTCTTACATGTTCATGGTGAACAGATCCATCTGGTGTGATGACTAAGCCCTGCTGAATTGTATCATGTATTCCAAGTTTACACTTTAGTATCTGCTTCTTTGCCCACTGTAGTTTCTTCCTTAGGTTTATCTTTTCTCGAATATGATTGAAATCCAATTCAAAGAATATCTAAATAAGCTCTTCATTTAAATTAACAAATTACCAGGGTATTATTTGTAAGCAAAGAAAGAATGTATGTATAAAGATTATGGTGACAAGTACCACAAACTTTTAAAAAAGTTCATTTAATGCCAAATATTAGTTTAGAGTGTTACAATGGTTTGACAAAACTACTAGAAGAGATGCTCTTATATCATGTATAATATTATGTATCTTGAATATAATATGTAAAACAGAGATATGTTAATAAGTTTTCAATAATTTTTAATTCCTCATACATTATAAACATAGAAGTTCATATTTAACTTCATCATATTTTTTATTAAAATGAATAATATTATTTCCCATCATATTGCAAGTCCTAATTCCATCTATATTGCAAAAAATAAAAGTTGGAGGATCTGGCACTAAAACTAATAAACATGAGAATACGTAACACTTTAAAAAATTATGCAAAAACTATGGTGAGAAGTAAAATCTAGAAGAAAAAAAAAGAATAACCTTAACTAAAAAGAAATCTCAAATTTCTTAGCAGGTGATATTTTGCAGAGCTTTATAAGAAAGGAATTGACTATATTACAAAAAATGTAGAACAAGAATATTCACATGTATTGCATGTAATATGACAGAAATGAGGCTACCTGAGTTCCATTGGAAGTAGGACGTAAAAAAGGCATCGACTATATATATGTTTCTTTATGATCATTTATTTGTATTCACATATTCATTTTAATGCATGAATAACATTTATGTTATTTCCACACTTTAAAAAATGCATTCCTCAAGTACCAACATAATACTTACCAAGCGAAAAAAAAGTTTTAAAACTAAGATATTAGCATAAGTTGAGAGAGAAGACTATAAATAATAGATAACTGACTTGTACTTGTGCAAAGCTTTAAATGTATTTCATCCTGACTCTTGCTAGAAGAACCCTTGCTAAGTCTATCCTATAAAGAATGTCGTAAAGCACCTGCACAAAAATAATATAATCAAATATGTTGATAGCAAATATATATATATATATATATATATATATATATATATAACATGTAAACAAGCCTATACAATAATGAAAACCTACCAAGAAAGAAGCATTCAGAGCTTTAGAATGAAAACTTTACATAGAAAAATATTGCCTAACAACTAATAGTATAATATTATATCTATACCTGCTCTATCTAATTTTTTTCCTCCTAGAGAATAAAACCACCAACAAAGTCAATTAATTGCTACACAAGATTTCAATTGAATCCAACAGAACAACTAAATCATGGAGAAAAGAAAACATAAAACTAATAAGTATTTGTATTAAAATTGTCAAATATAACACCGTTTTACATCTTTTACAAACTAAGGAAACAAAATATTTGTTTTTGCTAAATGTTGTAGGAGACAATGAAAGGTGCATGGCTCTAGTCAGTATTAACACGCCTACCCTGTGTGGCCCAATCATCAGCATTCCAAAGTGAACTGTATACACCTATAGCTTGGTCCTTGGGAAAAAGAGTTCCTTTGTATGGAAATCCTTGGTGGGGTCAAACCAGAGGCCCATCCTTTACTCCTTGTTGCTCACACCATTAACATATACATTGGTTTGCACTAGGTAAGATTCCCCTGTAGTGTTGCCTAGAACCTTAAAATCAAAATCGTTGTGATTTTGCCCGTCTAATGACTTACTTAATAAATAAATAAAACAAAATAAAGTTCCAATAAATAGAATCAAACGAGATTCGGATTGAGCAATAGAATCAAACCAAGCTACATGCCAACCAAGAAAAACCTTCTCGATAAAACCAACACTCATAATGAATAAAATAGATATGAAGGATCCAGGCCAAAACTATAAAATTTGTAAGTACTACAAAACTCAAAGACATGTCAATGACTAATATTTAAACAAAAAATATCATAATCCTCTGCTGAATTCATTCAAAATCTCTGAGAAGAAAATAGAAATTTTAATTTGCCCATCCAAAAATTTTTAAGCTGTAATACAAACAGAATCAAAGCAAATAAAAGACAATAAAATAAAAACAACAAAAAAGGGAAAAAAAAATTGATTAAAGATGGAGTAAGATAGAGAAACCTTGATGGAGGGTTTTGGGGATGCCAAAGTAAATAGAGTTTTGGCGTGCGATTGGAGAAGAAGAAGATGACTTAGAAAAATCAAGGGATGAAGCAAGATAGAGAGACCTTGATGGAGGGTTTCGGAGATGTCAAAGCAAATAGGGTTTCGGTGTGCGTTTGGAGAAGACGAAGAGGACTTGGCAAAATTTAAATTTTGGTGTCTCTTATGGCCCAAAACGACGTGATCTGGGGATTTCTTTTCTTATTTACTTGTTAACCCATAAAACGATGTCATTTTGGGTTTTCTTTTTTTTATTTCTTTTTTCCTATTTTGTTCTTTAAAGAACAACATGTGCGGAATGTTTGATGACAGTATACATGCCCTCGGAGAAAACATAATATAAATAAGCTATTCAATACTTTATTTTAATATGAAGAGTAATTTTAAAAATATTACAGAGTGCTGCTCATTCAATTATTGTTCTTTAATATTTTTATATAAAGAGTATCCTAAAAGTTTGGTATTCAATACTTCATTTTAAAAATATTTTTAATAATTAATTTATATTTTAAGATTTTATTTCTTTTCTTAATTAATTTTTAATTTCAAATTTTATTTTTTATAAATTTAAATTATTATAAATAAATAACTTTTTTAAAATTAAATAAAAAAAAATTTTCTAATTAAAACTACGTAGTTTTTGATTTCTAATATTATGGTATCACTAATTCACTGACATTTTATGTTTTTAATATTATAGTATCAATAATTTACTGACATTTCATATTTCGGATACCATGATATAAATAATTCAATGACACTTCACTTCACTAATACTATTTAGAAAAATGTCAGTACCATAGTGTTAGTGAAGCCCATTTTTGTAG
Organism: Ailanthus altissimus; assembly: GCA_946807835.1. Taxonomy (NCBI): domain Eukaryota; kingdom Viridiplantae; phylum Streptophyta; class Magnoliopsida; order Sapindales; family Simaroubaceae; genus Ailanthus; species Ailanthus altissimus. The sequence goes on along the minus strand of OX327700.1, from coordinate 17,193,917 downwards.
TAGTGTCACGTGTGCGGTGCTAGTTGAGTCGCTACGTGAGTATAGAGCTTTAGAGTTACTATTTGTACAGTTTAGAAAGAAAATGGTCGAGCGAGGGTTTTAATAATTTTTGATCTACCGATTGTATATTATGCGTTTATATGTACATGCTAGTTATTATGTTATATATATTTTGGATATTATTTTTCGAAGACGTAAATAAAACCCCCTCGATAAGATTTCATCGGCATATGATGTTAGAAACCATTTTATAACTTTATATAAGTTTTAGAAGCATGATTTATGCATGTCTTTTAGAATTTAATATCTATGCAGAATCGTATTTTATTTGAAATCTTAATGCACTCATTGAGCTCCTTTAACTCACTCATTTTGTGTTTTATGTTTTCTAAATCCCTTTCCCAGGTGCAGGTCTCATTACGCAAGTCGCTGATTTTCCTACAGCTGATTAGTGGGCCAAATCTAAAGATCATTTTTTGTAAATGTAAATGAACCAAATAGCACCCTTTTTGCTTCTGCATAGTAGTTATAGGCATGTGTATTTGTACGTATATTTTGAACCAACATGAAGAGATTTCGATATTATGATAATCGTTTTTACTTTTTATGAGTGTGCTAGTTTTGTTATTTAAATAAAATTATTGAGTTGAGTTGGATTGATATTGAAAAAAACCGGAGGTCCTATTTGGTAGTATTGAGAAGTGTTTGAAATAAAAGTGTAATTTCTTTGCAAGTTTTGTATTAAATTTTTAGAAAAACAGGGGAAACTCTGCCCGTTTTGTTTTATAATTAAAAAGTCACTTCCATATATATTCCAAGATTTTCTAGTAGTATTATGCTGTACTTGAAGGAGCTCTTTGGCGATCGACCTCAAGTCGAGATGTATAGGGTCGTTAAAGCGCTCTTTCAGGCTAGACTTAGTAAGGGTAGTCTTGTTAGTCCCCACGTACTCAAGATAATTGGGTACATTGAGAAATTGGAGATTATGGACATTTTTCTGAATAATAACTTGGAGAATAGTTTGATTCTCCAATCGCTACCAGGGTCATTTGCTCAGTTTGTTATGAATTTCAATATGCAAGCTTTGACCCCTACATATGCTGAGCTTCATAATTTATTGAAGACAGGAGATAAGGATATGCGCAAAGAGGGTTCGGCCCTCTTGGTCCAGGGTGCCTCATCTTCTACCTAAAAGGCTTCGGCAAGTCCAAAGGGAATAAGAAGATAATGAAAAAGCCACCCCGCATAGCTCCTCAGAGCAGCAAATATCTAAGCCTCGAAAGAAGAAAGCTAAAGGAAAGTGTTCCTTTTGCGGCGAGGACGGGCACTGGAAACTCAACTACCCGAGGTACCTTGCCACTCTGAAGAAGACTCCCTCAGGTATGTGCTTGACTATTATTGACATTTCTTTAGCATTTGATGCTTGTACTGGCTGGGTATTAGATACCGCATGCTCTTCTCATATCTGCAATGTGTTGCAAGGACTGAGGGAAGTTAGGATGCTGATGCCAGGAGAAATGATGCTCAGGGCGGGAAATAGAGAGTTCTTGCACGTCCAAGCTGTTGGACATTTTGATTTGCTTCCCCTTTGTACTAGAACAATTATTTTGTATAATTGTTATTATGTACCCAATATTATCAGACAGATTGTATCCCTTTCTGTGCTTGACAGTGAAGGTTATCATGTAAAATACGGAATCGTTCTTTGTATTTATATGATATGCATGATGTGTTGTTAGCTGAGTGTCAGTTAGTGAATGGGTATTATGTATTGGATATAGTGAGAAATGTCATGAATGTTCAAGCTAGTTCTAGTAATAAATGTGTAAGATCAGAAACTTTGAATGAAATTGAAATATGATATATGAGATTAGGTCATATAGGCGTGAGATGCCTATTCCGTCTAGTTAAGGATGGTCAGATACCTGATTTGACCATAGAGTCTTATCCGGTTTATGAATTTTGTATTTAAGGGAAGATGACCAAATCTCTATTTACTGGTGTTGGACACCGTGCTGCTGGTTTATTGGAACTGATACATAGCGATGTATGCAGTCCAATGAATCACACTGCAATGGGGTGGATTTCGATGCTTTGTAACCTTTATCGATGATTGGTCACGATATGGTTACGTGTTTCTGTTGAAACACAAGTCGGAAACCTTTGAAAAGTTCAAAGAATTCAGACTTGAAGTAGAGAAACAAACCGGCATGTACATTAAGTATCTTCGATCAGATCGAGGCAGTGAGTACATGGGCAGTGATTTTTTAGACTATTTAAAAGAGAATGAGATTCTCGCTCAATATAGTCCTCTAGGTACTTCGTAACACAATGGTGTTTCAAAGATGAGGAATCGAACTTTATTGGATATGGTCCAATCGATGATAAGCTTGACTTATCTTTCAGAATACTTGTAGGCTCATGCTCTCGACATTGCTGCTCATATCTTGAATAAAGTTCCATCCAAAGTTGTTCCTACCACTCCACATGAGATGATGAAGGGTAGAAAATCGAGTCTTAAGTATCTTAAGATTTTGGGTTACCTTGCTTACATAAGAGTTACACAATAGGATAAACTTGCACCCAGGGGGTACAAGTACAGGTTCATTGGGTATCCCAAGAATTCAATGGGATACCAATTCTATGATCCAGAGGAATGAAATGTGTTCGTTGCTCAAAATGCCACTTTTTTTTAGAAATAATTTTTAGAGAATCGTGGGGATTGTAGAAAGATTGTACTTGATAAAGTGAATCAGGAACCTAATGAGCTACAGATTGATCCTCAAATTCAAGAGAGTAGTGTACCTTTAACACACCCTCCACGTAGGTCTGAAAGGATGTCCAGGCCACTTTTTAAGTATGGTCAGATGCTTAAAAATGCACTTAGGGTTTTCTTGATAGAAGAAAATGATCCTTTGACTTACAGGAGGCGATGTTAGACATCGACTCGAGTAAATAAAAAGAAGCCATGGAATCTGAAATTGAGTCTATGCATCAGAATCAAGTATGGAACTTGGTTTCGCTTCCTGAAGGAATTGTTTCTATCGATTATAAATGAATTTATAAACGGAAGCGAGGGCCTGATGGAAAAGTAGAGACCTTTAAGGCCCGACTGGTGGCAAAAGGCTATTCTCAACGATCTAGGATCGATTATGAGGAGACCTTTGCATCAATTGCGATGCTTAAGTCAATTAGGATTTTGTTAGCATTTGCTGCATATTATGACTTTGAGATTTGGCAGATGGATGTAAAGACGATGTTCTTGAATGGGTACCTTCAAAAGGAGATATTCATGGAACAGCCTGAAGGTTTTACATTCAACCAAACTTCTGATCTGGTATATAGGTTGAAGAAGTCCATTTATGGACTTAAGTAAGCCTCCGAAGCTGGAATCATCATTTTGATGAGGTAATCAGAAAGTCTGGTTTCATAAAAAACAACGAAGAAATTTGTGTGTATAAAAGGGTTGGTGGGAGCATGATTGTCTTCCTAGTTCTATATGTGGATGACATACTAATCATCGGGAATGATATTGGTATATTGCAATCCACGAAAAGGTATCTGAGTAAGAATTTCTCCATGAAAGACTTGGGAGAAGCTTCTTATATACTGAGTATAAATCTCTATAGAGATAGAGCTAGGAAGCTAATTAGACTCTCTCAATCATCATACATCGATAGCGTCTTAGAAATATTCAATTTTACTAATTGTAAGACAGTAAATGTACCTTTTAGATATGGTGTTCATCTTTCTAGGAGAATGTCTCCCCAAACAAAAGATGAAAGAGTTAGAATGGTTAATATACCATATGCATCAGCTGTTGGCAGTCTGATGTATGCTATGATATGCACGAGACCTGATATTAATAAAGCTGAAGTGTTACAAGCCGGTATCAATCTGATCCAGATGACACTTATTGGATGGCCATCAAACATGTCCTGAAATACCTTAAGAGTACGAAGGATAAGTTTCTCATTTATGGAGATAATGATATTCAAGTGAGAGGATACCCGGATTCAAACATTCAGTCTGATCTAGATGATAAAAAGTCTACATCTGGATATGTGTTTACTCTTAATGGAGGCGCAGTAAGCTGGAAGAGTACCAAGCAAGGGTCCACAGCTGACTCTACTACAAAGGCAAAGTACATTGCAGATTCTGAAGCTGCAAAAGAAGTTGTTTGGATTCGTAAGTTTGTCACTGAGCTTGGAATAATTCCAAGTTCATCAGATCCTATCCCATTATTTTGCGACAACAATGGGGCCATAGCACAAGCAAATGAGCCAAGAGCACACTAGAAGTCTAAGCATGTGGAGCAAAAATACCACATCATTAGAGAAATCTTGGCCAGAGGAGATATAGTTATTTGTAGAATAGATTCTGTAAATAATATAGCTGACCCACTTACCAAAGTCTTAACTCCAAAGGTGTTTGATAAACACGTGGACTCTATGGGTATTAGATACCACTATGATTGGCACTAGGGCAAGTTGGAGATTGTTAGGGTTGTGCCTACGTGCCATCCCAGTTTTGTATGAATATTTGATATCTATACAGAGTATATTTTATTATATCCCTAATTATCTTTTAATTATATTATTTAATACTTGTTACCCTACAGACTTTGTTTTATCTAAAGGAGTTCCGATACGGTCTAAAGGAGTTTAGACCGGTGCTAAAAGTTAGCAAATATTCTAAGAGTTTGAGCATTGTCTATAACGGGATAAAGACCTTAGAATATGCTAATAATGTTATAGTTGTAATAGGTTGCTAGGATATGTCATTATGCAAGCATGTTCTCAAATACATAGTTCCTAATCTATTTTTATTAACACAGGTCTGTTAGTAGATCCTATTAATTTATATAGATCAGTGTATTTCTATATCTGTAAGGTACAGTTGGTTGTTCCTAGCTGATCAGGATCTTAGAGATTGTATAGGCATACAGGTATTCAGTTAAGACTGAGTACTGAGCTGACTCATAAGGACCCCAATAGACATCCTATGTTGTCGTCAATGGAAGGTCCTCTCGAGTTGAGTAGTATACGTGGTCCTCTGACCTGAGCACCAAGGTGGGCTTGTGAGTGATTCACCATGCTTTGGTTCTACACATGTCAGAGACCTTTCATGGTCTTACTGCTAGGTGTTGCTAGGTATGATCCGATGCTCATAGAGTTCGGTGCGTGCAGATATGGGATCCATCAGCTCTCATAGGGATATATCTAGATGCTCTAAGATAGTATCTCATGAAAGTCTTATGACTGTAAGCAGTTAACCTGAAAATGTGTTTCCATGGGTTAAATAATATGGCAAAGAGTTTTACTCATATTGTTCAATTGAGATACCATTCTGGAGATAGGTTATGGATGAGCATATGAGGATTTGACGGTGTGGATCTATGTCCCTACACATCCAAGATATATATGATTAAAGGACTATACATATGATGAAAGAATTATACATATTGTTCAATTGTATATTCGTGATGTGTGCGTGGGGTATGGCTTATGGACTTATGGAATAGTTCAATTTGACGAATCGGGCATAGACCTAGGGAGTCCCGCGATATAGAGTGTACTTGTTGTACATTAGGGCAGAGTACTGGATTAAATTATTTAATCCAGTAATATCCAACGTAACCACAAAAATACGTGCATATGTGTATTTAAGCGTTAAATACAACAATTAGTTAATAATTGTTATTCACTAATTATAAAGTGACACATGACACATTGTGGGCCCTCGGTTGAGTTTACCTAAGTATAGGGTTTGGTAAGACCTGCTAAGGGGTATACTTGGTAACTATTTATGAGGGGTAAAATGATCATTTTACACTTTGATTATTTAGATGTTAAATAATCAAATATCTCTAATAAAATATTTTATTATATAATATTTTATTAATAATAATATAATATATATAATGCATAATAGTTTTCATGCATTATACGTATATAATATTATTATTTTTTTATTTATTATTTTAGTTGCCAATAAAGCATGTTTTATTTATATTATATAGTAATATTATTTTTTTTATTGTTAAGAGATATATACGTGTGATTTGAAATGGATTTGTGAGTGGAGAGAAATTGAAAATAAAAGGAAAAATAAAAGAAAAGAGAAAGAGTGCTATTTTTCTTTCATTTTTTTGTTTCATGCTCTGAGTTAGAGAAGCAATTGTTGCTTCTATTTCTACTCATTTGCACTGTGAGAGAGACAAGAACAAGCTTAAGAACCGACCATTTGGATTAAGTGTTAATCCTACGTTGGGTAAAGGAGCTGTTGTTCTAGATTATCAAACCCACCAAAGTTGATAACTAGAACTGAGAACAAGTACACCTCCAGGCAGACTCCAGAATTAAACGTGTAAAACGTTACACGTGTTGGTAATTTCTCAATTTTATCATTTATATATTAATTTGATTAATATATGATTAGTGTGTTAATTTTATGTTTTAAATTCCATTACGTTAAAATATGTATTAGATGTGTATTTTTTAATTAACACACTATCACATGCATACACTTGGATACAGTAGTTCCCTACAAGGAGACCCTGAGAGAGTCCTATCCTGGCTAGAGAACAATGAAGAAATTTTCTAGGTTATGGGATGTACTAAAGAATAGATGGTTATATACTCTGCATTTCTGTTGAAGGAATGAGAGAAAGACTAGTGGAAGGCCTTGCAAAGTAGGAATGCCAATGGGGTGTCTTGGGCGCTTTTCAAAGTGGAATTTCTGAATAAGTTCTACCCCAATAGTTATAAAGATGCGAAGATAGAAGAGTTCTTCAAGTTAGAATAAGGTTCTCTCTCAGTGGCAGAGTATGAGAAGAAGCTTTTAGAGTTCTTCCGTACCGTTCCTTTTATAGCTAATAATGAAGAGCAGAAGGATAATAAGTTTACAGTGGGTCTTAATTCTCGGATCAGAGCGTACGTGGTATCGGTAGCCCACACTCAGTATGGAGCATTGGTGAAAGCTGCAACTCGAGTTGAAAGAAGTATAATGGCAATTGATAAACCGAAACAGCAAGACCAGAAAAAAAGGTTGGTCAGGTACTTCTCGAGAAGGACCTAGCAAATTCACACGAACAGAGGAGAGATCTACATGGTCTAACAGTTAGAAACCAAGCCAATGAGCTCAATCTAGTCAAACTTTCGTTGGCAACCATCGTCCGGATCTCGAAGCACTAAGGAGAGTTGAAAGAATTTTCTAGTGTACAATAAATGTAGCAAGGCCCATATGGGGGATAGTAGGAAGGGGACTACCAGTTGTTATAAGTGTAGTCAAGAAGGCCACTACATGATAGACTGTCTGAATGATGGAGCTAGCAGTAAGCTTGAAGATAGACCACTAGCTCCAGGACAAACTAGTAGTGGCCGAGGACAGATTCAAGGTGGTCCCCAATTTAGAAGGCCGAACGGCTCGGGCCAGCCTAATATGGGAGCCAATCGAGGAGGATTATCCAGAGGACCGTAAGGCAGACATCATACCTAGGCTAGGGTATTTATAGTAACCTAGTAGGAGGCGGATGCGGCCCTAGAGGTTGTGACAGGTAATATGTCAATTTTTGATCGAGATGCCTATGTACTGATAGATCTTGGAGTGACCTATTCTTTTATCTCTATAGGGTTTGCTGCAAATGCTAGTTTAGTGTCCTAGTTATTAGATTGTGCGGTAGTAGTGTCTCTTTCTACAGGAGACTTCATGATAGCAGAAAGGGTATATAGGGGTAGTAAAATTAGTATTGAAGGCCAAGAATTCATGGCAAATTCGATTGTGTTGGCCATCAGTGATTTTGATGTAATTTTAGGGATGGATTGGTTGTCTAAATATCAGGCCTCAGTGGATTATTTCCGAAAAGAAGTCAGATTATGTAGCCTAGGGGGAACGAAAGTCATTTTCTGTAGGGTACGAAATCACTTCCCGCCAGTATCGTATCAGTAATTAGAGTAAGAAAGATGCTTCAGAAATAGTGTCAGGGGTACTTAGTTTATGCTATAGAAGTAAGAGAGGGTAGAACGAAATTGTAGGATATTTCAGTGGTTAGAGAGTTCTTAGATGTATTCCTAGATGATATTCCTGGCTTACCTCCAGATAGAGAAATAGAGTTTCAAATAGAAATAGCCCCTAGAACATAACCAATTTCCAAAGCACCCTACAGAATGGCTCCTTCAGAACTGAAGGTACTGATAGAAAAGTTGGTAAATAAGGATTTCATCAGACCGAGTACTTCTCATTTGAGAGTGCTAGTTTTGTTTATAAAGAAGATAGACGAAAGTATGAGATTATGCATTGATTATAGGGAACTGAATAAAGTAACAGTATGTAATCAATATCCACTTCTGAGAATTAATGATTTGTTTGATCAGCTACAGGGTGCCAGAGTACTTTCCAAGATAAATCTGAGGTCAGGCTATTATCAACTGAAAATCTGGGAGGAAGATGTTCTTAAGACGTCCTTTAGGACCCAATACGGGCATTATGAATTCTTGATTATGCCTTTTAGGCTAACTAATGCCCTAACTGCTTTTATAGATCTTACGAACAGAGTTTTTCAATCCTATTTAGATTGATTTGTGATAGTATTTATTGATGATATATTGGTGTATTCAAGCAGTAAGGATGAGCATGCAAAACATCTAAGGATTATTTTGCAAACCTTAAGGGAGCATCGACTATATGTTAAACTCAGTAAATGTTAGTTTTGGCTAGATAGAGTTACATTTTTGGGTCATGTAATCTCTGCAGAAGGGGTAACAATAGATCCCTAGAAGATTGAAGCTATAGTGAATTGGAGACAACCAATGAATGTGATGGAGGTCCGTAGTTTCTTGGGTTTGGCTAGGTATTATAAAAAGTTTGTAGAGGGATTTTCAAAGATAATCGCTCCTCTGACTAAACTAACCCGGAAAGAAGAGAAGTTTATATGGTCGGAAGTGTGCCAGCAGAGTTTCGAAGAGCTAAAGCGCAGGTTGACTTCGGCCCCAGTGCTTATACTTCTGTCAGGAAAGGATGAATTTACCATATATTATGATGCTTCCAAGTAGGGTCTAGGTTGTATGCTGATGTAGAAGGAGAAAGTAATAGCCTATGCTTCCAAACAATTAAATAAGCATGAACAGAATTATCCTACACATGACCTAGAACTAGTTGCAGTAGTTTTTGCTCTAAGAATTTGGAGGCATTATTTGTATGGGGTTCCTTGTAAGATCTTTACGGACTATAAGAGCCTGCAGTACTTGTTCACTCAGAAAGAACTGAATATGAGGCAGAGAAGGTGGCTGGAGCTTATTAAGGATTATGAGTGCACCCTAGAGTACCATCCGAGAAAAGCTAATGTGGTAGCAAATACTCTCAGCAGAAAGTCTGTTGGTTTAATAGCTCACATGAAGGTCGCATATCTATCAATGTTGATAGAATTGAGATCTTTGGGTTTAAAATTAGAATTGTCAAATTCGAGAGCATTATTAGCCACATTTTAGGTCTGTCTGATACTAGTTGATCAGAATAGAGAACTACAGACTAAAGATCCACAAGTAGTTAAATTGAAAGGTAAAATTAAGTCCAGGTAGCAGAAGGATCTTTCAGTGATCAAGGATGGTGTAGTAACCTTGGGTCGGAGGATATGTGTTCCGAATGTAAATGAGTTAAGAAGAGAGATTATGGAAGAATCTCATTTATCTGCATATGCTATACATCCAGGGAGCACAAAGATGTATCGTACCCTAAAAGAGCACTACTGGTGGAAGAGCATAAAAAATGATATAGCCAAAATTGTCTCAAGATGCCTAACTTGCCAGCAAGTAAAGGCTGAGCATCAGAAACCTACAGGGCTCTTGCAACCTCTTCCGATTCCTGAGTGGAAATGAGAGAGAATAACCATGGATTTTATAGAAAGACTTTCACGTAGCCAAAAAGGCAACTGCGCGATATGGGTAATTATTGATAGACTGACAAAATCTGCTTATTTTCTACCCATTAGAAGCAATTATTTTTTAGATAAATTAGCCCAATTGTATGTAGATGAGGTGGTACGACTCTATGGCATTCCAGTATCCATTGTGTCAGATAGGGATCCACGGTTCACTTCCTGATTTTGGCCCAGCTTCTAGAAAGCTCTAGAGACTAAATTGAGTTTCAGTACGGCCTTTCATCCACAGACGGATGACCAGTCTGAGCGAACAATTCAGATACTCGAGGATATGCTTAGAGCGTGTGTTATGGAGTTTAAGAGGAGTTGGGATACTATCTGCCACAAATGAAATTCGCCTACAAGAATAGCTACCAGACGAGCATCAGGATGGCACCATATGAAGCATTGTATGAAAGAAAGTGCAGAACTCTGATTTATTGGGACGAGGTAGGTGAAAGGAAACTGTTCGGCCCAGAAATTGTCTAGATTACTTCAGAAAATATTCACGTTATCAGACAAAGATTGAAAATAGCTAACGATAGGTAGAAGAGTTATGCAGATAGTAGGAGAAGAGACTTGGAGTTTCAGATTGGGGATAAGGTCTCTTTGAAGATATCGCTATAGAATGAAGTACTAAGATTCGGGAAGTGAAAAAAGATGAGTCCTCGATACATTGGGCTATACGAGATAGTTTGAAGAGTTGGGAGATGGTACATTGTTTGCGATTACTAGAAGATTTGGTTAGAATCCACACGTGTTTCATGTTTCTATGCTTCGCAAGTATTTAGCAAATCCATTACACATCCTAGAGGAACAGTCAGTAGAATTGAACAAGAATTTGACCTACGAAAAGAAGCCCATGCAAATCCTAGACCAAAAAGAGCAAGTGCTTCGTAATAAAAGCATTCTCTTAGTGAAGGAGCACTATATAAAGGTGGAAGTGTGTAGAAATTTTGAGAGATGAAAGAAAAATATTTTAGAGCAAAAGAGAAGCAAAATTCATCCAAGAGAAAGGAGGGGCTGCTATAGTGAAATTTCAAAAAATATTTCATGCTTAATCAAGCTAAAATAAGGTCAAGTACAAGTTCCTAAGATCAATTGAAGCCTCTATTGGTGAAAATCCAAGAAAAAGAGGAAAGAAAAGTATTGTTTTGTGAGGTTGATATGTGAACTTTCAAGATTGCTTCAATTGATGTTCTTGTGTGTATTCTTGGTTTAGATTGAGTTGAATTTTAGTGTGGAGCTTGAAGGAGTCATCAAATTAAAGAAATTGGCAAGGTAAGAATTAGGGTTTTGGGTGATTAGGATATAAAGACTTTAATTGGTTATAATTAGGGCATTAGAATGAAATTGGCTTGATTTTGATGCAATTAGAACAAAAAATTGATGAAAAGAAATGTGTTGAGTGGTGGAAGTAAATTCAACCACTTTAGGAAAGTTAGGGTTGAGTTGTGTTGTGATTAAATTGTTGTGTATAAATGGTGTATTATGTATATTGAATATATATGGTTGATGAAAAAATCAAAATGAAGAAACTAGGACATAATTGTCCATTTTAGAAAGGTGAAGGGTAATTTATGTCCAACCAATTTATAAGGCGTTTAATAATTCTTATGGCTTCGGGTGGTGAATTAAGCTAGAGAAAATAAGATTAAATGGTGTCATAACTTAAAAGCGGAAAGTAGTATCCAGCCAGGCTTTGTATGCTGATTAGGGCGTTTAGTAGTTAAATGAGATTCTAGTGTTTCAATTGGTTCTAAATATCATTTATGGCATGTAGGTGAAGAAAATGGAGACCGGTAACGGGAGCAGAAATTCAGAGCGAATTTGAGCTCGTAGTAGTTGTGAGTGAGTGAAAACCTGTCATTGTTTATCTTTCATTTATTATATTTTTGCATGATGAAATTGTATGTTTTATGAGCTTTTAATACATAAACATGTTTTATGATTTTGATATATATATCCATAGATATGCATTTACATGTTCGGTTTAAGAAACAGCTTTAAAACTACTACATCAATTTTAAATGCCATTGATACCCTCAGATTATAGTGGTGGTGATTGTATTAAACCCGGCCTGTATATCCCGTACACATGGCCAGGTATTGGGGGCTGTGTCACTAACTCCGGGAAATCAGGTTGTCGAGTCATGTGAGTTGCTCTATATGTACGGGGTATTGTCTCACTATATGTAGGCGATGTAGGATTCCGCTGCATAGCCAATGAGATGTCATTGTGGGTACTGCTAGTTGAAGCGCTCGGTGACCTACTTACGTGTGCGGTACTAGTTGAGTTGTTGCGTGAGTATAGAGCTTTAGGGTTACCATTGGTACAGTTTAGAAAGAAAATGGCCAAGCAAGGGCTTTAATAGTTTTCGATCTACCGATTGCATATTATGCATTTATATGTACATGCTAGTTATTATGTTGTATATATTTTGGATATTATTTTTCAAAGATTTAAATAAAATCCGCTCGGCAAGTTTTCATTGGTATATGATGTTAGAAACCATTTCACAGCTTTATACAAGTTTTAGAAGCATGATTTATGCACGTCTTTTAGAATTTAATATCTATGCGGAATCGTATCTTATTTGAAATCTAATGCACTAAATGAGCTCCTTTAGCTTGCTCGTTTTGTATTTTATATTTTCTAAATCACATTCCCAAGTGCATGTCTCGTTACGCAAACTGCTGATTCACCTACAGCTGATTAGTGGGCCAAATCTGAAGATCATTTTTGTAAATGTAAATGTGCTAAATAGCACTCTTTTTGCTTCTGCATAGTAGTTATAGGCATGTGTATTTGTACGTATATTTTGAACCAATATGAAGAGATTTTGATATTATGATAATTGTTTTTACTTTTTATGAATGTGTTCGTTTTATGATTTAAATGAAATTATTGAGTTGAGTTGGATTAATTTTGGAAAGGACCGGCGGTCCTATTTGGTAGTATTGAGAAGTGTTTGAAATAAAAATGCAATTTCTTTGCAGGTTTTGTATTGAATTTTTAAAAAAACAGGGGAAACTCTGCTCATTTGTTTTAAATTAAAAAGTCACTTCCATGTATATTTCAAGATTTTCTCAATAATAGCAAGAACTAAAAAAGGGGTTCGCCTCGCGAAATTTCTCAACTTACCTAGTTAAATTTTGAGGAACTTTCGTTGGGGTGCCCGGTAAAGCCGCTAAGATCTACAGTAGAGGGTCTTGGGGCGGGTCCTATCAAAATGTCTCCTTAGACAAAAGATGAAAGAGTTAAAATGTCTAACATACCATATGCATCAGTTGTTAGCAACCTGATGTATGTTATTATGTGCACGAGACCTAACATCAGTATGATTGTAAGTGTAATAAGCCGGTATCAATCTGATCCAGGTGACAGCTATTGGATAGCGATCAAACATATCCTAAAATACCTTAAGGGTACGAAGGATAAGTTTCTCATTTATGGAGATAATGATATTCAAGTAAGAGGATATACGAATTCAGACTTTCAGTCTGATCTAGATAATAGATAGTTTACATTGGATATGTGTTTACTCTCAATAGAGGCGTAGTAAGCTGAAAGAGCAACAAGCAGGGGTCTATAGCTGACTCTACCATAGAGGCAGAGTATATTGCAGTTTCAGAAGCTGCAAAGGAATTTGTTTGGATTTAAAAGTTTGTTGCAGAGCTTGGAATAGTTCCAAGTTCATTAGATCTTATCCTATTATTTTGTGACAACAATAGGGCTATATCACAAGCAAAGTCTAAGTATGTGGAGTGGAAATATCACATTATTAGAGAGATCTTGGCCAGGGGAGATGTAATTATATGTAGAATATATTCTGTAAATAATTTAGCGAACTCACTTACTAAAGCCTTACCTCCAAAAAAGTTTGAGAAACATATGGTGTCTATGGGTATTAGATACCACTGTGATTGGCACTAGGGCAAGTGAGAGATTGTTAGGGTTGTGCCTATATGCCATCCTAGTTTTGTATAAATATTTTATATCTATACAGAGTATTTTTTATTTTGTCGCTAATTATTTAAAATAATATGGTTTAATGCTTGTTACACTACAGACTCTGTATTATCTGAAGGAGTTCAGATAGGGTCCAAAGGAGTTTAGATCAGCGTTAAGAGTTAGCAAATATTCCAAAAGTTAGAACATTATCAATAACAGGACAAAGACCTCAGAATATGCTTATAATGATATAGTTGCAAGAGTTGCAATAGGTTGCTAGGATGTGTCATTATGCAAGCATGTTTTTAAATATATTATTCATAATCTATTTCTATTGACGCAGGTCTGTTAGTACATGCCATTAATTCACATAGATCAATGATGTCTATATCTGTAAGGTACATTTAGTCGTTCCTAGCTGACCATAATCTTGGAGATTGTTAGGACTGAGTATTAAACAGACTCATGAGAACTCCAATAGACATCTTATGTTGCCATCAATGAAAAGTTCTCTTGAGTTGAGTAGTATACCTGGTCCTCTAACCTAAGTACTAATCCACCATGCTTTGGTTCCACGTATGTCAGAGACCTTTCACAGTTTGACCGCTGGGTGTCGCTAGGTATGGTCTAATGCTCATGAAGTCCGGTATGTGCAGATATGTGATCCATCAGCTCTCATAGGGAATGATATATCCAGATGCTCCAATATAGTATCTCAAAAAAGTCTTATGGCAATAACCAGTTAACTCGGGAAATGAGTTTCCATAGGGTTAAACAATATGACAAAGAGTTTTCTTATATTGTTCAATGAGATACCATTCTGGAGATAGGTTTATGGATGAGCACATGGGAATTTGACGATATTGATTTATGTCCCCGTACATCAAAAATAGATATGATGAAAGGACTATACGTATACGTTGCAACCTCAACTTGCATGGTTCAATGCGCTGATTTGTAATATTTGTGACGTGTGCGTAGGGCATTGTTCATGGACTTATAGAATAGTTTCATTTGACGAATCGGGCATGAACCTAGGGAGTCCTGCGATATGGAGTGTACTCATTGTGCACTTAGGCAGAGTACTAGATAAAATTGTTTAATTCAGTAATATCCAGCATTACCACAAGAATGCGTGCGTGTCCGTGTTTAAGCATTAAATACAACAATTAGTTAATAATTATTATTCATTAATTGTATAATGACACATGGCACATTGTAGACTCTCGGTTGAGTTTACCCAAATGTGGAATTTAGTGGGACCTGCTAAGGGGTATACTTGGTAATTATTCATTAGGGGCAACATAGTCATTTCACACTATGATTATTTAATTGTTAAATAATCATAATATCTCTATTAAAATATATTATTTTATAATATTATATATTTTAATAATATAATATATATATTTATTACATGATAGTTGTCATGCGTATTATATTTTAATATTATTTTATTATTATTTTTGCCCATAATGGCTAAATAATATTATTATAATATATAATATCAGTTTTTTTTTTTTATCAAAATAGAGATATATGTGTGTGATAAAAGGGAAAGTGAGAGAGAGAAAGTAATAATTGTTATCTTTCTCTTCTTTTTCCGTTTTAGCTTTTAAAATAGAGAAGCAATTGTTTTCTTTTCTTCAACCGTGGGAGAGAAAGAGCAAAATATAAAGAATCGGCCATTTGGGGTTAAGGGTTAATCCCATGTTGGATTAAAGGTGATGTTGTTTTAATTTGTCAAGCTCACCAAGTTGGTAACTAGGACTGCCTACGAGTGAGACTTCAAGCAGACTCCAAAGATATACGTGTAAAACATTACACGTTCTGGTGATTTCTCAACTTGACTTTTGATATATTAATTTGATTAATATATAGTTATATGTTTATTGTATGTTTTAAATGTTCCGCTACACTAAATATGTATAAGATACGTATTTTTGCAATAAACACTGTTGCACATGCATACAGCCTTGTATGATTGATCCCCAACAGTCTTGGATGCTTCAAGGTGAAAGTATTAATTGTTGGAGTTGGTAATTACATGTCATTTCAATTCAATATTGTATGAATATTAATTGTTAATATTTATATAATATACATTTCAATTATAATCATTAATATTATAATAAATGGTATAATGCTTGTTATGCTATAGACATTGTATGATTTTAAGAAGTTCAGATCTAGCTTAAAAGAGTTTAGACTACGGCTAAAAGTTAGTAATGCTGAGAGTTATAAAAGTTAAGAGTTAGCATTACTAAGTTAACAGATTATAATAATTAGTGAAATCTAAGAAGTTAGAGCCTTGTCTGTAACAGGACAAAGACTTGAGTGCATACTAGTAATGGCATAGTTACAAGGAGTTGCAATAATACTAGAAAATGTCATTATGCAAGTATATTCTTAAATACTATGTTCCTAATCTACTTTTATCGATGCAGATCTATCAGTGAATCCCTTTTATATAGATCAGTGTATGTTATATTTATATGTTACAGATGGTTGTTTTTAGCTGACTATATGCTTATCGAAAGCTCATATAAGCATAAAGGTATTCAGTTAGGACTAAGTATTAAACAGACTCACGAGGATCCCAATAGACATCCTATGAAGCTATCAATGATGAGTCCTCTCGAGTTTAGTAGTATTCATGATCTTTGAACCTGAGCACCACGGTGGACTTGTGAGTGATCCACCATGCTTTGGTTCCATGTATGTCAGACACCTTTCATGGTCTGACCGCTACATATCTTGGGTATGATCTAATGCTCATAAAGTCTGATGTGCGTAGATATAGGATCCGTCAGCTCACATAGGTGAGTTGTATATCCTGATGCTCTAAGATTATATTTCAGAAAGTCTTATGGCCACAAGCATAAACTCGAAAAAAGAGCTTTCTGTAGGGTTGAACAATAATGCAATTGTGTTTGCATATATTGTTCATCAAGATACAAATCTGGAGATGGGCTCACATATAAACACATAAAAATTCAACGATGGTGATCTATATCTCCGCTCATCCAGGATATAAGTGACAGAAGGATTATACGAATATGTTATGACCTCAGCTTGTATGTTTTAATGCACTGATTTTTAATATTCATGGCGTGTGTGTAAGGAATCAATCACAGACTCATGGAACAGTTTTATTTGACGAATCGGGCTTGGACTTAGGGAGTCCCACAATATGAAGTGTACTCATTGTGCACTGGGGTATGTATTGGATTGAATAGTTTAATCCAATAAATTCCAACAAACCGAGATATTTATTGTAGTTTTCCTTAAGATGTACACGTGTCATGACTTAAGAGTTAAATACATTAATTGGTTAACAATAGTTGTTGATCAATGGGATGATGACATATGACACATTGTAGGCCATTTATTGTTTGACTTTATAATTACCGTAATAACCTTGCTTGTATGACAAACAAAGTTATTTATTTATTTAAAAATATTTTGAATAAATAATTATATTAATAATTGTTATTAATATATTTTTAAGCCAAATAATTTTATAATACTAATGTTAAAGTGTATTATGCAAATTATTTATAATTAAATAATGTAAAGGAGTTTACATTATTTGAATATATATATATATATAAAGGTCTTGTTATAATAAGATCATTACATGTTTCAATTTATTTGTTATTTTAATAAACAAATGAGGAAACATGATGGCATAAAAGTATGGTTTAGTGGGGCAAGCTTTAACTTGCCAAAACAAAGAGGAAAAATAAACAAATCAACAAAAATGAAACTTGTTTCATTTGAGAGTGTGTGGCCAGCCATGGGTGATGAGTTGGTAAGATATGCAAAATTTGTTTTGTTTTGCATTATTTTAGTCAACAAAAGCTATAACACATGTCTTAATTATTGTAAAATAATATAAATAGTTTATATTATTTTGAGATATAGAAATAGCTAAGGCATGGTCTTGCATGTTATGTGGGTCATTGTGTTGTTAAGAATGAGAAGCAAAAATTGATAAAAGATGAAATGTATTTTTAATTTTAAGGCCCTTATTCAGCAATAAGAGAGTGAGATTAGAGTTTTTTGTATTTTGGTTGTTGAAACATTATTCATCATCTTCATCCTTCAAAAGGTAGCCATGGATGATCAAGGTTGAAGTTTATGTTTTGCAATTTAATAGTTGAATAAACAATACCATTTTATTGCTTTGATCACAATGTTTAAAGAGCTAAACAAATAGTTAAGAGTTAATCAAGATGATTAAGAGTTAATTATATTTGTGTTTAAGAGTTAAACACAAACAAAACTATTTTATTGCCTTCATCATAATGTTCAAAGAGTTGAACAAATGGTTAAAGTGTTTAACCAGAATCCCAAGCTTAAAGAGTCTAAGCTATGGTTAAGAGTTAACCAAAGTGGTTAAGAGTTAACCAAAGTGGTTAAGAGTTAACCAAAGTGATTAAGAGCTAATCACCATAGTGTTTAAGAGTTAAATACCATTGTTGAAAATTGATTATGCTATTCTAGCGATCTAAGCCCACCCCAGTTGAATCCTAGAATTGGCAATGAGTGCACTTCGTAGTGGATTTCGGTTCGGTAATTTTCAAAGGCTTAACAAGTGATTCTCGATCCTTAATTTTATTACAGTAATAAAAACTTAATTTTTAAATGTGTTTGTTGCACTAAAAAATAGAGATTTTCATTTTTGTTGTGCTAATTTATGTATGAGATGCATAAATATTAGTGTAGTAAATACGCACCACATGCAAGCACCCTAGAAATTTAGCACTCTTTCAATAATGTCATGACCCAACCCAGACCTAGCAAGATATTGTCTACTTTGGACCCATGCCCTTACGATTTTATTATTGGGTTTTACACAAGCATCATTCACCTAAAATGCATCTTGCCAATTAAGGTGTGGGTCACCCTTTATAAACCCAGCATCTATCCTGTGCCTTGACAATGTGAGATTTGTTTAAGGTGTTACATACACCCCCGTTAAGGACTTAGCATCCTCGCTGAGGTTTGCTCTACCACTGCCCTACTGTGCACTAAGAGTGGCTCTGATACCATCTGTCATAACCCAACTCAGACTTGGCAAGATATTGTGTGCTTTAGGCCTATGCCGGCATGATTTTGTTCATAGGCTTCACTCAAGCGTCTTTTGCCTAAAACACGTATTGTCAATTAAAGTGTAGGTCACCCCTTATAAACCCAGCATTTCTCTTGTGCCTTGGCGATATGGGATTTTCCTGAAGTGTTATAATTAAACCCGAGCAAGGAATTTTTATGATATGGATCTTCCAAGGTGAAGTTATTGAACTCACCTAAGGAAGTCTTAGATGTTGCCAAGGTGAAGGTATTAAACCCATCCAAGAAAGTCTCAAGTTCTTCCAAGGTGAAGGTATTGAACCCTTCTAAGGAAACCTTGGGTGCTTTTTAAGTTGAAGGTATTAAACACATTCAAGGAATTCTTAGGTACTTCTAGGGTGAAGGTATTGAACCAGTGTAAGGAAGTCTTTTAATGTTTCTTGATAAAAGTACTAAATTTTTCCAGAGAAGTTTTTCGGTGCTTTTTGTTAAAGGTATTAACTCTTCCAGAGAAGTCTTTAAGTGCTTCTTGATAAAGGTATTAAACCATTCTAAAGAAGTCCTTTTGAAATGGGTGCTCTTGGTAAGGGCAGTAAGCCCTTCCAAAAAAGTTTTTTTTTTCTTTTTCTGTGAGTTAGATATAGGATGTAAAGAATATGTTCAACTATTCTAACAATAGTAAAATTTTAAAAAATGGTCAGATGTAAAAAACCTATTGATCTCCTATAAAAGTCTTTGGTTGTTTCTTGGTAAATGTATTAAACTATTCCAAAGAAGTCATTTTGATATAGATGCTCTTAGTAAAGGCCTTGAACTTTTCCAAAGAAGTTTTTTTTTTCTTGTAAGCCAGATATAGGATGTAGAGAATATGTTCTGTTAATCTAACAATAGTAAAATTTTAAAAAATGGTTAGATGTAAAAAACCTCTTGAATTTTAATATGTCCAATGATATGATGATTTATTTTTGGTTCTGTTTGATTCCTTTAAGCTCTACTGCAAATTTGAATTTGGCTAAGTAGCCATCCTTCATGAGGGCATTTATCTTACTTCTTAAAGATTGACAATTACTAGTGTTATGTTCGTGTTCATTGTGAAATGTGTAGTACTTAGTTTTGTCCATTTGATCTTCTGACATTTGCATGAGCTTTGGATCTCTAAAAATTCTAGATTCTTTGTATTCGGCCCATATTTCTTAATAGGGGTGTTGATCGGGATTATGGATTCAATCGTCTGCTTTAGTCACTTTTTAACTTTATCATCTTCCTTGGCAGTAAGTTGCTTCTTATAATTTTCTTTCTATAGTGAGCTTCATTTCTTCTATATTGTGTTCAATGAAGTTTCTTTTCTTATGATAGCTTTCTCTTCCTCTTCCTCTTCCTCTTTGCATATCTATTTTTAGATTTTTGATTAATTAGTTTGAGAGAAATGAAATTCTTTCAAACTAGATACCGGTAATAGGCAGTAAGTTGCTTCCTATAATTTTCTTTCTGTAGTGAGCTTCATTTCTTCTATATTGTGTTCAATGAAGTTTCTTTTCTTATGATAGCTTCCTCTTCCTCCTCCTCTTCCTCTTTGCATATCCATATCGCTTACTTCTTTCAAGATAGTAGCTTTCAACTCTTGTTTGTTGGTTGATCAGATCCTTGATACTATTGCTTCTATATTTTTAGGCTGCTCTATAATTCTCTCTTTCCGGGGTTTTCAAACAATCATTCATGGTTTACTATTAGATTTTCTCACTGTAGAAGCTTTTTAAGGTCATCGTGAAAGCCTTCGTTTGCTTTTAGGGCATCTAAACGGCTTATTATCTCTAAGTTCTCCTTTGTTAACTCTTCTAGCTCCTTTAAGATCTCTGCCAAGATCCCTAGTACATAAGAGGAGGCATTATCTCCGATTCTCTCTGCGTTGGGAGGGGTAAGATTTTTGCCATCATTGGTTCCTATCTCTGTGGATCGCAGATTAGTATTTCTCGTGGTATTTTTACAAAAATATCCATTCAAGTAAGGACATGCTTCTTACTCTTTCCCAATAATTACCATTGAAAGCTCCAAAGATGAAACTTCATATAAATTACCTTAATCTCCTCGAAGTATGCTAGAACTTGCGGGAAAAACACCATTTTCTTACAAGAAAAAAAATATTTTATCGTTTAAGTTAGTATTTTCTCAAGAAATGAGTGTTGTGTGAGAATGCTTTAAACAAGATGATTATGCTTTTTGTGTATTTCTCTCTCTAGAATGTGATAATTCTCTAATGGAATGCTTTCAATGCTCTATGATTGAATGCTTAATGCTTGAATTCATTGATGGCCAAATAAGCATGCTTGCTTATAGTGCTATAGTTTGCCACAATTCAAATCTTATTCGAAGTGTGAATAAGACTATTATGACATGATTAATTCATATTTCAAACAATATTAACTGATCATAACATGAGATGCAATTAAATTCATCGAGGAATATAAGGTTTTTACTCCTGATACAAAGGCTCATTGATTATATAGAATAATAATACCGAGAGCTTTAACTCAAATGAAATAATAATAACCGAAATCATAATGTAAATAGAATTTGTCCTTCTCACATTGTTAATCCATTTTTTTTTACCTATTTTTGGATTCTATTCAAAAAGCAGGTTAAATTATTCTTTAACTTAAGGCCAAATTTACTTTACTTTTTACTTGCCCGATAAAATTTTATATTTTAAAATAATGTTTAGAGTTAATTTTATTACTTTGGTTTGCTGTCATTTATGCATGTAATATAAATTGTTGAGCTCATTTTATAATAAGTCAATACCTATATATATAATTATAAATAAAATAATCTTATTTTGTAACGGGGATACCACTTATATATATGTGTAATTATGAATGAAATAATCTCATTTTTTTATAAATTAATTTTATTAAATAAATTCTTTTTTTCAAAGTTAAATCGTAATTATAATGTTTAACATCATATATGGCCCACTTGTATTATTGTTTTTTTAATATAAAAATAAAATATAAGCATTATAATTTCTAATATTGTTATATCATGTGCGGTCCACTTGTATCGTTTTCCGTTAATATAAATATAAAACATGAACATGAACCTCGTAGTTTCCGCCAAGATAATAGTAGTGTGACATCGCCTACAACTGTCGTAAAATAGCAACTCTCTATTGCCAAAGTACCTTGAGAGTCACGAAAACGTAAATAACGCCTCGTTTGAGTGTGAAGTCTGAACGGAGTATAATCAAATCTATAATATTAAAAGCAATTTCAGTTGAGACTACATCTTCTTCTACGTTCATTGAGTTTCAGTTTCAGAAGGGATTCTCATAGCCAACTAAATGGAAAATCTTCCTCTGGATATAGTCCTTGACATACTTTCAAGATTATCCATCACATCATTAATACGGATCAATCGTGAAAGCAGAAGTTGGCGAGCTTTAGCCCAAGACCCTCGTCTTCCTAGCTCTTACCATGCTCGAGCAAGCATTAGGAACCCGTGCCTAATCCTTCACTGTGATTCTCCCATTCAAAACAAGCTGTGTTTTGTTAGCGTTAATTGCGACGGTCCTCGCCATAATAGCAAAAGGATGCGAAGAATTGATGCAAAGCTCCACTCAGTTATGTCCGAATACAAGCTAGTTGGTTCTTGTAATGGACTTTTATGTATTTCTGATGCCACTCTATTTTAATGCCATAATTGTCTTCAACCCATTTGCTAGAAATTATATAGAATTGCCTAAGGCAACTCAGTGTTCACAACCAGCGATAGCTTTTGGATTTGGTTGCAATCCAACAACAATGGAATATAAAGTTATAAGAATTGTGTTCAGTTTCGAAACTTACCGTCGTTTAAACTGTAGAGGCTGGTCTAAAAAGTCAGATGTTGAGGTTCTTACCATTGGCACTGATGATTCCTGGAGAAATTTGGGACCTGCTCCCTGGAGACTTGATATTGGAACATCTAAGGCCTTGTTAAATGGTGCTTTACACTGGGTTACTATGCGTAGTAAGCAATCTCCAGGTCCGTGTTTAAGGATTATTTCATTTGATCTGGCGGAGGAGAACTTTAAAGAGATTGGACACCCTAATTGTGTTTTGTAACTTTCATCTGGCTGTTTAGGAGGCTTGCTTTCGGCAGCGCATTGTTTAGATGATAAAGGAATAGAGATATGGGTTATGAGAGAATACAATGTGAAAGAATCATGGAGCAAAGATTATGTAATTGGGACATATTTGCCAACTAACCTTAGAGAAAATTTTCGCCCGCACGAGGAAATGTGGAAGAAGATGGGGATTAGGCAAAGGAGCTAATCAGGTTTTATGCATTCTGAAGAATGGAGATATTTTGTTTGGAGTATGAGAGTGGAGCTTTGGTTTCATATAACCCGGAGAGTGAGGATATCAAGGAACTGCTGATTCCTGGGTTGCCAAAATGGTTTTACTCCATTGTCTATGTCGAAAGTCTATTTCAAGTCGAGGCAATTCTTGGAATGCAAGTATAAACAATGATTACTAGGTAATAGTATTCATACAATCTCTTTATTATCTAATGAGTTAGTTTGTTTAAAAAATATTTCTTCCAGTAACTCAAGTTTGATGTATTGAGAATGTCTGTACTATCATCTTTTCTAGAAAATTCTGTGTTAAATTTGATGCTGCAGTCAAAGTGAGAGTATTTAGGTAAGGATATGTTTCAAGTTCTCTAAGAGTATAATTGTAGAATTATTAAACATCTGTGTATGTGTGTATCCAAGTCATTATATGCATAAGACAGCAAGAAAAATACAGAAAATCTGTAGATTAATTGAGTTCTGCAGCAGCAACTCAAGATAAGATTCTATTCTCTATTTTCAATCTTTTCTAAACTCAAATTTCTTATTTTGGTATCCTACTAAATTTCCAAGTTCCGATATTGATGTGTAATATTTAAGTTTTTCCGGAGCTTGATGAATCATCTTTATTTAGATATGTAGTTCCTAGATTTAACTCCTTCCCCACTTCTATGTTTGTTTCTTATTTGATTTCTGCAAAATGTTTCACAGAAGTAGCACCTAAAGAGCTCAGTATTAATTTAGACTCTCTTATTTCTTGCAGGAGCTAACTGTGTTACCTTCATTCCAGGAAGATTTGCCAGAGCCATAGAAACTGAAAACATGGTTTTCAGAAAGTATCAGAAACTGAAGATAGCCGACTTTGGAATTGCTAGCATTGAACTTCTAGATACTAAAGAGATGGTAGGAAATACTTAAACCCTTGAATACTTTGCTCCTGATGTATTATATAACTCTTCCTTACGATGTCCTTGACGTCAAGTCATTTTTCAGCAAATTTACTTGACCATCTTTATTCCTCTTATTCGTTCTTTCCAACATAAAGCTCAACAATGCAGCTTTAGGAATGATTTCCTTAGAGAACTCAAATTGGTTTTACTAGCATCAACATATAGAATTAGAGACTATGTATGGGAGCTGAATGAACTAAATTTGAAATTCTTTTATATGTAATATACGTACTAAGAAGACATATTGCCATATCATTTAATTTGATATGCGTCTCCCTGAGCTTATGTGGCGTTCCACAAATTAACATGCAAAGAAGAAATTGATATATAACCAAATTTGTTCCGTAAATATTTGACATGACCTCTTTCTTCTTCGAAAATAGGTCAATTTTCCCTTGCCTGCTGTAAAAGATTTATGTTCTTTGCCTTTCTAAAGACAAAAATATTCTCCGTTGCTAAAGAACATAAACAAGTAGGACATTATAATAGAAATTTTTTTTTTCTTATAATGTTATTATCCGTCCTTTTGAACTTGACTCTTATTCACGTAATTTTAGCGTTTATTGATTGCTCGGCGGTGAGTTCCTAATCTCACCTTGGTTGACTGTAAGAACCTGAACTCGCCCCAACTTAACCATGGCTTCACTAAATTTAGCAGAAAAGTCGTCTCACTTGCTATTCCACCCACAGTGACTTTGATCAGCGTATCCAAAACCAGATCTGTCTATTTGGAGAATTCTTCTACGCAATATAATTTGCCTCTAGTAAGAGTTGTCAACTTTTAGAGTACTTGCAAGATTCTGATCAAGATTAACAGTGTTAGAACCTGCTGAATTTCGAGGGCAGATTCTTTTCAGCACAAGAAGTAGTGATAAATCCATATATTAAGGTCAGGTTTCTAGTGTTTTTGTAATCATGAAGACGATCTTGGAAGAGGAAATAGTGTGCAATATTAGACCCATGACCCGAAGAATGCGAGAGGCACCGTTAAATCTATACCCAAAAATAAACACACGCGAGATATTGATGAGATATTTTTATATCTTAAAATTAAATGTAAGTATACACTATCGTATGGAAGTAATAAAAGAATTAAATAAATCGGATGTCGAACCCATAGGGATAATTTCTTCTTTTTTATAAATTACTAAAATGATATCTTCCTAATAATTATTCAGATAAATAAAAATTTAAGAATGAATGTAGAAAATATAAAGGCAAAAACACAATGTAAAGAGATTTAAGTGACAGCAATATAGAAAAAACTTAGGATTAATACTATCCCTCAATATACTTTCTAATAATTAATCTTCTAATATTTAACTCTCTTAGTCTTTATTATTGATCAAGACACTAATGTATTCACAAGCCTCTTCCAAAGTCATGCAAGTATACCTTAATTTACCAAATACTTATATTCTTATGGTACTTGTAACAAATTAAGATTCATTAAGATTATGTCTTATTGATCATATATGCCAATTAGGTATATTCCTATCCTAAATTGAAACTTGCATATGCAACATTGAATGTTACTTTACAATCATGCATCAAATTACATAGGTCTAAATATTATGATTCCTCTTCCGAGTTTATCAACAATATTACCAACTCATTCACCATATATTTGCCAGATATATTGAAGCATTAAGATCAAGTAATTTAAATATCAAAGAACTAAATTTATTAATATTCTAAAGATATGACAATTAAGCACACATATTGAGTTCAAGTATTAACTCTAGAAAATAAGTTTAGCTCATGACTACAAGAGAACAGTAGTAAAAATAACAATAAATCATGATACAATCAATAGCAAACCGATATAGACGTCGAATTACTCTTAATTGCGCTGCCTAAGATACTCTTGATGCCGAAGAATGCCTTGAATCTCTCTCTAAAGTTGCTTCAATTAAACTCCTATTGCTCTCCAAGACTCGTGCGCTGTATTCTTAATGTTCTTGAATTGCTCTAGGTTGCTCTTGGTTTATTCTTAAAGGCTAGGAATGAGTGGCTTTTTATAGGGATTGATATGAACTTGAAAATCTCAATTCGAGTCGGATTAGGACTCGCGCTACCACTGAAGCGCTATGTAGTTGTCGCTGGGGCGACACTTGAAAAAGGCTTCACCGCTGGAGCGGTGGAATGTTAGTGTTGGGGCGCTGGCATATCGCTGGCGCGATAAAGGTCTGGCACTGGAGCGCTAAATGCGACTTCAACAAATTATTTTTCTTATTTCGATCACTATTCCAGTGCTGGGGCGGTAATCTTAATGGTGCTGGGGCGATGGACACATACTTTGAAAACTTTGCATTTTAGTCCCTGTCACGCCCCAAACCCAAAAGATCTAACACACGACATCACTTACATTCATTCAATAATATATAAACATTCATTTCAATTTTATTTTTTGTTTCAGAATTATAACAATTGAATTATGACTGGGATAATTAGTAAACCAGAGATACGCAGAGTTTTCTCAGAGATTAACACTCTACTACGTCACCAGTAGCAACTTTGTTACCGGAAGCCCAGAATATATTCATTGCAAATTCTTACTAAAATCAACCAATAACCACACTTGGTGAAACTTAAACCAAATCCAACCACACACAATAAAATAATACACAAGTATTTATTCAATAGGAACAAATCAAATATCTTATCCCACGTGTCCTCAAATGAAACACTAAGCAACCTAGCAACTTAGGAAACCTAAGAAACAGCAGAAGCCTTATCAAATTCGCTAAGCACACATGTACCTTATTTACCTGAAATCACCATAAACTATAATGAGTATAAAACTCAGTAAGCATACTAGTTTTTCATATATCAAATACAAATACATATATGTACACAATGCATATGTATGATATGCTGTGATCAATCAAAATCATAATTTTATCAAATCACATGTCATGTAAGTGCTTACACATTCTTTCAAAACATATAATAGGAATACCATCACTCAACTACTACTTAGTAGGACATACATATCACATATCACATAATGAGCCAAATGTCACTCGTAGGGGACATACCGTATGAGAGGAATAGTACAAGTGAGGTTTTTAAATCACACATATATAATGCTCATGCTCGAAGGTAAAAGCCAAACCCTCACCCTGATTATCGGTGAGTCCTCTCACATGCACCAATACGCCACCACACGAATGTGATGACTCACTCTTCCTTTAGGTATCAATAGGATCCTCCCTATATATGGAACACATAACATATACCAATCCTGAAGGAAAGGCCACATATAAAGGCTCCACAAATCACATAAAATGCCTACTAAGTTAATAGTGAGTTCAAGTACCCTTAAAACACAAAATATTTCTCATGGACATATTACACTTCAAAAGCTCTCTTTGTTAAACACATTTCACTTTGAAAGCTCTCTTTCAAAAACACATATATGTCATGTATGTCCATGCTCATATTCATAAATACATATCTTCACATTTCATACCAAAATATACTTTGACATAACATAAACATATTCCTAACTACATTTACAAAATCATACAAAACAATTACTATGTTTATTGTGATTTCAATAAAAAGTCTAGTATACTTACCTCTTAACACTTTTGGGTACAAGGCTTAATTCTCCTTAACTTATCAATGGAGATTAATTCTTTCATAAGCCTCACAATTCACACAAAATAATTTAAATAGCTTACAAAATTATACTTATTGCACTTATCACATCAAATTGGTCTAATTACTTAGTTTCTCAAAACCTATCATTCTGACCACTTACACTTAACAAAATTTTCTTATATATCAAATGATGTTCAATTACTTCAAAATCAGAATATATCATTCTTAACTCATATATTCTTCTTATTTATGAATATTATATCATAATTCCTACACAATCTATTCCATAAACACCATCAAATTCAAACTATTATCCTGACAGGATCAAGATATTTACTGAATAGTATTCAATCTCCCAATTTTATAAAATCATATACTAACTCAAAAATTATAAAACTATCACCGAAATACTCTTGACATATATCGCAATTCATAATAAATATTGTACTTTAAAATCACTGTCAAAAGTATTTTAAAACTATTTTATTCTATAGCTTTAAAAACTGTTAATCTAATACTGCAATGAGCTGACACTCTTTAGAAAATCATAACAATTTAACCACATTGATCTAAATTCTAAATTTTGAGTATGTCATATTAGATATATAAAATTATCATATTCCATAAATTCATAATTTTGGAAGATCATTAAGCAGATCAAAAATTATTTGTCACTGTATCATACTGTTTATACAGGAAATTTCTAGAATTTCAGGGTCATTTTAGTAAATTCACTAAAAATTAAATTTCTGAAATTTTGAATCGATTCAAAGTTGCAAATAATCCTAAACATATATAATTTCATATAATCAAAATTAAAAACCAGAATCAAATTACAACAATTTATAAAATTACTGGATCAAGAGATTATCAAGTAGAAATTCTGCAATTCATCAAGATTTATCAAGCTATCTACATAGATCATCATCAATTCTCACAATATCTTATGAAATACACATCAAATCCTCAATTATACATATTTCCAGAAATCAAAATTAAGGGAATTAACTTAATTAACACTAATAAATTGAGAAATAGTTGTGATATACATCTTAAAATCTAAAATTCCAATTTCTTTTTCTTTTTCTTCTTCTTCTCTTTCTCTCCCCTCTATTTCTCTCTTTCTCTCTCTAAAGGGGTAGCTCGACCCAAAAATGAGTAAATTAGGGTTTCAAAAGTGTATTTTTATACTAAGAGGCTAATTTTTTATATTTACAAATTTTCTCCTAAAACTTTTAAAGTATTACAATTTGGTCCCTAAAATAAATCTAAAGTCTTGCAATTAAACCAAATACTAATAGTATGTCCTTAACCTATACAAACACTACTAATAACAATACATAAATCAAGTATCACCCACATACAAATAAAATATGTATATAAATACTTATTCTTACTGATTATGGATACTGGTTACTACAGTCCCTATTTTTGCTCCTTTTGCATGCTTTCTTTAAATTTTATTCAAGTCCCTATAAATAACAATAATGCACATAAATAGCCATCTATTCTCATAAAACCATAAAATATTAATAATAAAAATATGAGAAAATATATGACAAATTTGCCCTTATTAGACACCAATAGCATCACTCCTTAATTTCCCAGCTTCATATACATTAATCAATGATAGAGAGACCTATAAAATAAACTTAAAAGGTCATGTGCGGGAGGGGGTTAGACATTTTTTTAGCATAAGAAAGAAAAAATATTTTTCTCACTTGCTTTCCTCTTTCTCTCTTTGAATTAGAAATTAAACAATGGAATAAGCTTAAGTTTCAGAGGGTTATCCCTAAATAAATTAGTAGTGTAACCTTTACTAGAGATTTTGAGTGCATAAAATTCTTGAGAGACTAAGAGAAGATCTCAATGAGGGAATCAGGCATCAAAGTCATTGTTTCTAAATACTTCATCTACTAATTAAGGCTAGACTCATTAACTAAGAATTGGTAATTTAGTTCTTCGAGGACTAAGGTCAACAAACTGGCACAATTTATGAGAAATAATGCGAAAAGCCATGGTGGCTACATATTCACAACTGAGTGAAAAGTTGACTCAAGGGAAAGTCGCAACATGTTCTTGGAAAGAAGAAAGAAGCATCACGAGAAGCTCAGTGTGAGATTAAATGTGTGTTTGGAAGCTGAGAAAGTTTAGCTAAGATTCTGAGAAATTGTAAGCTAAGCACTGAGAAGTAATGACTGAAAAATGATATCTTTATTATTCATCAATTAACGAAATTACGAGTAAGCTATTTATAGAAGTCTTGTATGATTATAAAGTACACGTGTCCAGTGATCCATAAATCTGTAACTAACTTTAAAGAAGTGAAAAAGTTGTTACAACAATTTATATTTCCAGCCATCTAACTAATTTCTGTTTCTAGATATTCACTTCTTGAACACTCACTTTTCTTGAACTTGAGCACTTCTTTGCTGAGCACTCCTTACTCTTAATACTCAAACCTAAAATCCAAGATCTGTTAGAAGACTTAAAGCATAAGAAAAGGACCAAGATTATCAAGAAGAGCATTAATAATACGTAACGTGGAGACAAAATCTAGAAAAAGAAGTTGTGGGAGAACAAGAAAAATCTTGATAAGGAGAGAAAAGACCAAAAAAAAAAAAAAATAATGAGAAAACCATTTAAGGAATTTTTGGAGACTTAACAAAGGTTGGGTTGAGGTCGAATTGAGAATAAGGCCATATATCCGTCCATCATCCCCTTGCACACCCAAAATGCTGAACCAACCAGTAAACGTTACATAATCAGGTCATAAATATACGTGGTAGGAGAAATAAAAATAGCCTCAATGAGAGGTGCTTTGAGAACTATTAGAACTACGACCAAGGAGTACTAGGTCAAGTGTCGGGTCAAAAGAGAGAGCCAATACCCGGTCATAGATGGGTGAATTTGGCCAAGTAAGAATTCATTTTCTAGTGCTCGATAAGGATGATTTGGATGATAATTACACTTGCTACCTATTGAAGGTAAAGCAAAGGAGAAGGAAGGAGAATGCTATTAGAGATAAGGCATATGAATTCATCTTGAAGGAGAAGATAAGGAGTATGAAACAAAATTTGCTAAAGATGGTGAGAGGAATGCAACAGATCCAAACCATTATTTAAACTAACCACAGATCCAAACCATTATTTAAACTTAGTTATTAACTTGTAGTTGTAAAACGTTGAGAACACTAGGTGTGTTGGTTATTTCATATGTGATTGAAAGGACAACCTCAAATGTGGTACAATGGCCTAAAGTAGAGAACTATTGCTTCTTATAGCCATTTAATAGAATAATTTGTTCAACAATTTTTAAAAGTTCTTCAATCGGTAAAAGATACGTGACAACTTATATAAAGGTATGATACAACTTAAGGTCTTTAATCTCTTGATGACTTTAGAGGCTTTGAAGGATGGACTACAGTTAAGAAAGTTATAGTATTACCTCACAGAAAACGATGTTCCTTACTACTCCAATAGCATATGATAGAATCTTAAACTACATAAGAGTGAAGAAGAGAACTAAGGAAAGAGGATGGCAACCATGGAATCTTGAGGGAGAATAAGAGAAAGGGACTTTAATGGTCCTTAGATAGGAGAGAGTACAAAGGAAGAAGGGAGAGAACGCCTTCTTGCCTTATAATATATTTTAGAAGAGATAAACCTTGGGACGAGGGACAAAGTGATAGGTTCAGGAGATCCCTACCTCAGGTGACAGAGATTCAAGAGAAAGATACTTATATCCTGCTCAATATCCCCCAAATATAATTTATAAGTTAATTAAGGCAAAGAGATTTTAAATAAGCTGAATGCAATCCAAACTATAACATCTCGACAAAATAGGAATAAGAAGTTTGATTTCACCAAGACCAATGACATACAACTAGAGATTGTATAAATTTGAGGAAGCGAGTCAATTAATTGATTGGAATGGTTATTTAGAGGAATTTATAAGTTGATCTAAAACCCATAGAACTTATGGAAATGCAGGACCAAAGAGAGAGCCCTCACTATCTAATACCACAATGATAATTATTGGTAGGTTAAATTTGTCAAGGATTCTAATAGTAAAGAAAGAACTACTCTTAGTACTCGATGATTTATAATCACGTACTATATAACATGTCTTCCTTGAAGAAACCTAAAATTCATATAATGCCCATAATGTTCACCATGGGGGATTTAAGGGGTGTCAGTTATTTTCACAATGACGCGTTGGGAGTAAGTGCTCAAGTGGTAGGTACATATGTTAACAGGGTGTTCATTAATCTTGAGAACTTAGTGGAGATCATTTTTAAGGAAGTGTTGAACGAAATCGAGGTTAAGGATTTGAGAATAAAGAGGAAAAGACTATTCTGTATGGTTTTAAAGATGATTGTACAGTGCCTTTAAGGTTCTTAATATTGCCTTTGTCATTAGGCAAGAAACTGTTGGGTGTGTTGTGCGAATTTACTTAGGGTGCTTGCATGTGGGTTTGTGTTCATCATACAAACAATATACATATCTCATACATACATGTGCACAGCGGAAGATTAAATACAATGAACACTGAAAATAACATTTGATTAAACTGAAATTCGAGATTGAGAAATATCACCAATGAAGCCTTTGGATTAATTTTCTTTGAAGTCCACCATGAAATGAATTTTTGATCAATCCTAGCAATCAACAAGGGTGGGTTTGATTGTCTAGAATGGCAGCATCTTAATCCAGCATATGTGTTTAACTCTTAAACATTTTACAAAGTTAAACTATTTAACTTAATTAAATTTGTTTTTCCTTTTATTCAACTCTTGAATAAATAAAACAAATCTTGTTTTTAGTTATTACATTTAGTAACCATTAATTCAATTTGTTTTGTTGTTCTAACACTTAAAACACAAAACAAACAATTTCAATTTCTCAAATTGAATTGGCTCCCAAAATGCAAAACCTAAAAAACTAAATCAATTTTTCAATTTTCAATTTCATTTCACTTTATATACAAATGCATTAATTCCAAACTAATTTGTATTTCATTTGGCTTAACCTAACCTTAGTTAAAATTTAACCTTAGTTAGATTATTTTAACTTAACCTTTAAGTTAATAAATATTTAATTAATTTAACCATAGTTAACTAACTTAACCATGGTTAAGTTAACCTTTACTTAACCTTTAAGTAAGGTTAACTTAATTAACTATATGATTAACCTTTAATCATAGTTAATTAAATTATTTATTTCACAATTAAATAAATAAATATTTATTCTTATTATTTAACAATTAAATAATCATAAAGTGAAATTACTATTATATCCTTACTCGGTTACCAAGTTAACCTAAAGTGGGTCCCACCAATTTAACCACATACTTTAGTTAACGTAACCTTAGTAATTGCTGAATTATACTGTATTGAACAATTCAATACGGTACACTGCCCAAGTGCTCAAAGAGTACATTTCATATTGGGACTCTCTAGGTCTACACCCGATTTGTCAAATGGAACTGTTCCATTAATCCGTAATCGATGCCCCACGCACACGTTACGAATATTACAAATCAGCGTGTCAGACCATACAACTTGAGGTCATAACGTATACGTATAATCCTTCCATCATTTATATCCTGGATGTGCAGGGATATAGATCAGCACCGTCAAATCCCTATTTGCTCATCCATAATCTTATCTCCAGATTCGTATCTCGATAAACAATATACGCAAACACTTTTGCTATATTGTTTAACCCTATGAGAAACTCTTTTCCCGGGTTTATGCTTGTGGCCACAAGACTTTATGAAATACAATCTCGGAGCATCAGATATACAACTTACCTACGTAAGCTGACGGATCCCGTATCTACGCACACCGGACTCCATGAGCATCGGACCATACCCAGCGACACATAGCGGTCAGACCATGAAAGGTCTCTAACATATGTGGAACCAAAGCATGATGGATCACTCACAAGACCACCGTGGCGCTCAGGTCAAAGGACCACGAATACTACTCAACTCGAGAGGACCTTCCTTTGACGGTGTCATAGGATATCTATTGGGGTCCTCATAAGTCTGTTCAGTATCCAGTCCTGATTGGATACCCGCATGCCTATACAAGCTCTAAGCTCATGGTCAGCTAAGAACAACCATCTGAACCAATCAGATATAGACATACACTAATCTATATAAAGTGAATCACCGATAGACCCGCATTGATGATCATAGATCAGGAACATTATATTTGAGACATACTTACATAATGATATTTCTTAGCACCTATTGCAACTCTTTGCAACTATATCATTACAAGTATACTCTCAGGTCTTTGTCCCATTATAGACAAGGTTCTAACTCTTTAGACCTCGCTGACTCTTATAACCTGCTAACTCTTAACAGTGCTAACTTTTAGCATTTATAACTCTCAGCTTTGCTAACTATTAGTTCTGATCTAAACTCCTTTAGACCAGATCTGAACTCTTTCAGATCAAACAATGTCTCTAATGTTACAAGCATTATACCATATTAATATGATATTAACAATCTTTATTCGAAATGTTTATTGTATAAATATTAACAATTAATATTCATACAATATTGGAATGGCACGTGAGCACCAGCTCCAACAGAAACTGTACACTAAACCATGATAGCTCTATAGTTTTCGAACAATCATTTCCTT
The DNA here is from genome assembly GCA_946807835.1 of Ailanthus altissimus. Taxonomy (NCBI): domain Eukaryota; kingdom Viridiplantae; phylum Streptophyta; class Magnoliopsida; order Sapindales; family Simaroubaceae; genus Ailanthus; species Ailanthus altissimus. The sequence goes on along the minus strand of OX327700.1, from coordinate 17,159,423 downwards.
ATAAGATCCTATTAGATTTCATGAGGAACTTTAATATAATGTTGCCAATCCATTATCTAATATTAAAGTTCTTGATAAAGGACAAAATTGAAGTGATCTCGAGGGATCAAAATATGATTAAAAGCTATTATACAATCTCAGCCCAAAAAAAAAATTATATTACTTCCATTGACCCTAAAAAAATGAGAAATTCAGGTTATAGGAATATGTAAGGAAATTATTAAAGGTATAAGTGAAAGATGGCTCCCCTAAGAAGTTGGTTAAATTTAGTTCAAAATTTAGTCCAAAGATCAACAAGGAGTTGAGTTCTTTATTATAAGAATTCTTGGACATCTTTGCTTGGATTCATGAAGATAAGTCAAGATTGATCTATTTTCGATTTCACCAAGACATCAATTAAACATTTAAACTAATGAAGTAGAAAAAGAGGATATTAAACTAAGAGAGAAATGAAGCTATTTCAACAGAAGTAAAGAAGCTATTGTCTGCAAATTTGAACAAACCATGTCCTAAAGATAGCCATTGCTAAAAATTGATCAATTAGTGGAATCAATAGTAGGACGTGAATTTCTCAACTTTATGAACAAAGAAAAGAGTTCTTTTATCACACTTCAAGGGATTTATTATTACAATGTCATGTTTTTTGGCTTAAAGAATGATATGATGACACAAACAGAAGTTTATGATCATTCTAAATTAAGGTTGATTTGCATTTAATCATTAGTTGACATTATTTGAATCTCTTAATTAATAATAATATTTTACATAAGAATTCAAATTACGTCTAGTACAATCTTATAAAATTATATAATATAAAATGCCTCTGTCATAATCTCATTACATTAGTAATCCGAATAAAATTAACACATTTTTAATAACTGTGGATCACACTAATAATATTTAATTAAAGATTCTAAATTTTAATTAATTTATTACATTTTTTTTATTATTCATTACTTTAATTCTCTTATAAATAATAATTATATACTAAAGTTATAATTATATAAATAAATAATTTTTTTTTATATTTACGTTATAAATTTATGAATACTTTTACATATAAAATTATAATTTTATTTATTTTATAAAATAATATAAATAGATACTTTTAAAACACCATCTCTAACACATATATCCATAATAGACTTTCTCATCCATCACACTCTTGTTCTAATGCGCGTATAAAAGATTTTCAATATTTTTTCTTAAAGATAGGAACAAGTATAGAATTAAGAATTAGATCGGTTTTCACAATTTAAACAAATCCATGAGATTATGTAATATAAAACGGTTGAGGCAGAAAATTAATAATGGCAATCCTATATTAAAGATGCAAAGAAAAACAATCTCAGAAAGCAGATTTGGATATAGATACCATTAATATTAATAAAATAATATTATATATTCTAAATTATATCTTAAATAATAATTTATCAAATAATAATTAAGTAATAAAATAATATAAATTTTAAAATTACTTATTACACTATTTTACCACTCAATATTTATTTAACACATTATAATTTAAAATACAACTTAAAATATATAATACTACTCACATTAATAATATGCAATCCCAAAATTCTAACACAACTAACATCGAAAGTTCAAAGAAAGCGTGGTATCAGCCTACCACACTTTGACGATAAGGCACGGATAAATCAATAAATTAATAAATAAACGATAAAGTTAATCTTCCTACCATACTTCGATAGCACATAAGACAATGTGGTAAGCTTGTTTAATTACTCGAAGCACTGTTTTATAGATACAGGAAAGACGACCTTTAATAATAATATGCCGTGTTAATTGCAGAATAGACCTCGTATCCTTCACACACATTGTAGCCTAACCTGTAACTTCTGTATTCCGATACTAACCAACTGACAAAATCACATCAAAATTTAAAGTTGTCTGGGCATAAGAAACCATAGAGTATCAAAACTTTCCCAGCTGAAGCAGTGTGGAATTCAGATAAAACTTTTGATCTGCAAGATGCGTATATCTGCTATAAAGAATCAATTAACTTCTAATGTCACAAATCATCATGAAAGCTTTTTAGATAGGTTCTTATATCCGCATCCCACACATCTAAGTACAACAGTCCCTGTTGATGGATCTGGATTGATGTCAAATGTAACACCCAGAAAATCTCTTATGTTTCGGAGTGTTTCTATACCATATGGCGACAGCTTTCCAACACGAACCTTTGAGACATCTGGTTCACATAATGCACAAAGCAGAAACAACAAACCCTGCAAAAACAACATAACAGCTATCAATAATAGAAATAACTGAAAGAGGTATAAGAAATTCATATTCCAATAACAACCACTGTTTGGGAACAATATTTACAAGGTATTCACTAGTAAAGGACGCAAAAAGGGCTCAATTTGGTTTTGTTACCAGAGATGCTCATAGAAATGTCTTTGTATTGCATTCAAGAATTGGAAGCAACTGTTAATACATACATAGATAGTTTGGCAAGATGGCAAATCCAAATTATGTAAGAGTAGAACTAGATGACAAATATTTACAGAATAATATTGAAGAAATGGAAATAACTGAAAGAGGTATAAGCAATTCATATTCCAATAACAACTACTGTTTGGGAACAATATTTACAAGGTATTCACTAGTAAAGAATGCAAAAAGAGCTCAATTTGGTTTCGTTACCAGAGATAATCGTAGACATGTCTTTGTATTGCATTCAAGAATTGGAAGCAACTTTTAATACAGATAGATAGTTTGGCAAGATGGTGAATTCATATTGTATAAAAATAGAACAAGATGACGAATATTTAAAGAATAATATTGACAAAAATTGGACATCTTAGACCTACGTAGTGAAATATTTAGAACATACCTGGTGTGTTGAATCCACAACTCCACCTTTCTCAATCTCTTCAAGAAGAAAAGAAGCAATTTGCTCACCGACATCCTCAGGTGGCATTAGCTCTTTCTTATCATCATCTTCAATTTCACCTACCTCACCACGCGCATGAGAAATTGCTGTATCAGCAGAAATGAAGCAACCGGAAGTAGTTTCTGCAACCAGTGAAATTCCATAACCAGGAGACCTGCAATCAGATGGCTCCTCTTAGTTAAATAACTTGCACCTAGGATATAACATAAAGTAATTTGGACAACATTTACCAATTTATCATATGTATCTTCATAATGAGCAAGTAAAAAGTATACACTAAAATTAGAGACCTTACTTTCCAGCTTGATGACCAGCTTTATGGTCAGTAAAGATGTGAACATCTGGAAGCAAGCGATTGAAGATACCACGAGCAGCATGAATCATAGTATTTTCAAATTGAGCAGAAACTCTGGTTGAAAAGGTAACCCCTCTAATCCTCTTCACCATTCCCTCATCAAGCCAGTTAACTGCCTGTAGATTCAACACATAAGAAATATTATACAAAATAGATTAGCAACTATTAGATTCTTTTATTTTTTGTCATATTCTAGATTCTAGATCTCTTGTACCTTAGGAGTTAGCTTTCTATTTCTTCTCTCCCTTTTTACTTTGCTTTTATCTTTTGGTCTCTCTGTTCTATATCTTCTAAGTACCAGATGTGAATCTTCTTTTCTTTTACTTATTTATTCTTTTGGAAGTTTAAGATTAACTATCATAAAATTAAAGACTCACAATTAGCTTATCGACAATTGGAATTGTCAATATAACTTCTCCCCCACCATGCGGTGGAGCTCCTCGACTCTCTATCTTCAAATCCAATCCTTCAGAAGGCACTCCAAAGCGCTTCAAAATGTGTAAGGTAGTAGAACGGAAAGTATCAACAGACGGATCCTTTGGATCATTTGTAATTCCTGCAAGAAACACAAATCAAACTTGAAAAAAACCTCTTAAAGACAAATGTAACTCCAGGCAGAATTTACCAAAATAGACACATTACAAGACACCATCAAATTAAGTGCTATGTCAAGACTTAGAGGACGCTGCTAATACCAAGTCTTTTAGTGTTAGCTCTATCTTAGGTCTTTAGTATTGAATCAGATAAGGGATATTATTCTTAATACTAGGTTTTGAACTAGTAACAACCATGTATTTGCATATAAGATTTAGCCATAGATATTTAAATTCAATAAAGATGAATCTCCACAAAAGATAACCATCCAGTTTTCCAAGAAAGCATGTTTGATACAGTTTTGCCAATCATATAGAAAATCAAAATGGCACTTGCGAAACATGACTTCCCAAATCACCAATTCATGTGGTTCACGGCACATGATATAAATTGGCCTTGAATCAATTTAAGGGCAGCATGCCAATTATTAAAATAATGACTCATAGCAGAGTTTCACTTAAGTATGTAATGCTTTCCTATAGAACTTCAACAAAGTAAATAGCTTCATACTTAAAGAAAGAGGTACATATGGCTCCATCAGATCCAAATAGCTGCACTGTTGTATGGTATAAATCGTCAGGAAATGCATGCTACGGATGAGAATAATTACTGGCACTTGTTCTCATAGAGCCCAATATATCTCCAGCTCTACATTCTTGTGGGCAATACTACCTTTTTTCTGCCTCCAATTATCCACCCTTCCTAGTCCTACAATAGAGCCTACGTTCTTATTTCCAAACCTTTTATTCAAATTTAGAAATTTAAAGGCATATTGATTGTTAAAATAATAAATATATAAATAAACTCTTCGTCATAAAAAAAAAAAAAAAAGTATGACTATGCAAATACTGCCACATAACTCTATCCTATGACATATTGATTGTTAAAATAACGAAATGTAACCTTCCTAGCAAATTGCTGAAATTCACAGAACAAAACCCCACCTTGTCACAGCAAAAAGTAACAAGCACCAGCCTAATTCATCACACCAAATTTTTTTGGGGAAAAAAGTAAATGAATACCTTTGAGCCTTATGGTAGTTGGTTTCTTAGCAAACAATCCAATCAAAATCAACGGCTCCAAGAAATATCCAATGGACCGGCTAACGCCACAGTCATGCACTAGATTCCTCCCTCCCATCACTGTCCCTGGCTTGTACTTCAATTTTGTACCTGCCAATTAAAATTCAATAATTAAATAAACAACCAAATTCTGAAAGCCATATTAAAACCGAAACATTGTTAATAATTACCAGTTTCGTTTATTTCAACGACGCAATCATCGGAGACTTTTTCTAAGAGGCGGATAAGGGACACCTCGTGGGGCCGGAGACCCGGCCACGTGTCGTCGGCACGGATGTCCTCTATCAGAACAGGCGTCGACGCGAGTGCAGCCAATACCAGTCTCTGCCTCAGACTCTGGCTTCCTTTCAGTCTCTTGTACGTCGTCTTCCCCATTTTGGGGGCAAAAATTTGCTCTCCTCTCTTTGCTCTGTTTGATAGTGCGAACTGCAGTCTATTGCTTGCCTTCTTAAACCCTAAAGAAACCCATGAAAGCTCTGCATAAGAGACGGTCGTGTTGTAGTTTTCAAAAACAAATAAAAAATAAAAAACGAAAAAATAAAAAAAGACGGTCACGTTTTTTATTTTTCTCATGGTTCGGATTTGGGCCAGGACTTGTTTTTATTTTCTCAGTCAACATGGGCTTTAAAGCCCAAGTTTGCGATGAATAATGGCTCACTGTAAAACAGAAACATGAAAGAGTTGTTCGTTATTAGGCCCCGCTTTACTTCTCAACACCCTCACATGCCTAAGAACAGTACAACTTCGACCTCTAATGTACAACCAGACCTCATGATTTCTGAAATATCCAACTAGACCCTCTTTGTTTGCAAATTCTATTATTGTGAATGAAAAATTCATTTTTATTTTTTCTGTTACAAGTATTAGAGTAGTGCTACATTTAAAATAGTTATGGTCATTTTAATCATAGGACCACTCTTGCCCTTCCCTTCATCCCTGAAAGAGAAAGGTTTTTGAAATACTTTTGAAAGAAAAATATATCATGTAGGTCATAAAACTTACATTCTCTCGTTTAATCCTTATGATATTTTTCTTTTGAAAGATTTAATACAATATTCAGAAAGTATTTCTAAAGACATCAACACCATAACTAAGTATAATACTGATATAAGTCATGGCGATTATATTTCATTATGTGCAGTATTTTTTCTTCCATGTACCACAACACTAGCATATAATTAACAAGGTACATAACTTAGGAGGATTAAAAAAGGTCTAACAATAATGTTTTTATTATAGGCTATTCTTGTATTCAATCTCATGCGTGCACAAATAATTAATAACAAAAAAAAAAAACACTATTAAGTTAAGAGTGTTAAACAATAGTTATTATATATATTCATAATTATTATTCATAACTACATATAAGACTCATTTGTTCCACATGGTCAATAAATGTCTTTGGTAGTCGTCCTTTTGTCAATGAATATGTAATTATTATTTTTGTACTCATATATTCTATTGATACTCTTTGTTTTTGAACATCTTCTTTAATGACAAAGTATTTTAACTTTAATCATTTAGTATTTTTAGAATACTTATCATTTTTATATAAAAAAAAAATCTACAAAATTGTCATAATAATTTTTTAATGGCTTGAAAATAGAGTCGACAACCCTAAGTCTTGAAATAAAATTTTGCAACTATAATCCATAAATAGTAACGTCAAAGCAAACCATAAACTTAGCTTTCATAAAAGATGAAGTTATACAAGATTGTTTTACACTTTTCAATGACTTTGTTCCTTCGTTAGTAATAAAAAAACAACCAAACATGAACTATCTACTATCTAGACATCAAACAAAACCCAAACATGAGTAACTAGTAACTCTAGTCATATATTTCAAATATGAGCATATGATCTTTTGTTTCTTGCAAGTATCTCAATACTTTCTTGATATCTTTTCAGTGATACATTCTTATATTACTTTGATATCTGCCTAGTATACTAATAACAAAGCTAATGTCTGATCCTATGCAAATGTAAGTGTACATTAAACTTCCTACTAAAGATGTATAAGAAATATTTTTCATTTTTTTACACTCTAATTCATTCTTTGGATATTGTATGAGACTAAATTTATTTCCCTTTTAGATAGGAAAAACACTTACGAAATAAATTTTTTTTTTCAAATCTTTTAAGAACTATATCTATATATGATTTCTAAGACACCCTCTTGGAATATTTCAATTCCTTCACATAGGTTGTCTTTCCAATATCTTTCATTTTAAAGTTCATGTTTTATTATTGTCATTAGGGTCATATTTGGTCTTAGAGACCCACTTATAACCAACTACATTATACCCTTAAAGCAATTCAACAATTTTCTTAAATTAATTTTGTTTTATATATTTCAACTCATAATTAATGACATTAATTTATTTAGTCGAGTCAACATTCTTTATAGCTTGTGAAAAAGCTACTAGATATTTATTGATTTCAATGTTGAAGTCTAATTCTTATAGATAAACCCTATATTTATCAGAAATAGTAAATCATTTTTGTCCTCAAGATCTTCTTTATGTTATTTCTTATAGTTCTTATACAATTTGGTCATTTTTGGTAGCTTTATTATAGAGTGTATTATCATTAACTTGTTCCACATTGTCACATTATATGACAATTGTAGAAACAATATATCAAGAAGTTACAGGTAATCAAACTTTCACTCTAACTTTTTAAGTAACGACATTACATGATTTTTTACTACAAACTAATTTCATCATTTTTAATGAATTTAGCATTATTGATTTCAATAATTTTAAGGCTATATTTAAGACTATAAAACCTATAATCTTTGGATTACTCTAGTTAACTAATAAAGTGGATTATAAATCCTTACTTTTATAGAACAATCATAAACATGCATGTGTCTTAAAATAGGATTCCTTCTTGTTCATGGTTAAAAAAAAATGTCTTTTGGAATTGCTTTAGTATGAACCTAGTTTAACAAATATATTGAATAGAAGAGTAAATCCTACTGACCTGGGTTAAAGTTTCACTTTCTAATCTCATTTAACCATGTATTGGCTCTACCAAATTTAGGAGAAGCATTTAATAAGTTCAAACATTCCTTAACTTCCTCGTGTCTCCATTGGTTTCATTGACCATGGAGTCTTCAAGTGGGTTTTTATCAAAGTATCTTCGACTTTAATATCCACTAAATCAAAGTTGAAACAATCTTCTCTCACTTGGGAATTTTATTGCTTTGAAAACTTTGAAAGTTACCTCTTAGTCATGGATTCTCATTGTAAGCTCCTATTTTTGCACATCTATAAGTACTCCATACATAGCCAAGAATGGTCTTCCAAGAATGATTGAAATTTTGCAATCTTCCTCCATGTAAAAAGCAATGAAATTCATTAGAAAAGAAAAACTTGTTGACTAGAACATATTCAATTATGCTAATTGGATAAGTAAGCTATTCATCAACATGTTGTAAGGTAACATTATTTTGCTTTACATCCCCTAAACACAACGTTTTATATATGTATAATGACATCATATTAATACTATCTCTTCAGTCCATAAAGCTTTACCAATGAAGTAGTTCCCAATGGTGCATGTAATGGTAAAGCTCTTTGGATCTTTAAGCTTTGGTGGTAGTTTCTTCTATAGAATGGCACTGCACTCCTTTACTAAGGGAACTATCTTTAAATCTCTAAATCTACTTGTTAATGTATTTTAGGATGTATGCATGTGATTGTGTACATGTTGAAAAAACTAAACACATGTATTATATACATAAATTTCGAGCAGAATTAAACATATAATAAATATATACACATGCAACTTAAAGCATTAATAACTTAAGATTTTACAAACATACCTTTGATAACCTTCGGTGAAGATTTCGAATCTGAATTTTTATTAACTCCAACATTGAGCTCACCTTGAAGTGCACTATTATTCAACTCTAGTTCACAACAATCCAGTGGGATTGTGAAGCTAGAATATCAGCAATTAAATTTTCAACAATAAGGTTTTATTTATTGAAAGAAAAATAAGGGCAATTTATTTTTCTTTCCCTCTATTTAGATATGTCTTTCACTTTGGAATAAAATAACAAATAAATAAAAATTATATTTTATTTATTTAAATACTACATATTTAATTATTCAAAAACTATTTGAATAACAAATATTTAGCTTATTTGATATTACTAACATGGTTAATGGGTAAATTTATGGTGAAACACATTATAAAACAAATTTGTGCCACTTGTTAACATCTAATTAGTTAACAACTCTTGTTAACTAATTAAGTGATGTACTTAATCTTTAAGTCTAGACAAGTACACAACAAGAACCCTGAAATATATTTTCAATTTGCTGGAATTTCTAAGATGGAACTGTTCAATCCATAATGCTGCCTAGTGCACAATAAGTACACTTCATATGGTAAGACTCTCTAGGTCCATGCTTGAATTATCATAAGGAACTCTTCCATACGCCCGTGAATGATACCCCACACATACGTTACGAATATTACAAAGTGGCGCGTTAGACCATGCAAGTTGAGATTACAATATATACGTATAATCCATCCATTATTTATATCTGGGTATAGCAGAGATATAGATCAACACTATCAAATCTCCAAATGCTCGACCAAAAGCTTATCTCTAGAATTGTATTTCAATAAATAATATTTCCAAACACATTTATGATATTATTTATCCTTAGGGCTAAACTCCTTTCCCGAGAATTATTGTTTATGGCCATAAGAATTTTTAAAATACAATCTTAGAGTGTTAGGATATATTACTTACTAAATGAGCTTATGGATCCCATATCTTTGCACACCAAACTCCATGAGCATCAGATCATACCCAACGACACCAAGTAGTCATACCATGAAAGGTTTATGACATGTGTGGAACCAAAGTATAGTAGATTACTCATAAGCCCATTGTGGCACTCAGGTCTAAGGACTACGAATACCATTCAACTCAAAAGACCCTCAATTGAAAACTTTATGGGATGTCTTTTGGAGGTTTTTGTAAGTCTGTTCAGTATTAAGTCCTTATTGAATACCTGTATCTCTATACGAGCTTCCACTAAACTTATGGTCTGCTAAGACTAACTATCTAGACCATCCAGATATAGACACACACCGATCTATATATTTATTAATGTATTCACTGATAGACCAGCATTAGTGAAGATAGATAAAAAACATAATATTTGAGAACATATTTGCATAATGACATTTCCTAACATTATTTACAACTCTTTGCAACTACGTCATTACTAATATATTTTTCAGGTCTTTGTCCTATTTTAGACAAAGCTCTAACTCTTTAGATATCACTGACTTTTATAACTTGATAACTCTTATCAGTGCCAACTCTTAGTATTTATAACTTTTAACGTTGCTAATTCTTAGCACTAATCTAAACTCATTTAGATTACATCTAAACTCTTTTAGATCATACAATGTCTAGAACATTACACGCATCTTACTATATATAAAATATAATTAGCGATTTAATGAAATGATAATACTAGTATAAATATTAAACAAATATTCATACATAAAGGAATGACACGTAAGCACAAATCCCAATAACTCCTATTTGCTTTAGTGCCATTCACGATGGTATTACATACCCATTGACTCCACATGTCTTCAAATACTTTTGGAGTTAAGGCTTTAGTAAGTGGGTCTGCTACATTATTTATAGAATCTACTCTACATACTATTACATCTCATTTAACCAAGATTTCTCTAATGATATAGTATTTTCTTTCCACTTGTTTAAACTTTTGGTGTGCTCTCGGCTTTTTAGCTTGTGCAATGGCTCCGTTGTTGTTGCAAAATAATGGTATAGGATTAATTGCACTTGGAATTATTCCAAGTTCAATGATAAATTTTTGTATCCACACTGCATCTTTTGCTGCTTCTGAGGTTGCAATATATTCTACCTCTATTGTGGAATTAGCTGTGGACGACTGTTTGTTGCTCTTCCAACTAATTATTGCACCGTTGAGAATGAATACATATCCAAATATAGACTTTCTATCATCTAGATATGTATCCTCTAACTTGTAAGTCACTTTCTTCACATATCAAAAACTTGTTCTTAGTACCTTTAAGATATTTAAGGACATGTTTTTCAGCCATCCAATGCCCTTCGCCTAGATCAGGCTGATATCGGCTTATAACATTTATAGCCATACTGATGTCAGTCTCGTATACATCATGGCATACATTAAGCTTCCTATAGCTGATGCATATTGTATGTTAGACATTCTAACATTTTCATCTTCACTTTGAGGACACATCTTCCTCCAATGATGAACGTTATGTCTAAAAGGTATATTAACTATCTTACAGTTACTGAAATTATACATTTCTAAGACATTATCTATATACGATGATTAAGTGAGTCTTATAAGCCTCATAGTTCTATCTTTATAAAGCTTTATACCTAGTATATAGTAAGCCTCTTCCAAATCTTTAATAGAGAAATTCTTACTAAGGTAGCTTTTAATTAACTGTAACGTACCAATATTATTTTCGATAATGAATATGTCATCCACATAAAGAAACAAAAAGACTACCATGCTGCCACTGCTCTTTTTATACACATATGATTCTTTTTCATTCTTGATGAAATCAGACCATCTGATTACTTCATCAAAACGAAGATTTCAACTTCGGGAAGCCTGCTTAAGTTCATAAATAGACATCCTCAATTTGTATACTAAACTAGAAGTTTGGCTAGATGTAAAACCTTCAGGTTGTTCCATATAGATTTCTTCTTCAAGATATCCATTTAAGAACGCCATTTTTACATCTATTTGCCAAATTTCATAGTCATAATATACAAAAATTGCTAGTAAAATTTGAATTGACTTAAACATCGCTACTGGTGAGAAGGTTTCCTTATAATCAATCCTAGATCGCTGAGTATACCTTTCGCCAACAGATAGGCCTTAAAAGTCTCTACTTTTCCATTGGGCCTGTGCTTTTTCTTGTAAATACATTTACAACCGATAGGAACAATTCCTTCAGGAAGTTCAATGAAGTCCTAGGCTTGATTTTGATGCATTGAGTTAATATTAGATTTTTTGGCCTCTTGCCATTTTCTCGAATTGATGTCCAACATCACCTCTCTATAAGTCAAAGAATCATTTTCTTCAATTAAGAAAGCACCGAGAGCACCTTCAGGTATTGAACCATACCTTTTAGATCGCCTTGATATCCTTTCTTACCTACGTGGAGGGTGTGTCAAAGGTATTCTACTCGATTGAGCCTGAGGTTCCATCGTTGGTTCATTTTTATCCTAATTGAGTTCATCTAATTCAATCTTTCTATAACTTTTATGATCCATGAGAAACTGTTTCTCTAGAAAAGTGGCATTTCGAGCAATGAATACATTTCGTTCCTTAGGATCATAGAATTAGTAACCCATTGAATTCTTAGGATACCCAATGAACTGATACTTTTATCCTTTATGTGTAAGTTTATCCTGCTGCATAACTTTTACATAAGCAGGACAACCCAAAATTTTAACATATTTAAGACTTAGTTTCCTTCCATTTTATATCTCATAAGAAGTAGAACGAATAACTTTTGATGAAACTCTTTTCAATATATGAGCATCAGTTTCTAGAGCATCATTGATCAGACTATATCTAATAAAGTCTGATTTTTTCTGTTTGAAACACTATTATGTTGTGAAGTACCTGGAGGACTATACTGAGCGAGAATCCTATTCTTCTTTAAATAATTCAAAAATTCACTACTGATGTATTCACTGCCTCGCTCTGATTGAAGGCATTTGATAGACATTATGATTTATTTCTCTACTTTGATTTGAAACTCTTTGAACTTTTCAAAAGCTTTTTACTTGTGTTTTATGAGAAACACATATCCAAATTGTAATAGATCATTAATAAAGATAATGAAGTATTGAAAGCTACCTATTGCAGTGTGATTCATTGGTCCACATACATCACTATGTACAAGTTCCAATAAATCAGTGGCGTGGTGTCCAACACCAATAAATAGAGCTTTAGTCATTTTCCCTTGAATACAACATTCACAAACTGGATAAGGTTCTATAGTCCGATCAGGTATCTGACCATCCTTAACCAGACGGGTTAGGCATCTTACACTTATATGACATAGTCTCATAGTCCATAATTCTGTATCATTTAAAGTTTCAGAGTTATTATCAGCATTCACTTATACATTCATGACATTTCCTATTGTATCTAATAAATAATAGCCATTAAACAACTAACATTCAGCTAATAAAATATTATCCAAATCATACAAACATAAGGAACGATTTTGTGCATACATATGATATCCCTCACTGTCTAATACAGTAATGGAAATAATTTACTGAATAATATTTGGCACATAATAATAATTATTCAATGCAACAATTTTATTACATGGAAGAAGTAAATCAAAATGTCTAATCGCCTCGACCTATAGGAAATCTCAATTTCTAACATGAAGTTATAATTCTCCAAGCTATAATAGTCTAACTTCCTTCAAACCTTGCAATATATTATAAATATGAGAAGGTAGCAGTATCTAATACCCAAGTAGTATTAGCATCAAATGCTAAAAAAATGTCAATGATAGGCAAGTGCATACTTGGGGGGTCTTCTTAATTGTGCAAGGTATTTTGGGCAGTTTTGCTTCCAATGCCCATCCTCGCTGCAATAGAAATATTTTCCTTTTGCTTTATTCTTATGTTGGGGCTTGGACATGTGTTGCTTTTGAGGACCCATTTTGGATGCATACTTTGCTTTCTTTTTTCCTTTCATTTGAACTTTCTAGAATTCTTTAAGATAAAAGATGAAGCACCTTGAACATAAAGAGCCGTGCCCCATTTGTTCATGTCTTATTGTGCTATTTTTAGCATGTTTTATAGATCAGCATAGGTAGGGGTCAATTTTTGCATATTGAAGTTTATGATGAACTGTGCAAATAACCCTAAAAGTGATTAGAGAATCAAATTGTTCCCCAATATATTGCTCAGTGAGATATTAGTAGTTTCTAACCTCTCAATATGAGATATAATCTTGAGGATATACGGACTCACTGGATTGCCCTGGGTAGTCTACCTTGAAAGAGAGATTTGGCAACCCTATATATTTCAACTTGAGGCCGGTCGCTATATAACTCTTTCAAGTTGAGCATTATACTCCTAGCACTGTCCATGTGGACATGCTCTCTTTGGAGTTCTGTAGACATTGAGCTGAGGATGTATTATTTGACTTTCAAATTATCATCCAACTATTTTTGATATGTTTCATTTTCTTATGGAGAAGCATCATTAGAAATGGCTTGGGGCAGGCGCTGATCAATTATATATATAAGCTTCTTAGAATTAAGAACTATTATGAGATTCATAAGCCAATCAGTATAATTTTTTGCATCGTTGAGTTAGTGTGCATCAAGGATACGAACTAGTGTATTGCTTGAAGCCATTTGGTCTTGACAAGACAAAAAAAAAATGATGTTAGTGAAATATTTCAATCGCTAATAAATAACGTTTTAGATCGTGGTCATAACAGTTATACATTTTTTAATCTAAAAATGCCCTCCCGCTGTTTTACATTATTTCTTTAATCTCTTAAACAAAAAAATGATAGTTGTAGATTCTTAAACTATACAGTGAAAAGTGGATCCTATTGGTATTTTACTCTAGCCTCACGCTATAGCAATATTGGCCTTTGTAAACCTAAAAGGTAAACAACTCTTGTCAATTACATCTCATGCAACTCTTAGTACTGATCCTAAATACACCTTATCCTCACACTATAGCAATATTGGATAAGTGTATTCCAAATTAACTTGTCAATCATCAAATATATGCTACCAATATAACCCTCATGGTGTAGCAATATTGGGCAATATGTTCGCATATATTTGCCCCATCTCATGTTTAACCGGTGTTTACACTCAAAATATAATGCAACTATTGCAGTATAGATTAAGGTGTCGATCCCACGAGGAAGCTTTTGGAAAAATAAGTTGGTGAAGTAAAATATTAAAGCAGTAGCAAATGAGAAAATTAATTAATTGGTTTAAGTGGATGAGATAGAATTGTCTATGAATTGAGGAAAATGTCTTATGATGATTTAAACAAGGCTTTGACAATCACAATTATGCTTTATAAATCTACTCTACACTTTGGTTCAATGTTTATAACTCAATTGACAGTTTTACATCTACACAATCAATCGAAAGATATGTAAAATATAACACATTTGATAACATATGCATTTGATATGACTAAACTCTTTTGCAAATATTAACACAAATCATGTTTATTTATACAAGTTATCTAAGATCGACAATATATTATTTTGACAATATTACAGTAAAAGATCAACTTGAATATCAAATATTTATTGTCTTTACATGTTATCCAAGATCGACAATATATCAATCGAAAATATTGCAGTAAAAGATTAACATATAAAATAATGTAACCAATAACAATTATAATTCAACAAGAATCACATAAGAAAAGCATAACTGAACATATATAAGACATGAGAATTATAACCTCTTGATTATAGAAAATAAAATAGATAAGAGTTTAAGTAAAACCAAACTTACAAACATTTATAGCTCTTGACAACGAATCAAAGCATAGAAGGAGATTTATTACACATAAAAGTTCATCTCTTAGCCTTACCAAGAACTCTAACCTAGATTACAATGCATGTTAAAGAGAAGACAATAAGAGAGAATTATCTAATTTTTAAAATGTCCTAAGAGTGTCCTTATATAGGTAATGAATGGAAATATGTCATGTGTGACATCAATCTTCAATAATTTTAGGCCAATAACTAATTTATCCACTTGAAATATATTTTTGATAATGTAAATGACCGATATAGCCTCTATGGCCAACATAAAAGTTGTAGAATTTTGTCTCTTCTTTTCGTAGGCACCAGATTCATGTACATTGGATGAGTATCCAATGAGATATGAGCATAATTTCAAAGATACATCAGATTTTAGCTAACAAGCATTTTACCTATTTGCAATGCCGTTTGGTCTATGATAACTGTTGATATAAACTTTACCATCAACATAAGAGTTGTTCATAATTAAGTCAGTATTTCACATCTTGAATAATTATAACAATTGAGTACGTATTTTGTGAGATACGATCCAAATACGTGAGTTGGGTCAAGCTGAGTAGAAGTTGTAGCTCGATTCTATTGTATCTCAATTTTTGGCCCATAACATATTGGATTTGACTTTTAACTATTCTTCAAGTTTGTGTAAGATTGAGTCATGTTGCTCCAGGTTCAAGAATTTCTTCATTTTGATTTTTATATTGAGAGTTATGTGCATTTTATCTATATTTGTAGAAATAACATTCATTAATCACGATTAAAGGAGAACACATTATTTCAAGCTAAAAATACAAGAAAATACTAAAATTAGTGACAATAAATGGTGACTAAATCTCTTAACAAATATACATTTTCATATGTTCATCAACCGACATAGCCTGAATCACCTCGACCAATCTCTCATGCTGTAGCAATATTAGAAAAGACCGAAGTGAACCGTCTAATACCGTATTGATAAGACGGATCATTATATAATATTATCTCATAATACAAGATTATTTGATTTGATATAGAGAGATTTTTATTTTATTTTTTTAATTATTATAATTCTTATTACCATTAATAATTATAATAAATTTTTGTATCTCATACGAATCTAATTTATAAGTAGAATATTTGTTTATGCAAACATAACTAACTCCACCAATAAGGCTCCTATTATGATTAATAAACATAAAGAAATATATATTACATTTAATACAGCGATATAACAATTCTAATTGTATTAAATGAACTTCACATGCAAAAAATTCAAATTAGAGTGTATTATTCAAAATGATTAGCGTTAAAAGTTGAACGTTATAGCATTATACAATATAATGTTTCAAAAATATATTTTACTCTTTTTTTTGTCTTAACCTTAAGCGGCCTGAGTTTTTCACTTATGATTGCCCCGGCATTCAACAATTGAATGCTCCTGTATTTATCATTAGGAACACTTCAGCGTTTAACACCAGAACTCCCCAGCGTTCAACACTTGAATACCCCGACGTTCTACTCTTCCAACGCCCCTATGTTAAGAACCTTAACGCTCTAGAGTTATATAACCAACTCCCCAATGTTCACCAATGAATGTTCTTGCGTTCACTACTGAACACCGTTCTTAACGGTGTGGCATTGTTTGATAGAAACTATTTTTCTACGCTTTAAACAATTCAAAATGAAATTTTCACTATTTTCAGGCATTCTAAACACTTTATATAACGATCCATTAACCCAAAAACACAATAAACATGCTCTGATACCACTTGTTAATGTGTTTTAAGGGGTATGTATGTGATTGTGTATATGTTGAAAAAACTAAACACATGTATCATATACACAAATTTCGCAGCTGAATTAAGCATGTAATCAATATATACACATATAACTTAAATCATTAACAACTTAAGATTATGGAAACATACTTTTCATGACCTTCGGTGAAGATTTCAATTTCAAATTTTTCTTAGCTACAACTTTTAGCTCACCTTGAAGTGCACTATTATTCAACTCTAGTTCACAACAATCTAGTGGGATTCTGAAGCTAGAGCAGTAGCAATTAAATTTTCAGCAACAAGGTTTTGTTTCTTAAAAGAAAAATAAGAGGAATTTATTTTTCTTTCTCTCTAGTTTTTCTCACAACTCTTTGTTTAAAGAAAACTCTCAAAAAATCAAACTCTCTTCCATGCCCTCACCTGCACGAATTTTTGCTTCACCCTTATTAATCAAAATGAATTCACACCATTTTTGGTGCTCTAACAACCAAAAATAAATTTTAGTGGCCATTTTTAATAGTCTAATAAAATTTACCATTAATGCTATAAAATAGTGCTCCACTTAATTTAATTTGTGTTTCTCAAATTAGGTATGTCTTCCACTTTGGAATAAAATAACAAATAAATAAAAATTATATTTATTTATTTAAATAATATTTATTTAATTATTCAAAAACTATTTGAATAATTAATATTTACCTTATTTGATTTTACTAACATGGTTAATGGGTGAATTCTTGTGAAACAATTCATGGAACAAAATTATGCCACTTGTTAACATCTAACTAGTTAACGACTCTTGTCAACTAATTAAGTGATGTACTTAACATTTAAGTCTAGACAAATGCACAACCCGAGGAACCCCGAAATATATTTTCATATTACTAGAATTTCTAAGATGGAACTGTTCAATCCATAATGCTAACCCAGTGCACAATGAGTACACTTCATATTGTGAGACTCTCTAGGTCTACGTCTAAATTGTCATATGGAACTCCTCCATACATCCGTGAACGATGCCCCACACATACGTTACGAATATTACAAAGCGGCGCGTTAGACCATACAAGTTGAGGTTATAACATATTCGTATAATCCCTCAATCATTTATATCCGGGTAGAGTAGAGAAATTGATCAACATCGTCAAATCTCCATATACCCAGTCGAAAGCTTATCTCTAAAATTGTATTTCAATAAATAATATTCCCAAACACATTTATGATAGTATTTATACTTAGGGTTAAACTCTTTTCTTAGGAATTATTGCTTATGACTATAAGTTAAACTCTTTTCTTAGGAATTATTGCTTATGATTATAAGACTTTCTAAAATACAATCTTAGAGCATTATGATATATTACTCACTCAAATGAGCTGATGGATCCCATATCTATGCACACCAGACTCCATGAGCATCGAACCATACCCAACTGTCATACCATGAAAGGTTTCTAACATGTGTGAAACCAAAGTATGGTAGATCACTCACAAGCCCATCGTGGCACTCATGTCAAAGGACCACGAATACTACTCAACTTGAAAGACAATATATGGGATGTCTATTAGAGGTCTTTATGAGTCTGTTCAGTATTCAGTCTTTACTGTATACTATATCTCTATATAAGCTTCCACTAAACTTATGGTATGCTAAGACTAACCATCTAGACCATTCAGATATAGACATACACCGATCTATATATTTATTAAGGTATTCACTGATAAGCCAACATTAGTGAAGATAGATCAGGAACATAACATTTGAGAATATATTTGCATAATGACATTTTCTAGCACTATTTGTAACTCTTTGCAACTACATCATTACTAATATATTCTCAGGTCTTTGTCCCATTTTAGACAAGGCTTTAAATTCTTAGATATAACTGACTCTTATAACCTGATAACTCTTATTAGTGCTAACTCTTAGTATTTATAACTCTCAGCGTTGCTAATTTTTAGCATTGATCTAAACTTATTTGACCAGATCTAAACTCTTTTAGATCATACAATGTCTGAAATGTTACAAGCATCTTACCATATATAAAATATAATTAGTGAATTAATGAAATGATAATACTAGTATAAATATTAAACAAATATTCATATATAAAAGGATAGCACGTAAGCATAAATCTCAACACTACTTTTCTTTGATAAGATGTCTTTCATCAACTCGATACAGTTGGGAATCTGTTTTAAGGCATTAACAGAAGAAATATTGATGTGGAACATTTTTAATACCTTTAAAAACTTGGAGAATTGGTTGTCAAGTTTCTACTAGTAAAGATGTTAGAGGAACAGAGGAAGTAGATTTTAAGGACTTAAGTCGCTCTTTTTCATTGCTTCTTCTCTCTTTTTTGGACTTGCTTATTCTCTTCAACCTTTAATTCCTTTTCATGGGGGCTCTTTTTTATTGGCGTTTTTTAACAACATCAAATACTTCTTTTTCATTCCTCAATGTGATATCTTTGTAGTATTCTATATCCCCCCTTAGATTGGCTTTCATGTTGTTTGGTAGAGATTCTAATGGACAATTATTCATTGTTGTGACTAATTGACCTATTTGAGTCTTAAACTCTGTAGTGAACTAGTTTGGATTTGTATAAAAGTTGCTTGAATCTGTAAGAGAGCATCTATTTGCCTCATCTATTGCATGAACATATCTTCTAAAGATGACTTTTTCTCTTTTTGAGGTGATGGCTATGATGAAATCCAAAAGGACTTGTAGGCCTTTATGGTTGATTTTGGTTATTGCTCTATGAAAATTTAGAGTAATTTCTCTATCCTGAAATGTAGAAGTTTTAATTGGGGTTATCTTGCTGCCTATTAAAATTTCTCATATAATGGGTTATTTTTAGGCATTGGCCATTCACATGGTTGTCTTCACAAAATCACAAGCAACAGTTTAGCTCTTCACCATGTTTACTCCAATAGCATCAAATATTTTTGATAACAAGTTGATAAGGACATATTTTTCACATAATTTTTCATGTTTTTATTTTGATATTTTAGAGTTTTATGAGAATAAATGGCTATTTATATTCATTATTATTTATTTATATGCATCATCGCTTTAGTGCCACAAGAATTTTTGCCCCAGTCTTAGAATAGTGATTAAAATAAGAAAATTAGGAAAAAAAGCCTATTTAAGTCACAGTCTACTGCCGCAACGCTAGCAAGTTACTACACCAACGATAGCCCAATACTTGCAAGACCTTGGGAGATGTTTATGAATACATTAGTGTCTTGATCAATAACAAGAACTAAAGAAATATTAACCCTAGTTTTTCTCTATATTGCTATCTTCTAAATCTCTTTACATTGTGTCATTGCTTTTATATTTTCTAAATTCATTCTTAGATTATTATTTTTTTGAATAATTATTAGAAAGACATAGTTTTATTACTTGGTTAAAAAGAAGACATTATCTTTGTGGGTTCGACATCCAACTCTTTTTGTCCCTTTATTACTTGCATATGATAGTGTATACTTGCACTCAATCATAACATATAGAATTATCACATCAAGAGGCTTGTAAATACATTAGTGTCTTAATCAATAACAAGAACTAAAAGAATTAAATATTAGAGGATTAATCATTGGAAAGCATATTGAGGGATAGTATTAACCCTAGATTTTCTCTATATTACTATCATCCAAATATCTTTACATCGTGTCATTTCTTTATATTTTTTAAATCATTCTTAGATTTTTATTTTTCAGAATAATTACTAGAAACTCATAATTTAAGTACTTGGTTAAAAAGAAGATATTATCACTGTGAGTTTGACATCCGACTTTTTTATCCCTTTATTACTTATATACGATCATGTATACTTGCACTCAATTATAAGATTTAGAATTATCGCATCACAAGTTAACTTGTACAACTAATGAAGTAAGTGCCTCTACATTATAAATACCAGTGATCTTCTTAGGAGTCATTCTCTTATATGGCCATTGGTAACTGTTAGAAGCCATCTCCTCTTATAGGTCATATGCCTCATTTGTAGATTTATTCTTTAATGCACCTCCTACAGCAATATTAACAATGGTTCTCAAGTGTCTAAAATACCTATTGCATAAGGTTTGTACAAGTAGCCACTTTGTGACTTTATAGTGTGGACATATAAGAGGATTTTGAATCATATTACACAAAAGGGTGATGTTGTTTATCATCTCGCTATCTTGGCTAATGGAAAGAATTTTGTTAAAAGTTTTAGGCCAAGTCATCCTATGTTGCAATAGAACCTAACAGTAAAGACATCAATCAACTCTTTGCCTTGTTATTAAGAAGAAAACAAATAGTTAAAGTTGCATTGCATCGTCCAAGACTCTATTATATTTAATTGTATCACAAATCTCTAGAAAACTCATGATATAATTATTCAGATTATCATTTTGGTAGCCCAATAAATTGTATTGATTCTTTTAGCATCTAGATTGTGCATAGCTTGATTTCAAAGTTTTTGGCATTGATGGCAGGTTTTGGAATGGTAGAATCAATGCTATCAATAAGTGGGACTACATAGTCTCGTAATGATCTTTACTCTTTAGCTTGATTTCTATCAACCATTATATCTTGTTGATGTTAAACTTGATTTCTTTCTTGCGGAATTCTTCTTAAGGTTTCCTTGATTTCTGGATCAAAAGAAACCAGTTTAAAACTTTTTGAGCATCGCATAAACGACTGAAAAGTAGCTGTAATACAAAAGAAAGAAGATTTTAATAATAACTGTAAAAAAATAAAAGGTTTGAATTAAGAATAAGATAGATTGGTTTTAATATTAACAAAAGTGATAGCGCAAAGGTCATTTTTGCCCTTAATGTATGGCCTAAAAGATACTTTCATCCCAATAAAATTTTTAATACTCAATTTTGTCATAATTCATTAAAGTTTGCCATCAATTTGGATGGTGGAAGGGTAAAATAATAATCTAGCCAAGCAAATAGTATGTGAAAACTAGTAACTGTATGTTTAGAGCACTATTTCCATCCAAACTAATGAAAAACTTTAATGAATTGAGACAAAATTGGGTATTAAAAATTTCATTGGGGTAAAAGTATCTTTTAGGCTATAGGTTTAGGGTACGTATAACCTTTGCCCAAAGTAATAAATAATTTCTCGGTAGTGGCGACAAAAATTTGTTCTGTTTTGTTTTAGAAATGTAAGTACAAGCTATCGCAAACAAATAATATAATGATGAGCAGAGTATCGTTCCCATGAAAAATTATTATTTAATTTGTTAAGTACTAAAATTATATCCTGTTATTCTTATTCAAACAAGTAATAACTCAAGGGAATCAAAATCTAAATTAAATAATTAAAGAAAATAAGAGTAGAATAGAGTAAGGAAAATAACAATAAATTCACCAATATCAAAAACCTAGGATTATAATTATCCTTCAATACTTCACTTGAATCTTAATTACTCCCTTTAATATAATTCATCAATATGAATTGTCAACGAAGAAGCCTAATATCTTCACAAGTCTCTTTCATTAATGAAGTGCAAATAACTTGCCTAATGAATTATCTATATTCCTATGATAATAAGATTAAAACAAGATTCATTAACAGTAGGTTCTTAAAATGGTTATATATGTCATTTAATTATATTCTTATCTTACATGATACTTAAAGTTTTTATGTATTGATCATATATCAATCTATTCAAAACTAAACACAAAAATCACTTTTTCAAGTTCACAAGTGCAACTATAAAAGAGCTTAAAAGTGAAGCAAATTGAGGAATTTTGGCACCAATTCAAACAACAACTTTGGCCTCACAATTCAAGCACCGCTACACTAAGCCATTTTTTATAAGGAAAGTTTTTATTACTTACTCTTTCCTTTTCCATTGTGGAAAATTTCAACTTTAAGTTTGGGGAAGGAAAATACTATTTGGTATTCATTTTTCGTGTGTGATGATTCTTACTCTTTATGACTACTGTTTTTAGTTGTTTTGTTTTGCATGCTTTTTTTATATTATTTTTGTTATTAGTTATGGGTTGGTTAGACTAGTGAAGAATGATGTGAAGAACAAGCATATGAAGTGTTAATTATGTAAAAGCTCATAGAGACCATTTCATTATCTTGTGTGCATAAAATAATCCGAGTGCATGTGACTAATAATTCTAGGTACACACATGCATAAAGTAGGTCACTTTTGGGGTAGAACTAGTATTGGATTAGTGTATTGAACTATTATGATGCTTACACTTTCCTTAAGATTGGTAGTTATGAGAAAGTTTTGAGACAATTTACTATTCTTTCATCGACCCCATGTTTTATGCCTTCTTGTAGTTTGTTTTCAATTTTAACTTTTGATTATGAGTATATGTCTTTAATCGAGGATGAGCAAGTATTTAACTTTAGGGGAGTTTGATAAGTGCATTTTATATATGATGCGATACCCCTCTTAATTTGATAATTGCTCATTTTGAATGTGAATATGCTTTTTTTATGTATATTAATGTCATTTTGTAGGTTTCAAGTTAATAGAGATATTTTGAATGAATATTCAAAGAAAACATAGCAAACAAATCAAATATGCTATAGTTCTATTGAACAGTACTACTACAGTACCAATGAACCGTGTTTTAGTTATAGTGCTTCGTCCTTAGGCGCTAAAAAGTGGTTCCCAGGCACCAAAAAACCTAGGTTGTGTCCTTAGGTGCCAAAAAGTGGCACCTAGGTGCCAAATCGAGTTCTTATGGGCAAAACGCTTGGCACCCAAGCCCTACCAGAACCTCAATTTCATTTTTTACTTTGTACCCTAATTTTGAAACCCATTATTGTAACTTTTAAAAAGGAGATTAAAAGCCTCATTTGAAAGGGATGAGAGAGCACAAAAAGTTAAAAGAAAACTAAGAGTTTCTAGTGAGAGAAAACACATTAGAGCTTGCAATCTTGAAATCCCATGAAGATTGAAGGCCCCGAAAGCCTTCCAACTAATTTATCAGTCTCATCTTATCTCATTTACTTTAATTTTAAGTTCTTTTTATAATGTTAGTTGTGTTGAAAATGGTTACTTTTATGAACTCTTGGACTATTGTATTTGTGCATTTGACTATGGTTAGCTAAATCATATTCTAGGGCTTAATATAACTCTACTTAATACAATGTTTTGATGTGTTATGTTGATTAATGACTATCTTGTCTATATCATTTATGTTTTTTATGAGTTTAATACTTCTAATTGGATTGGAAAATTAATTAGATGATTTTGGAATTAAAAAATATAGCCTTGATTTTATTGAGTTAGAAAACTAATAGAATGAGAGTAATCGCTTAAGGATAACTTAATGCATGTATAGATAACAAGTTAGATAAGTATATCAACTTGGTTGTGTATGCATAGGATCTCATTTGACACTTGGGAGAAGTAATGAGATTAGTTTTAAACACTTGATTAATGAATTCACAAGATTAGTTGTTAATTACTAACTATAAAAAAACATAGAAAAAGTGGAGTAAAATTAAGACCTTAGAATCCTTAACCATAGAATTATCACCTCTTTGATTTTCTAAAGGAAAAAAGACATTTGGACCCCCGTGTTATAGTGAAAGTGACTGTTTACTCACCCTATTTTTAAAATTACCTATTTTAACCCTTTTTCTATAATTTTTTTTGTTAAATTTAATTGGATAAAAGTGAAAGCTATCAATAATACCAATTGACAATAATCAAAATTTTTAAAATGGGTAATTCCCTCAAATTTAATAGAAAAGATTGTAAAAATGGGTGAAAATGGGTACTTTTAAAAATAAGGTGAGTAAACTGTCACTTTCACTATAACATGGGAGTCTAAATGTCCTTTACCTTTTTTCTAAATTGTTTATTTTAAACATATTTAATTTCTTAATTCAACTTAGTGTTTTAATTAGCCTATATAAAGTCATCTTGTTAACGTCATAGTACTTCTCATTAATTGAGGACACTAATC
Organism: Ailanthus altissimus; assembly: GCA_946807835.1. Lineage (NCBI taxonomy): Eukaryota > Viridiplantae > Streptophyta > Magnoliopsida > Sapindales > Simaroubaceae > Ailanthus > Ailanthus altissimus. The sequence goes on along the minus strand of OX327700.1, from coordinate 17,134,133 downwards.
CTTATGGGAACAATACTCACTCATCACTTTATTACTTGATCACGACTCGTGCACTTGCGATTGCAATTCACGTGTGATGAATACATGAAAATGCATATTTGTTAAGAGATTCAGTCACCATTTAATGTCACTAATTTTAGTATTTTCTTGTATTTTTAACTTGAAATAAAGTGTTCTCCTTAAATCGTGATTAATGAATGTTATTTGCACAGGTTTAGGTAAAATACACATAACTCTCAATGTAAAAATCAAAATGAAGAAATTCTTGAACCTGGAGCAAAATGACTCAATCTTACACAAACTTGAAGAATAGTTGAAAAGCCAAATCCAACATGTTATGGGCCAAAAATTGAGATACAATAGAATTAGGCTACAACTTCCACTCATCTTGACCCATCTCATGTATTTGGACCGTATCTCATAAATACGTACTCAATAGGTATAATTGGTGAAGCTGTGAAATACTGACTTAATTATTAATAACTCTTATGTCGATGGTAAAGTCCATATTAGCCGTTATCATAGACCAAATTGCATTGTAAATGGATAAAAGGGTTGTTAGCCAAAATCTGATGTATCTTTGGAATTTTGCTCATATCGCATCGGATACTCATCTAACTTGCATGAACCCAGTGCCTATAAAAAGAAGAGACAAAATTCTACAACTTTTATGTCGGCCACAGAGGTGACATCGGTCATTTATATTATAAAAAATGTGCTGCAAGTAGGTGAACGAGTTATTGGCCTAAATTATTGAAGATTGATGTCACATTTCCATTCATTACCTATATAAGGACACTCTTAGGACATTTACAACATTAGATAATTCTCTCTTATTTTCTTCTCATTAACATGTATTGTAATCTACGCTAAAGTTCTTGGTAAGGCTAAGAGATGAACTTTTATGTGTAATAAATCTACTTTTATGCTTTGATTCATTGTCAAGAGCTACAAATATTTGTAAGTTTGGTTTCGAGTAAACTCTTATCTATTTTATTTTCTATAATCCAGAGGTTATAATTCTCATGTCTTATATATATTCAGTCATGCTTTTCATATGTGATTCTTGTTGAATTATAATTGTTATTGGTTTCATTGTTTTATATGTTAATCTTTTACTGCAATATTGTCAAAATGATATATTGTCGATCTTAGAGAACTTGTATAAATGAACATGATTTGTGTTAATATTTGCAAAAGAATTTAGTCATATCAAATGCATCTGTTATCAAATATGCTATATTTTACATATCTTCTGATTGATTGTTTAGATGTAAAATTGTCAATTGAGTTATAAACATTGAATCAAAGTGTAGAGTAGATTTATAAAGCATAATTGTGATTCTCGAAGCCTTGTTTAAATCATCAAAAGATATTTTTCTCAATTCATAGATAATTCTATCTCATCCACTTAAACCAATTAATTAATTTTCTTTTTTGTTACTGCTTTAATATTTTACTTCAACAATCTATTTTGCCAAAAACGTTCTCGTGGGATCGATGCCTCAATCTATATTACGATAGTCACGTTACATTTTGAACGTAAACAGTGTACGTATAAGTTTATGAATAGTGGACTTGTGAGTGATCCGCCATGCTTTGATTTCACATATGTCAGAGACCTTTCATAGTCTGATCTTTGGGTGTTGTTGGATATGGTTTAATGGTCATAGAGTCTGATATGTGTCATATGGATGAGTTGTATATCCTAATACTCTGAGATTGTATTTCAAGAAGTCTTATGGTCATAAGAGGAAACCTTGAAAAATATTTTTCCGTAAGGTTAAACAATATTGCAAAGGCGTTTGTGAATATTGTTTACAAAAATAAAAATCTGGAGATAAGTTCATGGTCGAGCATATAACCTTAACTTGTATAGTTCAATATACCATTTTGTAATACCTATAACGTGTGTGTGGGGCACCATTCACAGAATTACGAAAAAGTTTCATAAGACAAACAGATGTGAACCTAGAGAGTCTCACAATATGAAGTATACTCTTTGAGCACTAGGGTAATAGACTGGGTTGAACAGTTCGATCCGAAAATATTTTAAAAAATTAAATTTATTTCAAGATCTATCGAGAATCACACTAGTCAAGGTTTAAGGGTTAAACCTATATTTTATTAGTTAGATTTTTTAACTAATAAGATGTTGACACTTGGTACTATGCATGAAAAAGTAAATGCAAACTTGAGTTTATGCATAGAAACATAAGTGGACATTTGGCTCTATACGTGGAAAAATAAGTAAAGACTTAACTATATGCATAGAAAAGTAAGTGGACACTTGACACTATGCATGAAAAAGTAAGTGGACACTTAACACTATGCATGAAAAAGTAAGTGGAGACTTTACTTTATGCATGAAAAAGTAAGTAGGCACTTGTCGCTATGTATGGAAAAGTAAGCGGAGACTTCACTTTATGTATGAAAAAGTAAGTAGACATTGGCCTTATGCATGGAAACGTGTGTGGACACTTGGCATTATTCATGGAAAGCTAAATGTGACAAATGGTCTTTTTTAAGTGGATTAAATGGACAAGTGTCATAGCAAAAGTTAACAAGTATATAAATAATGCAAAGTCATATCATTTTGAGTGAGCGATTTGGCCATATCATTTCTAAGAGAGAAGAGTTCTCTTTTAAAAAGCTTTAGCACCCATTTGGCCAAGAGAGAGATCACAAGAAGAGTTGCTTGAAACAAAGTTGTTAGAAATTTACTAAAGCTAACATTCCAGCTCTTTAATCCCACAGATGTTGAAGACTAGATTTTGTTTACAAATTCACTTTAAGGTGAGACCCACAAATCAATTCTACATTGAAATTATTTAAGGGTACGTTTCTATTAAATGTAATTGATTTACATTCATTATGTGTTTGTGGAATAAGAAATTAGATTTTCATTCTGTTGTGTATATTTATGTTTCATATGCGTTGAATATTTAATAAATATTATCACATGGCCCTTCAACAACAATGGTATTAGACCATATTTATGTGTTATGCAGGGTAAATAAAGTGTATTTGAATTGTTTCAAATGCCTAAGAACAATGGATAGTTCAATTTCAAGTGTTGAGAGTGCAGAACTAGTTCTTTGTTTTGGGGAATGATGGGTCATTTATGATTTGCATAAGGGTGTTCATAAATTTGGATGAACGCCGGAGCATTGGGGTGTTCAAGGCATATACTACATTTTGAATTTTTTTGCATCTAATGTTTATATTTTTCCATATAACTCTTATATCAATACCATATAAATTGTAAAATTATTTATTTTCATTATTAACCATAATGGGAGCTCTACTTGTGGGTTTAGTTGTGCTTGCGTAAAATAGATGTTTAATTATGAATCAAATCCTCATGAGATGTGGATGAGTTATAAAATCTCTCTTAATCAGATTGAAAATGTATTTCATTTTGAGAAAATATTATACATTGTTCGGCTTGTCAATACGGTGTTAGACGGGTCACCTCGGTCTTTCCTAATATTGCTAAAGCATAAGGGATTAGTCGGTGTAATTTGGACTATGTCGGTTAAACATGAGATGAAAAAAATATAAGTGAAAGTATTATCCAATATTGCTAAAGCGTGAGGGTAGTATCAATATCTTATATTTGATCATTGACAAGCTAGTCTGGAATATATTTACCAAATATTGCTAAAGTTTAAGCATAAAGTGTGATTAAGATTAATGGTAAGAGTTGCATGAAATGCAACTGACAAGAGTTATCTACCTTTTGGGTTTTACAAAGGCCAATATTGTAAAAGCATGAGGCCTAAGTAGAATGCCAATTGGATCTACTTCTCACTGTAAAGTTTAAATTTTTCGTTTGAGAGATTAAAAGGAATATGTAAAGCAATTGGAGGGCATCTTTCGAATGAAAACATATACTAGTTTTGTCCATAATCTAAAGCATTTTCAATTAACAATTTTGAAATATATTCGCTAACTTCTCCTTTTTTTTCTAAAGATAATATGGCTTTAAGCATTCCGTTGGTTCGCATACTTGATGCACACTAATTGCAAGGTATCGAGAATTACTTTGACTGGTTACTGAATCTCAGAATTATTCTGGATTCAAAGAAACTTGGATATATGATTAATCAGAATATGCTTAGAGGTGTTTCTTATAAGGCTACTCTAGAAGAGTTACTGATATATCAGAAATAGGTTGATGATGATTTAAGAGTTAAATCATACATCTTTGCCTCGATGTTAATTAAACTTTGGAGGGAGCATGTGTATATCGATAATGCAAGTAGTATCATACTCATCTGAAGAAGCTATTTAGAGATAGACCACAAGTTGATATGTACAAGATCTCTAAGATACTTTTTCAGTTCAAGGGTTAAGGGCAGTCCAGTTAGTCCCCGTGTACTTAAGATGCTTTCTTACATCGAGAAATTGAAGACTGTAGATATATCTTTGAATAATAGTTTGGGGAATAATTTAATTCTTCAATCTCTGCTAGGGTTATTTGCACAGCTTATCATGAACTTTAATAGGCAATGGTCAACTCTCATATATGCTAAGTTGCACAATATGTTAAAGATAGCTCATAAGGATATGAATAAAGAGGTTGTATCCTTTTACGTACAAGATGATACTTTATCTTTTACCTTGAAGGCTTCTACGAAGTCTAAGGCCTAAGGGTAAGAAGAATAAGAAGCAGATACCACATACGGGTCCTCAGAGAGAAGTCATATCTAAGTCCTAAGAGAAGAACAAGGGCATCAAAAAGTATTTCTATTATGATGAGGATGGACATTGATAGCCTAATTTTCTAAGGTACCTTGCCACAATCAAGAAGAACCATTCAGGTATAAGTTTTCTTATTATTAACATTTCATTAGCAATTGATGCTAGTACAAGGTGGGTATTAGATACCGCATGTCTTTTTAACATCTACAATATGTTACAAGGTTTGACAAAAGTTAAAGTATTACAGTATGGAGAAGTACTACTTTATGTTGGAAATGGTGTTTCCTAAAGGTCGAAGTTATTGGACATTTTGAGTTGTTTATCCTTTATGATAGATCTTTAATATTATAAAACTAATATTTCATGACAAACATTATTAGACAAATTATATCATTTTCTGTGTTAAACACTGAAGGTTATCATATATTTATTCAGAATCGTTCCTTGCACTTATGTGATGCAAATAATATTTTATTAGCAAAATGTCAGTTGATGAATGGTCATTATAATTTAGGTAGAATCAAAAATGTTAATGGACAGGTCAATACATGTAGTAGTTTGGGAACTTTGAATTATACAAAATTATGGCAGATACGATTAGGTCATATAAGCGTAAGAAGCCTAGCCCTTCTCATTAAGGATAGTTAGATACTTAATTTTACTATAGAACCCTATTTGATTTGTGAATCTTATATTCAAGGAAAGATGGCCAAAGCTCATTTTATAGGTGTTGGACACTATACCAACGATTTATTAGAACTAGTATATAGTAATGTATGTGGTCCAATAAATCACACTGCTATAAGTGGGTTTCGTACTTCCTCGTCTTTGTCGATGATTTGTCACGATACATATATGTGTTTCTAATGAGACATAAGTTGAAACTTTTAAAACATTTAAAGAATTTCAACATAAGGTAGAGAAGAAAATCAGCATATATATTAAATGTCTTTGATCAGATTGAGACGGTGCATGCAGAAGTGGTGAATTCACGCATTATTTGAAGGAGAATAGGATTTTCACTCAGTATAGTCCTTCAGATACTCCTAGACACAATAGTATTTCAGAGAAAAGGAATCAAACTTTATTAGATATGGTTTGATCGATAATGAGCTTCACCGATCTTTCAGAATATATATAGGGTTATGCTTTAGAAAAATAAACTGCCTATTTATTGAAAAGAGTTCAATCAAAAGCCGTTTTTACTACTCTATATGAGATATAGACTGACAAGAAAATATTCTTAAGTATGTTAATATTTTAGGTTATCCTACTTATGTAAAAGTACACAAAATGATAAACTTACACCTAAGGGGTAAAAGTATCAGTTCAATGGATATCCTAAACATTCAATGGTATATGGATGTAAAGACAGTTTTTCTGAATGAAAATCTCGAGGAAGAGATTTTCATGGAGCAACCTAAAGGTTTTACATCCAGTTTGACTTCTAATCTAGTATGCAGATTGAAGAAATCATTTTATGGACTTAAGCAGGATTTCCGAAGCTGGAATCTTCATTTTGATGAAGTCATCAGAGGGTCTGGTTTTATCAAAATCGAAGAGCAAACGTGTGTTTACAGAAAGGCAAATGGGAGTATAATTATCTTTCTTATTCTTTACATGGATGACATACTCATTATCGAAAATGATCTTGGTATGTTACAATCAGTCAAGAGTCATCTGAGTAAAAACTTTTTCATGAAGGATTTGGTTGAAGTTTTCTGTATACGAGGTATAAAGCCTTACAGAGATATAGTTAGGAGACTGATGGGACAGTTAATCTACCTATCAAATATGGCATTCATCTTTATAGGAGAATGTCTCTTCAGATGGAAAATAAGAAGATTAAAATGTCTAACATACCATATACATCAGTTGTAGGTAGCTTGATATACGTCATGTTATGTACGAGACCTGACATTAGTATGGTCATAAGTGTTATAATTAATTTCATATAGGTAGTGACCATTGGATCGTAAAATATATCCCGAAATACCTTTACGGTACAAAGGATAAGTTTTTAATTTTTGAAGAGAATAACATACAGGTGAGAGGATATACTGATTTAGACTTCCAATCTGATCTCGATAATAAAAATTATACATCTGGATATGTGTTTCTTCTCAATGGTGTCACAGTCAATTGGAAGACTGTCAAGCATATGTCCACAAGTAATTTTACCACGGAGGTAGAATTCATTATGGCTTTAGAAGCTACAAAGGAAGCGGTATATATATGCAAGTTTGTTGAAGAACTTAGAATAGTCCTAAGTTTAGTAGATCCTATCCTACTATATTACGAAAATAATAGAGTAATTGTTTAAGCTAAGAGCCAAGGGTACACCAAAAGTCTAAGCACATGGAAAAAAATGCCATATAATTAGAGAAATTTGGCTAAAAGAGATGTAATAGTTTCTAGAATAAATTGTATAAATAATATAGGACCCACTCACTAAGGTCTCAACTCTTATGGTGTTTTAGAAACACATAGAGTTGATGGATATAAGCATTAGGCTATACTGGAGCCCACAAACCCTTTGGCCCAACCAGTACTGGGATCCTTATCCCCCACTGGTCCCCACCAGTCAGGTATTGCCGCACCCAACATAACTCCACTCATGCACGAGCCTCTCCCATTGAACCCGGGATCTCGTCCTCTAGTGCCTTTCGAGTACGAGGGTGGTACCTATCGAGATGGCCAGCCTGATGGGTACAAGGATGAGTCACTAAGGCAATATAAGGGGAAGGTCCAGGGCTCGATTCTCTAAGGGTTCATGCATAAGTTGGATGTGTTGGGGCACCAGCCTAAGGATCTACTGATGGACCCCAAGAGTTGTGGTAAACCCCCACACACTCTAACAAAAATGTTTCAGGCTATACTGGAGCCTACAAACCCTTTGGTCCAACAAGCACCGTTATCTTTATCCCCTACCGGTCCTCACCAGTTAGGTACTGGCGCACCCAGCACAACTCCACTCATGCACAAGCCTTCCCCCTTGAACCCGGGATCTCATCCTCTAGTGCCTTTTGAGTACGAGGATGGTACACATCAGGATAGCCAGCCTGATGGGTACAAAGACGAGTCACCAAGGCAATATAAGGGGAAGGTCCCAGGCTCAATTCCTTGGGGTTCGTGTATGAGCTGGTTATGTGGGTGCGCTAGTGCTTGATTAGTGAGGGATGGTGATCTCGGTGCTGGTTGTACTAAAAGGTTAGTGGGCCTCACACAGTCTAACAAGAAGGCCAGCCTTTTTGTCAGAGTGTGCGGGAGCTTACATCAACTCTTTAGCGTCCACCAGAGAAGAAGATGAAGAACTGGTACACCCTACACACCTAGCTCAGGTTACCTGCATCCCCAAGGATTCGAGCCCGAGACCTTCCCCTTATATTGCCTTAGCGACTCGTCCTTATACCTATCGAGCTGGCCACTACGATGGTGGCCAGCCCGATGGGTATAAATACGAGTCGCTAAAATAATATAAGGGAAGGTCCCGGGCTCGAATTCGTAGGGGCGCAAATAACCTGAGCTGGTTGTGTGGGTGTGCTAGTGCTTGACTAGTGGTGACTAGTAGGAGATGGTGATCCCAGTGCTGGTTGGAGTAAATAGTTAATAGGCCCCACACAGTCTGACAATAAGATACCATCATGGATGGCACTAAGGCAAGTGGGAGTTGTTGGAGTTGGTGCTTACATGCCATCAAAAGTATTGTATGAATATTTATTTATGTAATTTTTTATATAATGAACATTTTAAATAAATCGTTAATAATTAATTATATGGTACTAAGCTTGTTACTTTTTAAATATTGTAGATTTAAATTAGTTTAGATCTAATATAAAGAAGTTTAGGTCAGCATTCTAAGAAGTTAAAACCTTATCTGAAATAGGGATAAAGACTTAGGAATATATTAGTAATGACATAATTGCAATGAGTTGTAAATGGTGCAAACAATGTCATTATTCAGTATGTTCTTGAAAATATCATTCCTGATCTATGGTTGCTGACACGGGTTTATTAGTATTCATTTCAGATCATTTATGTCAATATCTAGATTGTTTAGACGGTTAGTCTTAGTAGACCATTGTTTTAGCGAAAGTTTGTATAGGCATGTAGTTATTTAGTAAGGACTAGATACTGAACTGACTAACGAGGACCTCTAATAGACATCTTATAGAGCCATCAATGGAAGGTCTTTTCAAGTTTAGTATTTATGGTCATTTGATCTGTGCGCCACGGCGGGCTTATGAGTAATTCACTATGCTTTAATTCCACGTATGTCATAAAACTTTCATAATCTGACCTCTAGGTATCGTTGGGTATGGTTCGATGCTCATAGAGTTAGGTATGCGTAGATATGGGATTTGTTAGCTCGTATATGTGAGTTGTATATCCTGATGATATAATATTTTATTTCAAAAAGTTTTATAGCTATAAGAAAAAATCCCAAAAAAGAGTTCTCTGTAGGGTTAAATAATATTGTAAAGGCGTTTGCGGATATTATTTACGAAAATACAAATCTAGAGATAAATTTTATAGTCAAGCATATAGAGATTTGACAGTGAAGATCTATATCTCTGCTCTTATGGGATATAGGTGATAGAGGGATTATACTAATATGTTATAACTTGTATGATTCAACGCATCGTTCTATAATATTTGTAACATATATATGAGGCATTGTTCATGAACTTGTGGAAGATTTCTATAAGACTGAAGGGTGTAAACCTAGAGAGTCTCACAATATGAAGTGTACTTGTTAAGTATTGAGGTAGTTGACTGGGTCAAACAGTTCGATCTGAAAAAATTTTGAAAATCGAGATTTGTTTCAGGATCTTTCTGGACCCACATTAGTCAAGGTTTAGGTGTTTAACTTATATTTTATTAGTTAAAGTTGTTAACTAATAAAATCTTAACATTTGGCATTATGCATGAAAAAGTAAGTGGAAGCTTGAGTTTATGCATAAATAAGTAAGTGGATACTTGACTCTATACATGGAAAAGTAAGTAGAGACTTGACTTTATGCATGGAAAAGTAAGTGGACACTTGGTCCTATACATGGAAAAGTAAGTGGAGACTTTATGCATGGAAAAGTAATTAGACACTTGGTACTATACATTGAAAAGTAAATGAAGACTTGGCTTTATGCATGGAAAAGTAAGTAGACACTTAGCTCTATGCATGAAAAAGTAAGTGGAGACTTGACTTTATGCATAGAAAACTAAGTAGACACTGGGCCCTATGCATGGAAACGTAAGTGGAGACTTGACTTTGTGCATGGTAAATAAGTGGACACTTGACCGTATGTATGGAAAAGTAAGTGGATGATTAGTGCAATTTAGATACATGTGTTGACCCCATTTTATCTTAAGAATTGTTCTTTTTTGAGTAATTTTAGGGCTAATTACATATTGAATGTTGTTTTTATAGGGTTTAGGTATCATAAGATGGGAAATGATAAAATGGGAGTAAAAGTGGCAAGGATTTTAGAAATGAGACAAACGCCTTTACGTTCATCATCAAGCCCTAACATTAATGAGCTATAATGAATGTTGCAGCATTGCGTTTGTTGAATACTGCAGCATAGGAGAATGCCCTAGCATTCAAAGGAAGCACTATAACATTAATAACACCCCAGCATTGGAGAAGAAGAATATCACGATGTTAGGGCTATAATCGAGAGAATACCCCAGCATTAAAAAAAACATTGCAGCATTGAGCCATTTTCTAGACTTATAAAGTTTGATTTTTAGAACTCCTGACAGGCTTGGCTAGCCTTATTTCAAACCTAACCTAACCTTAACTCATTCCTAACCCAGAAATCATCTTTATATTGTGCAAAAACAACATTTAAAACTATTTCAAAAGAGATTACACAGGATTAAAGAGAACCTTGGCTAATCATTAGAGGATTTAACCAAGCTCAAGGATTGATTGAAAGGCACATAACCTTCATGAATTCGGTTTGCTTTGCTTGTATCATATTTTTTATTTTCTTTATTCACGAAACTTTTATTATGTTGCTGTAATTTAATTATCTAGGGTTTTAGAATTAAACTTAATATGTGTACTTTAGTTGTTTAATCCCATTATTATGAACTTAGCTTTTTATTCAATTTGGTTGTTATTAATGCTTTCAATATTTTAGGAATAGTGATTGGATGATTAAGGAGCACTTAGATAAACTCAAAAAAAGCATCCTAGCACTTACACCTAGACAATTTGATACATAATTGTGGAGTAGTATCTACAAGTTTCAAATTAGAATAATAATATACCTATTTGGCATGTATGGTCAATATAAATTATTTGTAATGAACCTTGATTTAATTGAATTACCATAGAATATAAGATTTTGGTAAATTAATGTATAATCGCTTGACCATCGGAAGAGGCTTGCGATGAGTTTTATGTTGTGACCAATAATTATAACTAGGGAAATAATAATAGGGATAATCAAACCATGTTGAGGGATAGTTATAATCCTAAATACTCTTCATATAATGATTGCACTTCATTGATCGCATAATATTTTTATTAACATTATTAGCCTTTAGTTTTAGTATAAATAAATATAATGAACATTTATCTAAATAAAGCAAAGAGATATAATTTTAGTAATTGGTTAAGAGTAATGCATAAATTCTTAGTAGGAAGGATACTCCACTCACACAATATTACTTGTTCACGATAGCGTGCACTTGCACTTACATATCACACACAATAAGTTTTTGGCATCGTTGCTAAAGAATTTAGTTATTCTTGCCAATACTAATACTAATCCATCTTGCTTCTAATTCAGATAATTCTTTGTACAATTACTTTCATATGTTTTTGTATAGTTAACTTTTTATTTGTTTTGATTTTGATTTTCCAGTTTATTTGATTTATTATTTATGGCGAAGCATCACCAAGTTGGACACAGACTTTTGTGAGACTTTGTTGTCCCATAATTAAGCGACATATAATCGAGCATTCGAAAACCTAATATAAATGTCGACTACTTCGAAATCCAACTAGAGGTAATCCAATTATTAAAAGCATCAGTACAATTCAGTGGGTTACCATATGAAGATCCAAGTAAGCATATTGTAAATGTCTTCAAAATTTATGAACAATACAAATACAATGGAATCTCAGATAATGCAATACAGCTCAAACGTTTTCCTTTTTCATTTTGGGATAAAGCAAAGATTTGGCTATAGTCATTACCCTAAGGATTTATTACAACATGTAATGGTTTAACATAGAAATTTTTAGCTAGATTCTTTCCACTAGCAAGAACAACATGAATTAGGAATGATATCATTTCATTTATGAAAGATAATTCAAAATCTCCATATGAAGCATGGGGGAAATTAAAAACAAAATTGCTGAGAAAATGTCCACTCCATAAGATTCTAAAATTGCTACTTGTGCAAACCTTGTATAATTGGTTAGTTGGACATTTAAGAATCATAATTAATGTTACAGTAAGGGTGCATTTATAAATAAGTGTTTTAATTATGCTTATAATTTGTAAGAAGATATAGCCTTCAACGAATATTATTGGATAGCTAAAAGTGTTGCTTTAAGAAAAAAAAAAGGAAAAGAAAACAGATCATATGTGATTTCTGCGGTGACAACTATCCAAATAGTCAATGTATTAAAACTCTACATTATATTGGAGGTTGTAGCCAATAATAGCACAACCCCACTTCTAATTTTAATTATCAAGAATAGAGGGATATACAAATATTTCTTCAAGTGGTCACCAAAAAGAAACTTTAAGACAAGTGAGTCCTCCTGAGCTTATAATAGAAAATTAGCTGCAACACGAGAAGAATTCTACCTTAAAGGATGTATTCATACAAAGCATGAAAAATGCAGATGCTTTCTTACAAAGCCAATCTACTTCTCTACAGATTATAGAGACTTGAGTTGAACATATTATAGACACAAGTTATAATCATCCTCTAAAAGCATCTAGAAAAATAAAGATCAATTCTATGAAAATTTTAAACACTATAAGGTAATCACTGTAGAAGGTGGAATGGAACAACTTATAACCACTGAGTTAGTCAAATCAAATGATGATCATTATATGGATGAAGTGAAAATAAAGAAAAAAGGGAAAGCACAAAAAGAAGAAGAAGAAGAACAACAACAACAAAGCGTTTTGAGTCATTAAAGTCTACCACTTCTACCACCCAAGAGACGTCAAAAGGAGAACCTTGATTTACAAATTTGCAAGGACTATTCCCATTGTTTCTATATCAACATGGTAATTTTAGATGAAGCATAGTCATATTTGAGGCTAAAAGTAATAGAAGCCATCCAAGCCCAAGCTCATAAAAAAGACATCGTTGTAGAAAATGAAGACTAAGAAGCAATGAGAAAAGATCAAGAAGAAACCAGTAAAAACTGGCCATTGGGGTTTAGTCTTCTAGTCCAATATTAAAGTCTTTTTGGGAAGGCTCAAAGTAAAATAGTTGTAGCTACTTCTTAAAGGTTTTCTCACGAAGCTATGAAAGTCAAAGAAAAGTAAGGTCAATACTCGTAGACATCAACTTAAGTTCTATAAGAAAGATGCTTCGAACATACAATTTTATCCTTCTTGAGCCAATAAGCAAGGCGATAAATCGGTGACGTTAAATCAAACACTACTTAGGAGGTAACCCAAGGTATATTTTATTTTGTTTAAGTCATTTTTGTTTTAGTTAACTTGTATTTATTTTATTTTTGGTGTGTGTTAAGGACATGAACAAGGAAAAATGTGAGCCAACGCCTCTACGTTCTAATAGAGAACGCCCCAGCATCAATTCCCAAGTAGTTCCAAATTTTTTAACCATTTTAATGCTAGGGCGTCCAAATGCCAACGCCTCCATGTCAAGCCAAATGTTAGGGCATCAAGAGCACAGTGCCCTTGCACTTTAAATGCCACCAACACTAGGGTGTCCACACTTTCAAAGCCCCTATGTTCAGGGAAAAATGATCAACACCCCTGTGTTATAAAAAGAAAGCAATAACGTTTATAGCTTGATAATAGAGGACCTAAATGACATAGCCTTAGATCTATAGCTCAAGGAAGTGTTTCAATTTCATTTCAATTTCTATTAGCACGAGGACCATGCTAGATTTTAGTTAGTGGTAAAGGAACACTTCCTATGTTTTGTTAGGCTACATTTAGTTGGCTTGATTTTTATCCTTGTTTCATGTTTTTATGCTTATTTTAATGTCCTTCTTTTTATGTTATTGATTTATATTTATTCTTTTGTAGTAGAAAAGTAGCGTAAACTATTCACTCTAAAAGTTTTTATTGTTTACTGCCATGCATTTCTTGTGTTGGGTTGTGATGTTGATTATTAGTCTATTATCAGAAATTGAAATCTGGCTGCGAAATGTATTTTTTAATTTCCTAGAAAAAATTAGATACCCAAAATGATTTATACACAAATGCTTAGATAGACTTTGACATTGTTTATGATCATCGAATTTTAAGCTATTAAATAAAGCTTGTGTTAGTTGAATTCTTGCTTAGAAATACTCATGCTCAAGTGGTACACTATAGTCTCGATGAATAGACAAACACTTTAGAACTTATTTGATTATTACTCGAGATAAAATTCTAGGAAATAATTGAATAAGAAGATAAAATTAGGCCATTTTTGGACAGATTGAGCCTTTCTAATCTACCTTATTGTATATTTACCTCTAGTCACTCTATTGAAGCCGAAATTACCATTTTCTTAAAAATCATATTATAAGCTTAACATTGAGTTTAAGTGCCCAAAACACCCTTTACACCATTAACATTGGGTATACTGAGAGATATTGGAATGTGTTAAGTTATAGTTGGGTGAAACTAAAAAAATAATGAAATTTAACGAATAACCGCCAATTTAAGTTTGGGAAAAAGGATTACTCTAAGTTTGGGGGAGTAGTATCAATTTGTTATTAAAAAAACAGAGAGAGAAGAAAAAAATATATTTATATATATAGAAGAAAAACAAAATAAGAGAATGAATAAATGGTTGAAGTTAGGTAAAAATATAAGTTTGGGGCTATTTAAATCAAATGTAGTAAATTCAAGTGGTAGCCAAGGGGATTTAGTGTTCATGATGTGAATTAAACCATATTTCTATCTAATAAAGACTTAATAGATTACTAAATATGTGTATTTCTATATTAGTAAAGAGATGTATGAAAAGAAAAGCATAAAGTAGTGTTTTGTGCTTAAAAATATGCCGCAACACCTCTTTTCTATACATATTGAACACTTGAGTTAATCTTGAAAAAATTCAGTTAACACTTGCTTATTTTGCACCTACACAAGGTTGATCAATTATATGGAAGAATGAAAGTACTTAATGATGGTGTTTATGGATTGTTTAGAGTATTTATTAATTCTAAAAGAATCAAGGATAATGAAGAAGTTTTTGAGACAATAATGTAATCATAGAATCAATCCAACCATTTCGTATTCATTTGAGTTTGTATATTTGTTTGTTTGTTTTTTTTATGTGTTATTCTCTCTAATTGCTAGATGACGAGCAATTAAGTTTGGGGGTATTTGATTAGTTCAATTTAGATACATATGTTGACCCTATTTTATCTTAGGAATTGTTCGGTTTTGAGTAATGTTAGGGCTAAATATATATTCAATGTTGTTTTTACAGGGTTTAGGTATCATTAGATGGGAAATGATAAAATGGGAGCAAAAAGTGCAAGGATTTTAAAAATGAGACGAATGATCCAGCATTTATCATTAGAAGCCTCAGCATTCATGAGATATGGTGAATGTCACGGCATTGAGTTGTTGAATGCCACAGTTCGAATTCTAAAACCTTTGCCATTTGAGCCAAATAAGAGAATGCCCTAGCGTCTGAAGGAAACGTTGTATTGTTGATAATGCCTCAACGTTGGAGAAGAAGAACGTTGCAACATTAGGGCTACATTTGAGAGAACGCCCCGACATCCACAAAATAACGCCACGCTATTAAGCCATGTTCTCAAACTATAAAAGTTTAATTTTTGGAACTTATAATATAAGGGCATTTTGAGTCATGTTCATTAGAAGGCATTTTTTAGCCATGTTTATTAAAGGGCATTTTTGTAATTCTTTTAACTTAAGAGCCCCCTCACTATAATAAGAGGGCTAGAAGGCATTAATAAGAGAACAATTCATTCTCCAAAAAAACCATTCTCTCTCTAATAAATAATTTCCTGTAGTATCTCTCTAGAAATCTTTAATTAGAGTTTGGAATAAAAAGATTTATGGAGCCCGTTAAACCTTCATTTGGCGTCGTCTTTGTAAAGATAAATCAACTAATTGGGTGATTTCTTAATTTCAAGCTGCAAATTAGTATGAATCTTTTCTTAAACTCGAATGTTTAAGGTTCTTAAAGAATGAAATTGTTTATGCCATTAATTGCTGTCTCTCTCATCGTGTGCATAGAAACTGCCAAATAAATTTTGATTTCATGAAGCCTTTCAATTTCTAGACATATTTGCAAACATCATTTCATATTATTCATTCATCATTTGACTTGTTGGATCTTGGATATTATAATGTATTTTCAATTCTTGAGTAATAACTGCTCTCTCATTGAAAATCATGAATACTTATATTCTTAACCTATGATGCACGATTTCTTACCAAGAATAAATAATTGATTTTGATTTTTACAAAAAGTAATTTAAAAGTAATCATTTCATGCATTTTAGATCTCCGTTTTTGAAAATTTGATAAGCATTTGCTTTTTTGATCTATGCATCAAGCTAAGCTTTAGTAATCGTTCCTGTGTGAACGTGAATTGATGTTTTCCATTTTAATAGCTTACCTGATCTGTTGCTTGGAATTTGTTTATGGTCATCATTTTATTAATTTTTTTTATGATAAATAACATATATTAATTATCATTCAAATATAAAGTGGCTACAGTAAAGATCACACGGTCAGATTTGATTTGAGTGATATAATCAGATTTGATCAAGTGATGATTAAGGCTGTGAACATGAAATGAACGGTCAGATCTAGCTTTGAGTTTGTAGCCATGATCTGATCTTGTAGTACATACAATCATGATCAGATGGATATATTTTTAGCCATTTCCATGATCATAAAAAAATTGATCATTTCTGTCGATTTGATTTTTTTGATCTCGATGATGTTTTATTTTTAATTTATCATTATGATTAATAAACAAAAATCGTATGATTTGATTATTTTAACCACTTAATTGAGATCATGATCAAGATCATGAGGTGGTCTTTTAATCAAAGTCATGATCGTATGATTCAATTATAGTTGATTATCATTGAGAATTATAATTGGATGTGATCAATTTGATACTTTTAAATTTACATCACATTACAATTCATTTTATGGTGACTAAATAGAAAACTTATGGCTAATTAATAGTCGTGTGATTTTTTTTGATCAAATCATTGATAGCCATTAATTTTCTCATTATCTTGATTTTGTAGGTCAAAACAAATGGTTATTGCTTTAAAAATTATTATCTTACAAAGTCATTATTATTTTATTTTTCTTACAAAAAGTTAATTTCATATTAAAAAAGCAACCATATATTCTAATACTACCAATTTTATTAGATCAAATAGTCATATTTATTGATATTGTTGATTTAACATTTGGTCAAAATAAAAAATCAATGGCCAAAATCCTTTTTCAAAACTCATAAAAAGTAATTTGATGTGTTATTATCATATTTTATTATTTTAATATAAAAAATGAGAAAATCGAAAGTGCTTCATGTGTAAAAGCTTAGGGCCACGTGAAACACTACTCCAAAATATATTTGAAATATTTTATTATTTCTTTATATTATTAACCAAAAATGAGAAAAAAGCATTAAAAGAGTGATGTAACAATAGTTTATTTTTATTATTATTTTATTATTTTATTAAAAAATAGTATCATATGATGCTTATTTACTTGAGAAAGGGCAATACCCCATGTCATACAACATTCCCTCTTATATTATTATTTTATTTCTAAAAAAAAGAGAAAAAAATAAAGTACAAATTTGTATGCATCCTTTGAGAAACATGTGCTATCATTAGTTAATGGTCTAATATTTTAATATTTAATATTTGATAATTATGACAATTTATCATTTGTCTTTTCTTGATACATGGATTGTTTTATCCAAATACTTTATTCATTAAAAACAAGTGTTTAAAAAGTTAAATATAACTAATTTTTATAAACCTTTGACCCATTATTATTTTATTCATTAACATATTATATTTTGCATGTATTATTATTGCTTAATTTATCATTTATTCTACTATAATTATTTTATGGGCATTTATAACAATCATTAAATTTATTATTATTATTATTATTTATTCTTAGCATCATCAAGAGATTATGCATTACAATCCTTAATTGGTGAATAAAACTTCACCCATCATTTAATTATCTCATTTTATTTTATGATTAATAGTCATCATTTATCGGTTGCTTGTGGTTATCCATTCGATCAAATGTAGGTAACATGGCTAATTTGATTGAGATAGATTATTTTCTTTATTAAATCATGTGATCACCATAAATTAGAATATCTGATCGGTGATCATCATAAATTATTTATAATGTTGTCATGATGAGTTTATTTTGAATAATTTTTACATTATTTCTTATACTTAAAATATTTTTTCATTTATAGGGAATAAAGTATTAAATAATGATTATTTATGATTAATTTTATATTTAATCATATTTACACTTTGCTCATATTTATGACATTTATTCTTTTGTAATATCTCTCAATCTCTATATGATTTAAATATTTTGTAATAATTTAATAATATATTATTGAGTTGAGACGATTGTAGCTATGATTTCAGATTGATCACGGTGATGCTGATCTATGGTGCACAACAACCTATGATTCACAATGATCAATGATTAATTTATGGTGATCAAGAGCAACCAATGAGTTTGATCATTTCAATTACCTTAAAAGTTTAATTTCATGTTATTTCAATTATTTACAATTATTACACATGACAACAACTTATAAATATCCCAAATATTTAGTTGTGCATTCAATTGTATAAAGTCTATTAAAGTAATCGCTCTAATATTATTTGAAGCAAGTGTAATTTTCTAAACTAACACAAGTAATGTTGTTTTGGTTAAGACATTTGATATTACAGATCATTTGTTGCTCTTTCCCAAAATTTTGAAGTCTTACACACCACGATGATAGACAAGCGCCAAACTCACACATCCTCTAAAGAAAATAAAATCTCCTTCTAGAAACATGAGCAAAAATCAGAGGATCTAGATAATACCTACCACCAATAAGTCGCAATAAATGAACTTACCTTAAGTTGCAGATTGGGTCTCAATAATGCAACAAAAGTTTGTTGTGCAGGCTCAGTAAATAGAACAGTTCTTTAAAGCTTTTGTGTAGTAGCAGAGCTACTTGCAAGAGAGTATAGTTAGCGCAATGACGCGAGTCACCTAAAAGAGTCAATGTATTGCACAATGAGGATGCTATTGGAATTTATTCTTACGTGTCATCCTATTGATGTTTGAATATTTTATTTTATATTATTTATACAATACGTTTTTATTAAACTGCTAATTTTATTAATTAAATGGTACAGTGCTTGTTACACTACAGACATTGTATAATTTGAAAGAGTTTAAACCTGGCCTAAAGGAGTTTAGACTAGCACTAAAGGTTAGCAATGTTGAGAATTATAATTGCTAATAGTTAGCACTATTAAAAGTTAGTAGGTTATAAAAGTCGGCAAAAATTTAAGAGTTAAGACCTTGTCTATAATGTGACATAAACTAGAGAATACATCAGTAATAATATAGTTGCAAGGAGTTACAATAGGTGCTGAGAAGTGTTATTATGCAAGAATATTCTCAAATTATATGTTCCTAGTCTTATTAACCGATGCAGGTCTGTCGGTGAAACCTTTCTAATAGACCAGTGTATACTATACCTAGATGATCTAGATGGTTGTTCTTAACTGACCATGAGTTTATTGAAAGTTCGTATAGCATATAGGTAATCAGTAAGGATTGAATATTAAACAGGCTAATTGAGGACCCCAATAGACATCCCATGAAGTCGTCAATAGTAGGTCCTCTTGAGTTGAGTAACGTACACCTGAGCGTCACGGTAGACTTATGAGTGATCCACCATGCTTTGGTTCTACATATGTTAAAGACCTTTTATGATTTGACCACTATGTGTCCCTGGGTATAGTCCAATGTTTATGAAATTCGGTGTGCACAAATATGGAATCCGTCAACTCACATGGGTAAGTTATATATCCAAATGCTCCGAGATTGTATCTCAGAAAGACTTATGGTCATAAGTAACAAACTTGAAAAAAGTGTTTTCAACAAGGGCAAACAATATCGCAAATGTGTTTGCGTGTATTATTTATAGAGATACATGTCTGGAGATACATTCACGGATGAACGCGTGGAGATTTGATGGTGATGATTTATATCCTCGCTCCTTCAAGATATAGATGGTGAAAGGATTATACATATGCGCGATGACCTCAACTTGTATGGTTTACTACGCTGATTTGTAATATCTGTAATGTGTGCATGGGGCATCGATCTCGGACTCACAAAATAGTTCCGTTTGAAAAATCCGGTGTGAACCTAGGGAGTCTCGTAATATGAGGTGTACTCGTTGTGCACTAGGGCAGTGTACCGGATTGAATAGTTTAATCTAGTAAATTCTAGCAGACCGAACATTTGCTTCAGTTTTCTTCGGGCCGTACACGTGTCAAGACTTAAGAGTTAAGTACGTCAATTAATTAACAATAGTTATGGACCAATAAGATATTGACACGTGGTGTATTGTAGAACTATCATTGTTTGATTTAAAAATTAGCAAAATGACCTTACTTGTTGGACAAGTAAGATCATTATTTTATTCATTAAATTATTTATTGAATAAAATAATAATAATAATAATACAAGATATTATTATTTAATGAAAGTTAAACAATCATATTTTATAACATTATGCATATGTTTCTTTCATTTTAATATGATTAAAATAATGAGATAAAACATATATACATGGCTTGTAAGAAGTGGGCCCAAAAGGTGCTAAACAATAAAAAAACTTATTTCCTCTTCTTCTTGACAAATTCGGCTATCACACATACACATTGTTAGGCTTTGATTTGTTTAATATAAACTTATCAAAGACAAGTACAAATTAACAAATGAATGGTGGGACCATTATGTGTAATTCAAGCAAGAAGGAATTATTTCCTATTTTGCTCATAAATCCAGCCATATTTAATTTACATATTTTGCAATACATTTATTTATTGTAAACAAATGTTTCTTTTACAAGCAAATGCCATAACATGTGGGACCTATGCTAGATAATTGGAGGGAATGCAAATGAAACAAATAAGATGAGAAATATTGCTCATTTTGAGGTGTGTATTCGGACAAGGTGAGAAAGAGAGAGCAATAAGCTTTGATTTTAAGTGTTGAGCAAAAGTTCAATGGTTGAACTAATTCTTCTCTCTTTTATAATTAGCCCAAGTGCTTAAATATTAAGCATATTAGTTTAAAAGTTAAACATATAATTCAAGAGTTGAATTCTTTATTGGAAAAGAGGTTGTTATTCTAGTTTTCTCAAGTCCATCTAGTTGAGAAACTAGAATTGTAAACGAGTTGTTTCATTATAGTGTTCTGGTTCAAAAAACTCCAAAGGCTTACTCAGGTAATAAATGGTTAATCCCTTTGAAATTTACATTTATGAGATACATGTAAAACTTATTGTGTTTATCATTAGAAAATTAGATTTTCGGCACTTCCGCTGTGTTCTATAATGTATGCGATGCATTATAAATGCATGTTTTAAATGATAGATATAATACCCACATGAATACACCTAGGTTTAATTAACTCTTATAGACGTAACCTTACAGTAACATTTGCCACCTCCGGTAATACCCCCACAAATCAATGTATTCGATGAACTCTTGCAGAGCTACCCATTCCATGCTCTAAGCACATCTTAGTCATGAAATTGCAAGAGTCTCCATTCATTGAAGAAATTGAAAATTAAAAGAAGCCACCCAATTTTCACATGCCTTATTTTAGAATGTTTGAGGGTAGTTACGATTTTGTAAGCCATGTCTACTCCTTCAAATAGGTCGTGTCTCTGGAATGCTACAACGATACCCTCAAATGTAAACTATTCCCTCTCATCTTGGGTGGCGTGGCCAAGACATGGTTCCAAAATTTACCATCTCAATTAAGCCATTTACCAGCTTCTGCAAATTGTTTGTCAACCACTTTCAGCAACTTATTAGTAACAAGCTAATGTCTTTGACTTAGCAACTGTGCAAGAAGGGCTCAATGTGACATTAAAGGACTATATACGGCGATTTAAGGAATTATACATACAGATAAAGAATTCGAATGACACCTTACCTCCAATAGCATTCTTTAAGAGATTACTACCTGACACCTATATCTATGTAAATGTTCTATGACAACCTACAAGAAGCATAAAAAAGTCATTCCGCCGTGCAAAATCTTTCATTCGCGTGAAAGAAGACATATTAAGCAGAAGTCATAGAATGTCTGTAAAACAATCACTCAAACTATACCATTTGAAGCTTAAGAACAACAAGAATCAAGTGCCAGAGTAGATTACAGAAGAAAGGTGCAATCGTTTTGCTCCCTCATTAGTTGCGAAAGGAGATTAAGCTTCAATACCACTCAGACACCCAAATTACCCATCAATACATCTGTAGAGAAGATCTAGATGGACAATAAATACAAAGGATTATTTCATTATCTGCCACCCATAAAAACTCTGGATGATCA
The DNA here is from genome assembly GCA_946807835.1 of Ailanthus altissimus. Classification (NCBI taxonomy): domain Eukaryota; kingdom Viridiplantae; phylum Streptophyta; class Magnoliopsida; order Sapindales; family Simaroubaceae; genus Ailanthus; species Ailanthus altissimus. The sequence continues at coordinate 17,111,577 of OX327700.1, read as the reverse complement.
ATGAGACAAAACAAAAAGGTATTTGTATCACAATGATCATGGGCATAACACTAATGAATGCAGAACTCTGAGAAGACAGATTGAAGACCTAGTTCGTAGATGAGTGCTAACCAAGTCCATTCTAAAGAATAAACTTTCTTCTCCACCATCTAGAAAAGTCACAATAATGAATGATAACCCATTTCCACTTCGAATATTGCCCTTGGAGAGGCGAAGATCATAGGTCCCTTGCCCATAAATGCATTTTGTATCCATGGTAGACCTAACAATGATAAAGAAGTTCATCCAAGCTGTAGTCCCAATGAAGAATCTTGCCATCAAAATAATAGGGTGGAGGTAGAAAAAACATTGAAGACACTGAAATAAACCATTTTAACCAACATGCAAGAATCCTCTCAAGACAATTTGAAAGAGACAATAGAAGATATATTCCACCAATTAAAGTAGCTTACCATCAGTGGCCAACCAGACAATAAAAATCGCACCAAAAATAAAAATAGAAGTGAAGAAAGGAAGCTTGCTTATGCCAAGCAAGTAAATAAAGCACTATCACCAGTAGCAGCTGTCTTATTTGTTTGCCAAGTTACGATTAGGGCTATAAGTTCCAATTACATTGGATTCTCAAATGAAGATTTAGTTGGCATTGTGTGTCCTCACAATGACCTACAAGTAATCATATTACAAATATCCAATTATTTTATCTCTAAAGTGATGGTCGATTACAGAAACAACGCAAATATCATATTTTGGAGTATTTTCTAAAAGATGGGTCTAAAAGAGGCAAAGACTGTTACTGTTTAAATTTGTGCTTACGTGCGATTCCTTTATGTACGAATATTTGTTTAATATTTATATTAATACTATCATTTTATTAAATCACTAATTATATTTTATATATGGTAAGATGTTTGTAATATTTTAGACATTGTATGATTTAAAAGAGTTCAGATCTAGTCTAAATGAGTTTAGATTAGTGCTGAGAATTAGCAATACTGAGAGTTATAAATGCTAAGAGTTAGCACTAATAAGAGTTATCAGGTTACAAAAGTCAGCGATATCTAAAGAGTTAGAGCCTTCTCTGAAATAGGACAAAGACTTGAGAATATATTAGTAATGACGTTGTTGCAAAAAGTTGCAAATAATGTTAGGAAATGTCATTATGCAAATATATTCTCAAATATTATATTCTTGATCTATCTTCATTGATGTTGATCTATCAGTGAATACCTTAATAAATATATAATTCGGTGTATGTCTATCTAGATGGTCCAGATGGTTAGTCTTTGCAGATTATGAGTTTAGTGGAAGCTCTTATAGAGATACAAGTATTCACAAAGGACTAAATACTGAACAGACTCACAAAAATCTCCAATAGGCATCCCATAAAACTGTCAATTGAGGGTTTTTCGAGTTAAGTAGTATTCGTGGTCCTTTGATCCGAGTGCCACGGTGGGCTTGTGAATGATCTACCATACTTTGGTTCTATACATGTCAGAAACCTTTCATGGTCAGACCGATGGGTGTCGCTGGGTATAGTTCGATGCTCACATAGTCTGGTGTACGTAGATATGAGATCCATCAGCTCATTTAGATGAGTGATATTTCCTAATGCTCTAAAATTGTATTTTAGAAAGTCTTACGGCCATAATTAGTAATTAAAAAAAAAGAGTTTAACCCTAAGGATAAATAATATCACAAAAGCTTTTACAAATATTATTTATTAAAAAACAATTCTAGAGATAAGCTTATGGTCGGGCATATAGATATTTGATGGTGTTGATCTATATCTCGGCTCTACCCGGATATGAATGATGGAAGAATTATACGGATATGTTATACCTTCAACTTGTATGGTTTAATGCATCACTTTTTAATATTCGTAATATGTGTGTAGGGCATTGTTCATGGACATATGGAGGAGTTTCATATGACAATTCAAGTATAGACCTAGAGAGTCTCACAATATTAAGTGTACTCGTTGTGCACAATGGCAGCATTATGGATTGAACAATTCCATCATAGAAATTCTAGCAAACTGAAAATTTATTTTATGGTTCCTCAAGTTCTGCACTTGTCTAGACTTAAATGTTAAGTACACCATTTAATTACTTGGTAAGAGTTGTTAACTAATTAAATGTTGACAAGTGACACAATTTTGTTCCTTGAATTTTTTCACCATGAACTTACCTATTAACTATGTTAGTAAAATCAAATAAGGTAAAAATATAATTATTCAAATAAGTTTTTTTTGAATAATTGAATAAATATTATTTAAATAAATAATAATATTTATTTAGTTGTTTATTATTTTAGTTTAGGTGGGAGACATACCTAATTAGGTATAATAGCCACAAAATCTTATTTTTTATTTTTATTTTTGGGCCACTTAATCAATTTTGGGAGCACTTATGAAGTGCTTAACACATCTAAAAATTGAATTGAATAATTGATTAACAAAAGGTGAAGCAAAAACATGCAAGGAGAACATTAGAGAGAGTTTTTCTTTGAATAAAGGGTTGTGAGAAAAACAAGAGAGAAAGAAAAAATAAATTTTTCTTATTTTTCTTTCAAGAAATAAAACCTTGTTGCTGAAAATTCAGTTGCTACTATTCTAGCTTCACAATCACACTGAATTGTTATGAACTAGAATTGAACAATAGTACACTTCAAAGTGAGCTTAAAGTTGGACTAGAAAGAATCTGAAATTAAAATCTTCACTGAAGTTTTTCAAGGGTATGTTTTTTGTCATCTTATGTTGTTAATGATATAAGTTACATGTGTATATGTTGATCATATGCTTAATTCCGCTGTAAAATCGTGTATATGATACATTTATTTAGTCTTTTCAACATGTATATAATTACATGCATACACTCTAAAATACGTTAGCAAGTGGTATCAGAGCATATTTATTGTGTTTCTAGGTTGTTAAAGTGTTATATGAAGTGTTTAGAATGCCTGAAAATAGTAAAAATTACATTTTAAAGCGTAGAAAAATAGTTTCTATCGAAAAAATACCGCGGCACTAGGAACTGAATGTTAGGGCATTCATTATAAAACGTTAGGGCATTAAAGTGCTTAACATAGGGGCATTAAAAAGGTATAACACTAGGGCGTTCTTAATGATGAACGTGGGGCTGTTTAAGTGTTGAACGTCAGGGCGTTCATAAGTCAGAAACCCAGGCCGCTTAAGGTTGAAGACCAAAAACAAATCTCTCTAAATCATATTAAAATAATATTGTATTATGAGATAATATGATATAACGATCCATCTTGTCAATACGATATTATACGGTTCACTTTGGTCTTTTACAATATTGCTACCGCGTGAATGTTATATTGGTAGCATATATTTGATGATTGACAAGTTAATCTGGAATACACTTCTTCAATATTGCTACAATGTGAGAATAAGGTGTATTTAGGATCAGTGGTAAGAGTTGCATGAGATGCAATTCACAAGAGTTATTGACCTTTTGGGTTTACAAAGGCCAATATTGCTACAGCGTGAACTATAGTAAAATGCCAATGAAATCAACTTCTTACTGTATAGTTTAAAGAATCTAAAATTATCATTTTCCTATTTGAGAGATTAAATGGATTATGTAAAACAGTGGGAGGGCATTTTTAGATTAAAAACTGTATAACTATTACACCCATGATATAAAACCTTATTTATTAGCAATTGAAATATTTTTCTAACATCTTTTCTTTTCTCTTGTCAAGATCAAATGGCTTCAAGCAACCTACTTGTTCATATCCTTGATGCGCACCAACTCAAAGGTGTAAAAAATTATGTTAACTGGCTTATAAATCTCAAAATAGTTCTTGATTCTAAGAAGCTTGGATATGTAATTGATTAATGCCTGCCCCGAGCTATTTCTGATGATGCTTCTCTGAAAGAAAATGAGACATCAAAAATGGTTGGATGACGATTTAAAAGTTAAATCGTACATCCTCGGCTCAAGGCAGACTACTCGAGGGAAGTCCAATGAGTACTCATGTCTTCAAGATCATATCTCATATTGCAAGGTTAGAAACTATAGATATCTCACTGAGCAATACATTGGGGAATAGTTTGATTCTCCAATCACTTCTAAGGTCATTTGCACAATTCATTATAAATTTCAACATGTAAGGATTGACCCCTAATTATATTGATCTACATAACATACTAAAAATAACTCAAGTGGACATGCATAATAGGGCACGACCTTCTATATTCAAGGTGCTTTATCTTTTGTCCCGAAGAATTCTAAGAAGTTCAAAGGGAAGAATAAAAAGAAAGCAAAGTATGCACCCAAAATGGGTCCTTAAAAGAAAAACATGTTCAAGCCCCAACATAAGAACAAAGTAAAAGGAAAATGTTTCCACTGCAGTGAGGAGGGGCATTGGAAGCGGAACTGGCCAAAATGCCTTGCCACGATTAAGAAGATCTCCTCAGGTATGCATTTGCCTATCATTGACATTTCTTTAGCATTTGATGCTAATACTGGCTGGGTATTAGATACTTTTTGTCCTTTTTATATCTGTAATATGTTATAAGGTCTAAAGAAAGTTAGACTGTTACAACTTGAAAAAGTACAGCTTCGTGTTGAAAATGAAGATTTCCTACAGGTCGAGGCTATTGAACGCTTTAATTTACTTTTTCCATGTAATAAATTATTGTATTGAATAATTATTATTATGTGTCAAACATTATCTGGAAAATTATTTCCATTTCTGTTTTGGATAGTAAGGGATATCATATGTATGTATGAAACCGTTCCATATATTTGTATGATTTAGATAATATTTTATTAGCTGAATGTCAATTGATTAATGGTCATTATATATTAAATATAGCAGAAAATGTCATGAATGTATGGGAGAATGCTAATAATAACTCGAGAACGTTAAATGATACGCAATTATGGCATATGAGATTAGGTTATATAGGTGTGAGACACCTAATCCATCTGATTAAGGAGGGTCAGATACCTGATCTGACTATAGAATCTTATCAAGTTTATGAATCTTGTATTCAAAGGAAAATTACCAAAGTTATATTTATTAGTGTCGGACATCGCGCTACTAATTTATTGGAACTTATACATAGTGATATATCTGGTCCAATAAATCACACTGTAATGGGTGACTCTAATGAATTTTTAAATCATTTAAAGGAGAATGAGATTCTTGCTCAATATAGTCCTCAAGGTACTCCATAACACAATGATGTTTCAAATAGGAGGAATTAAACTTTATTAGATATTATTCGATCGATAATAAGCTTCACTGATTTCTCTGAATATCTATGAGGCTATGCTCTAGAAACTGCTACTCATATATTAAATTGAGTTCCATCGAAAGCTGTTCTTTCTACTTCTTATGAGATATAGAATTGAAGGAAACTGAGTCTTAAATATGTTAAGATTTGGGGCTATCTTGCTTACGTAAAAGTTATGTAACAGGATAAACTTGCACTTAAAGGATACAAGTATTGGTTCATTGAATATCCAAAGAATTCAATAGGGTACCAATTCTATGATTCTGAGGAAATAAATGTGTTTGTTGCTCGAAATGCCACTTTTCTAGAGAAATAGTTTCTCATGAATCGTGGAGATTGTAGAAAGATTGAATTAGATAACTCAATTAGGATGTAAATGAATCAACGATGGAGCTGTAGGCTCAATCGAGCAGAATACCTTTAACACACCTTCCAAGTAGGTTAGAAAGGATATCAAGGCCACCTGATAGGTATGGTTCACTACTTAAAGGTACTTTTGGTGTTTTCTTAATTGAAGAAAATGATCCTTTGACTTATAGAGAGGCAATGTTGAACACCGATTCAAAAAAATGGCAAGAATTCATGAAATCACACTGCAATTGTAATATATGAGATTAAGTCATATAAATGTGAGATGCCTAACCCGTCTAGTTGAGGATGGTCAAATACATGTTATTACCTTAAAGCCTTATCCTGTTTGTGAATCTTGTATTCAAAAGAGAATGACCAAAGCTCTATTTATTGATGTTGGACACTGCTCTACTAATTTATTAAAATTTATGCATAGTGATGTATATAGTCCAATAAATCACACTACAATACTTTGTTATCTTTATCAATGATCTATCATGATTTGAATATGTATTTTTTATAAAACACAAGTAAATTTTTTTTAAAAGTTCAAAGAGTTTTGACTCAAAGTAGAGAAACAAATAGAAATGTATATCAAATGCCTTCGATCAGATTAAGATGGTGAATACATGAGCAGTGAATTTTTAGATTATTTAAAGGAGAATAGGATTCTCGCTTAGTATAGTCCTCCTCTAGGTGCTCCACAACATTATGGTGTTTTAGAGATGAGGAATCAGACTTTATTGGATATAATCCAATCGATGATGAGCTTTACCAATCTCCCTGAATTTCTATAAGGCTATACTTTAGAAACTTCTGCTCATATATTGAACAGAGTTCGATTGAAAGCTGTTCCTTCTACTCTTTATGAGATATAGAATGGAAGAAAATCGAGTCTTAAATATGTTAAGATTTAAGGCTGTCCTGCTTACGTAAAATTTACGCAATAGGATAAACTAGCACCTAAATGATACAAGTATCGGTTCATTAGATGTCCTAAGAATTCAATGGGTACCGATTTTATGATTTTGAGGAATGGAATGTGTTCGTTTCTCGAAATGCAACTTCTCTACAGAAACAGTTTCTTATTAATCATGTAGATTATAGAAGATTAAATTAGATAAACTTAATCAGGATATAAATGAACCAACGATGAAACCTCAAGCTCAATCGAGTAGAATACCTTTGACGCACCCTCTACGTAAGTCAAAAAGGATATCAAAGGCACCTGATAGGTGTGGTTTAATACTTGAATGTGCTTTTGGTATTTTCTTGATTGAAAACAAATCATCTTTTAACTTATAGAGAAGCGATGTTAGACATCGATTCTCGAAAATAACAATAGGTCATGAAATTTGAGTCTGACTCAATGTATCAAAATCAAGTATAGGTTCATTGGACATCCTAAGAATTCAATAGGGTACCAGTTCTATGATCCTAAGGAACAAAATGTGTTCGTTGCTCAAAATGTCACTTTTCTAGAGAAATAATTTCTCATGGATCATGGAGATTGTAGAAAAATTAAATTAGAATAACTCAATCAGGATTTAAATGAACCAACGATGAAACCTCAAGCTTAATCAAACAGAATACCTTTGACACACCTTTGACGTAGGTCAGAAAGGATATCAAGGCCACCTGATAGGTAGGATTCAATACCTGAAGGTGTTTTTGATGTTTTATTGATTAAAGAATAAGATTCTCTAACTTATAGAGAGGTGATGTTAGATATTGATTCGAAAAAATGATAAGAATCCATGAAATCACACCGTAATTGTGGCATATGAGATTAAGTTATATAGGTGTGAGACGCTTAACCCATCTAGTTAAAAATGGTCAGATACCTGATATAACCATAAAGCCATATCCAGTTTGTGAATCTTATATTCAACGTAAAATAACCAAAGTTCTGTTTATTGGTGTTTGACACCGCGCTACTAATTTATTAAAACTCGTACATAATAATGTATGTGGTCTATTGAATCACACTGCAATGAGTGGCTTTCAATACTTCATTATCTTTATTGATGATCTATCACAATTTGAATACGTGTTTTTTATAAAACACAAGTCAGAAACTTTTCAAAAGTTCAAAGAGTTTCAAATCAAGTAGAGAAATAAATCGAAATGTATATCAAATGCCTTCGATCAGATCGAGGCAGTGAATACATGGGCAGTAAATTTTAGGATTATTTAAAGGAGAATAAAATTCTTGCTTAATATAGTCATCCAAGTACTCTACAACACAATGGTGTTTCAGAGAGAAAGAATCAGACTTTATTGGATATTATTCTATCAATGATGAGCTTCATCGATCTCCCTAAATATCTATAGGGCTTTCCTCTAAAAACTGTTGCTCATCTATTGAACAGAGTTCCAACGAAAGCTATTCCTTCTACTTTTTATGAGATATAGAATGGAAAGAAATCGAGTCTTAAATATGTTAAGATTTATGGCTATCCTGCTTACATAAAAGTTACGCAATAGGATAAACTTACACCTAAAGGATACAAGTATCAGTTCATTGGATGTCCTAAGAATTCAATAGGGTACTGGTTTTATGATTCTGATGAATGAAATATGTTCGTTTCTCAAAATGCAACTTCTCTAGAGAAACAGTTTCTCATGGATCATGGAGATTATAGAAAATTGAATTACATAAACTTAATCAGGATGTAAATGAACCAATGATGAAACCTCAGGCTCAATCGAGAAGAATACCTTTGACGCACCCTTTACGTAGGTTAGAAATGATATCAAAGCCACTTGATAGGTGCGGTTTAATACCTGAAGGTGTTTTTTGTGTTTTATTTATTGAAAAAAAATGATCTTTTAACTTATAGAGAGGCGATGTTGGACATCGATTCTGAAAAATGACAAGAGGTTATGAAATTTGAGTCTGACTCAATGCATCAAAATCAAGTCTTGGACTTGGTTGAACTTCCTCAAGGAATTATTTATATTTGTTGTAAATAAATTTAAAAGTAGAATCGTGGGTAGATGGGAAAGTAGAGACTTTCAAGGCATGTTTGGTGGCGAAATATTATATTCAGTAATTTGGGATCGATTATGAGGAAACCTTCTCACCAATATCGATACTTAAGTCAATTTGAATTTTACTAGCAATTACTGCATATTATGACTATGAAATTTGTCAAATGAATGTAAAAACAACGTTTCTAAATGGTTATCTTAAATAAGAGCTTTATATGGAACAATCTGAAGGTTTTGCATCTAGCCAAAGTTTTGGTTTAATATACAAATTGAAGAAGTCTATTTGTAAACTTAAGCAGGCTTTTTGAAGTTGGAATCTTTATTTTGATTAAGTAATCAGAGGGTCTAGTTTCATCAAGAACAAAAAAGAATCATGTGTATATAAAAATAGCAGTGGAGTATGGTAGTCTTCTTGGTTCTTTATGTGGATGACGTACTTATTATTGAAAATGATATTGATATGTTACAGTCAGTTAAAAGTTACTTTAGTAAAAATTTCTCTATTAAGGAATTGGGACAGGCTTCCTAAATTCTGGGTATAAATCTTTATAGAGATAGAACTAGGATGTTTATAGGACTCTCTTAATTATCGTAGATAGATAATATCTTGGAAATGTATAATTTCAATAACTGTAAGATAGTTAATATACCTTTTAAACAAGACGTTCATCTTTCAAGAAAAATATGTCCTTAGAATGAAGATGAAAAGGTTAAAATGTCTAACATACCATATGCATCAACTGTAGAGAGCTTAATGTAAACCACGATGTATACAAGACCTAACACAGTATGACTATAATTGTTACAAGCCAGTATTAGTTTGATCTAAGCGAAGACCATTGGATGGCTATGAAACATGTCATCAAATATCTTAAAGGTACTAAGGCCAAGTTTCTGATATATGGAGAAAATGACTTCCAAGTGAGAGGATACACAGATTCAAACTTCTAGTCTGATCTAGATTATAGAAAGTCTACATCTGGGTATGTATTCGTTCTCAATGGTGCTGCATTTAGTTGGAAGAGAAACAAACAGTCATCCATGGTTAATTCTACAACAGAGGCAAAATATATTGCAGCTTCAGTAGCAGCAAAAAAAGTGTGGATGTGCAAATTTGTTGCTAAACTTGGAATAATTTCAAGTGTAATGAATCTTATACCATTGGTTTATGACAACAACGGAGCCATTGCACAAGCTAAAGAGCTGAGAGTACACCAAAAGTCTAAGCATATGGAAAGAAAATACCATATCATTAGAGAAATCTTGACTAAAAAAGATGTAATATTTATAGAGTAGACTCTATAAATAATGTAGCGAACCCATTTACTAAAGTCTTAACTTCAAAAGCATTTAAATGACATGTGGAGTTAATAGCTATTCGATACCATCATAAATAGCACAAAAGCAAGTTTGAGTTGTTGGGATTTATACTTACATGCTATCCTTTTATGTATAAATATTTATTTAATATTTATACTAGTATTATCATTTCATTAAATCACTAATTATATTTTATATATGATAAGAAACTTGTAACATTTTAAACATTGTATGATTTGAAGGAGTTCAGATCTAGTCTAAATGAGTTTAGATTTGTGCTAAGAATTAGTAACGCTAAGAGTTATAAATGCTAAAGAGTTGGGACTGATAAAAGTTATCACGTTATAAGAGTCAACGATATTAAAAGAATTAGAACCTTATTTAAAATAGGACAAAGACTTGAGAATATATTAGTAATGATGTTATTGCAAATAGTTGTAAATAGTGCTAGAAAATGTCATTATGCAAATACGTGCTCAAATATTATGTTCCTGATATATCTTCACTAATGCTGATCTATTAGTAAATACCTTAATAAATATATAAATTAGTGTATGTCTATATCTGGATGATCCAGATTGTTAGTCTTAACAGACCATGAGTTTAATGGAAGCTCATATAGAGATATAGGTACTCAATAAGGACTGAATACTGAATAAACTCATAAAGACCTCTAATAAACATCCCATAAATCCGTTTATGATGGGTCTTTTAAATTGAGTAGTATTCGTGATCCTTTGATCTGAGTGCAACGATGGGCTTATGACTGATCCACCATACTTTGGTTCCACATAAGTTAGAAACTTTTCATAGTTTGACCACTATGTGTCGTTGGTATGGTCCAATGTTCATGGAGTATGGTGTGTGATAAGCATAAATTATATCTATTATTTTCACTTCCTTAACTTGATTAATTGCTCATTTTAATAAGAATATGAGACTTTTCATATGTTTTATTGTTATTTTATAGGTTTGAAGTCAATTAAGCAATTAGAGATGAAAACCTAAGAAAAACAAGGCAAAATTTTCAAATTAAACAATGCGCGTGAACAGTGCCGGGGAACAGTGTCGCATGAACATTATTCCATGAACAGTACCCCGCATTATAGTGTTCGCAACAGTGGTGAGCAGTGCGATTTTTTCTAATCCTAAAAGAAATACAATTCTAATACTCCAATCAATCTCTATATAAAATTCATTCGTTTCAGACCTCAAAGAGACGTAATTTAAGGCTCTTAGAGTCACAACATAATGAAGAAGAGCAATTTTAAAGAAAGAAGCAAGGGAAATTCAAGGAAGCAAGAGATTATTGGCAAATCTTTGACGTATCAACCAACTGCGAATTGACGTCTATATTAGTTTGCTTTTGGTTGTATCATATTTATTTTATTTTTCAGCCATAATTCTCTTGTTATCATGAGTTAAATTTATTAGGATTATTACTTGAACTCAATATGTGAGTTTAATTGTTGGATCTATTTAATATTTATTTGAACTTAATTCTTCATTATTCAAATTATTTATTCTTAGTGCTTCATTATATCAAATCAATATTATGATTGCTTTGGTAATACTTCGATAAACTTGGAAGAGATGTCATTGTATTTAGACTTAGATAATTTGATGCATGATTGTAGAGTAACATTCAATGTTACATATGTAAGTTTCGAATTAAGATAGGAATATACCTAATTAACATGTATGGTCAATAAGACTTGTTCACAATGAATCTTAATTTATTACAAGTACCATATGAATATGAGTATTTGGTGAATTATGATATACTTGCATGACCTCGGAAGAGGCTTATGAATATATTAGTGTCTTGACCAATAATAAGAATTCAGAGATATAAATATTAAGAGGATAAATCTTTAGAAAACATATTGAAGGATAGTAATTAACCCTAAATTTTCTCTATATTTCTATTTATTTTATTTTATTTGAGTTGTGTCATTTATTTTCTGTAGTTTATTTTACTTAAATTTATTGCAATATTAAGATTTAATTTTTCTGAATAATTAAAAGAAATATATAATTTTAGTATTTGGTAAAAAATAAAAATTATGCCTGTGGGTTAGACATCCAACTTTATGGGTTCCTTTATTATTTGTTACGATAGTGTATTTGACAGTGTTGATCTATAACTCCGCTCTACCCAGATATGAATGATAGAGGAATTATACGGATATTTTATAACATCAACTTATATGCTCTAACACGCCACTTTATAATATCCGCAACGTGTATATAGGGCATCGTTTACTGATGTATAGAGGATTTTCATATGATAATTCGAACATAGACCTAGAGAGTCACAATATGAAGTGTACTCATTGTGCACTTAGGTAACTTTATGAATTAAATAATTCCATTCTAAAAATTCTAACAAACTAAATTTATTATATGGTTTCTCAGGTTGCGCACTTATTTAAATTTAAATGTTAAGTACACCATTTAATTAATTGACAAGAGTTATCAACTAAATAAATGTTAACAAGTGGCACAATTTTGTTCCATAAATTATTTTACCATGAATTTACCTATTAACCATGTTAGTAAAATCAAATAAGGTAAAAAATTAATTTTCAAATAATTATTTTTGAATAATTGAATAAATATTATTTAAATAAATAATAATATTTATTTAATTATTTATTATTTTAATGTAGGTGGGAGACATATACCTAATTAGGTATAATAGCCACCAAATATTATTTTTTAATTTTTTCGCCACTTAGTCAATTTTTAGAGCACTTGTGAAGTGCTTAATGTTAGAGTGTGTGGGACCCACCAACACTTTGGTCCACCAATTGGATGACACCTTAGAGCCATTGACGTCCCAACACACAATTCCTCAAGTTACTTGCACCTCTAAGGAATCAAACCTCCGCCCTCATCCTATGGAGGCCTTATAGGCCTTTAGAGGTTCGTCCTTGTACCCATCGGGCTAACCTAGTGGCTTCGAGGTATCACCCAGTTAGTGCACCAAAAAGTTGGTCAGTCTCACACACTCTAACACTTAACACACCTAAAAATTAAATTGAATAATTGATTCACAAAGGGTGAAGCAAAAACGTGCAAGGAGAAAGCATTAGAGAGAGATTTTTGTTTTAGCTAGTTTTTCTTCGAACAGAGAATTGTGAAAAAACATTAAAGAGAGAAAAAATAAACTCTTTTTATTTTTCTTTCAAGAAACAAAACCTTGTTTCTAGAAATTCAATTCCTATTATTCTAACTTTACAATCTCACTGATTATTGTAAACTAAAATTGAACAATAGTATACATCAAAGTGAGTTCAAAGTTGGAGTTAGAAAGAATTTGAAATTAAAATCTTCACCAAAATTCTTCAAAGGGTATGCTTTTTATCGTCTTATATTATTAATTATATAAGTTATATGTGTATATGTTGATCAAATGCTTAATTCCACTGTAAAATCGTGTATATGATACATGTATCTAGTCTTTTCAACATGTACACAATCACAGGCATACACCTTAAAATACGTTAGCAGTTACAAGCAAGCCACATGTGGTCGCCTTTAACAGCATCGAGACAGTTCCAATGGGATCAATCCGTCTGTAAGTTACTGCCACACAAAGAACCCGAACAGTCAATTTCTTATTATAGGTAAAGATTAGGTGCACCAAATGCATAGAGTGATATCTACTTTACACCAAAAAATAAGATGTAAAGCTAAAAATAGTATAAATATAGCAACCGTAAAAGCAAACCAACAAATAGCAAAAAGGTGCTACTAGTTAACCTTAAAAGAAGAGAAAGAAGTGTATTGGCATACAAATAATTCTACTTCACCATCTGTATTAGCAATGATGCAAAATCTTGTAAAATAACAATTACAGTCATTTTCAAAAGGTGTAAAAAAGAGAAGGAGGCAGTACACAAAGGGGCAAAAAGAGATAAAGAAGTAGAAGATGAATGCAAATGAAGTCGCAAAATTGCGAGTTGAAGAGTTTTCCCAAAAGACAAGGAAGAACTTGCCAAGCCAAAAAAAGGCACGATTAGCCAAAGTTGAGCCTACAAATGAAGTTCCTCTGAGCCCTCTAAAATCAAATTATAAGATTCTCATAGGAACTAAATTGCAAGAAGAATACTTGATAAGTTAGTCCAACTATTGCAAGAAAATGCCGATGCTTTCGCCTGGAGCAATGACGGCATGCCTAGAGTAGATCCAAAAGTTTCTTTCAATTTCTTAAACCACAGTAACTCCAATAAAGTAAAAGAAGCTGTGTTTTGCACCTAAAAGAAATAAAGTTATAGACGAGGAAGTTGAAAGATTACTAAAAGTCAAGTTCATCAAAAAAGTCCATGGTGTAAACAAAAAATGGCAAATTGAAAGTTTGCATCGACTTTACAAACTTGAATAAAGCTTACCTCAAAGATTCTTTTCCTCTCCCAAAGATCGATCAGATGGTTGACGCAACTACTGGATACGAGATAATGACCTTCCCAAATGTATATTCAGGCTATAATTAGATACCTATAAACCCAACTGACGAAGAACAAATAGCTTTTATTACTGAACGAGTAATGTACTGCTACAAAGTAATGCCTTTTAGCCTAAAGAATTCTAGTGCTACTTACTAATAAATAATGACAAAAATATTCAAGAGTATGCTGAGGCGAACCATTGTGGTTTACATTGATGATATGATCATCAAAAATAAAAAAAGGGAAGACCATTTTCAACATTTACAAGAAGTGTGAAGTGTTTAACATATTTATAAATTACAAGATAAAGCTTAACCCAATAAAGTGCGTGGTTGGAGTAACTTCAGTGACCTTCTTAGGACACGTAGTTAGTCAACAGGGAATCGAAGCCAACCTTACCCAAATTAAAGCTCTCCAAGATATGAAAGAACCAACGAGTGCCAAGGAAGCCTAAATGCTAACAAAACGAATAGCAGCACCAAACAAATTTATATCAAATATGTTGCATCAATACAAGCCCTTCTTCTACATCTTCAAGAAATCCATCAACAAAGAAGTGGGAACCTGAACAGTAGAAAGCCTATCAAGAGTTAAAGAAGTATTTGGCAAGGATCACCAATACTCATTGAGAGAAAAGAATATCAAGAGTTTAATATTTTATCATCCAATAAAACATGAGTGTTAGAACGATACTCATTGAGAGAAAAGGATCCCCAGATAACTCACAATCTTACACTATCAAAAGTACTAATACTCGTGGAAGGAGCAATACTCGCGAAGGAAATATGAGAAGTACTCTCAACAGAGGCTGAGGCAGTATTCGCAGCAGAGGTTGTACTCGCAAAAGGAATAGTACTCATAGGAGGACTAATACTTGCAATGGGAGCAGTACTCGTTGTAGAGGCTGTATTCATAAAAGGAATAGTACTCGCAGGAGGACTAGAACTTGCGGTAGGAGCAAATTTAGTTTGCTCACTTAAACCTGAAAATAAATAAAAGATGGAACAGATAACAAAACGCATATAACATGACAAAAGCAAAAACAAATATGTGAAATATAATGATGCAAAACTCGTGATTTTAAGGTAAGCCCTTACCATCAAAAGAATCATCCAAGGACTTTTCTAGCTTCACCTTTATAAAGAAACCAAGCAAGCAAAAAGAAACACGATCAAGCTTCTTCTTCCAAGAAGTAGAAATCACAGAAGGGGAATAAAAAACTTTCTCTTTGAGGAGAGTTTTTCAGTAGATTGGCTTATAAAAAAAAGTAAAACTTTGATAAGCTATACACAAGTAGAGAAAAAGAAAGAGAAACAAAAGAAACCAATAACTAAGAAGAATACAAAAATTCATGAAAACCTAAAAGCACTGATACATTAGGTGTTTCCTCAGCAATAACAGAAGCTTTAACAGTAGACTTTGAAGCAGAATAATACATATAATTCTTCTTTTCTGGGTCACGTCTATGCACGCCTTTAGGTAACTCGTACATAGAATACTTCTTATTATCCAAAGCAATAATAAGGGAACTGTTAAAAGAAAACATGCAAATACAGTGTCAATCAACACTACCCTAAATAACAAAAAAAAAAAAAATAGAAAGAAAAGTGTGACAAATAGCAAAAACCGACATATTTGCATGATTATCACAACACATGCTCAAGAAAAATATTGACGAACACACCATAAACTGGCTCACAAATCCAAATCAGATTTCCAAATCAAACAAAATAAAGAAAACCCACTCAAAGTTCACCATACAATAAACTCAGTTCGAAATCAAAACAATTATGTCAATATGCCAAGTTGACAAGACAAGCTCCATAAAGAAATAATTGGATAAGACTAAAATTTTGAATACAAAACAAAAAACATCGAATATGGTATCCCAAACAAGGTGTAAGGTTTCCATATCAATATACGATTAGTAAGGATTATATCAAAAAGAAAACCAAAAATGACAGTATTAGCATAAACTGTCAACATAAAACATTTTCCTTAAAAAAAAGAAAGAAAAAAGGAAGAAAGAGGTGCTCAACGTTAACCACAAATCAAAATCATCAAACATCAAACAAACCCTAAAATACTCCATCAAAATCCATTATTAGCACTTCAAGTACAAAATACACACAAACACAAAATGGGTCGGACACTACACTGTCAATAACCCATACATGCAAAGCCACAATCTAAAAAATAGAACAAAAAATAAACATCATCTCAACTATTTTAAAATAATAATAAAATAAATATATATAAAGTGTAGACCAACAAGTACGGTCGCCGTTTATCAATAAGGAAACCGCAAAGAAATGTGTGAGCCATCCACCGTCTGTTGCTCACACAAGCAATACGAATATTAAGGATAAGAATCATGAAGGCAAGGCAACTAGAGGAACTTACATAGATTTCACAAAACTAAAACGTTGCTTTCAAACGAAAGCCTAGCCGTTCGCTGTCCCGTTCACCTTACTTACTCGCCGCTCACCGTCCTTGTTCACCACTGGCCTTTTCTTGTGCAACACTCGTTCACAGTTCATCCGACAAACAAAGAAACCTACTGCTGCTTGCCGAGAACAAAGAATAAAAAAGGAAAAAAAGAAAGAGCTGTGTTCTTTAGTGTAAATGGGTTAAGAAATGAAAAGAAGTCTGATTTTGCTTTAGTTAGAGAAAACATAGGAAATGAGGCAAATAATAGACACATACAAAACGAAGAGAATTAGCAAAAGATGTGTACACACAAAATTAAGAGGGAAACAAAAAGGTGTATCTCTAAAGGAATTTTTTTTTTCCTTCTTATTGGAAACCCAAAAGTCTCCCTTAATAAATAATGACAGGCAATAAGAAAGAAGTTTCTAGGGCACGCTAGGTAACACAAGGAATAAAATTCATTTGTTTTGAAAAAAGATTTTTATCCCTTGTTGGGAAACCTTTGGAGTCGCCCTTCAAATCTCTAAAATGTCCTATGTTCAAAGTATATTTTAATTGCAAACGTGAGCTATTATGAAATCATGGATCATGGGCTTGCAAAGAGGCAAGAAGGAGTTGCTTGCAGGGCCATTAGGAACAAATTGCTTGTGGGCCAGAAAGAAGAAGTTGCTCATGGTTAGAGATTGGCTTCTCAAATAATGAGCCTAACACAAATAATAAAGTTTATTCTTGTAAAAATTAAATGAATAATTTATTTTATTTTTTACATTAAGAAATTCTTAATTTATTATATTTAACTTATTTCATAATTTTTATAAAATAGACTATTTAAAAGGAGAATAAGTGTAGGAGTTATAATAAATCACTTTTTTTTTATAAAAGCCCATTAAAGATATAAAAGGCCTATTAGGGGGTAGTTTTATAATTCTTTAAATTTAAGAGCTCTCCTCTTACCATAAAAGTGAGACCCAACAGCATTAATAAAAGAATAATTCATTCTCTAAAAAAATCACACTCTCTCTAACAATTAATTTCCTCCAACATCTCTTTAGAAATCTCCAATTAGATCTTGGAATTAGAATATCTATAGTGCCCGTTAACCTCCAAGACCCACGATGCCTGAAGAACACAAGAGAGATATCAGTAAGCCATATTCCAAAAAATATGGACACACAAGACTCCCATGATACCATTTCTTAATTTTTTACCTCTTGCTCATGCTAAAATATGGGGACTAACCAATTGACCAAATAATATATAAAAGGGAGCAAGGAAGTCATACATGAGAGAGGTGAGGATACTTTTCAAAAAAAAAAGAAAAAAAAAAGGCAAGACCAATTTTCCGTTACTAGCTTTCTTACTTCTCTCTTCTGAGTTAAAACAAAAAATAGTAAAATTCACTTAAGCATTGGAAGATCAATGTTGGAGCAACCACTAACTCAGCTTTTATCGAAGTTTGTAAGTTTAGAAAATTTACTGCAGAGATCTTGGGGATGAATTAAGGAATAGAAGACATCATTTCCAAAACAAATTCATATGCTAGATCTGCCTATTGTTCCCTCACATGCCGAGATTGCAAAACCACTAACAAACATTGCAAAGTCAAGTTACAGATATACTTGATAGGAGAAACTACCTGAGATATACTAGAGTCATAACTGGGGAGTAATAGGTCAAATGTTGAATCAAAGAAGAGAGCCTCAACTCAGTCCCAAGTTGGTGATTTTGGTCGCACAAAGATGTACGCTCTGGTGCTTGATAAGGATAACTTCGATGAAAATGGCATACGTTGCCTATTGAGGGAAAAACATGGGAGCAAATAAGATACTATTATTAGAGATAGGGCATGAGAACTCACTATAAGGAGAAGATGAGAAGTTTGGAAAAACCTTTGTAGGAGATGATAAGAGGAATACTATAATAAGAGGCACCGTGGGTCCATCAAGTCCTAAACCCAAGAGAATATCATGAATGACCTTTCTACATTCTTTTAATAATTTACACTAATAAGCAATTGCTATGGTCGGTGCTTACATGCTATCCTTGAATGTACATATACTTGTGTATTAATACAAGTGTACATTCCTATTAAATTGCTAATACCTATTTATATGTTATTATGCATGTAACGTTACAGACATTATAGATCTGAAAGAGTTCGGATCAGATCTAAAAGGGTTTAGATAAGGGTCACGGTTAGCCACGCTGAGACATATAAATGCTAAATGTTAGCACAGTTAAGTGTTAGCTAGTTATAATAGTCAACAGATCCAAGAGTTGGAGTCTTGTCTGTAATAGGACATAGACCTGTGAATATGCTAGTAACTGCATAGTTGTAAGAGTTGCAATCGGGTGCCAGCAAATGCTAGTTGCGCAAGTATGTTCTCGGATAATTGTCCCTGATTTATTTCTGCTGATGCGGGTCTATCGGTGGATACATTTATATATATATATATCAACATATGTCGTACATATAAGTTATAGACAGTCGTTCCTAGCCGACTGTAGCTTGGAGCTCGTATTGACATATGGGTATCTAGTTATGACTGTATATAGGACAGACTCACGAGGGCCTCCGATAGATACGTTATGTAAGTCGTCAATGGAGGGTCCTCTCGAGTTGAGTAGTATAAGTGGTCCTTTGAGTGCCATGATGAGCTTGTAAGTGATCCACCATATTTTGGTTCTACGCATGTCACAAACCTTTCATGGTGTGACCGCTGGGTGTTGCTGGATATGGTCCGATGATTATGGAGACTGGTGAGTACAGATATGGGATCCGTCAGCTCCCTTATGGAGTTAGATATCCAGATACTTCAAGAGTGTATCTCAAAATGTCTTGTGGCCACAAGCAATCATCCCGAGAAAAAGTTCTGTTATGGTGGAACAATATGACAAAGGAGTTTGCGCATATTGTTCAGTAAGATACAAGTCTGGAGATAGGACATATTATTATATTATTATTTATATTTTATATTATGTTATATTATATATATATATATAAAGAAAGAGAGAGGGAGAGAGAGATTTTGGCCATTTGGCTGAGTGAAGAAAAAGAAGAAATGGAGAAGGGAAGAGGAGGAGAAGAAAAAAAAGAAAACAAATAAGGAAAAAAATAAAATTGTTTCATTTTTCCTATGCTTCTGATTGAGGCAATGATAAATTGCTTCAAATTCTCCATTTTTTATCATTTTACACAAAAGGATGAAAAACACACACCGTCCATTTTGGGCTGAATATCGAACTGTTCTAGCTTACCAAGCCTACCGTGTTGGTGACTAGAACTGCACACGAGTTAGTCTCCATGCAGACTCCGAGGAAATAGGTGTATAACGTTACACATTTTGGTGAGTTATCTAACCTTTCTAATGTATTAATCTGATTAATATATTTATTTATTGTGTTTCTTGCATGTTTCACGCTTCTGTTGGATTTAAATTCGTATATGATACGTATTTAGGTAATAGACACAATTGCACATGCATACACCCACACGTACCTCAGATTAGCTAAAAAAAGGTA
This sequence comes from Ailanthus altissimus, assembly GCA_946807835.1. Taxonomy (NCBI): domain Eukaryota; kingdom Viridiplantae; phylum Streptophyta; class Magnoliopsida; order Sapindales; family Simaroubaceae; genus Ailanthus; species Ailanthus altissimus. The sequence goes on along the minus strand of OX327700.1, from coordinate 17,091,237 downwards.
TCATAGCTATTTAGGCTGTATTTGGGTGTGGTTTGAGTGAATGGATGCAAAAGACTCGATGAAAATAGGGTGTTTCAAGTGTTGAAATTGGTATGCCAAAATAGAGTTCATCGGGTGCTGTTGTGCCAAGGGGCTGCCGCCGTAGCGCTAGGATTTATCGGCCTAGCGCTGCAGAGCTAAAAGCCTAGCGCCTCGGTGCTTGAAGTTCATTTTCCCAGCATTGGAGCGCTGGCGAGCCTGCACTAGGGCACGAGTTTCTAAAATTTGTGCCTCAGCGGTAAAGCGTCACTGCCCTAGCACTGGAGGTTTGACCTCCCAGTGCTGCAGCGGTGAGACGTGGGCGCCGTAGCACTGCAGCGATAACAGTTGGGTGCGGCAGCAGTGCACTATTCATTTAAACAAGTAGCACATGAATAGTAAAAATAACTGTTCACTGTTCATTGCTACAGTATTTTTGGAACAAAGTTTCAAGAATAATTTTGCATGTGTAGATTTATGAGATGTAGTGATAAAAGTTATCGGTCTATATTATAAACTAGAATTAATTTTTGTGCTGGTAACCACAATGGGAGCTCTACTGGTGGGGGTTAGTTGTGCTTGCTTAGAAAAATTAATTAATTGAGAATCACCTTTCCTAAGAGTATAGAGACCATAGAAACAAAATCTCTTTTAATCAGATTGAATAATATTATATTATGAGATAATATTTTATTCTGATCTGTCTTATCAATACGGTGTTAGACAAGTCACGTCGGCTTGTCCCAATATTGCTATAGGGTGAGGAATTTGGTCAGTTGGGCTTGGACTATGCCTGTTAAACATGAGATTAGGCAAATATATGCGAAAGTATTGCCCAATATTGCTACAGCGTAAAGGTAGTATCAGTAGCATATATTTTATCATTGAAAAGTTAATCTAGAATACACTTATCCAATATTGCTACAACGTAAGGATAAGGTGTATTTAAGATCAAGTGATAAGAGTTGCATAAGATGCAATTGACAAGTGTTATCTACCTATTGGGTTTACAAAGGCCAATATTGCTACAGCGTGAAGCCCGAGTAAATTTCAATGGGATCTACTTCCTGCTGTGTAGTTTAAAAGAGTTTAAACTATCGTCTTCCTGTTTGAGAGATTACTGGGATTATGTAAAGCAGTGGGAGGGCATTTTAAATCAAAAAATGTATACTTTGTAGACCCATGATTTAAAATATTCCATTGGTGATTTAATGAATATTCTGCTTACATCTCCCGTAAATTTGGCCTGTCAAGAATAATGGCCACTACAAACCAGTTGGTGAGCATAGTTGATGCAGTCCAACACATTTTACTCGAAGTATATCTGATGAGATCAGATGTGTCAGGAGAAGAATATGAGGCAGATACCCAATATCAATCTTCAGAGGCAACATTTATTCAAAGATCAACAAGAGAGCATGTAGATGGAAAATGTTTTCACTACAGTAAGGTTGGGTATTGGAAATCCCTCTACCCTATAAGCCATATGATTATCAGAAAGACTCCCACAGATTTGTGTTTGGCAAACATAGACATTTCTAGGGCGTAAGATGCCAGTTCAAGCTAGGTATGAGATACTGCACATCCCTCTCATATTTATAAAATATTTCAAGAATTGAGAGAGACTAAAATGCAACAGCTTGTAGAAGTAAAGTTGAGAGTAAGAAATAGTGATTTCTTGCAGGTTCAAGTTATTGGGCAACTTGACTTACTTCTTATATGCAATATAATAGTTGCATTGCATAATTAGTATGATGTTTTATTAGCTGAATGTCAGTTAATAAATGAATATTATATACAATTAGAAATGTCTGTAGATTAGAATCCTTAAATGGTACAGAGTTATAGTATTTAAATTTAGGTCATATAGGAGTGAGACGCTTATCTGTCTGGTTAAAGATGGTTGGATTCCTGATCTAACCATAAAAACTTAACTAGTTTATGAATAACGTATTCAAGGAGTTGATCAAATATACCAGAATGTACATCACATCTCTTCGATTAGATCGAAGAAGTGAGTACATTAATAGCAAGTTTTTCGTTTGTTTAAGGAAGAATGAGATTCTTACTCATTATAGTCCTCCAGGTTATCTATAACATAATGATGTTTTGGTAAGGAGGAATAAGCTTTCATTAGATATTGTCCGATTGATAATGAGTGTTATTGATCTATATCTGTGAGTATCTGCTCCAAATACAATTGCTTATTAAGTAGAGTTCCATTAGAAGCTGTTCATTCCATTCCGTATGAGATACAGAAAGGAAGGAAACTGTATCTTAAGTAAGTTAAGACTTTGGGTTCTCCTGCTTACGTAAGAGTTACCTAGCAAGGTATCTTCTTTTGTAAGAGTTACTCAATAAGATAAACAACACCCAAGAGATACTAATATCTGTTCATTGAGTATCCTATAAATTCAATAGGATACTAGTTCTATGATTTAGAGAAGTAAAGTGTGTTCATTTCTCAGTATAACACTATCCTTAAAGAAGAGTTTCTCATAGGTCGTGGGAATCATAGAAAGATTGAGCTTGGTGAAGTCAATCTAGAAAATAATGAACCAAGGATAAGAACTCAGGCTTAATTAACTAGTGACCTTTTAGCACACTTCTAAATGGGTCATAAAGGATGTCTAGGTCACATTTTAGCTATGGTTGATACTTGAAGGTGAACTTAAAATTTTCTTGGTAGAAGAAAATCATCCTTGACCTATAGTTAGTCGATGTTGGATATCGATTCGGGAAGCAGCAAGAAGCCATGAAATAAAATTGACTCTATGCATCAGAATCAAGTCTGGGACTTGGTAAAGCTACCCGTGGAAATTGTTCTAATTGGTTGTAAAGGGTTTACAAAGGGGTAGTGGGAGCCAGATAGAAGGCAGAGACTTTCTAGGCCCAATATTGGTTCTACAAAGGTAATCTTTAATGATCTGGGATTACTAAGAGGAAACTTTTGGACCAATATTAATGCTAAAGTCGATTAGAATGTTATTGGCTCATGCAGTATATTATAACCTTGAGGTTTGGTGGATGGATGTAAGGACGTCATTCTGGAATAGATACCTCAAGTAAAAGATATTCATAGAATAGCCTAAAGGTATTATGTCCAGTCAGACTTCTGAGCTAGTGTACATGAAAGGTCAGTGAGAGCATGATATCTTCTTGATGCTGTTTGTTGATGATATACTAGTCATTGAAAATGATGTCAATATATTATAATCGATCAGAAGTAACTAGTAAGAAGTTCTCCATAAATGATTTAGAAGATAATTCCTTTATACTAGGTATAAAGCTTTATAGAGATAGAGCTAGGAAGCTGATAGAACTCTCCCAAATCATTTCACATCAATAGCGTCTGAAAAATACGGTTTGTTAACCATGAGATAGTTAACGTATCTTTTGGACCTGATGTTCATCTTTTGAGGAGAGTGTCTCGTTAGATAGAATATGAGAGAGTTAGAATGTCTAACACACCAGATACATCAGCTCTTCAGAGATTGATGTATGCTATGATGTGTTTAAGACTTGAGATCAGTTTGGCTGTAAGAGTTACAAGCCGAGTCCATTCTGACTCAGGTGACTTCTATTTGATGGTAGTCAAACATATCCTGAGGTACTTGGGAGGTACAAAGTATAAGTTCCTCAAAATAGAGAAAGCAACTTACAAATGAGAAGACGCACAGAGTCAAACTTTTAGTTTGACCTAAATGATAGAGAGTCTACATCTGGGAATGTGCTCATTCTCAATAGTATAAGTGAGTTGGTATTGCACCAAACTGGGATTCACTACTAATTCAAATTGGCGGAGCGGAAGCGGCAGTGAGAATTCGTAAGTTTGTCGCTGGACTTGAAAAAGTTCCAAGATAAATGGATCATATCCTATAAGTATGTGACAAAACAAGGTCATTAAACAAGCCAACATGCCAAGAGGACACTAGTACTTTAATTATGTTGAGAGGAGTCTCACATGACTAGAGGGATCTTGGCTGAAGGAGATGTGATTATTTGTAGAAATATTCTATAAATAATTTAGTGAACCCACTTTCTAAGGTTATGACTCTAAAAGTGTTTATGAAACACGTAGAGTCGATGTGTATGAGATGCCATCAGGAATAGCACTAGAGCAAGTGGGAGATTGTTAGGGTTGGTGCTTACGTGTCATCCCTGAATGTACATATACTTGTGTATTAATACAAGTGTACATTTTTATTAAATTGTTAATACCTATTTATATGGTATTATGCATGTAACGTTACAGACATTGCAGATCTGAAAGAGTTCAGATCAAATCTAAAAAGGTTTAGATAAGGGCTTATGGTTAGCCACGCTGAGACATATAAATGCTAAATGTTAGCACAGTTAAGTGTTAGTTGGTTATAATACTCAGCAGATCCAAGAGTTGAAGCCTTGTCTGTAATAGAACATAGACCTGAAAATAAACTAGTAATTGCATAGTTGCAAGAGTTGCAATTGGGTGCCAGGAAGTGCTAGTTGCTTAAGTATGTTCTTGAATAATTGCAAGAGTTACCGGTCTGTCGGTGGATACATTTTTATATATAGATCAGCATATGTCGTACCTGTAGGGTATAGATGGTCGTTCCTAGCCAACTGTAGCGCCCAGTGCTTCCCTTTTGGCATACCTGTTTCAACACTTGAAACACGCTATTTTTACTGGGCCAAATGCATCCATTCACTCAAACAACACCAAAATATATCCTAAATAGCTCTGATACCATTTGTTGGCGGAGGATCTAAGGTACGTAGGTGTATGCATGTGCAATTATGTCCATTGCCTAAATACGCATCAAATACGGATTTAAATCTAACAGAAGCGTGAAACATGCAATAAATAAATATATTAATCACATTAATATATTAGAAAGGCTAAAGAACTCACCTCAACGTGTAACGTTATACACGTATTTTTCTGGAGTCCGCGTGGAGACTAACTAATGTGCAATTCTAGTCACCAACACGGTGGGCATGGTGAGCTAGAACAGCAGCCCAATATTCAGCCCGAGATTAACTCTTAATCCCCAAAATGGTGGGTGTATATTTTTCATCCTTTTTTCCAAAAGGATAAAAAATGGAGAATTTGAAGCAATTCATAATTTTTCCAATTGAAAACATAGAGAAAAATGAAACAATTTTATTTTTCTTTTCTCTTTTTTTTTCTTCTTCTTTCTTTCTTCTTCCTTCTCTATTTCTTCTTCTCTTTTCTCTTGGCCAAAACACACTTCTGCTTCTCTTTCTCTTTATATATGTATATATATAAAATAATAATATAATATATAATATAATAGTAATATAATATATATTATATAATAATAATAATATAATATACATAATGGGTACCAACTATTTGGCACCCAAATAAAATATTATATAATATAATATAATAAAATAAAATAATATAAAACTATATTATATAATATAATAAAAGAGATATTTTAATTATTTAACCCTTACATAATCAAAGTGAGAAATGACTATTTTGCCCCTTATGAATAGTGAGTCCCACTAAATCTCACACTTGGGTAAACTCAACTGAGGGTCCACAATACGCCACATGTCTTAATACAATTAGTAAATTATTATTATTAACTAATTATTATATTTAACACTTAAATACAGATATGCACGCATTTCTGTGGTAGTGCTGAATATTGCTGGATTAAACAATTTAATCTGGTGCACAACGAGTACACCCCATATTGCGGGACTCCCTAGGTCCTACGCCCGATTCATCAAATGAAACTATTCCATGAGTCCATGAGCTATGTCCCACGCACACGTTACGGATACTATAAATCAGCGCATTGAACCATACAAGTTGAGGTTACAACGCATACATATAGTCCTTCCGTCATGATATCCTAGATGTGCAGGGATATAGATTATCACCGTCAAATCCCCTTTTGTTCATCCATATCTTATCTCCAACTCGTATCTCACTAAACAATATGCGCAAACTCTTTTGCCATATTGTTCTACCCTGACGGAACTCTTTCCCGAGATTGATACTTGTGGCCACAAGATTTTCTAAGATACAGTCTCGAAGCATCTGAATATCGAACTCCCTATACGTGCTGACGGATTCTATATCTGTACACATCGGACTCTATAAGCATCAGACCATACCCAGCGGTTACACCATGAAAAGTCCGTGACATGCGTGGAACTAAAGTATGATGGATCACTTACAAGCCCACCGTGGCACTCAAGTCAAAAGACTACATATACTTCTTAACTCGAGAGGACCCTCCGTTGACGGCTTATATAGAATGTCTATCGGAGGCCCTCGTGAGTCTGTCCCATACTCAGTCCTAACTGGATACCCATATGTCAATACGAGCTCCAAACTCACAGTCGGCTAGGAATGACCATCTATACCCTATAGGTACGATATATGTTGATATATATATAAAAAAAGGTATCCACCGACAGACCCGCATTAGAAGAAATAAATTAGGGACAATTATTTGAGAACATACTTGCGACACTAGCATTTCCTGGTATCCGATTGCAACTCTTGCAATTATGCAGTTACTAGTATATTCCCAGGTCTATGTCCCATTACAGACAAGGCTCCAACTCTTGGATCTGCTGAGTATTATAACCAACTAACACTTAATTGTGCTAACATTTAGCAATTATATGTCTCAACATGGTTAACCATGAGCCTTTATCTAAACTCCTTTAAATCTGATCCGAACTCCTTCAGATCTACAATGTCTGCAACGTTACATGCATAATACCATATAAATGGGTATTAGCGATTTAATAGGAATGTATACTTGTATAAATACACAAGTATATGCACATTCATGGATGACACGTAAGCACCGACCCTAAGAATGGCACTAGTACTGCATTAGATTTCAAACTTAAACTTCATCAGCCAAATCCTCAATAAGTCGCTAGTTAACAAGGCACATTATCAAACAAAGAACATCAATGGTGGTACATAATCCAAACACGTATAAAACTTATATAAATAAAACATAGATATGTACAATAAGGAAAAATCAAATATCCCAAAATTACTTGTCCACAAATAAATGCCTTAGGACTTAAGGAACCAAGGGATGACAAATGCCTTGCCAAATTCGCTAATTGCACACACACATTTAGTCGCCTAAAGATCGCAATAAACTATAATGAGTATAAACTTTGTAAGCATAATAGTTTTTCATATACCAAAATAAATAAAAACATATATACAATGTATGAGCATAATATGCCAATCATAATCATGTCAAAATCGCATACCTATTAAGCACTTACAACACTTTTTCAAACCTTATATTAAGCATACCATCACTTAATCACCACATAGTAGGACTTTATATATAACATATAACAAATCAGATAATGAGTTAAATGCCATCCATTTGTGACATACTATATGAGAGAAAAAGTGCTAGTGAGACTTAGTTTCACATACATAGAACTCTCATAGCAATGGTAAGAGCCCAACCTTCGTTATAATCATTGATGAGTCCTCTCACAAATACTAATACACTAACACTTTAATATGAAGATTTAATATTACTTTATGGTACCTATAGGATCCTTCCTATATACGGAACATATATCATATATACCAATTTCGAAGAAAAGATCACACATAAAGGCTGTATATATCACATAAGGTAACTACTAATCAAATATTGAGTTAGCAACTCAGAAAACATAAAATATATTACATGGACACATTTCACCTCAAAATCTTACTTTTATAAACACATATATATATATATATCATGTATGTCCATGTTCAATGTCAATGCTCACATAAATATATATATACACTTCACATTTTTATATTAAAATATACTTGGCATAACATTTCAAAATTATATTTATAAAATTGTGTGCAAACAAATACTATGTTTATTATGACTCCGAATCTCTCGATGTTCATATAATAAAGTTTAATCTTTTTAACATATCAATAGATATTAATCCATTCATAAGCATCATCACATAATTCAAATATTTAAAATAGCTCATAATGCAACACAAAACACACCTAACATATCAAATTGATCTAATGACTTGGTTTCTCAAAACCTGTCAATTCTAACCACTGGCATTTAATTGATTTTTCTTATATATCAAATGATGTCCATTTTTCATAAAATCAAATTATATCATTCTTGACATATAAGTCGTGATCATATAAAGACATTAGACTTTATTTCTTTTCAATTTCACTTCTTATTCACTTTTAAAAATGAATCAATAGCCTAATTGAATTATAATATTCATTGAGTAACCTATAATTCTTGAATTTTATAAAATTACACGTTGACTCATAAATCATAAAACTATAATAGAATGACTCATTACACTAGCCAAGTCCAAAATAATTCATCCATGGTTGAATTCATGCAAAATATTTTTTAAGACGATTTTATTTAACAGCTTTCAAAATCTACCAAATAAAATCATGCACCAAGTTAAAAGCCAAAATTTGAAATGTTATACTAAACATGTAAAAATATCTTTTTCTTGAAAACCATAATTTTCTAAAATTATTTGATTGGTCAATGTCAGTTTGTTATTTATTCATTTCCCAAAAATTGGCAATTTTTGAAATTTTAGGGTCATTTTAAAAAAGTACTAAAAATCACGTTTATAGTGTTTTCAAATGATTCAAAGTTCTAAATATTCCTTAAGAGGTCTATTTGTATAGGTAAAAATTTTAGATCAAACGTAAAACATTTAATGTTATAACATTCACAGGCTATGTCATTATTATAAAGAAAATCTAGGAATCTATCTTAATTCTCTCATTTATATAATCATTACCAATCGCAAGTAGATCTAGTGACATCACAATCAAAACCTCAACTTAATATGTCCATTAATAAATTATAATATAGTTCACACAAGAAACACTTAAGATTAGAGAAAAAGCTATTAGAATACCTCTTAAAGAGATTATAATATAGTTCACACAAGAAACACTTAAGATTAGAGAAAGAGCTATTAGAATACTTTTTAAAGAGATAAAACCATCAAAATACTCCATCTTCTTCTTCTCTCTCTCTCTCTTGCAAGCCTTTAAAAAGATATATGAAGACACAACCCTTAAATGGTCTATGTATAGTAAAGGTTAAGCAAAACCCTAACCCTTAAATGGTCTAGTCTCATTAAGCCTATATAAGCCCTAATACAAATTATAACATGCATTTTTGAACCTAATCTAAATAAACCCACATAAACTCTAATCTAACTTATAACAAGTGTAACACCTAACTTAGTAATAAAGTGAAAGTCTAAGTTGCAAACAAGGCCTTAATAAATTTGAAAAGTCCATTTTTCAGATTTTAAAAAACATAAAAATCACAATATAAGCATAAAACATGCAATTTCACTTACTAAGCATACGAGGTTATTATAGAGTTAATCCTTGGAATGAGAACAAAAGTCTCATTAATTGATGAACCCAACGACATGGAGCTTTCAAAGTCTTTAAAATGCCCACCCTCCTTGCCTACGTTAAAACCACGAATCTAGACCATTATGTGGACTAAGTTACCAACCTGTTTGCAATTGCATGATTTCAAGAATACTAGATGTGTCAATTGTTTCATATGCAACTAGAAGGACAAGCTTATATATGGTATATAGGTCTAAAGAAAATAAGCACCACTTCTTACAAACTAGCTAATAAAGTGATTTATTCAACATTTTTGGGGAGCTTATGAATCAACTAAAGCTACGTGACAACTCAATAAAATTAAACAGAGTCGGGGTGAAACTCTAACGGAATTTATGAAGAGATTCCACAAAGGCATAATACAATATTAACCTTTTATCGTTTGATCACTTTAGAGGTCTTGAATGATAGATTATAGATAAATAGGTCTTGATATTATCTCACTAAGGACTATATTCCTAGTTATGAGTCACATGATCGAGACCTAGACTATATAAGAAAATAGGAACACGAGGAGGCAAAAAGGATGACAATTATGGAATCTCAATAGAAAGTAAGAGAAAGAGACTTTAAGAGGTCCTCATATAGGAGAGAGTACCAGGGGAAGAAGGAAGAGAACTCTTATTCCTACTAAATATTTAAGAAGAGATAAACCTCATGTGAGGGATAAAGTGACAGGCTATGAAAATCTCCACCTATAATGGTATATATTCAAGATGGAAAGACTGACATATTAGTTAAAGTTCCAATAGATATAATCTACAAGACAATTAAGGGTAAATGGATGCTTAGTAAGTAATCCAAACTCTTGAATCTCAATAGAATATGAATAAAATATGTGACATCTACCAAGATCATAGCATATGATGAGATATTGTGTAAACCTAAGGAAGAATATTGACCAGCTAATAAAGAACGACTACTTAAGGGAATTTAAAGCTTATCAAGAACTTATAGAACCTATGAAAACATAAGATCAAAGAAGAAAGACCTTGCTACCTAAGACCACATTGATAATTGCTGGTAGGCTAACTCTAGTAGCAGACTACAATAGGTAAAAGACTAATTATTCTCGATATTTGATGGTTGGGCATCAAGTATTATGTAATATGCTTGCTCGAAGAAGCCTTAAATTAAAAGGATGCCTATAATATTCACTAAGTAAATGTAAAGATTGTCAGCTATCTTAATGATGACACATTGATGATTACTTTGTACGTGGCAAAGATGAATGTAAGTAAGGTATTCATTGACCCTAGAAGCTTAGTAAGTATTATCTTTAAGGAGGCATTAAATGACCTCAAGATTAAGGATCTAAGAATAGAGAGAACGCAAATGCCTTTGTATGGTTTTGGGATAGTTATGTAATGTCTCTTAGGGTGGTAATGTTACCTTTGTCATTGGTGAGAAACTATACACAAAAACCACGATCGTCAGCTTATCATTATTGAGTAACCATTTCCTTATAAATCCTTCTTAGGGTAATTATTTATGAAGATTTCAAATGCAGTAATGTTAGTGTATTTTAAAATTTAAGTTCTTAACTAAGGATAGAGTTGGAGTGATCTTAGGGGATTAAAAAATAACAAGGAGATTTATTATATGACCTCAACCAAGAGAACTTCTTATATTATATGTCTATTAACCTTACAAGAATAGGAGAAACTACGACTGCAAGAACTTACAGAGGAGTATTCGAAGGTATAAGTAAAGGAAGGCTCCCTTGAGAAGGTCATGAAAAATTGATACAAGTTAAGTCTAAAGATCAATGAGAGCTTGAGTTCTCTGTTGAAAGAGTTATTGGATATCTTTGCCTAATCTCATGAAGATATGTTGGGGATTAATCCCCTTTTGATTTCACATAGGTTAGCTATCAATCTTACATTTTAACGAGTGACACAGACGAGGAGGATTTTCAACAAAAGAAGGAATAATGTTGTAGTAGTAGTGTTGGAAATGGTGCTTACGTACCATTCAAATTGTTGTATGAATATTTATTTATTTAATATTTATACAATAACATTTCTTTTATTCATCAATTATTATTATTATTTATATGGTAAGAAGTTTATAACTTTTTGGACATTATAATCTAAAAGAGTTTATATTAACGCTAAGAGTTAGCAATTCTAAATAGTTAGAACCTTTACTAAAACAGGGACAAAGACGTGAGAATATTATAGTAATGACGTAGTTGCAAAGAGTTACAAATGGCGTTAAGAAATGCCATTACACAATATGTTCTAAAAAATATCGTTCCTAATCCATGGTTATTAACACCGATTGAATGGTATTCCTTTTAAATCAGTGTATGTCTATCACATGTAAATGGGGAGTTCACCCGTAGTCTTACTTGTAGGCAACTTTAGTCACCAACTTGGTAGGCTTAGCGAGCTAGAGCAATAACTTCTTAATCCAGCATAGGATTAACTCTTTAACCCCTAAAATAGCCAACTGTGTGTGTTTTTCCTTTTCTCTAAAAGAAAACAAAATGGAAATGAAAGGATGAGAAGCAACAATTGCCAAATCGCCCTTTTTTCACTCATTTCCCGTTAAACACACACATATATATATATCTATTTATATTAAATAATTTTAGTTTTATCCATCCTATGGTCCTATAGTAAACATTATATTTCCACTATTAAGGATTTAAATACACAAATGCCTATTCACAGGTACATGTGCTTACACAAATCCAATGGGAAACTTTTGACGGAATGAAAAAAGAAAAGAGTAAGAATCCTTACCTCCTGAAGAGCCATATGGCTGCGATAAGTAAGAGACTGATGTTGATTGTACAAATAAATTAAACAACAAAGCCTCTGAGACTAGATTATATAGATGATTAAGTAGGTGGAGAATTAGAAAAAAAGGAACAAAATAAAAAGAGAAAAAAAAAAGGAATGATGTTTTCAAGAACATACTGCATAATCACATCTCTTAGTACCACTTGCAACTCCTTGCAACTATGTGATTACTAATATATTCTCAGGTCTTTGTCCCCTTTTCAGACAAGGTTCAAACTCCTTATAATGCTAACTCTTAACGCTAATCTAAATTTTTTTATATCAGATCTAAACTCTTTAGATCTACAACATCTAAAAAGTAACAAACTTAGTAACATATAAGTAATTCAATGATTTATTTGAAATGTTCATTGCATAAATATTAAAAAAAATATATTCATACAATAATTGGAATGGCACGTAAGCAACATCTCCAATAATGCTTAACTTTAAGATGTAGGGCATTCATATTTGAGGCTTGCTTAATTAGCAATGGGGGATAAAATGATTCCTTTACCCCTTACTTACCACATGAAAGGGCAAAACTTCCACTGGTAGATCTTATTAAAGGCAACAAATGTAGGAAACTTCTCATTGAAGAAACAAATTGGGAAAATATAAGGGGACTAAGTTGGGAAAGAGAACATGCCTCATATTTTAGAACAAACGAGTTTCTACTATCTCCTCACTTTTACACCAGAAACTAAAGGGTTCATTGTAGGGTGAAATTGAGGTGACACATAGGTTGCTCTTAAATAGCTACCCAGGCATTTAGGCCCAACTCCCCAAAAAGCTACTCAACTAAAACTGTGACTTTTCCATTAAATTTAGTATGGGCTTAAGCCCATTAACCTCTACTATTTGACCTATAGAACCTGTTAAATAGGATCAGATTAAGAACCTATGTGACTACTGATAGTGCTTAATTTAGTATAGTATTTTTATTCTCCCAATATTAATATTTGTTCATTTAACCTCAAATAATTAGTTAATTATGTTGACGTATTTTAGGGTGTATACATGTGATTGTGTACATATTGAAAAAACTAAACACATGTATCATATACACGAATTTGGCAACAAAATATATCATGTAATCAACATATACACATGTACTCCAATTCTTAACAACTTAAGAATACAAAAAACATACCTTTGAAGACCTCCGATGAAGATTTCAAATTCCGGATTTCTTTGCTCCAACTTTGAGCTCACCTTGAAGTGCACTTTTGTTCAATTCTAGTTCACAACAATCCGGTGGGATTGTGAAGCTAGAATAGCAGTAGTATAATCTCCAGCAACAAGGTTTGTATTGCTTGAAAGAAAAATAAGAAGGATTTATTTTTCTTTCTCCTTTGGTTTTTCTCACAAGTCTTTGTTCTAAGAAAAACTCTCTCAAAATCAACTCTTCTTTTTCCTCTCAATCCTTGCACGAAAATTCATTCACACACTAGTTAACACAATTGAAACTCAACCATTTTTAGTGCTCTAAACACTTCACAAGTGCTCCACTAAAATTAGATTAAATGACCAACTACCAAAATAATTTTTGGTGGTCATTTTAATAGTCTAATAAAATTAACCATTAATCACAAAATGGTGCTCCACTTAATTTAGTTTATGTTTCTCAAATTAAGTATGTCTTCATTTAGGAATAAAATAACAAATAAATAAAATTATATTTTATTTATTTAAATAATATTTATTTAATTATTCAAAAACTATTTGAATAATTAATATTTACCTTATTTGATTTTACTAACATGGTAAATGGTTGAATTCATGGTAAAACAATTCATGGAATAAAATTGTGCCACTTGTTAATATCTAATTAGTTCATAACTCTTGTCAACTAATTAAATAATATACTTAACATTTAAGTCTAAAAAAGTGCACAACCCAAGGAACCCGAAACATATTTTCGGTTTGCTGGAATTTCTAGGATGGAACTGTTCAATCCATTAAGCTGCCCCAGTATACAATGAGTACATTTTATATTGTGAGACTCTCTAGGCCCATGCCTGAATTGTCATATGGAACTCCTCTATACGTTCGTGAATGATGCCCCACACACACGTTACGGATATTACAAAACAGCGCGTTAGACCATACAAGTTGAGGTTATAACATATTCATATAATCCCTCCATCATTTATATTTGGGTATAGTAGAGATATAGATCAACATCATCAAATCTCTATATGCCCAACCGAAAGCTTATCTCTAGAATTGTATTTCAATAAATAATATTCTCAAATACTTTTGTAATATTATTTATCCTTAAGGTTAAACTCCTTTCCCAGGAATTACTGCTTATAGCCATAAGACTTTTTAAAATACAATCTATAGAGCATTAGGATATAATACTCACCCAAATAAGCTGATGGAACCCATATCTATGCACACTGGACTCCATGAGCATCAGACCATACGCAGCGGTCAGACCATGAAAGGTTTCTGATATGTGTGGAACCAAAGTATGGTGTATTACTCATAAGCCCACCATGGCACTCAGATCAAAGGACCACGAATACTACTCAACTTGAAAGACCTTCCATTGACAGCTTTATGGGATGTCTATTGGAGATCTTTGTGAGTCTGTTCAATATTCAGTCCTTACTGAATACCTGTATCTCTATACGAGCTTCTACTAAACTCATGGTTTGCTAAGACTAACCATCTGGACCATCCAGATATAGACATACACCAATCTATATATCTATTAAGGTATTCACTGACAGACCAGCATCAGTGAAGATAGATCAGGAATATAATATTTGAGAACATATTTGCATAATGACATTTTCTAGCACTATTTGGAACTCTTTGCAACTATATCATTACAAATATATTCTTAGGTCTTTGTCTTATTTCATACGAGGCTTTAACTCTTTAGATATCGCTGACTCTTATAACCTAATAACTCTTATCAGTGCCAACTCTTAGCATTTATAACTCTCAATGTTGTTAATTCTTAACACTGATCTAAACTCATTTAGACCAGATCTGAACTCTTTAAGATCATACAATGTCTGAAATGTTACAAGCATCTTACCATATATAAAATATAATTAGCGATTTAATGAAATGATAATACTAGTATAAATATTAAACAAAATTTTATACATAAAAGGATGGCACGTAAGCACAACTCCCAACAAATTATGCACATTTTTTATGAATTGTAGGTTTAAATAATATAGGAACTCAAATGTAGGAAACTAGATGAAAATGGGGGGATTAGAGATAAAAATACAAGAAGAGTGATATACCCTACAGTGACATAAATAGTACATAGGGATGAGCAGTGATATACGCTACACCAAAAAGCTATAGTACTTATAAACAGTGACATGAACAGATCATAAGAATTATTGTTCACTGTATATGAATTGTAGCGGGTATACACTAAAAGCTATTGACTTCAATACCATAGCAAATGCCTTACTGTTTACCCACTACAGTTCAGATACAGTGCAGCACTAAGGCATTGACTACAACATTGAAGTTAATAGCTTTAATAAAATTCAATGTCGAAGCATTGAATTCCAATGTCGTGATATTGAATCCCGAGTAGTAATAATTCATATGTTTGCTAAAATTTTAGACTTTTGGGTAAAATAAAAACCCTAATTTGGTGCCCTACACATATATGTTTGTCTTAAACTTATTATTTATGAAAAGAGAAGCCTGGAACAAAATCAAAAACATAAAAACACAAGTCTTGGATCAAATTAAAGAGTAAAAGAAGAGGATTCAACATTAAAGAGTGAAAAACAGAGCATTTGACAGGGAACTTTCTTATCTTTGATTTTTATATTTGTTATAAGATTTTGAATTCGTATGTATTGATTCATTTGGATTCAAATATTTTTGATTTAAGCATAAACTAATTTTATTGATCTAAGATTACATTGTTGAACTCATTATGTGATTGATTATAATTATCTCTTTTGTGTTATGAACTTAGTTTTTGATATATTCATTATGCTTATGTGTAATGCAAATTTATTACCTGGCCCATAGTTATATTGATATAGAAATACATAAATAAACTTAAAAAATGTATTTATGTATTCAGTATTAAGTATATTGATGCATGATCATAGTGTAACAAGCATGAGTTTCATTTGAGATAGGCACATACTTATATAGCATGTATGATCTATAAAACTTGTGCTTAATGAATTTTGTTCAATTTAATTATCATAGAAATATAGATATTTGATTGAATAAAGTATAGTCACTTGACTATCGGAAGAAGCTTGTGATGAATTGAGTATTTTGATCAATATTTCAAGCTAAATGTAATAACTTAAAATATATGAAGGATGGTTTATAATCCTAGGTTGTCTCATATTAAATTCAAATTATGTGAACTTAGTTTGTTAATTATCATAATTATGTCTTTTAAATTAAGTAGCTTAATCATATACATTGAATCATTTTTCTGGATAAGAGTAAAAAGATACCATTTCAGTACTTAATTTAGAAAATAAAATTCATTCTCTATGGGATCAATACTTAATTCATCATATATAACTTGTTGGGGCAACAATTTGTGTTATACAAAATACACAACAACTACTCACTCCCATAGAGGACAGATCAGCATGGTCAGGTCATCTTTCACATCACTACCCACAATCAATATATACATCAATAAGGCTAAGTCACTCTCCATGTCACCACCCAATTGATGCTCGCCTCTGACCTAGCATTAGAAGTGGGAAAAAACCCTAGTCCTATCATATCTCAGAATTTCTAAAACGAGTTGGGTCAACAAACCAAGACAAAATCATGTTTAGAACTTAGTGTCGTAAATGTTCTGGCTTGGGTCCTTCCAAAACAATGCCATTTTAACTTCGATCAAGAGACATTAAAAGACCCTCAAAAAATTTTCTTTCAATTTTTTTTAAATTTTTTCTTTCTTCATCTTCAGCTTCTTCTCTTTCTTGATCAACAAGACAAGTTCAAGTATTCAACTCATTTTCTGAAACTGCATCATCATCGTTGTCGTCGCTTCACCGTCACCATCACCTTACCTCATTGTTGACTCATAAACAAATAGCTCTTTGCACCTATTGCCTCACTGTTGCATCGTCGTCGCCTCATCATTTTTTGTGCCACCACCACTGGGGTATTTGTGTGACAGTGATGATAAAGTGATAATAATGTAAATAAACTTTTATAGTTTTTTTTAGTAATTTAATTTTGTTTTAATTTTTATAATAATATAAATGTATAATATTGTATTTGTATATCATTATCATTATTCATTATGTAATTTATAAATTGTAATGTTTATGGGGTTTACACTTGATAATATTATGAAGATGGTTGAAGGTTGTTTATTGAGTGTTGATTGAATGATGTTGGGTAGGAATTTAAGAATGGTTTGACATTTGTTTGAGATTTATTTATTGAATGGAAAAATGTTAGACACACACAATAATATTATATATTAGGGCACAATAAAGAAGAAAATTTAAATTAAGGTTGACAATATTAAGCAACATTAATGGATTTATAGGTATTTATAACATGTTTTAAGTAAGTTAATGCAAAATAATTTTGTAAATGAATACGTTGAATTTAAATTATCATGTACACTTTGACTAGAGTGTATTCACAAATGCAAAACAAATGCATATGGGTAATATTTGTTATGTGCTACTATTATGTTATTAAATCAAATCATTAATATTTTATTAATCTTGTTTCATCATTGTATTATATTACAAATGAGTCATGATTCAAGTTTAGATAATATCACGAATATGAGAAGATCTCATGATGATATGCAATAATACGCCAATGATGCATAGTTGCCTCCTTATCCTAATCTCAAAAAGAGAACAAGATCGATGGTATGGTTGTACTTCACCCAGTGTAAGAACATAAAAGATAAATCACAATGCAATTTCTATGAGAAATTGTATGCTTGTCATTTAACGAAAGATGGAATAAATGTTGAGTTTTATGACAAAGTTGAAGCAAGTATCAAAAATATTATTCTTTACTTAAGTGCCCATTTGATTTTTTTTACTATTATTTACTAATATTGTGTGTTTTTAAAAATTATGGCAAAAATTATTATCTTTCATGTGGAGTTTGCACGAACTATGATGCCTCATCAACCACAAACACAATAGTCACTAAGAGGTTATTTACAAGTCATTTTTAGGTAATTCTTCAATTCAATCAATAAATATGAATAATCATGGATTTATTCTTTTTCAAGTAGATATATATTTTATATTTAACATGTAATATGTGTTTTTGTTGCACTTTTGTAGATTGCACAAGAATCGACAAGGTGAAAACACTTATGTGAAGATTTTAGCAATTGTTGTTTGGACTTCCTTTATTTAGCAATTGCCTTTTAGACTTTATACATATACTTAAGTGTTGTACTGTGTTTGAATTTTGTAAAGATGGACAATTAGATGAAATATTAGTTTATTTTGAGCCTATTGGCATTTTTGGTGTTTGGTGAAAGGTGATTTGGGTAAAATAATAATTTATATAGGAATGTTATAATTTTGTGTAGGTATATAACTATGGGAATGTCCAAATTTTAGGAAAGGTTCTGCCAGTATTTTTTAAATTTATACGTTATGATTTCATTATCACATGTGTAAAATATCATATGATTTGTTAAAATATATGGTGTAAAATCTAATTTGTTTTAAACTAACATAAGTATCAATTATTAAAAAACATCACTTGTACTCTAGATAAATGTTGTTCTCTATATAGAATAATAGAACACAATAACAATAATAAAATTTTGGTATTATAGTAGATTGATTTAGGTATAGTAGAAAATTGATTTAACATATAAATTTAATGTAGTAAAAAATAGAAATTAGAATTGGAGTCTGAATTATAAGAATAAATGTACTAGAAATTAAAATTGTAATTAGAATTATAATATTTAACGTGAGTGAAATTAAAATTAGAATCGAAATTATAACATTTAACATAGTAGAAATTAGAATTGGAATTAGAATTAAAACATTTAACGTAGTTTAAATTATAATTGGAATCATAATTAATTCATTTAATGTAGTTGGAATTAACATTAAAATTATAATTATAGCATTTAATGTAATTAAAATAAAAATTAGAATAGGAATTAAAATATTTAATGTAATTGAAATTAAATTTAGAATCGATATTATAACATTAAACATAAGTGGAATTAAAATTAGAATTGTTATTGTAACATTAACGTAAGTGTGACTAAAATTAGAATCAAAATTATAATTGTTAATGTAGTAAAAATTAGAATTGGAATCGAAATTATAACATTTAACGTAGTTGGAATTAAGATTGGAATCGAAATTATAACGTTTAATGTAGTAGAAATTAAAATTGAAATTGAAATTATAATATTTAACATAGTTGAAATTAAAATTGAAATCGAAACTATAATATTTAAGGCAGTTAAAATTAAAATTTAAAATCAAAATTATAAAATTTAACATAGTCGAAATTAAAATTTGTATAAGAATTTTAATATAATAACAATAAAGTAAGTGGAATTAAAATTGGAATCCGAATTATAACATTAATGTAATTGAAATTAAAATTAAAACATTTAATGTATTTTCTATTTGGGCCAAAAATAGGAAATCAATAACAAAAATTATTAAAGTCTAAAAAGTTTAAAACTAAATATTTAGGCTAAAAATTCAAATTTAGAACAATTAGGGACACAGGCCACAAATGGATGTCGGGACATGGACCATCTCAAAATTTGTCCCGTTTGAGATAAATTTTAGCATTCCGATAGTACGCAGAACCGAATGGGTCCCATCCCGAATGTGTCCCAATCCCAAAATGCCTACCCCTACCTAGCATTTTAGTGTATTGTAGGGTCAAACAACTCATTTTCTTACCCAGTTGGTTCTTGCAAATTCACAACTTAATGTTAAATCTCTCACCACCCTACATTCGGTCCAAGTACATCTCTTAACACAAACACGCTTAGCAACTTTAATTTTCCTTCATTGAAAACATTCTCAACGATTTAAGGAGACCTTAGTGAGCCCAACCAAATTTGGCCCCAAATAATATCATTTATAAATATGATATTAATATTGTAGCATCATATGATATTATTTGCTATAAAAATAGAAATGGGCGGGGTGGGGCAGGGTAAGGAGGCCTTTCCTATACTTGTCCTATTTTTTATTTTAAGCACTACTCCTCATCTTATTTTTATTTATTAATGCTTAATAGTAATTTGTATTCACAAAATTTACAATTTAAAATTAATCTAGATTATAACTAAAAATGTATCAAACTAAAAAAGTTAGAATAATATGACAATATTCTTTAACAATGTGAATAGTAAATAAATGTTTAAATAAATAGTAAAAAAATAAGAAATTAAATAATATTCTAATGCTTAAGATAATTACCTTTTCTTTTAATTATTTTATCTTCTCTCATTAAAAGTCGTGAAATGGAGAAATCATTCATATATTAAAACTTTGTTATCCACGACTCCAAATACAATGACTTATTGACTTAACATTTGAGATAAAGTTTGAAGAGATGCCAAACTAAAAAAGAAGTCCTTCTATTATTTAGAATTAAAAAAACAAAACTATTTTAGGATTTTATTACCTTTTATTGGATTTTTATTAATAAATTATATTATTAAAGTTTTTTTGGTTAAATATAAATTATAAAATAAACAATTGATAAATTATTTAATATAAATATATATTAAAAATTTACATTTAATATATTAAAATAAAACTAGGGAAGAATGGGGCAGGGAGGTTGAATCTCATCCATGCCTTATTAATAATTTAAAGAATAATGTTTTCTCATACTCTACACTATTTTCACAAAAAAGAAAAATCTAATCCCCTCTTATTTGGGGTAGAACCCCACAAAGCCTTATTCCCGCTAAATATTTTGCCATCCCTAATTTAATTGATAAGCCAAATTAAAACTTTTATCTCCTTAAACTTAATATTTGTTCAATTAAATTTAATTATTTGGCTATTTATGCATAATACAGTTAAATTATAGGTTTTAGGACATTTGGTACAAGAAAGATTGATAATAGATGAAAAAGAAGCGAAAGAGTCAAAATTAGAGTCAGTGTTAAGGCAATAGAAGGGAACATTGTAGCTCTAAAAGCAAAAAAGAAGAATATTAAAGACAAAACCTAAGCACCGCGATGCCTACAACCAAAGACCATGGCACTGAAGCATGAATAAAATTTGCTCTAAGTTAGTGTTTGAGCACCGCAATGCCTAAAATTTAGTGTCACCATGCTACTGTAACCTAAAAGTTAGTAAAAATCTAGAAGTTAAGCGTTGTAGCCCTATAAAGACAGCACTACATTGATGAACCTAAATCGAGTCGGCGCCTCAGCACTAGCTAGTCACGACTGTGGTGCTAGGGGAAAAAATTGGCATATCCTATCTTGAATTGGATGAGATAAATGCCATAATTTAGAGCTTTAAACCTATTAATATAAGTATTTTAAAGCCAAAATCATACAATAAAAAGAGATCAGGAAAGATAACAAGTTTTAAAGTGTTTAGAATTAGTTTTGAAGATCAAAGAAAAAGCTTTTGTAGCAAGGAAGGGACAGAAGATGCAGAATTGGGGCACTATTCCTTTGTCATATTTTCCTTACTGTTGTACTTTATTATTCTTCATGATATTTATTATAATATGTTCTAAAACTCTATTTATCACCATGAGCTAAGCTTTTATTTCTAGGACTACAACTTTAAACTTGATATGTAATTAAAATTAGTTTTTTTTTCTTATTTTATGTACTCAACATCATATGTTTAGTTTATCTGTGCTTAATGCTTCCTATTTATCTGGCCAATAATTATATTGTTTTAGGAACCATACAGAACTTGATAAAAATATTAATGTGTTTAGCCTTAAATAAACACATATATGATCATAGTTATGAGTTTTATGTGAGATAAAAATATACTTATATAGCATATATATCTTTTATAATTAATGAATTTTACCTTTATCTAATAACTATAGAAATATAAGTAATTGTTAAGGTAATATATATCCATTTGATCATCGAAAGAGGCCAATGAAGATATTAAGAGTCTTAGCCAACAATTCATATTGAGGGATTAAATTAAAAGAAGATTAATTGATTCAAGTAAAGTATCAAGTGATAATTGTAATCATAGGTTTACTCTATATTGGTGATTTTTACTTGCTAACTTTTGTTATCTCTTTGTTATTTTATGTTTACATAAATTAGATTAATTATTTTTTATTTTTAGTCGTCTGAATAAAAGTAAGGTGACATAATTTTAGTACTTAGGAATAATAGGATAAAAAATCCTCATGGGAATGATACTCTACTTATTCTTTATTACTTGTTATGATAGTGTGCACTTGTGCTTTTAAATTTACACAAAACCTTTTTGGCGTCCTTGTCCGAGAATTTGATATTTTATTTTTTTGCTGATACTAATACTAATCTATCTTACTCTTAATTAAGACTTTTTTTTTTGTAGAAATTCTTCAACAGTTTATGCGATGTTTAAAAAGTGTTGATCTAGTTGTTTTTTATCTAGATATTGAGAAAACACTAAGAAGGATTCATCAAGAATGAAACCAAGCCTTACACCAAGCTAACATTATAGTAGACCCATTCAGATTACAACTGAAGAACAAAGATCTTTGAGGGATTTTACAGTCATGATAGTTAATGGCATTTACTCCAGTATAAGCAAACTAACTATTAATGGCAATAACTTTGAGATCAAGCTGAGCACAATACAGCTACTAAAGGACTATATACAGTTTAATAGGCTATCGAACAATTATCCTAACTAACATATCATAGAGTTTTGGAGATTTGTGATACTTTCAAGTACAACAGAGTCTCTGACAATGCTATAAGATTGCAATTGTTCCTTTTTTCAATAGGGATAAGGTGAAAAGCTAGTTTATGTCATTTCCATCTAGTTCAATAGTAATATGGGATCATTTGGGGTAGAAGTTCGTGGCTAAGTTCTTCCCACCTGCAAAAACGATGAAGATGCGGAATGATATAACATTGTTTGTGTAATATGATTTAGAATCGTTATTCGAAGTATGGGAATGGTTTAAGAACATGCTGATGAAGTGTTGCATCATGGAGTCCAAAAGTAGTTATTAGTTCAGGCATTTTACAATAGATTAGTAAGGCACCTGTGGACTATAATAGATGCTGCAACATAAAGAGCTTTAATCAATAAGTCAATTGATAAATTATATGACTTACTTGAAGAGATGGCATCCAATAGCTACTAATGGCCAACAGAAAGATTTAAGCTAAGAAAAATTACAAGCATTCATGATCTAAAAGCACTCACTTCATTAGCCATATAAGTTAAATTACTGGCGAAGATATTTGATGCCATAGGGGTAAATGCAATAAAAAGTCAACCTATCACTTATGACTTATATGGTAACAACCATTCGAATGACCAATGCATAGAGACTGCATAGTATGTTGGAAATTATAATAAATAATAGCATAATCCAAACTCTAATTTTTATAATTCGAGATGGAGGAATCATTTGAATTTCTCTTAAAGTAATAACTAAGGATACCCATCCAAACCAATAAAACACCCCAGGATTTCCACCATAGCCTCAATACGAGCATAAGAAGAAACTAACACTTGAAAAGATGCTCATGCATTATATGAAGTAGAGTGATGCCTCACTTCATATAAACTCCTAAAAAGCCAAGCCGCCTCATTAAGAACTTTAGAGACACAAGTAGAACAACTTGTAAACACAATTTATAGTCGCCATAAGGAATATTGCCCAACAACATAAGAAGAAACCAACAATAGAAGAGACGATTATGCATTATATGAAGTACAATGACGCCTTCCTTCATAGTCAAGCTAACCTCCTAAAAATCCATGCATCATCAATAAGGACTTTAAAGACACAAATAAGATAACTTGCAAACGTAGTTTACAGTCGCCCATAAAGAACATTGCCCAGCACCACTAAGATTAATCCAAAAGGTGATCAAGAACATTGTAAGAAAATTACCTTAAGAAGTGGAAGAGAACTACCAGAGGTGGCAAAACGTTCCCTAATAGAAGAGAGCTCTATTAAAAAGGATAAGCAAATAGAGGAAGAGAAAATTTCAAAAAGAAACAATGAAACAAATTAAAATAGCAGTTCAAGTCTATACACCCTACATTAGCTTTTTTCTAACGTCTCTAAAAGGAGAAATTAAATAAGTAGTTTTCCAAACTTTTTGAAGTTTCTAAGAAACTGCATAATAATATCTCTTTTATATAAGCTTTAAAGCAAATGCCCAATTAGGTTATGCTTATCAAAGCCATCTTATCAACAAAAAGACGACTGGGATAATTTGAGACAGTCACCTTAATAGAGGAATGTAGTGCTATTCTACAAAGAAGTTACCACTGAAGCTCAAGGATCCAGTGAGCTTCACCATTTTATGCACAATTAGAAATCAATACTTTGGTAAAGCTCTATGTGACCTAAGGGCCAAAATAAATCTAATATCATTAACAATTTATAAAAAGCTACGTTTAAGTGAAACCAATGTCACGTTACAAGTTACAGACTGTTCTCACACATATCTGAAAGCTCTATGTGACCTAGGGGCCAAAATAAATCTAATATCATTAACAATTCATCATTCCCGTAGATTTTATTAGGTTGGAAATGGATGAAGATAAGGAGATTCCAATCATCCTTTAGAAGGCCATTTTTAGCCACTGGTCGAGCAATAATCAATGTGTTGTTCAAGATGAAGCAATAATATTCAAGGTCTTTAAGGAAATGAAGCTGTTAAATGAATTTAAAGGCTTCTTAAAGATTTATTTGGTGTAACCAAATAAAGAACAATAACCCCTAAAACTAATAGAGATAGATGAAAACTGACCTCAAGTTTATGTGGAAGTAAAACTAAACAAAATACTGACTAAGAATATGCATGAATATAACATCATGGAAGAATACTCAGATACTGGACAATAGGGTTCATTCTTTCAGACAAGATTAAAACTCTTCCTAGGAAAACTTAAGTTAGGAAAGTTAAGGCCATGCTTTAGAGATTTTCTTATAGAGATGTGGAAAGTAAATATAAGGACTACTAAAAGATAATCAACAATGACCAAAGCATTATTAGGGAGGAGTGATTCATCGTTTTATTCAATTTACCATGAAAAAGGAAGACATTAAGCAAATGATGATAAATTAAGTACTTCTTGGGAGGTAACCTAAATAGTATAATTTTCTTTCTTTTAGTTAAAGAAAGAAAGCCAATGCCACGGTGCCAACAACCAACGTTATGGTGCTAGTAGCAAATGCCATAGCGATTACTTGTGTCTAGGAAAAGAACACAAGGTAGTATCCTAGCGCTACTATACCTTATACTCAAGGCCGCGGTGCCCAACTCTTAAGACGTTACCCCCAAATCCAAGTTCATAGCCACAACATTCAGAAGCCAATACTGTAGCACAAGCTTAATGAAAATTTATACCCTAAGGTGAAACTTTAGTGCCCTGACATTACCCTTAGAGGCATCACAGTGCCCAAAAGTCCACAAAATAATCCTTAAGTTAGTAGCTCAGTGCTATGGTACCTATTTCAAAATCAGTTTGGAGCCTATACATATTCCCCCCAGTTTTAAAAACTTCAAAACCTTGAACCCTCTCAATTATTCCAGCCATACCACACCAAATCTACACTAAAACAACCTTCAAAACACATTTAAAAAACATAAAATCATCCACTTTCCATTTCATATAAAAAAAATAGGGATTTTTCACCATGAATTCTAATAGGCATTCAAAAATGAAATGGTGGATTTCATCTCTTACAAGTAGCAAATACTTTTTCTCACAATCAATTAGTCTTAGTTTAGTTATTAAAGTGCTATTTGAATTGCATTATAAAATAGTGCTATTGAATAGAACAGTTGAATTAGAATTATGGTTTGGAGTAGTAGATTGCAAATTGGTTGGGAATGTTGAAAGTATGTATTTCATTTGAATTATGTTAATCTTTGAAATTAAGGAGAAATATTGTTTTGTCATTATAGAATTTGGAGGTTTGGAGAATTGAATTTCAATAAGTAATATTACTGGTTGTTTTGAAGTATGGCTCCTAAGAAGAGCAAGACTACCCATGTTGTTGAGCCATGCTACAACACCGCCAAATACGAGTCATTAGCAACAACTGAGTGATATACACATTTGGTGGTCTAGAAATCTGCAATTCTGGAGAGAGGTTTTCACCTACCAGACAATAAATTTCCTACTTTCCTTTACATTATCAACTCTCAAGGGTGGTAGAAACTCTACAAGCACCTTGACGCAACAATTTTGGTTGTCATTAGAGAATTTTACGCTAATGTCCCACAGCACAAACACTTAAGGGTAAGGATATGGCTATCAACATTCTTAGCATCAACTGGGTCTTTAACCTTGCCATCATTTAAGATGATGATATCACTAGTTATTGAAAGAACCCAATTACGGCGCTATAATCCAAAGATTTGCATATTTAGGACTGTATGGAAACTATTAGGGGCACCACATCTCACTTCTAGTCAAGACCATGGATAGAGACGTCAACTGTGCAACATAAGTAATAGGAATTCAAGAAAATAAGAGATTATTGGTGAATCCTTGGCGTATCAACCAACTGCAAATTGACGTCTATATTGGTTTGTTTTTGGTTGTATCATGTTTATTTTATTTTTCAACCAAAATTCTCTTGTTATCATGAACTAAATTTATTTTCTAGGGTTATTACTTGAACTCAATATATATCCTTAATCGCTGGTCTTTTTAATATTTATTTGAATTCAATTCTTTATTATTCAAATTATTTATTCTTAATGCTTCATTATATTTGATCAAAATTGTGATTGAATTGGTAATACTTTGATAAACTCGAGAGAGGCATTATTGTATTTAAACCTTTATAATTTGATACATGATTGTTGAGAAATTTACAAGTTCTAATTTAAGATAAAGATATACCTAATTGGCATGTATGGTAAATAAGACTTGTTCTAATAAATCTTGATTTATTACAATTACTATAAAGATATAAGTATTTGGTAAATTTAGATATACTCACTTGACCTTGAGAGAGGCCTGTAAATACATTAGTGTCTAACAAATAATAAGAATTGAGGATATAAATACTAAAAAATTAATCTTTAGAAAATATATTGAAGCATAGTAATTGACCCTAGACTTTCTCTATATTGCTATCTTCTTGATTTATCTAAGTTTTATCATTTATTTTCTGCACTTTGTTTAGTTTGTTTAAATATTTGCAATTTGAAGTTTTGGTTTTCTGGATAATTGCTTGAATGATACAATTTTAGTACTTTGTTGAAAATAATATTTATCTCAATAAGTTCGACATCTGACTTTATAAGTCTTTTGATTACTTATTATGATAGCGTATACTTGCACTTAATTTTGTGCTTAGAATACACACAACAAGCATTATTTCATTAGGGCTAGACTTATGCCATTCACACATTTTAGCAACATGACCAAGCATAGGGCCATTCTCCTCCACACAATGATAAAAGAAAATTATAGACGTCAAGAGCTTATTGATAAGAATAACTTATTCTTAAAGAGAATGGACAAAAGTAATATCAAGCAAGCATTCTTGCGCTGTCACACCTTTAAGCAAGAGCCTTCCTTCACCATGTAGTTTGAAATAAATGCTAGATCCTCAATAAAAGAATATATTAAGGTAATAGAGTCTTATTAAGAGAGGCTAGGCATCATAATTGAAACGTGTACTTTCATCACTAGATTTTACTCATTATGTTCTTCTTTTCTCAACCGCTCTTATAAAGCCACAAAAGATCATTAAAAGCAGCATTTTCCACAGCTTCTAACAAGAGAAGGCTAGCTTATTCTTCCTATCCCTCATCATTGTGCTATGTGCCCAGGTCAATATCTATGTGACCTATCTGAGGAGCAGTTGCCCCATTTCCACCCACTAGATATCAATATAATATACAAGGTTTGGTCCTTTAACAATCAACATGAACCAATTCCCCGACCTCCCTATTAGCCATTCACGTAGGCTACCTCTTAATCTTAACTAGTATCCCTCTAGGATCTATTTGCATGGCTTAAAAGTAATCTTTAAGAACATCGATATTTAGTGGTGACAGCAGGCACACTAGCAATAGTGTACCTAATATGTGATCTATCAGACACATATAATGCAATTAACTATTGCCTATTTAAGATTGACATCAGCTAGCACCCATCATCTCCTGCATACCTTGCAGCTTCAACAATAGCTCACGATGATAATGATGATGATGAGAGTAATTCTCTGGACGATATGGATGATGAGTGAAAGTATTATACATCATTCAGGGAAGTGTTACAATTTTATTGCTTGCCATGGGGACTATGTCATATTTTAAGTTTGGGAGCTAGGAAAACATTTTCTTATTTTAGAAATGGCTTCACTTATTTTTTACTTTATATTATCTTTTTATATGTTTTTATTTCATTTCATCTTGTTGAGTCTTAGGTTATAAGATGATTATGGGTCAGTGATAAGAAATAGAAAACTAATTATAAAATTCATAATTCCCAAGAATCAATAGATGTTATGATTATTCATGATTCTTAATTTAATATACAAGTTTTGCCTTATTTGTGATAACTTTAATTTAGTTGAGCACGTAGTTAGATTATTTAAGTTAATTGCTAGCCTAGAAAATGTTTATGTACAACAAGTATACAAAAGGTCACAAAAAACTCTAAAACTTGATTGATTATCACTCAAGGAGAAATCATAGGGCACACATAATTAAGAGAAATTATTTTAGGCTATGTTTGGATCGTTTGAGTCTTTTTAGTCTACCATTTGATATAATTTATACCTAGTCACAACCTTTGAGCCTAAACACTTATTTTGTTTAATTTACCACCAAACATTACACTTCAACCATCATTAATATCCCCTATAATACTTGTTACACAATAGCATAGTCTTGTAGGAACACTTTATGAAAAATTGGGTCTTTGGGAAAGGCGGATGTAAGAAGGAAAGAAATGTCGTTGTTTTTTTTTTTACCTCAAATAAGAATATAAAAGTTTAAGTTTTGGGGAAATCATTCATGTTAAAAAAAAGTGTATTCGCTAGCTTAAAGGAACAAGAGAAAAGTTTGAGCAACAAAAATCAATAAGGGAAAGTAAGGAATTAAGTTTGAGGGAGACCTAGTTGAGGAAGTTAAGGGTTTCAATAGGTTTCTAGTATGTTTATAGTGTTAGGAAAATAGAAAAGCAATAAGATTATCCTAACCTTAAGCTTTACATTACAAGCAAAAAATTAAAGCCTAACTAATCCTTGGTTATGTATGTACCTACATTGGTGAAGAGCAATATAAAAGTGAGCCTATGGAGTGCACTTGGAATAAAAATTTGTAAAGACCAAATTCCTTCTTATAAATATAAACTAATCCGGGTATATGATAGGGGTGTAAAAGCACTAGTATATTTAGTATTCCCAACAGCATATTTGCTCTAATTTATGATGTTTTTGATATTTAATTGTGTTTTTGATCATAAATAGGTGCACATAGAAAATGTGATGTTTAAGAACAAACAAGAGGTGGATCGAGAGAGAAATGAAGAGGTTGTGCTCAAAGTATGAGAGCACCTGAACCTAGGCTAGGCGCTATAGCCCCTAAGGTAGAGACTTGGGAGCCCAGACACACTCAATTAACTCGTGTTTTCTAGGTCTCAGTGTCGCAACATTGAGCCCCCAACGTCGCAACACTCGTCCAATATATAAAAGACCTTCCTAAATATCCTATTTCAACTTGGATTCGAAGGCCCTCAACCCTAGGATTTCTTATACCTATAAAAGCACTCTTTCACAAGTCAAACACACAGACTTTTTCAGAGGAAAAACTTAGAAAAATAATTCACAACACAAATTTAAGAGATCAAAACCAAGATTGAAGATTCAAGTTCAAGAATCAAGCTTCAAGTCAAGATTGAGAGAGAAACAACTCAAGACGTTTTCTTGATTATTTTTCTTCTCTTTTCTTATTAATATGTTCTTGTTCTTATTGTTATTCATGGATTGGTTTGATTTTTCCTTCTGTTGGGCTGACATCTCCAAGTTACTCCAGTAGGTTGACTACGACTACTTTTTCTGTCCCATGGAGAAAGAGTTGAGTGTTCAAGCCTATGACCCCAAGTTCATTAAGGACCTTTAGGGTTTCATTTTTTTTTTTTTTTGCTATAAACCAGCCTCTAGATCTACCTGTAGTGCATGTTAGAGTGATTGAACATTTGATGTAAGCAACAAAAGTTAGGACTTCTTTTATCCTTCTTAGTTAAGTTTCTTATCGGAGGATAGGGCTATATGAACCTATCAAGTATCTATTGGTTTAGGAAGGCATTCAAGTTATCCTTCCTAAATAGTATGGGTTGCTCCTCATGGTATTCCCTGAGAGAAAGTATGTCATACAACTTAGCTCGATTATTCACGTACATAACCTATGGCTTTAGCTTCTTCTTTATTAGATCTTCGCTATCGAAAGCAATTTTAACTAATATAACAATCCTATTTTAGCATAATGAAGGAAAAATTCCCATGTTTTCAATATAGGCTTTATACTCGCTCAGGTTGTATGACCTATGTAATTTATGTAGAATGCAACGCAAGTCTAGAATCTATATTACAAGAAGCCTAGTTTTATGAAAGTTAGAAGGGACACGATTCTTAAACCTTATAGTTTTGATCTTATAACTCGTCTATGATAAGTCTAGACTCTAGAAAAATGTCGAGTGGTGGTGAATGGGTTCTTTTCTGAAAAATAAGAAAATAAAGCAATGTAAGGATTGTCAATACGCTAAGATAATATTTCAGGTGTAATATCCAATCCTTATTAGTAGTATTGGCGCCTAGATTTCGGTATAGAGCAAATACGACACCGTAGGGTTACTCGATTTTAACCCTATTAGAAATATTCCCTTTATAGTGCACGTGAGAGATATTAGACCTAATTTGGTAATTTCACACTCAATCGGTGTGCCGGACGACCCTAGAATATTTTTAGAATTTTTCTCTATTGGCTTAGAAAAGGAAATCTTAATTTACTACATGAATTTCCATTTAAGGGTTATGTATGGAACAAGCCTTTGTTGAGAAATACAATCCATATATTAAGGAATGGACCAATTAGAAGCAATCTCATAGATTGCCAAGTTGGAAACTCTAGTTAGTTCTTTTGACTATTCTAACTAGATAGTTACAAAGTAACCAATTAAATCTTTTCATTTGAACTAATGGAAAATTAGAAGTTTTGAGTAAGTTGAAGGGCAAAATGGTCAATTAAGGGAGTACTATATATATGTTGGAAGGTTGCAGAATTTTCAAGAGATGAAAAGCAAACACTTAGAGCAAAAGAGAGCAAATTCGTGCAAGGGGGGAAGGTGCTGCTACAGTGAAATTTTAGTTTTTTTTTTCATGATTTTTCATGTGTAATCAAGCTAAAATAAGGTTACATATGAATCCCTAAGCTCAATTGAAGCCTCAATTAGTGGAAATTCAAGAAACAGAGGTAAGAAAAGCATTGCTTTATGAGTTTGATAAGTAAGCTTTCTTCAATTGATGTTCTTGTGTGTATTCTTGGCTTAGATTGAGTTGAATTCTAGTGTGGAGCTTGAATGAGTCATCAATTTGCAGAAATTGGCAAGGTAAGAATTAGGGTTTTGGTGATTTTGTTGTAGAGATTTCAATTGGCTGTAATTAGGGCTTTAGAATGAAATTGGCTTGATTTTGTTGTAATTGGAACAAGAAATTGAGAAAAGGAATGTGTTGGAACCTAGGGTGAAATTCTTCCACTTTAAAGAAGTTAGGGATTGAGTGGTGTTTTGATTGAGTTGTTGTGTGTAAATGGTGCATATTATAAATTGAATGTATATGGTTGATGGAAAAATCAAAAATAAAGAAAATGGGACATAATTGTCCATTTTAAAAAGGTGAAAGGCTTGTATGTCCAACCAAGTTATAGGGCGTGCAATAATTTTCAGGGCGCCGGATGGTGAGTTAGATTAGATTAAATGACTCCGTAAATAAAAATCGAGAAGTAGTACGCATTCGAGCTTTGTATGCCGATTAGGGCATTTAGTAGTTAAATGAGATTCTAGCATTCGATTTGATTCTAAATGTCATTTATGGCACGTAACTGAAGATAACCGAGAGCGATAATGGGAGTAGAAATCGGGAGCGAAATTGAGCGTGGAGCGGTTGTGAGTGGAAATCTGCCATTTCTTTTACTTTTCGTTTATTATGTTTTCGCATAATGAATATATATGTTTTATGAGCTTTCGATGCATAAACACGATTTATGATCTTGATATATATTCATAGACATGCTTTTACATGTTCGATTTAAGAAATAGTTTTAAATTTTCTACATTTGTTTTAAAGGCCATTGATACCCTCAGATTATAGTGGTGATGATTGTATTAGACCCGGCCGGTATATCCTGTGCACATGGGCAGGTCTTGGGGGTGTAACACTAACTCCGGGAAGTCTGGATGTCGAGTTATGTGAGTCGCCCTATGTGTACGGGGTATTGTCTCGCTATATGTATGCGATGTAGGATTCCGCTGCATAGCCAGTGAGATGTCTTGAGATGTCACTGTGGGTGCTGCTAGTTGAGGTGCCCCGTAACCTACTCACGTGTGCAGTGCTAGTTGAGTCGCTGCGTGAGTATAGAGCTTTAAGGTTACCATTGGTACAGTTTAGAAAAAAAATAGCCGAGCGAGGATTTTACTAGTTTTCAATTTACCAATAGCATTTATGCATTTATATGCATACAGCAGTTATTATGTTATACAAATTCTGGATGTGGTTTTCCAAAGATGTAGATAAAACTCGCTCGGCAAGATTTCAATAACATATGATATTAGAAAATAAAAAAATCGTTTTACAGTTTTACATCAGTTTTAGAAGCATGATTTCTACATGAACTTTAGAATTTGTTATCTATACATGATGTTATTTTATTGAAATTTTATTTACACTCACTGAGCTCCTTTAGCTCACATTTTTTGTGTTTTATGTTTTTCTAAACCCCTTTCCCAGGTACAGGTCTCGATACGCAAGCTGCTGATTCTCCTATTGCCGAGTAGTAAGCCGAA
This sequence comes from Ailanthus altissimus, assembly GCA_946807835.1. Classification (NCBI taxonomy): domain Eukaryota; kingdom Viridiplantae; phylum Streptophyta; class Magnoliopsida; order Sapindales; family Simaroubaceae; genus Ailanthus; species Ailanthus altissimus. The sequence goes on along the minus strand of OX327700.1, from coordinate 17,057,758 downwards.
TTCGAAGATCATTTTTGTACATGTAAATGTGCTAAATAGCACTCTTTACTTTATGCATAGTAGTTGTAGGCATGTATATTTATATGTATGTTTTGAACCAATAAGAAAAGAATTCGAGATTATGATGATCATTTTTGCTTTTCATGAGTATGCTCATTTTGGGATTTAAATGAAACTATTAGTTGTGTTGGATTTGATTTGGAAAGGACCGGAGGTCCGAATCGGTAGTATTGAGATGTGTTTGAAATAGAAGTGAAATTTCTTTACAGGTTTTATATGAATTTTCTAAAAAACAGGGGAAACTCTGTCTGTTTTTTTTTTTTAATTTAAGATGTCATTTTCATGTATATTACAAGACCTTCTAAGTAGTAACAAGAATTAAAAAAGGGGTTGCCTCGCGAAATTTCTCAACTTTTCCAGTTAAGTTCGGAAGAACTTCTGTCGGGTGCCCGACAAGACCGCTGAAATCTATAATAGAGGATCTCAGGTCGAGTCCTATCATTAGGTTTGTTACAATACACAAAAAGCTTGAATTTGTAACAATAGAGTTTAATGCGTTATAAGGCTGTCAAGATTGTTAAAAAAGTATCTCCAAAGTTGCGAAAAGTCTTCCAATAAAATCCTCATATAAAAATGAGGGTTTTTATAGTATTATAATGTTACACTAGGTTAAGGCTACTTTTTACACTCCCTTTTCTCCTAAAATCTAGTTTACTTAATGAGTTTTAACACTCTTCAAAGAGAAAAATAAATAAAAGTGACAAGATACTATTTTATTCTAAAATAAAACACTAAATGCTTATTTGATAACAATTTTAAAAAGTTATCAACTTTTATTATAGGAAAGAGTTTAAAGGCCAAATAGTGTCATATATGAGATTGTGTTTCTCCAATAATTTAATAACATAGGCATCCTCTTCCTCTTAAATGAGCTTTAGTCTAAGAGTTCACATGTTTTAAGTTTTATTTAGTGCAACTCCATATTTATTAAACCATAACTCATATCTAATGCTCAAAAAAAGTGGTTGAAGTCAACGTGTTTGACTTTATTATATATATTTGGGTATGTGGTGAACTTGAACTCATACCTATGTAGATTTTTGTACAATAATTAAATTTGAGTCTGAAAAAAACATGTAGCAAAATATTATGGTTTATTTTATAGATTTTAAAAATATGGTAAAACATTATTAATAATATATTTTCTTAAAAAAATCATACATGACATAATCTCATTGGTTAATCTTCATTTTTAAATAAAGATACATATAAATAATTAATTAAATAATTAAACTAAATTTAAAATTAAAAATAAAAAATATTAAAGAACACTGACCTGACCATTTGAATTTCAAACTTTATGATTTATTTATTGATTAGTATTATTTTAATCAAATGAGTATTTGAGGGGAAAAAGCACCAAAAGAGAAATAGTCTCCGTAATGTTGCCGTCAAATAGCAACGAATTACGTGCATGCATCACCACCTCCATTAAACGTATCTTAAGTTGATGACTCTAGCAAAGATAGCAACACATCATAATGGATTGCTGTTTGACAACATTACAATAATAACCGCTCTTCTATCTTTTTTTTTTTGGCTCTCGTCCAACATTTAAAAACAACTCTTATCATTACAAATATCACGAAATTTAAAATTTAATAGTCATCAATAAGTTTAGTTTTTTTTAAAAACTTCTTTGTTTTATTTTATTTAATTATTCAATAATCTAATTAAATAAAAAATATAAATTACTACATAAAGTCATGTGTCCTTTTAAAGTTAAAATACTCTATAAAATCTAAATCCTTATGTTTCACCTTTTTTTTTTCGGTGTGTTTATTGAGATTAATGGTTTAAACATTTTTCTAGGTCATTTCTCATCTCTTTCGGCTTTCCAACTAGAAGGCTCTGTCCTTATCCATCTCCTCTGCTGGGAGACAACTTCCCAAATCGTTCTCGTCAAGTTGAATTGCCTTCCTTCCATGTTATAATTATGGCTGTTTCTTTTTTTTATCGTAGTTTCATCTTCCTCCTCTCTAATCTATTGTTTGAACTTTTTGTTGATTAATTAAAAAAAAAAAAAATTCTTTCGAACAAGATACCGAGAATAGGGAGTTGATGCCATTATTGCCTTTTTGTTTCCTCTTATTATCATCCAAACTAACAAACTCTAACTTACAAAAAAAAGAGTACTTTTGAGTATTCAATTAAACTGGAGAATAAAAAATCATAGTTGGCCCAACATTAATGCAAGCCCGAGAAAACAAGAATTAATCTCTTTCTCAGGAAAATATTAAGGCTCATTGACCATGATAAGGCAAGAAAACGATCCAGCATAGTAAGAAATTTCTGATCCAACTATTTAAGGACGAAGAAATCTCCTATAACCCTGTAATATATAAGCGTTATACATTCTTCTTTAATTGTTCTCTCCTAAATAAGATCAGAAATCCCATACATGGATTTTGATTCTCAATTAATGAGGCAAATGACAACAGTTTGAAAGGCTCCCTTCCAATACCATATTGTAAGCCTTTATACAGACAAGGGCAATAATCCATACAATTTCAGCTTACATCCAGAGCCGCCTTCAACTCCTGAGAAAACTCAGGTAGTTTGCCAATCACAGCCTTCAGTACCATGCTAGTTAACCTCGCTTTACAGGCCTTTGCACATAAGATTTGTTGGGATCCTCCGTCTTAAGCTTAGGGGGTCGAATTTCTCCTTTCTTACCCTGCATAAATAAAGTAAGGAAATTAAGCTTCCAGAAAATGCTTGTAAACACTTGAGGATCAATTATATCATCTGAAAGAGCAAAATCAGTATCCTGTCTCACCTTCTTTCCTGTCTTCATGAAGTCTCTCCAACTTGAAACCTGAAATATCAAATGAGAGGGGGGACCAATGTGACTCCAGAAAATCAAAATTGATCTACAAAGAAATTTATAAATAACACTTTCTCACAGAATCATACTATGTACCCTCGCTAATGGAGGTGAAAACTTGATATCAGGGCAAGCACCGCAGAAAAATAACCAAAAGATTAAAAAAAAATGTTGTGTTGAACATAAGGAAATAAATTCCAGCACAGAACACATATACATGTGTTTCCAGAACCCTTTTAAAAAATTTTAACCCTTGCCATTACTTCAGAACCATCTAGAGCACGAATATTATAACGGGTAACACAAGTTGGAATTCTATCCATTTAGTATACTTCACAGTAATCTCAGAGGAGTAATCCATCCTCCAAACAATAAAATACAGAGTGTAGCACAAGGATTTTTTTTTTCTTATTTTAAAATGATGAGAAACAAATCTTCTGTTTTGAAACTGAAGCACAAGGATTGCTGAAAATTGAACTCATCAAAATAAGCTACAAAATCTTTGCCTCACTAAAACTGAAGTAGGAATAGTGATTGCTATACAGTCAGTTCTCGCAACCATAACCACAAATAAAATAAAATAGATAAAAAAAGGAGGGGGAAAGAGATTTTGTCAACAGTTATAGACATTATTTCAATTAGGATCAATTTGTGGTCAAAGATTGCTGGCTTGACATGGTGGGTATAAAGAGATACTTTGGGAGAAATAAAATTCATCAACTTCTCAGGACTTTCAACAAAAAAATGAAAACTTGTATTTTCAACATATTATCACTGGATCCTTTCTTCTTTTCTTTTGATAGCCAAAAGCACCTCAACTTTTCTACGTTCAACAAGTTCTAAAATGGGGACTAGTACTGGACCCTGCATCTTAGTAGCCAGGAAATTCATAGAATATAAAAATCCTCGGTAGGTAGCTGGTGGCCCCAAGGTGTCTTGAACCCAGACCACTTTCTTGAATCCAAGGGTATTTTACCACTTAAGCCAACCCCTAGAGGTTGCCATTATATCTAGCATGTTTCAGTAAAAAAATTCTTTTGAGTAAAGGCATATACAAACTCAACAAGCATTGGATACTTCTCAGGAATGCTGACTTTCAGGAGACTCCAACCATTGCAAATTCAAACTAGTAGGTTAAGTAAACCATGTAAACAACAATAAGTAGGCCCCACATAATTACTCAATTGTCTTTAACACCTACGACACAGCCTATAACTTATCATAACATAATGCAAGACGAGAAACCAAAACTTTAAACAAACAACATTCAATTTCCAAACCTTTTTCCCTCAGTAAGTCAGTTCAAACTGCCACGATTATGGATTTTAGGGTAAATGAACCAATATGCCATGCATATCATGTGAATAAAATGTGGGAAAATAGGAACAAACCCTCTGTTCTCTTGTTCCTTCCCATTGCTCTTCGTGCTCACGCTTTCTTTTCCACATTTCTTTTTGTTCTTCTTCATCCTTCTTCAATCTACCTTCCTCCTCTGATATCTACATGACAAAAAAAAAGACAAAATTAATGCATACTGGCCTTATAATAAAATCCAAGAAAACAAGAAAAATGATGGGCTTTCACTACACCCTCATCTGCATTTTCCTCCTTCGCCACTCCTGTTCTGTTAATATTTCTCGAACTTTCAGCTTCAGCTCCTGCTGAAACTCCTCTGACTGTTCATATTGTTGCTCATATTTCCCCTAAATTATTAAACAGCAACAGTCAATAGGTCAAGTGACAAGTAGTAACACTCTTAATCAGAAAATATCAAAAGATAAATAAATTATAAAGAGGGGGAGAGAGACAATTCGACAAACAACCAAGATCCAAAGGCGAAAACAACAAAGTTGGATTGCCAGCACAGCATCTTCTTTTTAAAGCAAAGGTCCAATAAAGCAAAAGATTGATAATAAAACCACAAGAGCAGAACCGGTTCAAGATCTCCCTATTACTGAGAGGTATAGTTCATGACATCAAATTGAGCCAAATAATTCAAACTTGGAACCTAACAAGCCATCCATAGGTCCTATTTAGTATAAGAGCTGTGCATATGGTGAAATCAAAAGTGTTCATTTGATTAATTGGGAAGTGATCCCTAGATCTCAAGATCTCTTCTCCTTAAACTTCAGCTGGGGGCGGGGCTCGTATCGGCAGCAGATATCAAAAGTAAATACAGGCTTAAAGGCAAGCAATGGGATTCAGAAAATGTCATCAGTGGCTAGAATATAAGTCCTTGGAAAGCTATCTCTAGCTGATAAATTTTTTTCTCCTTCAATTGAAATTGGAGGTGGGTATGGTGAAAGAATCTGTTTTTGGAGGATGTTTAGCTTGCAGAAACTCTGCTGTGTGAATGTTCCCACATCTTTATAGATTGACTTGGTTTCATGGAACCTCTATTTGATCAAGAATCACTTCATACTTTCCCTACTTGGATAGGATTTGGAATTTGATATTAGGAGAAATAATGAGAAAAAAATTCAAGACCTCTCATCTCTCTTGACTTGGACGGACAATGTCTCTCAATGAGGTGAGCGAGGACTGGAACTTGGGGTTGAAATCATCTAGAAGATTCTCTTGTCATTTCTTCTTTATATGGCTAATTTAAAACTACTCATACAACAATTTCTTGTCAGCTAGAATGATTTGGAAGGCCAAGGCTCCTCGTAAGATTCAAATATTTGCTTGGGAATAGCCCAAGGTAGAATAAGCACAGATAAGGTTATCCAAAGGCAGTTTCCTTTTATGTACCTCTCTCCATTAGAGTATGTTATGCGCACAAGTAACAGGGAGCGTATGTTATGTACACAAGCAGTGGGAACACATTGATCATCTCTTCGTTCATTGTCCTATTGCTTCTAGTTTGTTGGAACAAATTTATTCAAGCAGTTAATTTTGTGTGCACTAGGCCAGCGATGTGCAGCTCTTTATTTGTGGAACAGCTGCATGGTTAAAGCAAGAGTTTTATGGAAGTCATTTCACAAGAATGATAAAAGAATTTATTAAGGCTTGGCTAGTGAAGATGTTAACTTTTTATTGGTTAGAGATAATTTGCTTCCTTCACTTTGGGCATCAATGACAAAAGAATTTCAAGATAAATCTTTCTTTAAAAATTTAAATTGGGAAGGGGTTTTGGGCTAAGTTCAAATATCCTGATTTAAACTTTTGGAGATTGGTATAGTCAAACTATTTTGTTAGTATATTGGCCTAAGGTGAATAGTTTCATTTCATATAGATTTTGAGGCTCTGACCAGACTGATCCTGGTTTTTGTGGACAGCTTGATTACTTTGTTAACTCCATACTGCTTTTCATATAAGTACATGTATGGCTTCTTATCAGAAAAGTAAAGGAGCTTGCAAATAGTACAAATAATTTTGCACTCTAACAACTGGCCTGTGTCATTTAATTGCGCTTAGGATGATTTCAGTTCAATCTCATTTTCGCATCAAGAAAATAAACCTATCATAGAAGTAATGGAAACTCCCCATCGGCCATCACCCTTTAAGTAATGGACAGTAGCCATACCCACCCAAGTAATGAACTCATCATTCCACAATATTTACTCCTGTACATTTCTAGTGTAGCAAACGTGTAAAGGAGATCATCTAAAATGTTTTGTAACTCAACAAGGCATATGAATCTACCTGAAATAATGTAATCCCCAATCCTCTACAAACATTAACAAAATATCAACAGAACTTTAAACAATATTAGCCTCAGGAATAAGGTATAGTGACTCCTCAACTGACAAATTTATAAGATTTGCATCTAGATATCCAACTTCTAAAGGGATTCATTCATTCATGCTGATCTGGAATAACTAAAAAACATATCATGTGCAACCATATAGAGGAGACAGAAATAAGTGGAACCTCATATACCTCGTCAACTAATGACTTTATTTTAGAAGCTGCATCTTTCTTCAACTGCTTCTTCCTCTTTGCCCTAAGTTCTTCTGTGGTTCATATAAATTCGGTATAAATTCTTATCCCAACTGATACTGCCAATATTAAGGAAATAAAAGGGACAATACAAAATAAAATGTTGTGATTCAAATTCTTAAACAGGAACATATCAAAACGGGATCATGCCACAGTCAGGATTTCCAAATAAGACAGTAATATGGATCATTAAGAACCTGCAAAAATTACATGCCACATATCTAACCAAACAAGAAAGAAATGAAAAAGGAATGTATAAGTAATATGCATCATTAAGAACCTGCAAAAATTACAAAAATTGCAGTTAACATCTAAGTGCAGCATATTTTATTAGAATTTAGCACTGACCTTTTGCTGCATTGACTTGAGTAAGAATATAATTCCGTTCTTGTTCATCTGATAATAGTTGCTGGGCTTTTGCCAATGCTGTTCAGAAGTCGATAACATTACGTAAGAGAACAACTCAATTATGCATGAATTAAAAAAGGGCACACTAAATAATTGTAACCCATATGCCTCCCTGCATTACTTAAAATTAGCTTCAATATTCCTCCATTGTTCCACAAACATACATATAGCCATGCACCACATAATGATCAGCATTCGCCCGATAAAACATCATGATGTCTAATGTGGTTTCAAGATGTAAAAACCTACAGTAGCACATGACCCATCACATAGTATTGATAGCAAAAAAAATGCATGCATCATACATTACAGGTAGAGTAAGATCCAAGACTGGTGTCTTTTAATATCTAAATCTAAGGTACTTTCTAGTTTCCTGCCTGGTAAACAACACACGGTTGCCATATAGTCTACCATCCATCATTGCAGCAGGCATACTTAATGGTTACATATAGTCAACACTTATTTATATTCTAAGGTATTCAAATCAGCAATGGTTCTCAATTCAAGTGGAGTCGGAGGATAATCTAATTGTATGTAACACCTAGAAATTACAAGCCTATGATTGATGATATTGCCAGGAACTATTAGCAGTCACATTTGAATATGCCTACAAAGAATAAGCATCAAAGTTAATTTCTCTGAAGTTAATAGTAAACTTCACGCCTAACTTCCCTCCAATCTTTCATCAATCACTATTAAGCATGATATTTCTCCAACTTACCTAAAAGCATCACCCTAACGTCATTGATCGGCCTAAACCATTATACCCCTTACTCTTGAGAACACCACAATGATCAATAACAAATTTCTCTATTATTAGCTGTATGTTCAAACACAACAACAAAGAAAAAGGAAAGGCTTGCATAATTTAATACCATATAATGCCTCATAAAGGAACTATCAAATGTGCAAGTTACTGACTGTGCTATCAAACACATCATTTCACAAACAAAACTTACATTTAGTAGATCCCACATGATTATCCAGATGCCACATATAGACAACAAATGAAAGCTAAGCATTGTATTTATTCTTTCTTACCAGACAATACATAAAGCATAGACCTATTTACCTCCAAAAGCTTCCTTTGCTTGTGGATGCTTGCATTTGTCAGGGTGAACCAGCAAAGATAACTACAAGTTTCACACAAAAACGAGTAAGAAAGCTGAATTTCTAGTTAAAAAATTATCAACATATGGTTAATAGATCAACTTTTTGACTTTTTTCGGTTGGGAGAGAAAGAGAAAGTTACCTTGCGATACTGCTTTTTTATATTATCTGGAGATGCATCAAATGGTAGGTTTAGAAACTCAAATGGATTTAGCTTGAAGCATGAAAGAATCCTATTTTCAAGGGTTTTTCAGAAGGTCAAGAGATTAATTAGCATAAAGCAATAAAGACAACTTAGACATTAAATCATACCAGGTAAGCATGCAAATTTTCACTATAAATGGCATCCTATTGAAACATAAATACAGCTATAAAGATGAAAGATTCTTCAAGCAAGAGGAGAAATCTAAACAGTACAAACAATATAATCCTCAACATGGAAAAATTGATAGAACTCTGAATAGAAATCACAAAACCCCCAGGAAAATAAGATAAATCCAAGGAGTGCATAAATCTCTGAAGAGGGTTCCTCATTGTAGGAAAGGGATGTTCCTTGAACAAAAACTGAATGAAATAGAGGGTGCACAAAGAGAGAATCATGCAATCTAAAGGACTTATAGCAAGATGGCAGATCTACAAAGCTAACAAGCAAGAAAGGGTAGAAGGAAATTTTCCTTTGCAGCAAAACTGAAAAGCTATAGAAATAATACTAGGGTGAGACAATGTATACATACAACATGTTTGTTTCTCAGTTTCTGATTTAAATCTCAGGTCAACTAAAAATAAGAACCAACAAACCATTATTCTGGTCAAGTAATTGTTTCAAACAAAACAAAACAAATTAACTTATTTTATAGAATCTTTTTGAATTTGGGAAGGAAAGGAAGCCAAGTTCTTTGAAAGTGTGCCAGCTTAACTCTTTTTCAGGTGATTAGAAAAGGAATAACTGTGTTTTCAAGGACAAAATTACGAGAAAAAGTCAACAGTTTGTGGTAGATTCAATTTTTTTTCCTGTGACATTTTTTTTTTGCTTTCATTTCAAAGGATTTTCAAGAGTTACACAAACTTCTCATATTTAATTGTATGATAGCTTTGAGCCAATAACAAAGTTGGTTTTGGTTAGCATCAATGAGGAGTTTTCTACATGAGAGACATTATCAGCCACAATGGTGGAAATTAGATTAAATCATTTATCTATTTATTATCCTTTCAATATTTTGTCAATCCAAGACTTTATATTATGAGATCTTCAAAATTCTTATCACTGGAAGACGATAGTTGCTGCTATCTATATTTTCCAAGAGTCTCCTTACGATGTCTCGCCAGAATGAATTAGTTGGTACTAGAAATGTTAGAAAAAGTAAACGAAAAGAGTAATAAGAAGTAAAAAGGACAGAAACACTTCCCAAACAGAAAGCAAAGTTCCCACCAATGGTATACATAGTGTTAGTGAGCTCTAAGATCACATCTTTGGAATAAAATCCATTTGGTGAAATCTAAATATCAGTCAAGTTTTTCAATGGTTAATTATTTTACAACTCATTGTTATTTCCTGTGATTTTAATAATTATTTTCCATTGTTAATATCAGTCGTTAATGGTATTACAGCCTTTGATACAGAATAATAATCTGTACCTCTAGAAATGGAATGGACGAATTAATAAAAGTTTCAGCTTCCACTGCTATCCTTTCTGATTGTTGATGCAACCAAACCAAATTGTGATGCCTAAACTGTTATCTTTCCTTTTCTTCTCGCTTATTTTCACTGTTCACCGGGCATTAAATAGGTCAAAACACTTTGATTATAAGTCACATTGTAGCCCTAATCAAGATTTTCTGTAATTTTGATTGAGATATTACAGTAGACAGACTGGAGGTACCAAATTCTGAAGAAAAGGTGGATCATACTTAATTTGATGTTTGGCTTCGAACAACTAGGGGATGCTTTGATTGGTAGAACATAAACAAAGAAATAAAAACAGAAGTTGACCTTGAACCAGGAATACATCAAGGTAGAGAATGTACAAGCATTCTCTCATCTTTCACTGAACAAAACTGTCATTGATGTTCATTTTTTTACCCTTCTCATCCATGCACCACAAATGAAATTATGGTACAAAACACTTTAAAACCTATAATCTCATGTCACCAGCACCCCCAGATATCCAACAAAACAACCAGATTCTGAAGACAATTCATTAATAAATTAAGTTATCGTTTTCTTTTTCTTTTCAAATTATCAACAAAAACCTTTGGAGTACAATGACTTAATTCACCACCAAAATAGAGTGCTCTTGCAACAATATAGATATTCAGTTAATAGAACACCAAAACCACTCTGCAGTCTAAAATCCAGATTCACAGTACAGCGCAATACACACCAAACTATTAGTATATTATAACGTAAAATTCCAAACATCCATCCCAAGTCATGACCAAAATCACATCCACCAAGGCAACTGGATATATATCAAAATTAAGTTCGTTAAATCTATATGAATAGTTCAATAGCAAAACATTAATCAAAAGAAATTGGACGAAATTATTTCATGCAAATACATAACTAATCCATAAATGCACAAAATAATTTATATATATATATATAATACGAATCAAAACCACGAACAACTCAGGTCAGAAACCCTAATTTCCTGAAAACCAGACCACTCATAACCTAAAGAAATACCGTAAAATGAAGCTGAAATTAAGATTGAGAAATAAGCCAAACAAGGAGATGACACAAATGCTTGTTTACGCATGGTTATAGAGCTAAAGATACCTGACGACTTCGTTGTCTCTCTCAACTTCGCTGACTTCAGCGAAGAAGCTCTTGAGAAGCAAATCCTCATCGGCAGTTGTTGCTGTTGTGGCATCTCCCATGGCGCTTTAGCTTTTAAAGCTCTATCTTTTCTGCCTCTCTGTATGTGCTTGGCTATCTTTATAAATTCAAGAGCTTTGGCACAAAATTAACAATGACAGAAACCCAACATGCTGCTCATTTTGAGACTTGGCCTAACAGGGATTCCAACTCACGAGTTGGATCGACCGGCTCAGTTCATATTTCACCAAGGAAAATTATCGAATTAGTCCCTTCAATTTATAAAGGCGACAATTAAGTCTACACATTTATCACGTCCGTCAAATTAGCCTCTACCATAGTACCATACTAGGTCGATACATTTGGATCCTTAATAGGACATGCAGACCTCAATAATTTTAAAATTTTTATTAACACCTTTATCAAAATAACTATTCATATATATTTTAATGATAAAAGATATTTGAACCCTTACAGTTTTAGAAAAAAAAAAGACATGCAGACCTCTTTTGTCATTAAAGTAGAAAAAACTATTACTTAATAGAGGTGTCGGTTGAATTTTTGAAACTATTGAGGTTTGAATACCCTTTTTCTAAAATATTAAAGATTCAAATATCTTTTTTTTTTCCTAGATATATCGAATTACCTGTACTTATGTCGATCCAAGCACGCCAATCAGAATTAAGGTCTGTTCGCAAAATATTTTTCAAGGTAGGGATCTGTGTATGTTCAGTGTCCTACTAAACAGATGTTGTGCCTCGAGTTCGGGAAAAACTGAGATTGAGATGCTCACCAAGTAAGGCAAGGTTGAACCTAGCTGTCAGTGAACAAGGTTTGCACCTAAGCTATCAGTAAGCAAGGTTTATCTATAACCTGTGCTGGAATATAGCTAGCGAGCTGTGGAGCTTGGGTTCTTCACGAGGAAGGACAAGCGAAGCCTTAATAGCAAAGTTATAGATTTTCAACAAGCAAGAATGCAAGTCCTAGTTGAATGATAAAAATGAGAAAGGATTTTTGAAAAAGCTTTAAAAGCTTGTGTATTATGTTGAATGAATAGTTTATCATTACAATGAGAAATCAATCGTATTTATAAGTTGTAAAACCCTATACAAAACTTAATTTTGGAAAAAAAAAAACATAATCTTAATATTACAAAACTTTCTATAATGTACAAATTCTTAAATAAGGTATAACACCCAATTAGGCTCAAACTTTAAAATAGAAAAGTCCATTATACACTTTTTGGCCCGGCTTCAACAATGTCCCCTGCAAGCCGATCAAAAAGACTTATTTGGGTTTAGAATCGTGTTCAAAGCTTTCTAAATTGGCTTATGTATTTGGAAGCTGATTCTCCTAGCATCGAGCAACCATGGCCAGGTCAATTAAAATTACTTCTCATAGCGACCTGTAAAAATCAACATGGAACTTATCTTTTATCTGTTCCCAATTAGCAATCGATTCGGGCATTAAGTTGGTATACCAAGTGAAAATCGTCTTAGTCAGGGAGTTGCGAAATAGCCTTAACTTTTAAAGAAGAGATGAACTAGCTTCATTATATTGTATTATGAACGTAAAGATGTGCTCAATTATGGTGATGTTCTCTTTGCCTAAAAAAGAAGAATTCAAGAATTTTATATCCCTTTAGGAAATGGAATAATTAGTCAAAGTTATAGAGATATGGCTTAATATAGGATGGGTGCACCATGGGCCTCAGGTCGACCCCTATATTTTGCAAGGCTTCAACCAGTATATTTCTATCAATCTCAGGTCATCCAGAACTACTTGTGCGTGGAATGGGTTCTATAGACCTAAATTTTATCGACCTTGATTGAGCTTGCCCGAGCTGGTCTTAGATTAGAAAGCAATTCGGCTTAGACTTCTCAGATTAATCATGTTGCCAGCCTGATCATAATTAAAAATCTGGCCTAGCTAATTTTAGTGGATATTTGAGTTCGTAGACTCAACTCTCTTAGGTCTCCTATGAATATTAATCGAGCTGTGTACTAGGTAGGTTAGTCTGGTGATAGCTCGGTCGTTGTCGAGGCTCTTAAAGCTCGGAGTTTGGTCGACCCTAGAGAAAGGCTATCAACTTTATCTGATTCTGCTTCATTGACTTGAGATTCTTTATAATACTTCAGTTGATATTCTGATTATCTTCTATCAATGGTTAAAAAACTGTGATCATCAAATTTGTTTGTGTTGAGTTGATGTTTTCTTGGGCAATTCGGGAGACCAACCCTTATACATTAGCAGTAGAAAATAACTTGGGGTATGGAAAAGTTCTTTGATGAATCTCTTTTAACTATTGATTAAGAAAATCTTCCTTGGCATAGGCTAAACTTGCCTCATCCTGTTCTCAATCTACTAAATCTCTGACCTACAATAAGGGTAAAGCCATATTGGATGATTCATGAACATTCTTTCCTATTGTGTTCTTTGCCATCAATATAGTTGTTACTGGCATATAAGAAAACGAGTCCCACTGAGTGTGCCAAAAAAAATGTTTGTGAAATCTTTTTAAGGTAGGGATCCATGTACATCTAGTGTCCTACTAGATTGTTGCTGCATCTTGGATTCGGGAGACACTGAGACTGAGATGTTCGCTAAGGTAATGTTAGGGTTAGTGCTTACGCGCCATCTTTAAATATACATATACTTAATATTTATACAAGTGTACATTTCTATTAAATTGTTAATGCCTATTTATATGATACCATGCAATGTAACATTATATACATTGTATGATTTGAAGGAGTTCAGATCTGATCTAAAAGAGTTTAGATCAGGGCTCAGAGTTGGCCACGCTGAGAGATATAAATGGTAAGAGTTAGTACAACTAAGTATTAGCTAGTTATAATACTCAACGAAGATCCAAGAGTTAGAGTCTTGTCTGTAATGGGACATAAACCTAAAAATATACTAATAACTGCCTAGTTACAAGAGTTACAATCAGGCGCTAAGAAATGTCAGTTATGCAAGAATGTTCTCGAATATTATCCTTGATCTATTTTTGCTGATGCGGGTCTATCGGTGGATACATTTATCTAGATCAGCATATATTATACCTATAGGGTATAGATGGTTGTTCCTAACTGACTGTGAGCTTGGAGCTCGTATCGACATATGATTATCCAATTAGGACTAGATATGGAACATACTCACGAGGACCTTTGGTAGACAACCTATGTAAGCCATCAATGTAGGGTCCTTTCGAGTTAAATAGTTACGTGGTCTTTTAACTCGAGTGCCACTGTGGGCTTATAAGTGATCCACCATACTTTAGTTTTATGCATATCTCAGACCTTTCATGGTGTGATTACTAGGTGTCGCTAGATATGGTCTGATGATTATAGAGTCCGTTGCGTATAGATTTAGGATCCGTCAGCCTTCATAGAGAGTTTAATATTCATATGTTTCGAGACTGTATCTAATAAAGTCTTGTGCCCATAAGCATTTATCCCTAAGAAAGAGTTTCCTACAGGGTTGAACAATATAGCAAAGGAGTTTTCGCATATTGTTCAGCGAGATACAAGTCTGAAGATAGGATATGGATGAGCACGTGGGGATTTGATAGTGATAATCTATATCCATGCACATCCTGGATATCATGATGGAAGGATTATATATATGCGTTGTGACCTCAGCTTTGATAGTCGACGCGCTGATTTATATTTCTGTGACGTGTACATAGAGCAGTGTTCATGAACTCATGGAACAATTCCATTTGACTAATCGAGCTTGAACCTAGGGAGTCTTACGATATTGAGTGTACTCGTTGTAAACTGGGGTAGCATATCAGATTAAATTGTTTAGTGTAGTAATATCTAGCACTATCACAAGAATGTGCACGTGTCCATATTTAAGTGTTAAATATAATAATTAGCTAATAATTGTTATTTACGAATTGTATCGTGGTGCATTGTGAATCATTAGTTGAGTTTACCTAAGTATGTGATTTGGTGGGACTCACTAAAGAGTATACTTGATAACTATTCAAGAAGGGCAGAATGATAATTCCACGCTTTGATTATTTAATTATTAAATAATAAAAAATATCTCATTAAAATATATTATTATATAATATTATATATATTAATGCATGCGAGTTGTCATGCATTAATATATATATAATATTATTTCATTATTATATTATTAAAGTTAGACTTGGTGGCCAAGTTTTATATTTTTATTATTTTAATATAAAAATGAGATATACATGAAATTGAAAGGGTATGATTTGGTTAAAAACATGTGGTCTATATACATGTGCACGTTGGAAGTGATTTTTGGAATTCATTTTTCTTTTTTGTTTTGATACTTTGGTGGCCAGCCATTTCAATAGCAAATTAGAAAGGATTTTGATCCAATTTTGAGTTAATTTCAAGTGTTGAAATTAATTTATTTACTTAATTTTATTGGTTACCAATTAAAAAGTAACACAAATTTATTTTATTGATCAAAGAAAAAATAAATTCAAAGAGTTTAAGTGTTAAACTCAGTCCTAAATTGAAGCTACTATTCTACCTTACTAATCCCACCAAGTTGGTGACTAGAACTACCAACAAGTAGGACTCTAAGCGGACTCCAAAAATACATGTGTGAAAGGTTACACGTCTTGGTGAATTCTTAAACTCTATCTAATATATTAATTTGATTAATATATTATTTATTGTGTTTATTACATGTTTTAATTTCTCCGCTGCACTTAAATATGTATATGATACGTCTTTTGTACAATACACACTACCACACATACATACACCCTAGTATAATGGATCCTCAACAGGTAAGGCTGAATCTAGTTGTCCAGAAGCAAGGTTTGCAACTGAGCTGTTAGCAAGCAAGGTCTATCTCTAAACCTAGGCTGGAATATAGCACGTAAGCTGCGAATTTTGGGTTCTTCATGAAGAAGGACAAGCGAAGCCTTAACAGTAAGGCTATGGGTTTTCAACAAGTAAGGACACGAGTCCTGAGTTGAATGATAAAAACGAAAAAGGATAAAAACTTAAGAAAGCTTGTGTATTATGTTGAATGAAAGGTTGATCATTATAATGAGAAATTAGGCCTATTTACAAGGAAAAGAATCATAATATAACAAAATTCTTATAATGTACAAATTTTTAAATAAAGTATAACACCCAATTGGACTCGAACCTTAAAAGACAAAAATCTATTATACATTTTTTGGATTGGCGTTAACAGGGCCCAATATGGCCCTTGAATAATCAATTTTTTAAAATTTTAATTTATTAATCTTAATTTTGTAAATTAAAATAATTTGACCCCAAACTCTCTTAGATTAAAAGATTGAACACTAACCCAAGTAATTTTATCTGTTATGTATTTTTTCTTAAATTTTTATATATATTTTATAAAATAATTAGATCAATACTAATTATTTTATAAATATTTTTCATAAACATGAAATAATATAAGCAATTATTTTTAATCTTAATTTTAAAAAATTCATATAAAAATATTAAAATTAAAGAAAGGCTATTATCTTCGTTTCATTATATCATTTGGCCAACCTTAAACTGAATTGAAAGGTTTTGAAATAAAGACCAAAGTTGCAAGCTTCACTTATTAAAACTCTTGTTTATATTTATCTAAAAGGCATCATTTGTAGTTTAATACAAAGAAACATTTTCCATTAATTTCTATAGCAAATGCATTACCATTTATGCTAAGGAAGTGTTGTTGTACAAAATTCTATAAATACCCAAATTTAAGCTTACACATATATTTAAAATCGTATAACAAAAAAAAACATGTGAGCTCAAACTATTTTTTAAGGTACAACTTATAGGTTATAATTGGATTGGTATAAGGTTATATTAAATAATATTAAAAATATATGGACTCTTAAATTGAAGCCCACTTAAAGAGTATTTAGTTGAAAATAGAGGTAAGCTTATGTTATTAAGTTAATAGAGAAGTATAATCTCAATAAAACACTATTTAGCCTTCAGACTCCTTAAAATAAACTTTGGTAACCTCCTTTTTAATTAATTGATATCTAATAACCATATTAGTATTTTATTTAGAATAAAATCATATCTTGTCACTTTTATTTATTAAATTCTTTTTTTTTCTTTTAGGAGGACTGAAACTTTATTAAGTAAGCTAGAATTTATGAGGAAAATATAGTCAAATAAGAAGTCTTAACCTAGTATGAGCCCTAACAATATTTTTAAAAAAACTTTATTTTTACGTGAAATACATATTCCTAACAACTTTCCCCAAAAGCTGATCATCTTCAGCCTAAATTCTTACGCATAACTTCAACATTAAAAATAATACCTTAGTACATACGACATACTTGCATTGTCTTTCTTTTCACATTTGCCACAAAAGAACTCAACAATTACCATTGCTCTACATTTGTTCCAAAGTCTAAGCTTTCTATAGATGAGTTGTCAAGGCAAAACCATAAGGTTCAAAAAGCGTGTTCCTCTTAACCTTCAAAAAATTATATTTTTGTAGCACAGACCCTAGACTTGCACTACATGCTACATACCTCACATAGGCTGTACAGTGTCCATGGCAACTCTTAGATATACTACAGTGACCCGTTGTTTCTCCTTTATTTATTGTGCAAGCTTGACTCTCATTTCTCTTATAGTCTTTTATCGGGTTTATCCTTAAAATCCTTTACGTTCTAAGTTGCAAATTCACAACACAAGATTCTTGAACTCCAAGAGCTCTTCAGAAGTCTGATGGACCTTACTCCCAAACTCACAAATGTAAAGAAGATGAGATTAATCATTTGGGCTTGGCTGTATCTTTCATACAACCTGTTATATCAATGTAGAATAACTAAAACTAATGGTATTATATAATGTCATGATCTTCCAAAATCACCCTGAATATTTTTGGTGACTTAACTAGAGAGTTTGGTTAGGATCTTGCAATGGCAAAGATTAAGAAAAATGGTAGAAACCAAAAAAATAGTGTTATCAAAGAACAAGATGAGTTTTTATACTATAGGGACACAAATTAACCTACCTTTAGGTTTAGAGGAGACCTAAAGGAATGAATAGATTAAATATACAAATATGAAGGCTATAGCCTACTATTTAAAGATGTCATACAAGAGACCTTATAGCAAAATCAAAAAGAGTTACTTAAGGCGATCAATCTAATAGAAACAACAAAACCACTTACCATTGCAATAGTTATACCAAATACGGTTCAGGTGCTCCTAACAAAAGAAACTCAAGTGGCCTCTACCAATAATGATATGTTAAAGGGAATAGGATAAATGCTCACTCGATTTGACATAATGGCCATGATTAGCTAAATTATTCATAATTATTATACGACAAATATGGAATACGTTCATCTACAATTGTATCTAAATAAAATCATGAATATGTCATACCTCAAGGGTTATAACACACTATCATTTTCTTTATTCAATGGTAAAGCAAAGAAAACCAAGGAACACATTGGGAGGTTCATCGACTCCTTCAGTGTGCTTACACCTGGTAGGCTTCATTATTAGTTGAGTTCATTCTCACCTAGGATGAAATGGCCTTAACATTTTGTAGAAAATACTTTCAAAGCAAAGAGAGGGTTATTATAATCCAACTTAAGTAAACCAAACAAGATTATATAAATATACTAGTTGAGTGTGTTAAATGATTTAAAGATCCTAACATTAGATTGCTACGAGTAGAAAAGTGAAGAAAAGCTTATAGAAATCTATATTAACAACATGCTGAGTGAGTATAGAACCCACCTTAAAAATGTGAGAATAGTCTCCTTTATCAAGCTTGTAAAAGTTCCTAAAAGAACTTCTTTATCAGTCAAGGCCTCTGCTAGTAAACAATAGAGACCTAGTGAGAAGAAGAAGACAAATCTATAAGCTCTGTACATGGAAAATCGAGCTAAGTTGTATGATAGTTGGCCTCCTAGGGAACTTTCAAAAAAGTGACTTATACTATTCAGTGAGGAAGATTTAAATGCCCTTTTAGACTAGTGGATACTAGACAGGTTCATACAGCCCTATCTTTCATTTCAAGAAGAAACCTAACTAAGAAGTATAACATTAGTCCTAATTTTTATCATTTACATCAGACATTCAATTACCTTACCATGCATTGTAGGCAAATCCAGAGGTTGTTCCATAACAATATCAAATATAGAGTACTATAGGTCCTAAATAAACCTTAGGTCATAGACTTAAACCCACACTCTCGACATGAGGAAGAAAAAGGAAGCCTTAGTCAACCTACTAGAATACATTGGAGAAGTGAACTCAACAAAAGGGAAGATTAGGAAAGAAAATATTTGTAATCATTCAAGAGGAAGAACTTGAGAATCAAGAGGAGAAACTGCACGATCTTGTAATGAAAGCCCTACAACAAAACCCTAAGTTCAAGTCCCTATTTGACTAGTTAGGGTATGGGCTAAAAGCATATGAAGTTACCACCAAAGCGGTCCTCAAAATTTTAGCACAATATAGACCACAACGGTATGTAACTAAAGCTAGATCAATTGAGCCTACCTAGAAACTACCTGGCAAAAATTGACACGACACAAACCTATACAAAAAAGTAGTTATCATGTCTAACTTTATTAAGTCGATTTGTTAATGGGTCAATCTGTTCAAACCTAGATGATAATGTTGAAATTATGACATTCATAATGCAGCGGAATAGAAAAATAAAAAAAAGTTAATCTTTATTTTCATCAAATTAAGACACTTTTAATCTTAAGATCTTTGAATATATGGATTTGATTTTTTTTTTAAACTAAGAATTAGAAAACATATAAACATACCTTGAATCCACGCTTAGTTTTCTTCTACTAAAAGATTCCAAACCAAGCCTTCAATATCACAGTGAATGGAAGTGTGTGTTTTTAATTTTTTTTTCAAAAGAAAAATATGTATTATGTTTTTCTCCTTTTGTTGTCCATCTCTTTTCTCTCTTTGCCTTTCTCTTCTTTTTATAATATTATAATTAAAATAAAACCCTTTTGTTTTAATTGAATAATTTTATTAATAATAATTTTTAATTTTAAAAATAAAAATAAAAATCTCCCTAATTTTAGAGAGATAAAATGTTAACCAAATAGAGGCATTCTCACTTTGGTTTAATGTGTAACATCCTAAATTTGGGTGTTACACAGTTTCTAATTCATTTGATTTTAAAAAATTAATTTCTAAAATTAATCTTTCATAAAAGAAACTTAGAAAAGATAATCTCTCCTTAGGAGAGATCCAAGGAGAAAGAAAAAATCTCTTTAATGATTTTAAAAATAATCTTTGATATTTTATATATTTAATTTTTAAAATTAGATATTTTATTTTTGGATAACATATTATATTTAAAATTAATCAATTCTCAATTAATTAATTTACAATAAGGACACAACTATTATGTAATTACATAATCTCTTTCTTTTATTGTTCATTATAATAACTCAAGAGATGGTGTTAGTGACCTATGAACCTACAATTTCAAACTCCAATGAATTTTAGATAATTAATTAAGCTCTTTAATTAATTAATTCAATTTATTAATTTTAGTGTTATTCTACTAAAAATTAAAATTACACTCTTGAATTTACAGATATATTTTACTCAGAAAACTTAGAGCAGTCCATTGATGTAATCACTTCATACAATTCAACTCTCTATAGATAGTTCATAATTAGAGCTAAGTCAAATTACTATTTACCCCTCTAATTACTTCTTTATTCTTAAAGTACCATTAAAGCACAAGTGAACAATTATTTTGTAACCTTGTTACAATTGGGCGCTTTAGCGTTCCGTTCCGTTCCAGAATTATTACTTAAGGGAACCTATCGCGATGCAATGTGTGAGTTGATTATGTATGCATTCAAGCGTAAATACACACTATCGCTGAACAAGTAATATAGAGATGAGGGGTGTTGATCTTATGAGGACTAGATACTTGGTTCTAAGTCAATTACTAAAATTTATTTTCTTATCTTTATTTGGATAATTCAATGGAAATAGGAACTAAAATTAATTCTAAATAAGCAAATTAAAACACACCACACTATCCATGATATGGAGTACATAATAATGTATCTATCCCCTCACCTCTGTTTGTTTTAGGTGCACTTTGAATGCTAATCCCTTAGTTTATTATTAGTCTCAACACTAATGTTCATCTCAAACCTCTTCTAATGGTCAAGTAATAATATTCCCCTCAATCCAATACCTATGTTCCTATGATACTAAGATTAAAATGGAATTCATTAAGTCTATGTTGATTTAACCATGTATGCCGGTTAAGTATATTCTTATCTCAATCGAATGTTGTAGATACTACTCTATAATTATTCATCGATTTATTCTAGGCTTTTCAATGAGATGCCTTTTTCAAGTTTATCTAAATGAATTCAACAGTTATATATTAATTGGCTAGATTAAATGTTAACATTAAACAATAACAAATTAAATAATAACCAAGTTCATTTCTTTCAAAGTTGTAAGTATCTACAAACACATGATTGGGTTCAATACCACAAATTTAGGCTAATGAAATTTGTTCAACATAAGTAAGTTTAAATAACAAAATACAAGAGAAAATATAAAATAACTAGGATCAAACCCAAAGTTGCAATAGATGAAATCCAAAGAAGTCACTTTGGTCTTGGTTCCAATGCTTCTCTTGAAGTTGCCAATCTTCCTTGATTGTGTTAAATACCTCCAAAATTGATTCCAAGTGTTGAATGGTGTTTATTGACAGCAAAAATGGAGAATTTTTAGTTTGGAATAGGTTACTTTGATGCTAAGCCGAAGTTGAAATGTCCTTCCTACAAAGTTTTAAAAGAGTTACTTTATAGAGTATGGGTGTAGTAACCACTTATCCACAACCGGTAAGAATAAATATATATATATATATAAATATACATATTTTATTTGTATGTGGATGATACTTGATTTATGTATTGTTATTAGTAATGGTTGTATAGATTAAGGACCTACTATTGGTATTGGGTTTATTTGCAAGACTTTAGATTTATTTTAGGGACCAAATTCTAATACTTTGAAAGTTTTAGGGGCTAATTCATAAATACTAAAAATTAGCCTCTTAGTATAAAAATACACATTTGAAACCCTAATTCACTCATTTTGGTTGAACCACTTCTTTTAGAGTGAGAAAAGAGAGAAAGAAAGGGGAGAGAAAGAGAAGAAGAAGAAAAACAAAAGAAGAAAGTTGGAATTGAAGCTTTAAGAGGTATATTATAACCCTTTCTTAGTTTCTTGGTGTTAATTTAGTTAATTTCTTTAAGTTTTGATTTCTGAAAATATGTACAGTTAAAGATTTGATGTGAATTTTGTAAGATATTGTGAGAATTGATGATGATTTATGTAGATAGCTTAATAAATTATGATAAATTGTAGAATTTCTTCTTGATAATCTCTTGATCCAAAACTTTTATAAATTGTTGTACTTTGATTCTAGTTTTGGATTTTGAATATATGAAATTAAACATATTTAGAATCATTTGAGACTTTGAATTGATTGAAAATTGCAGAAATTAAATTTGTAGTGAATTTACCAAAATGACCCTAAAATTCTGGAAATTTCCTGTGTTAACAGTATGATACAGTGACAAATAATTTTTGATCTACTGAATGATCTTCACAAATTACGAATTTATGTAATATGATAATTTTATATGTCTAATATGATATAATCAGAATTGAGAATTTAGATCAATATGGTTAAATTGTTATGATTTTCTAAAGAGTGTCAGCTCATTGCAGTATTTGATTAACTGATTTTTAAAGCTATAAAATAAAATAGTTTTAAAATACTTTTGGCAGTGATTTTGAAGTGAAATATTTATCATGGATTGAGATATGTGTCAAGAGTAATTCTATGGTATATTTATAATTTTTGAGTTAGTATATGATGTTATAAAATTGGGAGATTGAATACTATTCAGTAAATATCTTGATCCTGTCAGGATAATAGTTTGGATTTGATGGTGTTTATGGAATAGATTGTGTAAGAATTATGATATAATATTCATATATAATAAGGATATGTGAGTCAAGAATGATATATTTTGATTTTGGAGTAATTAGACATCATTTGATGTATAAGAAAAATTTGTTAAGTGTAAGTGGTCAGAATGAAAAGTTTTGAGAAACCAAGTAATTAGACTAATTCGATGTGATAAGTGCAAAATGTATAATTTTGTAAGCTATTTAAAGTGTTTTGTGTGAATGTTGAGGCTTATGAAAGGATTAATCTTTATTGATAGGTTAAGGAGAATTAACCCCTTGTAGCCGAAAGTGCTAAGGGGAAAGTATACTAGACTTTTACTGAAATCACAATAAGCATAGTAATTATTTATGTATGATTTTGTAAATGTGCTTAGAAATATGTTTATGTTGTGCCAAAGTATATTTGATATGAAATATGAAAGACATGTGTCTATGAATGTGAGCATTAACATTGAGCATGGATATACACGTGTTTATAAAAGTGAGCTTTCGAAATGAAATGTGTTTAACAAAGAAAGCTTTTGAAGTGGAAAATGTCCATGAGATACATTTTGTGTTTTGAGGATGCTTGAACTCACTATTGACCTAGTAAGTATTTTATGTGATTTGTGGAGCCTTTATGTGTGGCATTTCCTTTGGGATTGGTATATGTTATGTGTTTTGTATGTAGGAAGGATCCTATTAGTACCTAAAGGAAGAGTGAGTCATCACATTCGTGTGGTGGCATATTGGTGCATGTGAGAGGACTCACCGATGATCAGGGTGAGGGTTTGGCTTTTACCTTCGGGCATGAGCATTATATATGTGTAATTTAAAACCTCACTTGTACTATTCCTCTCATACGATAGTATCTCACCTACAAGTGACATTTGGCTCATTATGTGATATGTGATATAAAAGTCCTACTAAGTAGTAATTGAGTGATGGTATTCCTATTATATGTTCTGAAAGAATGTGTAAGCACTTACCTGACATGTGATTTGATAAGATTTTGATTTTGATTTATCACAACATATCATACACATGCATTGTGTATATATATGTATTTGTATTTGATATATGAAAAACTAGTATGCTTACTGAGTTTTATACTCATTATAGTTTATGGTGGTTTCAGGTAAATAAGGTACATATGTGCTTAGCGAATTTGACAAGGCTTTTGCTGTCCCTTGGGTTCCCTAAGTTGCTAGGTTGCTGAGTGTTTCATTTGGGAACACGTGGTTTAAGATATTTGACTTGTCCCTATTGAATAAATACTTATGTATTATTTTAATGAGTGTGGTTATAGGTTGATTTTAAGTAAGAATTTGCAATGAATATATTCTGGGTTTTCAGTAACAAAGTTGCTACTGGTGACGTAGTAGAGTGTTAATTTCTGAAAAAACTCTGCGTATCTCTGATTTACTAATTGCCCCAGTCATAATTCAATTGTTATAATTATGAAAAAATTGAAATGAATGTTTAGATATTGTCAATAAATGTTTATGTTTATATTTTTGGTTATGGGTTGATTTTAGTGTTGACCTTACTAGTAACTTGCTAAGGATTCTTATGTTGAATTAAAGTTTGAAAATTTATGAAATATTAATTATGAGTGCACATTATTGAATAAGTGTAAGTTATATCATGTTTCAGATCTTTTGGGTCTGGGACGTGACAATAGGGCAACGTTGTAGCGTTAAACTTGAAACGCTAAGGTGTTCCCAGTTATAGTGTACTAATGTTAGGGTATTCTAGTAGTCCACTAGGGTGTCTGAATGTGGCTGGGATGCTTAACTAACGCTAGAGCACTGGCTGTCTTAGGCCTTTTTAAGAAATCACACGGCTTAGAATGCATCCCTACACCATAAGATTCATATTTTCCAAAACCGTTGGGGCATTAGTGAATTAAAGTTAGGGTATTCATCCAAACAGATGAATGCTACTGTGTTGGCTTGTAAAACGTCGGGGCATTCATATTTTCTCTATCATCTATTCTCTATATTTTTACTCTTTGGCCTCATTGTTGCTGCTTTTCCTTCTAATTCATCCATTCCATTATTTATCGCTTTTCCCTCCAATTCATCCATTTCATTGTTTATCTTACAAATTCAACACTTTGGTGCATAAATAGCAAGTAATTACTCAAAAAATGGCAAAATTCTAAGTTAAAACGGTGCTACAATATATGTCAATTTCATACTCATCAAATTCTCCCAAAATTAAATAATTGCTCGTCTTCGAGCAATGAAAGAGAAAATAATACAATCAAAGAATTGACTGACTAAGAAACAAAATAAAAGAAATTAAAGCAAATAAAAAACAAACCGAATTTTTTTAAAAAGAAAACATAGGTATGGTAGGATTATGTTGATGGCCACTTAATTATCTTAGGGATTGTCCCACTTAACTTCAACTTGTTCAAAAACGTTAAACAACTTTTAATAATCCATAAACACCAAGTTTTAACACTTTCCTTCTTCCTTATAAGTAATCACCAATGTGAGAAAATGCTATTTGAATTTAACCTAGATTGGCACAAGAACTCAAGTTTGCACATAATGTTATCTTAGCATCATTTTTGTTACAAAGCACTACCATAGGCTAATTTTTCACACAACTCTCCACTAATTTAGGAAAACTCATAAATAAGGATCAATTAGGACTTGCATTGGCTTGTAAATAGGATTAAGGTGAGATATTTGGATGAGAATTGGGTATAAATCACACCATGTCCATTAAACCCTAATATTTAAACTCGCTAACTTACTTTTGCTTTTTCCCCATATTTAAACGTAAAACCACTTTTATTTATTTAAGCAGAAGTGATTTATACTACCTTTATTTTTAATATTTCTTTTATATGTTTTTCAAATAATCAAATAATATAAGTAACTAGCATCACATCCTCAAACTTAGAGTTTATACTCACTGAAATTTTCCACTTTTTCACCACCTACTCATCATAATCCTAATCCCAACATTTTTTAATGAGTCCTATATTCATGATGTTAAGGGTAATTTGGGTATTTAACTCATGATTTAGGCTTGTAATGTAGTTATTCAATAAAAAGGGTAATTTAAGCTCAAATGGAAGACTACGGGTTAATGTATACTCGGGTAGGCTAGAAAGCTTCAAATAGTCCAAAATTTGCATAATTTCCTTTCCTTGATTGCTCGTTTTCTAGAATTTTGCCTCAATTTGTAATCAAGCTAGTCCCAATGTGCTCTATCATTGAGATTGTAGTGTTATACTTAAGCATGACTTTTCTAGGCAAAAATTCAACTAACATAAGCTTATATAAGTGCTTATAGATGAATGATCACAAATAAAGTTGAATTCTGTCTAGTAATTAATGCATGGATAATTTCAAGTATAAACCATTTCCTAGGAAGTTAAAAAAAATTAAGGGTTTCAATACATTTCTCATCATAGACAAATGTTAATCACTACAACCCAACACAACAAAGCATGGCAATGTCACAAAAGATTTATAAATGAAAGATACTTAAATTACTCATGCTTTTTTTTTTACTATAAAGGATATTAAAATAACACACAAGAAGTAAAAGACATAATATAAAAATGAATAACACATAAGAAGTAAAAGACAAAATATAAATGTAAACATAAAACATGGCAGAAATAAAATATTTATACCCCTCCCCCCTCCCGCCCAAAAAAAAACAAAAAAACTTAAACTAAGCATGGTCGCCATGGCGAAAACAAAAAGGAAATTAAAACTCTCATGAATGCCTATACATCTTTGGTAAGGTCCTCTAGCTCTGAAACAATACTGTCTAAGTTATCACATAATAGTGTGTCCTTATCATTAAGTGTTGATGAGGCTGCTGCTATTGGCAGTGGTTGTTGTGGAAGGATATGACCGATGTCCATATCCTAGCAGGCTGTACACATCTACATCTAATAAAGCTAGCAGTCTCTGAAAGATGAGAACTCTTGGTGAAGCTATGCTAAGCTCCTCCTGTGTTGCTTAGTTTATACCTCTATATGAGTCAGCCTAACTGCTATTGACATGCGCTTAGATAAGCTTGCTATTACGAAAGATGAGGGCACTACTGGATAAAAACTATTATAGGTGGTGATGGCTGCTTCTGGCTCTCCACAGTTTGCAGCTTTTAGATGGTACTGAAGTCGATGGGCTTGAGTGAAGGGATCACGTCCTCGGTGCGTGTCCCATCAGACTTCAAATTTGGTTCACAACAACAATTAGGGACGGTAAGCATAAACTATTTTTGGCAATCCTTAAGCAAGTCAAGATTTTTGCCTGTAAGATCTACCCAATACTCATTGGCCTCTAAGCATTATGGTATAGAGCAAGACTGACCTTGGCTTAGTAACATCACTAATGTGCATCATCGGCATAATCAGTTAGAAGGGGAATATATACCAAGCCTCTTTGGTCAGGCGCTTAATCTAAAATGAAGTGGTAGATCATGGGAGGTCTTCCACTTGGTACCTAGCTCATATAAAGTTTGAATGATTAGCTCATAATCCAGGCTTCTCCTAATGTCGGAGTACTCATTTGGTGCATCAATCGGTAGATCAAATAACGTATTAATGATGTCATATTCAAAAGGCATCATCATCTCACGAACTTGCACTCTATAATTTGGTGTCTCACAAATATTCCTCCAATGCCTTTCCATGATCATTCGAATAATGTTAAAGAAATCCTCTTAATCTAAACTAAATCCTCTCTCCAAAATGATGGACTTATAGAGAATTATATTGTGAAAGTGATATGCCACTTTCTGAGATATGAATCGAGTGGAATAGTAAAAGGGACTCCTCGAAGTATAAGCTCTACTTCTCTTAGGCCCCATTGTGAAAATTAGCTCAAATTTTAGTTTTCGTGAGTGGGTGGTTTAGATTTGAAAGATTTTGGTGATGATTTATTGTTTTAATCTAGTAAAAGTGGTGTTAAGATGGTGGCAATTTTGTTTTTAAAGTTAGTTTGGGTGGTTGATGGTGTAGATTGATATTTGTCTGAGAGAAAATATGAGTTTTAGAGAGAGGGCGAGTGAAGAAAAAAAGGTAAATCTAGTGTTTTAAGCTGGTTTTCATGCCAAATTTATGGCATTCTCTTTATGACGTTAGAGCGTTCATCGTATTTTTGCATGAACATTGAAGCATTGAACCATTGGAATGCTAAGGCGTTGAAGTTGATTTAGAGACATTAGAGCACTATTGCATTTCATTGCTTAATGTTGGGACATCTTGATTTCTGATAGTTTGACTGTCATTTTGAAATTGACCAATACTTGGGTGTTTTAGGATGGCAACACAGGGGCATTGGACTAGTGACTATTGGCATTCCAAGTGAATCATTAGATGTGTGGGCATTATGAATCGATGTTGCAACGTTGGCCTTTAATGCTAAAGCATTGGATGGAAATGCTAGGATGTTAGCAACTTTTGGACACCTTGATCAACATTAGAATTAATGATGGATTAGCCTTGAATTTGGATGTAGAAGCGTTGAGTAGACAACGTGAGGCACTAAAATGTTGAACACTGAAGCTTTTATGTATGTTAAGAATGCTGGGGTATTATGAGTGGACATTGTAGCATTTGACTAGTTTTTAACTTTAAGTGGGGGGGCATTAATTTTGAATACCCTAGTGTGGAAATGATTCAAAGTTCTGGGTTTGTTCTAGAATTAACTTTGAGGCATTCTTTAGTGTAACAGTGGCGCATTGACTCAAAGATTTTTATGCCCTTTTCACGTTCTTTCACCAAAAATATAAGATAACACAACTACAAGTTAGTAAAAATAAAATGAACTGAAATGCAATAAAATATACCTTTGGTTGCCTCCTAATTAGCGCTTGATTTAACATCATCGACTTAATGATTTGCATCTTAATCCTTATGGCTTGGTTAAGCCAAGGGATAACTTTTGACAATTAATATCATCCCCTAATAATGCGTCAGCTTTGTCCATTCACCTTGAATACTCTCTTGCTTTCTTCATTCGCAATCTCAATAGTTCCATGAGGAAACACCTTAGTGAGTAAAAATGGCATGGACCATCTTGACTTAAGCTTTCCCATAAAAGTTCTTTCACCTGAGAATTAAACAACAATACTTATTGTCTATGATGCAATTCCCTATGTGCAATTTTATATAATATCATTTCTTAGTCTTTTCCTTGTAAAGCTTAGTGTTTTCATAAGCTTAGAGCTAGAATTCATCTAACTAATAAAGTTGAAGAAAACGCTTCTATCCAGTAGTTTGAACATCAAAGTTTAAGGCCTTAATTACCTAATATGCCTTATACTTTACCTTGACTGAAAACATGCTTTCCCATAAACCAACTGATATGGCGACATTCTTATAAGTGGTTTAAAAACTGTATAGTAAACCAACAGTGCATTATCAAGTCTCATAGCCCAATTAAGAATGCGCTTGATTTCCCGATCTAAGATCTCCGCCTACCACTTTTTTAAGGGTAATAAGCAGTGCCTACATTATGTCTCACTCCATATTTTTGAAGAAGTGCTAAAAGTACTTATTACAAAAATGAGACCCTTCATCACTTATAAATAGCTCTTGGAAGTTCTATGCCTTAGGAAAATATTCTTCTTCAGAAACTTTACCACCACCTTGGCGTCATTGGTGGGGAGCGCAACTACTTCCACATACTTAGACACATAGTCCACTGCTACTAAAATGTACTTATTTCTAACTGAAGAAACTAAAGAACATATAAAATCTATCCCTTATACATCAAATATTTCCACTTCTAATATGCCTTGTAGAGGTATCTCTTGCTTCTTTGAGATGTTACTAGTCTTTTAACATCTATCACACCATAGGACATATATATTAGGATCCTTAAACAAAGTTAGCCAATAGAAGATACATTGTAGTACTCTCACAACTGTTCTATTACCCCCAAAATGGCCTCTATAATCTAAAGCATGACAATGGTACAAAATACCCTCTACTTCCTCTTAAAGCACACATCTCCTCAATAGTTGATCAATACATTGCCTAAATAAAAATGGCTCATCCCAACAATATCTCTTTACATCATACTGTTAAGTGCTAATAAATACTATGGGTGCGTGCATTTAGTGTGTGTTCATCACATAAAATATTACGTATATATGTAATTCATGCATCTCATACATAAAAATATATGAAACAGAAGCTGGACATCTAATTTCTTAAACAATGAACATAATAAATTTTTTTTCTCATTACAATAATGAAATTAAATTAAAGATTGATAATTCACCTAACAAACCTTTGGAATGGATTATGCTAGAGTTCTACCTAAAATGAACCCATTGGCAACTATAGTAATCAACAGAGGTGGACCTGATTGGCTTGAATAACAGCTTTAATTCCAACACTAGTTTAACACTTAAACCATAAGCTATTCGTTTTACCATTAATCAACTTTTGAAAAATAAAACAAAAGCTTTAATGCCTTAATGGCTTAAGCACAATGAAGAAGAAGATAAATAGTAAATTCAACACTTGAATTCAAACAGAAAAGAAACAATTTCTCTCTCTCTAATGGCTAGCCAATCCAAAAACATTTGGTTAACAATTTCAAAGAAATGAACTTTTTATTCCCTTTAACCAAATATGGCCGACCATTTGCATTTGCCAAAACAAAAGCAACTTTTGTTTTTGTTTCATTTTTTTAAAACAAAATGAACAAATTAAATTTTTTTAACACACTTAGCTGGCATTCATTTGTTCTAACAAACCTTAATTTTTTTTTTCAATTTCACATATATAACAAGTCAAAATTAATTCTTTAATTTGACTTAACCATGTTAACTATTAACTTAGATTTAATTTAACCTAACTCAAGTTAATATTTAACTCAAATTAAGTTAAAATTACTAGTCAAACAACTAAATAATTAAATGTTCATTTAACCTAATTCAAGTTAACTTTTAACCATAATTAGGTTAATTTACTTTTCCACAAAGTAAATAATAAAATATTAAATTAACCTAACTCAAGTTAACATTTAACTATAGTTAGGTAACTTACTTTTCCAACAATTAAATAATTAAATAATCAATTAACCTAACCTTAGTTAACAATTAACCTAGGTTAAGTTAAACATTATTTAATTATTAAATAAATAAATATCTTGAATATTTAATAATTAAATATATGAAATTACCCTTAAACCTTTACTTGGTTACCAAGTTAACCCAAAGTCGGTCCCACCTAACCACACACTTGAGTAAACTTAACTAAAGGCTCACTAAACGCCATGTGTCATTATTTAATTAGTCAACAATAATTATTAACTAATTAATATATTTAACACGTAAGTATTGATATGCACACATCCTAAGGGTTTATGAAACAAATATTTTGTATTGCTGAAATTTACTAGATTAAACAATTCAATTCGGTATGTTGCTCTAGTACCTAATGAGTACACTTCATATTGTGAGACTCTCCAAGTCCATGCCTGATTGATTCTATAATAGCTAAGTACAAGCACACACTATCATATCAAGTAATATATGATTATAAGTCTAAGTATCGATCTCATAAGGAACATGTGATCTAATTCTTTCAATCAAATACTAAAATTATAACTACTTGAACTTTTTTTTTCAAAAAACTAAAATCTAAAATTTATTTAACTAACTTAAATTTTATCAATTAAATTAACGTAAACGTAAAACAAAAGAGATAAATTCACCTAAAAAAAAAAAGGGTATAAACTTATCTCTTAATATTTCATTGAACTTATTAATATCTTAATTAATCACTTAATACAAATTGATTGGCTTAGACACTAATCTCACCACAAGCTTTTGTCTATAGTCGAGTGACTATATTACGTATTCTAATAATCACCTATATGTCTATGGTAATCAAATTAAAATGTTATTAATTAAGATCAAGTCTAAATAATACCATACATGCCACTTAAGTATATGTCTATCATATATGAAACTCATAGTTGTTACCTTATCATGTATCAAACTTATGAGTGTTGATAATCCTAGGGTGCATACATATGGGGTTGTGTTCATCATTATAAAATATGTATCATATACATATTTGTGCGTATGTAGAAGTCTAGAAATCTAATTTCCTAAGTGATAAACACAATAAATTTTTTATGTTATCTCATAAATGAAATTATAAAGGTTTTATGAAAATTACCTTGGCAAGCCCTTAGTCTTCTGTGTTGCTGGAGTCTCTACCTAGAAATGTGCTTGTTGTGAATTCTAGCTCCCAACTTAGTGGGCTTGGAAAGTCTAAAATGGCAGCCTCTTTTCCAGCAAAGGGTTCAGCACTTGAACCCTGGTTTAACTCTTAAACTAAAAACTTAACTCCTTAAGCTTTTAAAGAAACAATGAACTAACTTTGAATGCTTAACTCTTGAGCCCTTTATGAACCAATTCTTGTTCTTGTATGAATTTCCAAAAGAAAGTAAGGAGAAGTATTTATTTTGACATTTAACACTTGAAACAAAAACTTCATTTGCTCTCTTCTCACTTGGTTGAAACACACTTCACCAAATGAGCAACGTTTTGATCTTTTATTTTCTTTATTTCATTTTCCCTCACACAAGCAACATATGGCCTATAAGCATGGCAACAGTTGCCATGACATCTATGCCTATTTCTTTTATTCATTGAAACAAAAAGATACTCAATAGGTGAATGTATGTGGTCGGCCATATGGTGTGAATTAGAACAAATTGTGATTTGTAAGTTTTGGTCCCACCATTAACGTGCCCATTTGCACTTTTTATTTATTTATATAAAAAAAAAACAAATGAAAAACTTGGAGGAGTGTTGGCTGAATCAAGCATCCAATTGAAGAAACAATTTCTTTACTTTCTTAGTCAACACACTTTGACCCCTCCACAAACAAACCATGCCTTAGTACCTTATATGTATTAATTTAATTAATATTAAATTAGTTACAAACACATGTTTAATGTAATAAATAATAGATGTTTGAATTTATTAAAATAATAATATCAAATATTATTATTATTATTATTATTATTATTTTAATCAATAAATAATTTAATGAGTAAAATAATAATCTTGTTTGTCCAACAAGTAAGGTCAATTTGATAATTTCTAAGTCAAACAATAATTGGCCTACAATGTGCCACATATCAACCATTGTTAACTAATTGATGTACTTAATACATAAGTCTTGACACGTGCACATCCTGAGTGATACAGAATCAAATGTTCGGTCTACTAGAATTTACTAGATTAAACTATTCAATTGGGCACACTACCCCAGTGTACAACGAGTACACTTCATATTGCAGAACTCCTAGGTCCACGCCTGATTTTTCAAATGGAACTATTCTGTAAGTCCATGATCGATACCCCGCGTACACATCACAAATATTACAAATCAGCGTAGTAGACCATACAAATTGAGGTCATCACATATACGTATAATCCTTCAGATTATACAATGTCTGTAACATTATAAGCATTGTACCATATATTTTTTATATTAATGATTTTATTCAAAATGTTTATTGTATAAATATTAAAAAATAAAAATTTATACAATATTGGAATAGCACATAAGTAACAACTCCAACATATTCAAAAACCTCTTTCTTTATTAGAGCTTTAAATTCGAAGGTATTATGCCACATACTAAATAATTCACATATTCAACATACCATAACACTTGCAGACCTCGAGTTTCTAGGAGTTGTTTATCAGGGAAAGTTTTATTGATCAAAGTTTCATCTTTTTCTTTTGTTTCTAATTTAGACAAGTGGTTAGTGACTTGATTATTTGTCCTGTTTTTATCCCAAATTTCCAAATCAAATTCTTACAACAACAACAACACCAGTATAATCAAGCAAGGCTTTCCTTCCTTTTTTGTAATCAAGTACTTAATTGTTGCTTGATCAGTGAAGACAACCACCTTTACTTATATCAAGTAAGATTTGAACTTATCAAAAGTAAATACCACAACTAAAAGCTCTTTTTCTGTGGTGGTGTAGTTGATTTGTACTTCATTCAAAGTATTGATTGCATAGTAAATAATGTGAAATTCTTCCTTTCTTCTTAAGTATTACACCGACTACTGTCACTCGCATCACACAATAACTTAAAAGGAAGACTCCAATCTGATGCTATGATGATAAGGGCTAAAATGAACCTTTTCCTCAATGCCTCAAAAGCTTTAAAACATGCCGTGTCAAATTGAAACTATGCATTCTTCTCCAACAAGTTGCAAAGAGGCTTGGATATTTTGAAATTTTCTTTGATGAACCTCTTGTAAAAACTTGCATGTTCAAGAAAACTCTATAGTCCTTTCACATTAGCAGGGGATAATTTCTCAATAGTTTCAATTTTTACCTTATTAACCTCTATGCCTCTAAATGAAATTTTATAGCTTAGGGCAATAACTTCTTTGACCATAAAATGTAATTTCACCCAATTTAACACCAAATTATTTTCTTTGCATCTTTTTAACATAAATGTTAAATTATTAAGGCATAAATCAAATGAATCATCAAAAATAGAAAAACCATCCATAAATACCTCCAAGAAGTGTTCCATAATGTTCGAAAATATCACTATCATACACCATTGAAAGGTGGCAGGTGCATTGTATAACCAAAGGGCATCCTCATAAATGCACAGGTACTATATAGACATGTAAATGTGGTCCTCTAGGGCGATTACAATTTGATTGTAGCTAGAGTATCCATCAAGAAAACAATAATACATGTATCCAGCTAGTATGTCAAGCATTTGATCAAGAGATGGGAAGGGAAAATGATTTTTTCTTATGGCCTTGTTGAGCTTTTAATAGTCCATGCAAATTCTCTACCCGAACACTGTATGCATAGGAATCTATTCACTATTCTCACTCTCTAGAATAGTGACACCTTCTTTCTTAGGTACACATTGTACCCGACTAACCTATGAACTATCTGAGATGGGGTAAATCATTTATGGATCTAACCACTTATTGATCTCTTTCTTGACCACACTTTCATCACCAGATTTAACCTTATTTATTGCTCAATAGTCTACTTACGGTCTTTTTCAAGCAAAATCTTATGCATTCACAATGATGGACTTGTACATCGAATGTCGGCTATAGTCTAACCTAATGCTCTTTTATACTTGCAAAGTACTCTAAACAATTTTTTTTTCCTGAATTCAACTAAAATAATTATAGCACATGCCTATCCATGTTTTATCAAGCCTTTGCTCCACTATCAGCCACTGAAATGGTTATTTTTCCTGCCCTCGCTTTCCTCTCCCACGGGAAGAGCTACGCCTTTCAAAGCACTCATCACTCTTTGAGCACGATCGTATTTACTTGTTTTAAAAATAGCAATAGTAGCATCAGCTTAAGAATTCTCTCATTTCTTTCTCGGACCGGAAGTGTAAAAAATTGCCAAGATAAGCATATCGCAAATGACTCAATAGTGGCTTAAGCTCAAGAGTAAGGGCATCTTCTATAGATGGCTTATGCTTTATCTCTATCTTTTTCAAATTTTCCAAAGGCTCAAAATTTGCCTTCATGTGGCCAAAAGTGTGTAGCACCCAATGCTCTTTTATATTCCCTTGCTTTAAGAGTCTCCACCATAGACAATGACATTTTTTAAAGGATCTTCAATGAAATTAATTCTAAAGACCCTTTTTTTTATCTCTTTCTTAATATTATCAACCTCAAAACAATCATTTGCTTCTATAGAAAATTTCATAGCTTTGAAGATATTAAAGGTTACGTCTTCATCTTGAATCTTTATTGTCAACTCACCTTTTTTGACATCAATTAATGTTCTTTCGATTGCCAAGAATAGTCGACCTAATATGATATGCCAAGCACTATAAAATTCACTAGAAAGATGAACTTGTTCACCTTAACTAGCACGTCTTTAATCGATCCATTTGGATAAGTAAATGAGCGATTTGGAAGTTAAAGAGTCACCCTTGTAAGCTTAGCTTCACCCAAACCCAACTTGTTGTAAACTAAAAAAGGCATGAGATTGATAATAGCACCTAAGTCACAAAAGGCTTTTCCAAAGTATTGACTCCCAATAATACATGGTATGGTAAATCTCCTAGGGTTTTTAGCTTTGGAGGTGGCTTCTTTTATAGTATAGTACTACATTTTTCAGCCAATGCCACTATTTCATAGTCATCAAGTTTCTTTTTCTTGGAGATTATGTCTTTTATAAATTTGACATAACTTAGCATTTTCTCAAGTGCTTCAACATTTGATATGTAACTTATTAAACATATCAAGAAACTTAGAAAATTGTTTGTCAAGTTTCTTTTTCTGTAATCTTTAAGGGAAAGGTGACGAGATGTAAGTTTGCACTTATGGTTACGTCATCTTCCCATTTTCTACCTTATTTAATAAAGTTTCCTCTCTTTCCTCTTCAGCAGGTTCACCTATGTGTGCTACTAGTGTAAACTGATGCCTTAGAGGTTGCACTGCACTAAATTGCACCTCTTTTGATCTTTTCAAAAAGGCTGACTTGTATTGCTTATTTTCACCTCTAGTATTAACCTCAATGTTGCTTGGTAGGGCACCCATTTGTGTCTCTAAGGTTATGAGAGAGGCTGCTTGATTCCATAATAACTGATCAGTCTTACTCATGTACTGTACAAGTAGTCTTCTAATGTTTGCTTTTTCTCTTGTCAGTGTTAAACTAGTAGGGCATAGAATCTAGGTGGATAGTTTGGTATGAATGATTGTTCTAAGAGAAATTTGGGTAGATTCCTCCACCCTAGGTTATAAAAGTTAGAGTTAAGGTTATTATAATTCCTATTTTAACCCATAAACTCTGTTGTCTCTATACAATGACCATTATGATAACGAAAAGCACAGGTAACTAGTTGCCTTTTCAATGAATTAACTCTCGAAGACTCAACTTTCTTGGTAAGAATGCTAACCTAAGCCATCAAAGATGTTAAAGCATCCATCTCATATACCCTAACTACCTTTCTTGGGTTCACCCTCTTAGATGGCAACTGATAACTATTAGCTGCTATTTGTTCCAACAAATCATAACCCTCATCAGTAGACTTGTTCATCAAAGCACCCTTAGCTGCTGCATCAATAATTGTCCTTAACTGACTTATAAGCCCATTATAAAAAGTTGTACCAATAACCACTTTAGAATTGTGTAATGTGGACACTTCCTCAACATGTCCTTAAAACCTCTCACAAGCCTCATACGAAGATTCTTGTTCATGTTAAAAAAAAGAAGTAATATCATTCCTCATCCTGATGGTCTTGGCTTGTGGAAAGAATTTGGCTATAAACTTCTATGCTAAATCATTCGAGTAGAAATTGAACAAGATGGCAAAGCCATCAACCAACTTTTTTCTTTATTCCTCAACTAGAATGAAAACAACCTTAGCCTAATAGCATTGTCTAAAACCCTATTAAACCTAAAGGTGTCATAAATCTCCAAGAAGTTTATAATGTGTTTGCTCAGATCATCATTAGGAAGTACCCCAAATTGTACCAAGTCATTGAGCATTTAGATGGTACTTATCTCACAATTGTTTGCATTAATTGTAGGCCTCTGAATACTTGAATTAATTTCATCCACCAATGACACCACATACTTTCTCAAAGTTCTTGGATTATTGTATAAAGGTGTAGGTTCACCACCTTGATTCTCTATAGTTTCCCTGTGTAGCTACTCTTGACGTAGCTTTCTAAGTATTCTTTTTAGCTCTTAGTCAAGAGTAATTAGTTCAAGACTATGAGTCCTCCGTATACACTATGGTATTAACCTAAGAAGCAACCACAATGCAAAGCTAAATAAGTAAAAAAAATTAAAACAAAATCCAAAGTAAAAAACAAGATAAATTGGTTTTAATATTGAAAATAAACAACAAAGTTCTTGGTAATGGTGCCAAAAACTTATCATAATACAATGTGTGAATTGATTATATATGCATTCAAGCACAAGTGTACACTATTGCATAACAAGTAATATAGAGATGAGGGGTGTCGATCCCACTAGGACTAGATGCTTGGTTTTAAGTCAATCAATAAAATTGATTTTCTTATCTTTATTCGAATTATTCAATGCAAATAGTAACAAAAATTATAAATTATCTATATAAACAAGTAAATTAAAATACACCACACTATCAGTGATAAAGAGTACCTATGAGTGTAGTTATTTACCAACTCATGTTTGTTTAAGGTGTACTTTGAATGGTAATCCCTTGGTTTATTGCTGGTCTTAATACTAGGTTCATTGCAAGCCTCTTCTATGGTCAAGTGATAATATTCCCCTCAATCCAGTATCTATATTCCTATGATATTGAGATTAAAATAAAATTTGATAAGTCCAAGTTAATTTAACCATGCATGCCAATTAAGTATATTTCTATCTCAACTTGAAACTTGTAGATACTTACTTTACAATCATACATCGATTTGTTCTAGGCTTTTCAATGAGATGTTGTTTCCAAGTTTATCTCAATTAATCTAAAAATCGTACATTAATTGGCTAGATTAAATGTAAGTATTAAACACCAATAAATCAAATAATAACCAAGTTGATTACAATCAAAGTTGTAAATATCTACAAACACATGATTAGGTTCAATACCACAAACTTAGGCAAATGAAATTAGTTCAATATAACTAAGTTTAGATAACAAAATACAAGAGATAACATAAAATAACCAAGATCAAACCCAAAGGTGCAGTAGATAAAATCCAAAGAATCTACTTTAGTCTCGGTTCCAATGCTTCTCTTGAAGTTGCCAATCTTTCATCATGTTAAATCCCTTCAAATTTGATTCCAAGTATTGAATTGCATTTGTTAACAGCAAAAAGGGAAGATTTATAGTTTAGAACACGTTACTTTGGTGCCAAGCCAAAGTTGAAATGCCCTCCCTAAGAAATTCTAAAAGAGTAGCTTTATATAGTATAGGGCAACACTATAACATTAAACTTGGAATGCTAGGTCATTCCCAACTATACTGTATTGAAGCCATGGCATTCTAGTTGTCTAACGTTGGGGCATTTGAATACGGCTGCCGCAGTTAGCTAGTGCTGGAGCGGTGGCTGCCTTAGGTCTGTTCGTGAAATTAAACATGTACGAATAAAATCGCAAGTGCATAAGTCATGAGTAAGTAATAAATTGATGAGTGAGTATCATTTTTATGAGGATTAGTATTCTAAATTAATGCTAAGCACTATGGTACTGACAACTAACTTTATTTAGGCTAATTTAAACATTAAGTTCATTAAGAAAATTAAAGATGTGAAAAACAAAAATTAAACAAGTTCATAGAGAGTCAAATTCTGTGGCCAAAGAGTCCTAGGGTCTTGGTTTTACTCTATCTTTCTTATGTTTTTTTTTATAGTTAGTGATTAACAACTAATCTTGTCAATTCATGAATCAAGTATAATATTCGATCCCTATTAATAGTGTGAATACCGAGATTTTAGTATTAAGCAATAGAGAAACCGTAAGGTTACCTGATTTCAACCCTATTAGAAATATTTTTTTATGTTGTGCATGAGAGATATTAGACCTAAATTGATAATTTTACAGTTGATTGTGGAATCGTACCGTCATGGAATATATTTAGAAATTTTCTATGGCTTAGAAATGGAAAATTCAACTTAAGCACACATAAATTCTATGTGAGTCTTATACATGGAATGAACCTTTGTTAAAAAACACAATCCATGCCTTTTCAAATGAACCAATGAGGAATAAGCTCATGAATTGCCAACTTAAAGTGTAATTTGGTTAGTTTGACTAGTTTAGTCAAATAGTTAGAAATGGACCAATCAAATGTCTTTATTTCTAACCAATGGTATTTTTGATATTTAGAGTTTAGTTAAGGGAAAAATTTAACATTTTAGAGGACACTATATAAGGTAAACAAGTCTTGGAAAATTTGTCTAAAGGAAAAGCAAAATTTGATATTAAAAGAGGAGACTATTGATAAAGGCAAAATTGTCATATATTTTCTCATGTTTTTATTTTGATATTTTATGGTTTTATGAGAATAGATGGCTATTTATGTGTATTATTGTTATTTATAGGGACTTGAACAAAATTTAAAGAAAGCATGCAAAAGGAGCAAAAATAGGGACTAAATGTAAAGTTTTCAAATTATGAGTCCATCGCCCCAATGCCACAAGGATTATAGCCCCAACGCTGGAACAGTGATAGAAATAACAAAAATGACTTGTTTAAGTCGGGCGCCAGACCTTCATCGCGCCAGCGACTGGACAGCGCCCCAGCGCCATCAACCCACCGCTCTAGTGGTGAAGCCTTTTTCATGTGTCGCCCTAGCGACAATTGCATAGCGCCCCAGCGGTAACGCGAGTCCTAGTCTGACGAGAATTAAGATTTTCAAGCTCATATCAATCCCTATAAAAAGTCACTCGTTCCTAGCCTTTAAGAATAATCCAAGAGCAACCTCAAGACACATTCAAGAACACCAAGAATACAGACCACGGGTCTTGGAGAGCAATGAGAGTTAATTGAAGCAACTTTAGAGAGAGATTCAAGGCGTTCTTCGGCATCAAGAGATTTTAGGTAGCCCAATTAAGAGCAATTTCGACGTCTATATTGGTTTGCTATTGATTGTATCATGATTTATTATTATTTTTACTGCTGTTCTCTTGTAGCCATGAGCTAAACTTATTTTCTAGGGTTAATACTTGAACTCAATATGTGTGCTTAATTGTCATATCTTTAGAATATTTAATAAATTCAGTTCTTTGATATTTAAATTACTTGATCTTAATGCTTCAATATATCTGGCCAATATATGGTGAATGAGTTGTAATATTATTGATAAACTCGGAAGAGGAATCATAATATTTAGACCTAGGTAATTTAATGCATGATTGTAAAGTAACATTCAATGTTGCATATGCAAATTTCAATTTAGGATAGGAATATACCTAATTGGCATGTATGATCAATAAGACCTAATCTTAATGAATCTTAATTTATTACAAGTACCATAGGTATTTGGTAAATTAAGGTATACTTGCACGACCTTGGAAGAAGCTTGTGAATATATCAGTGTCTTGATCAATAACAAAGACTAAGGGAGTTAAATATTAAAATATTAATCATTAGAAAGCATATTGAGGGATAGTATTAATCCTAGGTTTTCTCTATATTGCTATCACTTAAATCTCTTTGCATTGTATTTTTGCCTTTATATTTTCTACATTTATTCTTAGATTTTTATTTATCTGAATAATTATTAGGAAGATATCATTTTAGTAATTGGTCAAAAAGAAGAAATTATCCCTGTGGGTTCGACATCCGACTTATTTCATCTCTTTATTACTTGCATACGATAGTATATACTTGCACTCAATTTAAGATGTAGAAATATCGTACCAACTATCAGAAAAATTTGATATTAAAATAGGAGACTATCGGCAAAATTTAGAGACAAAAAGGGGGAGAATTTCAGCCACTTGCAGAACCATTTCTAGCAGTAAATTCAAAGCTTTTTTATGATTTTCCATGGATGATCAAGCTAAAATCAAGCTAAGCTCAAGTTCCTAAGATTAAATAGATCATGCACTAATGAAAAATCGAAGGAAAGGTAAGAAAAGCATTATTTAGTGATGGTAGTATATGTTTATTAAGATTACTTCAATTAATGTTTTTGTTTGAATTATTGACTTAGATTAGAGTTGAATTCAAGTGTGGAGCTCAAAAGAGACACCAAACTAAATGAATTAGTAAGGTATGAATTAGGGTTTGGTGTGATTTTGGTGTAGAAACTTTAATTGAATGTTATTAGGGCATTAGAATTAAATTAACATGATCTGAATGCCATTGGAACAAGAAATGGAGAAAAATAATGTGTTGGGTGGAAGATGGTGAATTTGGCCACTTTAGGGATTTTAGGGTTTGAGTTGTATTTTGGTTCAATTATTGTGTACGAATGATTCCTTGTGTCAATTGGTTGTAATATTGATGATGAAAAATGAAGAATGAAGTAAGAGGGATATAATAGTCCATTCTTGGTAAGGTGAATAACAATTATGTCCAACTAAATTATTGGAGTGTTAAGCAATTTTATGACATCGGAAAGTGAATTAACGAAATTGAATGAATATAAAAATAAAAATAGAAAGTGGAGTCCATTTGAGGATTGTACGCCAATTAGAGCGCTTACTAGTTTAGGTGTAATTTTAGCATTAGTAAAGGTTTTAAATATCAATTGTGGCATGTAGGTGAAGGAAACCGAGAGCGGTGAAAGAAGGAAAATTTTCAAAGAAGAATTGAGCTTGGAGCCTTTGGTGAGTGAAAATCTATAATTGTTTATCT
The DNA here is from genome assembly GCA_946807835.1 of Ailanthus altissimus. Lineage (NCBI taxonomy): Eukaryota > Viridiplantae > Streptophyta > Magnoliopsida > Sapindales > Simaroubaceae > Ailanthus > Ailanthus altissimus. The sequence goes on along the minus strand of OX327700.1, from coordinate 17,015,282 downwards.
TTTGTTTAAAATGTTTTAGCATATTGGAATTTTATATTTATATGATTTTAAATGTATACGTATGATTTATAGTTTTTAGTATACTGTTATAATTATGAATTTCTATATTTAGTTTGAGAAACAGTTTTTAAAACTATTAAATTAGTTTTCAAAGGCCATTGGTACCCTTAAATTTATGGTGTGGTGATAGTTTAAGACCCAGCCGGTATATCCTGTGCGCATGGTAAGTATTGGGGGGTGTGTCACTAATTTTGGGAAGTCGGGTTGTCGAGTCATATTAGTCGCTCTATGTGTACGTATATTTGTTAGGGTCAGTGCTTACGTGCCATCCCTGAATGTATATATACTTGTATATTTATACAAGTGTACATTCCCATTAAATCGCTAATACCTATTCATATGGTATTATGCAATGTGAAGTTACAAATATTGTAGATCTGAAGGAGTTCAGGTCAGATCTAAAGAAGTTTAGATAAGGGCTTATAGTTAGCCACGCTGAGAGATATAAATGTTAAATGTTAGCATAACTAAGTGTTAGTTGGTTATAATACTCAGTGAAGATCTAAGAGTTGGAACCTTGTATGTAATGAGACATAGACTTGAGAATATACCAGTAACTGCATAGTTGCAAAAGTTGCAATCGGGTACTAAAAAATGCTAGTTACGCAAGTATATTCTCGAATTATTGTTCCTGATCTATTTCAGCCGATGCGGATATGTCGGTGGATACCTTTTTATATAGATTAGCATATGTCGTACCTATAGGGTATAGATGGTCGTTCGTAGCCAACTATGAGCTTAGAGCTCGTATTGGTATATGGGTATCCAGTTAGGATTGGATATGGGATAGACTCACGAGGGCCTCCGATAGACACCCAATGTAAGCCGTCAACGGAGGGTCCTCTCGAGTTGAGTAGTATATGTAGTCTTTTGACTTGAGTGCTACGGTGGGCTTGTAAGTGATCCACCATACTTTGGTTCTACGCATGTCACAAACCCTTCATGGTGTAACCACTGGGTGTCGCTGGGTATGGTCTATTGCTTATGGAGTCCGGTGTGTACAGATATGGGATTTGTTAGCTCGCATAGGGAATTTGATATCCAGATGCTTCGAGACTGTATCTAGGTAAGTCATGTGGCCACAAGCATTAATCCTGGGAAAGAGTTTCGTCGGGGTGGAATAATATGGCAAAAGAGTTTGCACATATTGTTCAGTGACGTGTATGAGCACTAGGGGATTTGACGGTGATAATCTATATCCCCTAACATCCTGAATATCATGACGAAAGGATTATACGTATGCGTTGTAACCTCAACTTTCATGGTTCAACGCGCTGATTTGTATATCCGTGACGTATGCATGGGGTATTGCTCACAGACTCATGGAATAGTTTCATTTGACAAACAAGCGTAGACCTAAGGAGTCCTGCGATATGGAGTGTACTCATTGTACACTAGGGCAGCGTGCTAGATTAAAGTGTTTAATCCAGCAATATTCAACACTACCAAGGGAATACGTGCGTGTCTATATTTAAGTGTTAAATACAATAATTAGTTAATAATTATTATTTACTAATTGTATAGTGGCACACGGCGCATTGTGGACCCTCAGTTGAGTTTACCTATTTGCGGGTTTAGTGGAACCCACTAGGGATAAACTTCGTAACTATTTATGAGGGGCAAAATGGTCATTTCATACTTTGATTATTTAATTGTTAAATAATCAAAATATCTCATTATTATATAATTTATTTTATTTAATGGTGCCATATAGTTGGCATCCATTAATAATAATATTTTATTACTTATATTATTATTTATATAATATAATATATTATATTATTATTTTATAATATATTAGATATGTATATATATATATATATATAGATGAGATTGTGTGAAAGATTTGGTAGACGTGTGTGTTGGGCATTTGGCCCATGAGAGGAGAAGAGAAAGAAATGGAGAAAGAAGAGAAAGAGAAGGAAACCAAAGGACAAGAAGAAGAGAAAAAAAAAGGAAAGGGAAAAATGAAATTGTTTCATTTTTCTCTATGCTTCAAATTAAAGCAATTGCAGATTGCTTCTAATTCTCCATTTCTTATCCTTTTAGAGAAAAGGATATAAACACACACTTGGCCATTTTAGGGATTAAGAGTTAATCCTATGCTGGATACAGAGCTGCTGTTCTAGCTTACCAAGCCCACCGTGTTGGTGACTAGAACTGCCCGCGAGTTGGTCTCCATGCGGACTTCGAGAAAATACGCGTATAACGTTACATATTGAGGTGAGTTCTCTACCCTATTAATATATTAATGTGATTAATATATTTATTTATTGTGTTTATTGTTTAATTTACAAGTTTCCGCCAAGTATAATTCCTATATGATACGTATTTTACGCAATAGATACAATTATATATGTATGTACCCACATGTATGACATCCTTGACAAAAATGGTATCAAAGATATTTAGAATATATTTGGGTGTGGTTTGAGTTAATGGATGCAAAAGGCCTAGTGCAAATGGCGCGTTTTAAGTGTTGAAATGGGTATACCATAGGGGAAATACGGGGCGCTGGGGCCGCAGCACTGAGGGTTTAACCTCCCAGTACTGCAGCGATGCAATTTGGTTCCACAGCGGTATACTGTTCACTTGAATAGTAGCACATGAACAGTTTTTTTACTGTTCATAGTTACAATGTTTTTGAACAGTGTTTCAAAATTAGTTTTGTATGTGTAAATTTATGAGATGTAATGATAAAAGTTATCAGTTTATATTATAAATCGGAGTTTATAAGATACAGTGATAAAGAGTTATCAGTCTGCATTATAAACTAAAATTAATTTTTTTGTACTGGTAACCATAATGGGAGCCCTACTGGTAGAGGTTAGTTATGCTTGTATAGAAAAATTAATTAATTGAGAATCACTCTATTTAGGAGAATAGAGACCTAAAAATAAAAATCTCTCTTTAATCAGATTGAAGAATATTACATTATGAGATAATATTTTATTTTGATCCGTCCTGTTAATACGATGTTAGAAGAGTCACGTCGGCCTTTTTCTAATATTGTTACAGCATGAGGGACTTGTTCGGTTGGGTTTGGACTATACCGGTTAAACATGAGATGAGACAAATATATGCAAAAATATTACCCAATATTGCTACAGCGTGAGGGTAGTATCAGTAGCATATATTTGATCATTGACAAGTTAATCTGGAATACACTTACCCAATATTACTACAGCGTGAGGATAGGGTGTATTCAGGATCAAGTGGTAAGAGTTAAATTAAATGCAATTGACAAGTATTGTCTACCTGTTGGGTTTAAAAAGGCCAATATTGCTACAGCGTGAGGTTAGTAAATTTCAATGGGATCTACTTCCCACTGTATAGTTTAAAAAGTTTAAACTATCATCTTTTCATTTGAGAGATTATCGGGATTATGTAAAGCAGTGAGAGAGAATTTTAAATAAAAAATGTATAATTAGTATACCCATAATTTAAAATGTTCCATTAGCGATTTAATGAATAGCCGCTTACATCTCCCATAACTTTGGCCTATCAAGAATAATGGCCACTACTAACCAGTTGGTGCGCATAATTGATGCAATCCAACTTTAGGGTACTAAGAATTACTCTGACCGATGGATGAATCTAAAAAATGTTCTAGATTCAGAAAATTCTGGATTTATTGTTGATCAGAGTTTGCCGTAAGGTAATTCTGATAACATCTCTTTAGAGGATTGAATAGAGAGAGTGTGACCTTCTTTGTTTATGGTGCTTCATCTTTTACTCCAAGTATATCTGGTGAGACCAGATGTATAGATAGAAAGTGTTTCCAGTACAGTAAGGTTGGGTATTAGAAATCCCTCTCCTTTATAAGCCTTATAATTGTTATAAAGACTCTCACAGGTTTGTGTATGACACATAGATATTTCTATGACATATGATGCCAGTTCAAACTGGGTATGAGATGTCGCATGTTCCTCTCATATCTGCAATATGTTGCAGGGACTGAGAGAGACTAAAATGTAACAGCTTGAAGAAGTAAAGTGGAGAGTAGGAAATGGTGATTTCTTACAGGTCTAAGTTGTTGGGCAGTTTGACTTACTTCTTGCATGCAATACAATAGTTGTACTACATAATAAATATGATATTTTATTAGCTTAATGTCAGTTAATAAATTGACATTATATACAATGAGAAATGTCTATAGATCGGAATCCTTAAATGATATGGAGCTGTAGTATATAAGATTTGGTCATATAAGTGTGACACGCTTATTCGTTTGGTTAAGGATGGTTGAATTTCTTATTTGACCATAAAAACTTAACCAGTTTATGAATAATGTATTCACGGAGATGACCAGACATACCAGAATGTATATCACATCCTTTTGATTAGATCGAGGTAGTGAGTACATTAACAACAAGTTTACCATTTATTTAAGGGGGAATGAGATTCTCACTCACTATAGTCCTCTGGGTACTCTTTAACATAATGATGTTTAAAAAAGGAGAAATTAGACTTTATTAGATATGGTCTGATTGATAATGAGTGTTATCAATCTATATCTGTGAGAATATGCTCCAAAGACAGCTGTTTATTAAGCAAAGTTCCATCAGAAGCTGTTCCTTCCATTCCGTATGAGATGTAGAAAGGAAGGAAGCTGTATCTTAAATAAGTTAAGACTTAGGGCTATCTTGCTTACGTAAGAGTTACGCAGCAAGGTATCTTGTTTTGTAAGAGTTACTCAACAGGATAAAACAGCACCCATGAGGTATGGGTATAGGTTCATTGTGTATCCTGTTAGTACAATAGGATACTAGTTCTATGATTTAGAGAAGCGAAGTGTGTTCGTTTCTCAGTATGCCACTATTCTAGAGAAAAAGTTTCTCATGGGTCGTGGGAATCATAGAAAGATTGAACTAAGTGAAGTTAATCTAGAAATCAATGAACCAAGGATGGGAATTCAGGCTCTGTTAAGTAATAGCCTTTTAACACATTCTCTAAATGGGTCGGAAAGGATTTCTAGGTCACTTTTAGGTATGGTTGATGCCTGAATGTGAAATTGGAGTTTTCTTGGTAGAAGAAAATTATCCTTGACCTATATAGAGTCGATGTTAGACATTGATTTAAGAACCGGCAAGAAGCCATGAAAACAATATTGACTTCATGCATCAGTATCAAGTTTGGGACTTGGTTAAGCTATCTATGGGAATTGTTCTCATTGGTTGTAAAGAGTTTACAAAGAGGTAGTGGGAGTCAGATGGAAGCTAGAGACCTTCTAGGCCCTATATTGGTTCTAGAAAGTAATCCTCAGTGATCTGGGATCAACATAAAGGAAACCTTTGGACCAATATTAATGCTAAAGTCGATTAGAATGTTATTGGCTCTTGCAGCATATTATGACTTTGAAGTTTGGCAGACGGATGTAAGGACGGCATTCCGAAATAGATACCTCGAGTAAGAGATATTTATGGAATAGCTTGAAGGTTTTACGTTCAGTTAGACTTCTGGTCTAGTGTTCATCAAAGGTCAGTGGGAGCATGATATTCTTCTTGATGCTCTTTGTTGATGACATACTAGTCATTAGGTATGATGTTAGTATGTTAAAATTGGTCAGAAGTAACTTGTAAGAATTTCTCCATCAAGTATTTGGGAGAGGCTTCCTTTATACTTGGTATAAAGCTTTATAGAGGTAGAGCTAGGAAGCTAATAGGACTCTTTCAAATCATTTCACATCAATAGACCTGGTGTTCATCTTTTGAGGAGAATGTCTTTTCAGATGAAATATGAGAGAGTTAGAGTGTCTAAAACACCAGATACATCAACTCCTTGGAGCTTGATGTATGCTACGATGTGTTTGAGACCTAGATCAGTTTGGCAGTAAGAGTTACAAGCGGGTTTCAGTCTGATTTAGGTGATCTCCACTTGTTGGTAGTCAAACATTTCCTGAGGTACCTTGAGGGTACAAAGGATAAGTTTCTCAAATATGGAGAAAGTAACTTACAATTAAGAAGACGCACAAAGTTATACTTTTAGTTTGACTTAGATGATAGAGAGTTTACATCTGGAAATTTGCTCATTCTCATTGGTACTAAGGAAGTTGGAATTACACTAAACTAGGATTCACTGCTAATGTATTATCCATATAGCAGAAACGGCAGTGAGGATTCGTAGGTTTTTCACTGGCCTGGGAAAAGTTTCAAGACAGATGGATCCTATCCCATAGTTTATGACAAAACTAAGCCATTATATAAGCCGAGGTGTTAAGAGGACACCAGTACTCTAATTATATTGAGAGAAGTCTCACATGACTAGAGGGATCTTAGTTAAAGAAGATGTGATTATTTGTACAAGTGTTCTATAAATAATTTAGCGAACCCACATTCTAATGCCATAGCTCAAAAAGTGTTTATGAAACATGTAGAGTCGATATGTATGAGATACCATCAGGAATGACACTAGAGCAAGTGGGAGATTGTTAGGGTCAGTGCTTACGTGCCATCCCTAAATGTACATATACTTGTGTATTTATACAAGTGTACATTCTCATTAAATCGCTAATACTCATTCACATGGTATTATGCAATGTAACGTTACAGACATTGTAGATCTGAAGGAGTTTATGTCAGATCTAAAGAAGTTTAGATAAGGGCCTATAGTTAGCCATGCTGAGAGATATAAATGTTAAATATTAGCACAGCTAAGTGTTAGTTGGTTATAACACTCAGCGAAAATCCAAGAGTTGAAACCTTATCTGTAATGGAAAATAGACTTGGTAGTATACCAGTAATTGCATAGTTGTAAGAGTTGCAATCGAGTACTAAGAAATGCTAGTTATGTAAGTATGTCCTCGAATTCTTGTCCCTGATCTATTTCTATCGATGTGGGTCTGTCAGTGGATACATTTTTATATAGATCAGCCTATGTCATACCTATAGGGTATAGATGGTCGTTCTTAGCAAACTGTGAACTTGGAGTTCGTATTGGCATATGGGTATCCAGTTAGGATTAGATATGGGATAGACTCACAAGGGTCTATGATAGACACTCTATGTAAGTCGTGAACGGAGGGTCCTCTTGAGTTGAGTAGTATACGTGGTCCTTTGACTTGAGTGCCACAGTAGGCTTGTAAGTGATCCACCATACTTTGGTTCCACGCATGTCACAGACCTTTCATGGTGTGATCGTTGGGTGTCGCTGGGTATGATCTGATGCTTATGGAGTTCAGTGTGTACAGATATGGGATCCGTCAGCTCGCATAGGGAGTTTGATATCCAGATGCTTTGAGACTGTATCTCAGTAAGTTTTGTGGCCACAAGCATTACTTTCGAAAAGAGCTTCGTCAGGGTAGAACAATATGGCAAAAGAGTTTGCACATATTATTCAGTGAGATACAAGTCTGGAGATAGGACATGGATAAGCACTAGGGGATTTGACGGTGATAATCTATATCCCTGCACATCCTGGATATCATGATGGAAGGACTATATGTATACGTTGTAAGCTCAACTTGCATTATTGAACGCACTGATTTATATATCCATGACCTGTGCGTGGGGCATTGCTCACGGATTCATGAAATAGTTTTATTTGACGAATCAGGCGTGGACCTAGGGAGTTTTGCGATATAGAGTGTACTCGTTGTGCACTAGGTCAGCGTGTCGGATTAAAGTGTTTAATCCAGCAATATTCAGTACTACCATGGGAATGCATGCGTGTCTGTATTTAAGTGTTAAATGTAACAATTAGTCAATAATTATTATTTACTAATTGTATAATGACATGTGCCACATTGTGAACCCTCTGTTAAGTTTACCTAAATGTAGATTTGATGGGACCCACCAGAGATAGACTTGGTAACTATTTATGAGGGGCAAAATAGTCATTTTATACTTTAATTATTTAATTGTTAAATAATTAAAATATCTCATTAATATATATAATTGTATATTATTTTATTTAATGGTGCCATATATTTGGCATCCATTAATAATTTATTATCATTATTTATATCATTATATTATTATTTATATAATATAATATATTATTTTATTATTTTATAATATATTAGATATATATATAGGTGAGATTGTATGAAAGATTTGTTAAAAGTGTGTGTTGGGCATTTGGCCCGTGAGAAGAGAAGAGAAAGAAATGGAGAAAGAATAGAAAGAGAAGGAAACCGAAGGAAAAAAAGAAGAGAAAAATAAAAAGAAAGGGAAAAATGAAACTGATTCATTTTTTTTCTATGCTTCCATCTGAAGCAATGGTAGATTGCTTCAAATTCTTCATTTCTTATCCTTTTGGAGAAAAGGATATAAACACACACCCGACCATTTTGGGATTAAGAGTTAATCCCGTGCTGGATACAGGGCAGCTGTTTTAGCTCACCAAGCCCACCGTGTTGGTGACTAGAACTGCCCGCAAGTTGGTTTCCATACGGACTCCGAGAAAATATGTGTATAACATCACACGTTGAGGTGAGTTCTCTACCCTATTAATATATTAATGTGATTAATATATTTATTTATTGTGTTTATTATTTAATTTACACGCTTCCGCCGAGTATAATTTGTATATGATACACATTTTAGGCAATAGACACAATTGTACATGCATACACCCGCATGTATGAGATCCCCGACAATATTCTCGATATATGTAGGCAATATAGAATTTCGCTACGTAGCCAGTGAGATGTCTTTAAATGTCACAGTGGGTATTGCTAGTTTAGACCCCGTATGACCTACTCACGTTGTGCGGTGCTAGTTTATTCGCTGCATGAGTATAGAGCTTTAGGGTTACCATTTGGTGCGGTTCAGAAAGAAAATGGCCGAACGAGAATTTTTAGCAGTTTTTGAGTTACTGAACGCATATCATGTATTTATATATGTATATTGTTTTTTAGTTTTTTTTATATATGTACATGTTAGTTACTATGTTTTACAAATTCTGGAATTGTTTACAGAAATTATTAATAAAATTCTCATGACAGGATTTTATCAGCATAAGACGATTAGAAATAATTTTACAGTTATATAATAGCTTAAGAATCATGTTTTAGGCCGTTTTCAGAATTTAATATTTATATAGAATCTTGTTATTACTGGAAATTGTAAAAGCACTCGCTGAGCTCCTTTAGCTCACCCATTTTGTGTTTTATGTTTTCTAAAACCCTTTTCAGGTGCAGACCTCAGTACGCAGGTTGCTGGTTCTGCAACATTAGATTAGTGTGCCAAGTCAAACGATCATTTTGTAAATGTAAATGAGCTAAGTATCATATTTTGAGTTTTTGCATAGTAATATAGACTTTGTGCATCTTGTAAAAATATTTTAAACAAACGAGAAATGATTTCTATAATATAGTGACAGTTTTCACCTTTCATTAGTATGTTAGTTTTCATATAATTTAATTTTTGTGAATTAGAATGAAATTGTTGTGTTGAGTTTGGATTTGATTCGGGAGGGATTAGAGGTTCTATTTGGTACTTGAGAAAACAATTTGAAATAGAAGTATGATTTATTGCAGGTTGTATTTTCTGGGTTTTTCAGAAAACAGAGGAAACTCTATCCTTTTTTTTAAAAAAAATTGATAAAATTATCTTCACTGGTATTTCAGAATTTAGTTAGTAATAGTAAGAATTAAAAAGGGTTCGCCTCGCGAAATTTCTCAGTTATGGTAGTTAGACTTTAAAGATCTTTTGTTGGGGTGCCAGGCGATATGCACTGGGATCTATTGTAGAAGGTTCCGGGACAGATCCTGTCAGAGTGGTATCAGAGCTGGTTTTTGAAGTTTTCAATTAAAAAGTTTAGTTTTAGAATGAGATTTTTCAAAATTGCATGCATTTTTTAATTTTATTAAATTGAATTTCATGCATTAGATAACTATTTTTATTATTAAAATTTATAAAAAATATGCATCGTTGAAAGGGCCCACGTATTAAGAGAGCAGTTGCGGAGTCTCTTGCGTTTGAAAAGGAGCATATAAATAAGTCAACAAAAGTTTTCATGCATCAGACCCCTCTTAAGTCATCTCAGCCTACCAAGCCAGAGGGTGGAAACATAAATGTAGGTCAGATGGCCCAGATGCTAGATGTAGCAATTTAGTAACCGAGAGAGTGAGAGTGTCTATTGAACGCGCCAAGAAATTATGAGCTAAGCCTTATGATGGCACTGGAGACCTTGAGAGAGCACTATCATAGTTAGAGATCAATGAAGAAAATTTTCAGGTTATAGGTTGTTCTGAAGAATAGATGCTTTCATACTCAGCATTCTATTAAAAGAAAGGGCGAAGGATTGGTGGAAGGCTTTGCAAATGAGGAATCTCGATGGGGTGTCTTGGGCGCTTTTCAGAAGAGAATTTCTGGATAAGTTCTACCTCAAGAGTTATAAAGATGCGAAGATGGAAGAGTTTTTCAAGTTAGAACAGGGTTCCATCTCCGTGGTAGAGTATGAAAAGAAGTTTTGTAGGTGAAGGAAATCGAAAATGGTAAAAGATAGAAACGTTTTAGAGAAGAATAAAGCTTGGAGCGTTTGGTGAGTGAAAATCTGTAATTGTTTATCTTTCATTTAAAATGTTTTAGCATATTGGGATTTTATGTTTATATGGTTTTAAATATATAAGCATGATTTATAGTTTTTGGTATGTTGTTATAATTATAAATTTCTATGTTTGGTTTGAGAAAGGGATAAGGACATTTTTGTCCCATGAGTTTAACCTAATTCTCAATTTTATCCCACGAGTTTTAAAAAATCCAATTTTGTCTTAATCCGTTACTAATATTCTATTAATTTTAACTAAAAATCTATTTTGATTGTACATTAACAAATTTGCCTTCAATTATTATGTTAATTAAAAATAGTGATGTGAGTACATTATACAATGTACATGTGTCAATTATTAATAGGCTATTAAAAATAAAAAGACACGTGGCACGTTTTAATAGGTTCAAATTTTAATATTCATTAAAATGTTATTTTATATTAAAAAATAATTAAAATAAATAAAACTGAACTACAAAAATCAGCGATTGTCGTCACCAGCCACTACCAGTTGCTGGATTTCGGTAACAAAAATAGGAAAAACTTATGTCACTGAATTCTATTTTTTTATATCTACACAATGGTGGAATCATTTTTTTCAAAAAACAATAAGAAGGTGGCCAAAAAATAGATCGAAAATAAAGGGAGGGTGGCGGCCACCACGCGCCACCGTGGAATGGTGGGGGGAGGGTGGCGGCCACCACGCGCCACCGTGGAATGGTGGGGGGAGGGTGGCGGCCACCACGCGCCACCGTGGAATGGTGGGGCGATGGTGTGCACCACCCCCACCGTTGGACAGATCGACGGCCGATCTATCCAATGGTGGAATGGTAGGGCGGTGGTGTACACCACCGTTGGACAGATCGATGGCTGATCTGTCCAATGGTAGAGGCAGTGCATGCTACCGCCTCGCCGTTCGACACACGAATGTCGGGCCGTGGTGGTTGTCGGCAGCCACCACTATTTGCCATCGAACGGTGGTGCTGTGGCGTGTACCACCCCCACCGTTGGACAGATCAGCCACTGATCTATCCAATGGTGGGGGCGGTGCACGCCACCACCCTACAGTTCAATGGTGAACAGTAGTGGCCGATGCCTCCCAAAGTATTTTGTTTCCACTTTTGGCATATCTATAGGACTCCGTTGACCAAAAAATCTTACCATTGCATAGATCACAAAATGTTTTGTCCAATGATATCAATTTTGAGTCGAATCGCAATTGGTCACCAGCGCCCAGTCGGCTACTGGCGGCGACAGCGGCTCTCTTTTTATTTACTTATTTTATTTTATTAGTTAAGTAACAAATCAGTGATTGATACGTGAATTTTTTTGCCCCTCTAGCGTTAAAATTAACGGAATCTTACTAACAGACTAGGATAAAATTGGGTTTTCCGAAACTCGTGGGATAAAATTAAGAATTAGGTCAAACTCGTGGTACAAAAATATCCTTATCCCTTTGAGAAACAGTTTTTAAAACTATTAAACTAGTTTTCAAAGGTCATTGGTACCTTTAAATTTACAGTGTGGTGATACTTTAAGACCCGACTGGTATATTTCATGTGCATGAACAAGTATTGGAGGGGGGTGTGTCGCTAACTCTAGGAAGTCAGGTTGTCGAGTCATGTGAGTTGCTATATGTGTACGGGGTATTGTCTCGCTATATTTAGGCGATGTAGAATTTTGTTACGTAGCTAGTGAGATGTCTTTAGATGTCACAGTGGGTGTTGCTAGTTTAGATGCCCTATGACATACTCACATTGTGCGGTGCTAGTTTAGTCGTTGCATGAGTATAGAGCTTTAGGGTTACCATTTGGTGCAGTTTAGAAATAAAATGGCCGAGTGAGGGTTTTAACAGTTTTTGAGTTACCGAACGCATATCATGTATTTATATGTGTACGTGTTAGTTACTATGTTTTACAAATTCTGGAATTGTTTACAGAAATTATTAATAAAAACTGTTCAGCAGGATTTTATCAACATATGACGATTGGAAATAGTTTTACAGTTTATAATAGCTTGAGAATTATGTTTTAGGCAGTATTCAGATTTTAATATTTATATAGAATCTTTTTACTAAAAGTTGTAAAAGCACTCACTGAGCTCCTTGTTTTGTGTTTTATATTTTCTAAAACCCTTTCCAGGTGCAGGCTTCAGTAGGCAGGTTCCTGGTTCTCCTACATCAGATTAGTGTACCAAGTTAGACAATCATTTTGTAAATGTAAATAAGCAGAGCAACACATTTTGAGTTTCTGCATAGTAGTATAGACTTTGTGCATCTTGTAAATATATTTTGAACAAACGAGAAATGGTTTATGTAATATAGTGATAGTTTTCACCTTTCATTAGTATTTTAGTTTTCATATAATTTAATTTTTATGAATTGGAATGAAATTGCTATGTTGAGTTTGGATTTAATTCGGGAAGGACTGGAGGTCCTATTTGGTAGTTGAGAAAACTATTTGAAATAGAAGTGTGATTTATTGCAGGTTGTATTTTCTGGGTTTTTAAAAAAAATAGAGGAAACGGTGTCCATGTTTTCTTTAAAAATTGGTAAAATTATCTTCACTAGTATTCTAGAATTTAGTTAGTAATAGCAAGAATTAAAAAGCGTTCATCTCGTGGAATTTTTCAATTATGATAGTTAGACTTTGAGGAACTTCTGTTGGGGTGCCAGGCGAAGCTCGCTGGGATCTACTGTAGCGGGTTTTGGGGCGAGTCCTATCATCAAGTGCTTAATATCTCTATCAATCTTGTTATCTATAGATGTATTAAGCTACTCTTAAGTGATTATCTTAATTCTAATAGTCTCATAACTAAATAAAATCAAAGGCTATACTTTTTAATTCCAACAAATTGGTTAAAATTTCTCAAGCTTATAACCCATAAGTCTAAATCATCTAATCAATTTTCCAATCCAATGAGAAGCAAAAAACTCATAAAAAGTATAAATGAAAAATACAAGATATAGTCATAAATCAATTAATAACATCAAAACATAGTATTAAATATAGTTTCATCAACTCCTAGAATAAGAAATTTAGCTATCCATAATCAAATGCATAAATACGATACTCAAAGAGTTCATAAGAGTAACCATGTTCAAAACAGATACAAATTACAAAAAGTAAACTTTAAACTAAAGTAAATGAGATAAGATAAGAATGGAGAACTAGTTGGAGAAGCTTTTGGGATTTTCAATCTTCAAGGGTTTTCAAGATTCCAAGTCCCAATATGCTTTCGTTCACTAAAAACTCTTAGTTTTTGCTCTCAAATTCGTGCTCTCTCCTCCTTTTCAAATGAGACCTTTTCTCTCCCATTATATATTCCAAATTAGGCTCCTTAAATTAGGGCATGAATCCTTAAGAAACATTCTCAGTGTGCGGTACCATGGCCCAAGAAATTGAGGTTGTAGCCCCAAGTTTCAGCTCGAAATGGCACCGCAGTGCATTGTTTATATTTTACTACTTACTTTTTTCACTGTTTACTTTTTGCTGTTCATGGTTGCTAATCAAATTGAGTATTTTGGTCCCCTTCTGACATTTTTGTGCGTTTTCCTCGGCCTTTGACCCAAAATAGCTCTATTAACTTGAAACATACAAAATAATATTAATGTACATAAAATAAATATTCTTATTTAAATTGAATAATTATCAAGTTTAGAAGATTAAAACAATATATATAATACACGTTCATCAGGACCTTCTCAAGAAATCATGCGGCCTAAAATGCATCCCTACGCCACAATGGATGAACATTACAATGTTGGCTTGTAAAACGTTAGGATGTTCATCTCTTCTTTGCACTTCCTTCTCCCCATTTCCATTCTTTGACTTTCTTGTTGCCGCTTTTCTCTCTAATTCATCCATTCCATTATTTATCCTGCAAATTCAACACTTTTGGTTCTTAAATAGTAGGTATTATTAAAAAACGACAAAAATCTAAGTTAAACATGGCTATAATATATGCCAATTTCATACTTATTAGAACCTTCTTTCTAACTTTCGTTAGAATGGAATAGATTTCATATCTGTAAATCACATTCCCAGTCGTTTATCTCACTACACCACCAAAATATAAGTTTTTAGCTTGTTTTTTAGACAAACTATAATGAGTATTGCAAATGATATATTAACACAAATAAGAGTTTATGATCAGTTAAGATTGAGGTTGATCTGTATATGATCATTAGTTTTGACGTTATTTGAATTTTTAATTAACAACGATAGTTTACATAAGAATGTAAACTACGTCTGGTCCAATTCTATATAATTATATTATATAAAGTGTCTTCACCATAATGTCACTATATTAATGATCTGGATGAAATCACCACATTCTCAAAATTTATGGACCATACTATTGATATATAATTAAAGATCTCAAATTTTAATTAATTTATTATATATTGTTTTGTTTATTATTGATAAGGGCATATTTGTCATATATTTTTTTATGTTTTTTATTTTGATATCTTATTGTTTTATGTGAATAAATGACTATTTATATGCATTATTGTTATTTATAAGGACTTGAATGAATAGTTATAACTATTACTTAGAGATACTTATACTTTATGGAGTACACCACAGTCTCGAAAGACCGATACTCTAGAACTTGTCTTTAATTACCACTTGAGATGAAATCCTAGGAAACACATGAATAGAAAGATGACATTAGTCTATCTTTGGACCGATTGAGTTTTTCTAACCTACCTTAATTATATATCTATCTATAGTTACCCCTTTTGAGCCTAATGACCCATTCTTTGGTTTAACCATATTACAAGCCCAAGACTTAAAGTTTACTTATCCAAAGTTTACCCGTAGCACCATAAACCTTACATTTACTTAGAAATACTCGTGAAAGAAAAAAGTTGTGGTGATATGAAAGAAATATGTTTGGGTGGTATTTATCAATCTAAGTTTAGGGGTAATCAAAAAAAAAATTTTTAAGAAAAAAAAAGAAAGAAAAATACAAGGTTAAGAAAAAAAAGAAGAAATTCTTTAAAAAAAATTAAAAAATAATGGTTGGAAAGAAAGATGGGAAAAAAAAATAAGTTTGGGGGAAGAGATAATATAAAGAAAAAAAGATAAAGAGGTTTCTAGGTGAAGTCTAAGTGTTCATAGTGTGACTTAACCTCATATGTTTATCCTTTTATCCCACCTTGACCCTAGCCTTACATTACAAGTTAAGTAAAGCCCCAAATAGATCCTTAGACATGTGATTTTTTACATTAGTGTAGAGTGGTAGTAAAAACAAGTCTATGGAAGTATCATTATATAAATCAAATGCCGAGACATCATCTTTTCTATACAAATAAAAGTATAAAGTAAATCAAAGTATGGTTTTAGCTATTACTTGCTACTTGTACACACATACATATAATGATCATCTTTGAGGAAGAATGAGGGACTAAATAGAGATAATTAGAATTGTTAATAACTATTTATATGTCTTAAGGATTTGTGCCATTTCATCAGCTTTTGAGACAATGATTTTGATCATCTTACTAATCTAGCATATTTTGTTTTGTTTTCTTTATTTGTTATTTGAGTCAAGTATAACCCTTTGTTTTTCTCTTGATTTTATTTTATTTTATTGCTTGAGGACAAACACATATTTAAGTTTGGGAGAATTTGATAAAGGCCTATTTGTCATATATTTTCTCATATTTTTATTTTGATATTTTATTATTGTATGAGAATAAATGGTTATTTATGTGCATCATTGTTATTTATAGGGACTTGAATAAAAAATAGGGATTAAAATATAAAATTTTCAAAATATGGACCTGTCGCCCCAGTGCAATAAAGATTTTTGCCCCAACACTAGAATCGTGATCATAATAAAAAAAATCAAAAAAAATAACTTGTTTAAATCACAAACTGACGCCCCAGCGCCAGCTCACCACCATGCCAGTGACAGGCCAGCGCTCCAGCGCCAACATCTCATCACTCCAGCGGTGAGGCCTTTTACACGCAGCGCTCCAGCGACAACAACATAGCGCTCCAGTAGTAGTGTGAGTCCTAATCCAACAAGAATTAAGATTTTCAAGCTCATATCAATCCCTATTAAAGGCCACTCGTCCTCAACCTTTAAAGATCACCCAATAGAGTAATCCAAGAACATCCAAAATATAGAGCACAAGTCTTAGAGAGCAATTAGAGTTTAATTAAAGCAACCATAAAGAGAGATTCAAGGAGTTTAATTAAAGTAACCATTAAGAGTTTCTTGGGCAGTGCAATTAAGAGCAATTTGACGTCTATATCGGTTTGTTATTGATTGTATCATAATGTTTTATTATTTTTACTGTTGTTCTCTTGTAGCCAATAACTAATTTTCTTTTCAGAGTTAATACTTGAACTCAATATGTGCACTTAATTGCCATATCTTTTTAATATTTAATAAACTTAGTTCTTTATTATTCAAATTACTTGTTCTTAATGCTTCAATATATCCGGGCAATATATGGTGAATGAATTAGTAATATTTTTTATAAACTTTGAAAATGAATCATTATATTTAGTCCTAAGTAATTTGATGCATAATTATAGAGTAACATTCAATATTGCATATACAAGTTTCAAATTAAGATAGGAATATACCTAATTGGCATGTATGATCAATAAGATTTAATCTTAATGAATCTTAATTTATTACAAATACTATAGGAATATAGGTATTTGTTAAATTAAGGTATACTTGCATGACCTTGGAAGAGGCTTGTGAATACATTAGTGTCTTGATCAATAACAAAGACTAAGATAATTAATTATTAAAGGATTAATCATTAGAAAGTATATTGAGAGATAATATTAATCTTAAATTTTCTCTATATTACTATCTTCCAAATCTCTTTATATTATGTTATTATTTTATATTTTATACATTCATTCTTAGATTTTTATTTTTTTGAATAATTATTAGAAAGAAATAATTTTAGTACTTGGTTAAAATGTAAAAATTATCCGTGTGGGTTCAACATCTAACTCTTTTGTCTTTTAATTACTTGCATATGATAGCGTATACTTGCGCTTAATTTTAAGATATAAAAATATCGCATCGACTATCCATAATCTTAATCTTCTTGTATAGAACAATTATAAACTAAGATTATGATCACGTAAATAAATAATTTTTTTTTGATATTTACGTCACAACATTATAAACACTTTTTAAATTTAAAATTATAATTTTATTTATTTTATAAAAATAATACAAACACATACTTTTAGGACACTATCCCTAATAGATAATGGATTGGGTTAGGATTTATTCTTTGAAAATCATTTCACCCATGTAAACCGTTAATGTAAGTTATTTCAATAATTTAAGAATTAAAATATATATTTTAAAAAATGAAAGTTAAATTATCATAAATATCATGTACTTACAAACTCTAAAATTTTAAGTGTTTACGATAAATTTGAGACTTAAGTCGTCATTTACCACCACAATCCATCTTTACTTTCTGTTCTCTATGCTTCGATTTTATGCGGGTAATTCTTTTTTGTAATTTTTACATCTACTATTTCAATTAATTATCTTTCGTGATATCATTTAAGCATTAAAATTTTATTTTATTTCATAATTCTCTTTCAATTCCTTTATTATTATTATTATTATAGTTAACCATGGTTCAACACTTCTTTTACCGTGCTGATTTATTTATTTCTTGTAAAAGTTAATTGTTGGAATTACTTGTGAAAGTTAGTTTATGGTGAAACCTTGGTGTTTGACAAGTACAATGAAGAGATATGACTACGAGGAGTGTTGGCTAAGAAGTGAATTGGGTTAGTTACTGAAGCCGTTGTAGATGAGAAAAAATGATCAAAATAGAATTTTGTTCAGTGAATATTGAAAAATTAGGAAGTGGTTTCATTTTCTTTAAGGTTTTAAAAACGAAAAAAGCGACAGTGAAAATACAAAAGAAATTATTTCTTTTTTCATATTTATTAGGACAAGAAAGTTGGTTAAATTAACAAGAAAGAACAACAGTATCTACAGACTTATGGGCATCCATATCTACAGATGGGTATCTTTCTTTGACCGCTCAATTTTATTTTTTTTATTATGATTGAAGTTGCATAAAAGAATATTGAACTTTTGTTATATGTCCCCTTGACACACTGGTGTTGAATTGTCGGATAAAATTAATTCATTGTTGTGTGAGTTGGGAATTAAGAAGAAGTCATTTTCTATTACTTTAGATAATGCTTATGTTATTGATTCTAGTGTGGGTAAATTAAAGAATCAATTAAACTTTAAAGGTGTTCATATTTTAAATTTGATAATTCATAATGAATTAAAGGAAATTGATGAATCTGTATTGAAGCTTCAAGATTATTTTAAACATATGAAAAGTTCTTTAACGAGAAAATATAAGTTTTATGATTGTGTTGCATAAGTAGGGATGGTAAATAATAAAAGAAAATTGCGACAACATATACTACGTATTATTGATTGATTGATGGAACTCAACCTTTCTCATGCTTGAGGGTGCCTTTTTTTTTTTTTTTTTTTGCATCATCGAGCTTTTATGAACTTGGGGAGTGATTAATTTAAATTTTACTTGCCCTATTGAGAAAGAATAGCATAAAATTGAGAAGATCATTAAGTTTTTAGGGACATTTTTGTAAATAGTTAAAAATTTAGGTTACTTAATTAATTTAATTATAGTTTAAAAATTTAAATTTATTTAATCATAAATTTGTACAAAAATACACTTTTACTATTACAACACTATATGCTACAGTAAATAGTGTTACTACAGTAAACAATACCTTTACATTATCTTTTGTTTATTTAAAATTAAAATTTTATTTGTTCATTAAAATTATGTTTATTTTATTTATTTAAATTATTTATTAATTATTTAATCATATTACTATAAAATTTAAATAAATATTAATTTTTTAATGTTAAATTTAAATAAATAATATAAAGTTAAGTTTAAATAAATATAAATATAATATTTAATAAATAATATAAATTTATTATATTATACATAATAATATATATTAAAAGTAAATAACAAATATATTTATTTAATTATAATAAAATAATAAATAATTTAATTTAATTATAAATTAAATAAATATAATAAAAACATATTTTTATTTGAGCGTGATAAAAACTGTCACGCCCATATTTAGACACGATAAGTTTTTATCGCACCCTTAGTGTGGGTGCAATATTTTTTTGCCTTAATATTTTAATTTATTTTATTATATATGACATAATTAATTTATATTATTCATAAACAAATTAAATATATTTATTTAAATTTTTATTTGTTTTATTTAATTATCAATAAATACAATTTTAATAAAAAAATTAAGTTTGTATTTATTTGTGAAAATTAATTTCTTAAAATAAATAAAATTTTATTAAACATAAATATTTAATTTGAATAAAAAATTTAATGCAATAAGATACTATTCAGTGTATAGGTATTGTTTATTGTAGCGAATACAGTTCAAATAATAAAAATATATTTTTATTCGTTTATTAAGCCTTTGGCTACAAAGTAGAAAAGAAAATATGTAGCTAAATTAGTTATGTGATCTAAAAATTTGATTATTTGCAAAAATTTCTCTTTTCAAGGTACTTTTTAAAAGTTGTTTAATTTTAGAACAAAATATCCCACTTTTAACGCATTCTTCCCAAAGGTATTGTTTGTCCAAGACAATATTAAGGTAGCCATGAAAAGTATTGATTATTTCTTGAGGAATATTGGAACCATATGAACTTAAAGTTTGAAAAATATTGGTCTGAGTATAATCTTGTTCTTCTAATTGTAATTATTTTAAACCCTTGTTATAAGTTTGAATTTGTGGAGTAGGCTTATGCAAAGCTATATGGTTAGCATTTTAATGAGCTACAATGTATTCATGATTCATTATTTTCTCTTTTTGACATTTATATGAAAACTTTATCCCATGTTGTTAACTTGAAAAATCAAATGGATGAGTCTGCAACACACATTAAAAGTAATAAATGGCTAAGAAGTTGATTCCATGCACATTTTCTACTGATATAGTGAATGACTAAGTCTTAGAGTTGACCTCAAGCACATTCTCCACTTATATAATGGATAGCTAAGCCTTGGAGCTGTTCCCAAATATAATTCCCATTCATATAGAAGATGGCCAAGTGTTGGCACTTTTTTTAAGCACACTAAGCTTTCTTGTTGTTCCTAAGTACACTTGATGGAGTTCCCAATTATACTTACCTTGGTGTTGTTCTCAAGCATATATCACCAATCCTATTAGCAAATGGACTTGTGGTTGAATCTAAGCAAGTATGCCTTTCACAAGAGCATGATCATACCTTATGCTTGAGAGAGATCTCAATCAGGCACACAACACGTATATGGATGCCCACACCTATTGCAAAAAGTGAAAGGTTGACTTTAGACATTAAGTACCTCCTTTGGCGTAACACCCAAAAGTGAGATGACTAACTCTCACTTAATGGAGTGAAAGGTTAACAATAGGTTATATTCCTCACTTAGAGTCGACCCTACAAGGAACTCTATACTAAACAAAGCGTTTAATGAGTCTACATCATTCTGAGTGTCACTCCCATATAATTTCCCATACTAGCCATATAGAAGTCCTTTTTGAAGCCAAAACCTTCATAGGGTCTAGTATCTCCCAATATTCTATGCTAATATATTATGAAAGTCTGCATTGGTCTAGAGACCTTATATGGAAAAAGCCTCATATAAACTTCCCATGTATATCATAGAAGTCCGTGTTATTTCAAAAATACTGAGTTGTATAGATATCTCATATTGATTGAGTCTCACTAAGGTTTCCCATGTTAAAATAATCTTTATAGATGCATATACTGACCTTGTTGCCTTATTAAAAATGTCTAATAGATTGTCCAAATCTGCCTAAGTATATGGAAGCCTATGCATAGCGGTATGCAGATGCCTCTATGGTATGACTCTTGTAGAAAATACCAATGTTGTCCCATAAATGCTCAAATATTTATAAAAACCTTGATGGCATTGTTCCCATGTCACGATGCCTCAATGACATCATTCTTGTAGAGATGTCTTCATGGCATTATTCATATACAAGATGCCTATATGGTATAGTTCCCATAAGAGAAGCCTTTATAGCATTATTTCCATGCAAGATGACTTTACAACATCGTTCTTATGAAGAGACCCTTATGACAGGGTCCCTTTATAATGTACCTTTATATCATGATTCCATAAAAGTCTGCATGGTGAAATTTCTATACCAAGAATCCTTATAGTGAGGACCTATAAGAAGAGACTTAACTCAAGCAGTCTAAATACAGATAACAACCTACCTACAACAAGGTATACTTATAAAATAATAGTTATAGCCAGGATGCCAATATAGGCCATAAACAGAAGAACACCACAGTGTTTAGCATGTGTTGCTTGTTAAAACCTTGGACAATATAATACAAGTAACAATGGGTGAGGTCACCCTGAGATACAAAGGGAAGAAAAGTACTACCTGCTTACACTTTAAATTTATACTCATATGAATTATAGAAATTAGCATGTAGGCAAGACTAAAAGTGTTATGTGTTTTCTAAGTACAAAATTAAGCACAAGCATACGATATTATAATAAGTAATAAAATAACTATGAAGTCGGATGTTGAATTCACAGGGATGATTATTATTCTCAACCAAGTATTAAAATTGTGTCTTTTAAGTAATTATCTGGAAAATCAAATCTTCAATTTGCAAATAATTAAATAAACTAAATAAAAGTGCATAAAATAAATAACACAACTTAAATAACTCAAAAAAATAATAATATAGAGAAAGCCTAGGGTTAATTACTATCATTCAATATGTTTTCTAAAGATTAATCATTCTCTGATATTCTCTGTCTAAATTGTTCTAATTATGCTCAAATTGCTCTCTTGGCTCTAAAGAGGCTAAAGTTGTGTGCTTTTTTTAGGTCTAAAACGAGTGACCTTTATATAGAGATTGATTGGAGTCTTGGAGTTGTATTTTTTCTTATTTCAGAAAAAGTCACACCATTGGGTGGATACTATTCATCGCTACAGCAGTGGAACTGTAGTATGATCATCATTCGTGATACTATAGTAATGTATTGTAATAGTCCACTGTAGCAATTTACTATAGTAATTTTGATGGTTTGCATGTTTTCTTTATATTTTCATCACTATTTGTTCTATTGATTCCAAACCTATAAAATAACAATAAAGCCCATAATAAACTAAATAATATTAATTTCAACAAATAAATATTAAGCTTGGAATAGGAAAATATTATACCTAATTAACTCCTATTAAAAAGCAATATCTATAGCTGCTGAGGTATTACTACAAGCTGTATGAAAGGCATATAGATGTTATGGCTCTAAATATGCTCACACAACAAAAAATTAACAGGAGAGAAAAACTCTCAAGTACAAAATAGGCATACATAGAAAAGAAGGCCATTAGCAAACTCCCATGCCTACCACAATTAACTTAGCAAAACCTTAGACAATACAATTTAAGTCATTAAAGGGTAAGAACACCCTTATATGCAACAAAGAAGCTATGGGTAGTTGGGTATACATGCTATGTGCAAGTTAACTAAAACCTAAATAGCATAATCTATGTTATAAAGAGCGAAAACTCCCCCATTGAAACACAAAAGGACAAGGTATTGTTCTTTATACTTCAGTATATGTATTTCCAAACTATAAAACTATCAAACTCGTAAAGCACCAAGAAAGGTACATGAAGGCAAGGGCATCAAGACATGCCATATAAGAAATTCATAAACCTAAACTTTAGCTCAACATGATTGCATAGTGTAAAGTTAAATTGAGATAAATGGCCCTCAAGTATAGAAGGCGTACGAATAAGAGTAGGACAAAGCTCTAGAGTTGGCTATATCCAACATAACCATAAATAAATATCCATATTTTCCACAAGTAGGCTGATCAAAACCTCGGATGGCATAATCCAAGTCACTCAGGGTAAATATGCCCCAAAGAACATAATAAAGGTATTAAACATTCACTCTCTATATATTTACCTTTAAATGAACTACATAACATTAGTACCAATAAGTATCAAAAGGGTATTCATGAGACAAACATTAAGGCATGCCAAACAGAGGCCAGACATTTCCCTTAGGAACTCTCTATATCATATACACCTATATATTAGGTGCTCAATATTGTGCAAAAGCTAAGTGCATACATACATGCATATATATATATATATATACATTTGCCTATGTAACTAACCTTGCAGGAAGAAGTGTAAGAGCTAAGAAGAACATTTTTACTTGCTTTAAACCACTTATATAGATATAAGCTATAAGACAAGTGCAATAGATATGTATATAACTATAAAATTTTAGCTATACAATGCCTCATACAAGCCTAAGCAATCTTGTAAAGGCAAGACTATAACCTCACAATAAGACTAGTTGAATAAGTCATAAATCCAATCATACCTTAAGGTATACAAAATGCCATACTTAGTAAAAACTAATGCCAACGTTGGCCAATTTTCATCTATTGCTTAAAAGATCACATAATTTAGCATAACTAAAAGCGCAAAGGTATGGTTTGCTCTATAACAAAATATTGGTGTGATGTGCTTGTATGTGATAGTGATCATTGAAATATCTAATGTGTGTTACACATATATCACGTAGCAGAAACATAATTCTATTTCAATAATCACACATTGAATTTAATACTACATTAATAGAAATATACCTTTGAAGATCGTCGGTGCATTTTTAATTTGTAGAGACTTACTCTGAAGCGTTCTCGTGAATAATTCTAGTTATTGACTTTGGTAGGCTCAAAAAGCTAGAATGGTAGCTTAATTTTTAAAACTGGATTGTTTATTTCTCTTAAATGTCTAAGTGTGTAAGCCTTAAGAAGCATAATGCAACTCTTATAATTTGTTTCTCTCTTTTTGGCTGAATGATAACATATACACACACTATAACAAATGCAACACTTACATTTATAGGCTCACTTTAGTTAATAGACATGTTTCTATTTAAGCCACTTGTCTCAATTTAAATAGTTAACAACAATTTTTAACATAATAAATATAATCGTAACTCTTAAGCTTTGACAAGTGTGCTTCCTGAGAGATTCTAAAACAAATTCTCTTTTCAAAATTTTTCTGGATAGAACTGTTTAACCCAGTTTGCTGCCTTAGTGCTTAATGAGTATACTTCATATTGCAAAACTTTCTAAGTTCGCACTCGTTTATCTTATAGAACTCTTTTATAAGTCTGTGAAAAAAGGCTCATACACGTGTGACAGATATTATAAATTGGTTGAACCATACAAGTTAAGGTTAAAATATATTCGTAAAGTCCATCAATCACTTATATCTTAGAAAAGTAGAGACATAGATCTTCACCGTGAAATCTCTATTTTCTCGATAATAAACTAATCTCTAGATTTTTATTTCTATAAATAATATTCGCAAACACTTTTGCGATGTTGTTTTACCTTACGAAAACTCTTTTCTAGGGTTAATGCTTGTGGCCACAAGACTTTCTGAAACACAATCTTAGAGCATTAGGATATATAACTAGCCAATATGAGCTTACAGATCTTATAACGATGTACGCCATAATCTATAAGTATCAGACCATACCCAATAACACCCAAATGTTAGATTATAAAAGGTCTATGACATGTGTGGAATCTAAGCATGGTAGATTACTCACAAACCCATCATGACGCTCAGGTTAAAGGACCACAAATATTGCTCAACTCAAGAAGACCTTCCATTGATGGCTTTATAGGATGTCTATTAGAGGTTTTCATAAGTCTATTCAGTACCCAGTACTTATTGAATATCTACATGCCTATACAAGCTTCCACTAAGCTTACAGTCTTCTAAGACTAACTGTCTGGACAATCTAGATATAGATATACATTGATATAGAAGGTTTACTAATTGACCCGTATCGATACACATAAATTAGGAACAATATATTTGAGAACACATTGTATAATGACATTTCTTAGCACCATTAGCAACTCTTTGCAACTATGTCATTAAAATAATATTTTCAAGTCTTTGTTCCATTTCAAATAATATTTTAACTCTTAGTGTTGATCTACACACCTTTAGATTAGATCTAAACTCATTTAGATCTATAATGTCTAAAAGGTAACAAGCTTAGTACCATATAATGAATGTTAATAATTTGTTGAAATGTACATTTTATAAAGATCAAGTAAATATTTATACAAAAATAGAATGTCCTATAAGCACCATCTCCAATAAAAATACTCAAATACATGATATATACAAAATATATTTTATTCATCATTGAAAGTACATTATTTCAAAGGCTAACAAGGTACAAGAAATTCTATTAAGAATCCTATCCTTGAAATAACATTTACAAAGAGATCTTTACCGAAAAAACAAAAAAAGGAGAGCATGCCCCACTCAAACTTTATTCTAACAAAAATAAAGATAAATCAAGAAAAAAAGCTGCAATCAGTTATACGACCTTTGGCTTTATTTGCAGTAACAATACCGGCTTTTATCTATCCTATAGCAAACTTAAATCAAATTAGCATGAGATTTCTCTAAACTTTCAACTTTAGCTTGAAATATGACCAATTTAGCTTGGACTCTAACTATCTTTACATCCAAGTCCTTAAGGGGATCCTCCCTGATCTATATGAAGCCTTATATAATTTAGGTTAACTTCTCTATATGTCCAGCCAACAACTTTATAGCAAAACCAACTTTGCTAGCATTCTGGGACACTCTCTTCCATGCTTTAAATACCCTTGTCAAATGCTTTATATTGTTTCATACTCGTACAATATAACATCCTGATCTGCTCTATAAACATGCATTTAAATGTAGGCATCATAGAAAATATAACACTAAAGTTTATAAGGTGTTGCACTAAATTCTTGAATAAAAGAACAATCTCAACGGGAATTAAGCATCCCTCAAACGTCCTCGACTTCCACTGAGCTGATACAACGAGGCTAAAGAATCAATATTGAGGGTTGAATCATTAAACATAACTTAAAGGTCTTCTATAACTTTCCTCTAAGGTGAAATAAAAGGTTGAGCAAATACTTGAGGAATGGAAACAAAAACCCCTATAGCAAGAAAATAGAAGAAGTTCAAACCATGGCTAAAAACTAGAGATGAAAAAGAGCACAACATGCAATAAAAAAGCAAAAGACTTATTGACACCAATAAACTAAAAAACATGAGTCTTTAGAACCTCATTTTAGACAACATTTTGGCAAGCTAAGAAGAGCTTCTTAATCTCAACACTGCTTGTTGAAGCCATAGGCTTCCTCTTTAGTGGCTTTGCTCCATCTTAAACAATAACCTTATAAGCACAAGGTTTTGAAGTTGCAGCATTAATAGCTTGAACCTAGCCCTCAAGACTCTTCCAACCAATAATGTACTTACCTTGAATCTATAGCCTGTAGTGCTTTGCTTGCCAAAGCCTTCTATAACACCTCTTGTCTAGTGTCCCAAAGAAGCATTACTTTTTTACTAAATAACAAATGCAAAACAAGATTAAGAAAGAATGTAGAACCCTAAGAGAAAATATTTTCCCACTATAGATAAAATGAAAAAGCATACTTGAATTCTCTCATACCTTACTAGGAGCATTTTTCTCAACCTCCTCTTCTTCTAAAGAAGAAATATCTTCTACACCAGAAGGACCACCTACTTGAAAACTGTGAGATAACTTATAGTTTCTTCTCAAAATTGAAGATAAAGCTATAAGTGGCCTAATAAGAGACCTAAAGGTTAGGGGACCAATAGCCCTCAAGGATGAACGCACAAATGTCTTTTCAAATTTCTAATTCTTTCTCCCAATAAATGTTGATCACAATGTAAGGTATGTGGACTTTGCTAGATATAATGATTATAAAGCTTAAAGTAGGTTTTAGCTTATCGCCTACGTCAATGTTTACTGTCATTGATAAATTGCTTTGCCTTTTCCTATAAAATTCAATGAAGAGGTTAAGGTTAAATTTCTAATAAGCCGTAAAGCATGCCAAAGCCACCCCTACACAAGTAAGGCCGACTACTTCTATTTCAATATCTCAAAGACTTGGAAAATTAGCCAATTTATAATGACAAAGTCTGGTAATTAATTTGTTATAATATTGCGGCATCTTTACATTTGTGGGACATACTTGATCTAGGCTAAATTGCCTCAACACATTGCTAGACCTGTATAAGACCGGTACAAATGTTAGGGTTTGTGCTTACGAGCTGTATGAATATTTATTTTGCAATATTTATACAATGAATATTTTATTAAATCGCTAATAACCTTTATTAAATGGTAATTAAGCTTGTAACGTTATAGACATTGTATGATCTGAATAAGTTCATATCTGGTTTAAAGAAGTTTAGACCAGGGCTGAGAGTTAGCAATGCTGATAGTTATAAATGCTAAGAGTTAGCACTACAAAGAGTTAACAGGTTATAAGAGTCAACGAGATCTAAAAAGTTAAAACCTTATCTATAATATGACAAAGACCTGAGAATCTACTAGTAATGATATAGTTGCAAAGAGTTGCAATAGATACTAAGAAATGTCATATGTAAGTATCTTCTCAAATATAGAGTTCCTAATCTATGTTCACCAATGAGGGTCTATCGATGAAATACAATAATATAGATTAGTGTATGTCTATATCTGTATTGTACAGATAATTATTCTTAGTTAACCATGGGCTTGGTTAAAGCTCATATAGACATACAGGTATTTAGTTAGGACTGCATACTGAACAAACTCACGAGGACCCTAATAGATATCCTATGAAACTGTTAAAGGAAGGTCCTCTCGAGTTGAGTAGTATTTGTGGCCCTTCGACTTGAGCGCTACAATGGGCTTGTGGGAGATCCACCATACTTTAGTTCCATGTATGACAAAGACCTTTCATGGTCTGACCGCTACATGTCACTGGGTATGATCCGATACTCATAGAGTTCGGTGTGCATAGATATAGGACCCGTCAGCTCACATAGATAGGTTGTATATCCGATACTTCGAGATTGTATCTTATAAAGTCTTATGGCCGTAAGCAATCAACCTGGGAAAAGAGTTTCCTACAGGTTTGAACATTATAGCAAAAGTGTTTGCGCATATTGTTCATTAAGATACGAATCTGGAGATAAAGTAACGGATGAAATTATTGGGATTTGACGGTAATGATCTATATCTCACTCATCCAATATATAATGACGGAAGGATTATACAAATATGTAGTAACCTCAACATGTATGGTCTAACGCGCTAATTTGTAACATCCGTGACGTGTGCATGGGGCATCGATCACGGACTTATAGAATAGTTCTATTTGATGAAACGGGAGTAGACCTAGGGAGTCCCAATATGAAATGTACTCTTTGAGCACTTTGGTAGCGTACCGTATTAAATAGTTCAATGCAGTAAAATCCAGCAATTTACTATGGTTAAGTTAACTAAAGTATATGGTTAAATGGTGGGACCCACTTTAGGTTAACTTGATAACCTAGTAAGGACATAAATGTAATTTTACTTTAATGATTATTAATTGTTAAATAATTCAAATGAATATTTATTTATTTAATTGTTAAATAAATAATTTAATTTAACTATGGTTAAGAGTTAACCATATGGTTAAGTTAGGTTAACCTTACTTAATGGTTAAGTAAAAGTTAACCTAACCATGGTTAAGTTAGTTAACTATGGTTAGAGTATTTAAATGTTCAATTAACCTAACTAGAGTTAAGGGTTAACTATAGTTAGAATATTTAAATGTTCATTTAACCTAACTAGAGTTAAGAGTTAACTGTGATTAGGTTAAGTTAAATGCAAATTGAAATTAAGTGTAATAAATTGAAATTAAATTACTTTATATACATTAGCCAAATGTAATTAAATTCACAAGTTTGTTAAATTTTCATTTTCCTAAAAACTTGACCAGCCATTACAAAGAGAGAAAAGAGAATTTTTTTTTTTATTATTGGATTTAAGTTGCTGAATTCATAATTTTCTTTTATAAGGCATTAAAACCAATTTAGTAAAAGAGGTTTTGATTAATTGATTAAGTGTTAATAAAAAAATCAAGAACATAAGTTTAAGTTGTTAAACTTTTGCTGGATCAAAGATTGTCATTCTAGATAATCAAAGATTACATTTCGGTGGACTTCAATAATTTCCATCCAAAGGCTTCAAGGGTTATTTCTCAATTTTGTTTTTGTTAATTCCTTTAATATGTAATAATTATGTTTACTGCAAAGTTTTATGCTTCCGCTGTATACTTATATGTATGAGATATATATATTTTATTGTTAAGCACAAAACCCACATGCAAATACCCTTGAATAATCAACACCCAACAACAAACTCCATGTTCTTGTTCAAATATAAGAAATGAGAGCTCAAAGTTTTATAATTCTTAGCAAGATAAAAAAACACCCCAAGTAGAAAGAAAAGGGTGCAGAACATAAGCATCGTTTTTAGTCAAGTTAAAAAAAGAAGAAACTTGATATTAGTTAGGCATGAAAACATATGGCCAAAAGATAAACTTAGCCGTATCATCCAAAGAGTACAACATATTCTCGACATAATACGTGTTGTTTTGCTAGCATATACTCATTTCTAGTTACTTGCGGAACAGAACATCTTCTAGCACACTAGAAACAACTCTCATAATGTACATAAGTATATATTGGCTAGAGGGATCTTTTTTTAGCCCTTAAAATGTTTCAAACAAAAAAACTTGTAAGAAATTAATAGCAACAAGAGTGTCCACAATGAACTTCCCCGAGCTATAGACCTTAAAATATCATATATCATCTAACTATTTATATAAAATGGCAAGAAAATAAGGAGCTAGAGAGAAAAGAAAAAAAAAACCTTTGCTATATGTATGGTTAGAAGGGAAAATGTTTTTTGAATGCAATTCACGATCTGGTCACAGAAAACAAACTTGCTCAGCCACAGAGCAATCATTAAGATATAACCATTCTCTAGTGTGTGTTAACTCTATTGCATTACGTCGAAGAAGTACTTCACCCAGTTGTCAATGGTAGATCTTGATTAAGAGTTGCATTCCTTCAAGCCAGATTCTAGCTTGTTCAAAAAAAGTAAATCAACTTTATTCAAGTCAATGAAAAATAAGTCACCACCTCCCAAGATAGGTAGACCAGTAATGGCCATAGCATTCTCTAGAGTATGGGTAAACTCCCCCCCAAACATTATCAAATGTGTGAAACAATGCTACAATGGCGAACCAACTGCCTCAAAGCAGATCAATCCCTTATGATCTTCAACTTTCTAGAAGCAAAAATGGTGACATGGATGCCATACCTTGTCAGACAGTCCTTCAGGCCATTGTCATTGCACTGATATGTCACCCAATCTACCTATCCAATTATGCAATTATATGGTGGGTGAAAATGAATAGGCAAAAGCCTATAGCTATATCTAGCCAAGCAGAAACATGATTGGAGTATGGTGGGATCAAAGCAGCCCTAGCGAAGTCTTCTTCTATCATTCTATCACTACACAAAGATTCTTCTTTTGAAATCAGTTTAACCAAAAATATTACCAGCAAAATTAAAAAGATGATCGAGTATGCCTTTAAAAGTGAACTTCTTGGAAGATTTTATGGTCTTTGATGATGAGGCCATCATCTAAATAAAATGTTGCTTTAAAGAAGAATAAACAAGTCATAATCTAGAAGTGAAAAAGAAATGATAAGAATATGTACAAGAATCTAGGCCTTAATTGGTACATTAAAACAAACTCTAGAAATTTGATTTCAACTAATTTATGTCTTTTTGATAAAATAAAATAGAGAATTCAAATGAAAAAAAGGGGTAAAAAGCATGAAAAAAATTTGTTATGGCATCTAACACACGAGTCCATAAAAGGCACAAGAATTAGACAAGAATTAACACTACGAACGCTTAAATCATATTTAAAAAAAACTATTTCTTGGAAAAAAATATCATCAAAGGCAGCATTAACACTTACCAAGTATAGATATAGGACCACAAAGTGAAAGAAAGAGACTGACTTCTTGGAAAAGTCTTGTAAAGTACTGAGATAAAGGCACAAAATTTAAGGTAATAAAGTAAATACAAGAAAGCTTGGAAAGTAAGAAGAATTTTAAAAAAGATGGAGAGAGAAGAAAAAAGTAAAAATTAAAATAAATGGGTCAACTAGCTTTTATATATAGGCGGTGTAAAGCAATTGAGCTCATGAATTTAAAATACTAACCAACGGAAATATTACTGCCTTAAAAATAGTTAAAAAATAACTAGTAACTTTAAAGCTAAAAAGGCAGTGGTTTAATTACAAAAGTAATAAAGTAGCCATTGAAGAAGTCAAAAGGTAAAAATATATTTAATCTTTCATAATGAAGCTATAAAAAAGTATGAGTGATGCGATAATTCTATATCATAAAATTAAGTGCAAGTATACACTATCGTATGCAAGTAATAAAGGGACTAAATAGTCGAATGTCGAATCCACAGGGATAATTTCTTCTTTTTAACCAATTACTAAAGTGATATCTTCCTAATAATTATTCAGAAAAATAAAAATTTAAGAATGAATGTAGAAAATATAAAGGCAAAAACACAATGTAAAGAGATTTAAGTGATAACAATATAGAGAAAACCTAGGATTAATACTGTCCCTCAATATACTTTCTAATGATTAATCTTATAATATTTAATTCCCTTAGTCTTTGTTATTGATCAAGACACTAATATGTTCACAAGCCTCTTCCAAGGTCATGCAAGTATACCTTAATTTACCAAATACTTATATTCCTATGGTACTTGTAATAAATTACGATTTATTAAGATTAGGTCTTATTGATCATATATGCCAATTAGGTATATTCCTATCCTAAATTGAAACTTGCATATGCAACATTAAATGTTACTCTACAATCATACATCAAATTACTTAGGTCTAAATATTATGATTCCTCTTTCGAGTTTATCAATAATATTACCAATTCATTCCCCATATATTGGCCAGATATATTGAAGCATTAAGATCAAGTAATTTAAATATCAAAGAACTAAGTTTATTAAATATTCAAAAGATATAGCAATTAAGCACACATATTGAGTTCAAGTATTAACCCTAGCAAATAGGTTTAGCTCATGGCTACAAGCGAACAGCAGTAAAAATAATAATAAATCATGATACAATTAATAGCAAACCGACATAGACGTCGAATTGCTCTTAATTGCACTGCCTAGGAACTCTTGATGCCGAAGAACTCCTTGAATCTCTCTCTAAAGTTGCTTCAATTAAACTCCTATTGCTCTCCAAGACTCATGCGCTGTATTCTTGGTGTTCTTGAATTGCTCTAGGTTGCTCTTGGATTATTCTTCAAGGTTGGGAACGAGTGGCTTTTTATAGGATTGATATGAGCTTGAAAATCTCAATTCCTGTCGGACTAGGACTCGCACTACCGCTGGGGCGTTATGCAGTTTTCGTTGGGGCGACGTGTGAAAAAGGCTTCACCGCTGGAACGGTGGGATTATGGCGATGGAGCGGTGGGATTATGGCGCTGGAGCACTGTCCCGTCGCTGGCGCGATGACTTTTTGGCGCTGGGGCGCCAGATGCGACTTAACCAGATCGTTTTTTAATATCGATCACTATTCTAGCGCTGGGGCGATAATACTCGTGGCGCTGGGGCGATAGAGTGTATACTTTGAAAACTTTGCATTTTAGTTCAAGTCCCTATAAATAACAATAAAGCACATAAATAGCAATCTATTCTTATAAAATTATAAAATATCAAAATAAAAACATGAGAAAATATATGATAAATTTGCCCTTATTAATGAGCAAGCCAAGGTATAAGCCAGAAGAAAGAAGCTATATTGAAGAAGTTATGTTGATCATATAACGTATCTCGCTATTACTAAACAACCCATATGATCAAGTAAGTTAAATGTTGTTGTACAAAAGTCTATAAAGGTCCAAGATCAAGTCTACACATATACATAGAAATGTACAACAAGATAAGACACGTAGACCCAAGTCATTTTTTGGGGCATTATCTATAAGTCATTGTTTGGTAAGTATAAAGTTGCACAAGTAAAGGTCAAAGCATATAGACCCCTAAACTATACCCACTTGGGGGTATTTAATCCAAAATAAGGGTATGCCTATGTCACCAAGCTAGTGGAGAAAAACACAGTTTTAATTTGACAATATTTGCCATTTGACTCTTTCTTAAAATACAATATGGTAATTTTGTTTATTCAAATTGGACTTTAGTAAGTACATTGGCATTTTATTTGGAATAAAATAACACGTTTCCAATTTTATTAATCAAATTTAGTTTTTTTTTCCCTTTTAGGAGGGTAAAAACTCATTAAATAAACTATTTTTTAAAGATGAATAAGAGGTCAAATAAGAAGTCTTAACCTAGTATAACACTCCAGCACTATAAAAACCTTTTTGTTTTACTTAAAAGAGGGGATCTTTATAGACTTTTGAATCTTATTGGTAACCTTAGAGCACGTAAAACATCATCTTTTCCATTGCACACAAAAACAAAACCCTAAGCATCACCTTAAGGCGTATGACACCTCTGTTATTCCTATATTTTTTTTTATGTATTCTTCATATAATAATCTACTCATCGCTAATAACATTATCTAAAAGGGTGAGAAGATGCAAACCTCTATGCCCGAAGTGGTTGGGCATGATCATCACTTTGATTCACTTCAATTTGATCATCTCTCGTCTTCTTTTGAGTGATCTATTTAGTTTATGTAGGAATGTCATTTGGTTCCTCCTTATTGCTTTCATCAAGTTAAATGTTATGGACACCATTCTCCATATCTATCAAATTATCTTCATGCACATTCTTGGAGAAAGATTTATCAAAAAGTAATTCCAATATCTTTCTTTTTCTTTGATTCCCGAATACAAGAAGATCAATTTAGATATCTATCTAATATCGAATTTATATATATATACAACTTATATATAAGATTTATATATATAAATCAGATCATGGCTTCATGTATAAGATATTTTCATATCGAGGCATATAATCTTTATGTTTTGTTATAAGATACCCGATAAGCAACCTGCGAAATAATTCATGTTTAGGGTTCACATATATTTATAATTGCTATTATAATTGAAATTGAAAAGGATTTTTTTTCAATAAAAAATCAGTATTGATATTGCTTAGTTAGGTATCAATATTGATTTTCTTCTAGTATTTATCATTAGAGAACACGATTTGAAATTAAAATCCAAGAGTCGTTCATAAATTTACCGCCATTAGTTAATGGTTTCAATTTGTCTTGAATTTTAGCTTTTGTGACTGAAAATACACATCTCATTTTTTAATAGAAAAGAAAGGGATTTAGATACTGTGCATTCTGAGATACTATAAAATCAATTGAAAGAATAGATTCACTGCAAAAAGGACAGATTTCTTTAATATCTATCGAATTTGAAATTTTACAATCGATTAGATTGGAAAAGAAAAATATTTGGCACTTGAAGTGACAACTTATCATTACTCATTACTTAAGTTATCATTACTACTTATAATAAAATAAAATTGATCCTTGTTTACCAACTACACATTGTCTAACCAAATCTAATTCTCTCTCGATATGTTCCTAAACAACTTTGATTTGTGTGGATTCTTCTCCTAACTAACAAAGAGATCTTGGCAAACTTGCCACATATGAAATTGAGCACAATTTTGTAAAGAAATAGCCCACTTGTTTCTCAATAAGAGATGGGGAAAATCCTCAATATCATTTGATTGAATAGTTAACCCAGCTTCTTCTTGTTTGAAGAAACCCTCCACTTCATTTGGTAGTTTTTAGGGAAAAAGCAAATATGAGATAACAAATCCAGTCTTTCACTAAGATTTCAAACATATGTCTTAAATTCAAGTTAATTATATTTTGCCTCTTACTCGGAGAAAGACGATCCAACAATTCCCAATCATAGTCCTTGTGGATCGGATCATCCATATAATGTACAAAAAAACTCTAGATATTCGATATTTTTCTCTTTGAATGAGATCTTAATTCCAAAAAAAAAAGGTGGGAGGGGGGTATATAGGAGAGTTTTTTTTAATACAATAAAGTTATATAGTGTCTATTTTTTTTTATTAATATAAGGTGTAGTCCCATAGGTTTGCCTTGGTATCATGTTCATACCATTGAATTGAATGATCCTGATCGTTTGCTTTCTATCCATATAATGCATATAGCTCTGGTTGCTGGTTGGGCAGGTTCAATGACTCTACATGAATTAATAGTTTTTGATCCCTTCGATCCTGTTCTTGATCTAATGTTTGCATAGATTCCTAAATGACTAGGCTTCTTTTATTGAACACTTTATAAGCTTTACTAGTCATAGAATAACCAAGAAAAATACCAATATTAGATCTTTTATCAAAATTTTCCAAATTATCTTTGGTGTTTAAGATAAAGATTTTGCTACTAAAGACTTGAAAATACCCAAATTTTTTTCTATGTTTCCAAAGCTCATATGGAGGTTTATTGAGATAAAGTCTAATTGACACCCATTATAAAACATAACAAGTGGTGTTAACGGCTTTGACAAAAAATATTGAGATAAAACTTTTTTATATAGTTGAAAACTCATCTTTGGTTTTAAAAGGGTTTTCACTTGTTTTCCAAATTAACAAGTATCACAAACTTTGTCTTTTTGAAAATATATCTTTAGATGTTTTCTAACAAGATCCTTTTTAGAAATCTTAAAAATCAAATGCATAATTGCATGACCTAATCTCTTATGCCAAAATCAAGAATTAT
This sequence comes from Ailanthus altissimus, assembly GCA_946807835.1. NCBI lineage: Eukaryota > Viridiplantae > Streptophyta > Magnoliopsida > Sapindales > Simaroubaceae > Ailanthus > Ailanthus altissimus. Next base: position 16,978,880 of record OX327700.1, on the reverse strand, counting down.
CATATAATATGAAAAAAATACTTATTATGTAAAAATTCACATTCAGTATCATTAGTATAAAATTATTGTGCCTTTTTCTAATAAACAAGGTTTTACTATCACTAATATTCACTACAATGCAACATATTGGTTCAAAAACGGTTTTAAAGCCCTGATCACATAATTGGCTTGTACGAAGAAAATTATGCTTTAAGTTCTTAGCAAGAAAGATATTTTCAATAAATATAGGGGGTTTTCCCTTTGGCATTATCTCTAAAAGTCACAAATCCTTCAATTTTGATTTTAGTAAAGCTTTTAAATTTTGTAAGTCACTAGTCATGTGTCTTAAGCATCCACTATAAAATAAAATAAATATTTGTTTCTTCTTCTTTTGGAACCCTACAAGAAAAAATTCAATTGAAATCTTAGGTACCTAGATCTTTGAGTCCCTGTGTATTAGTAGAAGATGTTCCTTTTGGAACCTAAAAAATCTTTATACTAATAGAAGTATTCTTTTTAATTGGTATTTCTATATTTTATGTCCCTTCCCTTAACAAAATTTGCAATTGACACTTAGCTTATTTCTAAATGTAGCATTCACAAAGAAATTTTTATAGTATCTCTACTTGATGTAAGGCTTATACCCAATTCCTTTTTTTTTTTTTTTTATCAAAAACAAGTTCTTAAGAGCTAAGTAGCTTATCTAAGTTCTTTTGCCCACTTGTAAAAATCTCAGAACAATATCTTGTAGTTTAACAAGCTTCTCTTTTATATTCTCATTTTCTAAAATTAACTCACCCATTTTAAAGCTCTCATTAAAGTCTTGAATAAAACTCTTAGAGACTTCAAGTTCCATTTTAAGAGTTTCCTTTCCTTTTTCTTTTTTAAAATACCCACTTTTTCATCCAATGAGAGGTTTTCACTTTTAAGAGTTCCATTTTTCAAAGCAATGTTGTTTTTCTTAAGAAGAACATTTTTATAATTAATTGTCTTGGTCCATCAAGAGATTTCATTAAAGGCATTACTAAAATTATCATAAGAAGGTTTGTCACTGATAGAGGCATATTTGTCATATATTTTCTCATGTTTGTATTTTGATATTTTATTGTTTTATGAGAATAAATGGCTATTTATGTGCATTATTATTTATTTATAGGGATTTGAACAAAATTTAAAGTATGGACCTGTTGTTCCAGTGCCACAAGAAATTTCTCCCCAGTGATCAAAATAAGAAAATAGAAAAAATGACCTGTTTAAGTTACAGTTCATCGCCTCAGTGCCAGCTCGTCACCGCGCTAGTGATAGCCCAGCACTCTAAAGATAAGGCCTTTTACACGCAGCACCCTAGCGATAGCTACATAGTGCCCCAGTGGTAGTAACATTTCTAATCCAACAAGAATTAAGATTTTCAAGCTTATATCAATCCCTTTAAAAGGCCACTTGTCTCCACCCTTTAGAGAACATTCAAAAACATAAAAAACACACAACATCAATCCCTATAAAAGGCCATAGACTTTTCAAAATATGGACCTGTAACCCCAGCACTACAAGATTTTTCGCCCTAGCGTTGGAATAGTGATCAAAATAAGAAAATAGAAAAATAACATATTTAAGTCACAGTTCATTGCCCTAGCACTCCAGTGTTAGCACCTCATCGCTCCAGCGATGTGCCCATTTACACACAGCACCCCAGCAACCGCAACATAGCGCCTTAGTGGCAGTGTGATTCGTAATCTCACAAGAATTGAGGTTTTCAAACTCAAATCAATCCCTATAAAAGGCCACTCGTCTACAGCCTTTAATGAACATCCAAGAACATCAAGAAAACATAACACAAGTCTTGGAGAGCAATTGGAGCTTAATTGAAGTAGCCATATAGAGAGATTCAAGGCATTCTTCCGCATCAAGAGTTTCTTAGGTAGCGCAATCAAGAGAAATTTGATGTCTATATCGATTTGCTATTGATTGTATCATGTTTTCTTATTATTTTTGCTGCTGTTCTTTTGCAGCCATGAACTAAATTTTTTTTCTAGGGTTAATACTTGAATTCAATATGTGTGCTTAATTGCTATATCTTTTTAATATTTAATAACTTAGTTCTTTGTTATTCAAATAACTTGTTCTTAATGCTTCAATATATCTGGCCAATATATGGTGAATGAATTGATAATATTTTTTATAAACTCAGAAGATGAATCATTATATTTAGACCTAGGTAATTTGATGCAGGATTATAAAGCAACATTCAATGTTGCATATACAAGTTTCAAATTAGGATAGAAATATACCTAATTGGCATATATGATCAATAAGACTTAGTCTTAATGAATCTTAATTTATTACAAATACCATAAGAATATAGGTAATTGGTAAATTAAGGTATATTTGCATGACCTTGGTAGAGGCTTGTGAATACATTAGTGTCTTAATCAATAACAAAGACTAAGAGAATTAAATATTAGGGGATTTATCATTAGAAAGCATATTAAAGGATAATATTAACCCTAGTTTTTCTATATATTGCTATCATTTAAATTTCTTTATATTGTGTCATTACTTTTATATTTTCTACATTCATTCTTATATTTTATTTTTCTGAATAATTATTAGAAAGACGTAATTTTAGTATTTCATTAAAACGTAAATATTATCCCTGTGGGTTGGACATCTGACTCTTTTGTCCCTTTATTACTTACATACGATAGTGTATACTTGCACTCAATTTTAAGATATAGAAATATCGCATCGTCACATATGGTAATCTTCAATGGCAATAAGTGTGAAGTTTTGAGATCTCACATTCCTTTTCTTTTTCCTTGTGAGTCATTATCACAATCGTCCTAAGTAACATTATTAACTTTCTTCGATCCATTCTTGTTCTTAAGGTTTTGACATTTATGTACCTCATGTTTGGAATGCTCGGTCCTCTTACACTCAAACCATATTATGTGATCATTTTTAAATTTCTTTTCATTATCCTTTTTAAATTTGAGAAACTTCTTGAATTTTCTTGTTAGTATTACAACATCTGCTCCATTGCTTTTATCATTGCTATCATCATCACTCACCTTTTTACTCATAATGGTTTTGAATACAATGTTCTTCTTCCTTAAAGCTTCATCTCTTACATCATCCTTCAATTCAATTTCATAATCCATTAGCTTTCTAATAAGATCATCAAGTGGTAGTATGTTAAGGTCATTGGCTTCTTTGATGGATGTTTTCATTGCCCTCAATTCCTTAATTAGTGACCTAAGAAATTTTTTGCACTTTCTCACTTATAGAGTGGCATTTTCAAAAAGAACTCAATAGGTTAATGTTGATGGTAAAATGAGTGTCCATTTCATATATGCTTTCATGGGATTCCATTTTAAACAACTCATATTCCCCATTAAGTCTAATAATCTTAAACTCCTTGATTTGGTTAATTCCCTCACATACCACCCCAAATAGCATAAGCTAATTTATACTTGGAAATTATATTGAAATTCTTTCTATCTATGACATATAGAAGATTGTTCATGGCTTTGGCATTCAGGATAAATTTCTCATTATCAGTATCATCCTACTTACTTTAAAGTTTAGGAATTTTCTTTCCTTCACTATCTATTTTAATCGAAATATGGGGACCCTTCTCAATAACTAGCCAAAGATCATAATTAATGGATTGAAGATATATTATCATCTTAGGTTTTCAATAGGTATAGTTAGTTCTATCAAAGAATGATGGTCTAGTGGTGGATTATCTATCATACGTACAAGGATGGTTAATTATTGTCATAGGTCACCCTAAGATGGTTAGGTCCTTAATAAGGGAACTAAGCTTTGGTACCAATTGAAATCCTAGATAAGTAATCTAACAGGGGTGAAATGGGTGAATTAAGCTTTAATGAACAATTTATAAAAATTTAATGCAATTAATGAAGTAATCAATAATATAAAACAATTGTTATAATTAAGAGAGCATTAAGAGAGAACAAAACTACTTTTTCGTGGTTCAGCCCTCCACATGACTTATCTCTACACCATACGCTAATTGTGAAAGGATTTCACTAAAAATGCCCCAAACTATGATGAATTTACAAGCTTGAATTAAAGGGTGTCAATCAACCAGGGTAATTCTTAAATTCACTCACAAGTTTAATGATTACAATTTTTTCTCTTAGAAAAAGAACTAAGTATAAATACAAGTGATTAAACTCCTAATTAAGTATATGAACAAGTGAATGCCTAAGATGTGTGTTTGAAATTTAACAATTTGAGAGATTAGTTTTGTTTCCATTTAAATATAATCAATTTTAAGTGTTATGGAAACTTGGTGAAACATTTCTAAGTGAAAAAAACTCCTTTTAAAGATAAATTGATAAAATAACCATTTATAGCCGTTTAGAAAAATACAAAACTAGTTCAGTCGATTTTGAAAATTGGTTCAATCGATTTAGCAAGCATCTTGGCTTGTTAGGAAAGAGGCTTGATTAGTTTGTCTATTTTTAAAAAATGTGGCCGTTGTGTCTAAACTGCATGGTCGGTTTTAAAATTGGTAGTTCACTGATCGCTTAATCAATTCAAAAATTGATTTGATATTTGGATTGTGCGGTTACATTCTATTTTAATCGATTATATAAGTAGTTCTAAAACCGTCTATCTGGTTTAAATTGGTTGTCAAACCATTTGGCCAGTTTATAGAGCTGGTTTGGCTTGAGAAAAATGTTTCAAAGATTTTCCAATATTAGTTTAATAAAATTATTCCCTTTTTTAAGTAAAACATATTTTTTGAGGATTTAAATAATTTGAAAAATATTTTTAAGTTTCTCAAAGGTAAATTAAGTACACTTATCTATACAAGCACTAAAGAAAATAAATTATAACTCCTCCATAAACTTTTCTTCAATTCCAATTTATTTCCATGAAGTCCAACAGTACTTAATCTCACTTCAAACGGATAAATCCTTCAAAAACAAAACTAATAAGAATATCAAGTAATCATATATTGTATAAAAAAAATATTGGTTTATTATTGTTGGGCCTGTTTCTAGTGAGCACAACCAACCTGCGCATTTTTCAACCTATACTTTAAAAAAGGCAGCCCATATTTCACTATTTTAAATGAGAAGGGGACAGTTTAGAATCAATATTAGGCCTAGCAAAAATAGGTAACTTAGATCTAATATCTCGCAGACTTTTATAAACGGGTAAAAGACTTAGCAAGAAGTTAAGAACGAATCAAACTATAAATTTTTCCAACTTTAATTTATTAATGATAGTATTACATAAATAAAGGGCTTCTCATAAAGTGAATGAATCATACTTAAATCATTTTATTCATTAAAATAATGTATAATTGATGAATGTATGAAGAAGAGAATGATATGCATTAATCATTTTTTTAAATAAAATTATGTTTAATGGCATTGCATACTTTAAAAAAGAGTTTAACTCCTCCCTGTAAAAATAGACGATTAAAACATCATGATTGATAATTATTTACTCATATATATGACACATAATCAATCAGCCATATCAAAACCTTACTTGCTCATGCATATACTCCTCTATGTATAAGCACCATCGTTTTCCTACAAACACTAACTTGAGCGTCAGAGTGTTTTCATTTGTAGAAGGACGAAGAGGGAATTAGACAATTGAATGAGTAATGCTGAGGAAATAAGGTAATTGACTATGGAGGTTCCAAACTAGGAAACTTTGGTGGCTTCGTTTATAGAATGTTGAAGATTAAGCTACCTCTAGCTGATGTATATTGTATTTTAAACACTTTAACTCTTTCATTTTCTACTTGAGGACAATTTCTCCTAAAAAGATGAATGTCATGTCTGAAAGATACATTAACTATCTCATAGTTATTAAAATTGCACCTTTTCAGAATTTAGTCTATGTACAAAAATTTGGAGAGTCCTATCAACTTCCTAACTCTATCTCTACAAGGTTTTATACTTAGTATATAGGAAGCCTATACCAAATCTTTTATGGAGAAGTTATTACTCAAATAATTATTAACTCACTGACTTACAACATTCCATTGTCATTTTTGATGATGAGTATGTTATTCATACAGAGAATTAGAAATATAATTTATGCTCCCACTACCCTTTCTGAACATAGATTCTTTCTCTTCGTTCTTAATGAAATTAGAATCTCTAATTACCTCATCAAAATGAAATGTTTAGCATACTACAATATCCAAAAAAATTTGAATTAACTTTATCATATGTATTGGTGAAAAGGTTTCCTCATAATCAATCTTAGACTGCTGAGTGTAACCTTTTACACCAATCGGGCTTTTGAAGGTTTCTACCTCCTTTTGGGCCCACACTTTTGATGCGTAAAATTTTTGACAACCAATAAGAACAATTCCTATAGGAAGCACAACCAAGTCCTAGACTTGATTGTCATGTTTAAAGTTAGTTTTGAATTTTCTATCATCTTGTTAATTTCCCTAAACGATGTCTAACATCGTTTTTCTATAAGTCATAGGATAATTTTCTTCAACTAAGAAAAATACCAAAAGCACCTTTTAGGTAAGAAACATACCTAACATGCAGCCTTGATATCTTTTTATGACTTATTAGGAAAGTGTGTTAAAGTTATTTCACACAATTAATTTTTAGGTTCCATTGACAATTCATTTTCATCTTGATTGAATTTATAAAATTTAATCTTTCTACAATCTCTATAACCCATGATAAACTATTTCTTTAGGAAAGTGAGATTATTATCAACGAACAAGTTTTGTTCCTTTGGATTATAGAATTGATATTCCATTGAATATTTGGGATATTTTATGAATCGATACTTATATCCTTTAGGTCCAAGAATATCCTATTACACAACTCTTATGCAAGTAGGATTACCCTAAATCTTAACATACTTAAGATTTAGTTTTCTTTTAGCCCATATCTTATATGTAGTAGAAGGAACAACTTATGGTGGAACTTTATTCAATAAGTGAGTAGCAGTTTCTAGAGCATAACCCTTTAGATATTTTAGAAGATTGATGAAGCTCAACATTGATTGCATTATATGTACTAAAGTATGGTTTCTCCACTGCAATAACACTTTTATGTTGAGGAGTACCCGAAAAACTATATTGAGCTAGAATCTCATTCAACTTTAAATAATCTATGAATTTATTGCTTATTTAGAAACCGCCTCAATCTAATCAAAGGTGTTTAATATACATAATTGTTTGTTTCTTTACTTCTAGTCGAAATTCTTTAAACACTTTAAAAACTATCGACCTATGTTTTCTAGAAACACATGTCCGTATCGTGACAAATCATGATAAAGACAACAAAGTACTGAAATCTACTAGTGGTAGTTTGGTTCATTAGATCATACACATCACTATGTTTTAGTTCTTATGAATCAATGGCTCGGTGTCTAACACCTACATAAGGATTTAATCAATATCTCTTGAATTTATGATTTATAAACTGGACAAGACTATATAGCCAAATCAAGTATTTAACCATCCTCAACCAAATGGGATAGTCGTCTCACGCTTACATGACCTAATCACTTATGCCATAATTTATTATTATTCAAAGTTTTCGAATTACTATTAATTCTGTTCACCTAGATATTTTTATGCATTTCTTATTGTATGTAAGATAGAATGGCCATTTATTAAGTGACACTCAATTACTAAAACATTATCATTATCATATAAATACGTAGAACTATTCCTAATGTCTTTATGATAACCCTCTCTATTTATCACAGAGAGTAATATATTTTGCTTAATTATTCTTGGCATAAAATAACAACTATACAACATAATGCTTTTACTAGAATAGAGAAGTAACTTAAAAGTTCTAACAACTACCACATATAGGTAATATCTATTTCCTATATATAGTTGTAATTCTCATTTCATAGTTTTCTACTATTACTTAAATTATGCAACATCTTGTAGATGTGAGAAGGAGAGGCGATATCTTATATCTTTACACTTTTTAAATCAATGCATATAAAATTTCAATTATTGATAAACAGATATTTAAGAGGTTGATATTTTCTAAGTAAAGGTTCTTTAAATAGTAACTCTTATTATTTAAAACCCTACTATAATGGAAATACTTTCCATTGTTAATAATTCTCTATATTTGCTTTTAGATACATTAAAAAGTTTCAAATGGAGTATTATTCTACTTGTACATCTCATGTGCATATGCTTATACTGAAGATCATTAGATAGGTTAGGATATATGATTTTACTATCAAATTATTTTTAATCATTTCCTGATAAGCATACGTCTCTTCTCAAGAGACATTAGAAATACTTCTTATATTATCTATTGATCTATTATATCTTAGTATTTTTATTTTATTAATCTAGAATAATTCTTAGATTTATAAGCAAGTCTAAATATTTATCGGTATCCTATAATTTGTGTGCCTTGATCAAGTATACTAACAGGTTGTTCATAGTCATCTTATCTCTCTAAGTTACTAACCTTATCATTATAAGATAAAATTAGAGATGTTTAATGGAATATTTATAATTATTAATAAATAACGCTTTAGATCATAAATATAATTTTTATACATATTTTAATCTAAAGATGCCTTCTCATTGCTTTATATAATCCTTTTAATCTCTCAAACGAGAAAACAAAAGTTTAAACATTTTAAACTTTATAGTGAGAAGTGGACCCCTTTAACATTTTACTTCAGCCTCACGTTGTAGCAATATTGGCCTTTGTAAACCCAAAAAGTGAACAACTCTTGTCAATTGCATCTCTTGCAACTCATACCACTGATCCTAACTACACCTTATCCTCACGTTATAGCAGAAGTATGTTACCAAAATACACTCATTTATAGCATGTAACACACACATATCACATATGCTTATGTATAACTATTACACAAAATTTATATATGATGAACAATTGTGCAGAAACAAAATGTAAAAAACACGTACCTAATGAAGGTAGCTTTACAAAATCTTCAAGTCCTCCAACAATCCAGTGAAGAGGTCACCTTGAAGTGTGTTCTCGAACAATTCTAGTCTATAACAGTTTGGTAAGAATGGTTAAGAACTCAGTAAGTTAGGAATATTTGACATTGAAATGGTTATGAAAGCTTATAAAAAAGAAATGAAGATTGGTATCTTATTTGAAAGAACTTCTCTTTGTTCAAGACAATCATTTAAAAGTTTACATAGTAGATCATAGAAGAAGAGGATAAAGCAGCCACGGTTAAGAAAACTTCTATAATTATGACACGAAAGAAATGAAGGTCTTACTAGAGAAATAATTATAGGAAGCAACCTTCTGCCAGGAAAGGGAATAGAGATATAAAGTTCCTAAGATTGATGATACAACCTTTAATTCCCATAAACACACTTGTGGAGAAATTTTGGGCAACGTACCAAGACTTTAGAATTTTCAAGAAGCAAAACCTATATCGAAGCCAAAAGACTAGAGATATCAGCCCAAGCATTATGCCTTCCAAAGTAAGCATAAGCACAAAAATAAAAATTGTCAATCCTTGAGAGCACAAATTAGCACTTATGAAAAATGGCCATCTGGTTAAGTTTAGGTTAGAGATAGAACCCAAAAAACCTATAGAATTAGAATTGTGACCAAGCGAGGAACTTACTGCTGCAAATTAATGTCGTTCAGATTAATGCAGGAGCCACCTTTTAGAGATTAGTCAACAATGTGAGAGATTAGCCAACAAATTTTTTGAGAAGCTGATAGGAAAGATAATAGATGCTTACATTGATCATATACTAGTCAAAAGTAAGGAAGTGACAAACCACATATCAGACTCATAGGAAGTATTCAATATCCTATCAAGTTTAAGATGTGCTTGAATCTAACCAAGTGCACCTTCATAATCTCATCAGGGAACTTCCTCAGACATGTTGTCAACATGAGAGTAATCGAAGTTGACCCGTCTAAGCTCTCAGAAATGCCACAATCCTTATAATACCAAAAGAAGTATAGATCCTAACTAGAAGGATAGTAACACTAAATAGGTTTATTTCAATGATGTTCAATAAGTGTCAACCCTTCTTCCAAGCTATAAAAGCCAAGAACGGGAATCTATAATGACTATAACAAATGGATGCACTACAAAATTTGAAAAGGTACATGAAAAAACTTTATTTTTGTATTTTGTAGTTTCCAAAGTAGTAGTTGTACATTATTATTCAAGGAAGCAAATAGTTAGCAAAAGTCAATCTTCTACCAAAAAAGTACTTGTGGACTCAGAAACCAGATACTCAAGGAAGTTCACGAGGGGATATGTGAGAACCACTCTAATGAAAGGACTCTCTACCATAAAATCATGAGACAAGGTTATTACTAGCCCACTATTTAGAAATATACTTTAGACTATATGTAGAAATATGAAAATTGCTAGAAACATACTATCCTCCATGACTAATTTAAAGTTTCAATTGCACAATAACTATAACCTTCTTGTTTCTAGATCATTTTAACCTTTCCCTCTCCAAACACACCCCTAAACTTATTTTCTTAAACATATAAATTCAGTAGCTCATTATTTCTTGACTTGAGTTCTAAGTGTTCTATTTTTTTTGAATTAATCCTCATAAACTTATAATTGTACAAGAATGATTCTAGTGCTAACCTTTTCGAATCTTCCTCCTTACTTTTTAAATTTAAATCCTTTCATAATCTTATAATAGAATATTATAATTATAGTGTAAAGGTATTTTATAAAGCACCAAAATTCACTCAATTTTTGGCTTTTAATGTGGTTCATAAAACAAAATATGGCCAATAAGGCTCATAGGGGTAAATAGGGGTTAATAATTATATCAAGGTAGGCTCGAAGGCTCAAATGATCTAAACTGTTGTGTGAATATTAATTATTTAACATTTATACCAAAAATATTTCAAATAAAATTTTAAATATTAAATATATATGGTAAGATGCTTGTAACATTTCAGACATTGTATTATTTGAAGGAATTTAGATCTAGTCTAAATGAGTTTAGACTAGGGCTAAGAGTTGGAAACACTAAGAGTTATAAATTTTAAGAATTAACACTGCTAAAAGTTAACAGGTTATAAGAGTTAAAGAAATCTAAAGAGTTAGAGCTTTGGCCGAAGTGGGACAAAGACCTTAGGTTATATTAGCAATGACATAATTATAAGGAGTTATAAGTAGTGCTAAAAAATGTCATTGTGCAAATATGTTCTCAAACATTATGTTTCTGATCTTTCTTTACTAATGCAGGTTTATAGATGGAGACCTTATCATATATAGATTAGTATATGTATATATCTAGATGGTCCAGATGATTAATCTTAGAAGACTCTGAGTTTAGTGGAAGCTAATATAGGTATACTGGTATTTAGTAAGAACTGGACTGAATAGATTCAATGAGGATCTTCAATAGACATCCCATAAAATCATCAATAGAAGGTTCTATCAAGTTGAATAGTATTCATAGTCTTTGACCTAAGCACCACGGTGGGCTTATGAGTGATCCACTATACTTAGATTCTACACATGTTAGAAAAGTTTCATAGTCTAATCGCTAGGTGTCATTGGGTATGGTCCAATGCTTATGGAGTTTAGTGTGTGTAGATATGGGATTCGTTGCATATCCTAATGCTCTAAGATTATATTTCAGGAAGTCTTGTGGCCACAAGCATAAAACCCAGGAAAAAGTTTCCCATGGGATAAATAATATCATAAAAGTGTTTACGTATATTGTTTATGGAATTACGTATCTGAAGATAAGTTTATGCTTAAGCGTATGGAGACTTGACAATGATAATATATGTCTTCACACTTTTAGGATATAAATGACGGAGAGACTAGAAGAATATGTATTAACATCATCTTGTATGGTTCAATGCGCTATTTTGTAATTTCCTTAACGTGTGCATGAGGCAACGTTTATAGACTTACAGAAAAACTCCGTAAGATAAATGAGTGTGAATTTAGGGAGTCTCACAATATGAAGTGTACTATTTGAGAATTGAGATACTGCACCAGGTCAAACAGTTTAATACGAGAAATTGCAAAAAGCAAGAATTATTTTAGAGTCTCTCAAAAAGCACACAAGTTTAACTATTAAGCTTGGCCATATTTAATTAACAATTATTGTTAATTGATTTTATGTGACAAGTTGCCATTAATGATAGGCCTTTAATGGCCACATGGAAGAGTATCATTAGCCTTAAGTGGCCAAATGGTAAATGCGTGTAGCCATTTTGCTTGTTAATGGACACTTGTCCAATATGCAAAGGAAAAGGCTTTAAAAAATGGTTTTGCATGCATTACAATACAACCAAGTGTCCATGAATATGAATAAATAAGTAAGAGGTGTAAATTACAAGATTGTTTTGCAATTAAAAGATAAGTATTCCGCCATTAAAATAAAGAATGCAATTGCCACCAATTATTTATTAAAGGACATCTGTTCTTAAGAGTCAAATGGGTAACAAACATTGCAATTGTTTGATCCCTTTAAGTTCCAAGGAAGATAATTGTTTTATATATATATATTTTGGCCAACAATTAAGCATTAAGTTAGATAAGGAAAAAGAAACAGTTTCCTTTTCTTTATGTTCTTAAACATGGTTGAGAAATAACAAAAATAAAGTAAAGAGTTCTTTTGTTTTTGTTTCTCATTAATAATGGCTGAAAGAGAGCACAATAAAATAGAAGAGTTCTCTTATTTTTGTTTCTCATTAATAATGGCCGAGAGTGAGTGAACAAAATAAAGAAATGAGTTATCTTGTTTTTTCTAATTAATACTGACCGAGAGAGATATAAGAGCAAATAGTTGCTCAACATTTGTTCCTATTAAAATCAAAGGTTATCATTCTATCTCCGCAATTCTACTGGTGTTACAGGCTATAATTGCTCATGGGATCACTTTAGGGTGAACTCCGGTAATAGATAATACCCCAAATTATCTTCAAGGATAATTTCTAATCTCATTAGTGTAATGAGACTTAAATTCAGTATGTGTATATTGCAATAGGAAAATAGATTTCCTTTTCGCTACGCTAATTTATATGTGAGACATCCTAATAAATTAAATTAAAAGTTATAATGTACACATGTGCACCCACATGCAGCACATTAATAAAATGGCATCAGAGCATATGATTGTGTACTGTATAGATAAATTAGAGTGATTGTGGTGTCATTGAAATTGTTCTAGTGCTATCTATAATGTATTTCAAGCCTCCAATGTTGTAGCAGTGGGAATCCAACCCCGCGGTTTCGCTTACACTGTTCACTCTGAATTTTTTTAAATTGTTCAAAAATGCAAATGATGTTTAATTATGCCAATTATAATTGTTATAATTATTGCATAATGAACTGTAAAAAATTTGTTTTGTGCTGGTAACCACAATAGGAGCCCTACTGGTAAGGGTTGTGCTTACACAAAATAAATGTGTGATTAAGAATCACATCCTCATAAGATGAGGAAAAGAGTAGAAAAATCTCTCTCAATCAAATTGAATAATGTTTAACTATGAGATAATGTTACATGCTAGTCTGTCTTATGAATACGGTGTTAGACAGATTATATCAGTCTTTCCCAATATTACTAAAGCATAAGAAATTGGTCGGTGTGATCTAGACTATGTTGGTTATATTGGCAGATCTAAGGCACGTGGGTGTATGCATGTGCAATTGTGTCTATTGCCTAACGCAGCGGAAATGTATAAATTTTGCAATTAACACAACAAATTTAATATATTAATCACATTAACATATTAATTTTTTAGAGAACGCACCATAACGTGTAACGTTATACACGTATTTTTCTGGAGTCCACATGGAGACCAACGCGTGTACAGTTCTGGTCACCAACACTATGGGCTTAGTGAGCTAGAACAGCAACTCTGTATTCAGCCGGTGATTAACTTTTAATCCCCAAAATGGCCGGGAGTGAATTTATATCATTTTCTCCAAAAGGATAAGAAATGGAGATTTGAAGCAATTCACAATTGCTCCAATTGAAAGCGTAGGGAAAATGAAACAATTTCATTTTCCCTCCCTTTTTTTCTTTCTCTTCTTCTTTTCTTCTTCCTTTCCTTTCTCTCCATTTCTTTCCTTTCTCTCCCTCGGCCGTTTGGCCAAATTCCATCTCTTTCTCTCTTTCTTTTTCTTTATATATATATATATAATATAATATAATAATAATATATAATATAAAAATAAATATATTTTGATTATTTAACTATTAAATAATGAAACTGAGAAATGACCATTTTGCCCTTATGAATAGTTACCAAGTTTACCTTCTAGTGGTTCCCACCAAATCCCACACTTGGATAAACTCACTTGAGGGTCCACAATACGCTACGTGTTATTATATAATTAGTAAATAACAACTATTGACTAATTATTATATTTAACACTTAAATACAAACACGCAGGCATTTTCATGGTAATGCTGAATATTGCTGGATTAAACAATTTAATCTGGCACGCTTCCCTAGTGCACACCAAGTACACTCCATATCACGGGACTCCCTAGGTTTTATGCCCGATTCATCAAATGGAACTATTCCATGAGTCCGTGAGCAATGCCCCATGCATACGTCATGGATATACAAATCAGCGCGTTGAACCATACAAGCTAAGGTTACAACGCATACGTATAGTCCTTCCGTCATGATATCCTAGATGTGCGGGGATATAGATTATCACTGTCAAATCCCCTAGTGCTCATCCATATCTTATCTCCAGACTTTTATCTCACTGAACAATATGCGCAAACTCTTTTGCCATATTGTTCTACCCTGACGGAACGCTTTTCCGGGATTGATACTTGTGGCCACAAGATTTTCTGAAATACAATTTCGAAGCATCTGGACATCAAACTCCCTATAAGAGCTAAAGAATCCCGTATCTGTACACACCAAACTCCATAAGCATCGGACTATACCCAGCGACACCCAACGGTCACACCATGAAAGGTCTGTGATATGCGTGGAACCAAAGTATGGTGGATCACTTACAAGCCCATCGTGGCACTCAGATCAAAAGACCACGTATACTACTCAACTCGAGATGACCCTCCGTTGACGGCTTATATAGGATGTCTATCGAAGGCCCTCGTGAGTCTGTCCCATATCAAATCCTAACTGGATACTCATACATCAATACGAGCTCCAAGCTCACGGTCGGGTAGGAATGACCAACTATACCCTATAGGTACGACATATGCTGATCTATATAGAAGTATCCACCGACAGACCTGCATCGAAAAAAATAGATGAGGGACAATTATTCAAGAACATACTTACGCAACTTGCATTTCCTGGCACCCAATTGTAACTCTTGCAACTATGCAGTTACTAGTATACTCCCAGGTCTATGTCCCATTACAGACAAGGCTCCAATTCTTGGATCTGCTGAGTATTATAACTAACTAACACTTAGCTGTGCTAACATTTAGCATTTATATCTCTCAGCATGGCTAACTATGAGCCCTTATCTAAACCCTTTAGATCTGATCTGAGCTCCTTTAGATCTACAATGTATGCAACGTTACATGTATAATACCATATAATTGAGTAATAGCAATTTAATGAGAATGTACACTTGTATAAATACACAAGTATATGTACATTCAGGGATGGCACGTAAGCACCGACCCTAACAGGTTAAACATGAGATGAGGCAAATATGTGCAAGCGTATTGCCCAATTTTGCTAAAGCGTGAGGGTAATATTAGTAACATATATTTGAGCATTGAAAAATTAATCTAGAATACACTTATCCAATATCGCTAAAGTGTGAGGATAAGGTGTATTTAAAATCAATGGTAAGAGTTACATGAAATATAATTGATAAGAGTTGTTTACCTTTTGAGTTTACAATTGCCAATATTGTTAAAGCGTGAGGCTAAATGCTAATGGGTTTACTTTTCGCTGTACAGTTTAAAACGTTTAAGCTGTCATTTTCTCTTTAAGAGATTTATGGGATTATGTAAAGTAGTGAAATGATATCTTTAGATTGAAAAATATATAAAAGTTACACCTATGATCTAAAGCATTATTAATTAACGATTAAAAATATTCTGCTATATATCTCTATTTAAGCGTATATAGATAATTAGGTATCTTATAGATAAAATTAGTATGAGTAATTTGTTACTATACTTGATTTAGGCATAACAACTATAAGATACAAGAATAAGATTTTGACTTGATAATGAATTTGAGAATAGTCTCAAATTCAAAAAAAATTGGATATATGATTGATTAGAAGAAAATAAAGAGGTATTCCTGATAATGCCTCTTCGGAAAAGGTTGAAATTTATCAGAAATAAATTAAGAATGAATTGAGAGTTAAATCATATTGTCCTCACTATTTAATTATCTTCAGTAGGAGTATGTACATATGAGATATATAATTAGTATTGTGCTCCATCTGAAAGATTATTAAATATATCTAAACCACAGATAGAGAATAGTCACAGTGAAAAGTATTTTCATTATAGTGAGGTTTGACATAATAAATGTTATTATTCAAGGTACTTTGCCTTAAGAAAGATAGACCCCTTAGATATCTACTTACTAATTATAAATATTTCATTGATATTTGATGCTATAAAGTGCAAGGGCCAAGATTTCTTATATCTGCAAAACATTGCATGATTTAAGAAATGTCTTGGTGAACAGAATAAATAGTAGTTCGAGAACTTTGAATAATAAGAAATTGTGGGACATAAGATTAGGTCATATAGATATGAGATGACTATCCCGTCTGGTTAAGAATAGGTAGATACTTAATCTGACTGTGAAATCTTGGCCAATTTACATTTGAGGAAAAATGACCAAATCCTTGTGTAAGTATTAGATACTGACCTACTGATTAATTAAAACTGATACATAGTAATGTATATGGTCCAATGAATCATATTTCCATTGAGTGAATTTCAATACTTCATTATCTTTATCATGATTTGCATACAGACGTGTTTATAGGAAACACAGGTCGAAAACTTTTGAAGTGTTTAAAGAGTTCTAACTAGAAGTAGAGAAACAATTTTTTATGTACATTTAATGTCTTTGATCAGATCAAGACAATTTTTACATAAGTAGTAAATTCACAGATTATTTAAAAAGGAATAGGATTCTCGCTTAATATAATCCTCTAGATACTCCATAACACAAAGGTGTCTTGGAGATGAGGAATCAGACTCTATTAAATATAGTTCGAGGGATTATGCTCTAGAAATTACTATTCACTTATTGATAGCTGATCCTTTAGTTTCGTATAAGATATAAACTCAAAGGAAACCATGTATTAAGTATGTTAAGATTTGGAGTTGTCTTGCTTGCATAGGAATTACAAAATATGACAAACTTGTACCCAAGGGTATAAATATTAGTTCATAGTGCATCTCAAGTACGCTCTAGGATACAAATTCTATGATCCAAAGAAGCAAAATATATTCGTTTCTCATTACGCCACCTTTTTAGAGAAAGAGTTTCTCAGAGATCATGGGATTATAGAAAGATATCAAGGGCCACCTATTAGGTATGTTTGATATCTGAAGATGCCTTTCTTGTTTTCTTGGTTGAAGAAAAGGATCATTTAACTTACAAAAAGATGATATTAGACATCAATTCAAGAGAATAGCAAAATGCCATGAAATTTAAAAATGACTTTATGCATAAAAATCAAGTTTTAGACTTGGTTATACTTCTTGTAGGAATTATTCCTATTTATTGTAAATGAATTTACGCAGTGGAAACGTGGGCTCAATATGAAGGTAGAGACCTTTAAAACCCAATTGGTAATAAAAGGTTACACTCGAAGATCTAGGATTGGTTATAAGAAAACCTCTTTCACCAGTAACCATGCTTAAGTCAATTCTAATTTTGTTGACTATTGCAGCATATTAAGATTTTAAGGTCTAGTAGATGGATGTAAAGATGACATTTCAGAATGTATATCTTGACTAAGAGATATGCATGAAACAACTTAAAAGTTTTGCATTCAGCCTGGCATTCGGAATGTACCTTTCAGACATGGCATTCATCTTTCTAGGGGAAAGTGTCCTTGGTAAGAAGATCAAATTATTAGAGTGTCTAACATATCATATATATCAGCTAAAGGTAGCTTGATGTATGCCATATTATGTACGAGACTCGAAGTTATATGGCTGTAGGTGTTACCAGCCAATTTTCATCTAATATAGATTAATGGTCGTGAAACATATCTAAAATACTTACGAGGTATATAGAGAAAGTTACTTACATATGAGATGATACTGATGCGATAATTCTATATCTTATAATTAAGTGCAAGTATACATTATCGCATGCAAGTAATAAAGGGACTAAATAGTCTGATGTCGAACCCACAGGGATAATTTCTTCTTTTTAACCAATTACTAAAATTATGTCTTCCTAATAATTATTCAGAAAAATAAAAATTTAAGAATGAATGTAGAAAATATAAAAGTAATAACACAATGCAAAGAAAATTAGGTGATAACAATATAGAGAAAAACTTGGATTAATACTATCCCTCAATATGCTTTCTAATGATTAATCTTTAATATTTAACTCCCTTAATCTTTTTTATTGATCAAGACACTAATGTATTCACAAGTCTCTTCCACGGTCATGCAAGTATACCTTAATTTACCAAATACCTATATTTCTATGGTACTTGTAATAAATTACGATTCATTAAGATTAGGTATTATTGATCATATATGCCAATTAGGTATATTCCTATCCTAAATTGAAACTTGCATATGCAACATTAAATGTTACTCTACAATCATGCATCAAATTACTTAGGTCTAAATATTATGATTCCTCTTTCGAGTTTATCAATAATATTACCAATTCATTCCCCATATATTGGCCAGATATATTGAAGCATTAAGATCAAGTAATTTGAATATCAAAGAACTAAGTTTATTAAATATTAAAAAGATATGGCAATTAAGCACACATTGAGTTCAAATATTAACCCTAGAAAATAAATTTAGTTCATGGCTACAAGAGAACAGCAGTCAAAGTAATAATAAATCATGATACAATCAATAGCAAACCGACATAGACGTCGAATTTATCTTGATTGCGCTGCCTAAGATACTCTTGAAGCCGAAGAACGCCTTGAATCTCTCTCTAAAGTTGCTTCAATTAAAGTCTTATTGCTCTCCAAGACTCGTGCTCTGTATTCTTGGTGTTCTTGAATGTGTCTTAGGTGCTCTAGGTTGATTCGTAAAGGCTGGGAACGAGTGGCTTTTTATAGAGATTGATATGAGCTTAAAAATCTTAATTCTCATCGGACTAGGACTCGCGCTATCGCTGGGGCGCTATGCAATTGTTGCTGGGGTGACACATAAAAAAGGCTTCACCACTAGAGCGGTGGGATGTTAGCACTGGGGCGCTGGCGTGGTAAAGATATGGCGCTAGGGCGCTGGCCTGTCGCTGGCGCGATGAAGGTCTGGTGCTGGGGCGCCAGTTGTAACTTCAACAGGTCGTCTTTTCTTATTTTTTATTTCGATCACTATTCCAGTGCTAGGGTGAAACTTCTTGTGGCGCTGGGGCGATGGACTTATATTTTAAAAACTTTGTATTTCTTTAAATTTCATTCAAGTCCCTATAAATAACAATAATACACATAAATAACCATCTATTCTCATAAAACCATAAAATATCAAAATAAAAATATGAGAAAATATATGACAAATTTGCCCTTATCAAATACATAGACTCGGGCTTCAAGGATTCTCATCGGTATTTCAATTAGTTGATAGTGCAATGTTGATATCCACAGCCAATTCTACCAAAAAGGTTGAATATGTTATGGCTTGAGAAGCCTCCAAAATAAGTTCGGTGGGTATACAAGTTATTGTTTTAGCTTAGAATAGTCCCAAGCTCGGTGGATCCTATCTCACCAAATGCAAGAATAACGGAGCAATTGCTCAAGCTATAAAGCTATAAGGCTCACCGAAATTTTGATCATATAGACTCTAAATACCACATAATTAGAAAGTTCTTAGTTATTGGAGATATAATAGTATTTAGTATACATACCATGGATAATATAGCAAATACACTCAAGCCTTAACTCTTAAAATGTTTAAGAAATACCTGGAGTTGATAAATATAAGATATCATTATAAATGGTACTAAATCAAGTGCAAGTTTGTTGAAAATAGTGCTTACGTGTCATTCCAATATAGTGTGAATATGAATTATTTAATATTTATTCAATAAATATTTCAAGTAAAATTGTTAATATTAATATATATGGTAAGATACTTATAATATTTATACATTTTATAATCTAAAGTAGTTCAGATCTAATCTCAATGAGTTTAAACCAAAGTTAAGAGTTAGCAACGTTGAGAGTTATAATTGCTAAGAGTTAGCACTACTAAGAGTTAGTAAGTTATAAGAGTCAGTGAAATCTAAAAACTTAGAGCCTTGTTCAAGATGGGACAAAGACTTGAAGATGTTAACAATGACATAGCTGCAAGTAGTTAAAAATAGTGCTAGGAAATGTCATTGTGCAAATATCTTCTTAAACTTTATGTTCCTAATCAATCTTCATTGATGAAAGTCTATCGATGGAGACCTTATTATACATAGATCAATGTATTTCTGTATCTGGATGGTTCATATGGTTAATTTTAGTAGACCATGAGCTTAGTGGAAACTCATATAGGCATATAGGTATTTAGTAAGGACTGGGTACTGAATAGACTCAATAAAAACCTCTAATCGACATCTTGTAAAGCTATTAATTGAGAGTACTCTCAAGTTGAGTAGTATTCATGGTCTTTAACCTAAGCACTACAGTGGGCTTGTGAGCAATCCACCATATTTAGGTTCCACACATGTTAGAGACTTTTCATTATCTGACCACTGGGTGTCGTTGGGTATAGTCTGATACTTATGGAGTCCGATGTATATTGATATGGGATCCATCAACTCATATGAGTGAATTGTATATCCCGATGCTCTAAGATTGTATTTCAAGAAGTCTTGTGGCCACAAGCATAAAACCCATAAAAGAGTTTCCCGTGGGATAGACAATATCACAAAAATATTTGCGAATATTGTTTATAGAAATACGTATCTGGAGATAAGTTTATTGTCAAGCATATAGAAACTTGATGGTGATGATCTATGTCTCCACTCTTATAGGATATAAATGGCAGATAGACTATACAAATATGTATTAACCTCAGCTTGTATAGTTCAACGGGTCATTTTGTAATTTTTGTAACGTGTGTGTAGGGAAGATTTTACAGACTTATGGAAGAGCTCCGTAAGACATATGATTGTAAATTTAGGGAGTCTCACAATATGAACTGTACTCATTGAGCACTGAGGTAGCACACTAAGATGGATAATTCAATCTAGGAAATCTCAAAACGCAGGAAATGTTTCAATGTCTCTCAAGAAGCACATGAGCCTAACTTTTAATTTTAGCAATATTTAATTTACAATCAGTCTTAATTGATATTGTGTGACAAGTGGCCATTAATGATAGGCCTTTAATGGTCACATAGTAAAGCACCATTAGCCTTAAGTGGCCAAATAGCAAATGCATGTAGCCATTTTGCTTGTTAATGGACACTTGTCCAATGTACAAAGGAAAGGGTTTAAAAAATAATTTTGCATGTATTAAGATTCAACCAAGTGTCCATGAATAAGAATAAATAAGCAAGAGGTGTAAATTTTAAAATTGTTTTGCAATTAAAAGATAAGTATTCTGCCATTAAAATAAAGAAAGCAATTGCCGCCAATTGTTTATTAAAGGACATATGCCCTTAAGTTGCCAAATGTGTAACAAACATTGCAATTGTTCTATCACTTTAGGTTCCAACAAAGATAATTATTATATATATATATATATTGGCCGAAAATTAAGCACTAAGTTAGACAAAGAAAAAGAAAATGTTTTTTTTTCTTTATGTTCTTAAACCTGGCCGAGAGAGAAAACAATAAATAGAAGAGTTCTCTTATTTTTGTTTCTCATTAATATTGTCCGAGAGAGAAAAAAATAAAAGAGAATAGTTCTTTTGTTTTTGTTTCTAATTGATAATGGTCGAGAAAGAATAATATAAAGAAAAGAGTTCTCTTATTTTTTTTCTCATAAGTATTGGTTGAGAGAGATATAAGAGCAAAGAGTTGCTAAACATCCACTTCTGCTGAAATCAAAGGCTACCATTCTAGTTCTACAATCCTATCGGTGTTGTGGGTTAGAATTGCTCGCAGGATCATTTAGGGAGAACTTTGGTAATAGATATTACCCCAAATTATCTTTTAGGGTAATTTCTAATCTTATTAATGTAATAATACTTAAATTCAGTATGTGTATTTTGCAATAGAAAAATAGATTTCCTTTCTACTACATTAATTTTTATGTGAGACATTAAAATAAATTAAATTAAAATTGGTAATGTACACATTTACACACTACGCACAACACACTAACATAAACATGGCCCATAATCATTTCTTTTGTTGTATCATCCTTAGAATATTTGCCTCGAATGTTAATCAAATAAGTTCTAGACATTAGGTAATCCTAATTGCTATCTTTATATGAATAAATGTCTTCTAAGTTGATTACCAATGTACATCTAATAGCTCTAATGTGCAATGTGTTTGAAGTGAAAAAAATATAATAAATATAACTATTTCTGATTATTTTATAAGATAAGCACAATAATTACCAATTCTAGAAAATATTATAGCTTTTCTTCAACTCATATTTTTATCATTGACTATAATTTTTTTGCAACCCAAACAATAAAAAATCGAAAGAAGGAAACAAAACTACAAATACAATTGAAAATAAAATAAACAGAAATAACAAACAAATGAAAAAAAATCTAAAAACATAAAATTGGAATTGTTTGCCTGCCCTCAAACTTAAAATGAACCACGTCCCTATAATGACAATAAAAATAGAAAAATTAGAGCATTTTCCTTATGTGTCAGACTCAATTGTCGGCTACATCTGTTGAAAATGGTGCTTATGTGTCATTCTAAAATTATATGAATATTAATTATTTAATATTTATACAATAAATATTTTGAATAAAATCATTAACGTTAAATACATATGGTAAGATGCTTGTAACACTTCAAACATTATATGATCTAAAGGAATTCAAATTTGGTTCAAAAGAGTTTGGACCATTATTGAGAGTTATAATTGCTATGAGTTAGCACTGCTAAGAGTTAGTAGGTTATAACAGTTAGCGAAATCTAAAACGTTATAGTATTTTCTAAAATAGGACAAAGATGGGTGTACTAGCTATGACATAGTTGCAAATGGATAGAAATAATGATAAAAAATGTCATTGTGTAAATATATTCTCAAACATCATGTTTCTGATCTATTTTTACTAATATGGGTCTGTAGGTAAAAACCTAATTTAAGATAGATCAGTATATGTTTATATCTGGATGGTCCAGATGGTTAATCTTAGCGAGCCATGAGCACAGTGGAAGCTGGTATAGATATACAAATATTTAGTAAGGACTGGGTACAGAATAGGCTCAATTAGAATCTCCAATAGACATCCTATAAAGCCTTCAATGAATGATCCTTTCGCGTTGAGTAGTATTCATGGTTCCTAGACCTGAGCACCACAATGGGCTTGTGAGTAATCCATCATACTTAGGTTCCATACTTTTCAAAGACTTTTTATAGTCTGACTGCTAGGTACCAAAGGTATCGTCCAATGCTCATAGAGTCTGGTGTGTGTAGATATGGGATCTGTCTACTCATATGGGTGAGTTATAAATCCAGATACTTCAAGATTGTGTTCCAAAAAATCTTATGGCCATAAGTAATTTACCCGAAAAAAATATTTCCCGTGTAAGAAACAATATCGAAAACATATTTGCCAATATTGTTTATGGGAATACAAATCTAGAGATAAGTTCTAGGGTTGAGCATTTAGAGATTTGACGGCGATAATCTATATCTCTGCTATTTTAGGATATAAATGAAGGAGGAATTATATAAATATGTATTAACTACAACTTGTATGGTTCAACACGTTATTTTGTTATTTTCATAATGTGTGCGTGGGACATCATTTTGGACTCACGAAAAAGTTTCGTAAGACAAAATGGGTGTGAACTTAGAGAGTTTTCCTATATGAAGTGTACATATTGTGACTGGGTAGAGCACGTGATTAAATAGTTCAATCTGGGAAGTTATGTAAATCAAAATAATTTTAGGGTCTCTCAGGGAGATCATAGAGTTTAAGTGTTAAGCCTAGGATCTCAGCAACTGGGACTTGCCACTTTAACCTTTCTATTGAATGCCATATGTCATGCCATTAATTTGTAATGGCATGGTTTTATTGGTCCAATTTATTATTAAGTTTTAACATTTCTTTTTAGACAAACAAATGAATTCTTAATTATGGTTAAACGTATTATTAAGTTTTAATATTTCATTTGTTGAAGGCATTTGAACAATGAAATGGCCACTACACATTTGTTATATTTGGCCATACTATATGCTACTGAACACCGAGTTTTTTTGTAAGCATGAAATGGCAATATGAAATGCTTTATCGTGCTTACTATATTATGCCACTAATTGAATTATTATTGGTTTAAGCGGCAATCAAATTTGCTATATAAATTTTTATATGTTCTTTTACTTATAGGCAAGTGAAGTAAAAAGAAAAATATATAGCTTTTAAGTCTGAGAGAATTTTGAGAAGCAAGTATTTCTTTTGCTAAAATTTTCGTCGAGAATAGCAAGCTATCATTCTAGCTCAAAGTTCCCACCGAGTCCTAGACTAAAACTACATAAAGCACGCTTTAAGAGTGAGTTTCATAATATCTTAATAGCATAATGTGATGCTTGTTTATATTCTGCTGCACTTTGTTATACATGTAATGTGTAAATTAAAAAATTTTTAAATGCATACGCTCACTCTATGCACAACACATTTTCAAATCCCAATCTGACCATAGAGCCATATCTAGTTTGTGAATCTTGTATTAAATGGAAGATGACCAAATCTCCATTTATAGGTGTTGGACACCACACCACTGATTTATTAGAACTAATACATAGTGATGTATGCAGTCCAACGAATTATGCTACAATAGGTGAGTTTCAATACTTTGTAATCTTTATCGATGATTTGTCATGATACGGGTATGTATTTCTTATGAAACAAAAATTAGAAATCTTTGAAAAGTTTAAAGAATTCTAACTTGAAGTGGAGAAACAAACTGTATGTATGTCAAATGCCTTAGATCAGATCAATGTGGTGAGTACATTAGTAATGAATTCTTGCATTATTTAAAGGAGAATAGGATTCTTGCTCAGTATAGTCTTCTAAGTACTCCGCAACACAATGGTGTTTCGGAGATGAGAAATTAAACTTTATTGGATATGGTTCAATTAATGATTAGCTTTATCGATCTCCCTAAATAATTGTGAGGATATACTCTAGAAACTGCTGCTCACATATTGAATAGAGTTTCATTTAAAGTTGTTCTTTCCACTCTATATGAGATACTGAAATGAAGAAAACCGAGTCTTAAATATTTTAAGATTTGTGGCTATCCTGCTTATGTAAAAGTTGCGCAGTAGGATAAACTTGTATCCAGAGGGTACAAATATCGATTCATTGGGTATCCCAATAACTCAACAGGATACTAGTTCTATGATCCAAAAGAGTGAAACATGTTCGTTCATCATTACACCACTTTCCAAGAGAAACAGTTTCTTATTGATCGTAGGGATAGAACTTGGTAAGGTCAATCTAGAATTTATGAACCGATGGTGGAACTTTAAGTTTAATTAAGTGAAATGCCTTTAACACACTCTCCCCGTAGGTCAAAAAAGGATATCGAGATTTACTTAATAGGTATGTTTAATACCTATAGGTGCCCTTAGTGTTTTCTTATTTGTAGAAAAGGATACTTTGACTTACAAAGAAGTGATGTTGAACATCGATTGGGGAATATGACAATATACAATAAAATTTGAAATTGATTTTATACATGATAATCAAGTCTAGCACTTGGTTATGCTTTCGATAGGAATTGTTTCTATTTATTGTAAATGAGTTTACGCAATGGAAGTGAGGCTAATTTAAAGGTAAAGACCTTCAAAGCCCGCTCGGTAGTAAAAATATTATACTTATAGATTTAGGATGGATAATGAGGACACCTTTTCACCACTAATTATATTTAAGTGAATTCAAATTTTATTGGCTATTGTATTCTGTTAGATTCTTCGCTTTAACAAAGAAATCAGAGAGTTTGGTTTCATTTAGAATGAAGAGAAGGCATGTGTATTTAGAAAGATCAGTGGGAGCATAATTATCCTTTTAGTTCTTTATGTGGTTGAGATACTTAATGTCGAAAATGACGTAAATATATTGCAAGTCAGTCAGATAAGAGTTATCTAAATAAGAACATCTTTATAAATTTATTGGGATGGATTTCCTATATACTAGCTATAAAGTGTTATAGAGACAGAGTTAGGAAGTTGGTAGGTCTGTCCCAACCTTCATACATAGACTATATTTTATAAAGGTACAACTGTAATAATTGTGAGACAGTTAATGTACTTTTTAGATATAATATTCATCTTGCTAAGAGAAAATATCCTCAATAAGAAGATAAAAATATTGGTGTCGAACATACTTGGATTTGAATAGTTGTAAGTGTTACAAGCTGATATTAGTCTGATCTAGGTAACAACCATTAATTGGCCGTGAAATATATCTTTAATACCTAAGAGGTATATGAAAAGATATCCTGCAAAAGTAGTTATATAGATATACAAGTCAGCTGCAGAGCTTAGAATAGTTCCAAGTTAGTGCATCCTATCCCACTAAATGCAAGAATAACGGGATAATTGATCAAGCCAGTAAGCCATAAAGCACACCAGAACTCTGATCATGTAAACTCTGAATACCACATAATTTGAAAGTTCATAGCTATTGGAGATTTAACACTATCTATGATATATTCCATGAATAAAATAGTTGACCCAATCAAGCTTTAATGCCTAATATGTTTGAGAAACACATGGAGACGATAAGTATTAGATATCATCATGAATGACACTAGAGTAAGTGAGTGTTGTTGGAAATAATGTGTACTAAAAGTGCATTGTCCGTGGGGTGAGCGTGCACTTTTTTATTTTTTTTTAATTACACTTCACATATGCATAATTAAGTGCAACGGAATATAAACACATATAAAATATATATCTCATTACACTAATAAGATAAAAAGGAGCTCACCCTCGAAGCGTGCTTTCAACAATTCTAGTTGAAGAAGTAGTGGGATTCCTTGAGCTAGAATGCTAGCCTCATTTTCTCGATGAATTTTGTTTTTCTTGAAGCAATTTTTGCTTCTATTGTCTTTCGGCATTAAGCTATCCATTTTTAACTTCACTTCAAGTGTTTCACAAATGAATTATGGTGCCCATTATATGACCTAAGATTATCGCCATCTTTGTTAAATAAAATACAACCTAACTAAATACCTGCATGTTTATAGGAGCTTCCACTAAGCTCATGGTTTGCCAAAACTAACCATTTGAACCATCCAGATATAGACATACATTGATCTATATGAAATAACGTTCCCACTGACAAACCTGCATCAGTGAAAATAGATCAAGAACATAACATTTAAAAGTATACTTGCATAATGACATTTCTTTTCACTTTTTACAACCCTTTGTAACCATGTCATTACTAGTATACCCTTGAGTTTTTATCCCATTTTAGACAAAGCTCTAAAGTTTTAGAATTTATTGACTATTACAACCTGTTAACTCTTAGCTATGCTAACTCTTAGCAACTATAACTCTCAGTGTAACTAACTCTTAGCCCTAGTCCAAACTCCTTTGAACCAGATCTAAACTCTTTTTTTAGGTTATACAATATCTAAAGTGTTACAAGTATCTTACCATTTATATTTAATATTAACGATGTCTTTTTGAAATTTTTATTGTATAAATATTAAATAATTAATATTCATATAATATTGGAATGGTACGTAAGTATAAGTTCCAATAACTCCTACTTGCTCTCGTATCATTCATGATGATATTTAATACCTATCATCTTCACGTGTTTCTTAAACACATAAGAGGTTAAGGCTTTAGTTAGTAGGTCTGCTATATTATTCATGGAATATGTCCTAGATACTATCACATCTCTATATAGCCAAGAACT
This sequence comes from Ailanthus altissimus, assembly GCA_946807835.1. Taxonomy (NCBI): domain Eukaryota; kingdom Viridiplantae; phylum Streptophyta; class Magnoliopsida; order Sapindales; family Simaroubaceae; genus Ailanthus; species Ailanthus altissimus. The sequence continues at coordinate 16,950,694 of OX327700.1, read as the reverse complement.
TTCTAATTATATAGTATTTAGAGTCCACATAATTAGAATTATGGTGTGCTTTATGGCTTAAGCAATTATCTTATTATCTTTGCATTTAGTAAGATATGATCCACTAAGTTTTGAACTATTCTAAGTTCTGTAACTAACTTATATATTCACAGATCTTCTTTTGTAGGCTCTTAAGCCACAACATATCTACCTTTAAGGTAGAATCAGCTATTGATATCTAAATTTCACTTACAACTAGCTACAGTACTAACAAGAGCAAAAACATAGAGTAGATGTAGAAATTCAATCATTTATACCAAACTGGAAGTCCAAGTTTGTGTATCCTCTCATTTATAAGTAACTTTCTCTATGAATTAGAAACTTATCCTCTATACCTTTTTAAGTGTTTTAGATATGTTTCACGACCAATTAATGGTCGTTACCCGGATGAGACCGATACCGGCTCGTAACACTTATAGCTATCTAGATGCGGGTTTCGTACATAATATGGCATACATCACGCTATATCTAGCTGATGTACTTTGTATGTTAGACATTCTAACATTTTCATCTCCTTGTCGAGGATACCTCTTTTAAGAAAAATGAATGTCATGTTTAAAAAGTACATTAATTGACTCATAGTTACTAAAGTTGTACTTTTCAAGAACATTGTCTATATACGAAGATTGGGATAGTCTCTACCTTTATATTGAACCCATGCTTTCGCTACGTAAACTCATTTACAACAAAGAGGAATAATTTCTACCGGAAGTACAACCAAGTGTTAGAGTTGATTATCATGCATAAAGTCAATTTCGAATATGATGCCATTTTTCCATTTCTCGAATCGATGTCTAACATCGCTACTTTATAAGTTAAATGGTGATTTTTTGCAACTAAGAAAATATCGAAGGCACCTCAAGTATTAAATATACCTAATAGGTGACCCTCGATATCCTTTATGAAGAGAGTGTGTTACAGGTATTTCACTCAATTGAACTTAAAGTTCCACCGTCGGTTAATATATTTTTAGATTGACTTCACTAAGTTCAAATTTTCTACAATCCCTACGATCTATGAGAAACTGCTTATCAAGAAAATAGCGTAATAAGAAACGAACATATTTCACTCCTCTGAATCATAGAACTTGTACCCATAGAATTCTTGGGATACTAAATGAACTGATACTTAAACCTCTTGGATACAAGTCTATCTTGTTACATAACATTTGTGCAAATAGAACAATCCCAAATCTGAACATACTTAAGAATTAATTTCCTTCCAGTTAATATCTTATACGAAATTGAAGGAATGGCTTTTGATATAACTTTATTCAATGAGTGATTAGTAGCTACTAGAGCATATCCCTAAAAATATTGTAGAAGATCGATGAAAGCCAATATCAATCGAATCATATCTTATAAAGTCCAATTCCTCATCTCTCAAATACCTTTGCATTGAGGAGTACCTAAAAGACTATATTGAATAAGAACAATTTATAAATTTATTGTTCATATATAAATTTCCTCGATCTAAGCAAAGACATTGGATATACATAAAGGTTTATTTCTCTACTTGTAATCGAAAATCTTTGAACACTTAAAACTTTTCCAACCTGTGTTTCTCAGAAACACATATTTGTATTATGACAAATCACGATAAAGTATTGAAAGACACCCAATGATAGTATGATTCATCCGACCATATATATATCACTATGTACAAGTTCCAATAAATTAGTGGGTTATTATTTAATACTTACACAAGTATTTGGTCATTTTCCCTCGAATCTAAGATTCATAAACTGGTCAAGGATTCATAGTCAGATCAAATATTTATCTATCCTTAACTAGACAGAATAGTCATCTCACGTCTATATGACCTAATCTTATATCCCATAATTTATTCTATTCACTAAGAAATTTCAAGTTGTATATAAGATATAATTGTCATTCATTAACTGACATTCAGTTAGCAAAATATTATCATTACCATAATTACATTAGGAACTATTCCTGATGTATCCATGATAACCCTTTCTGTCTAATATAGTGAGTAATATGATTTGCCTAAAAATATTTGGTACAAAATATTAATAATATAATGTAATACTTCTGTCAGAATAGAGAAGTGACTTAAAAATCCTAACAGCTACCATGTATAGGAAATCTCTATTTCCTATATGAAGTTGTACTTCTCATTTCATAGCTTCTTAGCAATCCTCAAATCATGCAACATCTCGGTAAAATGAGAATGATATATAGTATCTCATACCCCTGTTTAACTTAACATGGCATGTTAATAAAATAACTATAATTGGTAAACATATATCTAAATGATCTATCTTTCTTAAAATAAGGTACATTAAATAGTACTAATTACTATTTTTTTAAGCCTCATCAGAGTGGAAACAATTTTCATTGTAATTATTCTCTATATATGGTTTAGATATAATTTTTTAGACGGGGCATAATATTACTTGCATATGCTCTTTCTGAAAATCATTAGACATTGAGGTCAGAATATATGATTTGACTCTCAAATCATCCTTAACCTCTTTTTGATAAATTTTATATTCTTTCAAAAAGATATTATCATAAACACCTCTAAAATCATTTTTTATCCTTTGATGAATGATATATCTAAGTTTTCTGAATTTAGGATTATTCTCAGATTCATTAGCAAGTTAAAATATATTGCAGTACCTATAGTTTTGCTAAAATCAAGTATACTAATAGATTGGTCACATTGATCTTATCCTTATAAAATACCTAGGAGATGTTTAGGGGAACATTTCTAATCACTAATTAATTACGCTTTAGATCATGATTATAACTTTATACATTTTTTAATCTAAAAGTGCCCTCCCACTACTCTATATGATCTTTTTAATCTCTCAAATAGGATAACGACTGTTTAAACTCTTTAAACTATATAGTGAGAAATAGACCCCATTAGCATTTTATTTTAGCCTCATGCTATAGCAATATTGGCCTTTATAAACTCAATAGGTAGACAACTCTCGTCAATTGAATCTCATGCAACTCTTACCACTGATCCTTAATACTCATTATCCTCACTCTGTAGCAATATTATGTAAGTGTATTCTAGATTAACTTGTCAGTAATCAAATATATGTTACTGATACTATCCTCATGCTGTAGTAATAATGGACAATACGTTTGCATATATTTGCCTCATCTCGTATTTAACCGGTATAGTCTGAATCACACCGATTAAATCCCTCACGCTATAGCAATATTGGAAAAAGACCGATATGATCCGCCTAACACTGTATTGACAAGACGGATCATTGTGTAATATTACCTTATAATGAAACACTTTCAATCTGATTAAGGGAGATTTTTGCATTCTTTACTTGCCCTCATCTTATGAGGATGTTATTTTAAATCACACATTTGTATTGTACAATCACAACTAACCCTCACCAACAAGGCTCCCATTGTGGTTACCAGTACAAACAAATGGGCCACAGTTTATATTGCAATTATAACAATTTATAAATTGCATCACACAAACAATAATTACTTTTAGGCAATTTAAAAATAAAGAATCGGAGTAATATACGTAATTACAACTTTTCATAAGTTTCAAATACTGTGATGTTGAAGGCCCAGCCTTCAGTATTGTAGTTCTAATATTTACAGTGCTGCGGTGCTAGAATCCCCACTCTAGGACAATAGTGCTGAGCTTCCGGTGTTAGACTACCAGTGCTGCGATGCTAGGCCTTTAGCACTGTGGCGATGGGGCCTAAAAACACCAACACTACACCATTGTATAGTGAGCTCTACAGCGCTGAAGCCTAGATAGCCTCAGCACTGCGATGCAAAAAGACATCGCTGCAGCGTTCCTTTAGTTGCATCCTGATTACGCTTTTTTCAACATTTGAGTTACATAATTGATAGCCTTAGGACATCCTAATTACATTACTGACACTCTGATTATACATAAACAACACACAATTATGCGTTCTGATATCAATTTAAAAGTGCGTTGTGCATAGAGTAAGCTTGCATAGTTTAATTATTTTAATTACACATGACATATGCATAATTAAGTACAGCGGAATACAAACACATATAAAAATATATCTCACTACACTAATGAGATAAAATGAAGTTAGCTCTCAAAGCATGCTTTCGGCAATTCTAATCGATGAAGTAGTGAGATTCCTTGAGCTAGAATGGTAGCCTCATTTTCTCGGTGAAAATTTGTTGCTCAAAATAACTTTTGCTTCTATTATCTCTCGGTATTAAGCTATAATAATTTTTTACTTCACTTCACTTCACTTGTCTTACAAATGAATTATGGTGCCCTTTATATAGCCTTAGATTACCGCCATCTTTGCCAATTAAAATACAACTTGTGGCTTCTAATTTTGAAGCATAATAAAGCATGAAATTATCTATTTCATACTCTCAATTTAGGGTAATGGCAAGGTGGTATAGCTAGCTGAAGTATAATAAAAATTAGTGGCCAAATCCTTGTAGCATTAAGCCGCCACATGTTTACACTTTTAGCATGACAATTCTTTAACAATTAGCTTTAAGCCACCTTTTGCTCATTGAATGACCATGATAAGGATAAATGGAAATTTTTAATTCAAATGTTTCCACTACATGCTTCTTTAAGCATAAACATTAGCCACCTTTCATTTATTGTTATCAATTTAGCAAATGGCCGAATTTTATATATAAATTAGCAATATTGGCAATGTATTCATTTAACAATATTTAACTATTAATAATTAATAATTAAAAAGGGCTAATAAAATCATGCCATATGTTATGCCTTAATAAATTAATGTATGACATGTGGTATCCAATAGAAAGGTAAAAGTGGCAAGTCTCATTTGCTGAGATCCCGGGCTTAACACTTAAACCCTATTATTTTCCCAAGACCTTAAATTAATTTTAATTTTTTTAAGAAATTCCCAGATTGAACTATTTTAATGTTTAATGTTTTTTTATGAGAGCATGTGCACATAAGATGTGCAAACAATATTATGCTCTGCCTGAAAAAATTATATCTAAACCATAAATAAAGAATAATGTAGAAATATTTAGTCTTGCCAATAAATCTGAGAATAGTTCCAGATTCAGAAAATTTTGGATATAATGATCAATAGATTAATAGAGGGATTATGTAAAGTAGTGGCAGAGTGTCTTTAAATTAAAAAAGTATAAAAGTTATACCCAAAATCTAAAACATTAACCATTTAAAAAAATGTATGTGTTATTAGTTTAAGTGGCAACCAAATTTGCTATATAAAGCTTCATACGTTCTTTTACTTATAGGCAAGTGAAGTAAAAAAGAAAATATATAGCTTTTAAGTCCAAGAGAATTTTAAGAAGCAAGTGTTGCTTCTATTAAAATCTTCGGTGAGAATAAGAAGATATTGTACTAGCTCAAAGGATCCTATCGAGTTCTAGACTATAACTATGCAAAGCACGCTTCAAGGGTGAGTTCTCTAATATCTCATTAGCTTAATGAGATGTTTGTTTATATTCCACTATACTTTTTTATACTTGTGATGTGTACATTAAAAAAAAATTAAAATGCACATGCTCACCCTATGCACAGCGTACTTTCAAATTAGTATCAGAGTTTGGCGTCAAACTTACGACTCTATACTGCTTCTTTTGCTACTTTTGAGGCGACTATATACTCTACCTCTGTAGTAGAATCAGCTATAGACCCCTCTGCTTGGTGCCACTGTGAGTTGGAAGAGCACCAAGTAGAGGTCCACAACTAATTCTACTATAGAGGCAGAGTATATAGTTGCCTTAAAGGCTATGAAAGAATCAGTATAGATTTGTAAGTTTTTTACCGAGTTCTAATACCAATTTGAAAGTAAGCTATATGTAAGATAAGCATGTGCATTTTAAAATTCATTCTCAGTCTTCTCATTATCCACATTATCTTCAAATTCTATAGCTTCATCATCTGGATCTATCGGGGCTGGTAGAGTAGGATACGCTGGGAATAGAGGCAGCACGCTCATGTCTATACAAAAGTGAGTGAGGGAAATCCTTATCACTTGCTCTTGGTAGGCAGCATAAGTAGCAAACTATGACTCTAGGCGAGTGAGATGCTCATCGACTGTGGATTGTGATTATAGTGCTGGTGCTTGAGGCAAGCGTCGCTATCTTGGTGGTGTTAGAGGTTGGCTTTGTAGCTCTAGTCCATCCATAATTTGATTATTATTACTGTTATCTAGGACATGTGCAAGGTGAAGTAAATCCATCGTAAGTGCCCATTTAACTAAGCTTGGGCACACAAAGCAGTGATTAAGGATGGCTAGTAGAAACTCATCTGCTTATACCTGATGCTATGTATGATGCTCTCCTTGATCACCTTACCCACATCAATTAATTATCCTGTAAGGATGGTATATACCAAGATGGCCCACTGAGCGACAAAAAAACTTACATAAAGCATCAAGATAAGGCAGAAGGTGATAAAGTAAAGCCAAGCCTTGTACTCTCGACACATATCTCAAGTAGGGAATAAAGTTAGCAGGCTCACAGACAATTGCCACTTGGCTTCTGGGGAAGCTAAGAATCTGATGATTACTGATGTGGTATTTCTATAATACACAATTAAGCGCAAATGTACACTATCATGAGCAAGTAATATAAGGACTCTAAGAGTAGAATGTCGAACCCACAGGGATAATTTTTATTTTCTACCAAGTACTAAAATTATATATTTCTTATGATTATTCAAAAAAATCAATTTTTAATTTGCGATAAATAAAAATGCAAAAAATAACTAACACAACTTATGTAAATAAAAAGGATAACAAGTTAGAGAAAGCCTAGTGACAATATTACCCTCCAATATGTTTTCTAAAAATTGATCCTTTTAATATTAATATCATGCAATTCTTATTATTGGTCAAAACACTAATGTATTCACAAGCCTCTCTCAAGGTCAAGTAAGTATATCTCAATTTACCAAAAACCTATATCTCTATGGTAATTACAATAGATTAAGATTCATTAAGAATAAGTTTTATTGACCATACATTCCAATTCGGTATATCTCTATTCTAAATTGGAACTTGTAAATCTTTCTACAATTATGCATCAAATTATCCAAGTCTAAATATAATGATGCCTCTATTGAGTTTATCAAAGTATTACCAAATCAATTATAATATTGATTTGATATTATAAAGCATTAATAACAAATAATTTGAATAATAAATAATTTATTTCAAATAAATATTAAAACGATCCAATAATTTAGCACATGTATAGAGTTCAAGTGAAAAGAAGTTAGTTCAAGATAAGAAGAAAATTATGGCTAAGAAATAAAAAACATATAATACAACCAAAACAAAATAATATAGATGTCAATTTGTAGTTGGTTGACCCGTCAAAGATCTGCCAGTAATCTCTTGTTTCTCTTGAAATTCTCTCTCTAAATTATTTTAATTATGCTCTAATTGCTCTTTTGGATAAAAAAAAAAGGCCTTGAATGGTGTGTTCTCCAAAGGATGGGAATGAGTGACCTTTTATAAGGATTGATTTGAGCTTGAAAACCTTAATTTTTATCAAGTCAGGATTTGCACGATCACAAAGGAAAAAATATGTTGTCGTTGGGGCGCTATTCTTATATGCCAAGATTACTAAAGTGGTGGAGATGTAGCGTTGAGGAGCTGGATTTTCATTGGAACAGTGACCAAATTTCATTAGGGAAAAATTTTGCCACTTGGACAAGTCTTATTTTGAATTTTCTTATTTTATCTCAGGTTAGAGCGCTGAAGCAAAATCCTTTTTACCACTGGAGTTTGCTTGTTTCAAGTCCTTGTTCCAATTTTTCATCTTTTTCAGTCCAAACCCTATAATGAATAGTAATGCATATTGACACGTCCAGAATATAGAAGTTATTCTCAAGTGCAGGATTGTCGAAGTAATAAATAACCCGATGACAATAGGGTCGATCCACAGGGAAGTAGAATTAAAATTATAAATTATAAACACTTTAAAGATAATTAATGCAGTATAAGATGTTTGTAAATATTATTTCAATTAACCAATTCAAATAAAAAGCTAAGATTACGGGGATTCACTCTTGGCATAAGAAGTAAGAATATATTTAACTTTTTATTTTTTTATAACTCAATTGGAATCCTCACACAAAGGAGGTTCCAACCGGAAAATATAGCAATTAAAGTTTATTATCATTTATATATTGATTAGTATTTATTTCTTTCAATTATTATACACCAAATCTTATAAATGGGTTCAAGTATTTATTATGCCAATCTTTATATTTGTCTACAATAAATCAAGGCTCCCACTTTACAAGAAAGGTTATATAAACCAAATCTTGTAAATGGTTTCAAGAATTTATTGTACCAAGTATTAAGTTTGTCAATAATAAATCAAGAATCACCACTTTAGAAGAAAGGGTATTAATTCTACAAACAAAATAAATACATCATATATAAATTTGCATAACTTAAAAATGAAGCATTAAATTCATGAATAAATATTAAACATATCTTATTACCTTGCCAAGAGCTTCACCCTTTCACCTTAGCTTAAACAAAATTATTTGGACATAATAAAACTAAATGAAAAGAAAAGAAATGGAAGAAGAAATAACATGACTTAATAGTAAACAAGAGAAATAATAGTACAAGGAAATGGATACAAAGGAAAAGTATTTTGAACTAAATTCTAACTTTCTAATTACATTCTTTAGGCATAAACAAGCCACCTATTTATAGAAAAACATGGATAAATCGAGACAAATTTGGAGGGAACCACTTGGTTGATGAAAGTCAAGAATGGTGGCAAAATAATTTGCATTCATTATCACTTAGGCACCCACTTGATTATCCAATTTGGAATTGATGTGATCCGAATTAGCTGTCACTCAAAACATAAAAGTTGTAGATAAGTCTCTTATCTTTTTAAATTGAGTAATCTCATACGTATTAGATACGTATTGCTATAGTTATGGGCCAAAAACTGATAACTATTTAAACTGGGCCTGTACTGCAGATCAATTCTGTTCTAGGCCAATTTTCACCCTCTAAAAACTCGAATTTCCAATGCTTTGTGAAATACAATATGTTAGCCCATTGAGTCAGCTCTGTACAGGATTAAGAATCACCTCAATTGGATCTTTAGGTAGAAAGTTATGCCCATTTTACCGAACCTGCCACAAAACAGTTATAAGATAATTAAGTACAATATTGTAAACATACTTAAGTTAAGAAAATTAAATACACTAGTAATACAAAACAATCATGTAAAACTATTATTAAATGTGTAATTTCAAGTGTTCATCACACCCCCCAACTGGCTTATTGCTAGTCCCTAGCAATTCGAGCATAAATAAAATTTGAACACTACCTAAGTATTTCAAACAAAACGTCAGTTTTAAAATCACAATCGCTATAAAGGTTATTTCAATCATAACTTCCAAAAATATTTTTGTGTGTGTGTGAATTAAGCCAAAGCCTTCTTACCACAAACCACAACATATATAGCCTTAAAAATGTTCCAAGTAAAAGCCTCAACTCCATATCCTTACAGGTGAATAACTTGTTTAATGACTTAGGATTTCATTCATGGAGTTGGAAAACAGATAATCGCTCAAGAAAAAGTTGCATTTAAGGACAGACAGACAAACTAACATTAATCCAAAGATAGGAAAATCAAATATTTAGAGTCAAACCATTATTGTCAAATGCCAGCTTCAAGACTTTAATTATTTAATGCGAATCTTACGAATATAAAATTCGGTGATAAGATTGCTTCCTAATGACTTTAGTCTTCTAAAATTGAATGAAGACTTTATTGAACTGAATTGACTTCTTTTCTTTCTTTTTTTTTTCTTTTTTTTTAAAATTTTTTTTTTACTCTTTTTTTTTTTAAAGACATAAGGAATCATTACAACATAAGAACAATTTATCACCATAATACTTTTTCAATTGTTTTTTTTTTTATCCTTCAGCTAAGTAACCAAATCATTCATCATCCCAAATAATGTCATTCCAAATAAAAATTAACCATTTCAAAGGATCAATGAAAGTTCGTAAGCTGTTATCTCAAACCTCTCTACTCACTCACAAAAGATATATGAGTTTAGAAAATAATATGTATACTTAAACATGGAAATTCTCTTGGCTATATATATTGAATCATCCATCTTACCACAAGGCTTAGTATTGTTCTCAAGAAATAATTTCAGAAGTTATTCTTTAGTAACCTAAATAGAGAAAGTGATTTAAACTAAACAATTTTGAAATCATACATCGATAGTAAAGCAAATTTATTTACGCAAGAGTTACCAAAAACTTAAGCAACAAACAATTATACATAAAATGCATTAAAAATAAACCAATTAGAATGTGTTTCAAAAGTTTATAATGTACTCTTTACTCTGCCATTCTAGAACTAGAATGCGTCTCAAGAATACATAAATGAACATTTTACTCACGCCATTCATGATAATTTTTTTTTTTTTACATAACAAAGTGATAACAACAACAAAATAAAATAATTAACACTAACATTATATATCAACTATCCTCCCCCCAACCAGATTGAGACATTGTCCTCAATGTCAAAATATAGAAAGAGTAAAATATAGAAGATATCACCTGAAACATCTTTTATTGAAAATTAAACCTGCAACAAAATAAAACAAGCCACACAAAAAAAATAAAACAAGCCATACAAAAAAGCTTAAAAATACATAGAAATAGATAGGCTACAGGCGAAGCGTCAAATCTATCCTGCGTTTCTTTTCACTGTTATCAGTATACCAATCTATCTGACTCATTGTTGGATCAGATAGAGGTGTAAAAGCTTGTAGTTCATCGAGTAACTGATCAACAGTTGAAGCAGAAATGAGGATTGTCGTGCTGCAGATGAGACGAATTGTTTTTCCACCGCATAGTCAAGAAAAGATAACAACCCATTATAAAAACCATCAACATTTAACAAACCAATGGGTTTTTTATGGATTTGCAATTGTGCCCATAAGACAATTTGAAAAATTTCCTCCAATGTTCCGAAACCTCCAGGTAGAGCTATGAAGGCATCAGCATTATGAAGCATAAAAGAAATTCGTTCATGCATTGATGATACCTGTAACTCATCCCCAATTGTTTTTCCTACAATGTCTCCAACAGCTAGAGCTTTTGGTATGATACCCAAAACTCGACTGCCATTATTTTGTGCAGCGGTTGCCACACGTCCCATTAATCCAAGACTACCTCCCCTATATACTAAATGAATATTGCGCTCAGCTAACATCTTACCAAGGGTTTTTGCTGCTTCTATAAACTCACTAGTTTTTCCAGGGCTGGATCCACAAAAGACACAAATTTTTATGAATTTACGAGTTGATGATCCTTCCATGATTACACTCACCCTCTCTCTTGAATGATTTTGAGTTTGTACAAAGATGCAGAAATAATGCAATGTATTTATAGAGCCAAAAGGTATTGCAAAGTTAAATCACATGGCTATTGGCTTGAAATACAAGATTCAATACCTTTTACCAATTTTCAATTTGTTAGCTGGAAAAGTCACATGGGTTGTCGGCTTAAAATGCAAAATTTTCAAAAAGGATTATAGGTGGTTGATTATTGAAAAGACATTTGAGTTTGAAATGAAACATTTAAAAATAACAGCTATAGTAAATATATACAAGTAGTTGTGATTGTGGCTCACATCTTCCTCTGATTTTACATCCAGTAACGGCTTAAACGCCCTCTATGGGTCAGGGATAGGCTTCCCATCCAATTTTCTTATAAATTGGCAAACAGGGTCTTTTAAAGTCAGATTCCCGAGACTGTACCACTCATGTTCTTTTAGGAATATGTCCCATAATTCATGAATTGCAATATGCACATATCTACTAGGATGCGTCTCAAGAGTCGATAAGATATTATCTAAAGACTCCTTACTCAGGCCATCCTTAATGAACCTAATTTTATCTTCACGATTTATAGACACCATTCCTAAAGTGCGGCAACGTGTGTTGCAAGTCATGCGTGCACACTTTTAACAAACATTTAATCGTTTTGCTCTTCGTTTTTTTTGAAAAAGAGCTTTTACCTAAGCCAGGCATGTAGGAAATTAATGAGTCTGAAAATTCACCTGTCAATCTAACTTTGGCTTCAATTAACCAACGTAAATCAACAGGTATATTCATAATCATTAATAACCTTAATCTTTCACATCTTGCTTGGTAAATTTTCTTCAAAGAATTTTGAGGCAATGAGGGAAAACGCTTTTTCAAATTTTTTAGAATGTCATCCATTTTTTTTTTTTTTAAGAAAAGGGGGAAGAAGAGAAGATATCAGTAATTATGGGAAACTGACAAAACCGATTTGAAATATCACGGAGTACTGTTATCCGCCGCTTAACCGGGGTGCAAAATAAAACTTTAACAAAACTACTAAATTAACCTGCAAGTAAAAAAAAATGTTAGAAGAAGAATAAATATATATAAATATGTAAATATATAAAACAAAGATTAATTGGTCTCGTAACAAGGATCCGACAGGAACGTAAATTCTTCATGAAAAGCTTGATTTTCTAGAAACGGCTTGAGTCTTTGCCCATTTACCTTAAATACATTCCCATTTCTAGGATTTTCAATGTCAATTGTTCCATAAGGATACACATGTTTCACAATAAAAGGGCCAGTCCATCTTGATCTTAATTTTCCAGGGAATATGTGAAGTCGAGAATTATAAAGCAAAACCTTATGACCAGTGTCAAATGTTTTTCTCTGAATTTTTTTATCATGAAAGGCTTTAATTTTAGCTTTATGAATTTTTGAATTCTCATATGCATCATTTCTCAATTCTTCAAGTTCATTTATTTGTAATTTACGTATGTGTCCAGCAGAATCAAGATTTTCATTGAAAGTTTTAATAGCCCAGTAGGCTTTATGCTCAAGTTCCACAGGTAAGTGACAAGGTTTTCCATAAACTATCCTATAGGGAGACATACCCAATGAATTTTTAAAAGCAGTTCTATAAGCCCACAGTGCATCAATTAGTCTTAAAGACCAATCTTTGCGATTTGGGTTTACAGTTTTTTCTAAAATTTGTTTTATCTCCCTATTTGCTAATTCAACTTGTCCACTTGTCTGAGGATGATAAGGGGTGGCAACTTTATGAGTAATACCATATTTTTTCACTAATGTTTCAAATGGTCTATTACAAAAATGCTTACCCCCATCACTTATAATGGCTCGAGGGATTCCAAATCGACTTAAGATATTTTCTTTCAAAAATTTCATGACTGTTTTATGGTCATTATGTCGACATGGAATAGCCTCAATCCATTTTGAGACATAATCTACTGCAACTAAGATATACGTAAATCTAAATGATAACGAAAATGGTCCCATGAAATCTATCCCCCAACAATCAAAGATTTCAATAACAAGAATGGGGTTCAAAGGCATCGTGTTTCGTTTTGAAATTGATCCCAACTTTTGACAATTTTCACAAGTTATACAAAATGCATGTGTATCTTTAAATAAAGTGGGCCAATAAAATCCACACTGTAAGATTTTTGCAGCTGTTTTCTTTGATGAGAAATGTCCCCCACATGCTTCAGAATGACAAAATTCAATAACTTTATTTACCTCATTGTCGGGTATGCATCTTCGAAATATTTGATCACGACAATATTTAAAGAGATAAGGATCATCCCAATAAACTTTCTCACCTCCGTTAAAAATTTTCTTTTGTCTTGAGCATTCCATTGAGGTGGCATTTCTCCTGTTACAAGAAAATTAACAATATTAGCATACCAGGGCATTGTAACAGTAGAAAATAAAAATTCATCGGGAAAAGAATCATTAATAGGTGTTATTTCTGTTGATGAATCTGGTGTGAGTCTTGATAAGTGATCTGCAACAACATTTTCAGCTCCCTTCTTATCCTTGATAGTGATAATAAATTCTTGAAGCAATAGAATCCATCGAATCAGTCTTGGTTTTGCATCCTGTTTTGACATTAAGTACCTTACAGCAGCATGGTCAGTAAATACAATAGTTGAAGAACCAATTAAGTAAGAACAAAATTTGTCTAATGCAAATATTACAGCAAGTAGTTCTTTTTCAATTGTTGTGTAATTCATTTGTGCACTATTTAAAGTTCTACTCGCGTAATAAATTACATAGGATTTACCTTCCTTTCTTTGTCCTAATACAGCACCAACAGCGTAGTCACTAGCATCACACATGAGCTCAAAAGGTAAAGACCAGTCAGGAGATTGTATGATAGGAGCAGATGTTAAGAGGCCAATTAATTTTTCAAATGAATTTTGACACTCTTGAGTCCACTTAAATGATACATCTTTTGCTAAGAGGTTACAAAGAGGTTTAGATATAGCACTAAAGTTTTTTATGAACCTCCTATAGAATCCAGCATGTCCTAAAAAGGATCGGACTTCTCTGACTGTTTTTGGTGGAGGCAAATGTGTAATGAGTTTGACTTTTGCCTTATCCACTTCAATTCCTTTAGAAGATACTATATGTCCCAAAACAATTCCAGAAGTAACCATGTAGTGACATTTTTTCCAGTTCAATACAAGACTCTTTTCTTCACATCTTTTTAAGACCTTTTCTAAGTTTTCAAGACAATTATCAAAAGAATTTCCAAACACAGTTAAATCATCCATGAAAACTTCTAAATAATGCTCAATCATGTCACTAAAAATGCTTAACATACATCTCTGAAATGTTGCTGGGGCTTTACAAAGTCCAAAGGGCATTCTTCTAAAAGCAAAGGTTCCAAAAGGACATGTGAATGTAGTCTTTTCTTGGTCTTCTAGTGCTATAGGAATTTGATAATAACCAGAGTAACCATCTAGAAAGCAATAGTAGGGATGTCCTGCTACTCTTTCTATAATCTGATCAAGGAATGGTAAAGGAAAATGGTCTTTTCTAGTGGCCAAGTTCAATTTTCTATAATCTAAGCACATCCTCCAACTAGATGAGACTCGAGTTGGTATTAACTCACCTTTTTCATTTTCAATGACTGTGATTCCAGATTTTTTTGGTACTACCTGAGTAGGACTTACCCACTTACTATCTGAGATCAGATAGATAATTCCTACTTCAAGTAATTTGAGAACTTCAGCTCTCACTACCTCTTTCATATGTGGATTTAATCTCCTTTGAGGTTGTTGGGAAGTTTTGGCATTATCCTCTAGGTGTATTCTATGTGTGCAAATCAAAGGATTAATACCATTTATGTCTTTTAAAGTCCACCCAATTGCATTTTTATGCATTTTCAATAATTCAATCAACTTATCTTCTTGTTCACTTGTGAGTGTAGAAGCGATTACCACCGGGTAAGTTTGTTTCTCTCCAAGAAATGCATATTTTAGTCCTTCAGGCAGAGGTTTTAACTCCAACTTTGAAATTTCGTTCTTTTTATCCTCATTTTCTCCCAATTCTTCAAACTTTAGTTTCCATCTTTTATTTTCAATCACCTGTGCACAGTCAAGTAAAGAACATATGTCAGAGATTTCAGGATCTAATTGTATATTTGACTTAAATGAATTTATTAAACACATTTCTAAGGGATCGGTAGAACTCCCTTTTTGAATATGATCCTCCACAATCGTTTCAATCATGTCACCTTCTTCACTTTCATCCTCCTCTTCATATGGTTGCTTACACATATTAAAAACATTGAGTTTAAGTGTCATGTTTCCAAATGAAAGCTTCATTACTCCATTCCTGCAATTAATCAAAGCGTTAGAAGTTGCTAAAAATGGACGACCTAAAATAACAGGTATCGGATTACATCCTTTGATAGGTTCTGTGTCCAAGACGATAAAATCCACAGGATATATGAATTTATCAACTTGAACTAAGACATCCTCCACTGTCCCTTTTGGTACTTTTATTGATCTATCAGCAAATAAAAGAGTTACAGATGTTGATTTTAACTCCCCGAGATTGAGCTGCTGATAAACTGAATACGGCAATAAATTCACACTAGCACCAAGATCAAGTAAGGCTTGTTCAATTTTATGACTTCCAATAATACATGAAATTGTAGGACAACCAGGGTCTTTATATTTCAAAGAATTATTGTTCTGAAGAATGGCACTTACTTGTTCAGCTAAAAATGCTTTCTTTTTCACATTCAGTTTTCTTTTTACTGTGCATAAGTCTTTCAAAAATTTTGCATAAGATGGAACCTGTTTAATAGCATCCAGTAAAGGAATATTAACTTTTACCTGTTTGAAGATTTCAAAAATTTCAGGATTGTGATTCATCTTCTTAGTATTACGTAATGTATGGGGAAATGGGGGTGGAGGTGAAGGTTTGGTGTTTTCTTCATTAAGTGTAGGTTCAACACTTTCTTTGCCCTTAGAGATTGATTCATCGCTCTCATGAGGTTCAGGAATTTCTTTTTCAATAATTTTACCACTTCGAAGAGTGATAACTGCTTTAACTTGATCCATTTGTTGGCTTCCTAAACTACATGCATTTGAGTTATGTTGTCCTTTGGGGTTTGGGTGTGGTTGAGAAGGAAATTTTCCTTTCTCATGAATGTTCAGTGTAGATGGAAATTTAGCAAGAGTATCTTTCAAATCAGCAAATGTTTGAGCATTTTGAGAATTAACAGACTCTTGTTTTTCAATGAATGTATGCAAGGTTTTTTCAAGATTTTTCCTAGGAGGTGAGACATATGGTGCATAACCTTGATGATTTTGAAAGTTTTAGTGTGGTTGGAAAGGTGGTTGTGAAGCCTGTGCTTGAGTGTCATTCCTCCAACTAAAATTCGGGTGATTTCGCCATCCAGGATTATAGTTTTGTGAATATGGGTTATTGTTTGACCGTTTGAACGTGTTTAAAACATTGGCTTGTTCATGGAGACATTCCCTAAATGCAGGCAAAGTTGGGCAATCATTGGTAGGGTGATCATGGGTTTCACAAATGTGACACAATTTCTTGAACAGATTTTATTTGACCACTCTTTTTCATTTCTAAGGTTTCAACTTTTCTAGCAAGGGATGCTAATTTGGCTTGAAGGTCATGGTCTTCCTTAAGATGATAAATACCCCCACTAGATGTAGTGGTTTATTTTTGCTAGGTGCCTCACAGGTACCAGCAGTGTCCCAATTTTGAGCATTTTCTGCTAGTAAGTCAAGATAGTTCATTGCCTCTTCTGGGTCTTTTTCCTCAAATGTTCCATTACACATCATTTCTACCATTTGCCTAACTTGGGGTGTTAAGCTCTCATAGAAATTTGAGACTACTCTCCATGTTTCAAAACCATGATGGGGACAGGTATTAAGTAATTCTTTATACCTTTCCCAACATTGGTAAAGGGTCTTTCCTGGTTTTTGGGCAAAAGTGGTGATTTGTCTTTTGAAAGAATTTGTTCTATGGGAGGGAAAAAACTTTTTCAGGAATTGTTGTTGCATCTCGTCCCATAAAGAAATGGATCCTGGCCTAAGGTTTGTTAGCCATGTTTTAGCTTTATCTTTTAAAGAAAAAGGGAAAAGCTTAAGTCGAATTATGTTCATGCTACAATTTTGATCATTATACGTATTACACACTTTATCAAGATAGTTCATTGCCTCTTCTGGGTCTTTTTCCTCAAATGTTCCATTACACATCATTTCTACCATTTGCCTAACTTGGGGTGTTAAGCTCTCATAGAAATTTGAGACTACTCTCCATGTTTCAAAACCATGATGGGGACAGGTATTAAGTAATTCTTTATACCTTTCTCAACATTGGTAAAGGGTCTTTCCTGGTTTTTGGGCAAAAGTGGTGATTTGTCTTTTGAAAGAATTTGTTCTATGGGAGGGAAAAAACTTTTTCAGGAATTGTTGTTGCATCTCGTCCCATAAAGAAATGGATTCTGGCCTAAGGTTTTGTAGCCATGTTTTAGCTTTATCTTTTAAAGAAAAAGGGAAAAGCTTAAGTCGAATTGTGTTCATGCTACAATTTTGATCATTATACGTGTTACACACTTCTTCAAATTCTCTTAGATGTAGATAAGGGTTCTCTGCATCTAAGCCATGAAAAGTGGGTAAAAGTTGGATAATGCCTGGCTTAAAATTAAAATGCGTTGCATCCGGTGGAAAAATTAAGCAAGATGGTGCACCGGTTCGTGTAGGGTTCATATAGTATCTAAGTGTCCTAGGTCGGTTATGGTCATTATGTTAGGACTGATTGTCCCCTGGGTCTATGAGTCCCTCAATTTGATTTTCGCTCATGGTGTTACTTGGTGAAGAATGAGAAGATGAAGGAGAATCTAACAAATTATCAAAGGAAGTTTTGAAATTACCTTTTACTAAACGATGAGAATTAGGATCTCGAAACCAACCGCTCATAAAAAGAAACAAAACAAAATACAATAACAATAATACAAATAAAATATTAAACACAGGTAAATAAAATAAAATATTACACACAAGTAAATAAAATATGTAAAACTAAAAGCAAAATAAAGATAAATAATTAGAAGTTAGATTAGTGATGTTAGATTATATAATAAAAAGTTAATAAATAAATAGTAGGAGGCTTAGCCTTCCATTAAAATAAAAAGCGAAAATAAAAGACGAATAATAAATAAAGTAAAGTACGTTAGGAGGCTCGGCCTTCCATGAAAATTTAAAAAAAAACTAAAATAAAAAGTAAAAAATAATAAATAAACAAAATAAAGAGTAGGAGGCTCAGCCTTCCGCGAAAATAAAAACAGAATAATAATAAAGTACGTTAGGAGGCTCGGCCTTCCATGAAAATAAAAAAAAATAAAAAAATGAATAATAAATAACGAGTAGGAGGCTCAGCCTTCCATGAAAATAAAATAAACAAACAAACAATAACAAAATAAAATATTAACGTTACCTCCCCGGCAACGGCGCCAAAAACTTGACACGTCCAGAATATAGAAGTTATTCCCAAGTGCAGGATTGTCGAAGTAATAAATAACCCGATGAGAACGGGGTCGATCCACAGGGAAGTAGAATTAAAATTACAAATTATAAACACTTTAAAGATAATTAATGCAGTATAAGATGTTTATAAATATTATTTCAATTAACCAATTCAAATAAAAAGCTAAGATTACGGGGATTCACTCTTGGCATAAGAAGTAAGAATATATTTAACTTTTTATTTTTTTATAACTCAATTGGAATCCTCACACAAAGGAGGTTCCAACCGGAAAATATAGCAATTAAAGTTCATTATCATTTATATATTGATTAGTATTTATTTCTTTCAATTATTATACACCAAATCTTATAAATGGGTTCAAGTATTTATTATATATTGATTAGTATTTATTAATAGTACAAGGAAATGGATACAAAAGAAAAGTATTTTGAACTAAATTCTAACTTTCTAATTACATTCTTTAGGCATAAACAAGCCACCTATTTATAGAAAAACATGGATAAATCGAGACAAATTTGGAGGGAACCACTTGGTTGATGAAAGTCAAGAATGGTGGCAAAATAATTTGCATTCATTATCACTTAGGCACCCACTTGATTATCCAATTTGGAATTGATGTGATCCGAATTAGCTGTCACTCAAAACATAAAAGTTGTAGATAAGTCTCTTATCTTTCCAAATTGAGTGATCTCATATGTATTAGATACGTATTTCTATAGTTATGGGCCAAATACTGATAACTGTTCAAACTGGGCCTGTACTGCAGATCAATTCTGTTCTAGGCCAATTTTCACCCTCTAAACACTCGAATTTCCAATGCTTTGTGAAATACAATATGTTAGCGCATTGAGTCAACTCTGCACAGGATTAAGAATCACCTCAAGTGGATCTTTAGGTAGAAAGTTATGCCTATTTTACGGAACCTGCCATAAAACAGTTATAAGATAATTAAGTACAATATTGTAAACATACTTAAGTTAAGAAAATTAAATACACTAGTAATACAAAACAATCATGTAAAACTCTTATTAAATGTGTAATTTCAAGTGTTCATCACATATAAATGGTCGTTTATTCTAAACGAAATATCAAAACTTTGAGTAAAATAAGTATAAATTAAATGACTATTTTTCCCCTATCAAACTTTTCCAAACTTAAAACATTACTCGTCCTCAAGTAATAAAAGTAAAAATCAAGAGAGAGAAAACAAGTGTTATATGATGCGATATTTCTATATCTTAAATTAAGTGTAAGTATACACTATCGTATGCAAGTAATAAAGAGACTAAATAAGTCGGATGTCAAACCCACAGGGATAATTTCTTCTTTTTAACCAATTACTAAAATTATGTCTTCCTAATAATTATTCAGAAAAATAAAAATCTAAGAATGAATGTAGAAAATATAAAAGCAAAACACAATGTAAAGAGATTTAGGTGATAACAATATAGAGAAAACCTAGGATTAATACTATCCCTCAATATGCTTTTTAATGATTAACCTTCTAATATTTAACTCACTTAGTCTTTGTTATTGATCAAGAAACTAATATATTTACAAGCCTTTTCCAAGGTCATGCAAGTACACCTTAATTTACCAAATACCTATATTCCTATGATACTTGTAATAAATTAAGATTCATTAAGATTAGGTCTTATTGATCATACATGCCAATTAGGTATATTCCTATCCTAAGTTGAAACTTGCATATGCAACATTGAATGTTACTCTACAATCATGCATCAAATTACCTAGGTCTAAATATTATGATTCCTCTTTCGAGTTTATCAATAATATTACCAACTCATTCACCATATATTGGCCAGATATATTGAAGCATTAAGATCAAGTAATTTGAATATCAAAGAACTAAGTTTATTAAATATTCGAAAGATATGACAATTAAGCACACATTGAGTTCAAGTATTAACCCTAGAAAATAAGTTTAGCTCATGGCTACAAGAGAACAGCAGTAAAAATAATAATAAATCATGATACAATTAATAGCAAACCGATATAGACGTCGAATTTGTCTTGATTGCGCTGCCTAAGATACGATTGATGCCGAAGAACACCTTGAATCTCTCTCTAAAGTTGCTTCAATTAAACTTCTATTGCTCTCCAAGACTCATGCTCTATATTTTTTGTGTTCTTGAATTGCTCTAGGTTGTTCTTGGATTCTCTTTGAAGGCTGGGAACGAGTGGCTTTTTATAGGGATTGATATGAGTTTAAAATTCTCAATTCTCGTCGGACTAGGACTCGTGCTACAACTGGGGTGCTATACAGTTGTCGCTGGGAGGACGCGTGAAAAAGGCTTCACCGCTGGAGCGGCGGGTTGATAGCGTTAGGGCGCTGTCTTGTCGCTGGCGCAGTGAATGTTTGGCGCTGAGGCACCAGATGCAACTTAAACAGGTCATTTTTCTTATTTCGATCACTATTCTAGCGCTGAGACGATAATACTCGTGGCGCTGGGGCAATGGACACATACTTTGAAAACTTTGCATTTTAGTCCATGTTTTCTTTAAATTTCATTCAAGTCTCTATAAATAACAATAATGCACATAAATAGTCATTTATTCTCATAAAATAATAAAATATCAATAATAAAAACATGAAAAAATATATGACAATTTTGCCCTTATCATTATAATTGACTCAATATCAAACAGAAAAAAAAACACATGCCAAGTTAGTAAGATAACCAACATGATTCTCTCAAAACCTGTTTAAATGGCACAAATCCTAAAGTAGATAAATAACCATTTATAATTCTAATTTTCTCTATTTAGTCCCTCATTCTTCCTTAAAGATAATCACCATATGTGTGTATGTGTGTGCAAGCAACAAGTAATTGCTAAAACTATACCTTGATTTACTTAATACTTATGTTCATACATGAAAGACGATGTCTCGGCATTTAATTTATATAATGACACTTCCAAGGGCTTGTCTTTTCTATCACTGCCCACTAATGTAGAAAATCACATACCTAGTGATCTATTTACGACTTGACTTGTAACGTGGAATAAAAAGGATAAATCATTTGTAGTTTAAATCACACCATGAACACTTAGACTTTACCTAGAAATCTCTTAATCTTCTTTTTCCTTCAATTATCTCTTATGGCAAACTTATTATTTTTTCCATCTTTTTTTTCAACCTTTATTTTTCAAAGAATTTCTTCCTTTTCTTAAGCTAAGGGTGTTTCTTTTAATACCCCCAAACTTAGGTTGACAAATACTACCTAAACTTATTTTCTTGTAATACCCTTTATAACTACAACCTCTTTTCTTTCAAGAGTATTTCTACGCAAACTCAAGGTTTATGGTGTGATGGGTAAATTCCGGACAACAAATTTTAAGTCTTGGGTTTGTGATGTGGTTAAATAGAAAAAATAGGTAATTAGGCTCAAATAGAGCAGTAGGGATAAATTTACAATATAGTTTAGCTGGAAGTGCTCAATCGGTCCAAACATGGCCAATATCATTTTTCTATTTATATGTTTCTCAGAATTTTGCCTCAAGTAGTAATTAAATACAAGTTTTAGAGTGACGGTCTTCGAGACTGTGGTGTACTCTTTAAAGTATAAATATCTCTAAGTAATAGTTATAACTATTCATGCTTATAAAGTCCTCGAAAAAAAATGGTGATTATAAATAAGGTTGAACTCGTTCTAAATTTAGATAACCAAAATTGTCTCAAGTATCTATCATTTCCTAAAGATTTGTGAAAAATAAATACAGCCATATATTCTAGTTTTTATCATAGACTAATGATCATCTTAACAACATTTAAAAACTAAAACAAAACTTAACCCACAAGATAACCAATCAAATTATTCAGCAAAAATAAACACAAGACAATATTTTCTACTCCCAAAATTAAATTAGACATTGTTCCTAATACTAAAAAACAAAGAATTGAGCGTACAAGACTTTCTTAGTAAGTGAACTTACAGCATTATAGTGTTATGTCTCTTGGATGTGACTGCGATTTCCTTTGCTCTAAATGCTTGCAAAAGCTTGTGCTACTTCCTTGAGTGATTAAATTGTTGGTTTATTCCTATAAGAAAAGAAACTAAAGTAATTAAAATTTAAACTTAAATAATGCTATAAGATTAAACTGCATGTTAACGATCTCACATTTATGGAACTTCAATCTATGCCATGAGAATTTTTGTAGACGCAGTTTTAACCACCTTGATTTGAGCCTTATCAGAAATATTTTAATCTTAGACTGAAATATTACACCTCATTCGTCTGTATTAATCTGCATCTCTATTATCTTGCCATGCCCTTTCTTCTTCTTTAACTCGCACGTTTTCATATAAGCTTGTTGTTGAAGAGCTTCTATCACTTTCTATTTATAAGGTGGTAGGGGATCTTCAGGAATTATCATGTTAACCTTGAAACAATAAGATATCGTATTAAAAAATTATTGATGTTCAATGTTCTTCTCTTGGAGTCTTTGTGAGAAAGATGGTAGTAGAATGTATGAACTGTCTTTACTTTGAAGTGCCACTAATTTCTTTTCTTCTATAGTTGATTTCTCTTCTATCTTTGTTGCTCTATCATGGCTTTCATTGAGTTGAGATGTTTCAGCAACTATTGGCAGTTCTTATTTACTCCTCAAAGTGATTTCTTGGGATTATTCCTTATTTTCTTTTTGAATCACATCTATATTGTTAGTCAGTGGGCCTTATGGATGATTGTTTAATGATGCTGTTATTTGGCCCACTTGAATTTTTAATGTCTTTAAAGAGGCTGCTTGTACTTGAAAAAGGGCATCTGTTTGCTTCATGTACTACATAAACATCTCTTTTAGGCTTGGTTTCTTTTCAATTTACTGTTGAGGTTGTGCTGGTATGCTATGAGGGTCTATCCAATTCGAATTATAGAAGTTAGTGTATAGATTATGCTACTACTGTTGATATTTCTCCATGTAGTGCATAGGTTTCATGCATTGGACATTTGGATGGTTGTCAAATGACAGGTTGTCTCTTAACAATATTAGGTCCAATGGCATTTAAATTTTTGGATAGCAAATTAATTTGTATAGCTAGTGAGATCAGTACCCCTTCATTATGTAAACCTATGATTATTCTTGGGGTTTTTCTTTCTGCTGGCCATTGGTAGTTATTGGGTGCCATCTCCTCAAACAGTTTATACACTTTGTCAGTTGACTTATTCATTAACGTTTCACCCGCTAAGGCATCTATTATATTCCTCAATTACCCCATTAAGAAATTATAAAACATCTGCACAAGTAATTACTTTGGAATCCCATAATGTGGACATCTTCTCAGTATATCTTTGTATAGCTTTCATACTTCATAAAATGTTTGAGTCATACTGAATGAAAAAAATGGTGTCATTCCTCATCCTTGTTGTATTGGTAGGTGGAAAGAATTTGGATAAGAATTTTTGGACCAAGTTATCCAACGTTGAAATTGATCCTAGTGGTAGTGACATCAACTAACTCTTCCCCTTGTCTCGAAGTAAAAAAAAAAATATCCGCAAATGTGTTGCATTATCTGAGACTCCATCATATTTGAACAAATCTCCAGAAAATTTATTATATGTTCATTTGAATCATCGTATAGATGTCTACTGAATCGAACTGAGTTTTTCAGCATTCGAATTATTTCCAATTGAATTTCAAAGTAGCTGGCATTTATCATTGGTTGGCATATACTGGGTTGAATGCTGCTAATCATTGGGATTGAATAATCTATTAAAGATCTATGTTTTATCGCTTGCCGCTAAAATTAAAATTGATAGGCCATAATATAACTCTGAAAGGTATCCTAAAAAAATAAAATAAAACATAATTGAAAAGCAACTGTACAAAAATAAAAATAAAAGAAAATGAACTATATATAAAATAAATTTTCTAAAGTAAAAACAAGAATGATTGTTATTAATATTGGCAAAAATAAAATATTATACCCAGCAATGGCACCAAAAACGTGATACGATATTTTTATAACACACAATTAAGCGCAAGTATATGCTATCGTAAACAAGTGATATAGGGACTCTAGGAGTCCAATTTTAAACACACATGAATAATTTTTATTTTCTACCAAGTACTATGTAACACTCTAGGCAAATCTCACATCGCAAAGGTATGAGAGAGATGCTGAGTTTATAAGGGGTGATCCACGCTTTAATTGACATGACGCGTTTTTTGTGAATGACGCTTGCCTGAAGCCCAAGAATAAAACCATGTGGGTATGGACCTAAAGCAAATAATATATTGTCAAGTCTGGGTTGGGTTATGATAGATGATATTAGAGCCACTTTCGGTGTCTTATTGGGTGGTGATGGGACAAACCTCAGCGAGGACACTGAGTCCTTAAGGGGGGTGTATGTAATAGCCTAGGCAAATCCCACTTCGCCAAGGACGGGAGAGATGTTGGGTTTATAAGGGGTCATCCACACCTTAATTGGCAAGACGCATTTTGGGTAAAGGATGCTCGCGTGAAGCCTGGGAACAAAACCATATTGTCTTAAGCCAAAAGTAAACAATATCTCATTCGATGTGGGTTGGGTCATGACATACTAAAATTATATCTTTCTTGTGATTATTCAGAAAAAATCAAATTTTAATTTGCAATAAATAAAAATGCATAAAGTCAATGACACAACTTAAGTAAATAAAAAATATAACAATATAGAGAAAGCTTAGGGTCAATTACTATCATTTAAAATATTTTATAAAGATTGATCATTTTAAAATTAATATCATTCAATTCTTATTATTGGTCAAGACACTAATATATTTACAAGCCTCTCTCAAGGTCAAGTAAGTATATGTCAATTTACCAAATATCTGTATCTCTATGGTAATTGCAATAAATTAAAATTTATTAAAAACAAGTCTTATTGACCATATTTGTAAATCTCTCTACAATCATGCATCAAATTATCTGGGTCTAAATATAATAATGTCTCCCTCAAGTTTATCAAAGTATTACCAAATCAATCATAATATTGATGAGATATTATGAAGCATGAAGAGAAATTACTTTGAATAATAAAAAATTAAATTTCAATAAATATTTAAGAGATCCAACAATTAAGCACACATGTTAAGCTCAAGTAATAACCATAGAAAAGAAATTAGTTTATGATAACAAGAAAATTATAGCTGCGAAATAAAATAAACATGATACAACCAAAAGTAAATCAGTATGAACGTCAATTTGCAACTGGTTGACTAGCCAAAGATCTGCCAGAAATCTCTTTCTTCTCTTGAATTCTAATTATACTCTAATTGCTCTTTTGGCTCAAGAGAGCTTTGAGTGGTGTGTTCTCTAAAAGCTGGGAATGAATGGCCTTTTATAGGGGTTGATTGGAGCTTGAAAATCTCAATTTTTGTCAGGTCAGGATTTGTGCGATCGTAGGGGCAAAAATATGTTGTCGCTGGGGCAGTACGCCTATATGCCATGATTGCTACAGTGGTGGAGATATAGTGTTGAGGCGTTAGCTTTTCGCCAGAGCAATGGCGACTTGGAAAGGTCTTATTTTGAATTTTCTTATTTTGTCTCGAGTCCAAGTGCTGGAGCGAAAATTCCAGATTTTGAATATTTTTCATTCAAGTCCCTAGTTGTTGCTTTATTTCACATCATTGCTCCAATTTTTCATCTTTGTTTTAGTCCGAACCTATAAATAAACAATAATGCATACAAAAAGCCACTTATTCTCAATAAAATATCAAAACTGTGATTAAAATAAGAATAAATTAAATGACTATTTTGTCCTTATCAATTGCCTCATAATTAAGCTCCTTAAATAGCTCATGATAATCACCACGGGGAATGCTGGATAGGTTAAAGTAGCAGTTGATAGTTTTGCCTGATATATCCACATATTGTCCCTGAACAAAAGCTTTTAAGTTTTTATGTTCTTGATTGGTGGCGTAGAATTCCTGTACACTTGTAGAATTGTTGCCCCTGGTTGGGTACAAAGTTTTTATTATCCCCTCTCTTCTATGATCTAAGTAATACTGGAAATTAGCCGGCAGTAATCTTGAAACCCCACTTAGGAATTATAGTCTACTTGATGATGAATGAGGTGTGGGTTTCGAAAGCCTTTTTGAAGACGGACTTTAATGTGTCATAAGTAAAAGATTATGATGTGGCAGATTACTTTCATGAACCTTTACGAGCCATAGAGTAATGCAGTGTCAAAATCATCATTAATTCAATCACATCATCATTAAAATGGTGTCAAAACCAAGGAGTTTCAATGATATCAACACCACAATATCACTATTCAATCAATACCACAACACTAAAATTATTATCTCTTTACACAACACTATAATGCAACACATATAAACACTGCAATACCACATTGTAATTATAACAACACCATAATAACCTCAATTACTTCCCAATCCCAATTAAACTACAAACATTTCTCAACAATCGATCCAATTAACAATTCAACCATGTAAATAATGTCAATAAACAAGTCTTAGATAAAAATAATGAATATTATAAGCATAAGAATTATAAATTGACAATATGACTATTCATCCCCATGTATCAGAGGCAATCTTTTAAATGTAAGCAAAACAACATCAATAAGTGTAATATATGGAATACTATGCAAAACTCTAATCATGTTTATTGTTCTTATGCCTAATTCCTTAAAAACAAGTTTAAAAAATAGGTACCTTACAACCAAATTCAAAAATAGGGTTTGTTGGTGTTCTTAGAGGATTTCGAATCTTGGTGAGTGATTTTGTGGTTGAGTCGTTATTTAATTGTATGTGGGATGTGTTTTTTGTCTTAATAAGAGTGTGGGTGTGATGTAAACTTTTGTAATTGATGGACTATAGTGATTTTAGGGTTTCAGGGTGCGGTTTAAGGTTGTGAGAGTGTGAGTTATGAGAATAAGGGAATAGGAGCATTGAGGGGTTTTAAACCCCTTTTTTCAAATGACCGTCGCGTCGCTCAGACCTGGGTTAGGTTTTTTTGTACCCAAGCTCCAAACTTGGGCATGCGCTATACTTTCATTAATTGATAGAGTTGTGGCATTAAGATTTTCTCCTAGCAATTTTTTTATAAGGACTTATAACCTAATTCTAAAAAATGAATAAAATTAAAATTAAAATTATGAAATCAAAGGATACTTTACTTGTGTTACCTCATAAGAAGCACTTGATTTAATGTCAATGGCCTGACGTTATGATGCCTCGATTACTTGGAATCAATCAGATCGATGATGACTTTTTGTCGATTGATGTTTCCTCCATGCTAATGCTTGAGGCATTGGCCATTCACTATAAATGAAGCTTGAATGTTTAGGTCTTTGATTTCAACAGCCCCATATGGATACATCTTGGTGATTTAGAATGGCCCTGACCATCAGGACTTGAGTTTTCAAAAAAATAACTTTAAACGTGAATTGTATAGCAACACTCATTTCAAATTATCGCTGAAGTATTTTCTTATCATGCCATTATTTATATCTTTCCTTGTATATCTTTGTATTCTCATATGCTTGAAGATAGAACTCATCCATGGTATTGGACTATAGTATTCACTTCTCTCCTACTGTGTAAAGATCAAAGTTTAGGGATTTAATAGCCTAATATGCTTTGTGTTCCAACTTCAAGGTAGTTGGAATGCTTTACAAATAATTAACCGAAATAGAGACATCCCAATTGAGGGTTTTGTATGCAATGAGATATGGCCATAAAGCATCATTCAAGTGTAGTGCCTAATCTTTTCAGTTTGACTCAACCGTATTTTCCAATATCCTTTTTATTTTTTGATTTGAGACTTTCACCTGTCCACTTGTTTAGGGGTGATATACAGTGGTTATCTTATACTTTACCATATATTTTAGCAAGAGGGTCGAGAAGTATTTATTGTAGAAATACGAGCCATCATCACTGATGATCACTCTTAGGGTTCTATATCTTGTGAATAAGTTCTTTTGAAGGAACTTAATTACTACTCTAGTTTT
This sequence comes from Ailanthus altissimus, assembly GCA_946807835.1. Classification (NCBI taxonomy): domain Eukaryota; kingdom Viridiplantae; phylum Streptophyta; class Magnoliopsida; order Sapindales; family Simaroubaceae; genus Ailanthus; species Ailanthus altissimus. The sequence continues at coordinate 16,921,780 of OX327700.1, read as the reverse complement.
ATTTATGGGTAACACTACTGCTTCTACCCTTTCTGAAACGTAATCCACTATTATAAGGATGTACTTATTGTTATAAGATGGTGGAAATTGTCCCATGAAGTCTATCTCACATATCAAAGATCTTTACTTTCAAGATGTTCTATTGTGGCATTTTATGTCTTTTGAAGATGTTCCCTATTTGTTGACATCGATCACAACCCGCAGCTAAGAAATATGCATATTTACATAATATAGGCTAATAAAAACCAGATTGAAGTACCTTTCTGTTGTTTTATTGCCTACAAAATGTCCACCATAACTAAATACATGACAGTGGTATAAGATGTCACAGATCTCCTACTGAGGTATACATCTTCGAATGATTTAGTCTACACACTATCTAAAAATGATGGCTCATCCCAGAAATAACTTGTATGTCATAGAAGAACTTCTTCTTTTGCTAAAGTGTCAAATCAAGAGAAGTTAGGCCATAAATTAAATAAATGACAATATCAGCATACTAGGTGATCTCAAGATGCTGTGTTGTCAGGAGTTGCTTATTTGAAAAAGTTTCATTGGTTAAGATCTTCTCTTGGTGTTGGTTTGGCGCTTTTAATTGAGAGAGATTATCAGCAACTTGATTCTTAACTTCTTTTCTATATTTGATCTCAATTTCAAATTATTGTAGCAATAGAATCTATCGAATGAGCTTTGGCTTTGTATCTTTATTGTTAATGAGGTATTTAATTGTTGAATGATCCATGAAGACCGTGACCTTGACTCTAATGAGGTAAGCTTAGAACTTTTTAAAGAAAAAGAGTACTGTAAGAAGTTCTTTTTCTGTGGTGCTGTAGTTAGACAATGCCCATTAAGAGTTTTGCTGGAATAGTAGATGAGTGAAAATATTTCTCCCGCCTTTGTCCTAGTACAACTCTCATAACTATATCACTTTATCATACATGACCTCAAATGGTAAATTCTAATCTGGCACTGTGATGATAGGTGTAAAAGTGAGCTTCTTTTTCAAAGTTTTAAAGGCCTCAAGGCATTCTTCATCAAAATAAAACTACACATATTTCTCCAATAAGTTGCATGAGGGTTTGGAGATCTTCTAAAAGTATTTTATAAATCTACATGTTTAAGAAAACTCAACCCTCTTTTTATAGTAGTAGGTTACTCATTTGGACCTTTTATAGCCTTGAATACATTGAATGTTACTTCTTCATTCTATACTCTCATAGTTAATTCCTCTTTTTAAACATTAATAAGTGTTCTTCCTGTGGCTAAGAATGGTCTTCATAGTATAATGGGTACTTCACGTTCCTCCTCCATGTCCAGCACTATTAAATCTACAGAAAAAATGAATTTATCAACCTTTACCAGAACATCTTCAATAATACCCTTTGGGTAAATAAGTAAACGGTCAGCCAGTTGCAAGGTGATATTTTGTATGTTCAGCTTTCCCTAAACCTAACTTCTTGTAGATGGATAATGGCATTAGATTGATGTTGGCACCTAAATCACATAAGGCTATCCCAACGAATTGTTGCTTAATTGTGCAAGGTATAGGGAAACTTCCTAGATCTTTCAACTTAGGCGGCAATTTCTTCTATAATCACTATATTTTTTGGTGAGTTCTATAATTTTAAAATCTGCCAGTCTCCTCTCTTATATAGGATATCCTTCATAAACTTCACATAACTAGGCATTTATTCAAATGCATCCACAAAATGTGTGTTAATATAAAGTATCTTAAATATATCCAGAAACTTTGAGAGCTGCTTATCTATCTTATGTTTCTGTAGCCTCAAAGAGAATGGTGGATATGGATAAAGAGGTTGTACTACATGTTTTTGTTGATTTTTATTGTTATTTGCTACTGCATTTGTACATTTCTGTGTTTCAAAATTGGTTTTTGCACTTTTCTGCTGTTGTGCATCACGTTCTATATTATTTTCAGAACCTTTCTTCATTTCTGCACTATTTTTTGCATCTTTCTTTGCATTATTATTCCTTTCTGCAATGTTGGATTGCAAATCTTTATCACTTCTTAAAGAGATAGCTTTGCACTACTCTTTATCATCTCTTGAATTAGCTTTAATATTGCTTGGTAAGGTTCTTTAAGGTCAGTTATTTAGGGCTGTGTCAAGTTGCCCTATTTGAGTCTCCAAATTCTTAAATGATACATAATGATTTTATAGAATGGCATCATTAGATTTTAATAATTCTTGAACATATCTTTCAAAGCTGGCTTCTTTTCTTGTGGTCGATAAAATACAAAAGGGTTTGTTGGTTTAAATGGCTATCTTTGGTAGTTACTCCAAGAGAAGTTCAGATGATTTCGCACCTCAAATTATAATAGTTTGAATGTGGATTATTTCGCCGCCTATTATAATTTCCCATATAACTCACTAACTCTATACATTACCCATTCATATGGTTGTCACCACAAAAGTCACAAGTTACATCCTGAGTCTTGATGGCATTTATAGCATCAAACTTCTTTAATAATATGTTGATTTGTGTAGCCAATACATTGAATGCATCAATGTCATGAACTTGCAATCTTCTTCGGTGTAACCCTTTCAGCAGGCCATTAGTAACTAGTTGATGCCATCTCTTCTAGCAAATCATATGTATAGTCTATAGACTTATTTATTAAGGCCTCTCCAATAGCAACATCTACAATGGTTCTTAAATGTCCTACTGATCTATTGTAGAATATTGGACTAATAGCCATTTCAAAACTTCATGATTAGGACACTTCTTCAACATATCCTTGAATCGCTCCCATGCTTTATATAATGATTCGCCATTAATCTAAAAAGATGAGGTAATTTCATGCCTCATCTTTGTAGTATTTGCTGGTGGTAAAAACTTTGCTAGAAAATTTTACGCTAAGTCATCCCATGTCGATATGGATCCGGATGGTAATGACATCAACCAACTTTTAACTTTATCCTTCAATGAGAATGGTAATAGTCTAAGTCTAATGGCATTGTCTAAGACTTCCTTATATTTAAATGTAGAAAATTTACAATATAGATGTTGGAATCATCATTTGGAGCACCGTTGAACTGTATAAAATCCTTTAGTATTTGAATAGTACACGGCTTAATTTTAAAGTTGCTTGCATTAATGGTCAAGTGCCGAATAGTAGAATGAATCTCCTCTGTTGTAAGAACAGTATAATTATTTAAAGTTCTTTACTCTACAATAGGCTATTGCACAGGATTATTGATGTTTTCTTCCATATTTTTGGATTGATATTGTTCACGTTGAAGCCTTCTTTGATCTTTGGATAAAAAAAAGTCAAATCTGCACTTTTGGTTCTTCCCATGAACTGTTAAAATTCAAAACAAATAAAAGTAAATTATACTAAAAAAAATCTAAATTAAAAACAGAATAGATTGATATTAGTATTGATATAAGAATGGATAAAAATAGTCCCTAGCAAAGATGCCAAAAATTTGATGTGCGAATTATAACTAAACATAAGTGCACGCTATTCTACCAAGTAATATATGAATTAAGTACAAGTATTGTTCCCAAGAGATTTATTTAATCTACTTTTTTCAATCAAATACTAAAATTAATCTTATTTAACTTTTATCCAAATAAATCTAAAGATGAATGTTTATCTCAATAACAAATTGTTGGCTAGACTCTAATCTCGTTATAAGCCTCTATTGATAGTCAAAAAATTATATTACACCCTAATAATTACTTATATGTGTATGGCAATCGGAATAGAATGTAACTTATTAAGAACAACTCTAATCATGCCATGCATGCCATCTAGTTATATGTCTATCCTACATAGAACTCAAAGCTGTTACTCTATGGTTATGTATCAATCTATTATAAGCTAAACAGATAAATTCCTCTTTCAAGTTCATTATGGTTCATTGATCAATCAAATATAAAGAAGCATTAAACACAAGATAAAATGAATCAATCTAATTTATTGAGTTCATAAACTAAAAGAGTCAATAATATCCAACTACATATTAGGTTCAAAAGTCTAATCCTAAATCAAAAGAATTTAGTTCATAATGAAACTAAGAGTATCAAAGAAAGTAATAAAAAAAAATCAGAATCAAGGCCATAATAACAAGAGAAAATGAGAAATAACACAGAGAGATGCCTTGGATTGGTTTTTTCTTTCTCTTATCTTGATGCACAATTCCTGATCTTTAATTCTTTATTTTGATCTCTTATTTTGTGTTGTGTTTTTGTTTCTCTATGTTGCCTTTGATATTCTCTGGTTTTTGGCTATGAAAATGAGTGTTTTCATAGCTCTTCATAACTATAGGGACGTGTGACTTTAAATTCAAGTTGTATTATAAGTCTTGCAAAGTGGGAATTTTAATTGCATAAGCGTCGCGGCACTGGGTAGTAGGTGCTGCAGTGCTGAGACCTAGAAAATAACTCTTGATAATCTCTAGCTCGGTACAGTGGTACTAGCTGATGGGTACCGCGGAGCTCAACTCACTGACTTAAGCACTATAGTGCTGCCCTAGTTTTTTCAGCTCCTTAATTTTTCATCTAATTTCTCCAGTATCTTCACATCGTGGGTTGTAAATCTATATTTGATGAAAAACTTCAAATAAATATCCAAATACTTATGAAGAGCCATCTAAATCTGAGATGATAAAAATAATAAACTATATAAACCATATCAGCAGGCTCTAGTATAGCTTTAGAAAATCGACTCATAGCCTCAGTAGATTCTAGTATAACTTTAGAATTGGAAACTTAGAGGAAGGTTTAGCCCTCTATCTCTTAGCAGCAGAGGGAGTTTCCACACCCTCGAGTGCATCCTTAAAAACCCTTTTCTTTGTCTTTAGGGTTGGTGTCTTCTTTGTCCCAATTATAATAAACCCATAACACATCTAGAAGGTCTTCCATGGAGGCTTAAAGATCTGCAACACAATGAATAGATGTTAGAGTCCATGCGACACGATAATAAAATTGAAAGAAACCAAAAATCATGATTAACCTACCTTTCTCCATAAAGACAATGATGATTAGAAAGGCAACTACTTTCATAAAAAACTCTACAAACTTAGTTCCTCTTACAAAAGTAGCTGGTGAAGAAAGATCTGGAGTATATGTCGACTGACCAATAACTGAAGGAACATTGGTTGAAGGAACGACTCTAAAAGGATTTGTCAATTCTGGAACTTTATGAGCAATAAAAGAGAAGTAGGAAGAACTAAATACAAGGATCTAGCAGCATCTTCAGGTTCCTCACTTGCATCAGAGAAGAAATCAAAATCTAAGAAAGCATCAATTAAGCAAAAATTCATAATCTCAACCTCCAAAGAGACTCTAATGGCTTCAACACTTACAACTACATAAAATTTTAAAGTATCAGAAAACTTAAAGCGATGAAAATTAGTAAAGGAAAGAAAAAGATGAAAAATAATCACTCATATTTATCAAAGAAGAATCCCTTAGAAAGTATAGTACCTGTAGAAGTCCCTACCTTTGCATTCTTCATCATCTGAAAAGAACAAGATATCATTAGAAAGAAGCTGATAGAACATCATGTAGGTAAGAAACACTTGTACATAAAAATAGGGGACTCTTCTATGATTCTAAGGTTCATAGAAAGTCAAGGTCCATGAACCATCCTTCATCGTTAGGGCATAAGAAAGATGGCACACCTTGAGGAGAGTGGCATATCTCAGAAATAGATTTGTGAAAAACATGTGTTTTATGGGAAGGATACTTTTTCTAAAAATATTTTTTTCAAGAACCTTTCACTCATTGGAATTAAAGGAAAGGTTAGGCTATTCTTCCAATTATAGTTTTCAAATGAGGTAGCCACTTTATATGAGTAGCTAGGCCTCTTCCACTCCTCACTCACCATCACAACATACTTCTCAGACGTGACCTTTTCATCCTCAAAGTCACTTAAGAACTTCTTCTCACCTTTTCAGGACCAATGGGAGTTTATTTTATTTTTTTGCATAGAGGTTATAAGTCAAAAGCACATCATACAATATAAAGGTATATGGAGGAGGGATCACGTGGTTCAAAAAAGCCACACCGTGGAGTAGGTGAAGAACATTTGAGTGAATCTAGAAAGGGGGACGATCTGGTAATGTACAAGAATTTGTCAATAATATGAGGTATTAGAAAATGGAAGCAAAGAAGATGCCCTCAGAAAAAGAGTGAGTTTCCCTAGTCTTACAAAATAGATAGCACTATGTGTTCATTGGTGGGAAGGTTTTGAATCTCCACACTCTGAAGAAACTAGAATGTCATCTTTAACTCGTCCAAAGATCACTATTTTGTGTCCTTTAAAGATTTCTAGGAGATGGTTTTATGAGTTATAGAATGACAAAGGGACATAAAAGAGCAAGGTATATTTTAGGGATTTCAAATTAAAAATGAAGAAGAAATAGAAAACGGTTGCTGACAATTATAAGTAAGGAAGTAACTGTCTATGTTTGATAGAATTAAACAAAATATATATTTTAATTCTATCAAACATGGTTTATTTAGGAATTGTATGTTTTTAAGTGAATAGAAGACTATTTATGTGCTTAATGTTGCTTTTATATGGTTGAAGCATTAAAGGATGAAAAGTGAAGAATTTGGAGCAAAAATATAAAAATTAGAGTCAAAATAAAAAAATCAAAACTTAATGTTGTAGCGCCAACAAGTCATCACCCCAGCGATGCGACTAATTTCATAGCCTAATCTTTAAGGCTCAATGCCCTAGCAATGAGTAGATAATGCGTCAGGATGTTTTTAGGTCTTTTAGAGCAATTTAAAGAACCACTCATTCTAGCGTTTTAAACATTCATAATTAGGTCTTTTAGAGCAATTTAAACAGAGATTTTCGTGTATATCAAGAGAAGCAAAGGATTTTTTAGATCAACCAATTACAAGGCAAAGTTTATAATATCAATTATGGTTTACTTTTTAGTTGTATCATGTTTTAATTCTTTCTAGCCTTTATTCTCTTGTAGCTATGAACTAATTTAATTGTTTAAGGTTATAGCTTAAAGTCAATATGTGAGTTTAATTGTTATATATTTTTTATATATTTTATCAACTCAGTTTTTATAATTCAAACTACTTGATCTAATTGCTTTCAATATTCTTAACCAATTATTGATTGATTTAGGAATACATTGATAAATTTGAAAAAGGCATCCTTGTATTTAGCTTAGGATAATTTTATACATGATTACGAGTTATTGTAAGTTTTAGTATAGTATAGGAATATACCTATATGGTATGTATGGTTAAAAAGACTTGAACTTAATGAGTTTAAATTTTATCAGGTTATCATAGGAATATAGGTAATTAATAATTTAAGATATCTTCACTTGACTATCGAAAGAGACTAGTAAAGAAGTTAGTATCTTGACATAATAAAAATGAGGGATTAAATATTAAAGAGTAGCATATTTAGAAAAATACATTGAGGGATAGTTATAATCCTAGGCTTTTCTCTATCTTGTGTTTCTAGTAAATTGTTTAGTTGTAAAAATTTTAGTTTAATTTCATTCGTAACTTTAGTTTTAATTTTAATTACAAAGGAAGTATTGATTTTCTAGATAAAAATAAGAAGATACAATTTTAGTAGGTTGAAAATACATATTAATTCTCTGTGGATACAACATCCAATTTTACATTGTATTACTAGTTGCAATACGTATGCTTGCATTTAAATTGTGCTCAGAAACAACACAACAAGTTTTTGGCACCATTGTCAAGGAACTTGTTGTGATTTAAAGGCATAAACATCACCTGCATTCAAATAGATGCAACTGCTGAAAGCAATAATGCCCGAAAGAAGCAAAAAATTAAAAACTAATCACGTGGCGCTCATTGGTTGGAAAGTCTAGTATTGTGCCCTGAAAGCTTCTTCACTAAAAGACACTTCTTCACTTATTGAGGGAGGCATCTATTAGACCTATTTTCAACAAGCCTAACTAGTTCGCATATTGTTGGCCCACACTTTAAAGAAGGCAACCCCATTTCATTATTTTAAAGGGCGCAACCTGCATAAACAGGCCTAAAGGTGTAATGAGAAGACAGCACAAAATCAACATCAGGCCCAAGAAAAATAGGTAACCTAGATCTAATGACTCGCAGACTTCTAGAAAAGGGTAAAAAACTTTTAAGGATGTTGGGAGCAAATCAAACTATAAATATTATTCTGACTTTAATTGATGAATGGTAGTATTTCATGAAGAAAGACTTCCAATAAAGTAGATGAATCCCACTTAAGCTATTCTTTTAATTAAAATAACTAATAACAGATGAATGCATGAAGAAAAGCACAATATAAATTAATTATAGTTTAAATAAATATACGTTACATGGAATTTCATATTTTGAAAAGATTTAAACTCATACCTTATAAAAATAGGTAATTAAACTATGATTACAGATAATTATTCGTTCATACATATAGCGCACTGATGAGTGCATTTTGTATCTATTGTTTTGAACTCCTAAACTTAGTAATTGCTTAATTTGAATAAGAAAATATTGATTTTTTTTATATATGTTAATGTTATTTTATAGGTTTTAAGTTAACGGAGATATTTGGAATAAAACGAATCCAAGGAAAATGTGCAAAATCAACAAAAGATAAACAGTGATCAATAAAATAAAGAATACCCATAAATAATACCGTTCAAGAGTAATATTTATAAACAGTGCTAGAAGTAAAAATCCCAAGTTTGGCACTTGGCGCCAATTTGGGTAGAATGCTTGGTGCATAGGCTTTAATTTGTGCATCCTTAAGAAGAATGCTTGATGCTTAGGTGCTGCCAATACCCTAAATCTTTTTTGAAGTTTATGCCCTAATTTTAAAGCCCAATTTTTGGAACCTATATAAAGAAGATTATAAGCCTCGTTAAAAATGAAGGAAGGAGTTTGAAATTAAAGAGAGAATTAGATGATTTTAGAGTGAGAAAGTACTTTAGAGCTTGCATTCTTGAAGATTAAAGCCCCCAAAAAGATATCTCCACTAGTTTTCTTTATTACCTTTCCTGTTTACTTTAGTTTAGAGTTTATATTTGTAGCTTGTGTTGCTTTAAACATGGTTACTCTTGTAATTTTTTTGAATTATTGTGATTTTATGTTTGAACATGGTTGGCTAAAATACTTGTTCTAGGGGCTTGATGTAGCTCTACATTTTACCATATTTGGATATGTTTAGTTGACTAATGATTATTTCTTGTGTTATTCATTTGTGCTTTTCTAGATTATTACTTTTAATTTGATCAGGAGATTGATTAAATGATCTAAACTTGTAGTTTGTATGCTTGAGAAAGATTAACCTATTTGTTAGATTTGGAAAACATGACCTTAGCTTTTATTGAGTTGGAAAACTAATAAAACTTAGGCAATCATTTAAGGGTTGCTTAATGAATGTGTAGATAGATAAAATTAACTGCAATGCACTTACGGTTAATATTTATATGTGTTGGTTTTGCGAACACACGCAATCAATCAATTATAGAAAATCTCTATTTGTTCATACATATAATCATTTGCACATGAGCACCCTTTTTTTCCTATAAACACTAACTTGAACATTAAAGTGTCTTCTTTTATAGAAGGATAGAGGGTGAATCAATTAATTGAAGGAGTAACACGGGGGACAAAAGGTAATTAACCTTGAAGACTCCAAATCAAGGAACTTTAATTATCATCAAAATTAAGGTTAGTATAACCATGTAGGTCAAGAGCATTTGAATTGTATCCCAATGCTATAAAACTATTTTCAATTCATTTTAACAATTTTATTTATATTTAGATCAAATATAAAAGTTCCACTTTTTCTGTTTCTTTATTTTGGGAAAACAATCTATGGATCCTTAAAGTATACCAAAAATAACAAACATACCCCTATTTGAAAATAAATGATATATGTACCCACATCCGTTTGATTTTCTGTTAAAATTACAGTTGACCATTATTGACCTTATTAAATGACTCATTACCCTCAATCGGTGATGACCAATATTTATTGACCAATAAACAATATTAGCAGACTATTAACTAATGTTGACTGACTGTTGACTAGCATTAACCAACCAATGGTCATTATTGACCAATAATTGACTGGTGCTAACCAACCATTGATCAGTATTAAATGATCATTGACTAGTAGCGTATCGACTCAACATGGACACCATCAAACTTTAAATTTTATGATAAATATGATGGTGAGGTTATTTTTGCTAATGGAACATTAGAGGGGCCCAAAATTGAGTGAGTATATCATTTGACAACAACATTATGACGTTGCTTCTTTTCTGTTAATTTGAAACTCCTTTGATGCTTTATTTATAAAAATATAATCACTTTTGTGTAGTTCACAAAATTTGAAGTTTGATAATATCCATAGGGAGTCGATTCAATGTTGGTCAATAGTCGATCAAGATTAGCCACCACCCATTAAGGCAAATGAGTTATTTAATAAGGTCAATAATAACCAACTTCAATTTTAACAAAAAAATCTAGTATATAGGGAAACAAATGTCATTTATTTCAAAACTAGGGATGTTTTTAACATTTTCACTATCCTTTGGCGGTCCATCAATCTTTTTCCTATTTATTTAACCTCGTGACCATTATAAGAAAGGATTTCACAAAATAATGTTTGGAAGGCTTTTGCTTTAGGAATGGTTTGCATCCTAAATCTCCTTATCAAGCACACATTTTTTTTAATAATCAAGTAGTTTTTCAAAATTCTTTTATCCATTTATGAATTTTATAATGATTTCTTATAAATCAATGAGTTTTTTTTTAATGCCCTCATTTTCTAAAACAAACTCACCCATTTTAGAGCTCTCATTAGTGTTCTAAATGGAAGTCTTAGAGATTTTAAGCTCTATTTTAAGAGTTTCTATTTCTTGTTTCAAAATGCTTTCTTTCTCTTCCAATGAAAAGGTTTTCACTTTTTAACACATCATTTTCTTTTTGAAGTTTTTCAACTTCATTTGAAAGAGCAAAATTTTCTTTCGTTTTAAGTAAAGTGTTTTTAGAGGCAAGCTTAGTCATGTCATCATATAGTTTTTGAAAAGTATTATACAACTCATCAAAAGAGCCTTTTTCACATACCTCCCATCAAGCTCGTCAAATTCATTGATCATCTCTTATGCCCATGAGTTAAAGATTTAAGATTTTATATTCCTCTTCTTCTTCATATGTGTATCACTATCATAATTATTGCATATGATATTCATTGCTTTATTCTTTGCCTTCTTGTTCGTGATAAGAGGGCATTCATGAATCTTGTGTCTAAACGTTTTGTATTTGAAGTATATTATACAATTTCTTTGTCTTTTAGTTTAGTTACTCTCTTTATTCACCTTCTTCTCAAATTTCTTTTATTTGCCTTTTTAAACTTGAGAAACCTCTCAAATTGTTTCTGCAAGTATTAAAACATTTTCTTCATCACTTTCATCTTTATTCTCATCATTTCTATCTTTTTTGCTTATGATAGTCAGTAATGTTATTTTTTTTAAAGCTTCCTCTCTTATATCATCCTTTAGTTCAATTTTGTAGTCCATGAGCTTTCCAATTAGGTCATCAAGTGATAGTCTATTTAAGTCATTAGCTTCTTTGATGGATGTAGTTTTTCTCTCCATTGTTTAGGTAATAACCTGAGAATCTTCTTCACTTACTCACTCAAGGAGTGGGTTTTCCCATGAAAGCTTAATTGATTATTGATAGTAGTGAAAAGAATGTACATTTCATGTATGCTTTCATTTTCCATCTTAAAGAGTCCATTCTCCCTAGTTAGTTTACTAATTTTAGACTATTTTATTTGGTTGGTTCCTACATAAACAACTTCTAAGTGTTGCTAAGTTTACATGTCATTTTATAAACAAAAATCCTATTGAATTCCTTTGTACCTCTAGTACATAAAAGTTAGTTCATAGCTTTGGAATTTAGGGTAAATTTTTCTTTATCGGTAGTATCCACTCATTTTAGAGTTTGGGGAACATATAGACCATTCTCAACAATTATTTATAGTTTATAAGTAATGTATTGAAGATAAATTCTCATCCTAACTTTCCAATAGTTATACCCGATTCCATCAAAAAGGTCATCTAAATGTAGAATATCTCTTAACATGCTAGGTTCACTAAGAGTTTTTATGGATCACCTTAAGATGGTTAAATCCTTAAAAGTGAACTAGGTTCTAATACCAAATAAATTTGCAGTTTAGGCAACCCAATATAGGGGTGAATTGAATATCTAAAAACACTAAGTGCAATGTGAGATAAATGTATCACAAATATACTAAATGCACAAGTGATTGAAACAACTACATATAAACAAATAATTAGTGTAGGAAATTAATGAGGATAAGGGAAGAAAAAAATAACACAAGATGTTTAGGTGGTTAAGCACTCTACACGACCTACATCCATGTCTCAAAAAACTTGCCTTGAGGATTTATCTAATCTTGCCTTAAACCAAGACCAAGAATCAACACACTTAACATTCAAGGTGCCAATTAAACCCTTAAAATGGATGAGTAAATCACTCCACTTTCAAAGTGTTTCCCCAAAAATACTTGAATAAACCTAAAGAATTAATACAAAAGCAAATGATACAAACTCCTAAATGATTTAATATGAAGATGTAAGTACACCGAGGCTTAGGGATGTTAAAATTTAATGTTTTTACTAATTTAAGCTACCCTGAATGAAGTACTGCAAAGAAATATAACAAAAGTACTTGTCAGAGCTTGTAACACTTTTCTAGGGATCAAAACACACAATTTGTTTACTAAACCACAAAATCACTTTAGCAAATTGTTGTGGATTTCCTAACGTAAGCGCACGTATTATAACAAGTAATATAATGTTGAATATAAGTATAATTTCTACAAGAAATTGTTACTATATTTTACTAAGTACTAACTTATATCAATTCATAATTTATTCAAACAACCAAAAAAAAAGGTTCAAATTTTAAATAAATAAAAATAACACTTAAAATAAATTTTAAAAAAATTAAAAAAAGTTAAGCTATTGATTTTGTGAAGTCAATGATAAATATAAACCTAAGGTTACCATCTTTACCCTACACTTTACTTAAATTACTAATTACCCTCTTTGAATTAATTAATCAATTAAAATTGTCAACCAAGAATCCTAAATTACTTACACGCCTCTTCCAATGGTCAAATAGAAATATCCCTTTTAATTAATTCACTATATTCCTATGTGAATTAAATTAAGAAAATATTAGTTAAACTTAGGTTCTCTTTAATAGTTGCACATGTCATATAAGTATATTTCTATCTTACATGAACTCATTATAAAGCAATCAATGATGAAATATTATTCTATCCATGGACAAACACTAAAATCTCTTTTTCAAGTTCATAAAGGTTACCTAATCAACCTAAATTGTGATCAAGCTTCTAGAAGCATTAAATAAAAGTTGGAATAAATAATTCATTCATTGAATAATATAAATCAAAGAGGAAAATAGACTTTAAACTACATGTAGAGATCCAATTTCAACCCTAGAAAATAAATCTAGTTCATGATTGAATTATGAATTTTAAAGCACAAAAGATTCAACATCATGAAGAAAATACAATAGTAAGAAGAGAAAGGGAATAGAAATAAAACTAAGTTGCTTTAAAACTCAAATCTTCAACTCCTCTTCTTCTTAAATCTCTTTAATGTTTCTATTCTTTCTAGACTCTTAAAAACTTCTCTCTCTTGAAATTGGCCTTTTGCTCTCTATTTATAGGTTTTACTGTTGGCTTAGGGTTAATTCCCAATTTTAAACATATTTGCGGTTCAAGTCATAGTGGCTAATGCTATAGCTCTACTTCCTACCACTGTGACACTAGACCAATAAAAAGTTTCCTACCACAGTGCTGAGCCTCAAGTCTAGGGTAATTTCTAGTCCACTACAACATTGGAGATATACTTTTTAACGTAGCAATGCTCTGTTTTGACCCAATCTTCCCATTTTTTGGTTGTCTCCTTATAATTTTAACCCGATAGTACTATTAGGCTTCCAACCTACAAAATGGCAACAAAACATGTAAAAGTCTTAATAAAAATAATAAGAATTAACAAATGTTATACTTAAGGAAACTAAAATAATAAGTGTAAAATACATTTATCAAATTGCCCCGAACGTAACAATTTACTAGTCCTTGAGCAAAGAAAAGAAGAAAACTAAAACATAGAAAAACAAAAATGATTTAGTTGAGGTAAAAAAATAGTCTCAACGATTGCATAAAGTTTATAACTCAAGAAAAATGTTAGACACCACAGAAGTTTAGAATTTCAACCTAGGCATTAGCCTAACCCCACATTTGATTCTCTTTGTATATATGCACACAATTATTTTTACCAGCTACCCACACTCGGATCATTTTATGTATATAAACATTCAAAATATTTGTCTCTAAAAATAATTTAATTCAAATATTGTATGTCTGCTTTTCATACCACTCTTCCCTAATATTGATAAACACACAATCAAAATTTAATAGGTCTTTATTTAACTTGTAATGTATGGCTATAATGAAAGTAAGAGGGAAAAAGTTAATGTTCTTCTTAATTTCATACCATTAAAGCACATTCTTCTCTAGGATCATCGAACTCTTCATTTAACTCTCCCAATGATTCTCCTAAGCTTTCCCGCCACCCCCCCTCAACTTTCTTTGTCAAAACTTTGTTTCACAATATTTTCTCCTTTTTTTCAACGTTTAAAAACCAATAAATGACTCTTAATCCCACTCATTTCTCCTATAAATTATCAAATTCACATAATTCACTTGAATGACCATTGTGCTAATGGTGTAAAGGGTGTATGAAAAAGAAATTATTTAGAGGTTAAGGTAAATATGTTATTAACAAATAAAGGGCAATTGTTAGGCTCAAATGGGGTAGCAGAGGATAAAAACATACAAATGTACGCTTGAAAGGCTAAAACGATCCAAAGATAGCCTAGATTATCTCCTCAATTATGTGCAATATAAGATTTCACCTCAAGTGATAATCAAACATGTTCTATAATGTGTTGAGGCTATAAATAAACTTAACATGCATAAACTCTCTAAGTAGCAAATAACAAAATGATCATAATTGTGTGTTCAATGTATTCAAAGAATCAAACATAAGGCAAAACCAACACAAAGATCAAGCACACAAAAAATTGCGATTTATATTGCTTTCTAAGAGTCATATCTAACACAATCAAATTCTTATTATGAAATTTGACCTTAACACAAAAATCCTAGACCTAGAACTAACAAATAAATAAACTACAAAGCAAGAAACTAATTAAGACAATAATAATAATAATAGGTAGTTAAATGTCTAAAACGTGTTCCCTCCCCCATACTTAAAACTGACATTGTCCTCAACATAACAAAGAAAATAAGAAAACTACATACCTCTAACTGTAGAAGCTTTATCTCAATCATCCTCTATATTGGCTTGGTTGTCATTCTCCCGTCATCTTTAATTGGTTATGGAACTAGGTAAACAAGTGATGTTCGATATAGTTTCATGTTGTTGGGAATTGAGTGTGTGACATATAAGTGTATACGTAATTTCAAAAATTACTACACGTAACGGAAACATATTAACATATACACATAATTTCACAAATTTAACCACATATATCACATATATGTTCAAGTATAACTATTATACAATAACTTATACATGATGAACAATTGTATTACTTAAAATAAAATGTAAAGAACACTTACCTAATGAAAGTAGCTTTACAAATTCTTCAAGTCCTTCAACAATCCAATTGAAGAGCTCACCTTGAAGTGAGTTATTGAACAATTCTAGTCCATAACGGTTTGGTGGGATTATGGAGCTAGAAGGGTAGCTTAATTTTATAATTTTCAGCACATGTATTCAAACTCTTTGAACACAAATTATTTGATTCTTAAATGGAGATGGTAAACATTTACATACAACTCTTGTTTAAATGATGGAAATAATTTTCATAGATTAATTAATTTTAGTACAACTCTTGTCTACAATTACTAATCTCTTTCTCCATTTTCATTTATTCATTTTGATCCATTCATGAGAGAAGAAGATGAAGAGAATTTCTTTTTGCTTTTAACACTTGAAAAACACAAAACCAAAACTCTCTCACTTACCTTGAAATTGCTTAACCGAATCATCTCCTCCAAAATGAATGAATCAATCAAATGTTTGCTTAATTTTTATTTTTGTTATTCAACACTTTTTGATAAAACAAAAATAAGTGCTCCACTAATTTAATTGTTGGTCTCCCACTTAAAATTAATTTATTAAGCACTAGAATAATGGCCACCTAAACAAATCATTACCTAACAAATATAATTATTTTAACCATATTATGTAAATAAATGGCCAACATCTAAGCCACTTATTATATTAAAATATGGTGGCCATGATTAATATATTATCATATTATCTAATAATATAATAATAATATCTAATTTAATTATTCAAAACAATGTTGAATAATTACTTGTTACCTTACTAGTTTTTCTTACCAAGGTTAAATGGTAAAACGAAGGTAAAATCAAATCATGGACCAAATTGTGCCATTTGTCAATCATCTTATTAATTAACAACTCTTGTTAATTAACTCAATAATGTACTTAACAATTAAGTCTTGACAAATACACATCCCGAGAGATCCCGAAACAATTATTCTATTTTTGTTGAAATTTACTGGATCGAATTATTCAATCGAATCCGCTACTCTAGTAGGCAACGAGTACACTTCATATTGTGAGACTCTTTAGGTCCACACTTGATTTTTCATATGAAGCTCTTCCATACGTTCGTGAATGATGCCCCACACACACGTTACAGATATTACAAATCAGTACGTTAGACCATGCAAGTTTAGGTTATTGCATATTTGTATAATCCCTCTATAAAATATATCCTGAAAGAGTAGAGATATAGATCATCACCGTCAAATCTCTATTTGCTCAACCATCAACTTATCTCTAGATTTATATTTCCTTAAAACAATATCCACAAACACTTTTGTGATATTATTTATCCCTTCGGAATATATTTTCTGAGGTTTATGCTTATGGCCACAAGACTTTCTAAAATACAATCTTGGAGCATTAGGATATACAACCTACTCATATGAGCTGATGGATTCCATATCTACGCACATCAGACCATACCCAGTGACACACAACAGTTAGACCATGAAAGGTCTTTGACATGTGTGAAACCAAAGTATGGTGAATCACTCACAAGCCCACCATGGCACTCAAGTCAAAGGACCATAAATACTACTCAACTCGGAAGACCTTTCATTGACGGTTTTATGAGATGTCTATTAGAGGTCTTTGAGAGTCTGTTCAATATCCAATCTTCACAGAATGTATGTCTATACGAGCTTCCACTAAACTCATAGTTTGTTAAGACTAACCATCTGAACCATCTAGATATAGACATACACTAATCTATATTAATGGGTTTCACCGATAGACCCGCATCGATGAAATTAGATTAGGAACACTATGTTTGAGAACATATTTGCATAATGACATTTCTTAGCATCATCTACAACTCTTTGCAACTATGTCATTATAAATATATTCTTAGTGATTGTCTCATTTCAGACAAGGCTCTCACTGTTTATATTTTACTAACTCTTAGCACTGATCTAAACGCCTTTAAACCATATCTGAAGTCCTTCAGATCATACAATGTCTGAAACGTTATAAGCATCTTACCATTTATTATAAATAATATTAACGATTTTATTAGAAATGATAATTGTATAAATACTATCATTAAATATTTATACATAATAGGATACATATAAGCATAAATTCCAACACATGTCAACACCAAGTTGAGTGCCACAAATTCACTGAGCAACGGACTGATATGTTGCCCATTATGCACATCATTGTTGATGAGCTTGAAAGTCCCTTTGATGATCATAAAGTTCTCTCTCAACAAGCACAACTTACTAGTCATAGACATATTCTATGAAGACACTGATGGTTGTTGTCCTGAAAAACTACCATCATGATTGCGCCTATCATTTAACCCTTTGATTTAAAGAATGTTATTGAAATCAAATGGGTGAATAGGTTGTAACAACTCATTAGTAGGCTCTTATTTATCATCGGCTTGAGAAAAAAGAGTTGTAGTTAAGGACGGATAAAACAATCTAGGTTTAACATTGCAAATCCCATAAATGATTATCTGATATTTAACTTTGCCTATGTCAATACTCTTGCCTTTCGTGATGGCATAAAGTAGCATATCTCAATCTTTTGTCACATAACTAAAGTGGGATACAAGCATCAATTTAACACCAATGAAATAGTGTCATACTATCCCCTCTTGATCCATAGCACTAACAGGAAAAGAAATTCTTGTGTCCCTAGAGCACATCCACATAGTTCTAGTTTTGTATGGCTTATTAAGTATCTCATCATAATCAGGAGTTGCTGCAAACTAACTATGTTCAATGTTAGATAAGTTATAAAATCTATTGATTGTTGCACTGTTAAATAATATTTCCTTGCCTCTCACCTTGGCCCTTAATTTTTTATGTTTAGCTACATTAGTATAAAATTCTCTAACCACTATAACCACCGTAGAATTTGGTTGATCACAAAAAGTTTTCCAACCCTATAAATTGATGATGTGAAGTATTCTAATGAATTTCTCATCTTGAAGATTAAAGTCCCTTTTTTGAATTAGAGACATTTTTACCACGAAGTCCTTAAATCTTTCAAAAGCAGCTAGAGACACAACATTTTAGTATCATAGGTAGGCATAAGTGCGTGAGTCATTTTACTATACTTATGTGCGATATAAATCTAACAGGTAAAGTTTCAAGAATATTCTCATTAAGGAAGATCACACATAGTACAATTGTTCAACACAAACCATCCAACTCAACACTTACATAGAATTTTGATAATTTCACAAAAATAATGACATGCACTCACCCAAAATAAATAATGCAACCATAGATATTCAGTATCCAACCATAGAATCAACTGAATACAAACTCCAAAACAACCAATCCTCAAAATCAGCTTCAAGATCAACATCAATATGCATAATTTCAATTATCTCTTAACTTAGTATTCAATCAAGACCGATATATTTTTTCCACAAATTCCATAAAAGAATTGTAAGTAATCATTAAATTAGAGAGAATTTGCCTTACTTGATGAAAAATATTCCCAAAAAACAATAATGATGGAAGAGGATGTCATATTTGAGTTCTTTGAATAGGTTTTCCTTCTCAAATTAGGGTTAATTCTCAATTTTAAAAATAATTTACAACTCAAACCATAATAGCCAATTTTGTAACTCTATTTCAAAGTTGTGGTGTTGGCTTGATAAAACTTTCCTATCGTGGCACTGATATTCATTATTACAACACTGAGCCTTGGGTCTAGGGTAATTTTTGGTCTACTCCAACACTGGAAATCTACTTTTTGATGTTGCGGCACTCTATTTGACCCAATCTTACTAGTTTTGCCTCGTTTCCTTAGAATTTTAGCCCGATAATACCATTAGGCTTCAAACCCACAAAATAATGATAAAACACATAAAACTCCTAATAGAAATGCTAAGAATTAACAAATATTAGATGTAAGAAAACTAAAATAATAAGTGTAAAATACACGTATAACAAACTGTACGACTGTTTTTGCAAACCACACAAAATATTTTGTTCATTTTTAAAATATAATCATTCACCCAAAATTGCACGACCAGTACTTAAACTGCACAGTTGGTTTACAAACCAATTAGAACCAATTTGAAATTATTTTGAGGAAATACATTCTTTGAAAACAAGTTATGAAACTGCACCAAAACTGCATGGAAATTTTGACAGTTCTCAAAACCACTGCCACTTTGATACTTTTCAATTTGATCATGCTTGAATAATTTAGTTATAACTTATTGTAGAAAACTCCAAATTGACTTTTGATAAATTCTTTAGAAATGTAGTAGAATAATCATTCTAACAATATAAAGATTATGCTCAAATCTTTTCTAATGCAATGCCTCTATAATTCCATAAATGCTCTTCTTTTTTTTGTTAAAAAGTCTTCCTCAAGTAATCTTTAAGTCTTCATGAGAACTTTACTTGTTCATAATTTACCTCACTTATGCACTTAAATCAATATCAGATATATTATTATCAAAAAATTATTTTATATGATCTAAGGTAAACAATTTTTATAAGAAAGAAGTCAACGAGAAGCAAAAGCCATATGAAAATATTGTAGCAAAGATTCTATGGGAGAGGTATTGATGAAACTAATCATTTAAGGACCTACATGGATAAATGTCATAAAAGGAGGAAAAATAAATTGAGCAAAATGAAATGACGAAATGCGAAATTGCATTAAAAATTATATAAGATTATAAGAGGAATACAAAAGTAAAGACCAGAAGCTTTGATCAAGAAGTTATAAGGGAAATAATTGCATGTGCAATTATCAAACACGAGTACCTTTTGGATATAATGTCGCATAAAGGGTTTAGATAGATATTAACATCCTTTAATCCACTATCGTAGAACATAACTCGTAATAGTAAAAAAAAAAAGAAATTACTAATTTGTATAAGTTTGAAAAGGCCAACAATATGAGTTTTTTAGAATGTCTTCAAATTAGGACTGTCATTACAACGAATATGTGGATGGTAGATGTACAAAACGAAGAGTATATTGTAGTTATAGCACATTTTATGATGATACTTGGGCTCTGTAGAGTTAAGTTTTGAGGTGACTTCTTAAATTTTATTTAAAATATAAAAAAGTTCGTATTAAATGTTAATTATGCATTGCTTTGAAAATATGTTATTCTTTTTTCTTAATTATTATTGTAGGTTCATACATTTGTAACATCTATACACTGGTCAAACACTTTGATTGTTTATTTTGTGGAACTCAATATTTGAGCATAAGGTGTCTTCAATCACTACTGAAAACTATTCTACAAATGTTTGTATTATTAGTTATTTGTTAATAAAGATTTAAAAATCTGACTTGTTCTTGAGTGAGAATTTATTTCATAATCATTTTTGTGTCCATATCTTGAATTTAATTATAAAGGAATGGTTATACATGCTATTTGGGCAAGCATAATAAGTGGTAGGAAATTAATGTTCGATTGTCCTATTAATTGAAATTTTTGTTATCTCATACTTTCTTCTGCATTGGATTTTAAGAATGTTTTTAGTTGATTGCATCAACTTGATACACAATACGCTGTTATACCTAGTGGTTGAGATTGAAAACTGATTAGAGAATTATAAAATAGTTTGAAATTATTTTATAATCTTAGTTGTTTATTTTCTAGTACAATATATCCCACATCAAATACATTTTTTTATCATGTTTGGGAGATTATATTGTCCTTGAATGATTGTTCTTTATTGGATTATGAGGAGATTATAAATCTGGCTTTAAGAATGATAAACAAAATTGCAAAATATTATAAGGATTTTCGTGGATTGTTAGGTGTAGTTTTTATATTGGACCTAATGTACAAAATGAGGTTAGTTGAATACTATTTCTATACTTGAAAAAAAAAATTGACTCTTTGTATTATATTGATAAAGTGCGTATCATTTGTGAAGACTTAATGAAGGAGTACTAATTAAAATTTTCTTCGAAGAAAAGTTCTTACATTTAAAGTAATTCATTTTCAGCTTCTTGTATTTCTATGTAAATGGGGACTCCTCATAAGAAAAGCCCAACATCTTGTAGACTATCAAGACTTTGTGAGAATAGGCAATACTTTAAATTGTAAGATAGAGTTGGCGACATATTGGATGAAAATATGTTAACATTTGAGAAGGAATTTGATGTTCTAGGTTAGTGGAAAGTAAATTCGTGCAAGTATTCTATATTGGCTCATATGGCTAGAAACATCTTAATAATTCTAATTACCACAATCACTTCTGAATCAATGCTTAGTGCTAGTACTAGAAGTTTTACTACATATTACAATAATCTTCATCCAACCATAATAGAGGCTTTGATGTGCTGTCAAAGTTGGTTACGTAATGAATAATAGGAATAAAGTTATTTCAAATTATATTTTATTAATTTTTTAATCTTATTTTCTTCATTATCAGTTGTTTTTTTTTTAAATTTTAAATTAGCCACTTGATTTATGATTGAAGTTGATACATTAGCTGATGATGATAAGGAAGATTGAAAGGAAGATGAAGAAACAAAAAGTGAATAATTTTTTATAAATATTTATAGTTTCTTATATTGAAATATGTTTACTATTATTTGAATATAATATTTTTATGATTTAAGGTTGTGGAGAACTTTGAAGAAAGATGTTTAATATATATGGTTCGGAGATATATATATATATATATATCATATAAATATTTTTGCTGTAAAGATTTTATGTCTTTATATTTGTTGTAATTGTAGACATTTGAAAACTATATATATTTTAGTTTTTATACATTTTTGTTATGAATAATGAATTTTTATGTAAGTTTTGATTTTTTTTTTTTGGGACAAGGATTAATGATATTAAGTTAGTGATTTTCATATTTTAAATTATTACATAATGTTAGGTTTGATTATAATATAATTAATATTTAATAATTTGGATAATTATTTGTGAAAATAATCATAAAACAATAAGCCCAACAACAAAGTCTAATGCAACAATAATCAATTTAATTTATTTTTATAATAAGCCCCCCATATGTTATACCCAAACCTAATTGGGTACAACCCAACCCAAACCTATATACAAGGTTGGGATAATGGGGTGGGTTGAGAGTAACCCACTCCATTTGCGTACATGCTTGGGTTAGCTAAAACTCAATCCAACCCAACTCAATTTTAAGTACTAGGTCCCAATAAGGGTTCGAGTCTTTTTGATGGATCTCAAATCTAGGAAAATAAATTTTGGGTCTTAGGTATTAAGTTTTGTTTATAATGGTTAGGGGTGTAAGGGGTTGGCTTGAGACTTAATGTTTTTCTCTAGATCTAAAGTGTCATGTTAGGTTCTAAAGGCTAAGTTAAATATCTGCAGGGCAATGACTTCTCATGTCTAAGTATTAGGGTCTCAAGTATTAATTTTTAGCACTAAGTCTAAGAGATTAGGTCTTGAGTCCTCAAGGTCAAGTTGGTGTTGAGGTTTTAAGGCTTAACATCTAAGTGATGAAGTCCTAAGCTCTCAAGGTGAAAATAGGATTTAAGAGGGCAAGGGCCTCTCTGGTTCTAATGTTGAGGTTTTAGCACCTTTTCTAAGTTTAGGAGATTAGGTCTTAGGTTCTCAAGGTTAGATAGAGGTTTACAGGAGCATATATCCCCTCCTTGATGTCTCAGTTGTCGAGGGTCAAATTCCAAGTATAAGAGATCAATTTTTAGATTATTAAAATTAGGTCTTGGTTCGGGGGACAAGGTCCCCTAGAGATCAAAGTTCGAGGTTAGGAGACAAATTTTTTTAAAAATAATTTTCTTATTATTATTTTTTAAAAATTAATAAAACTATTATTCTAAAATTTGTTTTTTATTATTTTCATGTTTTGAGAAAGCATAACATGTGCTTTATGAGAAAAAGCTCCTTGTCAACTTAAAAGTTATATTCATGACATAGATTTTGATGATTCCAAATAATATCGTAAAACAATTATATATTGAAATTCTAGATTGAAGTGAAAATTTTTGAAAGTTATTTTAAAATAAATCAAAATACAAAAATCTCAAAATTTTAGTGCATGAATAATGAAAATAATTTTTAAAGTGGTTAGACACTTTTCCAACCAATTTTAAACAGTCAATATCTCCACAATCAAACTTGTTCAAACTGGTTCAACGATTTAGGCAAAATGATCAACCAATTTCAATGAGAAAGTTTTATAATAACTATAGAAGAGTAGATTTTCTATTCCTCTATAAATATATGCTTCGTTCAAGCTCAAGGTATAAGAAAAATATTTTATAATTTTTATATTAATTATAACGAATAAAATTTTTATTTATGTATTAAAATTATTGTATATATTCTTTAAAATAGTTTTAATCATTTGTATTTGAATATAAATATAAATACAATGATTAAAACTCTCTTAAAGAGTAAATATAATAATTTTAATAATTTAATTAATACTCAATAAATTAATTGGTTATAAGAATTTAATTAACATTTGAAAAGTCAATCAAATAGTTAATGAAATCTTCAAGTTCGGTCTACTACGAGACTAAATTAAGAGTTAAATTATGTAAATATCATGTGTTGGCTTTTTCTATATTTACACTCTATATTTGTGGCCCATTGTGTTTATTCATTTGATATCGAATTTGACAATAGTTTGAGTTGTAAATTAATAGGTTACCTAAGAGTATAAAAATCAAATTCACCTGTGTCTTAAAGTGTCAATAAACTCATATTAGAATTTTATCATTTATTATGTACTGAAAAAACACTTAATAGTACTTTTTGACAGTACAAGTGTTTTTTTTATTTCTTACGATAAATCCCCATAAATATTTTTTAATCATAGAAAATATTTTTTACCCCTCAAAAGTACTCTCAAATATAATTGTTATGGTTTAAAAGCACCATACCAAAAGAAAAAGGGAGGTGATTTGGTATTTACTTTTCTTTTTTATTTTTAAGCTGGTGGTTTGGTATTGAAATCAAGGAATAGAGTAATTTTCCCAGGACAACAAATAGTGGTCATTTGAAAGGTGTATAGTACATGTATTGTTTCCTTTAATTAGTTGCACAATTGACCAAATGTATTCGTAGATAATTATTATTCTAATTTAGGGTTATTTTTATGGATATTTTTGAAGTATGACTTAAAAGTCAGTGTTATTCTTCATATTTTAAAATTAGATTTCAATATCTTTACTGCTTGTAAGATGCTATTTAAGGAGGTAGAATATATCAAAATTATTATAAAATAATTAATATACACTTATTTATATTCTTCTTAATTTATATTTTAAATTTTAGTACTCTTTTTATTTTTTTACTTGAGTACTAAAATAAAATAAAAAATTTAGTAAAATATTTATTATTTTTATTTTTTAACATAAATTTTAAAAAATTTAATCTAATAGAAGTTTACAGTAAAAACAAAAATATTTATATAAGTGTTAAAAATTGGAAATAATAAATAGTTTGTAAAAAAATATATAATTTTTTGTTTTAATACTCAAGTAAAAAAGAATAGAGTACCAAAATTAAAAAAAAAAGTGTATGATTAAGAGTATATTAAGTATTTTAAAATGATTATAGTATGTTTTATCCACTTGAATAAAATCTTATATATAGTACGGATATTAGAGACTAATTTCAAAATATGAGGAGTAACATTGACATTAAGTCTTACCTCAAGCCAATCTATAAAAATAACCCTATAATTTATGAAAAAGAATCGAATTTCTGAAATATGGTTACTTATCAACTACAGACATGATTTATGCTAAAATGAAAGTATAAATGAAACAAAGGTTAATTTTTTTCATTTACCACGTATTATCACCCACGTCTAAACATAAACAAAATCAAATCATTAATTTTTCTTCAAGATTTGTTTGAGGCGAACGTTCACCAAAGCTTTCCTCCTTGACAAGAGTTATAATTTATAATCAATTAATTAGGAAACATCATCGATAGAAAAAGATAGCATATCCCATCTATAAATTGATATGTCATCTTAAAATTGGCTTCTAGCATTCCTTTGCTTATATTGAAACATGATCCATCAACATTACGTTTGCATGGTTGTGCAAAAACTAAGTTAATTTACAATATTATTTTACAAATAATAAGAAGAATCTATATTTCATTACTTTTTCAAATTATCATGCTAATTTCATATACAAAATGTGTAATAATGATCGTTTCCAAATTAGTAGCACCATTGATAAAATAGATTATACGAAATAATAGTAATAATAATATAACTTGTCTAAGTTTTTTGTGATTTAAAATGAAATTTAAACTTTTGATAATTTTTTAAATTAAGCACGTGCATTTAGATATTTGCATATATTAGACATTTTGTGTTATTTATGTCCTTAAAATATGTGTAATAATATTTTTTATAATAAAATTTATTCATATATATGTATTAAGCATATATTAATGAGTCTATATTTATAAAATATGTGATCTTTATATTAAGTATAAATGTTATTGTAAAACATGTAGGTCACAAGTTCTTTATAAATTAAATATTATTCATATCTAGTAATGAAAATAACATTTCATTATGTAAAATTATAGGTTTTCTACTTATTATAGTATATGATACCTTGATCATCAAAGTAGAGATTTCGAATAAAAAAATAGTGTATATAGTACATTGATAGAAACTATTGTAAATTTTGATCTGATTAACTAAATATCATTAATCTTAATTCATAAAGGCTTTAATAAACTTAATTGACCTTAATTCTGAGCAAGTAATGAACTTACATTCGTGTACTGTATCGTTTGAGTTATCACGGAGTGAGATCTATATAAATAGTCAAAACCTTAATGTCTTAGAGATATAATTTTATAGGTCGTAGGAATATATACTTGCAAGATTGAATTTACTCTACTTAGTGATGTTCACCTAAATTGTTTACAGTACTTAATCATTTAAATCTATAGAGCATAATTTATTTAATAAATTTTTTATTGAATAACATTACTTATTTATAAATATATTCACAATTATAGATATATTGAAAAATGATCATAAGATCATTTAGTAACTTAAGAGTAAATATATAATTAAAGAGGCAAGACATTTTTTTATAGCCTAATTTTAATTCTTAACATCAGTTAATAGTTACTTAAGTAATTTTTATTGGTATAAATCAAGTCTAATTTAATTAAAAGGGTTTTAATTAAAAGAGACTTTTATTTATTTTACATAAGTCACTAGAGTAAAATCTTTGACTTCTAATAGAATAATTTAATATTAACTTAAAAGAACTGGTGGGTCATGAGTTAACTTGGATGGAGTCTTTTAAGTTAAAGCTATGAAGCCTATGAATCCCATGAATTTAG
This sequence comes from Ailanthus altissimus, assembly GCA_946807835.1. Lineage (NCBI taxonomy): Eukaryota > Viridiplantae > Streptophyta > Magnoliopsida > Sapindales > Simaroubaceae > Ailanthus > Ailanthus altissimus. Next base: position 16,894,746 of record OX327700.1, on the reverse strand, counting down.
TAGTTTCTCTGTTAACTCAAATTCTAATTAAACTCTAAATTTTAAATTTTAATAAAATTTTAAATCCTAATGAAGATGCCTATATATAAGGGGAGGTAGATAGTAGTAAAAATAACAATAATTTTCTTACAATTTTACAATAAGAAAATAAAAGGAGGTAAGGATTAGTAAAAAATCCCAATAATTCTCTTATGTATTTTACGTTAAGAAAAGAAAATTAAGCTACTTCTATTTTCTCAAGGAGATCCATGTGCCTACATGCATGATTTTGAAAAACTGAAAGAGATCTATGTATTTACACACATATAAGTTTAAAAATTAAAGATAATAAAAAAGATCATAGTAAGTTAATTCAAAATTTATCAAATAAAAATTTGAGATAATTCTCTAATTCTATATATATAATTATAAATAAAATAATTTGACTTCTGCATAAATTAATTTTATTAAGCGAAAAAAAAATAACAGCATACATATAACATTAGCACTATATGTATAATTAATCGTACAAACTCAATTATATTACTTTGATGTGGCATAATATGATAATGTAACTTAATTATGTATATATGAATTTGTATGATTTAGTTTATAGGTGAAATATTATAAGTAGTGTTGTTATTATTATAGGTAGTGTTAATGATATTTCCCTTTCAATAACGTCATCATGCTTCATGTTTAGTTGGAAGAAAGACATGCGAAGCCGATGAGTTTAGCATATAGAGATATATAATTCATATTATTATACCATAAACAAGCTAGAAATATCTATCACACTCGTAACCTTAGTCCTAAGCAGCAACAGCTTATATCAAGAGTGGATCATTATGTCCCCCAAATAAATATCAAGTATGGCCAGACATAACTAATGCACTCCATTGGCTGCGAAATTGCAAAAGCAAAAGAAAGTTATAAAGAGAAAAATAACCCATTATAATTCAGAGACAGACAAGACGTTAATACAGCAAGTCAAAGATGATGCAAAGATTTTGTTTACGTACGGACAACAGAAAATCATAAAATTATATTATATTTTATTAATATTAATATTTAAAAAAACACTGTTAATTAAGAAGTCATAGACTCATGAACTCTCTCTCATTGATCTTTTCAATCTAAGTATTAATTATCTCTCCTTTCTTTGTTCTTTTATTTGACTACACAGTTCCTCAGAATGGAAATGAGGAAATTGAACAGAGAAAGGTAAGTAATAATAATAATACTAATAATGGATTTGGGATTAACAAAGATGGCGGATAATGATTTATGAACTGTGAGGAATATGGATCATCAGGAAGTGGCAATACAATGGGGCTCCCAAAACAAAAGGGACCTTCCAGGTGCTTTGCAACCCTTTAACAAAGGAACCCAATAATCTCCTTTGTTCCCTCTCAATAGAAGCAGCTGTTGCTTCTCATCATCCATCGAGTCCTTGGAGAGAATGAGCTTCTTCTGGTAGTTGTTGCCGCCTTTGTTTTCTGCTGCTGTCATGGGCTTGGGCCTCCAATAGTACTCGTAAGCATTGAAAGAGGCTCCTGCCGCGGCGGCCGCCTTGACAGTTGCCGCCGCCGTTGCCGGTGATTTTGGTATTAGCCGACCCATTCTTGGTGGAGGTGGCAGTGATTGTGCTACCATAGTTGGCTTAATGTCCTCCACGTCATCAAATCTGAGCACTTCATTGAATTTGTTAGGCCATGTTGGGTCTCTATTAGCTAAACCCATTAATGTTAACTTATGCACATTAATCATCCTAGTTGGCAATTTTGTAGGTTGCTCCATCACAAATTTTTGTACTTCTTTTTCTCCTCTGCTTTCATTCTCACCTTCCTCTTCTTCCTCTTCTGTCTCCTCATCTACTTCATCTCTTTCACTATCTGTCTCCTCCTCTTCTTCTTCTTCTTCATCAAAGTTCTCAAACTCTTCTTCCAACTCTTCTACACCGTTCTCTTGCTCTTCAATCCATGGCACTTGTTCAGTGCTACAAGTACTGTTGACAAAAGTGAGGACAAGGCGACCATCTTGTCGCTGAGCACGAAAGTTGCTAGTAGAAGGAACAGAAACAGCTTCAAGAACCAATCTGCCATTGTCGCGACGAGACTGCATGCGGATAGAAGCTCCATGACGATAAGAAATTGAAGGAATTGGAGGAGGGAAAGATCGTTGTGGCGATTTCTTGCCAACATCATAATTATATTTTGGAATTCGAAGTTCTTCATAGTCAAAACTTTGAGCCTCCACTCTCTCTTGTGATTGTTGTTGTTGCTCTTGCTCCATGTTGTCTTTGTCATCCTCTGTGTCACCAGTCTCTGATGGAGGATAAGAAGAGAACCCATCGGAGCCTGTTTCGGATCCAAGACTCTCAGTGCAAATCTCCAGGCTCTTTCCGCTCAAAGAGCTTGCTGATCTTTTGACAAAAGGGTGAATATAAGGAGGACGAAGTGATTTGTTCTTGGTGTCTTGTGACTTTTGTGATAAGATTGAGCCCCATGTGTCAAATTGGCCTGGTTTTTCAAGCGCTTTGTTCTTGTACACCTCTTCTTGAATTGAGCTCCAGATATCAAATTGGGTTTGTGCCTCAGTCTCAGTCTCAGTCTCGGTCTCGGTCTCGGTCTCTGTCTCCTTCCTCTCTTCATCATAGTCTTCTAATTCTTCTTCTCCTTCTGATGATGATGATGGGTCTGTGATAGAACAGATTGAATATTCTTCGGATGATGCAATCTTTTTCATGGGACAGAACCCTTGTTGTGTTAGCCATTTTGCGGATGACATATCAGCTGATAGAGTCCTTCTCAATGAAGAAGAGGATTTAGTATTACTTTCGCAATCGGAACCGAGAATGGAGCCGATACCTTGATTCTTGGTGACGACCTTGGCCTCTTCTTCAATCTTCAAAGTTGAAGATAAGCGAAAGCTCTTGCTTAGTCCAGATGATGATGGCATCTCAAAATTATATAATAGAGATGGTGGACACAATTTTTCAGCTGCACAAAGAAACGAAACAACAAATTAGCAAAAGCTGCTGGTAGTGAACTATAAAACAAATAACAAGTTACAATGAAAAACTGAATCACACCCACATGCATAGATTAACAGCAAATTAAAAGATGAGGGTGATGAATGCAAATATGTTAAGTGATGATTTTAATATTTTATCTCAAGAAAAGCAACAGCATCCAACAGAGGCCCGCAAAGAGACCACTGGGTGCAAGTTGCTGATGAAAAGAGAGGAGGATTTTGATGATGGTGGTGATCAAGAAGAAGGTGCTTTCAAGAAAGAAGCTGTGTTGTGGCTTTGATGGCAATGTGAGAAGAGAATGTGGGGGTATTTGTAGGAAGCCAAAGGGCCTATGGAACCGTGTCCATTGGGACCCGCCATACGCCACCATAAAAAAAATACTCTTCTGCTTATTATTATTATTATATCATATAACTAAATAAAGAATTATTTTGAAATGTATTTTGACCAAATAATTCATAATTTTAAGGATTACATACAACTATTTTATTGTCGTAATTATTATTATCATCGATAATAAATTTTTTTTAAGTATTACTTACTATCGGTAATATTATTATTATGGAATGGAGTTTTTCCTTCATCAGAAAAGTGAGAGAAAATTCAGTGGGTATAAAATTAGAAAAAGGAAAGCCGCACTCACTCTCAGCTTCAGGTGATGAGGGAGAGTGAGCTCTTTCCCTTTCTTTCTACAAGTAGACGTCAGTTAACAAAATTATGACAGATTTTTCTTCGTTTGTTTAAATGCTATCCCAAATCAAGAAAGGACAATAATTATGTTGGCAGATTAACAAGAAACTATTACCAGTAAAGGCATGACATTGTCATAGGTAGTATCACTCGTGAGATTTGCCAGTAGTATCACATGTTAATGCTTAAAAAACAGAGAACAAAATTTAGAACCATTAGAAATATGGTATCTACTAATAACGCTTACCGTATTGAGAGCCTTTTTCTATTTTTCTTTTTAATTATTTTTGTTGTAAAATTTTTAACATGTATTTTAAAATTTTTGTAATGTTTTATAGAAATTTTTTATTCATAAATAACTAAAAATAATAAAAATCACACAATTAAGGAGATAAATAATTAAATAATACAAAAAATATTCGTAGTTCAACTATAATCACCTATGTTGATGGTGGATCTTAGAATTTTAACTTTTTTTATTCTATTTTTTTTGTACACAAAGAATCTTCACAAGAGATACAAATAACACAAAAATAGCTAGAGCTCTCAAGAATTTATACCATGCTATCTTATACACTTAAATCATTCAAGTATAATTTAAACTCTCTATTCTATATATTGTTAGTGATTTGATGTTTAATGAATTCTAAGGGGTTATAAGAATTTATATAGTACTCATATCAATCTTAGAAATCTTAAATTTAGTTAGAATAAGAGTTTAAACGTTGTAAAAGTTCAAAATCGACTTTAAAAGAAAATTATACCTCAATACGGAGTTTTTTCGAATAGGCGATGTTGTGGCGTTAATAGCTAATGTTGCGGCTGTTAGACTCGAACTCAAGCTAACGCTATGGTGTTTGGTGGCCAACGTTGCAGCTTTGAGCATACTAGAATTGGCGCTGCAGCATTGACATCCTATTGTTGCAACATTCAGACGTGTCAAGACCCCTTTTGTGCTTTCGTGCCCCTCCTTATATTTGACTTATATTTTTTTACCTTTGCTCGTCCATTTAACATATCCTTAACTTCATTATAACTTCGCCTCAATTTTTAATTTAAAATCAAATTTATCTTTAATTTTAAATCACTAAATGTCGTCTATAATGCCATATATATTCTATAATTAATATGTTATATTTTATTTCCTTTTATAAATTTATGTTTTCTTATTTATGTTAATCTAAAGCTTATATAAAGACTATCTCTGTAGCATTGTAATATATAGAATTACAATAATAATGTAGTCCTTAAAGTTTTCAAGTTTCTCTTTATTATTTTTTATTTTTATTTTTTATCTTTTCTCACATGGTATCAAAGCATAAATTTTAATTCTTTTACTGTCTTGTTGTTTAGCAAGAACTTACTGGAATTTTTTAAAAAACTTTTAGAAAGCTGACTAAAGTTTCACCAGAAAGACATCGAAAGTTCGCCGTATGGACATCGCCTAGCCCAAGAAGTTCATACACTGCCAGTCGGTTGAACCTTACTAGAATCAAGTTTCTCCTCCGCCCCACGCGCCTCCACGCCCTAGTCAAATTTTCTATTGCCATTACTATTGACCTTGTATTCCTACCAATTTTCGACGCGTTTACGTGCACTACCCACATCCAGACGTTTAGATGGTGTCAGATATTTTATCTAGAGAACGCGTAGCCGATTAGAGGTTACACGCGCCGCCAGAAATTGCTGCTATCGATTTTTTTTTAATTTTTTATCTCAGCCATTTTTCAACGAGTGAGTTGACACCCCTATTTTTGTTTGACTCCTCATGGTCTAATCTATCAATCTATGATGTCGATTTTCTAATTTGACACCTCGTGTTTCTATAGGGATATTTTTATAAATTTTTTAAAGTTATATAGACTGTTTACAGTTTACCTAAGTTTTGGGTCATTTTGAGTCTTTTTATAATTTTAAGTAAATTGGTGGGTGAATCTCTCAATGCAATTGCATTTACAGTAGTTTTTTTTTCTCTATCAACGCGTTTGCACTCACAGTAATTGACAACACACTTAAACTTGCAACAGTTGGTTTCAAGTTTCATTCAACGCGTTTGCATCCGCAAGTGATTACATTTTTCAATACCCACTATTACAATAAAAAAATGTTCTTTTTCAAACTCAAGCCTTTACTTGAATTTAAGGGGGATGTTAAAGATATAAGAAATTAATATATTAATCTACTGTCATATATATTTTATAATTAATAGGTTATATTTAATTTCTTTTATAAATTTATGTTTCCTTATTTATATTAACCTAATACCTATATAAAAATTATATTATAATATACAAAATTACAATAATAATATAGTTTTTAAAATTTTTAAGTTTTTCTTTATTTCTACTTTTCCTTTTTGTTTTTCTTTTCTCACGTATAAAAAATTTTCAATTCGTGTGAAACTTCGTGAAGTGAGATTGAAATGATCATTATTTCCAATTTGGTAAGATTTGTAAGAATAGAAACCCAATAGAAAAGTGAAACCGATCCTTTTGTCTGAGCTATAACGTGGCAAGTTTTAGAAGGCAAATGGTGACAACTGGGGAAAATAATATATATGAGAAGAGCTGGATGCCATTAAAGCTGTAGGCAACGGTTCTGAAGCAAACCAGGCCTCAGTATTTTTCTTTTCCTTTTTATTTTTCTCAAACATATATGACCTTAACAAATTCAACCTCTATGCATATAAAACGTAAAAACTAGCAAACAAAAAAAAAAAAGAATCATAAATAAAACATTTATTCCAAACCCGGATGGCATGCCTCTTAAATTTGATATATAAGTTCAATAAAATTGGTCTAATACAATGAGCATGACACTTGAAAATGGATTTTAAGTAGATTAATCAATAATCAGTGACCCGTTTTTTAAGAGGAAGAACCTTTAAACATACTTGAAAATGGATTAGATATTATACTACAGGCACCGCCCAACTTTTGTACTCTTAAGATAAATTTGAGGAATTTTGCTGATTTAACAAAAAGGAAAGAACCAAACTATAAATGATATAAAAAAAAGAAAGAAAACAAAGCAATAAACTGGATAATGGGAGGATATTAAAGAGGAATATAAATAAGCTCAAAGCTGAAGGCAATGAAAATAAGCATAGTTCCAATCCAGCATAGTATTACTCAAAAGGGGGAAAAGAGGCAATAAATATGAGCTATAAAAAACAAGTAAGATTACCAATTAGGCAAGGCCAAAAGTGATGCATATCGTGGGTGAAAATGGCTTAAGGAGGAAGCAAAGGGATCACTTTCAAGAGACCAACATCATTGGGCTGGCAAAAACCCATGATCATCACACAAAGGCTGAAGATGATGTTGATGATGAGAGAATCCATCTTTCAACATTACACAAAAATAACAATTTTATATAAATTATTAGATAATAATAATAATACCAAAAGAATAAAATGTTATGCGGAAACAACTGAAGTTGTCACGTCCAGATCTTGGGGCTCTCTTAATTTTTGCATGAATTAGCCTAATATTTCTCACTCTATGTAGAAAAGTCATGTGGTTTATACGTATTCGGAGAAGAAGCCAATACACTATTAAACCAAAAAGTTAGTGACGTTGATCAGTTCAAACCATGCATAATTTATATTAATAAAATATAAGTAAACGTGAAAAAGATTTTTCATTTTTTTGAAATGAGAGAGAGAAGAAGAAGCATAAAACCAACTTCAATGCTTTGCCACATGCCGAGGAAGCGCAAAGAGAAACCCGGATGCGCTTTGTCTGCCTATAAAGCAAAACAAAGGCAAAGCAATACCACTGGTAAACCTACAAAAGCTGATCTCTATCCTACGGTATTTTTTTCTCTCTCTTTCTTATAACAGTAGTGTCTTAAGCTTGTTCGCCTTATTCAAATTCCTTTAACCTTCCAACATGAACAACTAATAAATCACTTTGAAAAATCATGTTAATAAAAGTTATATATTAGTGCCAATTTCTAACCTAAGGAATAATATTTGTATTTACAATAGTTGTAAGTATATTAAGACAAACAAAACAATTCATATATACGAATTAGTATTTTGTTAAGGAAATTAGTTCAAAAAAATTCCTACACCAAATTAGTTCAAAAAGATATTGTCATGCATCAAAAACATTTCCATTATTATCATTATTATGTTATATGCATTTACATTTTAATTATATGATAACATTTTACTTCTAAATTAAATTTGATTACAAAATTTTATATTAATTAATTAAGTCAGTGCATTATTTAAAAATAAAAAAGGTTAATCAATTGATGACAAATTATTTAAGATACAAATTTTGTATCCAAACTATATATGTGTAGTGCTACTCTTATTATTATTATTAGTTGATAAACACTATACTTTTCAAATATTATTCCAATATTTTTCATCTCTAAGTGATGTGTAATGAGTGGTTTTGAATGTTATAAAAATTAATCATCTAATAAATACTTAATACATCACTTAGGATAGAGAAATATTAAAAAAACCTGAAAAGTACAATATTATTAATTTTTTTATACCTATTAATGACTTTCATATTATTTATAATTATTGAACTCAAAATTTAGTAGCTTAGAAGTCCTAAATTTATTAGTTGGTAGGAAGCAGCAGTATGATGTCAAAGATGAGATAGGATTAAACTGATTTGATCACTCTTTTACCACATAAACTTTATTTGATGAGAACCTTGCAACTAACGAAAAAGGTGAGACCGTGTCGGATATTTTTTCAACGTAGGTACTGTAATGCTTAAGTTAGCAATCGTCCGAAAAAATAAATGATAGGGCAAGATGTAGAAGGTTCAATGGTGAATTGCTCTATATGTGTACTCTCACAATCGTGAGAATGGAAACTATAAGAATTTAGACCTTTGGAGATTATGGAGCTCTTTGAGAATGTAAAATATGTGATTTTGCGTGTGTCTCTCTAAATATGAGCCTGAACGTGATAATCGTCTCAATTATGAGAATTTATATGAATGAATAATGTTTGGATGATCCTCAATATAGAATTTTTCCCTTATTCATTAGGTGAGGATGTAGGTTTAACTTGTAACATTTGAAATTCTTTTAGAATTCAGAAGCTTTATGGACATTTCTTTTAAGGATTATACAATTTGAGTCTTACCGAAATTAAATTAGATCTTTTCTTATTTTGATAGGACTTGTGTCTTGAGTTTAGGGATATTTCTTAAATTTAGGGATCTTTCTCTAATAAATTAAACCTTATCTATAACTCTCCATTAAGAGTGCTGATTATACTAAGGTGTATACATATGGTATTAGTGTTCATACATAATACATATGCATCACATATATATATATATATATATATATATATATACGTAGCAGAAGTCTTTAAACAATATTATGAACATATACTAAGTATTTAATTGAATTAAAATAATAATTAAGAAATCTATACCTTTGAAAGGTTTTGGACTAATTAACTGGGAATCTGCCCGAAATATAACATGTAAGCAATTCTAGTGATCAACAATAATAGGTTTGATCAGCTAAACAACAACTTAATCCAATAAATGAGTTCAACTCTTTGAACCCTAAAACTTTTGTTCTCACTTTGATCAACACTCGATCAACAACAAAAGCTTGTTTTATGCTTTAATTTAATCAAAGAGAGAACAAAAGTTTGAGGGTTCAAAGAGTTGAACTCATTTGTTGGATTAAGCTGTTGTAGGCCTTTTGAAAGAATTAGAAAAGATGATAATGGGTTTTTGTTTCCCTTTGATTCTAACACTTAGAAGCAAAAAAAAAAAAAAAAAAATACAAAAAAAAAACTAAGCTTCTCTTTCTCTCCTTTTACTTGGCCAGCCACTACCAAAAATGTTAACAAACTTTTAATTTGTTTAATTTCATAAATTTAGATTAACACTATTCATTTAACCTAACCATGGTAAAGTTATATATTTTTCAATAATATATCTTTAATAAATCATGGTTAACGTTTAACTATAGTTGGGTTAAGTAAACTTGATAAACAAGTTTAATTAAAAATCTTATATATTTATAATTCAATATTATACAATAATTAAATAATTATTGACTCAATCTTGATTAACTTTGAACCATGGTTGAGTTATCATTATTATTTAATATATTATAATATTAAAATCTTGATTATTTGACTCTTAAATAATTATATATGTGAAATTACTAAAATATCCTCATTTAACCTAATGTGGGTCCTACTAAATCTACACTCGAGTTAAGTTAATCGATGAATCATTACACGCCACTTGTCCCTATTTAATTGATCAACAATAATTATTATCCGATTAATTATATTTAATACTTAAGTAGTGACATGCACGCATCCCGAGAGTTCTTAAAATAAATATTTAGTTTTGTTGAATTTAATTGGATTGAACTATTTAATCTGGTACGCTGCCTTAGTGCACAAGGAGTACACTTCATATTGCAGGACTCCTTAAGTTCAAGCCCGATTCATCAAATGGAACTATTCCATTAGTCTATGATCGATGTCCCATTCATACGTCATAAATATTACAAATTAGAATGTTAGACCATACAAGCTAAGGTCATATCGCATACGTATAATTCTTTTATCACTTATATCTTATATAAGCGAGGATATTAATTAGCATCATCAAATCTCCATATGCTCATCCAATCTTGTCTCTAGATACATATTTCGATGAACAATATAAACAAACACTTTTATTACATTGTTCAACCTTGTGAAAAACTTCTTTCCCAGTTAATTGCTAACTGACGTAAGACATCTTGAGATATAATCTCGAAGCATTGGATATAAAATCCACCTATGTGAGCTAAAGGATCTCGTAATCTAAGCACACAAGATTTTATAAGCATTGGACTACACCCAGCGACATATAGCAGTCAAACCATAAAAGGTCTCTAACATTCGTAGAACCAAAGTGAGGTGGATCACCCATAAGTCCACCATGGCGCTAAGGTCAAATGACCACATATACTACTAAACTCGAGAGGACTTACTATTGACAGTTTCATAGGATATCTATTGGGGTCCTCATGAATCTGTTCAGTATTCAGTCCTAACTGAATACCCATATATGCCAATACAAGCTCTAAGCTCATGGTCAGCTAAGAATAATCATATGTAACTTATAGATATAGACATACACTGATCTATATAAAAAGGATTCACCGATAGACCTACATTGATGAAAATCGATCAGAAACACAGTGTTTGAGAACATACTTGCATAATGACAATTTTTAGCGCCTATTGCAATTCTTTGCAACTATGTTATTACTAGTATACTCTTAGGTCTTTGTCCCATTATAGACAAGGTTCTAACTCTTTAGATCTCGCTGACTTTTATAACCTGTTAACTCTTAACAGTGCTAACTATTAACATTTATAACCTTTAGCTTTGCTAACCTTTAGCACCGATCCAAACTCTTTTAGACCGGATCTGAACCCTTTTAGATCATACAATATTTGTAATGTGACAAGTATCATTGCTATTTAATAAAGAGTATTAGCGATTTAACAAAAATACATTGTACAAATGTTATCAAATAAGTATTCATACAAATAGGGATGGCACGTAAACACATACCCTAACATTTATGACAATCATAAGTTAAGTCATTTTAAAAAATTTTCTTAGACTTTTACAGGGTGGTTGAATTAGAACCTATCCTCTTCTTAATATAGACAGAGATTTTTCTCCTTGGAGTCTAATCAAATAGGGTAGCTTAATTATGACTAGTTTTTTAACCATCTTTAAAAAAGACTAGTCTGATCGAGCAGGGTAATTAAGTTATAATCAATGCTCTAACTAGTTTGATGACAACGTATGTCTCTATTTTGAAGTCTAGCCGATTAAAGTAGCCAAGTTATGACCAATACTTTGACTATCTCGGAGGTTGTAAATCGTCTCTTCTCCTTTGAAGTCTGATTGAACAGAATGGTTGGATTGCAACTAGTGTTTTGACCAACTTAGAGAAGATGCTCATGGTTTGAGGATATTTCTGGGTCGATGTTATCCTTTAGGCCTTTATAGACTAAGACTTTTGGGTCGTGTGGGCCATGGTTTTTTATTTATTTGATAGGTTAGAGTCTTTGAACCTTGTAAGTTAAAATTTAGGAAAAACCAGGGATATTATTAAAATTATAAATTTTGTATTTTTACCTTGTATATTCAACATAATAAAATTTGTGCCTTGTATTGCTTATCTTAATTATGAACTAAGAATATAATTTTGGTTGATCTTTTTATCAAATTTGTGGATAATAGTACATAATATATTATGCATGAATAATTGGTGCTCATTTTCCTTAAAACATATGAAATTGTAAAATGGATAGGAAAAATATATCGATGAAAAAGTTTTGAGAGTGAAAGAAGATTCGAATAATCGTGTATATAAAAAAAACCAAAGATACTCGAAACAAAGGAAGTGACTAAAAGGATGATGAGATATTCATTCCAAAGGTGTTATTCCATAAAGCAACTAATTAATAGTATGAATAAATGGAATGTGGTGGATACAATGACACTTCATTGGGGGAATTAGATAGTACATAGAATATTAGAAAGAAAATTCCAAAGATAGCTAGTGAACTTCTATTTTTGTTTAGAAAAATGTTTCTAGGCCTTCCTTTTCTTTAGCAATTTTCATTTCCTTAATACTATTTTATCCTTAATTTAAACAATTGTATACTATTCTCGCTTTAAGAGAAAAAAGAAGCCGCAAAGAAAGAAATGTTTATGAAATGATAAATGTGTATTTGCTCAATTTTAAATATATATTATAAAGTGTAGACAAAAAATCGTACGCACATTCTAAGAACAACGTTATTTTAAAATCTATTTTAATAAAAATAAAATTGCGAATATCAATTTAAAAATTTGAAATTAACGATTATTTGACCATGGTTTGTCCAGATCACGAAAACTTGATGAATTCTCTCTCTTTTTTTTAAAAAAAAAAAAAACAACAAAGAAATAAAGAGATGGCTTTTTGTCTAATGACTTGTATATAATTGGTCTGTTGCGTATTGTGAAAAATAATAACCGATACGTGAGGAATGTCTTAATTAATATAAGAAGGAGAAAGAAAGGTATTTTAATTCTTACTCTAAGTCAACACACTATTGATTGGTTATCGGAGTCGACTCATTACTATATTTTTTTAAAAAAAAGAAGAGGGCTAAAAATAAACATAATGTAATTGTCGTCCTTAGATAGGAAAGCGAAGGAATAAATTTTAGCTGCAATTGTTTAATTTTGCACCTAATTAATTTTACTGGACTCCAACTGGATGGATCGATTCGGAGTTGACTCACCCATATATAAAGTTGATTACGCAGGGAATCGGGATTCTGCTTTGCAAAATTTTATTATTACTCTTAGGAAAAAAATTACTATAAAATTTGTCAAGAAAATTATTTACTCAAAAAAAGGACTATGATCACTACTGCTAGAGCTTTTGTTTATGTACAAAACTAAAAAGACAGAATGTTTAATTGCTTTCTGGTCAGAATTATCTTTTTTGCACAATAATATTATTTAACGCAAAAGAATGAGTTAGAAAATTAGTTTTTCTATTTCTTCTTTTCGAATATGATTCAATGTCATTCAAACAAATTAGAAATAATAATAATAATAATAATTATTAGCAAGAAAATTTCTAACTTATAATGTATTTTACAACAAATAATCTCTCATATAAGAGATTCATCATACACTACTTGTCAAAACTTAATTTATTGTGTATAAGAATATATGATTTTGAAAATATAAAAAAATATTATTTTAGTCTTTGATTTTATAAATGTATACTAACCTTGTCTTCGTTTGTTTAATATATATCATATTAGTATCAATAATTGCTAAAATAATAATTGTTCATGGACGAAAATAGTAATAAAAATTTACTAAAAATGTGTTTTATAGGGACTATTATTGTATATATTAAAAAAGTGATAATTAAGATGGTATATATACATAAAATTATGGACTAAGATAATATTTATCTTTTTAAAAATAAAAATATTTTGTTATAAAAAAATGAATATTGATTATTATATTAAATCTTAAAATTTTCTAATGATAATATAATATATTCTTCTTCTTCTATACGTTTTATGTAAAAACTCTTTTTAATATGATCATCGACAATTAAAAACATAATGAAACTTTGCATTAGAATCCAGTTACATATCCTATAAAAAATTCTTGAATGCGCATAAATGCATTGGTTAAAAATATTGACCATCCAAAACTTATCAGCATCGTTTTCGTTTGGTCCATTATTTATGGTTGATAGAATTTGACCTATATATAGATGTGGAATTGAGTATTAATACTGAACCAAAGGATGATAGAGCTCTAAGAGCTAGCTGCTATAGAATCATATCCATTTTGCTCCTATATGAGCCACCTGGACATCCTTAAAATTTAAAAATAAAATATAAAAATTAAAAGAATTTTCATGATTATTAATCTTATCGTTTTCTCATTAAGCATGGTTTTCCTTTTTCCATTTAGGGTTTCTAACTTAAACAAAGTATCAACATCTTTATAGGTATAAACAAAAAATTATATAGGTGAAGTAAACACTCAGTTTTGAAATTTAGCCATCGTATATATGGTAACTTATTTTTACTATTAAGGCTTTCCACTAGCCTGCAATAATTTTGAGATACTAGAAATGTTAATTTAAATTTAACATTTTTAAATTTTTTTTTGATATTATAAAAAATTTATTACATACAAACTCTTACTTAGCTAAAGCTAAGGCTACCTTTGTCAAACAGGAAACTTCCGATCTTAGATAGAGAGGAAATTGCCACTTCCCCTGTAGCTCTTATATTTACTATTTATCTGACTAATGTTTTTAATACTCTTCTATCATTAAGAAGATTTCATATAAAATGACTATTTTTTAGGTTCTTTTATTCTTTTGTCCTTAATGTAGTAGATAAATAATTTTTAGCACCAAAATAAATGTGTTACAAGTACCATAATATAATAAATGACTTTAATTTTTTTTAATTTGTAATATGAATATTTAAATTACAAATAAATGCATAAAATTAAGTTGTTACTCAAAAAATAAAAAATATTTATTCCTTAAAAGAAAAATATATATTAAAAATTAAAAATGCATTAAAAGCTAAAAATACTAAAAATGATATTGTACTAAAAAGTTAAAAAGAATGTCTTTTCTCAAAATATTTTATCAAATTTATAATTAAAAATATAAAATAATAATGTAAAAGATGAAAATACGATCTAAAAGGGATTTTTTTTTGTTATTATTATTATTATTATTGTTATGATAACACGATAAATAGATAGTATAAAAAAATTAAAAAATAAATAGTAAATATATAAAAAGAAACTAGACGAAGAACTGGTTCCTCTATAGATAAATGAACGAAATCCCAATATCCCATAATCCTTTTTACCACTCAGGAAAAATCTTTTAAAAAGGACAATAAAAATAACTTCATAAAATCGACATTTGTTAAGCGCATCTCGAGATGATTAGCAAATGGAAACGAGACACGTAACCGCAAACCAAACGATTTCTATATACTTTTTCCCCCCAATAAATAAACCCAAAAAAATATATATCAATAAGAAAGGAGACCAAGCATTATGGAATAAGGGAGAGAGTATAGGGTTCTGTCCACAAAATACTTTTAATAATTATTTAGCAGAATAAGCCAAACACCGTTCTTTCTTTCTTCTTTTTTCTGTGTGCGTATGATTCCAACTTGCACTGAGAAACAGAAAAGAACGGACAATGCATATTGGATATCTACTCTATTTTACATTAATATTGTATTGTCCGCTTTTGTACTAAAGAAAAAAAGTATATATGCAAAATGAAACTGAGTTCACATTTTCAGAAGCTGATCATACTAATACGTACAGTTTATTTATACACGTATTTTGGGGACTATGACAAATATTTTGGACTTTCTTTGCCTATCTTGCACTGGTTTTAGTTTAAACCCAGGCTACTGCCGAGGCTGCAGCTCTCTTCAATTGCTATAGAAACGGCTTCTTTAGAATCTCTTTACTTAATTTCATGCGAAAAACTAATTAGTTTCCAGTTTTTTTTAGCATGCACTTTTTTTATGATGGGACCCTTATTCAGTGGAGCCCGACCACCCGTTTGGGACGGAGCTCAACCACCGAGCAGGTTAAACTCAGGAGGGACTAGTTCAGCAACCCACCACCAGGCCCCTCACTTCAATACGGGTTTATCAAAGGGCTCCAACGGTACAGTGCAAGTCCAAGATGGAATGAGGTGTTATCCTGATTCCAACTGGCGACCTCATGCACTTTTCTTTTATTTAATTGAATGTAAATGTAGAATTTATATTTTTTTAACATTAAAGTTTATGTCAGTAGCCTATCAGGACTCTACATTAGACTTGTGATATTACAGTACGAAATTTGCATTAATTTTGGCGATTTTATTTCCAAAATTTGAAAGAAATTATACTCTCATAAAACTTTAGATGAGACTCATACCCCTCTCTCAAAATGAGAAACCACCGAACTATTAAAGTTTCTCGTAATATTGATTAATAGATATTAATCATATATATATATATATATATATATATATAGATATACACATATTATAAATTTTAGGCTTGTATTACAGAAACTTCATAGCCATAACTATATGAATATGTCGTAAAGTAGCTAAGCCCTCGTATATTTGATGATTTTTTTTGCCATCTAATTAACAAGTAAAAATTGCTTTAAAAATGGGGAATATTACTCTCAACTCTAGTATAAATCAAATTCCAAAATTGTCAATTAGAAGAAATTGAGAAGTAAACAAGCGTTACATTAAACTAACAGATTTAAGGTATTCCTCAAATTAGGTATAAAAGTTATTTGTTGGAGAAATTTCATATGAATTTTATATTAGAAAAAATGATATTTGTTGGATCCTTAAGATTTAAGTAAAGTTATACGCAAATCTCGTAAGTTTCAAAAATTCTATTTACTCTCCAATCAAGTAACAAAATCCGTTAGCTTTAATTAAAAATCTGTTAAAACTAATAACATTACTGTTATTGCCTCATTATAAGTGAAAAAATGTCTAATTTAATTAACTGCTAAAAGTGAGATTTGAACGTTTGACTCATAAATAAAAACTAACACTTTAATTAATTAAACTATTCTATTATATAAATATATATATATGAATTTAAAATTCTATTAACATATTGTTCTCAACTAAACTATTTAAGAAAGAGAGCTTAAATTACCGACCGCCGATCACCACTATTCACCACTGATCCATGTCGCTAATCGACATTGACTAATAGTTGTTAACCAACCGTTGACTATCCGACGCTTGCCGGTGCAATTGACCTCTATTGACAAGCTGTTGACTAGCATTACCTAGTTGTTGATCAATATTGATTAGCGTTGACCTATTATTGACTGGGGTTGACTATAATTTTTATTTTTTAGTTAGAAATGGGTAATTTTTTATTTTTACCATTTCTACTATTAACTTTAATAGATTTCATTACCTGACAGTGGTGTAAATTGAATTTTTAAAACTTTAGGGGTCTACATGTCGCTTTTCTCTAATCTTAGTGTTTAAAATGTCATTTTTCCTTTATATTATTCTTTTTTTTATAGGCTTTAGTATCAGTAAATGTACGTGCAAGTAGAGAATACATCTCATGTGAGCCAAAAAAGTTTCAAGCATAACCATGCAAAAATACAAGTAACATGCTCACTCTCAAATTAATCTTATACATATAAGTCTTTCCATGTCCATTATAATTGTAAGTTAATACTCAAATGTCAAAAATAGAATAAAGGTTCAATGACTAATAGATCCTCAAGCTTTGGTCTAAGTGTCTGAAAAACCATTATGGTTTTTAAAATGCTTGAAAGACCTACATCCGTTAGTATTTTTTGTTTCTTTTAACAGAGACAAGGGTAATATAGTACTTAACACTATCACTTAATACTAGTCACTTACTCACATAGAGTTGACCAAGGTTTACTGATGTTGAGCAATGTTGACCGTTGACTATCATTGACTAACCGTTGGCTAGCACCAGACAGAACTATAGATACTATTGGACTCTAAATTTCATGATCTACATAATGACAAGGTTATTTTCACCAATAAAACATCGAATGAGTACCAAAATTAATAAAAAAAAATAGTATGATCATTTTTTAAACTAATTTCAAGCTCCTATGATACTCAATTGATAAATATAAACCTGTCATTATATAAATCATGAAATTTAGAGTTTAATGATATTTATGGTGAGTTAGTCCAATATTGGTCAATGGATGGTCAACGTTGATCAACAATGGTCAACAGTCAGGCTATGCCGATCAATGACAATCAATGCTGGTCAAATACTTCTCATTTTATTATATCGATCAACAGGGGCAAAAAAATTCAAATCAAGATTCTGTTAAAAGAAATGAAAAATACTAATAGACGGGGTCTTTCAAACATTTTAGAATTGAAGAAAGTTTTTAAAGCAATTGGACCAAAATTTGGGGATCCATCAGTAATTAACCTTAAAATAAATAAAACGGCATAAGAAGAAAATGAAACTTTTACTCTTATTAAATGTAGCCTTACAAATTATAATGAATCATTTAAGTGAGAAATAAGATTTGAAAAGAGATAAGATTTTTCAAGAAAATAAAATTTTTCTTAAGATTATTTAAGAGAACAATTGCTCTGTTTATTCATCAAACTCAAAAAAACTTACAAAGAAGAGGTTATTTATAGTTACATCAATAATATAAGAAATTCTAGAATAACTGTATCTATAACTTAGGTAGTTGCTTATGGTGGAAAATTCCCTTGAATTCAGCCTTAAAGTGTATTGCTGCTAATCAAGTTTCCTCTAATAGCTTAACAACTTGTTCATTGATTTGTACTGACTCATCACACTATATCAAGTCAATTGATTGTGTTTTCCACATCAGTAAGGGTATTAACATCAATTGATTTGTTGGCAATGACATCTGATTAGTTAGATTAGTTACATATTCTTTCATCCACCCTCAAGTTTATGTGACTAGAAGTCATAGGAAGTTTGATGCTAAGTACTGAAACCTAAAAATAGGCAAAGAGAGATTAGCAGAATCCCTCTAATTATCACACTAAACAAAAGAAATAGTAGAAGTAGTGAAATGTAACTCACTGAGCAAGGACTACAACCAAGAGATTTTTGTTGTGACATGAACCATAGCCTTGTATTTTGACTCAATAATGGAGCGAGCCACCACTTTCTGTTTCTTAGAGTTTCGAGAAACAAGATTGCTTGCAAAAAAAACACAATAGCGCCTAATGGGTTTTCTGTCATCTTCATCACATCTCAATCAACATTATTGCCAATGAATCTCAGCTGAGTAAGAAAGAAATTGGCTAAGCTTATCGACCGTAAATGAGATTTTAGGTCATGTAAACATAACATATTATATAGCATCTATAATGCTCCTGTAAAGTGTATTGTCAGAAAAAGCATTTCCTTTGTGTTTAATTAATTTATGATCTAAGCTCATATGACTAAAACATGCTTTGGCTATAGACATATGAGTTTTAGCAAGGAGATCACCAATGTAATTGGCTTGTGACAAATGAATAGACTGCCTAACTTAGTGAACACAAAGGCAATAAATGAGATCACCTAGCTGTTTGAAAGCAAAAAAACTATTAATTTAAGTAATTAGAAGCTGCTGAGCTATTAGATCATTGCTTGTGACTATGATATCATCAACTTATACTAATACAAGGAGAACACTAGAAGCAGTGAACTTAAAAAATAAGGAATTGTCAGAGTTTGTGTCAAAATTAACCTCATTGTATTAAAACACCCTTAAGCTTATCATACTAAACTGCAGGAGCCTGCTTAAAACCATATAAATGTTAGCGTTGGTGCTTACGTGC
The DNA here is from genome assembly GCA_946807835.1 of Ailanthus altissimus. NCBI lineage: Eukaryota > Viridiplantae > Streptophyta > Magnoliopsida > Sapindales > Simaroubaceae > Ailanthus > Ailanthus altissimus. The sequence continues at coordinate 16,875,095 of OX327700.1, read as the reverse complement.
CATCTCTGAATGTACATATACTTGTATATTTATACAAGTATACATTCTCATTAAATCGCTAATACTTATTAATATGGTACTATGCAATGTAACGTTACAGATATTGTAGATCTGAAGGAGTTCAGATCAAATCTAAAGAAGTTTAGATAAGGGCTCATAGCTAGTCACGCTAAGAGATATAATTGCTAAATGTTAGCACAGCTAAGAGTTGGCTGGTTATAATACTCAACACATCCAAGAGTTGGAGCCTTGTCTGTAATAGGACATAGACCTAGGAATATACTAGTAACTGTATAGTTGTAATAGTTACAATCGAGTGCTAGAAAATGCTAGTTGTGTAAGTATATTCTCGAATAATTGTCCCTGATCTATTTCTGTCAATGTAGGTCTATTGGTGGATACTTTTAATATAGATCAACATATGTCATACCTATAGGGTATAGATGGTCGTTCCTAGTCAACTGTGAGCTTGGAGCTTGTATTGACATATGGGTATCCAATTAGGACTGGATATAAGATAGACTCACGAGGGCCTCCATAGACATCCTATATAAGTCATCAATGGAGGGTCCTCTCGAGTTGAGTTGACAAGACCCGACCCGAGACCCTCTACTATAGATCCCAGCGGCCCTACCGGGCACCCCGACGGAAGTTCCTCCGAACCTAACTCGGTATGTTGAGAAATTCCGCGAGGCAAATCTCTTTTTAATTCTTGTTACTACTAAGAAGGTCTAGTAACATACACGAAAACAACATCTTAATTTTAAAAACAAACAGACAGAGTTTCCCCTATTTTTCAGAAAATCCATATAAAACCTGCAAAGAAATTTCACTTCTATTTTCAATACATCTTAATTCTACTAATTCGGACCTCCGGTCCTTTCTAAATCAAATTCAACACAACTCAATTATTCATTTGAATCACAAATAAGCGTAATCATAGAAGTAAAAAGAACGATCATCATAAAATTGAAATCTCTTCTTCTCGGTTCAAAACATACATCCAAATATACATGCCTACAACTATTATGCATAAAGTACAGGGTGCTATTTAGCATATTTACATGTACAAAAAAATAATCTTCGGATTTGGCCCACTACTCGGCAATAGGAGAATCAGCAGCTTGCGTACCAAGTCCTGCACCTGGGAAAGGGGTGCAGAAAACATAAAACACAAAACGGGTGAGCTAAAGGAGCTCAGTGAGTGCAAATAAAATTTCAATAAAATAACATCATGTATAGATAGCAAATTCTAAAGTTTACGTAGAAATCATGCTTCTAAAACTGATGTCAAACTATAAAACGGTTTCTAACATCATATGCTATTGAAATTTTGCCAAGTGAGTTTTATCTACATCTTTGGAAAACTATATTCAGAATCTGTATAACATAATAACTGATGTGTGCATATAAATGCCTAAATGCTATCGGTAAATCAAAAACTAGTAAAATCTTCGCTCGACCATTTTCTTTCTAAACTGTACCAATGGTAACCCTAAAGCTCTATACCCACGCAGTGACTCAACTAGCACCATACACATGAGTAGGTCACGGGGCACCTCAACTAGCAGCACCCACAGTGACATCTCAAGACATCTCACTGGCTATGCAGCAGAATCCTATATCGCATGCATATAGCGAGACAATACCCCGTACACATAGAGTGACTCACATGACTCAACTTCCCAACTTTCCGGAGTTAGTGACACACCCTCAAGACCTGCCCATGTGCACGAGATATACCAGCCGGGTCTAATAAAATCATCACCACTATAATCTGAGGGTACCAATGGCCTTAAAAACGAATGCAGAAATTTTAAAACTGTTTCTCAATTCGAACATGTAACGGCATGTCTATGAATATATATCAAGATCATAAATTATGGTTATGCATCGAAAGCTCATAAAACATGCATATTCATTATGCGAAAATATAATAAACACAAAGTAAAAGAAATGACAGATTTTTACTCACAACCGCTCTGCGCTCAATTTCGCTCCCGATTTCTGCTCCCGTTAACGCTCTCGGTTATCTTCACCTACGCGCCACAAATGACATTTAAACTAAATCGAATGCTAGAGTCTCATTTAACTACTAAACGCCCTAATCGGCATACAAAGCCCGGATGCATACTACTTCCCAATTTTAGTTACGGAGCCATAATCGAAACTAACTCACCATCCGGCGCCCTGAAAATTATTGAACACCTTATAACTTGGTTGGACATAATTGCCCTTCACCTTTCCAACATGGACAATTATGTCTCATTTTCTTTATTTTTAGTTTTTCCATCAACCATATACATTCAATTTACAATATGCACCATTTACACACAACAATTTAATCAAAACACCACTCAATTCCTAACTTCCCTAAAGTGGCAGAATTTCACCATAGGTTCCAACACATTCATTTTCTCAATTTCTTATTCCAATTACAACAAAATCATGCCAATTTTATTCTAAAGCCCTAATTACAACCAATTGAAATCTCTACAACAAAATCACCAAAAAATCCTAATTCTCACCTTGCCAATTTCTTCAAATTGATGACTCCTTCAAGCTCCAAACTAGAATTCAACTCAATCTCTTTTTCTTGAATTTTCACTAATTGAGGCTTCAATTGAGCTTAAGGATTCATATGTAACCTTATTTTAGTTTGATTACACATGAAAAAGCATGAAAAAAAAACTGAAATTTCACTGTAGCAGTACCTATTCACCTTGCCCGAATTTGCTCTCCTTTTTGCTCTAAGTGTTTGCTTTTTGATCACTTGAAAATTCTACACACTTCTAACATATATATAGTGCTCCCTCAATTGACCATTTTGCCCTTCAACTTACTCAAAATTACTAATTTGCCATTAGTTAAAAATTAATTATGTAATTAGTTCATTTGTAACTATCTAGTTAAAATAGTTCAAAGAACTAACTAGAACTTCCAACTTGGCAATTCATGAAATTTCTTCTAATTGGTCTATTCTCTAATATATGGATTATGTTTCTCAACAAAGGCTTGTTCCATTCATAACCCTTAAATGGAAATTCATGTAGTAAATTAGGATTTCCTTTTCTAAGCCAATAGAGAAAAATTTTAAAAATATTCTAGGGTCGTCTGGCGCACCGATCGAGTGTGAAATTACCAAATTAGGTCTAATATCTCTCACGTGCACTATAAAGGGAATATTTTTAATAGGGTTAAAATCGAGTAACCCTACGGTGTCGTATTTGCTCTATACCGAAATCTAGGTGCCAATACTACTAATAGGGATTGAATATTACATGAGTGGTATACATAGTCATTTGACCTGAGTGCCACGGTGAGCTTCTAAGTAATCCACCATGCTTTGGTTCCACGCATGTCACAGACCTTTCATGGTGTGACCGTTGGGTATGGTCCGATGCTTATAGAGTCCGGTGTATACAGATATGAGATCCATCAACTCGTATAGGAAGTTCGATATCCAGATTCTTCGAGACTATATCTTAAAAAAGCTTGTGGCCACAAGTATCAATCCCGAAAAAGAGTTCCGCCAGGGTAAAATAATATGGCAAAAGAATTTGCACATATTGTTAAGTGAGATACAAGTCTGGAGATAAGATATGGATGAGCACTAAGAGATTTAACGGTGGTAATCTATATCCCCGCACATCCAGGATATCATGACGGAAGGACTATACATATGAGTTGTAACCTCAACTTGTATGGTTCAACGCGCTGATTTATATATCCGTGATGTATGCATGGGGCATTGCTCAGGGACTCATGGAATAGTTTCATTTGACGAATCGAGCGTAGGATTTAGGGAGTCCCACGATATAAAGTGTACTTGTTGTGCACTAGGGCAGCGTGCCGGATTAAAGTATTTAATCCAGCAATATTCAGTAATACCATAGTAATACGTGCGTGTCTGTATTTAAGTGTTAAATATAACAATTAGTTAATAATTGTTATTTACTAATTGTATTATGACATATGTGGCGTATTGTGGATCCTCAGTTAAGTTTACCCAAGTGTGAAATTTGGTAGAACCCATTAAGGGGTAAACTTGGTAGAACCCATTAAGGGGTAAACTTGGTAACTATTCATGAGAGGCAAAATGGTCATTTTTCACTTGGATTATTTAATGATTAAATAATCAAAATATCTCTTTAATTATATTATATATTATTATATTATATAACATTATATATTATTATTATATTAGATAATGGGTGTGAGTTGTCACTCGTTATCTTTATTTTATTATTATATAATATATTATATTTATATTATATTATTATTTTATTATATATATATATATAGATAAGAGAGATGTGAATTATTTTGTGAAAGTGTGTGTAAGTGTTTTGCCGAGAGAAACAGAAATGGAAGAGAAAGAGAAGAGAAAGAAATGGAGAAAAGAGAAAGAAGAGAAAATAGAGCCGAGGGAAAGAAGAAGAAAAATAAAATTTCATTTTTTTCTATGGTTCCAATTGAAGCAACGGTGGACTGCTTCAAATCTCCATTTCCTTATCCTTTTAGAGAAAAGGATGAAAACATACATTCGGCCATTTTGGGGATAAGAGTTAATCCCATGCTAAATATAGGGCTACTGTTCTAACTCACCAAGCTCAATATATTGGTAACTAGAACTGCCCACGAGTTGATCTCCATGCGGACTCTGAGGAAATACGTATATAACGTTACACATTGAGGTGAGTTCTCTACCCTATTAATATATTAATGTGATTAATATATTTATTTATTATGTTTATTATTTAATTTATACGCTTCTGTCGCGTATAATTATATATGATACGTATTTTAGACAATAGACACAATTACACATGCCTACACCCATATATATATTAGATCCCCGACAACAATAGTATCAAAGCCATTTAGAAAATATATAGGTGTTGTGTGAGTGAATTAATGCAAAAGGCTCAGTGAAAATGGCGCATTTCAAGTGTTAAAATGGGTATGCCTATGGGTGTGCATTAGGTGTTGCAGCACCAGTGGACTGGGGCCGCAGCACTGGGGGTTTGACCTCCCAGCGCTGTAGCAATGACATTAGGCTCTACGGCGATGTACTATTCACTTGAACAATAGAACATGAACAGTATTTTTTACTGTTCACAACTACAATAATTTTGAATAGTGTTTCAAAATTAATTTTGCATGTGTAGATTTATGAGATGTAGTGATAAAATTTATCGGTCTACATTATAAATCGAGATTTATGAGATGCAGTGATAAGAGTTATCGGTCTGCATTATAAATCATGATTAATTTTTCTATGTTGGTAACCACAATGGGAGCCTTACTGGTGGGGGTTAGTTGTGCTTACATAGAAAAATTGATTAATTGAGAATCACCTTTGCTAAGAGAATGGAGACCTAAAAACAAAAATCCCTCTTAATCATATTGAAGAATATTACATTATGAGAAAATATTTTATTCTAATCCGTCTTGTCAATACGGTGTTAGACAAGTCACATCGGCATTTTCTCAATATTGCTATAGTATGAGGGACTTGGTCGGTTAGGCTTAGACTATACCGGTTAAACATGAGATGAGGCAAATATATGCAAAAGTATTGCCCAATATTACTACAACGTGAGAGTAGTATCGGTAGCATATATCATTGACAAGTTAATCTAAAATACACTTACTCAATATTGCTACAGTGTGAGGATACAGTGTATTCAGGATCAAGTGATAAGAGTTGCGTAAGATGCAATTGATAAATGTTGTCTACCTATTGTGTTTACAAAGGCCAATATTACTACAGCGTGAGGCCCAAGTAAATTTCAAGGGGATCTACTTCCTACTGTATAGTTTATAAGAGTTGAAACTATCGTCTTCCCGTTTGAGAGATTACCGAGATTATGTAAAGCAGTGGGAAGGCATTTTAAATCGAAAATTTATAATTAGTATACCCATGATTTAAAATATTTTATTAGCGATTTAATGACCATTCCACTTACATCTCCTGTTAGTTTGACCTGTCAAGTTTAATGGCCACTACGAACTAGTTAATGTGCATAACTAATGCAGTCCAACTCTAGGGTACTACGAATTACTCTGACCGGTAGATGAATCACAGAAGAGTCCTAGATTCAAAAAAATTTAGATTTATTGTTAATCAGAGTTTACCATAAGGTATTTCTGATAATACCTCTCTAGAGGATTCAACAGAGAGAGTGTGACCCTCTTTGTAAAGGATGCTTCATCTTTTACTCCAAGTATATCTGGTGAGACCAGATATGTAAGGAAAAGAAGATGAGGCAGATACTCAGGATAAATCCTTAGAGGCAACATTTATCCAAAGATCAACAAGAGAACGTGTAGATAGAAAGTGTTTCCACTACAGTAAGGTTAGGCATTGAAAATCCCTCTACCCTAGAAACCTTATCATTGTCAGAAAGACTCCCACAGGTTTGTGCTTAATAAACATAGACATTTCTAACGCATATGATGCCAGCTCAAGCTGGGTATGAGATACCACATGTTCCTCTCGTATTTGCAATATGTTGCAGGGATTGAAAAGACTAGAATGCAATAGCTTGAAGAAGTAAAGTTGAGAGTAGCAAATGGCAATTTCTTGCAGGTCCAAGTTATTGGGCAACTTGACTTACTTCTTGTATGCAATACAATTATTTTATTGCATAATTAGTATGATGTTTTATTAACTAAATGTCAATTAATAAATAGACATTATATATAATTAGAAATGTATGTAGATCGGAATCCTTAAATAATACAGAGCTGTGGTATATAAGGTTAGGTCATATAGGTGTAAGACGCTTATTCGTCTAGTTAAGGATGGTTGGATTTCTTATTTAACCATAAAGACTTAACCAGTTTATGAATAATCTATTCATGAAAATAACCAAACATACCAGAATGTACGTCACATCCCTTCAATTAGATCGAGGAAGTGAATACATCAACAGTGAGTTTTTCTGTTTGTTTAAGAAATAATGAGATTCTCACTCACTATAGTCCTCTGAGTACTCCACAACATAATGATGTTTTGGTGATGAGGAATTGGACTTTATTAGATATGGTCTAATTGATAATGAGTGTTACCGATCTATATCTGTGAGTGTTCTAAATATATCTGCTTATTAAGTAGAGTTCCATCAGAAGCTGTTCTTTCCATTCTGTATGAGATACAGAAAGAAAGGAAGCTATATCTTATGTAAGTTAAGACTTAGGCTTGTCTTGTTTACGTAAGAGTTACACAGCGAGATATCTTGTCTTGTAAGAGTTACTTAACAGGATAGACAAACCCAAGAGGTACATATCTAGGTTTATTGAGTATCTTGTAAATTCAATAGGATACTAGTTCTATGATTCAGAGGAGCGAAATGTGTTCGTTTCTCGGTATACCACTATTCTAGAGAAAGAGTTTCTTGTGGATTGTAAAAATCATAGAAAGATTGAATTTGGTGAAGTCAATCTAAGAAATCAATGAATCAAGGATGAAAACTAAGGCTTAGTTACGCAGTGACCTTTTAGCACACCCTAATGGGTTAGAAAAGATGTCTAGGTCATCTATTAGGTATGGTAGATGCCTGAAGGTGAACTTGGAGTTTTCTTGGTAGAAGAAAATCATCCTTGACCTATAGCAAGTCGATGTTAGACATCGATTTGAGAAGCAGTAAGAAGTCATAAAAATAAAAATTGACCATAAGCATCAGAATCAAGTCTGGGACTTGGATAAATTACCTATGAGAATTATTCTCATTGGTTGTAAAGAGTTTACAAATGGGTAGTGGGAGCCGGAAGGAAGGTAGAGACCTTCTAGACCCTATATTGGTTCTAGAAAGATAATCCTTAGAGATCTAGGATCAATTAAGAGGAAACCTTTCAACTAATATTGATGCTAAAGTTGATTAGTATTTTATTGGCTCTTGCAGTATATTATGACTTTGAAGTTTGGCAGATGGATGTAAGGACGACATTCTGGAATGGATACCTCGAGTAAGAGATATTCATGAAACAACCTAAAGAATTCACGTCCAGCTAGACTTTTGGTCTAGCGTGCAAGAAAGGTCAGTAGGAATGCGATAGTCTTCTTGATGTTCTTTGTTAATGATATACTGGTCATTGGGAATGATGTCAATATGTTATAATTGGTCAGAAGTAATACGTAAAAATTTCTCTATAAAGGATTTAGGAGAGGTTTCTTTTATACTAGGCATAAAGTTTTATAGAGATAGAGCTAGAAAACTGATAGGACTCTCCTAAATCATTTAACATCAAGAGCATCTTGAAAAGGTACAGTTTATTAACTATGAAATAGTTAACATATCTAGACCTGCTGTTCATCTTTCGAGAATAGTGTCTCTTGACATGAAAGATGAGAGAGGTAAAATGTCTAACGTACCAGATATATCAGCTCTTTAGACATTGATGTATGTTATAATGTGATTGAGACCTGAGATCAGTTTAGCTGTAAGAGTTACGAGCCGAGTTTGGTCTAATTCAGGTGACTGTTATTTGATGGTAGTTAAACATATCTTAAGGTACCTTGAGGGTATAAAGTATAAGTCTTTCAAATATGGAGAAAGCAATTTACAAATGAGAAGATGCATAGAGTCAGACTTCAAGTTTGACCTAGATGATAGAGAATTACATCTGAAAATGTGCTCATTCTTATTAGTACTAGGAGAGTTAGAATTGCACCAAATTGGGATTCACTGCGAATTTATATTGATATAGCGGAAGCTGCAGTGAGAATTCGTAGGTTTATCACTAGCCTTGGAAGAGTTGCAAGACACATGGATTCTATTCCATAGTTTACGACAAAACAAGGCCATTGTACAAGCCAAGGTGCCAAGAGGACACCAATACTCTAATTATGTTAAAAAGAGTCTCACATGACTAGAGAGATCATGGCCCAAGGAGATGTGATTATTTATAGAAATGTTCCATAAATAATTTAGCGGACCCACTATATAAAGGCCATGACTCTTAAAGTGTTTATGAAACACGTAGAGTCGATGTGTATAAAATGCCATCAAGAATGGCACTAGAGCAAGTGGGAGATTGTTAAGGTTAGTGCTTACATACCATCCCTGAATGTACATATACTTGTGTATTTATACAAGTTTACATTCTCATGAAATCGCTAATACCTATTAATATGATACTATGCAATGTAACGTTACAGATATTATAGATCTGAAGGCGTTCAGATCAAATCTAAAGGATTTTAGATAAGAGCTCATAGCTAGCCACGCTAAGAGATATAAATGCTAAATGCTAGCACAATTAAGGGTTAGCTGGTTATAATACTCAGCACATCTAAGAGTTGGAGTCTTATCTGTAATGAGACATAGACCTAGGAATATACTAGTAACTGCATAATCGTAATAGTTGCAATCGGGTGCCAGAAAATGCTAGTTACACAAGTATGTTCTCGAATAATTGTCCCTGATCTATTTCTGTCGATGCGGGTCTGTTGGTGGATACTTTTAATATAGATCAGCATATGTTGTACCTATAAGGTATAAATGGTCATTCCTAGCCGATTGTGAGCTTGGATCTCGTATTAACATATGAGCATCTAGTTAGGACTGGATATGAGACAGACTCACGAGGGCCTCCGATAAACATTCTCTATAAGCCATTAACAGAGGGTCCTCTCGAGTTGAGTAGTATATGTGGTCCTTTGACCTAAGTATCATTGTAGGCTTGTAAGTGATCCACCATGCTTTAGTTCCACGCATGTCACAGACCTTTCATAGTATGACCGCAGGATGTCGCTAGGTATGATCCGATACTTATGGAGTCTAGTGTATACAGATACAGGATCCGTCAGCTCGTATAGGGAGTTTGATATCTAGATGCTTCGAGATTGTATCTCGAAAAATCTTGTAGTCACAAGTATAAATCCGGGGAAAGAGTTCCGCCAAGGTAGAACAATATGGCAAAAGAGTTTGCACATATTGTTTAGTGAAATACAAGTCTAGAGATAAGATATGGATGAGCACTAAGGGATTTGACGGTGATAATCTATATCCCTGCATATCCAGGATATCATGATGGAAGGACTATACGTATGCGTTGTAACCTCAACTTGTATGGTTCAACGCGCTGATTTGTATATCCGTGATGTGTGCGTGAGGCATTGCTCATGGACTCATAGAATAGTTTCATTTGACAAATCGGGCGTAGGACCTAGGGAGTCACGTTATATGTAGTGTACTAGTTGTGCATTGGGGCAATGTGCCGGCTTAAAGTATTTTATCTAGCAATATTCAGCAATACCACAGGAATACGTGCGTATCTTTATTTAAGTGTTAAATACAATAATTAGTTAATAATTATTATTTACTAATTGTATTATGACACGTGGCTAATTGTATTATGACACGTGGCATTTGTGGACTCTCAGTTGAGTTTACCCAAGTGTGAGATTTGGTGGAACCCGTTAAGAGGTAGACTTGGTAATTATTCATGAGGGGCAAAATGATTATTTCTCACTTTGATTATTTACTGGTTAAATAATCAAAATATCGCTTTTATTATATTATATATTATTATATTATATATTATTATTATATTAGTAATGGGTGTGAGTTGTCACCCATTATCTTATTTTATTATTATTTATTATTATATTTATATTATTTTATTTTTTATATATATATATATAAGAGATGTGAATTGTCTTAATGAAAGTGTGTGTAAGTGTTTTGCCAAGAGAAACGGAAGTGGAAGAGAAAGAGAAGAGAAAGAAATGGAGAAAAGAGAAATAAGAGAAAATGGAGCTGAAGGAAAGAAGAAGAAAAAAAAAAGGGAAAATAAATTTTTTTCATTTTTCTCTATGGTTTCAATTGAAGTAATGGTGGATTGCTTCAAATCTCCATTTCCTTATCCTTTTAGAGAAAAGGATGAAAACACACATTCGGTCATTTTTGAGATTAAGAGTTAATCCCGTGCTGAATATAGGGCTGCTATTCTAGCTTACCAAGCCCACTGTGTTGGTGACTAGAACTGCCCACAAGTTGGTCTCTATGCGGACTTTGAGGAAATATATGTATAACGTTACACATTGAAGTGAGTTCTCTACTCTATTAATATATTAATGTAATTAATATATTTATTATTTAATTTACACGCTTCCTTCACGTACAATTCATATATGATACGTATTATAATTAATAGACATAATTACACATGCATACACCCACATATATATTAAATCTCCATCCACAATAAGGCCTTTAAAAGAATACTAACAAACAGTTTTTTTTTTTGGAACCACAAATCTTTTAGGTTGCTTTACAAAAATTTTCAACAATATCTCTATTCAAAAAGCATTGTTAACATCCACTTGCTTTAACTGCCAACCTTTGATGATAGTTAGGCTAATGACTAGTCTAATAGTGGTTTCCTTGACAACAAGGCTAAAAGTCTCTAAAAGATCAATGCTAGGGGTTTGAAGATATCCTTTCGCAAACAATCAAGCTTTGTATCTAGAATTGAAACTATTGAGATTCTTCTTTACCCAAAATACCCACTTATTCCCCGTTAGCTTATGATTTTACTAGTGGGAACTAGATGCCATGTGTGGTTTTTAACCAAGGCCTTATATCAATCCTTTATAGACTATTTTCTAATGAGAGAGTTGTTTTACTTCTTTCATTGATATAGATGCGTATTTTGAACTTTGAATCAAGCACTAACATATAGTTTTAGTTTAAAGATAGCTTATTTACTTCTTGTGATTAAGAATGTATATTTTGCACTTGGTAGTTGATGTTCGGGTATATTAGTTACAATAGATGCAAATATTTGAGTTGGTTAATTTTGAGGATAAGATAGATTTGGTAATTGAGTTGGTATGTTGAATGCATATAATTAAGTAATATTTAAATTAGAAAGAGATGGTTTAAGCTATAATGTAGAATTGTGTGGAGTTTCAGCTTTAGGATATACATCAGTTGTGTTGGAAAATTGGTGATTTAACAATCTTGGTTGGACAAGAATTGAGATGAATACCAAAGTAGAGAGTTACAAGAAGTCTAGAATGTGTGGGACACGTATGGAGAAGTCTAGAACGTGTGGGACACGAAGGGAGAAGTGAAACGGGACTCGAAGACACGAAGGAAGTGAAGAAAATATGGATAGGCGCTGCCAGGGCTGAGCGCCGCGGTGCACAGGACAGCACCCCAGCGCTACGGTCCTGGGTGCGATTTTGGCCAGTGCCGCAGCGCCTAAACGTGTTAGAATGTCCGTTTTGGTTCCGGATTTCAAGTTTTGAGAAGTTTTGGATTTTCAAAATAAGTGGACTCTTACTCCAACAAGGAATAGGGTTAGTAAGCACGAAATACACTTTATATAAACACTTGTAAACTATTTAGTTGAGATTAAGCATTAGAAGACACTTTAAGAGAGGGAAAGAACTGGGTAGACACTAAGTACTTGTGTGCGCTAGGGTGGAACTGTCATTTGGATGATCATTGTTCGTGGTAGAGTAAGGATTCACTAAACATTATGTCCTTTTGAGGGTTCTTCAATTGGGTTTTTCTTATAAAATCTGTAGGGAGTTAATAAGAGAGGCTAGGATCCTTGGATCCACCATGGACATAGGCAATTGGCCGAACCACATAGGATTGTGTTGTGCTCTTTTGTATTCTGCTTTGGATTCTTGTTATTTTTACTTGATTAACAGGTTATTCTGCTGCGCAAGGAGGTTAGGGTTCTAGGTTAAACTTGAGGTTCTTCGCTTCAACATAACCTCGAGAGGGAGAAAGGTGTTTCCTCCCTCAACAAGTTGGAACATTAACAACGAGAAAAGATACAAGGCTTCTGATGGAGAAAAAAACTGAGGAACAAAGGTTTGACGAGGCATGACACTATTACAAGCAATAAAATAATGTATTTCGTAAGAATTTTTGAATTCTAAATTTGATATGAAAGGGAACTCAAATTGATTAAATTATAAAAGCCTAGAAATGAAAATTTTTCTAGAAGAATCTAAACAACTATTGTTTGATATGTAAGGATAATAGGCACTACCAAAGATTCTCATGAAGGAATAGTCTAGTTGTTGATTGAAATGAGTTCAAAAGAGGAGTTGTAATCTATTATAAATAAAGAGCATTCTATTTATGAAGAAGGTTTCTATAAAGAAAGCATCCTAAAAAAAATGTAAACATATTTCATATTGAGTAAAAAGGGTTAAATCAATTTCAACAATATGTCTATATTTTTTCTCAACTTTGTCAATTTAATGATGAGTATTAAGGCAAGAAAATCTATGTGAAATGCCATTTTTAACTAACACTTTGTTTAAAGCATCAAAAACTCCCCCATTATTAGTTTGGACAGTCTTGATCTATTTCCTAAGGATTTCTTCTATATGTGTTTGAAGGTTTGGAGGACTTTATACTTCAATTTCAATGGAAACATTAAGGTGAATAAGAAAAATCATTAACAAAATTTAAATAATATTTATAACCATCTCCTGAAAAGAACAAACGCAGGTCTCCAAACATCTAAGTAGCCAAATGTAACCAATGATTTTTTCCAATTTGGCAAGCAATGCAAAATAAGTATTAGATAAAACTTTTTATTACTTTGATTGTTCTTTTATAGACTAATCCAGTTTTCTTCAACACTTCATTGTTTGGATATTCAAACCTTCTATGTAAGATATTAGCTGAATATTAGACTCTAGGAAACTTATTTATAGACTCACAACAAACACTTCCAGATGTTGTGGTTTTATTTATATTTCATTCAATAAAAAGAGAGACAAAAGAATACATTTCAATAAGATAAGGTACTATATTTGAATAATGTGTAATTAGCTGATAAAGTCCATGTTTAGCAACCCTTTAAAGTAGATGCTTCACATCCTTAACAATACAAAATTTTTGTATGAATTTAACTTTTAGATTATTGTTTGTAACAAGTTTAGATATGTTAATCAGATTTTTAGTCATTTACGGTATATGTAAAACATGTTTCAAAAGTAAAGGTTACTGTGAATTATAAGTGTGCAAAACACAAGTACCAATATGTTGTATCTTCAAAACCAATGCAATTATCAATAATAATCAACTCTTTACCTCTGTACTCACATTTTTTAACCATATTGTTGGCATTGTTGGTCATGATTGGTACATCCGCTATCCGTGTGCCATCAATAATCTTCATTATCATGTAATACAAATATATAAACAAAAATTTGCAGTAGTAGCAAAATAGGCAGCAACCTATTATTGTATAGTAACCTGAGATTGAGGTTCAAAATTTTCATTGAACCTATTCCAACATTTAAGTGCTCCACGCCCAATCTTGAAGTAAATTTAACAGATGATCTTAGAGTTATTCTTGTTTTGTCCTCTATAGTTCTACTTGCCTTTCCCTTCCTCTTTAAAGTGATTTTGATTGTTTACGCTTCTAGTATTTCCAATTCCTTTGTAATAACTGTAACCATTTCTATTATTATACTTTCCTGTGAACTTTTGCTTTGTTCTAGTAACATTTGCTGATATCTAAGTACCAATGCTAATATTAGACAATTCTATTCTATTTTAATGATTCAATAAGATAGAATAAATTTATGCTAATAATAGCCCTTCGAATCTGGTTGAGACTAAAACAACAATTGGATCTTAATCAAATCCAAGTCTTGTAAGCAGATAAGTAACCAGATCATAGTCTGGTATTGATTTATTAGCCACAGCCAAATTATTAGCAGTTAACTTGATCTTTACATAATAGCCACTCACCGACATAGATCCTTTAGTGATAGTTTGTAGTTGTGCTGTTAATTGAGTCAAACGAGTTATTGATTGGCTATTGGACATCTTTTCAAGGGGAATCCAAATTTTAATATAGTTTTTACAGTGAATCACTAAGCTTAAGGCTAATTCACTTATAACTAGCTCATAAGCATTACATAATTTTTCTCTATAGCTGAAACTCAAGATTGATAACCGGTAAGCCTTACTTAATTGAGTCATAAACTTGTTTGGATAGGATCAAGCTCTAAGTAACAAATCTTCAAGATCATTTCCTCTATCAGATGCTAGAATTTATAATTTTCACAAAAGGAAGTTATTATAATCAAGCTTTATTGAACTGATGAAGCTAAAATTACTGCTTTGTCCAACTGCCAATGAAACATTCTAGTTTTAAGAATTCAAGTTTGATGAATGACGTTGATTTGTATTGACAAAAAAAGCATTAGCCATGGAAGTTACCTCTGATATTAAGTGAGAAATAAGATTCTAAAAAGAGAGAAAAAAATTCAGGAAAATGAAAATTTTCTTAAAGAGTATTTGGGAGAATAATTGCTTTGTTTATTCATCAAATTGAGAACAACTTACAAAGAAAAAGATTAAGAACTATTTATAGTTACTTCAACAATATAAGAATTCTAGAATTATCTATAACTTAGGTAGTTGATTTTGGTAGGAAATTTCCTTGGACTCAACCTTAAGTTTGTTGTTGCTAATTAGCTTCTCTTTAACAGCTTAACAACTTGCTAACTGCTTTGTGTTGACTTATCACACCACATCAACTCCATTGGTCGTGCATTTCGCATCATCATCCATATCAGTAGGGAAAACACCATCAATTAATTTGTTGGTAACGACACCTAATTGATCAGATTACGTACTCTTTTAATTTAAACAATTAATTGAAACCTATTTTGTTATGATCTTGACAATTAAATAAAGAGATTTAATCGATTATATTTAAGTTGGCAAAGTTAGGTTTGATTGTCCTTCTATAATTTAACCAATAATTATAGGGATCTTTGCTAATAATTTTTGTTCACAATTATATTAGTTTTTAGGGTAACGATAATTGGATCCCAAAAATTTGGTGAAGGTACAATTTAATCACCCTGTGTTTGAAAATACCTTAACACACCAAATCTTTATTCTTAAATTGATATGCATCTTATTTTATTATTCATGTAAATTACTTTAAATCACTTAAAGAAATTTGAATAACATTGATAAAACATTGATCATCTTACACACTCAATTTGGTCACATTTTTGTCTTGAATAAAGCATGAATTTGAGATGTGCTTAATTAGCCTATTTAATGCTTTTTTTTTTTCTTGGTTCTTGCCCTTGTCATTGGACCTCTATAGATGCTCAACGAATCTTGTGAAGTTTTGCAAACTTAATTCGCTTTATTTTTAAATTAGCCTATGATTATACTTTTATAAAAAAGAGGTTTGTTTTAATACTAATGGACTTAACTGCTCTTTGCCTAGTGTTATTTCTCTTTTATAGAAATTTGATGATATGTTTTCCGAAGAGATACCTAATAGTTTACCACCAATAAGTAGAATTGAGCATCAAATCAACTTTATACTTTGAACATCAATTCCCAATACGCCAACTTATAGAAGCAATCCCAATAAGACAAAGAAACTTCATAGGCAGGTTAGTGAACTCATGGAAAATGAGTATATGAGTGAAAACATGAGTTCTTATGCAGTTCTAGTATTGCTTATGCTTAAGAAGGATGGGTTATGGAAGATGTGTGTTGATTTTCGCACCACTAATTGTTAAGGTATGTGCTTACGTACCATCCCTATTTGTATGAATATTTATTTGATAATATTTATATAATGTTTATTTTATTAAATTACTAATATATTTTTAATTAAATGATAATAATGCTTGTCACATTATGGATACTGTATGATCTGAAAGAGTTCAAATCTGGTCTAAAGGAGTTTAGATTAGAGTTAAGGGTTAGTAAAGCTGAGGGTTATAAATGCTAACAATTAGCACTGTTAAGAGTTAGCAGGTTATAAGAGTCAATGAGATCTAAAGAGTTAAAACCTTGTTTATAATGGGACAAAGACCTAAGGGTACACTAATAATGATATAGTTTCAAAAACTTGTAATAGCCACTAGGAAATGTTATTATGCAAGTATGTTCTCAAACACTTTGTTTCTGATATATTTTCACCAATGCAGGTCTATCGATAAATTCCTTTCATATAGATCACTGTATGTCCATATCGGTAAGGTACAAATAGTTGTTCTTAACTGACTATGAGCTTAGAGTTCGTATAGGCATAAGGGTATTCAATTAGGACTGAATACTAAACAGATTCACGAGGACCTCAATAGATATCCTATGAAACTGTCAATGATAGGTCTTCTCGAGTTGAGTAGTATATGTAGTCCTTTAACCTGAGCGCTATGGTGGACTTGTGGGTGATCCACCATACTTCATTTCTACAGATGTCAGACACATTTTATGGACTGACTGCTACATATTGTTGGGTGTGGTTTGATGCTCATGGAGTCTGGTGTGCATAGATATAGAATCTGTCAGCTCACATTAGTGGGTTGTATATCTGAAGCTTCCAGATTGTGTCTCAAAAAGTCTTACAGCCGTGAGCAATAAACCTAAGAAAAGAGTTTCCCACAGGGTTGAACAATATAACAAAAATGTTTGTTTATATTGTTCATCGAGACACGAATCTGGAGACAAAATTGGATGAACACATAGGGATTTGACAATGCTAATCTATATCCTCGCTCATTCAGGGTATAAGTGATGGAAGGATTATACATATGCGTTTTGACCTCAGCTTATATGGTTTAATATGTTGATTTGTGAAATTCATGACATGTGCGTAGCGCATCGATCATGGACTCATAGAATTATTTTATTTTACGAATCGGGCGTAGACTTAGGGAGTCCGACAATATAAAGTGTTAAGTACAATTAATTAAATAACAATTGTTGTTGATTAATTAAATAGTTACATGTGGTGCATAATGAGTCCTCGGTTAAGTTAACTCGAATGTAGGTTAGTATAACCCACATTAGGTTAAAAGTTAACCAAATTTAAGTTAATGATTGTTTAACTTTTATATTATATAAAAATATAAATATGTTAGATATTTTGATAAACTTGGTTGCCAAGTTTAGTTAATCCAACCATGGTTGAATATAAATCATGGTTAGGTTAAGAATACATTATTTTAATGAAGACATTTTGGTGAAAATGTATTAACTTTACCATGGATAAGTTAAATGAATAGTGCAAGTATATATATGTGAATTGAGAGAAAATAATTACTTTGGCTTTCGTTAAGTGGCCAGCTATAGAGAGAGAGAGAAAAGAAAGTGAAAATTGTTTTTCATGTCTACTATTTACAATGAGTACATTTTATATTGAAACTTTATAGGTCCACGTTCGATTCATCAAATTGAACTATTCCATGAGTTCGTGAACAATGTCCCACGCATACGTCACAAATATTACAAATCAACACGTTAGACCATACAAGTTGAAGTCAAAACGCATATATATAATCCTTCCATCATTATACCCTGGATGTGTGGGGATATCAATCAGCACTGTGAAATCCTCATTTGCTTATCTATGAACTTATCTCAAGATTCGTATCTCAATAAACAATACACACAAACACTTTTACAATATTATGTAACCCTACAGGAAACTCTTTTCTCGGATTTATTACTTATGGTCATAAGAATTTTTGAGATATAATCTCAAAGTATCGGATATACAACTTACCTATGTAAGTTGACGAATTCTGTATCTACTCACATCAGATTCTATGAGCATCAGACCATACCTAGTGACATATAGCGGTCAAACTATGAAATGTCTCTGACATCTATGGAACCAAATTATGGTGGACCACTCATAAGCTCACCCTGGCGCTCAAGTCAAATGACCATATATACTACTCAACTTGAGAAGACCTATCATTGACGATTTCGTAGGATATGTATTGGGGTCCTCATGAGTTTGTTCAGTATCTAGTTCTGACTGGATACCCCCATGCTTATACAAGCTCTAAGCTCATGGTCAGTTAAGAACAACTGTCTGCACCAGTCAGATATAGACATACATTGATCTATTTAATAGTGATTCACCGATAAACCTACATTGGTGAACATATATCAGGAACACTGTGTTTGAGAACATATTTGTAAAATGACATTTACTAGTATCTATTGTAACCTTTTGCAACTATATCATTACTAGTATAGTCTCAGTCTTTGTCTTATTTCAGACAAGGCTTATAACTCTTAGAATTTTGCTGACACTTATAACCTGTTATCTCTTAACAGTGCTAACTCTTAACATTTATAACTCTCAGCATTGCTAACTCTTAACCCTGGTCTAAATTATTTTAGATCAGATCATACAATGTCTGTAACGTTACAAGTTTATTGTCATATAATTAATATTAACGATTTTATTATAAATATTAATTGTTTAAATATTTATTGTATAAATATTAAACAATTAATATTTATACAATATTAGAATGGCACGTAAGCACAAACTCCAATAAACTCTCACTTGCTCTAGTACCATTCGTACTAGTATCTCATACTAATACACTCTACATGTTCTCAAACACCCTAAAATTTTAGGCTCGGGTGGGTTTGCTATGTTATTCAGGGAATGTATCCTAGATATTATAACATCTCCAAAAGTTCAGAACTTTCTAATTATGTGATATTCAAAGTCCATATGATTAGAATTTTGGTATGCCATTTGGCTTATTGGCTTAAGCAATTATTCTATTATTGTTGCAATATAGTGGGATAGGATCCACTGAGCTTGAAACTATTCAAAGCTCTACAACTAGCTTGGATATCTATAGTGCTTTCTTTATAGGCTACTTAAGTTGCAAATTCTACATCCAAGGCAGAATTAACTGTGGATATTAAATTGCATATATTTCTAACTATCTTCGATACCGATGAGGAGAAACACATAACCAGATTTATACATTCTACCATCTAAATCAGACAAAAGTCAAAACATATGCGTCCTTTTACTTATAAGAAACTTTCTCCATAATTGAAAAACATATCCTTTGTACATCACAGGTATTTCAGATATGTTTCATAGCCATCTGATGGTCGTGATCTGAATCAGACCAATATCATCTTGTGTCACTTACAACCGTTTAAAGTCAAGTCTCATACATAATATCGAATGCATTAAACTATCTATAGTTGATGCATATAATAAGTTAGACACTCTAATTATTTCATCTTCTTTTCAAGGACACTTCCTCCTAGAAAGATGAATGACGTGTCTGAAAGGTACATTAACTATCACACAGTAAAAAATATTGTATCTTTCTAGGACTTAGTCTATGTACGAAGATTAGGATAGTCCCATCAACCATTTAACTCTATCTTTATAAATTTTTATACCTAGTATACATAAAGCCTCTCTCAAATCTTTTATAAAGAAGTTCTTTACTTAAATAACACTTACCTAATTGACTTGCAACACACCAACGTCATTTTTGACATTGAGTATGTCTTGTATGTAGAGAACTTAGAAAGATAATCATGCTCTCACTGCCTTTTCTGAACACACATGCTTCCTTTCATTCCTGATAAAATCAGACTTTCTAATTTTCTCATCTAAACAAAGATTCTAGCTTTGAGAAAATTGCTTAAGTCTACAAATGGACTTCCTTAGTTTGCACACTATTTTAGAAGTTAGGCAAGATGCAAAACCATCAGGCTATTTCATGCATATCTCTTACAAGAGATATACATCGTAGAACATCGCATTTACATCCATCGAATAGACCTCAAAATCACAATATAAGGCAATAGCCAACAAAATTCGAATTGACTTTAGTATGGTTACTGGGAAAAAGGTTTTCCCATAACCGATTCTAAATCTCTGAATGTAACCTTTTATCACCAGTTGGGTCTTGAAGGTATCTACCTTCATATAGGCATACGCTTCCTTTGTGCAAACGTATTTATAATAAATAGGAACAATTCCTACGGGAAGTACAACGAAGTCCCAGACGTGATTGTCATGCGTAGAGTCAATATTAAATTTTATGGCATCTTGCCATTTTCCCAAATCGATGTCAAACATTGCCTCTTTATAAGTCAAATGATCATTTTCTTTGACTAAGAAACCATAAAAGGCACCTTCAAGTATCAAACATACCTAAATGGTGGCCTTGATATCCTTTCCAATCTATGAATAGAGTATGTTAATTTAGTTCCCTCAATTGAACTTAAAAATTCACCATCGGTTTATATATATATATATATATATATATTCTGATTGACTTCATCAAGTTCAATCCTTCTAAAATCCATATAACCCATGAGAAACTATTTCTCCTAAGAGGTGAGATCACGAGCAACGAACAAATTTTATTTCTCAAGATCATAGAACTAGCATCCCATTGTATGCTTGGAATACTCAATAAACCAATACTTGTACCGATTAGGTATAAATTTATCATGTTGTATAACTCTTATGCAAGCAAAATAACCCCAAAACTTAACATACTTAAAACTCTGTTCTCTTTTATTCTGCATCTCATACAGAGTAGAAAGAATGGCTTTCGATGGATCTACGTTCAATAAGTGAGTAGCAAATTATAAATCATAATCTTAGAGATATTCTAGAAAATCAGTGAAGCTCAATATCAATCGGACCGTATCTAATAAAGTGTTATTCATTATTTTCAAAACACATTTATGTTGAGGAATATCTGGAGGACTATGTTGAGCAAGAATCATATTTTTCTTTAAATAATTTATGAATTTACTACCTACATATAAACTTCCTTGATCTAATCGAAGGTATTCAATATACATAAAGGTTTATTTCTTTACATTCATAGTCTGAATATTTTGAACACTTCAAAATTTCTGATCTACATTTTCTAGAAACACATGTCCATATTGTGAAAAAAAAATCACTATAAAAAGAATGGAGTATCGAAATCCACCCATTGCAGTAAGATTCATTGGACTATATACATTAATATATATCAATTCCAATAAAATAGTGGCCTGGCATTTAACACCTACACAATGATTTGGTCATTTTTTTTGAATTTAGAATTCATAAACTAGTCAAGGTTTTATAGTCATATCAAATATGTGACCATCCTTAACTAGATAGGATAGTCGCCTTACAATTAAGTGACTTAATCTTATATGCCACTATTTCTTAATATTTAGAGTTCTTGAACTACTATTTATTCTATTCACCTACGCATATGTGGCATTTCCTACTGTATTTAAGATATAACAGTCATTCATTAAATGACACTCAGTTAGCTAAACATTATCATTATCACTATCACATAAACATGAGAAACTATTCATAATATTTTTATGATAACCTTTTCTATATACTACAGAAAGTGATATGATTCGTTTAATAATATTTGGCACAAAATAGTAATTATACACCATAATGCTACCGTTGGAATAGAGAAGTGACATAGATGTCTTAATGGCTACCATGTTTAGGAAATCTCAATTTCCTACGTGAAGTTAAACTTCACATTTTGTAGCATCATAGCATTCCTCAAATTATGCAACAACTTGTAGATATGAAAATGACAAGCGGTATCTCATACCCTACACTTAGGATCATATGCTAATAAAACGTCTATGATTGATAAACAAATATCTAATAGGTCAATCTTTCTAAAGTCAAGTTGCCTTGAATAGTAACGCTTACTATTTCAAACCTTATCACAATGGAAACACTTTCCATTGTAACAATTCTCTATTCGTGGTTTGGATATATCAAATAATATTTCAAATGGAGCATCATACTACTTGAACATCTCAAGTACACATGCTCGTGCTAAAGATCATTAGACATTGAAACTAGGATATATGATTTGGCTCTCAAATCATTCTTTATTAATTTTTGATAAATTTCTACTATTCTAAAAAAATATTATCAGAAACATCTCTTATCATCTTTTAATCAACTATATATCCAAAATTTTCTAAATCTAGAACTATTCTCAGATTTATTGGCAAGTCAAAATATTTTTCGATACCCTATAGTTGGTTTATATATTTTTCAAGTGTACTAACGTATTGCTCAGTACTTATCTTATCTCTATAAAATAACTATCTTGTCTCAATAAGACAAATTAAGAGATGTTCAGCAAAATATTTTAATCGTTAATTAATAAATAACGCTTTAGATCATGGGTATAATTATTATATATTTTTTAATCTAAAAATGCTCTTTCACTACTTTACTTAATCCCTTTAATCTCTCGAATAGGATAATGACAATTTAAACTTTTTAAACTATACAGTGAGAAGTAGACCCCATTGGCATTTTACTTCAGCCTCACGCTAAAGCAATATTGGCCTTTGTAAACCCAACAGGCAGACAACTCTTGTCAATTGCATCTCATGCAACTCTTACCACTGATCCTAAATACACCTTATCCTTATGTTAAAACAATATTGGGTAAGTGTACTTTAGATTAACTTGTCAATTATCAAATATATGTTACTGACACTACCCTCACGCTAAAGCAATATTGGTTAACATGTTCGCATATATTTGACTCATCTCATGTTTTACCGGCATAGTCCAAATCACACTGACTAAATCTTTCACGCTAAAATAATTTAGAAAAGACCATAGTGATCCGTCTAATACCATATTGACAAGATAGACCATTTAATATATTATCTCATAATATAATAAAATTCAATTTAATTAAGACAGATTTTAAACACAGGCACTCATATCATGAGAATATCTCAATCAGATATTTATTTCTATACAAAAACAACTAACCCTCACCAGTAGGGCTCCCATTGTGGTTATCAACACAAAAAATATTTTTTATTGAACAGCCAACACCACGACGTTGGCTTACCAACGCTGTGGCATTCAAGCCATTGTTTTCACTAGTTTTGCATTTTCAACACTTGAAATACATCACAATAGCCCGGGAACCTATCCAACAGCATGTCCAAAACTAAAATACACTCAAATCAACACAAAATTGCTCTGATACCAATTATTGGGTATCGATTATTCTGTGGTGTATGTGTTCATCATAGAAATATATATCTCATACATATACAAGCACACTGGAAGATTAAAAATTATACAATTAACACATATATATATATATATTCAATTAATCAAATAAATTACAGAATTGAGAAATTCACCTTTGAAACCTTTGGATTACATTTTTGGAGTCCATATAAAATGAATGTGTTGACAATTCTAGTAATCAACTTGAGTGGGTTTGATTATCTAGAATGAGAGTATAATCCAACAGTAGTTTAACAGTTAAACTAATTAGATTAACACTTAATCTAATTAAATTAATTTATTTTTATCATTGATCAACACTTGAACAATTAAAAATAAATCTATTTTGTTAATATAATAAGTAGCCTAAAATGAAAGTAAATGAAGACTAATAATTTCAACGCTTGAAATTAAAAACCAAGAACAAGTTTCTTTCTCTCTTTCACCAAAAAATGACCAGCCACTACAAATTGTAAAACTAAAACTTATAAATTTTAATTTCATTCTATTTTATATACTAATGTATAAATTTCAAATAAATTTGAATTTAATTTACATTTAATTTAACTATTTACTTAACCAATGTTAATATTTTAATTTAGTTGAGTTAAATTAACTTAAACTTTAAGTTAATAAATATCCAACTAACCTAATCTTGGAGTTAACTATTAACCCTAATTAGGTTAATATTTATTTAACCTTACCCAAATTAACAATTAACAATAGTTAGGTTAAGCATAAAATATCTTTTAACCTAACCCTTTGGTTAACAATTAACCATGTTTAAGTTAGATTTTTATTTAATTATTATTTAATTAAATATCTTGATTATTTAACCATTAAATAATCTATAAAGTAAAATTATCATTATATCCTTACTACGTTACCAAGTTAACCCAAAGTGGGTTCCACTATAATCATATACTTTAGTTAACTTAACCATAGTAATTTGTTGTATGTTATATTGTATTGAACTATTCAATACGGTATACTGCTCAAGTGCACAGCGAGTACATTTCATATTGAGACTTTCTAGGTTCACGTCTGATTCATCAAATAGAACTATTTTATGAGTCTGTGAACAATGCCTTACTCACACGTAACGAATATTGCAAATCAGCGCATTAAACCATACAAGTTGAGGTCAGAACATATACATATAATTCTTCCGTCATTAAACCCTGAATGTGTGAAGATATAGATTAGCACCGTCAAATCCCCATTTGCTCATCCATGAACTTATCTCCATATTCTTATCTTGATAAATAATATATACAAACACTTTTACGATATTGTTTAACCCTATGGTGGATCGAATATACAACTTATCTACGTAAATTGACAGATCCCCTATCTACGCATACCGGACTCTGTGAGCATAGGACTATACCCAGTGACAGATAGTGATTAGACCATGAAAGGTCTCTGATATCTGTGGAACCAAAGAATGGTTGATCACTCACAAGCCCACTGTGGCACTCAGGTTAAAGGACCACAAATACTACTAAACTCGAGAGGACCTTCCTTTGACAGTTTTATAGGATATATATTGGAGTTCTCATGAGTTTGTTCAGTTTGTAATCCTGGATGGATACCCACATGCTTATTCAAGCTCTAAGCTCATGGGCAGCTAAGAACACCCATCTGCACCAGTCAGATATAGATATATATTGATCTATTTAATAACGATTCACCAATACACCTACATTGGTGAACTTAGATTAGGAACACTGTGTTTGAGGACATACTTGTATAATAAAATTTCCTAACACCTATTACAACTCTTTGCAACTATATAATTACTAGTATACTCTCAGGTCTTTGTCTCATTTCAGACAAGGCTTCTAACTCTTATAATTTTGTTGACTCTTATAACCTACTAACTCTTAGCAGTGCTAACTCTTAGCATTTATAACTCTCAACATTGCTAATTCGTAGCCTTGGTCTAAAGTCTTTTAGACCAGATTTGAACTCTTTCAGATTATACAATATCTATAATGTTACAAGCTTGTTACCATATAATTAATATTAACAATTTTATTCGAAATGTTTATTGTATATTAAATAATTAATATTCATACAATTTTAATTTTTTTAGTTATTTTAAAAAGCAAATAATATATGTGGGGTTTATAAGATACAGTGATAAAAGTTATTAGTCTGTATTATGGACTGTGATCATTTTTCTCTGTGTTGGTAACTACAATGGAAGCCTTATTGATAGGGGTTAGTTTTATTTTCACACCTTCCTATATGATGGGAGCCAGTGTATTGAAATTTCTCTTTATCAGATTAAATATTATTACATTGTGAGATAGTGTTTTAAATAGTCTATCTTGTCAATACAGTGTTAAATAGGTCACATCGGTTCTTTTTTCAATAGTGCTACAGTGTAAAGGACTTGGTTGATGTGATTCGATTTATACCAGTTAAATATGAAATAAGGCAAATATATGTAAAGACGTTGCCCTAGATCACTACACTGTACGGGTAATATCAATAATATATGTTTGTTAATTGATAAGTTAATTTGGAATATACTGACCCTAGATTGCTACAATATGCGGATAAGATGTATTTAGGATCAGGGTTAAGAGTTGCATGAGATGCAATTGATAAAAGTTGTCTACCTTTTGGGTTTACAAAGGCCTATATCGCTACAGTGTGCACCTTAAGTAAAATGCCAATAGGAGTCTACTTTTCATTATATAATTTTAAAAAGTTTAGACTATCGTTATCCCGTTTGAAATATTAAAGGGATTACGTAAAGTAATAGGAGTATTAAAAATTGTATAATTATTATATCCATGTTTTAAAATATTTTATTATTAATTTAATAATTTTATATCCGCTAATATCTTCTATTTTGTTTTGTTTTATTTTGTGAAGTTAATATAGCATCCGCCAACCCTTTAGTACACATACTTAATGCACACCAACTTAAGAGTGCAAAAAATTATTTAGGCTGGATCATAAATCTATGAATTGTTCTAGATTCAGAGAAAGTTATTACATTATTGATCAGAAACTGTCGAGAGGTGTTTTTGATACAACCACTCCAAAGGAAAGGGTGATGTATCAAAAATGGTTAGATGATGATTTAAAGGTTCTCACCTCGATGTTCATTGATCTACAGTATGAGCATGTCTGTCTGTATGGATAGTATGAGCATCTACAGTCCGGTGAGTCCTCACGTGCTCAAAGTGATTAGATTCATCGAGAAACTGGAGACAATGAACATTTCTTTAAACCTTAACCTAGGGAATAGCATGATTCTCCAGTCACTGTCGGGATCATGCACAGTTTATCATAAACTTCAATATGCAAGGATTGACCCCTACTTATACTAATCTTCAAAATATGCTAAAGACAACACATGAGTAAAGGAGGCTCAACCCTCTTGCTATAGGGTGCTTATTGTTCTACTCTTGGGGCTTCTAGAAAGTCCAATAGGAAGAAGAAAATAAAGGGGAAGTAGACACCCTGAATGGGTCCTTAGAGGTGACAGATATCCAAGTCTTAAGAAAAGAAGGACAAGGCAAAAGAAAAATGTTTCTTTTGCATCGAGGATGGACATTGGAAACATAACTGCCCTAAATACCTTATCTCTTTAAAAAAGACTCATTCAAGTATTTACTTTCCTATCTTGACATTTTTATTGCATTTGATACTAGTTTAAGCTAGATATTAGATACCACATCTCTTTCTCACATGTGCAATGTGTTGCAACAACTGAGGGAAGTTAGATCACTTCAGCCATGAGAAGTATTGGTTCGAGTCACAAATAGAGATTTCTTATAGGTTGAGGCAATTGGACTTATTGATTTACTTCTTCCATGTAGTAGAACTATTATATTAAATAATTGTTATTTTATACCTAACATCATTAGATATATTATTTCCCTTTCTATATTTGATAGTGAAGAGTAACATATGTATATTTAGAATTGTTCCCTATATTTATGTGATATGAATGATGTAATATTAGTTGAATGTTAGTTAGTAAATGGACATTATATATTAAATGTAATAGGAAATGTAATGAATGTGCAAGCTAGTACTAGTAGAAGTTTGGAAACTTTAAATGTAACAAAATTATGACATATAAGATTAGGACAGATAGATATGAGACGCCTATCCCGTCTAGTTAAAGATGGTCGGATACTTGATTTAACCATATAACATTATCCAGTTTGTGAATCTTGCATTCAAGTGAAATTGACCAAATCTCCATTTTTAGGTGTGGGACACTGTGCTTCTTATTTATTAGAACTAGTTCATAATGATGTATACGGTTCAATATATCACGCTACAATTGGTGGTTTTTAATATTTTGTACTCTTCATTGATGATTTGTCACGACATGGGTATACGTTTCTTATGAGACATAAGTCAAAAACCTTTAAAAAATTCAAAGAGTTCTAACTTGAAGGAGAGAAACAAATCAGTATGTATATTAAGTGCCTTCGATTATATTGAGGTGGTGTGTACATGATTAGTAAATTCACCAATTATTTAAAGGAGAATAGGATTCTCGTTCAATATAGTCTCTAAGTACTACGCAACACAACAGCATCTCGGAGATGAGGAATCAGACATTATTAGATATGGTCCGATCAATGATGAGCTTTACCGATCTTCCTGAATACCTGTGGGGTTATACTTTGAAAACTACTACTCACATATTGAACAGAGTTCCATTTAAAGCTGTTCTAACCACTCCACATGAGATGTGAAAATGGAAAAAACCAAGTCTTAAGTACTTTAAGATTTGTGATTGTCTTGTTTACGTAAGAGTTGCACAATATGATAAAATTTCATCTAGGGGGTACAAGTACCGGTTCATTGGATATCCCAAGAACTTTGTGGGATACCAATTCTATAATTCAGAGGAGTGAAACGTATTTGTTTCTCGTTATACCACTTTTTTAGAGAAAGAGTTTCTCATGAACCGAGGCAATTGTAGAAAGATTGAACTTGATGAAGTAAATCAGAACCAAAATGAACCAGAGATGGACCATCAGGTTTAATCGAGCAAAACATCTTGGACACGCCCTCCATGTAGGTAAAAAATGATGTCCAGACCACCTACCAAGTATGGTTAGATACCTGAATGTGCTCTTAGAGTTTCTTACTTGAAGAAAATAATCATTTGACCTATGAAGAGGCGATGTTAGACACCGACTCAAGAAAATGGAAAAATGCCATGAAATCTAAAATTAACTTAATACATCACAATCAAGTCTGAAAATTGGTTCAGCTTCCCGAAGGAATAGTTTCTATTAGTAGTAAATAGATTTACAAAAGGAAACGTGAGCTAGATAAGGAGGTTGAAACCTTTAAAGCCCGACTGGTTGCTAAAAGTTATGCTTAGTAGTTTCAGATCAATTATGAGAAAAATCTTTGCACCAATAGCGATTTTAAAGTCAATTAGGATTTTACTGGCTATTGCTGCATATTATGACTTTGAAATCTAGCAGATAGATGTAAAGACGGCGTTTCTGAATAAATATCTCGAGAAAGAGATATATATGGAACAGCCTAAAGGTTTTGCATCTAACCAAACAGCTAGTCTAGTGTGTAAACTGTTATGGACCTAAACAGGCTTTTTAAAGCTAGAATTTTCTTTTTGATAAAGTAATCAAAGGGTCTAGTTTCATAAAAAATGAAGAAGAAGCTTGTGTATACAAAAAGGTCAGTGGGAGCATGATAGTCTTCTTAGTTCTCTATAATGATAATATACTTATCATGGGGAATGATATTGGTATGTTACAATCAGTGAAGAGCTATTTGAGTAAAAACTTCTCTATGAAGGATCTGGGAGAGACTTCTTATATACTAGGTATAAATCTTTATAGAGATAGAGCTAGGAAGCTGATAGAACTCTTTCAATCATCGTACATTGATAGTGCCTTAAAAAGGTATAGTTTCACTAACTGTAAGGAGTTAGTGTACCTTTTAGACATAGTGTTAATCTTTTGAAGAGAATGTCTCTGCAGACAGAAGATGAAAGAGTTAGAATATCTAACATACTATATGTATCAGCTGTTGGATACTAATGTATGCTATGATGTGCACGAGACCTGACATTAGTATGGTTGTAAGTGTTACTAACTAGTACTAGTCTAATCCATGTGATAGTCACTAGATGGCACTTAAACATGTCTTGAAATACCTTAAGGATACAAATGACAAGTTTCTCATTTATGGAGAAAGTGACTTACAGGTTAGAGGATACACAAATTTAGAGTTTTAATCTGATCTGGCTGATAAAAAATCTATATCCAGTTATGTGTTTATTCTCAATGATGCTACAATGAGTTAGAAAAACACCAAATAGGGGTCCATTGCTGATTCTATAATAGAAGCGAAATACATCGCTGCCTCAGAAGCAAAGAAAGAAGCAGTGTGGATACGAAAGTTTATCACTGAACTCGAAATAATCCTAAGCTCAATGGATTATATCCCATTATTCTATGACAATAATGGAGCCATAGCACAAGCAACAGAGCTAAGAGTACACTAAAGATCTAAATATGTGGAGAGAAAATATCACATAATTAGAGAGATCTTGGTTAAGGGGGATATAATAATTTATAGAGTAAATTCTATAAATAATGTAGCCGACTCACTGACTAAGGCCTTAACTCCAAAGCTATTTGAGAAACACGTAGAGTCTATAGGTATTAGATACCAATATGAATGGCATTAGAGTAAGTGGAGTTTGTTAGGGTATGTGCTTACTACCATCCCTGTTTGTATGAATATTTATTTGATAATATTTATACAATGTGTATTTTAATAAATCGTTAATACCTTTTTATTAAATAGTTATGATGCTTGTCACATTATAGACACTGTATGATCTGAAAGGGTTCAGATTCAGTCTAAATGAGTTTAGACCAAAGCTAAGGGTTAGCAAAGCTGAGGGTTATAAATGCTAAAAGTTAGCACTGTTAAGTTAACAAGTTATATGAGTCAGCGAGATTTAAGGAGTTAGAACCTTATTATAATGGGACAAAGACTTGAGGATACACTAGTAATGATATAGTTGTAAAGAGTTACAGTAGACGCTAGAAAATGTCATTATACAAGTGTATTCTCAAACACTATGTTCCTGATCTATTTTCACCAATCCAGATCTATCGGGAATCCTTTCATTTAGATCAGTGTATATCTATATCTATAAGGTATAATTGGTTGTTCTTAGCTGACCATGAGTTTAGAGCTTGTATAGGCATACGGGTATTCAGTTAGGACTGAATATTGGACAGACTCACAAGGACTCTAATAGATATTCTATGAAATCGTTAATGGTAGGTCCTCTTGAGTTAAGTAATATAAGTGGTCCTTTAACCTGAGCACTATGGTGGATTTGTGGGTGATCTACCTCACTTTAGTTTTATGGATGTTAGACACATTTTATGATCTGACCGCTACGTGTCGCTAGGTACGGTCTGATGCTCATTGAGTCTGGTGTGCGTAGATACGGGATCCATCAATTTATATAGGTAGGTTTTACACCCAGAGCTTTGAGATTATGTATCAGAAAGTCTTTAGCCGTAAGCAATAAACCCAAAAAAATAGTTTCCAACAGAGTTAAACAATATAACAAAAATATTTGTTTATATTGTTCATCAAGACATGAATCTGGAGGCGAGATTGGATGAGTACATGAAAATTTGACTATGCTAATATATATCCCCGCTCTTCTAAGGTATAAGTGATGGAAGGATTATACGTATACATTCTGACCTCAGCTTGTATGGTCTAACAGTTTGATTTGTAAAATCCATGACGTGTGTGTGGGACATCGATCATGGACTCATAGAATAGTTTCATTTGATGAATTGGGCGTGGACCTAAGGAGTCCCATAATATGAAGCGTACTCGTTATGCATTAGGACAACATACCGAATTGAATATTTTAATCCAATAAAATCCAACAAAGTAAAATATTTATTTTAGAAACTATCGGGATGCGTGTGTGTCAATACTTAAGTGTTAAATACGATTAATTGGATAACAATTATTGTTGATCAATTAAATGGTGATACATGACACATAATGAGTCCTCAGTTAAGTTAACTCGAGTGTAGGTTTGGTGGGATTCACATTAGGTTAAATAAGAACATTTTGATAATTTTACATATATGATTATTTAAGAATTAAATAATCAAGATATTTTAATATTGTAATATATTAAATAATGTATAACTCAACTATGGTTAAAAGTTAACCAAAGTTGAGTTAATGATTATTTAATTATATTATATTAAAATATAAATATATTAGATATTTTGATAAACTTGATTGCCAAGTTTAGTTAACACAACTATAGTTAAATATTAACCATGGTTATGTTAATATATATTATTTTAATCAAGACATTTTGGTGAAAATATCTTAACTTTATCATGGTTAATAGTTAACCATGGTTAAGTTAAATAAATAGTGTAAGTATATATGTGAATAGAAATAAAACAATTACTTTGGATTTTATTAAGTGGCTGGCCATAGAGAGAGAAAAGAGAGTGAAAATTGCTTTTTATGTCTCTAATTCCTCTTCTCCATTAGGGTTTAGCCATTAAAGCATTAGAATTTGTTTGTCTATTGTTCAAAGAGTTGATCAAAGAGTGGACTGACAAAATCATTAGACAAAGAGTTTGTCTTAAGCTTAAGGGTTCAAAGTGTTAAACTAAGTTAGACAAAGCCGATGTCTAGTTGATCAATCCCACCTCATTGATCACTAGAATTGTTTGTGGGTTGCATTTCGGGTGGATTCTCGATTAATTAGTCCAAAGGCTTACGAAGGTGAATTTCTCATTTCTATTTTAATTTAGTTAAAAATGTAACTTAAATGTATTTAGAATATTGTTCAAATATTTTCGTTGTGTATATTGATGCGTACACATATGTATTTGATGTGTATGTATGTTTGTATAAACACAAAAATGCATGTATACACCGTATTTTAATCGGTACTTTCATCAACAATATCATTGGAAAGTATAGACATCCTATTCCTAGATTAGATAACATGCTTGATGAATTATATAGTTATTGTGCTTTTACCAATATTAATCTTAGTAGTTGATATCATCAGATTAGGATAAGGGAAAGTGATGAATGGAAAACTGTATTTAAAACAAAATTATATGAGTGGTTAATTATGTCATTTAAATTAACTAATACACCTAGTACTTTCATAAGATTAATGAATCCTGTTTTGTGTGCTCTTACTCAAAAATTTGTAATTGTATACTTAGATGATATTAAGATTTATAACAAAAACTTATATGAGTATGTTAAACATTTAAAACTTGTTTTAGATATTTAGAGAAAAGAAAAGTTATTTTCTAATGAGGTTATTAGCTTATTAAGGTTCAAGAAAGTTGTATTTGAGCTGGATAATTGGGTTTAGTTGAAAATAAGGAAGGAATAGTTTCTCGTTCAAAGACGTTCTAAATTGCTTCTAAGGGAGATAGATCATTTCAAGTGATTAAAAGGATCAATGACAACACTTACAAGTTAGACCTTCTAGGTGAGTATAATGTAAATGCAAGTTTTAATATTAATAATTTGTCTCCTTTTGACGTAGGTGAAGATTTGAGGGCAAATCCTTTTGAATAAAGAGGGGAAGGGATGATACGAATTAGGTTGTCAAAACTTCACAAAATCCATTGAGCATCTATAGGAGTCCAATGATAAGAGTAAAAATTAAGAAAATGAAAGAAGCATTAAATAGGCTAATTGAGCACATCTCAAATTCATGCTTTGTTCAAGATACTAATCTAATTAAATTGAATATTCAAGATAATCAATGCCTTGTCAATATTATTTAAGTTTCTTTAATTGATCTGGAGTAATTTACATTAAGAATAAAATAAGACGTATATCAATTTAGAAATGAAGATCTCGCATCACTATTCACGTGTTACTATTCATGCAACTTTATTTGATCATTATTTTTTTTTATTCTTAGGTTAAATTTAGAAACAAGAATACAGAACTATTTATTTTTTTAATATGCTTGTTATTTCTATCATATTTTTGTAATTAGTTTCTACTATGACTTAGGGTTTGATTTATTTTTTTCTTTATGCTCTTGATAAATTTGGCTATATAAAGACCCTGTTACCCTAGGAAAAATTCAGAGTTTTAACATTAATAATAATAAGAGTTTTCTTTTGCTTCTTTAAAGAACTTTTTTGAACTTATCAAAAATTTTTCTTATGGCATTTATCTTTGACGTATCTCTCACAATCTTTTTCATCTTTCTTAAGTATGACTTCTACCCTAATTTTTTATACCTTTGGTTCTTATCTCTTTATAGGCAATGGATCAAAGTTCTTTATTTTTATTTATTTGTGAATCTGAATTAGAACGATCATTGACAAAGTAACCTCATTGAGCATCGAGTCTCATTTTTCTTTACGAGGTTCACATCACATTTTTATCAAAGTGCCAAACCAGTGAGTCGCTTTTATATTTTTGAGTTTTTATTATATTTATTTATTTTTTTAAGAATAATTTTTTTATTAAAATGGCTGTGACTTGTGATCATCTACTAATCAAACGCTATCACTAGTTCTTGTTTGACATGTTGTGTCTTTCTAATTGACAGTGTATATACAAGTTTACCCGACCATTCAAAGAGGTGTTAGTTGCCAACGATGGAATGTGTTTTGATATTCTAAAAATAGGGTGAATAAATTATCCTTTTCACTAAATTTTAAGAATTTATTTGTCTTTTACCCTTTTTTTTATTATATTATTTACATAGTTCCAATTTTTGAAGAATTCAATCCTCATAATTTTGATGCTTCCATCAATATTTACATACACAATTGAACTTCAATATCGTTCAATTAATTTTTTTCTTCACTTTGTTTGCACCTTCTGTCCTTGACCGAGCCCTTACATCAAAACAAAAAATGAAAAAAAAAACAAAAACAAAAGCGAAACAAATTGTTTGTCATTTAATTATGAACCTTTACAATTTGATGAGTCTCAGGCATCGGTTTGGAGGGATCTTCAATCACTCTAATGGAGGCCGGTGACTCAGGTTAACATCACAAAGCATAATGCTTTATACATATCTATATCAATTATACATGCATCTTGTCAATTATACAGAAGCCTAGCTAACACTAATTAGTAATTTAATCAACGTCATAGTATCAATTGATAGAATCTTTGAAGTAATATTTATTCTTTAAAAGTCCAGTCAATCAACAGTTTGCCTTCTTTCAAATTGTGCTATGACCAAACAGAAAAGGAAGTAAAAAAAAAAGTGAAGGTCAAATTGCATGCATTATAATTTATGCTTCTTTATTCAGCTTTATACAAACATACAAAGCCAAATCACACAAATCATCGCAATTTCATATATAGCTTAGGTTATGCTGGTAGCTGGCACCGTGTGCCAGCTACACAATTGCTGGCACACGGTGCCAGCAATTTTCCAGCAAGGTGGACAGCCAAGAATTGGCTGTCCACCATGCTAAACTCTCCCTATAAATGGGAGAGTTTAGCAATTTATTTTCATTGCAATTTAGAGAGAGTTTCTAAAGCTTTGAGAGAGTTTTTGAGTGATTTGAGAGAATTGGGTGTATTGGGGTTTTGGGTTGTAAGGCTAAAACACTACAATACTTGTATTCTCCATTTCTAATAGTAAGAGATTCTTCTGTCTTCGCCCGTGGACGTAGGCTAAAAGCCGAACCACGTAAACTTGTCTTTGTCTTATTTTATTTTCATTATTTTTCTCAATTTCGCTTTAGCTGCGACCCTGCATCACCCCTCAATTTCCCAACAAGTGGTATCAGAGCTTCTGGTTGAAGGAGGTCACTATTTACGTATACAGTCACTGTTCATACGTACGGTTACTATTCACGTGAAACAGTGGGAGCCGATCCTAGCAGAAGTAGTTCGTGGTGAAAAGCAATGGCGGCAAAATACGAAGTTGAGAAGTTCAATGGAGGTAATTTTACATTGTGGAAAATGAAAATAAAGGCGATTTTAAGAAAAAATAAGTGCTTAGAAGCGATTGATGAAAGGCCCGCTAGTATCACTGATGATATCAAGTGGAATGAGATTGACGGTAATGCAGTTGCTGATCTGCATCTAGCACTTGCTGATAACGTGCTATCTAGTGTAGCGGAAAAGAAGACAGCAAAAGAGATCTGAGATACTCTCATTAAATTGTATGAGGCTAAATCTCTGCACAACAAGATCTTCTTAAAAAGGAGATTGTACACTCTTCGAATGACAGAATCCACTTCAGTGACGGAGCACATCAACACATTAAATACTCTATTTTCCCAACTCACTTCCTTGGGGCATAAAATAGAGGCAGGTGAACGTGCAGAGATTCTACTTCAAAGCCTACCAGATTCGTATGATCAACTCATCATCAACTTGACGAATAATATCCTATCGGACTTCTTAGTCTTCGATGATGTTACAGCTGCTGTACTGGGAGAAGAACGAAGACGGAAAAATAAAGAAGACAAACAGGAATGCTCGCAGCAAGCAGAAGCTTTGACAATGATGAGAGGTAGATCAACAGAACGTGGCCCCAGTGGGAGTCAAAATCATGGTAGACCAAAATCCAGAAGTAAGAAGAACGTCAAGTGCTACCATTGTGGCAAGAAAGGCCATCTGAAGAAGGATTATTGGGGATTGAAGAAAAGTGCAGAGGACAAACCGCAAGGGAATATTGCAAGCACCTCAGATGATGGTGAAATTTTATACAGCGAGGCAGCAACAGTTGTTGAAAGCAGAAAACGGTTCTCTGATGTATGGCTCATGGATTCAGGAGCTACATGGCATATGACCTCTAAGAGAGAATGGTTCCATCAATATGAACCTACCTCTGGAGGATCTGTATATATGGGGAACGATCATGCTTTGGAAATCGCTGGAATAGGATCCATCAAGATGAAGATGTACGATGGTACTGTTAGTATTATCCAGGAGGTGCGACATGTGAAAGGCCTCAAGAAGAATCTTTTGTCATTGGGACAATTAGATAACACTGGGTGTAAGACCCAAATTGAAAATGGGATAATGAAAATTCTCAAAGGCGCGCTTGTAGTAATGAAAGCAGAAAAGGTTGCTGCAAATCTGTACATGCTTAATGGAGAAACACTGCAGGAAGGAGATGCATCTGTTGCATCAACTAGTTCAGCAGAAGAGTCAACGATAATGTGGCATCGCAAACTGGGCCATATGTCAGAACAAGGTTTGAAGATTCTCTCTGATCAAAATTTACTTCCTGGGCTCAAATCGGTTCATTTACCTTTCTGTGAGCACTGTGTCACAAGTAAGCAGCACAGATTAAAGTTCAGTACATCCAGTTCTAGAAGTAAAGAAATTCTAGAATTGATCCACTCTGATGTTTGGCAAGCACCGATGATGTCCTTAGGAGGAGCGAGATATTTTGTGTCATTCATAGATGATTACTCCAGGAGATGTTGGGTGTATCCAATCAAGAAGAAGTCATATGTGTTTGAAGCTTTCAAAATATTCAGAGCGCGTGTAGAACTTGAATCAGAAAAGAAGATCAAGTGTTTAAGGACAGATAATGGAGGAGAATATACTGGTGAGGATTTTATTGCATTCTGTCAACAAGAAGGCATCAAGCGGCAATTCAGCACAACTTACACGCCTCAGCAGAATGGAGTAGCAGAGCGGATGAACAGAACCTTGTTGGAGAGAACAAGAGCTATGTTGAGAACTGCAGGTTTAGCCAAGACATTTTGGGCAGAAGCAGTCAAAACCGCCTGTTATGTGGTAAATCGGTCACCATCAACAGCAATCGAGTTGAAGACACCGATGGAGATGTGGACTGGAAAACCAGTTGATTATTCTCACCTTCATACATTTGGAAGTCCTGTGTACGTGATGTATAATCCCCAAGAAACAACGAAGCTGGATCCAAAATCCAGAAAATGCCTTTTCTTGGGATATGCTGATGGAGTCAAGGGGTATCGCCTGTGGGATCCCACTACCCACAAGGTCGTCATCAGCAGAGATGTGATATTTGCAGAAGATAAACTGCAAAGGAATGATAAAGATGATAGCACAGTGAAGGAAAATCCAGATACTACAATGGTACAAATGGAAAATAATCAAGTACAAGAAGATTCAGATTCTCCTGAAGCAGCACCAGGGCACGAAGAACAAGAACCAGCAGAGTCTGAGGCTACAGATGATCGTCGATCAACTCGTGAGAGACGACCACCAGCGTGGCACTCGGAGTATGTCATGGAGGCTCATGTTGCATACTGCCTTCTAACAGAGGATGGAGAGCCAACAACTTTCCAGGAGGCTTCTAAAAGTCAAGAAGTTTCTCTATGGATAACAGCAATGCAAGAAGAGATTGAAGCTTTGCATAAGAACAAAACATGGGAGCTGGTTGCACTGCCACGTGGAAGAAAAGCCATTGGAAACAAATGGGTCTACAAGATCAAACGGGATGGCAATGACCAAGTAGAGCGGTATCGTGCGAGATTGGTGGTGAAAGGTTATGCTCAGAAAGAAGGTATTGACTTTAATGAGATATTTTCCCCTGTGGTTCGACTCACGACAGTCAGAATAGTCTTGGCAATGTGTGCTACATTTGACTTACATCTAGAACAGCTAGATGTGAAGACAGCTTTTCTTCATGGAGAACTTGAAGAAGAAATTTATATGCTCCAACCAGAAGGTTTTAAAGAAGAAGGAAAAGAGAACTTGGTTTGCAGGTTGAACAAATCTCTGTACGGTCTCAAACAGGCGCCGAGGTGTTGGTACAAGAGATTTGATTCCTATATCATCAGCCTTGGATACAACAGACTTAGTTCAGACCATTGTACATACTACAAAAGGTTTGAAGATGATAATGATTTCATTATTTTACTGTTGTACGTGGATGACATGTTGGTGGCAGGCCCCAACAAAGATCGAGTCCAAGAATTAAAGGCACAGTTGGCTAGGGAATTTGATATGAAGGATTTGGGACCAGCAAACAAGATTCTAGGGATGCAAATTCACCGAGACAGAAATAACAGGAAGATTTGGCTTTCTCAGAAGGACTACTTAAAGAAAATCTTGTGGCGCTTCAACATGCAAGATTGTAAGCCAATTAGTACCCCACTCCCTGTTAATTTCAAGTTATCCTCTAAGATGTGTCCTAGCAAAGAAGCAGAGAGGAATGAGATGTCTCGAGTACCGTATGCATCAGCAGTGGGAAGTTTAATGTTCCCTATGATTTGTACCAGACCAGACATTGCACAAGCAGTGGGAGCAGTTAGTAGATACATGGCGAATCCTGGTAGAGAGCATTGGGGTTGTGTCAGGAGGATCCTTAGATACATTAAGGGTACCTCAGATGTTGCTTTATGTTACGGAGGATCAGATTTTATTGTTAAGGGCTATGTGGATTCAGATTTTGCAGGAGATCTTGATAAAAGAAAATCCACTACTGGCTATGTGTTTAAACTTGCAGAAGGAGCTGTAAGCTGGGTTTCGAAACTGCAAACTGTTGTGGCATTATCTACTACAGAAGCAGAATACATGGCAGCTACACAAGCTTGCAAGGAAGCAATTTGGATACAAAGATTACTGGAGGAGCTCGGGCACAAGCAAGAGAAAGTTGAATTGTTTTGTGACAGTCAGAGTGCCTTGCACATTGCAAGGAATCCAGCTTTTCATTCAAGAACGAAGCACATAGGTGTTCAATATCACTTTGTTCGTGAAGTGGTAGAAGATGGAAGTGTGGATATGAAAAAAATTCATACAGATGATAACCTTGCAGATGTGATGACCAAGCCCATCAATACCAACAAGTTTGTATGGTGTAGATCCTTGCATGGCCTAGCAGACACGTAGGCAACATGGCATTAGCGAAGAAGAAAGAATGGTGTGGAGAATTGATTGATTCTCAATCAAATCTCCAAGTGGGAGAAATGCTGGTAGCTGGCACCGTGTGCCAGCTACACAATTGCTGGCACACGGTGCCAGCAATTTTCCAGCAAGGTGGACAGCCAATTCTTGGCTGTCCACCATGCTAAACTCTCCCTATAAATGGGAGAGTTTAGCAATTCATTTTCATTGCAATTTAGAGAGAGTTTCTAAAGCTTTGAGAGAGTTTTTGAGTGATTTGAGAGAATTGGGTGTATTGAGGTTTTGGGTTGTAAGGCTAAAACACTACAATACTTGTATTCTCCATTTCTAATAGTAAGAGATTCTTCTGTCTTCGCCCGTGGACGTAGGCTAAAAGCCGAACCACGTAAACTTGTCTTTGTCTTATTTTATTTTCATTATTTTTCTCAATTTCGCTTTAGTTGCGACCCTGCATCACCCCTCAATTTCCCAACAAGTTATGCATATAGAAAACCGTAATGTTTCTTTATTTATTTTAATGGGGAAAGATTATTGATTATTTATGATAAAAGAGTAATTGAAAAGTCCCTATTGTACCTGATCCACAGGGAGCGATTTGCTTTCTAAATGGGCACCAAATATAAAGTCCCCCATGTCCTTGATTCAAAGATCAATTATTCCTAGACGTTTATATATCTAAGACGTACATTTTCTTGACCAAGTAGTACCCTTTCGATCTTACGGGCCATGAGAGGAAATCTCGATCGGTACGCTACCAAACAAAAATATTGAAGATTTTAGCATAAAGCCGTATGACACAAAGATAATAAATCCATTTGCAGTCTAGAAGTAACCAATCATTTCCTTTTCTTTCCGCAAAAGTTTCACCATCATCATCATGATGGAGTGCCAGTTTAAATGAGCTGGTCCAAAGAAATATCGATACGTCGATCTTGCTTTTCAAAGCATATGTTCAATCTTTAGGCTGGGGAGAACATTGTTTAAGAATCGTCTCAGAAAAGCCACCTCGGAATAAATCCTGATTGTCACTCACTCTTTTAATCAGGAGAGATTTAGATTGAATTAAATCGATAAATTTTCAGTTTCTCTTATATGCAAACTTCAAGTTTCATCTGCGTCCATTGCATGGTCAATAATTGTTAGTTCAAATAGAACTTGGTCTATAGCATGCATTTTTCGATTGGATAGTGCCAAATAATAAAATAATATAAACACAAAATTTTTAAGAAAATTGATTAATTTAGTCGAAATTTTAAATACATATGTTATTTTGACCGAGTCAAAATAACATATGCATTATTAATCAATTACATAATTTTTTTTTTATTTTATCTTTTTATTTAAAATATAAAAAAATTATTTATTTTTATTTTTCTTCTCTCCACCGATATTTTTATTTTTACTTTCTTTTTCACTTTTTTAAATTTTCTTTCCTGTTCACTCTCTCTTGGCGGCGCTCCTCACGGTTACTCTCTCTCACGGCGGTGCTCCACCTTTCACGGCAGTCTTCCCTCTCTCTTGTCATGGCGGAATGGTATGTATTTATACATAATTTTTTTTATTTTTGAGTATTATAATTTATATTAATTAAAAATATTTAGAAATGTATAGATTTAATCGATAGAAAGTTAATAATGTGTGTAGAGTGGATGTAGAATGTATCCGACATATTTTTTGGGATAAAATACGGCGGCGGGTGTGTTTACACGCTGCGCGCGCCAAACGGCATGCGCCTAACGCAATTGGCGCGTGCGTCTACGCGCCGCCGCATTTTATCCCAAAAAACATGCCATTTTATAAAAAAAAATTAATTAATTTATGATGTTTATGTTTATTTATAATTATTTAATTTAATAATTTAATTTGGTTAATAATTATGTAAATAGTTTAGGTTGTTAGTTATAATTAAATTAAATTTTGATTATATGTTATATTGATTATTTTTTTGTTAATATTAATAATGTTTTAATTTTTTCAGGAAGGAGAATGGTACGAAAGAATATGTAATTGCTAAAAAAAATTTCTACCGAGCAAACGTACATACGTACTCGAAGTTATGGGTTATACGAAATATAAAGAATAAATTGACTTCGAGGCAAATAGAAATATTTAGAATCACATGTTTTGGTAGTTTATTAGATGTATCAAATATTCCATTCTTAGGTATTTTAGCTCATGAGATTTTATTAAGACGTGTGCATACCAAAAATTTATATGAAAAATTATGGTTCTATATAGGTAAAAGACGCATTAGATTTTCTCGTCAAGATTTTTATTTGATTACTAGTTTGAGGATGGGGGATTATCCTGTAGTAAGTGGGTTAGGTGATAGACTTTGTCATAAATATTTTTCGGGTAGAAGTCAGTTGACTTACAAGGATTTAGATCAGTGGTTCGGCAACGTTACATTTGACGATGATGTAGATGCAATAAAAATATGTCTATTTTATATATTTCATAAATTGATAATGCCACGTGATTGGAATAGAATCATACAATATTTTGTACTTCGTCTGATAGATAATTTAGATGAGTTTAATGTCTATCCTTGGGGCACAATCGCATGGACTGTACTCTACAATAGTTTATGCACGGCTCCAATTAAAAAGTTGGCGAAGGTAAAAAAAATAGGCGCTGGGGATATAGAATCATACAACTTATACTCATTTTGTCACGCATTCTTGGTAAGTAATTCTACCTTTTTGATTCATTATGATATTATGATAGAGAAAATTTTATTTTGTTGGCATTGTAATTTAAATTTATTATCATCTCAGGTGTGAATCTACGAGGCGATCCCGAGGTGTGGGGAATTGTTTGCCAATAGGAATTGAGATTATTTTCCTCGTATTCTAAATTGGTCTGGCACGAGCACCCCATTATACGAAAACGTCATAGATGTCCTCTTCGATGGTGTTGGGGTATACTTTTTGTTAGGGTATGTGCTTACGTGCCATCCCAGTTTGTATGAATATTTAGTTTGTAATATTTATACAATGCATATTTTATTAAATCGCTGATAACTTTTATTAAATGGTAATTAAGCTTGTAACATTATAAAAATGATATGATCTGAATGAGTTCATATCTGGTTTAAAGAAGTTTAAACCATGGCTAAGAGTTAGCAAAGCTGATAGTTATAAATGCTAAGTGTTAGCAGGTTATAATACCCAGCGGGATCTAAAAAGTTAGAACCTAATCTATAATGTAACAAAGACCTGAGAATCTACTAGTAATGACAAAATTGCAAAGAGTTGCAATAGAGACTAAGAAATGTCGTTATGGAAGTATCTTTTCAAATAAAGAGTTCCTGATCTACGTTTACCAATGAGGGTCTATCGGTGAAACACATAGATTAGTGTATGTCTATAGCTGTATTGTACAAATGGTTATTCTTAGTTAACCATGAGCTTAGTTGAAGTTCATATAGACATACAGGTATTCAGTTAGGACTGGATACTGAACAGACTCATGAGGACCCCAATAGATATCCTATGAAACCGTCAAAGGAAGGTCCTCTCGAGTTGAGTAGTATTTGTGGTCCTTCGACCTGAGCGCCACGGTGAACTTGTGGGAGATCCATCATACTTTGGTTCCACGTATGTCAGAGACCTTTCAAGGTCTGACCGCTACATGTCGCTGGGTATGGTCCGATGCTCATGGAGTTCGGTGTGCGTAGATATGGGATCCGCCAGCTCACATAGATGGGTAGTATATCCGAACTTCGAGATTGTATCTTGTAAAGTCTTATGGCCATAAGCAATTAACCTGGGAAAGGAGTTTCCTCCAGGTTCGAACATTATAGCAAAAGTGTTTGCGTAAATTGTTCATAAAGATACGAATCTGAAGATAATAAAGTGATGGATGAAATTATCGGGATTTGACGGTAATGATCTATATCCCGTTCATCCTGGATATAATGACGGAAGGATTATACGAATATGGAGTAACCTCAACATGTATGGTCTGACGCGCTGATTTGTAATATCCGTAACGTGTGCGTGGGGCATCGTTAACGGACTTGTGAAATAGTTTCATTTGACGAATCGGGCGTGGACCTAAGGAGTCCCAATATGAAATGTACTCTTTGAGCACTTGGGCAGCGTACCGTATTAAATAGTTTAATACAGTAAAATCCAGCAATTTACTAAGGTTACGTTAACTAAAGTATATGGTCAGATGGTGGGACCCACTTTAGGTTAACATGGTAACCGAGTAAGGACATAATTGTAATTTCACTTGATAATTATTTAATCGTTAAATAATTCAAATAAATAATTATTTATTTAATTGTTGAATAAATAATTTAAGTTTAACTAAGGTTAAGAGTTAACCATTTAGTTAAGTTAGATTAACTATACTTAATGGTTAAGTAAAAGTTAACCTAACCATGGTTAAGTTAGTTAACCATGGTTAAAATAATTAAATATTCTTTT
The DNA here is from genome assembly GCA_946807835.1 of Ailanthus altissimus. NCBI lineage: Eukaryota > Viridiplantae > Streptophyta > Magnoliopsida > Sapindales > Simaroubaceae > Ailanthus > Ailanthus altissimus. The sequence continues at coordinate 16,830,915 of OX327700.1, read as the reverse complement.
AATTAACTAGAGTTAAGAGTTAACTATAGTTAGAATATTTTAATGTTAGTTTAACCTAACTAAAGTTAAGAGTTAACTATGATTAGGTTAGATTAAATTCAAATTGAAATTAAGTGAAATTAAGTGTTATGAAATGAAATTAAATTCATTTGTATAAATAAAACAAATGTAAATTAAATTGAAAGGGTTTTTTGTTAAATTGATTTTGCAAAATTAGCTCAGCCATTTTACAAAGAGAGAAAAGAGAAATTGTCTTCTAATTAATGGATTCAAGAGTTGAATTCATTATTTTCTTTTAAGGCTTAAAACTAATTTAGCAAAATAGGTTTTTGATTAATTGATTAAGTGTTAATCAAAAGAAAAAATCAAGAACACAAGTTTAAGTAGTTAAACAAGTGCTGGAACAAAAGCTGTCATTCTAGATAATCAAACCCACCATTGTTGATTACTAGAATTGATCAAAGACAACATTTTGGTGGACTTCAACAATCTCCAACCAAAGGCTTCAAGGGTTATTTCTCAATCTCGTTTCTGATTAATATATTGTGATTGTGTTTACTGCAATACTTTAAGCTTCCGCTGCTTCATTATATATATGAGATATGTATAAATTGTGATTAAACACAAAACCCACATGCAAACACCCATGAATGTACAACTCCCAACACTTTTATGTTCAACAAAAAATATATATAACTTCCTTATAATTTGTGTTATATTTTTAATAATGATTAATAAATCTAAAATATTATAAAGGTTTTGGAGGTTCATAGGAAGTTGGTGTTGGGATTTGTGCTTACGTGCCATCCCTTTTATGTATAAATATTTGCTTTATGTTTATACATTTATGATTTCAATATATCACTAATTATTTTATTTATAAATATGGTAAGATGCTTGTAACGTTTTAGACATTGTATGATCTGAACGAGTTCAGATCTGATCTAAAGGAGTTTAGATCAGAACTAAGAGTTAGTAAAATCTAAAGAGTTAGAGCCTTGTCTGAAATGGGACAAAGACCTAAGAATATATTAATAATGACATAGTTGCAATGGGTTGCAAATGGTGCTAAGAAATGTTGTTATGCAAATATGTTCTTAAATTTAATGTTCCTGATCTACCTTCACTAATGCGGGTCTGCTAGTGAAGATCTTAATATATATATAGATCAGTGTATGTCTATATCTGGATAGTCCAGATGGTTAGTCTTAGCAGACCATGAGTTTAGTGAAAACTCGTATAGAGATACAAGTATTCAGTAAGGACTGAATATTGAACAGACTCACAAAGATCTCCAATAGACATCCCATAAAGCCGTCAATGGAGGATCTTTCGAGTTAAGTAGTATTTGTGGTCCTTAGACCTGAGTACCACGGTGGACTTGTTAGTGATCCATCATACTTTAGTTCCACACATGTTAGATACCTTTCATGGTCTGACCGCTGGGTGTCGCTGGGTGATAAGGGCAAATTTGTCATATATTTTCTTATATTTTTATTATTGATATTTTATGATTTTATGAGAATAGATGGCTATTTATGTGCATTATTGTTATTTATAGGGACTTGAACGAAATTTAAAGAAAGAACGCAAAAGGAGCGAAAACAGGGACTAAAATGCAAAGTTTTCAAATTATGAGTCCAGCGCCCCCGCGCCACAAGTATTTTCGCCCCAGCGCGGAATAGTGATCGAAATAAGAAAAACGACCTGATTAAGTCGCGTCTAGCGCCCCAGCGGCAGACAGTTACCGCCCCAGCGACACGACAGCGCCCCAGCGCTATCAACACACCGCGCCAGCGGTGAAGCCGTTTTCATGCAGCGCCCCAGCGCCAAGATCCCACCGCTCCCGCGGTGATAGCTTTTTCACGCGTCGCCCCAGCGACAGATGCATAGCGCGCCAGCGGTAGTGCGAGTCCTAGTCCGACAAGAATTGAGATTTTCAAGCTCATATCAATCCCTATATAAAGCCACTCGTTCCCAACCTTCAAGAATCAATCCAAGACGACCCAAGAGCACCAAGAATACAGAGCACAAGTCTTGGAGAGCAATAGGAGCTTAATTGAAGCAACTTTAGAGAGAGATACAAGACGTTCTTCGACATCAAGAGTTCCTAGGCAGCGCAATTAAGAGCAATTCGACGTCTATATCGGTTTGCTAATAATTGTATCATGATTTATAATTATTTTTACTGCTGTTCTCTTGTAGCCATGAGCTAACTTATTTTCTAGGGTTAATATTTGAACTCAATATGTGTGCTTAAATTGCCATATCTTTTTAATATTTAATAAACTTAGTCTTTTATTATTTAAATTACTTGTGTTTAATGCTTCAATATATCTGGCCAATATATGGTGAATGAATTGGTAATATTTTGATAAACTCGGAAGAGGAATCAATATATTTAGACCTAGGTAATTTGATGCATGATTGTAGAGTAACATTCAATGTTGCATATGCAAGTTTCAACTTAGGATAGGAATATACCTAATTGGCATGTATGATCAATAAGACCTAATCTTAATGAATCTTAATTTATTACAAGTATCATAGGAATATAGGTATTTGGTAAATTAAGGTATACTTGCATGACCTTGGAAGAGGCTTGTGAATACATTAGTGTCTTGATCAATAATAAAGACTAAGTGAGTTAAATATTAGAGGATTAATCATTAGAAACATATTGAGGGATAATATTAATCCTAGGTTTTCTCTACATTGCTATCTTCCTATTCTCATTGCATTGTGTTTTTACTTTTATATTTTCTACATTCATTCTTGAATTTTTATTTTTCTGAATAATTATTAGGAAGACATAATTTTAGTAATTGGTTAATAAAAAGAAATTATCCCTGTGGGTTCGACATCCGACTAATTGTCTCTTTATTACTTGCATACGATAGTGTATACTTGCACTTAATTTATGATATAGAAATATCGCATCACTGGGTATGATCCGATGCTAATGGAGTCCGGTGTGTACAGATATGGGATCCATCAACTCAATTGGGTGAGTAAAATATCCTGCAACTCCAAGATTGTATTTCAGAAAGTCTTATGGCCATAAGCAGACATCCAAGAATTTCTTGGGAAAATAATATCGTGAAAGTGTTTACGGATATTATTTATTGAAATACAAATCTAGAGATAAGTTTATGGTTGAGCACATGGAGACTTGACGGTGTTGATCTATATCTCCGCTCTTCTAGGATATTTATGATGGAAGGATTATACGAATATGTTATAACCTCAACTTGTATGGTCTAATGCACCGTTTTGTAATATCTGTAACATGTGTGTGGGACATTGTTCACGGACGTGTGAAATAGTTTCATATGATAAATCGGGCATGGACCAAGAGAGTCTCACAATATGAAGTGTACTCGTTGTGCACTGGGGCGGCGAATTGGATTGAATAATTAATCCAACAATTTCTAGCAAAATGAAAAATGTTTCTAGGTTCCTTTTATTATTCACTTGTCAATATTTGAAGGTAAAACACATTATTGGTTTACAAGAGTTATTAACCAATAAGAAATTGACAAGTGACATAATCTTGCTCCATAAATAATTTACCATGTATTTACCTATTTACCTTACTTGGTAAATACATATATGGTAAATGTAAATATTCAAAATAGTTTTGAATTATTAATATTTTATATATTAATCAAATTATTATTATTAATTGGAATAAGTGGCAAACACCATTTACTAATGGAGAATGCACTTGTTATTAATAACAAGGAAAGTTTACCACTTTGTAATTCTAAAATGATGCACTAAGGAAGTGGTAAAACCACTTAACATTGATTAAATGCCATTTACTCTCTAGAAATTGATTCAATTGGTTGAATCAAATTGGTGAGTGAAAAATATGATAAATTAATGTTTGTAATGGCAAACACGGTTAAGTGGTGGTGGAGCACTAAGAGAAATCATTCTTTGCAGTTAAGAAAGAATTGAAAGAGTTCAATGTGTGCAAGATAGAGTGAAATTCGTTCTAGGAGAAAGGAGAGAGAATTGAGAGCTTTTCCTAAGTGTTTTTCTCAAAGTGTTGAGAGAAAATGCAAAGGCTTACCAAACTACAACATATAGAGTTGTAAAGAACTATAGAAAATACTTAATTCTTCTCATCTCTTGATAGTAATCATAAGGACAAATTGTTTTAAGTGTTAAAACAATCATTTGCTGGAAATTCAAGGCTGTCATTCTAGCTTCACAATCCTACCGAATTTAGTTGTGAACTAGAATTGTGCAAGGGAACACTTCAAGGTGAGCTCAACAAATTGAAGCTTGGAGTTCTTGAAGAATTGTAAAGCTACCTTCATATCCGGGTAGGTTATTTATTTGTTATTCATTTTATATCATGCATGAAATATATATATGAGATATATATGTACTTGAATGATCATACATGCTTGAATATGTTACATATTGTTTAATATGTATGAATACTTCCGTTGCGTATTTAATTTTTGAAATTATATACACATCACACACCATATCACACAACAGTTGGTACCCCGCAAACATGAGAAGACTGTGGACTATCGCGCGGCGGTAAACTTTTCCATTCTATTGGGAAAATGAGGAGGAAGTCTTAAGTTGGAGACAGTTGATATCCCGAATACCCAATTCACCGATAATATGCAGCACCTCGACGAATTTTAAGCCCTGCCAGCGACTGAATCAATGGTATAATAATTTAATTTTTTTTCCTTCAATTATTTGATGCTTTTGTTACTAGTTAGTATTAGCTTGTGAAAATTGATTATAATAACTTATGTATAGTTTCAATCCGGCACATCAACATCACAGTATGAAATCCTGAAGAAGAAGATGGAGAAGAAGATGGATGATCTTGAAGAAATGATATTTACCAGGATTGATAAGGGTAACGCAGTGTTTTCAGCCAAAATTGATAAGGCTGAAGAAAATATCTTGCATCAGATATCTCTCTTGATGCAACAGTTTAAACCAGCCAATATCTCCAAAGATGTAGGGCAGAGTATGGTACGTTTTAAACCTATAATATATTGGATACAAAGTTTAACAAGTCAATACATTAACCAGTATTGTTTGGTTTTGTAGGGTGCCAAATTCATGGTTGCTGACTTTCATACATTTGCTCCTGCCAGCAAGTCTCAACATCAGTCATTTGCTCCTATTGCTGATAGCCCTACAAGTTTAAAAATTATACCTGCTCCATTAGATGAAAACATAAGTAGGTATGAGCGTCTTCACAAGAAGGCAGCAGCCCAAGTCAATCCATATACCAATCTGTTAAAACAGCCCACGAAGAAGAAACTCGTGGACTTACAAGTAGGACCTACTATTGACATAAACAGGCAGCTGATTCCTATTGATCAGAGTAAATATACTGAGCTGCTGGATTGGATAAAAAAGAATGACCCAACACAATGGGTTCATTTGCACGGACTCGATCTGAACAATACGTGGTTTAATGAGATACTACAAAATTGGCTTGACGATTCGGTGAGAATTTATTTTAACTTTTTTTTGTTTTGTGATTTGTCTAATAATATCAAAACTTAAATATATTTTGTGTGTTTTGTAGCATATAAATGAATATTTGAAGGTTTTGCGTTTGCGTCAAAGAACGTTTTCTGACACGTACTTACAGGATTATACAACTGCAGATGCATATTTCTACGTAAGTTATTATATTACCCGTTTATTGTGCATATAATATTATTGACTTTAACTATTATCGACTTTAACGAGTATCTTTTATTTGTGTTTAGGAGTATATTTGACAAATGTGAAAAATGTACTTCACTGCCAATCCTCCAGACAACAACGACTGGCTTGAAATGTTGTTGGCTTATGCACTCGGAACAAAGACCGAGTTACTTGGCGCTAAACCATGGGCATCGGTCAATAAGATATTGTTTTAAGAATAATATTGACTTTTTACTGTGCATATAACAACATTAAGTTAAAAATAATACCATAATTATTTTTGTAGGTATATATTCCTCTGAATATGAATCAAGAACATTAGATTGTAGCGCAACTCGACCTTACTCAGTTTGCAATCGTTCTTTATGATTCCAGCGTGAACGGACATTCAGACGAGTCTATCATGAGATTTATAGAGCCTCTGTGTGTTGCAATGCCTTTTTACCTTCAAATGTGTAGATTTTTTAGTTTGAAGGGCATACAAAGCCCAAATTTGTTCCCTTGGCCGGTGACTCGTATACGGGAGAATGTGCCGTAACAAGAGGTTGGGAGCGGGGACTATGGCATCTTCGTCTGTATGTATATTGAATATCTTATGTTAGGTTGGCCATTTGACTCATTCCCTGACATTGGTACATTTTATAGACAGAAGATGGCCGTTGATACATGCATTTATTTGGGTGTATAATTGATATATCATAATTGTTTTGGGAGTATATATGCGGAAGTGTTTTTGCAGTTTGATAGAAGTGTGATTTAATCAATATGCATTGATTTGGGTATATAATTATTTGTGGGCGTTGATTTGGGTGTATATATGCGAAAGTGATTTCGCAGTTTGATAGAAGTGTGTTTATTTAATATGACAGGTTTGAAATTGTCCATATTATAGAGGAGATTCTGTCGAAAGTTTTGTGAAAATTATCAACATTAATACTAAAGACAAGTGCATTAAAATAAAATAAATATGTAATACACAGTACAAGTGCATTAAAAAATAAATGAATTACAAAATTAAATGAATTACAAATTAAGTGCGTTACAAAATAAGTGCATTACAAAATAAGTGAATTACAAAATAAGTGCATTACAAAATAAGTGAATTACAAAATAAGTGCATTACAAAATAAGTGAATTACAGAAGTGATGAAACTCAACTCTTATACATAATTAAGTCTCATGGTATAACTCTTTCTCTTATTTTTTCAAATCCATCTTAAATAAAAAAAATATTTAAATATTGGCCTTATATTATACATAATCAAATATCAATAAAGTAAATATTTATAAATGAATATACATCACTTGCTTTGTAAAGGTACAGGGTTTCGACACGTTTGTCGGTTATGTCCATGTTGTCTACAACGACTACATATATTCTTTGATGGTTCCTCTCCTTGAGATAGAATCCGATTCATTTGACGTCTGCCTGATTGACGACGTGCTATCGGAGGTTGAATGTCCATATTTTTCAAATACTCTGGGACTATCCAATCTGACACTTGACCAACCGGAAGTATTAGCTCGCTATAGGCACGGAATAAAGTCTCGGACGTGTAATAAGTTGAACAAAGACTCTCGTGCGATAATCTGATGTATCTGCATGTGGCGAGTGCATGGGAACAAGGCAGTTGCCGATAATCAAACTTTTGGCAGCTGTATGTTCTTTCGCCAATGTCTACAATCCAGTTTACTCCACCATCCATAACTATAAATCGTAAATCATCAACATGAGAAATGGTCATTCGACTTACCTCGTTATGTTTCATAACTTTATGATGTGCCCAGTTCGTCAAGACATTGGTCATATTTTATGATACCAATCGTCTATGGTAAAACCACAATTGCATTAGCTCTCGCATCCACTCTACCAAATTAGTCACCGGAAGCTTTCTTGCTTCTTTTGCAACTCCATTAATGCTCTCAGCGATATTAGTAGTCATAATGTCATACCTTCTGAAAGCACCAGATGATCGTGCCCATCTCACCGCACCAACATCTTCCTCCATATACTTTGTTACGTTAGGTCTAATTTGTCACATCTTGTTTAATTGGTATTGAAAATCATGGACACGATAAGCCTTGGCAGCACTGAAGCAGATAGATAGGTAAACCCCTTTTTTAGACTTATCTGATGGTAACTTGTATTTTGTCATCAAATTTTCTTTCAAATGATATATGCAAAACCCAGGATATGCATGAGGAAACACACCCCGTATAGCCCTCTCAATGCTGGCATGTCGATCAGATATAAAAATAAGATTCTGATGATCTGCAATAACTCTTTGCAGTTTAACCATAAACCACTCCCAAGAAGTATCATTTTCTGAGTCAGCAATTCCCCAAGCCAATGGATAAATTTGATTGTTTCCATCTTTACAAACGGCCACAAACATTGTACCAAGATAGGAACCTTTCAAAAATGTTCCGTCCACTACAACTACCGATCGGATTAATGAATTAAAACCTCTGATGCAGGGTCCTAACGCCATAAAGAAATACTTGAAGTGATTATCCACGTCAGTTTCCAAATGAGTAATCGTACCTGGGTTATTTTGTCGCAACACATAGCTGTATGCAGGAAGCAATCTAAACGAATCCTCAAGAGTACCTCTTATCAATCTTAATGCACGCTCCCTAGCGCGCCAAGCATTAGTATAAGTTATTTGAACACCGAATTGTTCACGTATATCTGCTTGAATGTCTTTCGGCCTATAGTTTCTATTGACCGATGTAAACTTATTTTTTATTACTTTAGCAATAATTCGACTCTTGGCTTGCCGGTGACCATCCATTAATTGACTCAAAACACAAGTGTGCTCTGTATCTACTCGTCTAACAACAAAAAAATGTCGCCCTTCTGTTGACACTGTCTGTAATCTCCACTTGGAGCTGTCATCATCGCATTTCAACTCGAAACGATCTTTGGTGGATTTGTAAACTCTAAAGCTCCATCTTCCCTTCAGTGCAACCATACTTATAGCTTCATGAATTTCATCTTTGCTGTTATATAATTTTCCTACAAATATCACCAATCCCATTACAATAAATTTTTTCTGATACATTCAAGTCAAATAGTGGTATCTTAGGCTGAAACTGAAATGAATTTTCTACCTTAACCCTTTCTTCTCTACCATAACCCTCATCATCATCATCATTATCACCCTCCTCCTCATCATCATCATCACTAGCATCATCATTTACATCCTCATTCTCTTCATAATCATCATTATAATCATTTCTACAATCATCATCAACCTCGTAACCATGATTATCATTTTCACCAATATCATCGCCAATATCAACGCCAACATCTCCATATATCTGACCATGGTCATATGTGTAGCCTTGTTGTTCATTGAGCATCGAAAGAGAATAATGATAATCCTCCGGAGAATTTAGAATATACACATGAGTTGTCGATAAGAATTGCTTAGCATAGCCTTCTTTTTGCTCCATTGATGCTTCTGCATTACTTTCAGGTCCTCGAGCATCTACTGTTACACAAAGCGGTGTAGCCATATTATTTTGTAAGCTCAACCATAATATTACATCATCGTCATTTTCAAGTGGAATGGGTCTCAACTTTATAGTACTTGAAGGAACCTCAAACTTTAAAGTTACTTTATAATGCACCTGATTAACTCCTAAAAGATGACAAATTCTTCTCAACAACGTTTTGTATCTAATATTTTTCGAAACAACCATATGCATATTTTGATATCCAATGTATCTTTCAAAACCATCGCTACAGCTCTCCCATGTCCCCCCAAAACATATAATGGTTGAAATTTGTGACATACCTGAAAAATATATAACATAATTTTAATTTAATTTTATATTAATTAAATTAAAAAAATATAATTGAATATATAACTATATATAAATATATTTTAAATATATAAAATAAATATAATTTAACGTTGCGATGATGCGCAGCAGCACTTTATTACAATTGGTGCTCACTAGAACAGATTGTACATTAGCACCGATTGTTACTGGTGTGTACACAACGGTGGCCAACAACAACTATATGTGCAGTCACGCGCAGATGCATACTAATCCACCACCAGCAACAATTATACGCGCACCATAACTCAATCATAAACCACAACTTCATCGTAACAATAACTCAATCATAAACCACAACTTCATCGTAACAGATATATATATCCAAACACTTATTTCAATAAATATAAATAATACTATTAATTAAATTAAAATAAATAAAATTTTACTTGTTTTAAACTTTAGCTATGATCGAGAGATATGAGTTTTGAGAGCGATCTGTGAGTTTTGAGAATGCCAGATCTAAGAACGAATAAAACGAGAGATAATATTATGGGTAAATAAAAATAATAATAATAATACGATGGTTTTATATATTTAAATAAATAAAAAATTATAAGGAATATTTAATATATAATTATATATTTTATTTTTAAATTTATTTTTAAAAAAAAATACAAAATGGTTGCTGGGCGCGCGCCCGAGAGTGCGCCCAGCTATCATTTTGTGTTATTTTTAATTTTTTTTTAATTATTATTATCAATTTACAATCTTTTTATAATTAATTTAAATTTTAATTATTTAAAATTTTATATTCTTCAATAATTTATAACAAATTAAATAATAATAAAAATTATTAAAATTATAATAAAAATAAAATAATAAACCAATCGTATATTTGATTAATATAATTTAAAATATTTAATTTTAATTAAAATAAAAATTAATATTAAAATAACGATTAACTTTAAAAATTTCTCAAATTTTCATCCAGAGATCTATTGTCTCATCTAATTATAAAGAAATGTTCCAAGCCAAAAAGCTTATATAATTAATTAAACGTGAATTAGTACTCATGTTTATCTGAAACGATTATAGATTATTCCCTTTTCAATTAAAAGGACGTGCGTCAGCAGAAGCAGCACCTTTCATTTCTGATAATCTTAATTAGAAATTTGTTTTTCCGGGAAAAATCAAAGGGAAAAAGACATTGACGTAAAGGAAAGGAAAAAAAGGGAGGTAGCTAGATACTCGCACTCACAGCCTGCAACATGTGTTTGCTTTATATGAAAACTTTATTACAAAAAAAAATTAAAAAAAGAAAAAGCAAAAGTATTTTAATACACCCACACCCACACCCACACCCACACCCACCCCATTTTGATTATTATTCTCTATCACTAGAAGAAGATTTTGCCGCCATTAGATATGGTGGCACAGAAACAAAGAAAAATAAAAATAAAAAAGAGAGAGACAAAAGACAAGAATATTAGTGGAAGAATTCTTTTTAATTCCTTTCCAACTTTCATGATGCAATAAGATTAACCGTCAAATCTAGCGAATCAAAGAGTGCCACGAGGCTGAGCTTTAGTAATTTTAGTTGGTCGGCTTGAACCGGGGGCTTTCGGTTCATCGGGTGGTCCAGGCCATTTAGGTGGCCCTCTTTAGCCCACCATGATGGGAACCTGTGGCTCCGATCGGTGGTTGTGGCTTTGCCTTTTCTTTAAACATGTTTTTGGTATTGGTGGCCAGCCAAGCAGAATCCTGGTATATTCTTTACTATGCGGCCTTACACGTGTGAACTTAGGTCCTCTTGCTTTTTTTTTTTTTTTGTTTTTTAAAAAATATTTTGTTTTTTAAAAAATATTTTGTTTTATTTTCATCGTTTTATGGGATGAACCGCAGGATTCTGCGAGTCTGGGAATTTCTGGAAATAGCATTAACACGTAGGTACTAGGTAATAGGTTATTCCATTGCCATACGGCTATTGGAGATTAAATAACTACAGGATGTTTACAATGGGCTCTGCCGGTTGTAAGCACCCAACTCACGTTTTAAACAAGACATCGATTTAAAAAAAATATAAGAGAATAAACTGATTTTTAAAATTAATTTTCTTTAAAAAGAAATAATCTTTAAAAATCTTTAAAAAATCAAAAACGCTCTTAAAAATAGTTGTGCAATGAAATTAAAAGATACTTTAATAATTTTAATAAATAAAAATTTAAAAAAAAATAAATAAGAAGTCTAACACAACACAATGTAACACACATAGCATTGGATTAAATATTATTAAAATCATGCATAACATGAACACAATATAAAAGCATTAACACAATATAAAAGCATTAATGAGTCTGGCAATTTATTTGTGATGGTTTTAGGTGCCACAATCTCATTGATTGCAGTTATTTTGTATTAAAGTAGCAAGTAGTATGAAAGTTATTGTTAATATATTTTATAGTGTATGTATGTGATTATGTATATATTAAAAAAATTAAACACATGTATTATATATACGAATTTTACTGCAGAATTAAGTATATAATTAACATATACACATGTAACTTAAATTATTAACAACTTAAGATTATAAACATATACCTTTGATGACTTTTAGTGAAAATTTTAATTCTGAATTTTTCTTAATTTCAACTTTGAGCTCACTTTGAAGTGCACTATTGTTCAATTCTAGTTCACAACAATCCGATGGGATTGTAAAACTAGAATAACAACAATTAAATTTTCAGCAACAAGGTTTTGTTTTTTAAAAGAAAAATAAGAGGAATTTATTTTTCTTTCTCTCTAATTTTTCTCACAACTCTTTGTTCAAAGAAAACTCTCCAAAAATCAAACTCTCTTCAATGCCCTCTATCCTTGCATGAATTTTTGCTTCACCCTTATTAATTAAAATAAATTCACACTATTTTTTATACTCTAACTACTTTACAAAGTGCTCTACCAAAATTAGGTTCAGTGGCCAACAACTAAAAATAATTTTTTGTGGCCATTTTTAATGGTCTAATAAAATTGACCATTAATTCTATAAAAATAGTGTTCAATTTAATTTAATTTATGCTTCTCAAATTAGGTATATCTTCAACTTTGAAATAAAGTAATAAATAAATAAAAATTATATTTTATTTATTTAAATAATATTTATTTAATTATTTAAAAACTATTTGAATAATTAATATTTACCTTATTTGATTTTACTAACATAGTTAATTAGTGAATTTATGGTGAAACAATTCATGGAACAAAATTGTTCCACTTGTTAACATCTAATTAGTTAACAACTCTTATCAACTAATTAAGTGATGTACTTAAGATTTCAGTCTAGAAAAGTGCACAACCTGAGGAACCCTGAAATATATTTTCAGTGTGCTGAAATTTCTAGAATGAAATTACTCAATCCATAACATTACCTCAATGCACAATGAGTGCACTTCATATTGTGAAATTCTCTAGGTCCACGCCCGAATTGTCATATAGAACTCCTCTATACGTCCGTGAATGATGCCCCACACACACATTACAGATATTACAAAATGGCGCGTTAGATCATACAAGTTGAGGTTATAACATATTCATATAATTTCTCCATTATTTATATCCACGTAGAGCGGAGATATAGATCAACACCGTCAAATCTCTATATGCTTAATCGAAAGCTTATCTCTAGATTTGTATTTCAATAAATAATATTCTCAAACATATTTGTGATATTATTTATCCCTAAGGTTAAACTCTTTTTTCGAGAAATACTAGTTATGGTTATAAGATCTTTTAAAATACAATCTTAGAGTATTAGGATATATTACTTATCCAAATAAGCTCATAGATCCCATATTTATGCACACCGGATTCTATGAGCATCGGACCATACCCAGCAACACCAAGCAGTCAGACTATGGAAGGTTTCAAACATGTGTGAAATCAAAGTATAGTAGATCACTCATAAGCCCACCGTGGCACTCATGTCAAAGGACCATGAATACTACTCAACTCAAGAGACCCTTTATTGATAGCTTTATGGGATGTCTATTAGAGGTCTTTGTAAGTTTATTCAGTATTCAGTTCTTACTAAATACTTGTCTCTCTATATGAGCTTCCATTAAACTCATGGTCTACTAAGACTAACCATCTGAACCATCCAGATTTAGATATATAACAACCTATATATTCATTAAGGTATTCACTAACAGACCAACATCAATGAAGATAGATCAGGAACATAATATTTGAGAACATGTTTGCATAATAACATTTTCTAGTACTATTTACAACTCTTTACAACTACGTCATTACTAATATATTCTCAGGTCTTTGTCTCATTTTAAATAAGGCTCTAACTCTTTAGATATCGATCACTCTCATAACCTGATAACTCTTATCAGTGCCAACTCTTAGATTTATAATTAATGCGATATTTTTATATCTTAAAATTAAGTGCAAGTATACACTATCGTATGCAAGTAATAAAGAGATTAAATAAGTCGGATGTCGAACCCAGAGGGATAATTTCTTCTTTTTAACTAATATTAAAATTATGTCTTCCTAATAATTATTCAGAAAAATAAAAATCTAAGAATGAATGTAGAAAATATAAAAGTAAAAATACAATGCAAAGAGAATTAAGTGATAGCAATATAGAGAAAACTTAGGATTAATACTATCCCTCAATATGCTTTTTAATGATTAATCTTCTAATATTTAACTCTCTTAGTCTTTGTTATTGATCAAGACACTAATGTATTCACAAACCTCTTTTAAGATCATGCAAGTATACCTTAATTTACCAAATACCTATATTCCTATGGTACTTGTAATAAATTAATATTCATTAAGATTAAGTCTTATTGATCATATATGCCAATTAGGTATATTCATATCCTAAATTAAAACTTGCATATGCAACATTGAATGTTACTCTACAATCATGCATTAAATTACCTAGGTCTAAATATTATGATTCCTCTTCCGAGTTTATCAACAATATTACCAACTCATTCACCATATATTGGCCAGATATATTGAAGCATTAAGATCAAGTAATTTGAATATCAAAGAACTAAGTTTATTAAATATTCAAAAGATATGGCAATTAAGCACACATATTGAGTTCAAGTATTACCCTTAGAAAATAAGTTTAGCTCATGGCTACAAGAGAACAACAACAAAAATAATAATAAATTATGATACAATTAATAGCAAACCGATATAACGAATTGCTCTTGATTATGCTGCTTAAAATACTCTTGATGCCGAAGAACACCTTGAATCTCTCTCTAAAGTTGCTTCAATTAAACTCCTATCGCTCTCCAAGACTCGTGCTCTGTATTCTTGGTGTTCTTGAATGTGTGTTTGGGTGCTCTAGGTTTATTCTTGGATACTGAGAATGAGTGGCTTTTTATAGGGATTGATATGAGCTTGAAAATCTCAATTCTCATCGGACTAGGACTCGCGCTATTACTGGGGCGCTATGCAGTTGTCGCTGGGGCGACACGTGAAATAGGCTTCACCGTTGAAGCGGTGGGTTGATGGCGCTGGGGTGCTGTCCCGTCGCTGGCACGATGAAGGTTTGGTGCTGGGGCGCCAGATGCGACTTAACCAAGTTATGTTTTTTAATTTCGATCATTGTTCCAGCGCTGGGGCGGTAATCCTCGTGGCGCTGAGGCGATGGACACATACTTTGAAAAGTTTGCATTTTAGTCCCTATTTTTGCTCCTTATAAATAATAATAATGCACATAAATAGCCATCTATTCTCATAAAATAATAAAATATCAAAATAAATATATGAGAAAATATATGACAAATTTGCCTTAATCAATAACTCTCAGTGTTGCTAATTCTTAGCATTGATCTAAACTCATGTAGACCAAATCTTAACTCTTTCAAATCATACAATGTCTGAAACATTACAAGCATCTTACCATGTATAAAATAAAATAAGCTATTTAATGAAATGATAATACTAGTATGAATATTAGACAAATATTTATACATAAAGGGATAACACGTAGGTACAAATCTCAATAGTTATAGCTTGAACTCAAACGAGGATCTTAACCTCTATTACTATGTATGAAGGAGTAATGCCATTAAATTTCTTAAGAGCTCTTGGAGTTTAAGAAGTTTAGTGTTATGAATTTGTTTTGGTGGTATCGAGTGAAAGAAATTTTTACCAATAAATCTAGTCACTGCACTATAGTGTATGTTGAAACTATTATTAGTGTTGTAATTTTATGTGAGGTATGTAGTGTGTGGTATAAAACTAAGATTTTTCAGGCTGTAAAAACTCTAGTTTTAAAGATTAAAGATAACTCGCTTTCTTAAACCTTGTGTGTATAAATTATCAATTCATTTATGATGACCTTAGGCTTTGGAACAAATATAGAGCTATTATGTTGCTTGTATTTTTGTTAAAGAATGTGATAGAGAAGTAGTGAATAATATGTTGTGTTTGCTAAAGAAGGTTTCAAGTCACGCTAGAGTTGTGTTTTGAATGTATTATAGAAGTTTTTATAAGGATAAAGTTTTGTAATATGTCAAATTCTTTATTTGATCTCTTATCCCCCTAGAGTATATCTTATTTAACAAGTTATAAAACATTGAAAAGGAAAACCAATTTGATAGATAAAAGTGGCAAGATACTAATTTCGTTCGTAATAAAAGAGTAATATATTAATTAGTTGCCATGTTAAATAAAGAAATTATTGACTTTTACTTAGAAAGAATTCTAAGGGCAAAAAAAATACCTTATTGGGCTTTATGCTTCTCCATTACTCTTAGTAACATGGGTTTACCTTTATTTTAGGCTACTTGATTTTTAGCCTAGGGGCTCATATGCTTTGGGCCTGACTTAATTCAACTTTACACTTATCATGCTGTGATCCACATGTTGAGCCTTAAAACGTAGCTTAAGCCTACCTATCTTACCTTATTTTATGTATTTAGATATGTGTGTGGCCTTTGATTTAGACCTTTGTAAATTTTTATATAGCAACATTAACCCCATTGATAATACGGTATGTGCATTATAATTGAGGCAGACCGTATGATCACTACAGCTTCAATGATATGGCCTGCTCCTTTTTTGCTCGTCCTTTCATACAGTTTAAGTTTTTTCAAAATTTAAAAGACTTTTAACATTGATCATTGTATAACTGACATATTTTTCCCTTTTGTTGTGCAGTCTGTAACTTTGCAAATTTAAAATTACTAGTCATTTTTATTGTGTTAAAGTAGTAATTATCAACTATTAGTAATTTTAAATAAGTGTAAACTATTGTTTTGCCTCGCCTATAAAAAAGACATTGTGGACCTTTTTTTTTTTACTTTTTACTTTTTATTCTCTCTCTTCTCTTAAGATCTTCTTTTCTTACTTTTAACGCTCTTCTTGTCTTTTTGATCTCGACTTTTTTCTTGCACTTTTTATGTTGGCCTACTTCCAAGATCTTTTTTGAAGGAATATCTTTATATCCTTCCTATGGTCCCTTCTTAATACTTGGTATGTGTTTTATGCTTTCTCTTATGATTACCTTGAAAAGTTTCTTTTTGACATGGCTTATGTACTTGTAATGTTGTAATTGTTTAGCTTTTTGGATTTTCCTGAAAGTTTGAGTGGGATTATGCCTTGATTGCACATTTTTGCATGTTTCTTTCTTTTTTAAGCTCTTTTTTATCTTGATTTTTCCTTGTTTTGTTGATCACAAAAGAAAAATTAAAAATTAAAATATTTTAATGTTAGGTATTGGTTTCTAAACCTGATTATGGCCCATATGTTTTTGGATTTTTTTTTTATATAATTACTACTTGTCTAACTATGTCTCATTTCTTTGAATATTTTATAGGTAAATGATAACCTTATCATCCACAAATGTAAGGTATTTTTCTAGACAAAAAGTGTCTAAAAGAATCTATAACCACTTGTTTGATGTGGTGATAATTTTGTTGCCAAGTTATTGTCTTGGGCGAATTCTTTAAGTGTTAAACACTCCTCTAAGGAAGATTTGGCCAAGGCTCCAATGATTCCTCTTAAGTCTATTTCTCACTTATGTCTAGTCAAAAGGGATTACTGACATATATTTATTCAATTTCATGCACCCTCAAATCTAACCACTGGTTAGATTAATTAAGTGGTTTATGAATGTGAGAAAATTGGCATTCAAGAGCAATTAACCTAGAGTAATCTTTATGCAACTATTTTTGTTTCCAAAAGGTTGAAGATCATAAGGAACTAATCGTTCGTCTTTGAGATAACTAAAATGCAAATAAAGTTTTAAGTCTTACATTTCTGTTACAGTTTAAGGACAGTTTGACCTAACTTTTGAGGATATGACAGCCATCACTGGCTTGTCAATTTTAGGTGAAGGGAATTTATTCTCTATTGAGTTATCTTCCTTAAAGATGAAGATACTAAAGGATTTAGAATCTTGCTTGAAAATGAGTTATACTAAGTCCAAACCAATATTTGTAAGTTGGGTGAAGCACTTTTATGGCTCCATGCAGGAGGGTCACTTTATTTTAGTGAGAGGTCTATTCCTTAAGCTGTAAGTTGATGCCATAATAGTCCAATGGCTAAGTAAGTTTAGGTTCAAGATTAACGACCCTTGCATAAGAGATTATTTCCTCTACTCATAGCATTTTAGGGGGTTCTTTTTTCTCTTTAACTCCATACTTTCTTGTTGTCTATAAAAGCAACTTGATGATATCTGCTATACCAAGTTTTATAGTGGAGAAAGTATATTATGAATACTCTTAAGGATATAAATTTCTAGTAGGTCTTTATGTTTAAAAGATTCACAAGTTATGTCAAAATTTCATTGACATATATGAGGACAAATCATATCATGAAGACTTATTCCTCTTTAATAAATGAATCTTTGATTTCGATATTGCTGCTTGTTAGAAACCTTTTTTATGCTAAGAACATCCTTTTCCTTTTAGATGATGTTGCTAGTTTCACTTTAAAGTTATATGCTTATCTTTGTAAGTTATTCCAAGTTCCTCTTTTCTATGCTCCTGGAGGCAATGACGCTTAATTTTTATGCCTTTTTGTTTTCTGATAATTGTTAATTTTTTTTTTGGAGCATTTTCTAACTATTGATTCTAATTATTTGTAATATTTAAAAAAAATGGAATTTTTCTAATAGTTTGGCCTTAATCAAGGATGCCTTACTATGGTAAAGGCTACTCGGAATATCATCAAGCTAGCTAAAAGACTATGTCATTCTAAGCTTAGAGAATTCAAGAATTTGTAGGGCATGACTTTATAAGTGGTTAGTCTTATTTGTGTGGGAGATGTTTTGGCTGATTTCGATGCATTTGGAAAGCTTATCTAACTTCTTTTATTAATTTTTATAGGGGCAAGGTTTGAGAATTAAGTTGACTGTAGAGATTGATATCAATGATATGCTAAAGCCAAGTTTAAGTTCAACCATCAATATGGCTAGTAAGGCCCACATGCTATACATAATTATCACTAATGGAATGAGCAAGATTGTTGCCTCTTAGAAGGAAGCTTTTGTTGGTAGTAAGAAAGAGACGACTAAAAAAGTGTTGGACAGAAGGCATCAAGTGCAACTAACAATATTACCATAAGCTCTCCTTTGTTTAGATTACCTACTATTTGTTGTATACCCTTGTTTCTTTTATAGCTAGAAGGAGCCATAGGTTATCAAAAGGATTTCAAGTTGGCAAATCCATTATTTTGAAAGAGATTTCTTTTAAGGAGGTAGATGAAGTTAAGAGGAAGCTCCTACTAGTGCGAAGGCTTCTTTAAATGAATGGAAGTTTATAACTTCTAAGGTATGTGTGTTAAAATCATGTGTTCTTGTTAATATTTTATTCCTATGATATTTTTCTTCTAACTATGGATTTCTCGATTGATTTTATTCTATTTTGTTGTGTGTATTTTCTAACACAAAATTAAGCGCAAGTATACGTTATCTCAACAAATAGTAAAGGGACTATAAAGTCGAATTTCAAACCCACGGGAATAATAATTATTTTAACTAAGTACTAAATTTTTTTCCTTCAAGTAATTATTCAAAAAATCAAATCTTTAATTTATAAATAATTAAATAAACTAAATAAAGGTGTAGCAAATAAATGACATAACTTAAACAAATCAAGAAGGTAGCAAGATAGAGAAAGCCTGGGGTTAATTACAATCTTTCAACATAATTTTTAAAGATTAATCCTTCAATATGAATATCCTTCAATTCTTATTTTTAGTCAATACACTAACATATTCACAAGCCTCTCTCAAAATCGATTAAGTATATCTCAATTTAGCAAATATCTATATCTCTATGGTAATTGCAATAAATCAAGATTCGTTAAGAACAAGTTTTATTGATCATACATACCAATTAGATATATCTTTATCATAAATTGGAACTTGTAAATTTCTCGACAATCTTATATGAAATTATCAAGGTCTTAATACAATGATGCTTCTTTCAAGTTTATCAAAGTATTACCAATTCAATCATTATTTTGATCAGATACAATGAAGCATTAATAGCAGATATTTGAATAATAAAAAATTGAATCAAATAAATATTAAAAAGATCCAACAATTAAGCACACATATTGAGTTCAAGTAATAAACCTAGAAAAGAGATTAGTTCATGATAACAAGAGAATGATGGCTGAAAAATAAAATAAATATGATACAAATAAAAGCAAACCAATATAGACGTCAATTAACAAGTGGTTGACTAGCCAAAGATTTGCCAATAATCTCTTACATCTCTTGATATTCTCTCTCTAAATTGTCATAATTATGCTCTAATTGGCTCTAAAGAGCCTAAGTAGTATGGTCTTTAGGTCTGAAATGAGTGACCTTTTATCTAGATATTGATTTAAGTCTTGGAGTTATATTTCTTTTTAGTTTAGGAATCCTCAAATTGTTGCAATGAAAGTTGTTCACCTCTACAACGAAATTTAATGTAACACAATCAGTTTTCACAATTATTATTTATAAGTTACTGTTTATGCACACTAATTCATATGGTGCTGTAATGAAATATTTTAAGTATTGAAGACACTGAAATTTTTGTTGGGGTGGAAACTGTTTACACTTATTATCTTCCTTCAGGAGAAGAGCCTTTCTTTGGTAAATGTGATTATAGGTATGGTGGTAGGTTATAGTGAGCAATGTGGCTTAAGTCGTAAGGCAGAGAAATGTGATGTTATTGGCCGTAAAGGCCTCGAGGCTAATATTTGTGCTGCTTTTATTACTCTTAAGTCTGTTATTGAGGTTTTGACTCAAAGTAGTGCCAAACCACTTATGAGAAAAACCACAGCTTCTACCAATAGTATGGAAGCTATGAGGCCTTTCAAAGCTCGTTTAAAGGCTTCTCGAGAATAGTGGAAGATTGAGGAGTTAAGTAAGTCTTGCCATACCTAGTAAATGGTTTATTATTTCCTCTACTTGGATTTGGTATTATTTTTTGAGATTGCACTCTTTTGTAAATGTAAAGGATTGATCTCCTAGTACTTCTTCCCCTAAAAGGTAGCATATTGTATCCTAAGTTATAGGCATGTTGATTTTTCTTGTTTTTGCTACTTCACTTTAACTATTGGTTTTGGCCAATAAGTTCTTATAACCTGTTTTGATTCTTGTATAGTGTTTTAGGTGTTATAGTAGCCTCGATGAAAAAGACTCTTGAAAAAGCTCTATTTGTAGCTCTAGATGAGAAGTTTTAAGTCTCTTACAATTAAATTTATAAGTGCTGATATGGCATTTTTTCTATTTATTTTTAGTTCTAAGTTGATATTGTTGGAGTTTATGCTTACATATCATTTTAATTTTATATAAGTATTAATTCTTTAATATTTATATGATAAACATTTCGTATAAAATCGTTAATATTATTTTTATAGTACCAAACTTGTTACTTTTCAGACATTGTAGATCTAAAGGAGTTTGGATCTGATATAAAAGAGTTTAGGTCAACGCCAAGAGTTAGCATTCTAAGAAGTTAGAACTATGTCTAAAATAAAGAGAAAGACCTAAGAATATATTCGTAATGACATAGTTGCAAGGAGTTGCAAACGGTGCTAAGAACTATCATCATGCAGTATGTTCTTAAAAACATCGCTCTTGATCTATAGTTGCCGACACGGGTTGATTGGTCATACAATTCAGATCAGTGTGTTTCTATACCTAGATTGTCTAAATAATTAGTCTTGGTAGACCGTGGACTTAGTGAAAGCTTGTATAGGTATACAGATATTCACTGAGGACTAGGTACTAAACAGACTCACGAGAACCTTTAATAGACATCCATAGAGCCGTTAATTGAGGGTCTTCTCAGGTTAAATAGTATCTGTAATCCTTTGATCTAATCACTAAAGTGGGCTTGTGAGTAGGGATGGAAAAAAAAATTTAAATCTAGAACCCAGCTTGAAAAAACCCAAAAACTGGCCCGGCTTGAATTTGGCTTTTTTTTAAAAAAAATTTAAATCTTTTATTTTTAAAAAATTCTAAATTAACTCCTAATCTCTTATATATGTGAATCTAACAATTGTTTGACAAAATAAATGTCCCAAAGTTTAAATTTAACCTAAATAATTGTAACAAGCATACAAAATACATTTTAAACTATAAATACAAATTATATGTGTCACTTATACAAATTACTGATATAAAGTATAAATACAAATTATACAATACAAACTATAATGCAAATTTAACAATTTTTTTATAAAATAAATACACCAAAAGTTTAAAATTTACCAAAATAATAAACAAATTTGAAAAAAAACAAATTGGAAAAAAACTGAGGCTTAACCTGGATCCGGCCCAACCCAGCCCAGCTCGAATCTAGCTTGCCTTGAAAAAACTCAGGCTAAACCCAGGTTTCAAGACCGAAATTTTTTTTGATCCGAATCCGGGTTGAGTAAAACTTAATTCGAATTTAGATCCGAATTTTGCTATCCCTACTTTTGAGTAATCCACCATGTTTTGATTTCATGCTTATTACAGACCTTTCATAATTTGACCTTAAGGTGTTGTTGGGTATCGTCTGATGCTCATAAAATTCGGTGTGTGTAGATATAGATCCATCATATCAAATAGGCAAGTTGTATATCCTGATACTCTGAGATTGTATTTCAGGAAGTCTTATGGCCATAAGGGAAAACTCTGAAAAAGAGTTTTCCATAGGGTTAAATAATATT
The DNA here is from genome assembly GCA_946807835.1 of Ailanthus altissimus. Lineage (NCBI taxonomy): Eukaryota > Viridiplantae > Streptophyta > Magnoliopsida > Sapindales > Simaroubaceae > Ailanthus > Ailanthus altissimus. Next base: position 16,808,224 of record OX327700.1, on the reverse strand, counting down.
GCTAAGAGGTTTGCAGATATTGTTAAGAAAAATATAAATCTAGAGATATAGATGGCAGAGGGATTATGCGGATATGGTTGACCCCAGTGTGTATGGTTCAACGTGCCATTCTGTAATATCCATAATATATATGTAGGGCATCGTTCATAGACTTGCGAAAGAGTTCTATAAGACAAATAAGTGTGAACTTAGGGAGTATCATAATATAAAGTATACTCGTTGAGCACTGGAGTAATAGACTGAGTCGAATTGTTTGATTCAAAAATAATTTGGAAAGCAGGATTTTATTAGTTAAAGTAGTTAACTAATAGAAATATGACATTGTTGGTGATCGAGTGTGTTATATAGGAGTGTATACGTAATTTCAAAAATTATTATATATAGCGGAAGCATGTTATAAATACACTCAATTTAACAAATTAAACATATATATCACATATATATGTAAGTATAACTATTATACAAATTTATATATGATGATCAATTATATTAAAACATTATGTAAAAACACTTACCTAATGAATGTAGCTTTACAAATTCTTCAAATCTTCCAATAATCCATGTGAAGAGATCACCTTAAAGTATATGTTGAACAATTTTAGTCCATAACTTTTGGTGGGATTAAAGAGCTAGAATGGTAGCTTAGTTTTAGGATTTTCAGCAACATGTATTTAAACTCTTTTGAATACAAGTTTGTTTCTTAAATGGAGATGGTAAATATTTCCTATACAACTCTTGTATTAATTAAAAACATTTAACATACAACTCTTGTATAATTCTTAGCAACAATTTGTACATGATAATTATTTTGAACAACTCTTTTCAAGAATAATTATCTTTTTCTCCATTTTCATTTCATTCATTTTGGTTCATTCATTATAGAAGGAGATGAAGAGAAATTTTACATGTTTTCAACACTTGAAAAACCAAAACTCAAAAACTTTCTCTTACCTTTCTTCTTTGACCGAATTTTGCTCTCCCAAAATTAAAAATAAATCATTCAATCGTTTTGCTAATCAATTTTGTTATTCAATATTTTGATTAAATAAAATTAAGTGCTCCACCAATTTTATTGTTGGTCTTTCACTTAAAATTAATCTAACCAAGCACTAGAATAATGGCCACCAAAATTAATTTTTACCTAACAAATATAATTATTTTAATTATAATGGGTAAATAAATGGCCAACATTTAGGCCCCTCATTGTATTAAAATACACTTCTATGATCTATATATATTATAATATTATCTAATAATATAATAATAATATATAATTTAATTATTCAAAATAATTTTGAATAATTACTTTTTTTACCTTACTAATTTTTACCACCAAGGTTAAATGGTAAAATGGTAAAATCAAATCATGAAATAAAATTTACCACTTGTCAATATTCTATTAATTAACAACCCTTGTTAATTAATTGAGTGATTTACTTAACAATTAAGTCTTAACAAATATAAATCCCGAGGGATCCCTAAATAATTATGCTATTTTGCTAAAATTCATTGGATCGAATTATTCCATCCAATCTGCTACCCTAGTGCGCAACGAGTACACTTCATATTGTGAGACTCTCTAGGTCTACACCTGATTTGTCATATGGATCTCCTCTATACGTCCGTGAATGATGTCCCACGCACACGTTACGGATATTACAAATTAACGTGTTAGACCATGCAAGTTGAGGTTATTGTATATTCGTATAATCCCTCCATCAATTATATCCTTGAAGAGAAGAGATATAGATCATTACCGTCAAATCTCTATTTGCTCAACCATGAACTTATCTCTAGATTTATATTTCATTAAACAATATCCATAAACACTTTTGTGATATTGTTTATTCCTTCGGAATATATTTTTCAAGGATTATACTTATGGCCACAAGACTTTCTGAAACACAAAATCGGAGCATCAGGATATACAACCCACTCATGCGAGTTGATGGATCCCATATCTACGCACACCAGATTCCATGAGCATCGGACCATACCCAGCGACACCCAGCGGTCAGACCATGAAAGGTTTCTGACATGCATGGAACCAAAGTATGGGGGATCACTCACAAGCTCACCGTGGTGATCAGGTCAAAGGACCACAAATACTACTCAACTCGGAAGACCTTCCATTGACAGCTTTATGAGATGTCTATTGGAGGTCCTCGTGAGTCTGTTCAATATCCAGTCCTTACTAAATACCTGCATCTCTATACAAGCTTCCACTAAGCTCATAGTTTGCTAAAACTAACCATCTGGACCATACAGATATAGACATACACTAATCTATATTAATGAGTTCCATCGATAGACCTGCATCAATGAAATTAGATCAGGAACATTATGTTTGAGAACATACTTGCATAATGACATTTTCTAGCACCATCTATAACTCCTTGTAGCTATGTCATTACTAATATATTCTCAGGTCATTGTCCTATTTCAGACAAGGCTCTAACTCCTTAGATTTCGCTAACTATATGAGCATGCTAACTCTTAGCATCACTAACTCTTAGCACTGATCTAAACTTTCTTAGACCAGATCTGAACTCCTTCAGATCATACAATGTCTGAAACGTTACAAGCATCTTATCATTTTATTTATAAATAATATTAACGATTTTATTAGAAATGATAATTGTATAAATACTATCATTAAATATTTATACATTTTGGGATGACACGTAAGCACAAATCCCAACAGACATTAGGCATAATGCATAAACAAATGTATGACACATGGCGTATACATGGTTTTAATAGTTGACAAGTAGCAAATGAAATGCATGAAAAAAAAAGTGTCAAGCATTCATTAGGTAAGTGTAAGAAACTTTGCAAATGTTGTGAAGAAGTCTCAATTTGACCATATATAAAAAGAAAAGTTTAAAAATATTTCACTTGAGTCCTATTTCTACATTTAACTAAATTAAAAGAAACAAAAAAAGCTTAAAGGTTGAGTAATCTGCATTATTGCTTGAAATTTAAGACAAACTATTATTCTAGCTTCGTACTCCCATAAAGAATATTGCAGAGTAGAATTACCAACAAATTCACTTCGATGTAAGCTTGAGAATCGAATTCTACACCAAATGGCTTTAAGGGTCTAGTTTTCTAAGTCAGTTTATGTATCAGACTTTGATTTTAGCATGTGTTAGTTGAATAAGAAATTAGATTTCCATTCCCCTGCATATATGTATGTTTGACATACATTAAATATTCAATGAGCATTATCACATGCATGCACCTAGTAATCATGTTAACAATAGCATCAGAGCATGGTTGTATATTGTTCTGGATAAATAGAGTTGTTATATGTTGATTGGGATGCCCAAGAATAGAAGATAGTGCATTTTTAAGTATTGGAAGTGCAGAATCAAGTCACTGTTTGTTTGAGCACTGAGGCAGTACATGCTTATCGTTGCAGTGTTCATAAAAATTAGATGACTGCTGCAGCAATGCATGGATTGGCGCTGGAGCATTCCAATAAGAGCACTACAATGGTGGTTTCATACCATTGCAGCACTAAAGGTACTAACCTTAGCACTGCAAAGGTACTGACCTTGGCTATGCAATGGTGCCATCTTAGCAGCACAACACTAAAGGTACTAACCTTAGTGCTGCAGTGACGGATGTCTGGCACCGTGGTGATGGACCATTCACTCCATTTATTTTTTTTAAAATGCATGTGATGTTTATTTAAGTAATATAATTGTTATTTAATTACTTTATAAATTTGAATCATTTATTTACGTTATTACCCATAATAAGAGTCCTGTTGGTAGGGGTTAGTTGTGCTTGCGTAAAACAAATGGGTTATTATGAATCAGATCCTCATGAGATGGGAATAGTTACAAAATATATCTTAAGTAGATTTAAAATGTATTTCATTATGAGATAATGTTATGCATGGTCCGTCTTGTTAATATGATGTTAAACAAATCACCACGGTCTTTCCTAATATTGTTAAAATATGGGGAATTTGTCAGTGTAATTTGGACTATACTGGTTAAACATGAGATAAGGCAAATATAAGCGAACATATTGTCCAATATTGCTAAAACTTGAGGATGGTATCAATAACTTTTATTTGATTATTGACAAGTTAATCTAGAACACACTTGCCCAATATTGCTAAAACATGGGGATAAGGTGTGTTTAGGATCAATGCTAAGAGTTGTATAAGATGCAATTAACAAGAGCTGACTACCTTTTGGGCTTTACAAAGGCAAATATTGCTTATACATGAAGCCGAAGTAAAATACTGATCGGGTCTACTTCTCACTGTAAAGTTTAAAGTGTTTAAACTTTTTTTTTTCATTTGAGAGATTAAAGGCAATATGTAAAGCATTGGGAGGTCGTCTTTAGATTGAAAACTTATACTAGTTATATTCATGATCTAAAGCATTAACTTTAACAATTAGAAATGTTCCACTAGACACTCTTCTCTTGGCTTATGGAGACAAGATAAGATGAGTATAAATAATTCGGAGGTACGCATATTAAATGCACACCAATTGTAGGGTGTCAAAAAAAACTTTTGACTGATGTATGAATTTGAGAATTATTCTAGATTTGGAATAGCTTGGATATATCATTAATAAGAAAGATATGAGGTGTTTTTTATAATGACTATTCAAAAGAGGTTGAAACTTATTAGAAATGGATAAGTGATGATTTGAGAGTAAAATCGTATATCCTAACCTTTATGTCCATGTATACATAAGTAATACAAGTAGTATTATACTCCATCTAAAAGAGTTGTTTGATAAATCCAGACCATAGAAAGAGAACAAATGCAAAGGAAAATATTTCCATTGAAGTGAAGTTTGACACAGTAAATGCTACTGTCTAAAGTATCATACTATAGAAAATAAAAAGCCCATTAGGTGTCTATTCACTAATCATTAACTTTTCCTTAGCATTTAATGCTAGCAGTGGGTAAGTATTGGATACCACATATCTGTCTCATATCTACAATGTGTTACATGATTTGAAGGATACTAGGAAGTTATAGAGAAGAGAAGTATAGCTTTATGTAAGAAATAGAGATTTTTTATACGTTGAAGTTATTGGGACTTTTAAGCTACTTCTCCCTTCTAGCAGAAGCATTATATTGTATAATTTTCATTTTGTACATAACATTATCAAACAAATAATATCCCTTCACGGGATGGACACTGAAGGTTAACATGTATATATTAAAAATAGTTTCATATATTTATATGATAATAATAATAATAATATTTTATTAGTGGAGTGCAATTTGATGAATGGCCATATTTTCTTGGATAAAACAAAAAATATCTTGAATGTATAAGTGAATAGAACGAGTATAAGTTTAGAAACTATAAATAATATGGAATTGTGGCATATACGATTAGGTCATATTGGCATGAAATGCTTAACCCGTTTTGGTAGAGATGGTCAAATACCTAATATTACAATAGAACCCTATCTAATTTGTGGATCCTATATTCAAAGAAAGATGACCAAATCTCTTTTTTTTTTTTTGTGTTTAACACCATGCCACTGATTTATTAAAAATATTACATTGTGATGTATATGGTCCAATGAATTATACTGCTATGGTTGGATCTCAATAGTTTATCGTCTTTATTGATGATTTATCACGATACGGACATGTGTTTTTGATGAAACATAAGTCAGAAATCTTTGAAATGTTCAAAAAAATTCAACATAAGGTAGAGAAAAAATTGGTATGTATATTAAATGCCTTTGATCAGATTAAGACGGTGAATTCATGGATTATTTGAAAGAGAATGAGATTCTCGTTTACTATAGTCCTTCAGGTTCTCTTCAGATATAAGGAATCAAATTTTATTAGATATGGTATTTCAGATAGGAGGAATCAAACTTTATTAGATATGGTATAACTGATGATAAGCTTTACTGACCTTTCACCTTCAATAGATATCTTATAGAGTCATCGATAAAAGGTCTTCTCGAGTTGAGTTTTATTTGTAGTCATTTGACTTGAGCGCCACGGTGAGCTTGTGAGTGATCCACCATTCTTTAATTTTACATACATCAGTGACCTTTCATAGTCTGACCTCTGGGTGTTGTTAGGTATGGTCTGATGCTCATGGACACTGGTGTGTATAGATATGGATCCATCAAATCAATAAGCGAGTTGTATATCTTGATACTCCGATATTATATTTCATAAAGTCTTATGGCCATAAGCAAAAACTCTGAAAAAGAGTTTTTCATATGTTAAACAATATTACAAAGAGGTTTGTGGTATTGTTAACAAAAATATAAATCCAGAGATTTGATGGTGATGATCTATATCTCTGCTTTTCTAGGATATAGATGACGGAGGGATTACACGGATATAGTTAACCTCAGCGTATATGGTTCAACGTGATGTTCTGTAATATCCATAATATGTATGTAGGGCATCATTCACAAACTTAAGAAAGAGTTTTATGAGACAAATGAGTGTGAACCCAGAGAGTGTCACAATATGAAGTGTACTCATTAACTACTAGAGTAGCGGATCAGGTCAAACAGTTTGATTTAGGAAAATTTTGGAAAGCATGATTTGCTTTAGGATCTGTCGAGAAGCACACTTGTTAAGGTTTAAGTGTTAAACATATATTTTATTAGTTAAAATAGTTAACTAATAGAAATGTGACATGTGGCATAATGCATAAACATATATGTGACACATGGCGCATACATGGTTTTAATGGTTGACAAGTAGTAAATGAAATGGGACACTTATCTTGATGTATGAGATGCATGAAAGTAAAGTGTTAAGCATTCATTGGCTAAGTGTTAGAAACTTTGCAAATTTTGTGAAGAGGTCCCCATTTGGCCATATATGTAAAGAAAAGTTAAAAAATGTTTTACTTAAATCCTATTTCTACATTTAACCAAATTGAGAGAAATAAAAATTCTTAAGTGTTAAGTAATCTGAATTCTTGCTAGAAATTTCAGCTAAGCTACCATTCTAACTTCGTAACCCCATTGAATGTTGTGGACTAGAATTTCTAATAAATTCACTTTGACGAGAACTCCAGAATCGAATTTTACACCGAATGGCTTTAAGGGTATGGTTTTCTAATTCTGTTAGTGTAATAGACTTTTATTTCAATATGTGTTTGTTGAATAGAAAATTAGATTTACATTCCGTTGCGTATATGTATGCTTAACATGCATTGAAAATTCAATGAATACTATCTGTTAGGGTCGGTGCTTACGTGCCATCCCTGAATGTACATATACTTGTGTATTTATACAAGTGTACATTCTCATTAAATCGCTAATACCCAATTATATGATATTATACATGTAACGTTGCAAACATTGTAGATTTGAAGGAGTTCGGATCTGATCTAAAGGGTTTAGATAAGGGCTCATAGTTAGCCACGCTGAGACATATAATTGCTAAATGTTAGCACAGCTAAGTGTTAGCTAGTTATAATACTCAGTAGATCCAAGAATTGGAACCTTGTCTGTAATAGGACATAGATTTGGGAATATACTAATAACTGCATAGTTGCAAGAGTTGCAATCGAGTGCCAAGAAATGCAAGTTACGTAAGTATGTTCTCGAATAATTGTCTCTGATCTATTTCTACCGATGTGGGTCTGTCAGTAGATACCTTTATATAAGATCAGCATATGTCGTACCTATAGGGTATAGATGGCCATTCCTAGCCAACCATGAGCTTGGATCTCGTATTGACATATGGGTATCTAGTTAGGACTGAATATATGACAAACTCACGAGGGCCTTCGATAGACATCCTATATAAGCCATCAACGAATGGTCCTCTGAGTTGAGTAGTATACGTGGTCCTTTGACCTGAGTGCCACGGTGGGCTTGTAAGTAATCTACCATACTTTAGTTCCACGCATGTCACAGACCTTTCATGGTGTAACTGCTGAGTGTCGCTGGGTATGATCCGATGCTTATGAAGTCTGGTGCATACAGATACGGGATCCGTTAGCTCTTATAGGGAGTTTGACATTCAGATGCTTCGAGACTATATCTCATAAAATCTTGTGGCCACAAGTATCAATCCCGGGAAAGAGTTCCATCAGGGTAGAACAATATGGCAAAGGAGTTTTCGCATATTATTCAGTGAGATATAGGTCTGGAGATAAGATATGGATGAGCACTAGAGGATTTGACGATGATAATCTATATCCCCGCTCATCTAGGATATCATGACGGAAATACCATACTATTGTTACCTCAGCTTGTATGATTCCACGCACTGATTTGTATATCTGTGACGTGTGCGTGAGGCATTGCTCACGGACTCATGGAATAGTTCCATTTGACGAATCAGGCATAGAACCTAGGGAGTCCCGCGATATGGAGTGTACTCGTTGTGCACTGCAGCAGCATGCCGGATTAAATTATTTAATCCAGTAATATTCAGCATTACCACAGGAATACGTGCGTGTTTGTATTTAAGTGTTAAATATACAATTAGTTAATAATTGTTATTTACTACTTGTATAATGCCACATAGCGTATTGTGAACCCTCAGTTGAGTTTATCCAAGTGTGGTATTTGGTGGGACCCATTAAGGGGTGAACTTGATAACTATTCATGAGGGATAAAATGGTCATTTCTCAATTTGATTAGTTAATAGTTAAATAATCAAAATATCTTTCTTTTTATATTATATATATTATTATATATTATATTATTATTTATATTATATAATATATTATATTATATATTATATATTATTATTATATTATATTATATATATATAAAGAAAAAGAAAGAGAGAAAGAGATTGATTTTGGCCAAATGACCGAGGGAGAGAAAGAAAAGAAATGGAGAGAAAGGAAATGAAGAAGAGAAGAAGAAGAAGAAAAGAAAAAAAATGTGGAGAGGAAGAATGAAATTGTTTCATTTTTCTCTATCCTTCCAATTAAAGCAATTATGAATTGCTTCAAATCTCCATTTCTTGTCGTTTTAGAGAAAATGATTTAAATTCACTCCCGGCCATTTTGGGGATTAAGAGTTAATCCCAGGCTGAATATAGAGCCGCTGTTCTAGCTCACCAAGCCCACCGAGTTGGTGACTAGAACTGCACGCGAGTTGGTATCCATGCAGACTTTAGAAAAAATACGTGTATAACGTTACACGTTTAGTGAGTTCTCTAACCTTATTAATTTGTTAATGTGGTTAATATATTGAATTTATTGTGTTTATTGCAAAATTTATACATTTCCACTGCGTTAGGTAAAAGACACAATTGCACATGTATACACCCACGTGCCTTAGATCTGCCAACACTATCATATGTATGCACCTATTAATCTCGTTAATAGATATATAGACATGGCTTGAATTTTCTTTTAGTTTCTTTTTGAAGGAGCTACAATTCTAACTCTCTAAACTTCCTTAATGGATATTACATTTTAGAAGATGATTTCTAGGCCACTTTTTAAGGAACAAGCCCTCAAATTCACTAGCTATTTTACACCAATTTAGTGGTAATATAAGAAGTTTGGAGGGGTATTATATCCTTGCTAAGGTGGTCCCTTTTGCTAGAGAGGCTAGTGAAAAAAGTACCAAATTTTAGTATAGTTATTCTATAATGCCAGCTTTCATGAACGTGTTTATGGAGCAAGTGAAAATGACTTTATAGGACATTAATTCAACTAGAATGAATCAATAATCTATAATGATGCTCAGAGCATGAAAGGGTGTGTTGGAGTTGGTGCTTACGTGCCACTTAAATTTTGTATGAATATTTATTACTTAATATTTTTACAATGATCATTTCAAATAAATTATTAATATTTAATTATGTTGTACTAAACTTATTACTTTTCAAACATTGTACATTTAAAAAGGTTTGGATCTGATCTAAAAGCGTTTAGGCTAGCGCAAAGAGTTAGAATTCTAAAGAGTTAGAAACTTGTCTGAAATAAAGACAAGGACCTGAGAATATATTAGTAATGACATAGTTGCAAGGAGTTAAAAATGGTACTATGAATTATCATTATGCAATATGTACTCAAAAACATTGCTCCTGATCTACTGTTGCCGACACGGGTTGATTGGCATACCTTTTAGATTAGTGTATATCTATACCTAAATTTTTCAGACGATTAGTCTTAGTAGACTATGGGTTTAGTGAAAGCTTATATAAGATGTAGGTATTCAATGAAGACTGGGTACTGAACAGACTCGTAAAGTCCTCTAAAGGACATTTCATAGAGCCGTCAATAAAGGGTCTTCTCAAGTTGAGTAATATTCGTAGTCCTTTGGTCTGAGCACCATGGTAAGCTTATGAATGATCCACTATATTTTAATTCCACGCATGTCAGAGATATTTCATAGTATAACCTCTAGGTGTCATTGGGTATGGTTGAATGTTCATGGGTCTAATGTGCATAGATATGAGATTTATTAGCTCATATAGGTGAGTTGTATATCCTAATGCTCTGACATTGTATTTTAGAAAGTCTTTTAGCCACAAGTATTAAACCCCAAAAATAACTTTTCAAAGCATTAAATAATATCACAAAGGAGTTTACAGATATTGTTTACAAAAATTTAAATCTGGAGATAGTTCACTGTCAAGTGCATAGAGATTTGACGGTGATGATCTATATCTTTGCTTTTCCAAGATATCGGTGATAGAATGATTATACGTATATGATTTACCTCAACTTGTATGGTTCAATATGCCATTATGTAATATCTATAACGTATGTGCAAGGCATCGTTCATTGGCTTACAAAAGAGTTTCATATGAAGTGTATTCATTAAGCACTAGGGTAGTTGAATAGATCGAACAGTTTGATCCAAAAAAGCTTCGAAAAGCAGGATATGTTTCAGGATCTCTCGAGCAACACATTTGTTAAAGGCTTAGGAGTTAAGGTTTTAGTTAAATAAACAATTGTTGTTTATTTGAAATGTTGACAAGTAGCATGCATGGCTACATACGTGATTGACACAAGGCATAATGCATGGACACGTGTATGGCATTTGCATCGAAAACAACTTGAATGTATGACAAATGGAAAATGCAAGTTGACACTTGGCTTAATGCATGAGATGTATAAAGGATAAGTGTTAAGATACAATAAACTAATGAAAAATAGTTAGAAAAACTTGCATTTTAGTCCTTGCACTAAAGTCCTTGTCTTCATTTTTTGCCATTTTACTAGAACAAGTTCAAAGGTTGAACAAGTTCTAATTCTTGCTAGAAATTCAAGATAAGCTACCATTCTAGCTTTCAAATTCCACTAGATGTTGCATACTAGAATTGCCAACGATTACGCTTCGGTGTGAGCATGGAATTCTTCATTGAATCATCCTCAATGGTGAGTTTCAGAAACTCTTAGTGTAATTGACTTCAATTCAGTATGTATTTATTGAATAAAAAAATTAAATTTCAATTACGCTGTATATATATATATATATATATATATGTTTAACATGCATTGATTATTCAATAAACATATTTATATGAATGCACCCCCACTAAGCATACTACAGCAAGATGTGTGCCGTTAGTGTGATATACGTAAGGTGAATAAGTTCATTTTAATTTTAATTTTAATAAATTTACACGTAACATAGGTAAAGTAATTGCAGTAGAAATAAAATACGCACATCTAAATATAAATCTCATTGCACTAATGAGATTAGAAATTACCCTTGAATACAATTCATGGTACTTTCATTTTTCGGAGTTCACCCTAAAGTAATCCCTTGAGCAATTTTAGTCGGCAATATACAGTGAGATTGCGGAGCTAGAATAGTAACTTCCTATCTTAGCAGGAATTGAAGCATCTATTTGCTTCATTATCTTTCAGCTAATCACCTTTCACTAACTATTAGTAATATTTATAACTCTTACAAATTGATGATATAAGTCATGCATAAAGCCCTCCATATATAAAGTGTTTTTAATTTTACTAACTATTAGTAATATTTGTAACTCTTACAAATTGATGATATAAGTCATGCATGAGGCCCTCCATATATATAGTGCTTTTAGTCGCTCATTACAATCAATTAAAACTGTATCAGTGGCCAATTTGCATTAAGCATGATAATGCCACTAAAATAACCACTTCATGCTTGCAAATTTGCTTCATGGCTATGCATTTGTGTTGGTGTAATCAAAGGGAAATTAGTGGCCATTTTCTTTTTGAAATGTCATTAATGAAAACCACCTCATGCTTATAATGAAAGAATGACAATGTTACTTATACAGTGAAGTGGCTGAATTTGGCTATAGATAAAGCCACCACTTGATAAGTTGAATGTGCTTGGGGGCAATTCAATTGAATTGGTCAAATCTAATTAAGCATGAAGTGGTGATGATTCCAAAAGCCATACACCTTATGCTTAGTGAATGTAATAGGTAGGCAAAGCATGATACACTTCATACTTAATTCATTCAAATGAAAATGAGTAGCAATTTTGCTTTGCTGCATATCAGGCCATTACAAGGCATAATCATGCTTTAGCTTAACATGTGATGGCAACTTAGAGGATGAGGTGGCAAGTTTCTACTCGCCATTTGTCAATCTCTTGGGCTTAACACTTAAGCCCTATAAGCTTCCTAAGAGACTCTAAAATAATTCATACTTTCTGAGATCTTCTCAGATTGAACCATTCAACACAAAGCGTTACCTCAATGCTAACGAGTACAGTTCATATTGTGAGACTCCCTATGTTCACACCTGTTTTTCTTACAAAACTCTTACATAAGTCTGTAAATAAAGCCTCACACGTACATTACGAAAATTACAAAGTAGCCCATTAAACTATACAAGTTGAAGTTAATACATATTCATATAATCCCTTCGTCACTTATATCCTGTAAGAGTGAAGACATAGATTATCATTGTCAAGTCTCCATATGGTCAACCCTAAACTTATCTCTAAATTCGTATTTTCATAAACAATATTCGTAAACACTTTTATGATACTGTTTATCCCACAAGAAACTATTTTTCGGGTTTATACTTATGGCCATAAGACTTTCTGAAATACTATCTTAGAGCATCAGGATATATAACTTACTCAAATAAGTTGACGGGTCATATATCTACACACATCGAACTCCATAAGCATCAGACCATTCCCAGTAACACCCAGTCGTCAGGCCAAAAAAGTATTTAACATGTATAAAAATTAAGCATTGTGGATCACTTATAAGTCTACCATAATGCTTATATCAAAAGCTCATAAATACTACTCAATTTGAGAGGACATTCTATTGACAGCTTTAGGGATGTCTATTAGAGGTTTTCATTGAGTCTGTTCAATACTCAGTCCTCTTTGAATATCTGTATACCTATACGAGTTTTTACTAAACTCATAGTCTTATAAGACTAACCATCTGAACCATCCATATATAGATATACACTGATCTATATATGATAAGGTCTTCATCGACAAACCTGCATTAATGAAGATAGATCAAAAACATAAAGTTTGAGAGGATACTTGCACAATGACATTTCGTAACACTATTTGTAACTCCTTACAACTATGTCATTGCTAATATATCCCCCCCTCTTGGTCCCATTTCAGACAAAGCTCTAACGCTTTAGATGTTGCTTACTCTTATAACCTACTAACTCTTAACATATATAACTCTTAACGTTATTAACTCTTAGCATTGATCTAAACTATTTTATATTATATATGAACTCCTTCAGATCATACAATGTTTGAAACCATATAAGCATTTTACTATACATTATTTAATATTAATGATTTTATTTGAAACATTTATTATATAAATATTCATACAATATTGGAATTGGTACCCCGTAGAATGCTTGGAATACTCAATGAACTAATACTTGTAACCCTTAGGTACAAGTTTATTCTGTTGCATGACTTTTATGCAAGCAGGATAACTTTAAGTCTTAACATACTTAAGACTCGATTTCCTACTAGTCTATATCTCATATAGAATAGAAGGAACAAATTTTGATGGAACTCTATTCAATAAGTGAACATCAGTTTCTAGAGCACAATCTCATAGACATTCAGGAAGATTAGTGAAGCTCAACATTAATCAAACCATATCTAATAAAGTTCAATTCCTCATCTCCAAAATACATTTGTGTTGAGGAGTACCTGGAGACCATATTGAACGAGAATCATATTCCTTTATAAATAATCTGTGAATTAACTGCTCATGTATAAACCACCTTGATTTAATCCAATGCATTGAATATATATAAGGGTTCGTTTCTCTACTTCTAGTCGAAAATCTTTGAACACTTGAAAATTTTTTGACCTGTGTTTACCAAAAACACATATTTGTATCGTGACAAATCATAATAAAGATTATAAAGTATCACAATTCACTCAGTAACAGTATAATTCATTAGACCATATACATCATTATATAGCAGTTCTAATAAATCAATGGCCTGATGTCCAACACCTACGTAAAGATTTGGTCAACTTCTCTTGAATATAGAATTCATAAACTAGCTAAGGTTCCATAGTCAAATCAAGTATCTGACTGTCTTTAACCAGACGGGATAGTCATCTCAAGGTTACATGAACTAATCTTATGTGCCATAATTTTTTATTATTCAAAGTTTTTGAACTACTATTTATTATGTACACCTAGACATTCCTGTTATATTTAAGATATAACACTCAGTTAGTTAGTAACACTCAGTTAGTAAAATATTATAACACCTAGACATTATGACCATTCATTGACTAATACTCAGTTAGTAAAATATTATCTTTATCATATATACATGAGGAACTATTCCTAATGTATTCATGATAACCCTCACTGACTACTATAGAGAGTGATATGATTTGCCTAATAATATTTGGCACAAAATAGCAATTATACAACATTATACTTCCGCCAGAATGGAGAAGTGACTTAAAAGTCATAATGGCTACCATATCTAGAAAATCTCTATTTCCTATGCGAAACTATACTTCTCCTTTCATAGCTTCCTAGCATTCCTCAAATCATGCAACACTTTACAGATATGAAAAAGACATGCGCTATCTAATATACTTGTTCTTCTTAGCATCATATGCTAATGAGATGTCAATGATTGATAAATAGATATCTAAGGTGTCTATTTTTAAGGTATATTAAATAGTAATATTTACTATTTCAAACATCTCCAGAGTCAAAACACTTTCCATTGTGATTGTTCTCTATTTATGGTTTGTATATATCAAATAAAGTTTTAGATGGAGTACAATACTACTTCTACATCTCATGCGCACATGCTCGTAGTAAAGATCATTAGACATCGAGGCCAGGATATATAATATAACACTCAATAATTTTTAAACTATTTCTGATAAATTTCCACCTCTTTTAAAGAGATATTATCATAAATACCTCTAATCATCTCTTGATCAATAATATATCCAAGTTTTTCTAAATTTAGAACTATTCTCAGATTCGTTGGCAAGTCAAAATATTTCTTAGTACCTTATAGCTGGTATGCCTAGATCAAGTATACTAATAGATTACTCATATTGATCTTATCTATATAAGATACTCGGAAGATATATAGTGGAATATTTTTAATCATCAATTAATAATACTTTAGATCATGGGTATAACTTTTATACATTTTTTTATCTAAAAATGCCCTCCTACAACTTTACATAATCCCCTAAACCTCTCAAAAGGGAAAATGACAATTTAAACTTTTTAAACTGTACAGCAAAGATTGGACCCTTTGGCATTTGACTCCAGCCTCATGCTTTAGCAATATTGGCCTTTGTAAACCCAAAAGGTAGACAACTCTTTTCAATTGTATCTCATGCCATTCTTAGTTCTGATTCTAAATATACCTTATCATCACGATTTAGCAATATTAGGTAAGTGTATTCCAGATTAACTTATCAATGATTAAATATATGTTACTCATATTACCCTCGTGCTTTAGCAATATTAGGCAATACGTTTGCATATATTTGCCTCATCTTATGTTTAACTAGTATAGTCCAAATCACACCAACCAATTATAAATATATGGGCCACAATTTGTAATGCAATTATTATAACAATTATAAATTGCATAAATAAACAATAAATATTTTTAAACACCTTAGAAAATAAATAATCAGAGTGAACGGTGTAATTATAGTAGTCATAGGTTCCCGGTGTTGCGGCGTTGGAGGTCCAGCCTCTGATGTTATAGGGCCAACTTCCATACCTTGTGCATAGTAGCGTTGGGTCCTAGAAACCTAATGCTCCAGCACTGAAGGCAAAACCTCCAACGTTGTGTAGGTAGTGTAATATCCAAGCCCTATTAGTAGTATCGGCGCCTAGATTTCGGTATAGAGTGATGAAGACACTGTAGGGTTACCCAATTTCAACCCTATTAAAAAAAAAATTTATGGTGCGCTTGAGAGATATTAGACCTAATTTGATAATTTCACACTCGGTTGGAGTGTCAGACGACCCTAGAATATTTTTGGAATTTTTCTCTGTTGGCTTGGAAAAGGAAATTCTAATTTACTACATGAATTTTCATTTAAGGGTTATATATGAAATAAGCCTTTGTTGAGAAACACAATCCATATGTTAGAGAATGGACCAATTAGAAACAATCTCATGGATTGCCAAGTTAGAAATTCTAGTTAGTTCATTGGACTATTCTAACTAGATAGTTACAAAGGAACCAATTACATACTTAGTTTCCAACTAATGGCAATTTAGAAATTTTGAGTTAGTTGAGGGGTAAATTGGTCTTTTGGGAGAGCACTATAAATATGGTAGAAGTGTGTAGAAATTTCAAGTGATCAAAAGCAAACACTTAGAGCAAAAGAGAGCAAAATTCATCCAAGTGAGAGAAGAGATGCTACAGTGACATTTTAAGTTTTTTTTCATGATTTTTCATGTTTAATCAAGCTATAAGAAGGTCAAGTATAGGTTCCTAAGCTCAATTCAAGAAAAAGAGGTAAGAAAAGCATTATTTTGTGAGATAAATATGTAAACTTTCAAAATTGCTTCAATTGATGTTCTTGTGTGTATTCTTGGTTTAGATTGAGTTGAATTCTAGTGTGGAGCTTGAAGGAGTCATCAAAGTGAAGAAAGTGGCAAGGTAAGAATTAGGGTTTTGGGTGATTTGAATGTAGAGACTTTAATTGGTTGTAATTAGGGCATTAGAATGAAATTAGCTTGATTTTGATGTAATTGGAACAAGAAATTGAGAAAAGAAATGTGTTGGAATATATAGTGAAATTTTACCGCTTTAGGGAAGTTAGGGATTGAGTTGTGTTTTGGTTGAATTGTGATGTATAAATGGTGCCTTATATAAATTGAATGTATATGGTTCATGGAAAAATCAAAAAGGAAAAAAATGGGACATAATTGTCCATTTTGAAAAGGTAAAGGGCAATTATGTCCAACCGAAGTTATAGGGTGTTAAGAAATTTTCAAGGCGTCAGATGGTGAATTAGATAAGATTGAATGGCTCTGTAAATGAAAATCAAAAAGTAGTATCCATCCGGGCTTTGTATGCCGATTAGGGCGTTTAGTAGTTAAATGAGATTCTAGTGTTTGAATTAGTTCTAAATGTCATTTATGGTGCATAGGTGAGGAAAACTGAGAGCGGTAACGGAAGCAGAAATTCGAAGCGAAATTGAGCGCAGAGCTGTTGTGAGTGAAAATCTATCATTTCTTTTATCTTTTGTTTATTATACTTCCGCATAATGAAAATGTATATTTTATGAGCTTTTAATGCATAAACATGATTTATGATCTTGATATATATCCATAGATATGCTCTTACATGTTTAGTTTAAGAAATAGTTTTAAAATTACTGCATCCGTTTCAAAGGCCATTGGTACCCTCAGATTATAGTGGTGGTGATTGTCTTAGACCCGGCCGATATATCCCATACACATGGGCAGGTTATGGGGGGTGTGTCACTAACTCTGAAAAGTCAGGATGTCGAGTTCTATGAGTCGCTCTATGTATACGGGGTATTGTCTCGCTATATGTATGCGATGTAGGATTCTGCTGCATAGCCAGTAAGATGTCTTGAGATGTCACTGTGGGTGTTGCTAGTTGAGGTGCCCCGTGACCTACTCACGTGTACTGTGCTAGTTGAGTTGCTGCGTGAGTATAGAGCTTTAGGGTTACCATTGGTACAATTTAGAAAGAAAATGGTCGAGCGAGGACTTTACTAGTTTTCGATCTACTGATAGCATTTTATGCATTTATATGCACATGGTAGTTATTATGTGTACAGGTTTTGGATATTGTTTTCCAAAGATGTAAATAAAATCTGCTCAGCAAGATTTCATCGGCATATGATGTTAGAAACCGTTTTACAATTTTATATCAGTTTTAAAAGCATGATTTATGCATGTCTTTTAGAATTTACTATCTATGCATAATGTTATTTTATTTGAAATCTTAAATGCACTCACTAAGCTCCTTTAACTCACTTGTTTTGTGTTTTATGTTTTCTAAACCCCCTTCCCAGGTGTAGGTCTCGGTATGCAAGCTACTGATTCTCCTATTACTTATTAGTGGGCCAAATCTAAAGATCATTTTTGTAAATGTAAAACAGCTAAATAACACCCTTTTTGCTTTCTGCATAATAGTTATAGGCATGTGTATTTTGTATGTATATTTTAAACCAACAAGAAGAGATTTCGATATTATAATGATTGTTTTTACTTTTTATGAGTATGCTCATTTTGTGATTTAAATGAAATTATTGAGTTGAGTTAGATTGATTTTAAAAAGGACCGGAGGTCCTATTTTACAGTATTGGGAAGTGTTTGAAATAGAAGTGCAATTTCTTTGCAGGTTTTATATTGAATTTTTCAAAAAACCAGGGGAAATTTGCCCTTTTTTTAATTTAATAAGTTATTTTCACGTATATTCTAAACTTTTCTCAGTAATAGCAAGAACTAAAAAGGGGTTCACCTCGCGGAATTTCTCAACTTACCCGGTTATATTATGAGGAACTTCCGTTGGGGTGCCCGGCAGGGCCGTTGGGATCTACTGTAGAGGGTCCTGAGCCAGGTCCTGTCAGGTAGTGCTAAGGCACTGGGGCTGGAAAACCTTAGCGTCATGGTGCTCTTTATCTAGGCTACGACACTAGGGCCTAGACAGCTCTAGCACCGCAATGTCAAATGACACTGCTGCAGCATCCCTTTCAGCTACGTCCCAATTATACATTTTTTAACATTTAGAATGTATAGTCCACAGCCCTAGGACATCCTAATCACCCCACGGACACTCTAATTAACACAAACATGCCCTCTGATACCATTTTTTTAGTTTACTACGCGTAGGGTGAATGTGTGAATTTTAACTTTAATTTAATAAATTTACTCGTCACACATGCAAAGTAATCGTAGCAAAAATAAAATACACATATCTAAATATAAATCTTATTACATTAATAAGATTAGAAATTACCCTTGAAGATAATTGAAGGTAGTTTCATTTTTTGGAGTTCACTCTAAAGTGATCTAGCAAGTAATTTTAGTCTGCAACATCCAGTGAGATTATAGAGCTAGAATAGCAGCTTTCTATCTTAACAGAAATTGAAGCATCTATTTGCTTCATTATCTCTCAACTAATCACCCTTTACTAACTAATAGTAATATTTGTAACTCTTACAAATTGATGATATAAGTCATGCATAAGGCCATTATATATAGTATTTTTGGTTGCCCATTGCAACCAATTAAAACTATATCAGTGGCCAATTTGCATTAAGCATGATAATGCCACTAAAGTAGCCACTTTATGCTTGCAAACTTTCTTCGTGGCTGTGTATTTGTGTTGGCAGAATCAAAGGGAAATTAGTGGCCATTTTCGTTTTGAAATGCCATTAATGAAAGCCACCTCATGCTTATAATGAAAGCATGACAATGTTACTTATATGGTGAAGTGGCCGAATTTGCTATTAGATAAAGCCACCACTTGCTAAGGTTAGTGTGCTTGGTGGCAATTCAATTGAATTGGGCAAATTTGATTAAGCATGAGGTGGTAATGCTTTCCAAAAGCAATACACCTCATGCTTAGTGAATGTAATGGGTAGCCAAAGCATGATACGCTGATAAAGGTTACTTAGGTCTAATATTTTCATCTTTCAAGCTTAATATTTGTTTGTTGAAATTAAGATTATTTGGCTTTCTATGTGCTTTATTGTTATTTTGTAGCTTTTAAGTCAATAGAGTAAATAGGGATGAAAATCTAATGAAAATAAGCCAAGAACATCAAACTACTACAGTATCATATTATAGTACCAGCCCTGCAAAACTCAAAAATAGCACTCAAAATAGTGTGTTCAGTGTTCTAGTGCCCAAAATCCGACGCCGCGGCACTGCTGAATAGTAGCTCGTAAATCGTAATCCTAATCTGACTTATATTTGATATGTTACCCTAAATTGAAGACATAAACCTATAAATAGAAAATCAAAAAGACTAATTCAAGAATAAAAAAGATAGAGAAAAAGAAATAGAAAGAGCAATTTTTTTAGGATCAAGAAGATTAGAAGATTGAAGACTGCAGAAAAATTAGTTTTATCTCTTCAACTCTTTATCTTTCTAGTTTTCTATGATTTTCCTAATTTTATTCTTGATAAGCTCTAGAACTCTTTATTTCGCTATAACCTAAGTTTTATTTTTAGCATTAGACTATATAAACCTAGTATATAGTTAAATTTCATTTATGCTTAATTTATAAACTTAATACATTACAATTAATTCATTATATCTTGTATTTAGTGCTTTCATTATATCTGGCCAATATTTTGAATGATTGAGGAACCATGATGAACTTGACAAAGGGATTTATATGTTTAACTTATGATAGTTTGATGAGTAATCATAGAGTAACAACTATAAGTTCCATGTAGGATAGACATATATCTAGATGGCATATATTGTTTGATTTAGACATGTTCTTAACAAATTAAATTCTATTCTAATTACCATAGGCATATAGGTAGTTGTTAAATTGCGTAATATAGTCACTTGAACATCGATAGAGGCTTGTGATGAGATTAGAGTCTAACTAATTAATTTGTATTAAGGATTAATTAAAGGTTAATGATTCTAATGAAATACTAGGGAATAAGTTGAAACCCTTGATTGTTATTAATTTGTGAATTCATCTTTTTGATTATTTGTTAATTAGGTTTAGTTTAATTTTGATAAAATTAAGTTAATTCATTAAGTTACAGGTTTTAGAATTTTCAAGATAAAAGTGAAGTAGACATAATTTTAGTACTTGATTGATAGAATTAGATCATACAGTCCCTACGAAAATGATATCTATACTTAAAATCCTATATTACTTTATACAATAGTGTGTGCTTGTGCTTAAGCCAGTATACCATACATTATATACTTCATGCTTAATTCATTCAAATGAAAATAGGTGGCAATTTTTCTTTGCCACATGTCATGCCATTACAAGGCATAATCATGCTTTTGGCTTGACATGTGGTAGCAACTTAGGGGATGAGGTGGCAAGTTCCTACTTTTCACTTGTCAATTTTCTGAGCTTAACACTTAAGCCCTTTCAGCTTCCTGAGAGACCCTAAAATAATTTTTGCTTTCTGAGATCTTTCCAAAATGAACCATTCGACCTGGTGTGCTACTCTAGTGCCCAATGAGTACACTTCATATTGTGAGACTCTCTAGGTTCACACTTGGTTGTCTTACTAAACTCTTTTACAAGTTTGTAAATAAAGCCTTACTCATACGTTACAGAACTTATAAAGTGGTGCGTTGAACCATACAAGTTGAGGTTAATACATATTCATATAATCCCTCTGTCGCTTATATCCTAGAAGAGCAGAGACATAAATCATCACTGTGAAGTCTCCATATGCTCATCCCTAAACTTATCTCCAGATTCGTATTTCTATAAATAATATTTGCAAACATTTTTGCGATATTATTTATCCCACGGGAAATTCTTTTTCAAGTTTATTACTTATGGCCATAAGACTTTTTGAAATACAATCTTGGAGCATTAGGATATACAACGTGCCCATATTAGCTGACAGATCCCATATCTACATACATTGGACTCCATGAGCATCAAACTATACCCAACGACACCTAGCGGTCAAACCATGAAAGGACCTGACATATGTGAAACCTAAGTATGGTGGATCACTTACAAACCCACTGTGGTGCTTAGGTCAAAGGATCACAAATACTCAACTCAAGATGACACTCTATTGATGGCTTTATAGGATGTCTATTGGAAGTGCTCATTGAGTTTGTTTAGTATCTAGTCCTTTCTGAATACCCGTATTTCTATACGACCTTTACCGACATACACTGATCTGAGTGTGTTCATGGTCTACTAAGATTAACCATTTGGACCATCCAAATATAGACATACACTGATTTATATATGATAAGGTCTTCACCGACATGTCCGCATCAGTAAAGATAGATCAGGAACATAAAGTTTGAAAAAATAGTTGCACAATGATATTTTTTAACACTAGTTGCAACTCATTACAATTATGTCATTACTAATATATCCTCCGATTTTTGTCCCATTTTAGACAAGACTCTAACTCTTTAGATTTTGCTAAATCTTATAACCTGCTAACTCTTAGCACTAATCTAAACTCCTTTAAACCAGATCTAAACTCCTTCAGATTATACAATGTCTGAAGTATTACAAGCATTTTACCATATATTATTTAATATTAACATTTTTATTCAAAATGCTTGTTATATAAATATTAAACAATTAATTTTCATACAATATTAAAATGGCACGTAAGCACCATTTTCAACAATGTAATGATGCTGGCAAAATGGGTTTTGCTTCAAAAGTGTTTGCCAGACATATAGACAAGTTAGCTTAGATAGCCTAAAACTTTACTTAAAGAAAAGAGAATCTCTTTCAAGACTTAGAGGCTAAAATTGACAAAGCTTGGGTTAAACTTGTTGTACTCAAGAAAATATTGAGGGTTCACATAATGTAACTCAAACTTGCTTCAAGCCTGTTATTATATGGACAAAGCAAGTATTTATTACAGCTTGTTTGCAGATTTTTTATCTTTTTTTCTAAGTATATGATATATGACGTAATATGCCTTTGAAATTTCTTTTGTGAAACTACTGCAAAGACTTTGATTTTCTTGGATCTTTTTATACTTTATTGGTTTTCTTACAGCATAATGTCTAAGCAAATATATACATATATATAGTATATATTTATATATGTTGTGAATTCAAGAACTTAGGAAAAATAGCAAGATAAGACAAGTTTTATGAGGTTTACCTAACCTCTTACTGCTTTTGTAGCTTTGCTAAGCCCATAGGTTTATTTCTCATACTTTTGTGATTTTTATTTCTTTGGCTTGTGATACCTTTAAGCTGTTTATAGCTTATAGCCTGAGGTGGTGCAAGTTTAAATATGGACTTTTGTTTGCTTCTCGCTAAAGCTTAATTAAGCATGTGCTTGTCATTTATGTGCCCTATATTCTAAGTATTTTATGTCATGCTACTTGATATTGTTGTCTAGCTGTAATAACATTAAAACCAAAATGGTTGTATGTGTCTTATTGTTTATTTGGAATTTTTGGCTCTTTTATTCATATGCCTCTTATGCTTAAGGTCTTTTCTTTCTACTCGCTTGTTTTATTTGTCTAGTTTGTGAGTATGTTATAGATAGAGCAAATGTATATGTTCTATTGACTTCTTAATCCTTCTTGCACTTTTGTTAGCACTACAGGCAAGCTGGGTGTATTTGTACATAGAGTGTGTGCATTTGATTATGTCACGCCCCAGACCCAAAAGATCCGACACACGACATCACTTACATTCATTCACTGCATGTGCACTCATAAATAATATTACACAAAATTTTCAACTTTCATTTCAATTTCTTTCAGAATTATAGCAATTGAATTATGACTGGGACAATTATTAAACCGGAGATACGCAGAGTTTTCTCAGAGATTAACACTCTACTACGTCACCAATAGCAACTTTGTTACCGGGAGCCCAGAATATATCCATTGCAAATTCTTACTTAAAATCATCCAATAACCTCACTTTATAAAACTTAAACCAAATCCAATCCACACACAATGAAATAATACATAAGTATTTATTCAATAGGGACAAACCAAATATCCTATCCCACGTGTCCCCAAATGAAACACACAACAACCTAGCAACTTAGGGAACCCAAGGAACAGTAGAAGCCTTGCCAAATCCGCTAAGCACACATGTACCTTATTTACCTGAAATCACCATAAACTATAATGAGTATAAAACTCAGTAAGCATACTAATTTTTCATATATCAAATACAAATACATATATGTACACAATGCATATGTATGATATGCTGTGATCAATCAAAATCATAATCTTATCAAATCACATATCATGTAAGCGCTTACACATTCTTTCAAAACACATAATAGGAATACCATCACTCAACTACTACTTAGTAGGACTTACATATCACATATCACATAATGAGCCAAATGTCACTCGTAGGTGACATACCGTATGAGAGGAATAGTACAAGTGAGGTCTTTAAATCACACATATATAACGCTTATGCCCGAAGGTAAAAGCCAAACCCTCACCCTGATCATCGGTGAGTCCTCTCACATGTACCAATACGCCACCACACGAATGTGATGACTCACACTTCCTTTAGGTACCAATAGGATCCTCCCTACATACGGAACACATAACATATACCCATCCCAAAGGAAAGGCCACACATAAAGGCTCCACAAATCACATAAAATGCCTACTAAGTTAACAGTGAGTTCAAGTACCCTCAAATCACAAAATATTTCTCATGGACATATTACACTTCAAAAGCTTTCTTTGTTAAACGCATCTTATTTTGGAAAGCTCACTTTCAAAAACACATGTATGTCCATGCTCAATGTCAATGCTCACATTCATAAACATATATTCACATTTCATATCAAAATATACTTTGACATATCATAAACATATTCTTAACCCCATTTACAAAATCATACAAAACAATTATTATGTTTATTGTGATTCCAGTAGTAAGTCTAGTATACTTACCTCTTAACACTTTCAGCTACAAGGCTTAAATCTCCTTAACCTATCAATGGAGATTAATCCTTTCATAAGCCTCACAATTCACACAAAATACTTTAAATAGCTTACAAAATTATACACAATGCATTTATCACATCAAATTGGTCTAAATATTTGGTTTCTCAAAACCTGTCATTCTGACCACTTACACTTAACAAAAATTTCTAATACATCAAATGATGTCCAATTACTCCGAAATCAGAATATATCATTCTTGACTCATATATACTTCTTATATATGAATATTATATCAAAATTCCTACACAATCCATTCCATACACACTATCGAATCCAAACTACAAACCTGACAGGATCAAGATACTTACTGAACAGTATTCAATCTCCCAATTTTATAAAATCATATACTAACTCAAAAATTATAAAACTACCACATAATTACTCTTGACACATATTTTAGTCCATGATAAATATTTGGCTTCCAAATAACTGCCAAAAGTATTTTAAAACTATTTTATTTCATAACTTTAAACTTCTGTTAATCAAATACTACAATGAGCTGATACACTTTAGAAATTCATAACACTTCAACCACATTGATCCAAATTCTCAATTCCGAGTATATCATATTAGACATATAAAATTATCATATTCCACAAATTCGTAATTTTTAAAGATCATTCAGCAGGTCAAAAATTATTTGCCACTGTATCATACTGTTTACACAGGAAATTTCCAGAATTCCAGGGTCATTTTGGTAAATTCACTAAAAATTCAATTTCCGAGATTTTCAGTCGATTCAAAGTCTCAGATGATTCTAAACATGTCTAATTTCATATACTAAAAATTCAAAATCAGAATCGAATCACCACAATTTATAAAATTCCTAGATCAAGAGACTATCAAGCAGAAATTCCACAATTCATCATAATTTATCAAGCTATCTTATAGATCATCATCAATTCTCACAACATCAAACGAAATACACATCAAATCCTTAATTATACATATTTCCAGAAATCAAAAATTAAAGAAATTAACTTAATTAACACCAATAAATTGATAATTAGTTGTGATATACCTCTAAAGATCCAAAATGTCAATTTCTTCTTCTTTTTCTTCTTCTTCTTCTCTTTCTCTCTCCTTTATTTCTCTCTTCTCTCTCTAAAAATGGGTAGCTCGACCAAAATGAGAGAATTAGGGTTTTTAAAAGTGTATTTTTATACTAAGTGGTTAATTTTTGGTATTTACAAATTTGCCCCCAAAACTTTCAAAGTATAACAATTTGGTCCCTAAAATAATTCTAAAGTCTTGCAAATAAACCCAATACTAATAGTATATCCTTAACCTATAAAAACACTACTAATAACAATATATAAACCAAGGATCACCCACATACAAATAAAATACGTATATTTATATATATAAATATACATATTCTTACCGGTTATGGATACTGGTTACTACAATTCTCCCCTCCTTATAAGAATTTCGTCCTCGAAATTCATAACTTAAGCACATAGATGAGGATACTTAGATCTCATTTCTTCTTCTCATTCTCAATTTTCCTTTTCAACTGTATGGTTTATTCATAAAACATTTACAAAGCAATCTTCCTTGTATATAGGATTTGCTCATTGTGGTCCAAAATCCTAATAAATACTCATTCATATGTTAGATTATCTCTAAGTTGGCTCATAACTTAGTATATGAGAGAAGTACGAAACATATATCCATAAAATAAACATATGACACACATTATGGACTTATAAAATTATACACACATATTTTTATTCTTTTTTTTTTTTTCCATTCGTTCAATATTTAATGGGTATCTATACACTTCACCTTTCATTCATTAAAGAATAACATAGATGTAGAATACTCATACTAATCTCTTACATAAAATTCTTAACTCCTTTAAAAATTTTAATCCCTTCAACATATACTCATACGTCATAATATCATTCACTACCTTGATATCATTCAAAAAAAAATGTAGTATTTCTACGCAACTAAGTTGTCATTCAAATCAGAATATTGAAAGCATTATCTTAAACGATCAAAAATCAACTTCAATAAAAAGACCTTTAGTTCAACTGATTCTTAAACTATAGATCTTAACATTATATCTCTTACTTTAACTCTTAAAGAAAAAATAGTCCACCTTATTGGACATCATTTTCTCATTGAGATTTACATGTCTGCTTTTTCTAATATGCTCGATTTCAAATAGAAAAGATTCTACTAGCACAATTACTGCGATGACAAATATGATTCTTTTAACTATTCCTTTAACGTCATCCACGTAAAAGGAAAGGACAAAACGATTATTGATTTTCTTGCATAAAACTCTATAAATAGCCTAAACCTCATAATCACTTTTCTAGCAATAAATAAAACCAACCTTCTTACCATCTTCATAATGAATCCCATTATCATAACTCCTCCTGTTCCTTTTTCTCCACCACAATTTCCAGACCTAATCAAAACCAGAACACTCCATTCCCGTGCCAAAGAATTCATCAGACACTACGCCATCTTAGCAGTCCAAGAACACGGCCTCACAGTTCTTGGTGGCCCTTTGTTCAACTTAGAATACCCTTTCTTTCACCTGCACTTTTTTTTCCCATTTTCCCAATGGTCCAAACCTGTCCTTTACTTGTTATGGTACCTGTTGGATCTATATACAATTGCCATGGAATTCCCATTACTTAGAACCCTCCAAAAATTAGAAAAATGTGATGAAGATCATCCAGCCCTGATTTTTCTCCAATGGTTTTACCCAAAGACATGGTGGATAACTAAATTTCAATACATGATTGCAAACAACACAAATGCTGTAGTCCCCAGACAACATCTTTGGTCAGTCTTACTTCTCCAACGGAAGGGTATGATTATTTCAGATCACGAGATTCATTATTACCCCACTGTTAAGGATTACTTCACATTTACCCTTTCACTAAAGGGATCAATTAAGCTCTGGCCTGAAGAAGTAATTCAGCAAAAGAGAGAACTTGAAAGAATTCTTGCTCAGGAAAATCAAATAATTCCTCCGTCTATTTGGATCTCCCCAGAAGATGTTGCACCTTGGGAACAAGTTGAAGCTGACTTTACAGAAGACCTAAATTTTGCCAATATACTCAAATTCCAACAAAGACAAAAATATCATCTTTCACATCTCAGAAATACAGATTACTCTACTCATCATCACCATATCCCAAACATGACTTATTATGCCAAATACAGACAAGCAATGGACAACCTTCACCAATGGCCTCAGCTAACTGTCCCGACAGAACCTACCCAATCTCAGCCAGTTGTCCCGACAGAACCTACTCAATCTCAGCCAGTTGTCCCGACAGAACTTGACCAACACCAACCCAATCTTGACTTATCCCTCTTTCAAGACTCCCAACCTTATCCAACCGACACCCAAATCCAAGAGGAAGCCAGCACATCCCTCATCCAGACCAGCTCACCTGGAGAAGATCAAGATATGGTAGACCCACATTCCACTCCGCCAGAGCCCTCATTCAATGTACGGGAACAACAACTCCATAAGTTCCTCTCTCACGGATACGACACAGATGAAAGCGACCAAGGAGACTCATTTTGACCTACATTGCTGTTTCTATTTTCACAGAAACTAGATCCGTGTTGCTCTATCACATCAAAGAGAGACTGATTACTGCTTTATCTTTATGTCAAGTGTGCTTTATCTTTCTTTATGTCTGCTTTTAATCTATCGGCCAAAAATCAATGTTAAGACCACAAAAATTCTTATAATTAATAAAGTTAATTTGGCCTCATGTCCAAAGTCTAGTTGGTAGCTTTTAAAAGTCTTCAAGTCATATATGCATTGTCGGCCATTAGTGCCAAAACGGCAAAGTCCCTAAATCCATAAAATAGGCATTTATTGACTTTTCTTAATCATCTTACCTAACTCATCACGCTTCCGACACAATTTTATTACACTTACATATCAACAAATATTTATTCAAAATTTTGCGGCCTATTGTCCCTTATAGAATAATAAAGTAAAACTCATTATTTTCTTTTTACCTCACAAGAATTGAGAAAAACGTATATACTTGAACATACTTACATATATGCTCCACAGCTATTATCAATTTGTTTCTCTATAAATACATTGTTTTTGCATCCTTATACAAACTCAAAAATATTCAAAGATTAGGGTGAGCATAACAATGGAGGAAACCTCAGCTCGTCGATTCACAAAAATTTGTGTCTTTTGTGGATCTAACCTTGGGAATACTGAAGAGTTTACAAAAGTTGCAGAAAATCTTGGTAAGGTATTAGCTGA
This sequence comes from Ailanthus altissimus, assembly GCA_946807835.1. Taxonomy (NCBI): domain Eukaryota; kingdom Viridiplantae; phylum Streptophyta; class Magnoliopsida; order Sapindales; family Simaroubaceae; genus Ailanthus; species Ailanthus altissimus. Next base: position 16,778,855 of record OX327700.1, on the reverse strand, counting down.
GCGAAATATACATTTAGTATATGGAGGAGGTAACCGAGGGTTAATGGGGTTTGTGGCAAAAGCTGCACACAATAAAGGTAGTCGAGTTTTGGGTATCATTCCAAAACCTCTAGCTATTGAAAATATTGTAGGAAAAACAATTGGGGATGAGTTACAAGTCTCATCTATGCACGAGCGAATGGCTCAAATGCTTAGGCATGTGGATGCTTTCATAGCTCTACCAGGAGGTTTTGGGACCTTAGAGGAAATTTTTCAAATTGTCTCATGGGCACAATTACAAATCCACCAAAAACCCATTGGTTTGTTAAATGTTAATGGTTTTTACGACGGGTTGATATCTTTTCTTGACTATGCAGCGGGAACACAATTCATCCCACTTCTAGCACGACGGATTCTTATTTCAGCTCCAACTGTTGATCAACTAATTGATCAATTACAGTCTTTTATTCCTCTGTCTAATCCAACATTGCATCAGTTAGATTGGTCTACTCATGACAGTCAGAAGAAGCGCAAAATAGACTTAAATCTTACTCCGTAGCCTCTACTGTATTTTTGTTGCTGCTATTGTTGTTGTTTTCCTTTACAATAAAAGTTGTTTCAATTGATGTCTTCAATACTCTACTTCTCTATATTTTGTCATTGAGAAAATTATCTCAATTTACTCTATGACATGCAAATTATCATTATAAGATATTCAACATCACTCTTACTAAGCATATTAGTCATAACTTAAAAAAAAATCTAAATAGTAACATTAAGATCCACAAGGTACCATTATCCACAACAACAACAATCTTAGCAGCTCTTGGATACTGTGTCATCTTCACAAAATCATACAAAATTTAAGGAATATGTCAAGCTTTTACACAATAAAGCTACAAATACAATCCTAAGGATTTGGCATCTGCTCGGTTCCCTTGACTCGACACTTAAAATTTCTACAGAATCATATCTTAGCTCTGATACCAATAAAAGCTGTCACGCCCCAGACCCAAAAGATCCGACACACGACATCACTTACATTCATTCACTGCATGTGCACTCATAAATAATATTACACAAAATTTTCAACTTTCATTTCAATTTCTTTCAGAATTATAGCAATTGAATTATGACTGGGACAATTATTAAACCGGAGATACGCAGAGTTTTCTCAGAGATTAACACTCTACTATGTCACCAGTAGCAACTTTGTTACCGGGAGCCCAGAATATATCCATTGCAAATTCTTACTTAAAATCATCCAATAACCTCACTTTATAAAACTTAAACCAAATCCAATCCACACACAATGAAATAATACATAAGTATTTATTCAATAGGGACAAACCAAATATCCTATCCCACGTGTCCCCAAATGAAACACACAACAACCTAGCAACTTAGGGAACCCAAGGAACAGTAGAAGCCTTGCCAAATCCGCTAAGCACACATGTACCTTATTTACCTGAAATCACCATAAACTATAATGAGTATAAAACTCAGTAAGCACCATTTTCAACAATGTAATGATGCTGGCAAAATGGGTTTTGCTTCAAAAGTGTTTGCCAGACATATAGACAAGTTAGCTTAGATAGCCTAAAACTTTACTTAAAGAAAAGAGAATCTCTTTCAAGACTTAGAGGCTAAAATTGACAAAGCTTGGGTTAAACTTGTTGTACTCAAGAAAATATTGAGGGTTCACATAATGTAACTCAAACTTGCTTCAAGCCTGTTATTATATGGACAAAGCAAGTATTTATTACAGCTTGTTTGCAGATTTTTTATCTTTTTTTCTAAGTATATGATATATGACGTAATATGCCTTTGAAATTTCTTTTGTGAAACTACTGCAAAGACTTTGATTTTCTTGGATCTTTTTATACTTTATTGGTTTTCTTACAGCATAATGTCTAAGCAAATATATACATATATATAGTATATATTTATATATGTTGTGAATTCAAGAACTTAGGAAAAATAGCAAGATAAGACAAGTTTTATGAGGTTTACCTAACCTCTTACTGCTTTTGTAGCTTTGCTAAGCCCATAGGTTTATTTCTCATACTTTTGTGATTTTTATTTCTTTGGCTTGTGATACCTTTAAGCTGTTTATAGCTTATAGCCTGAGGTGGTGCAAGTTTAAATATGGACTTTTGTTTGCTTCTCGCTAAAGCTTAATTAAGCATGTGCTTGTCATTTATGTGCCCTATATTCTAAGTATTTTATGTCATGCTACTTGATATTGTTGTCTAGCTGTAATAACATTAAAACCAAAATGGTTGTATGTGTCTTATTGTTTATTTGGAATTTTTGGCTCTTTTATTCATATGCCTCTTATGCTTAAGGTCTTTTCTTTCTACTCGCTTGTTTTATTTGTCTAGTTTGTGAGTATGTTATAGATAGAGCAAATGTATATGTTCTATTGACTTCTTAATCCTTCTTGCACTTTTGTTAGCACTACAGGCAAGCTGGGTGTATTTGTACATAGAGTGTGTGCATTTGATTATGTCACGCCCCAGACCCAAAAGATCCGACACACGACATCACTTACATTCATTCACTGCATGTGCACTCATAAATAATATTACACAAAATTTTCAACTTTCATTTCAATTTCTTTCAGAATTATAGCAATTGAATTATGACTGGGACAATTATTAAACCGGAGATACGCAGAGTTTTCTCAGAGATTAACACTCTACTACGTCACCAATAGCAACTTTGTTACCGGGAGCCCAGAATATATCCATTGCAAATTCTTACTTAAAATCATCCAATAACCTCACTTTATAAAACTTAAACCAAATCCAATCCACACACAATGAAATAATACATAAGTATTTATTCAATAGGGACAAACCAAATATCCTATCCCACGTGTCCCCAAATGAAACACACAACAACCTAGCAACTTAGGGAACCCAAGGAACAGTAGAAGCCTTGCCAAATCCGCTAAGCACACATGTACCTTATTTACCTGAAATCACCATAAACTATAATGAGTATAAAACTCAGTAAGCATACTAATTTTTCATATATCAAATACAAATACATATATGTACACAATGCATATGTATGATATGCTGTGATCAATCAAAATCATAATCTTATCAAATCACATATCATGTAAGCGCTTACACATTCTTTCAAAACACATAATAGGAATACCATCACTCAACTACTACTTAGTAGGACTTACATATCACATATCACATAATGAGCCAAATGTCACTCGTAGGTGACATACCGTATGAGAGGAATAGTACAAGTGAGGTCTTTAAATCACACATATATAACGCTTATGCCCGAAGGTAAAAGCCAAACCCTCACCCTGATCATCGGTGAGTCCTCTCACATGTACCAATACGCCACCACACGAATGTGATGACTCACACTTCCTTTAGGTACCAATAGGATCCTCCCTACATACGGAACACATAACATATACCCATCCCAAAGGAAAGGCCACACATAAAGGCTCCACAAATCACATAAAATGCCTACTAAGTTAACAGTGAGTTCAAGTACCCTCAAATCACAAAATATTTCTCATGGACATATTACACTTCAAAAGCTTTCTTTGTTAAACGCATCTTATTTTGGAAAGCTCACTTTCAAAAACACATGTATGTCCATGCTCAATGTCAATGCTCACATTCATAAACATATATTCACATTTCATATCAAAATATACTTTGACATATCATAAACATATTCTTAACCCCATTTACAAAATCATACAAAATAATTATTATGTTTATTGTGATTCCAGTAGTAAGTCTAGTATACTTACCTCTTAACACTTTCAGCTACAAGGCTTAAATCTCCTTAACCTATCAATGGAGATTAATCCTTTCATAAGCCTCACAATTCACACAAAATACTTTAAATAGCTTACAAAATTATACACAATGCATTTATCACATCAAATTGGTCTAAATATTTGGTTTCTCAAAACCTGTCATTCTGACCACTTACACTTAACAAAAATTTCTAATACATCAAATGATGTCCAATTACTCCGAAATCAGAATATATCATTCTTGACTCATATATACTTTTTATATATGAATATTATATCAAAATTCCTACACAATCCATTCCATACACACTATCGAATCCAAACTACAAACCTGACAGGATCAAGATACTTACTGAACAGTATTCAATCTCCCAATTTTATAAAATCATATACTAACTCAAAAATTATAAAACTACCACATAATTACTCTTGACACATATTTTAGTCCATGATAAATATTTGGCTTCCAAATAACTGCCAAAAGTATTTTAAAACTATTTTATTTCATAACTTTAAAATTCTGTTAATCAAATACTACAATGAGCTGATACACTTTAGAAATTCATAACACTTCAACCACATTGATCCAAATTCTCAATTCCGAGTATATCATATTAGACATATAAAATTATCATATTCCATAAATTCGTAATTTTTAAAGATCATTCAGCAGGTCAAAAATTATTTTCCACTGTATCATACTGTTTACACAGGAAATTTCCAGAATTCCAGGGTCATTTTGGTAAATTCACTACAAATTCAATTTCCGAGATTTTCAGTCGATTCAAAGTCTCAGATGATCCTAAACATGTCTAATTTCATATACTCAAAATTCAAAACCAGAATCGAATCACCACAATTTATAAAATTCCTAGATCAAGAGACTATCAAGCAGAAATTCCACAATTCATCATAATTTATCAAGCTATCTTATAGATCATCATCAATTCTCACAACATCAAACGAAATACACATCAAATCCTTAATTATACATATTTCCAGAAATCAAAACTTAAAGAAATTAACTTAATTAACACCAATAAATTGATAATTAGTTGTGATATACCTCTAAAGATCCAAAATGTCAATTTCTTCTTCTTTTTCTTCTTCTTCTTCTCTTTCTCTCTCCTTTATTTCTCTCTTCTCTCTCTAAAAATGGGTAGCTCGAACAAAATGAGAGAATTAGGGTTTTTAAAAGTGTATTTTTATACTAAGTGGTTAATTTTTGGTATTTACGAATTTGCCCCCAAAACTTTCAAAGTATAACAATTTGGTACCTAAAATAATTCCAAAGTCTTGCAAATAAACCCAATACTAATAGTATATCCTTAACCTATAAAAACACTACTAATAACAATATATAAACCAAGGATCACCCACATACAAATAAAATACGTATATTTATATATATAAATATACATATTTTTACCGATTATGGATACTGGTTACTACAGATTATGTATAACGCTTTAATCTCTGTGGTATATACATATATTAAGGGATGTTTAAGAAGGGATATGACATTTATATGGCATATCATGATGTCTTTGCTATGAGAATCCAAAGCTAAGCTAAGCTAAGAAAAGAATATGCTCTCTCTTGAGCATTTAGAATAGTCATTGTTATACGAATAAGCACTCTTTAAAAAACCTCAGCATTCGCCTTAATAGCAGCTTACAAGCATTATAACAAAGAAATTTTATCCTAATTTATTTTTTATTTCCTATTAATTCATCTCTAGGAAAGATTGATTCTTATTAGAAAAAAGAATTTTTCCTCTAGTGTGCAAATAGATTAATCAAGCAAAAAAACCAGTCATTCAATCTTGTGCAAGCATAGAGATAAGCCTTCACCTGAACTACTGACCAATGAGCAATCCTTTAATCCTATCCATATAATGGCTTTACTGATTATTATTATTTTTTTAAATGTATTAAAGCGTGTGGGATAGTATCTTTTCTCTTGGTTTTGGGGTATCCTTACCCTTTATGACTTAGATATATTGTTCAAGGTTTCTGTTGAAGTTGGTTGTAGCAAGTATAGCTAACTTCTTATGGTTGGAGACTGGTTATAGCCAGTGTTGATGCCTTAGGCTATCTTAAGTTCTTATGGGCAGTTCTCATTAGAGTTGTGTTACGTTCTTCCATAGATTATTTTATAACGACATCATTTATGGATGCACCACGGGGTAAGGTTTTATGTGGAGTTCGTCACAAAATCATCTTACATAAGAACGACGCTATAAAGGCATCTTTTATGGGAAAAACAACATGTGGGCATCTTGTATATGAACTATACTATAAAAGCTTCTTCATGAGAATAACACCATGAAGGCTTCATAAATATTCGGGCATCCATAGGCCAACATGAGCATCTTCTATGGGTTCCATGCCATTAAGGGAATTGTGCTTGTTTTGCATAGGCTTCTATATGCCTAAGCTTATATAAGCATCCCATGAGATATTTTTCATTATTTTGATTAGGTATAGTGGTATACTCTATGACTGTCATAGAATTATAGTGGCTTATTTAATTAATCTTCACCAAAATATCAAACTAAGTAAAGGCTTATATTATTCCCTCATACGCAATATTATTTGAACAGGATACTTGTATTTCTTTGTCAATGGTACCCTAAACAATGTTTGGTGCATTATTGTGATTGTAGGCAGGGTTTTTCTTTGTTGTATTAATAACTTCAAGCATTCTTTATGATATTATTATAGAATCTATTGCATGTCATCCCTTATGATCTAGTCTATGGTTCTCGAATTGGTGGCCACAACTTAATCACCCTTTTAAATTTCTTCTCCATGGAAAGGTTGCTATAGGTATCGTCGTGATGCGAGGATTCATCTTTCTCCTCAATGATTATATTTTTTGGGTTTTTACCTTTTCTCATAAACTTTCTATCGTAAGATCTTAGCCAAACTCCCCAGTGGACTCGTAAAACAATGTTTGGGGCAGTTCTGGAAGACTATAACATGGCAAAATCTCACTAGTTACAATGATTTTGCACTAATGTTAAAGGTAGTATGAAAGATATAACCTAGATTTGAACAATGAATCTCGGTCGCTTCACCTTTATGAGTTTGAAGGTAAGACCTACCAAGCTTTTAAAGAGCTTTTGGAATCCAAGAAACTTGGTATTGTAAATTTGCTTTGACTATCTTAAGTGAAAGGGGATTTTATAGATAAACCAATCTCAAACTAAGAGAAGTGTAAGAGTTAGGCTTAAGCAATAAATAATTGAGAAATATGTGTGCTATAGTGTGTTTTGAAAGTATTATAAGTACTATAAACCAATGTAAGGTGTGTAGCATATGATGCAAGCCAAGTTTTAGGCTGTAAAATCTTAATTTTTAAATGTTATAGGGAATCTGCCTATTAAACCTTATGTGTTCGAATTAATAATTCATTTATGAGGACCTTAGGCTCCAGAACAAATGCAGAGTTGTTATTTTACTTGGAATCTTGGTGAAGAATGTGAGAGAGAAGTAGTGAATAAGATATTGTGCTTGATAAGGAAGAATAAATATAATGTAAAAAAGGGTTTCAAAGTTGCATTAAAGTTGTGTTTCACATGCATTATGGAGGTTTTTATCGGATTAGAATTTTGTAATATGTCAAGAGTTCTTATTTAGTTCTTTAACCTCCTAGAATGTAGCTTATTTAATGAGTTTTAAAACTATTAAAAGGGAAAATGAATTTAATAAATAAAAGTAGCAAGATACCAATTTTATTCTAAATAAAAGACTAATAAATCAATTAGTTACTGTGTTAAATGAGAAAGTTATCAATTTTTATTTATGAATGATTCTAAGGGCTAAAAAAGTACATTATTGGGTTTTATATTTTCCCATTACGCTTAGTAATATGGGCTTACTCTTATTTTAGGTTAAGTACCCCTCAAGTTATTTTTAGCTTAGAGATCCATATGCTTTGAGTCTTACTTAGTGCAAACCTATACTTAGCAAATCATGACACATAGATTGAACCCCAAAAAATAGCTTGGACTCATCTGTCTTACCATGTTATACATACTTGGGCATGTGCGTGCTTAGACTTGGCCTTTTATGTATTTTTGTACAACAACATTTATTAGATTAGGTCAGCGCACCGCCAGATGATTTTGTAGGTATCTTTCATAATAAAAGAATTCTAAATATATTATTTTTCACCAAAAAAAAAAGTGTTTAAAAGTAACATTTTAATATCTAAAATTTTGATTGGTTGAATTTGCTAGATACAATTTTTATAACTGAATAATAGGAGAACATATTTATCATTGTTTGTGGAAAATGAACAAAAAGAGTTTTTGTAAAAGAAAGTAAAATTTTGTTTTCAAAACGCGTTATTAAGAGCCCTTGAGGAGAAATAAAGAAAGATTTTTAACATTGTAGTTTTAATTTTGAGAACAACGATATCATGCCAAATTAGTTTTATTTTATTTTCATTTTTGAAAACAACTTTCCGTCAAATTCTCATTTATTGTTTGTTCATATTTCTGTTTAACTAATAATGCTTGTTCGCTCTAATGCTAAGCTCAAAGATGTTATTTTATTCTAGCTAGCAAATAATAGGTAACATGCAATATATCATCCCTTTCGTTCTAGACTTGGATAAATACTTATAAATGATCATCCTGCCAACAAGTAAATACCCAAAGAGAAAAATAAAAATTAAAAATAAAATAGGAATCATGTAGCACTGTTTTACCGCTCACATAATAAATTTATACATTATTTAAGATGCACATTTTGAGATTTGTTGTAGCATCAGTTTTTAAGAAACTTGAATTTGCATGCAACTTTATGTAAACATGGGTCAAAAAAATGGAAACAAATTATATTTCAATATATATGTTTTGTATAGAATTCTCTTGTATATATACTATTCAAATAGAAGAAAGGAGAAAAGAATCAAGCTAATTACATGCTAATTTTTCTAAATAAATAACCGCCAAAAGAAAAAAAAAATTAATTTTGTGCTAATTGACTGTTGAAGTGGCTTAGTAAGAATATCCACAATTGGAGTGTTGAGCGGACTAAAGGCAACAGTAATTTGACCTAATTGAATCCTTTTTCCAATTACATGATAATTCATCTCAATATATTTTGTGTATTTATGAAAGACGAGGTTCGCTACAATATGTAATATTGTGTGATTATCACAATGTAATTTAGTGGGACTCAAAATAATAACTCTTAGATTTTGTAAAAGATATCTTAGCCACATAAATTTATAGGTGATTATTATCATAGTCCTATATTTATGAAAAATATGGTTCGCTGCAATATGTAATGTTGCCTAATTATCACGATGTAACTTGGTGGAACCCAAAACAATAACTCCTAGATTTTATAAAAAATATGTCGGCCAGGTAAATCCATAGGTGATTGTTGTCATAGCCCTATATTTTTCTTATGCTGAAGAATGAGAAATGGTTATTTATTTCCTTTTTTTTTAAAGATAAGAGAAATCCCAAAAAAGAAATACACAACACCTAGAAACTAACCTTCTTTTTTTAGAGCAACATCCCCAATCAACATCTCAGTATTTAGCTAAACTCAAATTATGTTTAACTAGAAAAAATAGACCTTGTCTTGGCATTCCTTTTCAATATCGTAGAATTCCGCATGCTACATCAAGTGTGGTTTTCGAGGCTTGTGCATAAGTTGACGAAGACAATGCACCAAGTTATATATAGTCTTGTGATTGTAAAGTAGATAAACACCTAAGAAATCTTCTATATGGCGATGGAACTTTGAGGAATTCACCATCTAATTATTTGGGCTTCAGATTTCGTTCATTGAGAAAAGTGACTGGAGCGGCTCCAAGAAGACCGATATCATCAAGAACATCCAAAGTATACTTACATTGTGAGATAGAAATGGCAATTTTCAAATGTTTTACTTTATCCCCGATAAGTACTTCTATTTTTCAGGATCTTTGACTCGAAATCCCGTATGGAGACACATTTGAGACTAGCTATGGTGATAGGATCATTGCCTATAATAGTCGTATCATCTACATATTTAAATACTATTATGATAGAGTTACCACATACCAATAGAAAAGTGAATAATATACCATGGATTATTTGAAACCAGCCATGGAAAACATTGAATACCAGTTGCGAGAAGATTGTTTCACCAATACAGAGATTTATTCCAAGTGACACACTAAGTTCTCTCCATGTCGATGTATTTGGGTAGTTGTAACATGTAAACTTTCTCATCAAAGTCACTATAAAGAAAAGCATTTAGAACGTCAAGCTAATAAGAGACCAATTTCTTGCAACAGCCATCACAGGCAAACATTGAATAGTAACTAATTTGCAAATGGTGCAAAGGTTTCATTGTAATCCAACTCTTAAATTTTTATATATCCTTTGGCAACTAATCTCACTTTATACCATTATATGAACCGTATAAGTTATACATGATCTTATAGAAACATTTGTAGCCAATAAGTTTCTTTCCTTAAGGTAAAGCAGTGAGTGTCTAATACGTATTCCACTAATGCTTAAATTTCATAACTCACAGCTTCTTGCCACTTAGAAGTGGTGATTTAGTCAGAAACTTAAATTTCTTTAGATTCGGAGTCAAGTGGTGATTTTGTCACGTATTGGTAATGGCAACACTGATATTTTAGTGTCATTGTTTTCTTTCACATCTAAGAATGGAAATACATATTCATAAAAAATAACATCTCGACTTGTAAAAATATGTTTAATCCCAAATCATACAGTTTATAAACCTTTTAACCTAAGGGATATCCATCAAAAACACATTTCTAACCACGTGGGACAAGTTTATTTTTGAGTTAGATATTGGTAGCGAAGCATAAACAACAAAACACTCGCAAATGACTATAATTATGTGATTGATTATGAAGAACTTCAAATTGTGTTTTCTTAGAAAGAAGAGTCGTAGGAAGACGATTAATGAGGTGAACTACAATGAGCATACTCTCTCTTCAGAATCTGAGTAGAAGGTTGGATTGAATCTAAAGGCTCAAGTTACACTTAAAATATGACGATAATTGCATTCTGCGACACCATTTTTTTAGGGGGTGTAGAAACATAACTATGCTCATAAATAACCCTATGTTCATTAAAGAAATTTCTCACGGAGTAAATTCCACTACTATTATCTACCAAAATTCTCTTAACTTTCTGATTAATAAGGATTGTGTTTTTAATTTAAAATGCATGACGTGTATCCATGTGTCAAGAAAGAAATCATCCACAACAATCAAAAAATAATGAGCACCTGAAAGAGAAGGAACTCAAAAAGCTCCCAAATATCAAGTGAATCAAATCAAAGGATTCAGAAGTAGAATTTAAGCTTAAACTTAAAAAGAAGTCTGCTTTGTTCTGCTAAGGGTAAATATTACAAACTTTATTAAAGATTATAGAAATTTCAGGAACCAAATCTGCAAGATACTTCATAGGATGCATGGAGGGGTGACCTAAGTTTTTATGCTCGAGATCATGTGATGGGGATGTGTGGTTGGTTTGTAGAGCATGCAGAATTGTTGGAATAAAAGTATGTATGGAGAAGTAATAAAGACCATTGTTCTACCTTCTTAAACCAATCATCCTATTCGTTGCCAAATCTTGTAAAAGGCAAAAATCAAGGAAAAATAAGTGAGCAATTTAATGATTTTGTCATTTTACTGACTGATAATAAATAGATATAAAATAAGGGCACATAAAGAACATCTGGAAGTATAATCTTAGAATCAAGTTTGGTATATCCAATAGAGGTAATTTATGCCTTTTCCCGTTCAGGTAATCTAATATGAGAATATGATGGGAATTTAGTATTATACTACAAATCAAATATAAAAACATGGCCAGTTGCTCCTCTATCAATGAGAATTTATAGAATGAATACGAGATGAAAAACAAATAGGAACGTACTGACCTATTGCATTTTTCTTTGGTTGAGTATTACCATTGTTTAAGAGAGTCAAGAGTTGCTGATATTATTTATGAGTGAAGTTTGGAGTCTCTAGCTGTGAGTTGGCAGAAAACTCCATTCAGTTACCTGGTTTTTCATTCCGCTTGTGGAATATGTGTCCAGGAAGGAAACCATGCAATAGTAGCATGTATGAATGGTGTGATTATTCCTACTACAATGGCCGCAATGCAATTTCTCCTTTGATTTGTTTAAAGAGTTGTTACCATAATTATTTTTTCAGGTATCTACTACTATGACCTCTTTAGAGATGCTTAACTCTCGTTGTTTTTCTTCTTGAAGAATCATTGAATAAACTTTCCCAGTAGTGGGAAGATGCTGCATAAAAAGGATTTTACCACGAATAGCAAAATATGAATCATTCAAGCCCATAAGAAATTACATTACCTTGCCTCTTTGATCTCACTCGTCCACTTTCAATTTGAAATATTCTAGAAGTATTGTTCTGTGAAAATCTTCCTTCAAGTCAAACCAAACTTTAGCAATAGTTTCAGCATCTATTACGCTACTGGGAATATCATATTCTATGGAAATAAGGATCCAAGACAACACCATGCCAATGCACCTTTTCTATATGGGGTATTTTTCATCTATGCTGAAGGCCCCTCAGTTGATCCATCAACGAAATCTGTCTTATTTGTTGCACTAATAGCCATGCTCATTGAACGACTCCAAGTACCTCAGTTATCACCATTCAATGGCTTCGAAACCAAAATGATTCCCGTGTGATCCGAGTGGTGAAGAAGAAAAGGATCCAAAGAGTCTATTTAGATACTCGGCATCCATGATTAAAAAGTCACCAAGCAAGCATATTTATGTTTGTCATGTAAAGGGTATAGTATTAGCATATCAACATCATCATCTACATTCCAAGAAACAAAAAAGTTGAGATTTGTTTACGTCATTGCTACTTTCTCTTGAATGCTAAAGCTTTTAAGGTGTCTAATCAAACTAATATTCCCATATGCTATCAGAATTTTTCTTCTCTTATTCTTGTTGATTGAAAGTTAATTTGAAATAGTTTTCATACGTGTAGACAAAATCAACTTACCAAGCAGGACATGTACGTATCTATAAATACAGACGTACAGTATGATGTATGCATGATGTAAGTTAACATGAGAGCTACTCTAAGGTTATTGAGCAGCGCTATTGACAGGACCAAATTAATTACTTATGCAGTTATATTTTATGTTATAAATTGACGTTCAATATTGTAGAATCAGCTTTCAAATTCTACGGTTTTGTTTGATTGGTGAGATAGAAAGTGCGAGAAAACCCAAAGAGAATTCTCGAGAGTACACACAAGGATTGGAGAGATAAAAGAAATATCTTTGTTACTTAACAATGAGTGAAGAATGATGGGGTATTTATAGTTGCTAGCTAAATTAAATTCTCCTAAAGTTAAGAGTCGAAATTCTAATTGGCTGACGATTAGATTTTCCTTTTTCATTTTATTTTTCATTTGAACTCAATACCCCAAAATTTTGGAATTATCTATGTATACAATTAGGTGGAGAACATTACCACATTATGATGTGGTACTTTAAAGAAAGTTGGTGTTAAAATTCTTTTGTAAGTTTATTCATTCGTTTTATTTAGAGTTGCATACTATAAATTGAGCAACTTCTCCCATTATATCAAACGCTTTTTTATATCTAAATAATGGAATGGTTTAAATGAGATCATTCAATAAAATAATAACACATTTTAATTTTTTTATACTATTATAATGATAAATCGTAGTCACCATATTTAATGATCACATATGTTGGGTGTGCTCTTAAAGTATGATTATTTATATTTAGTTACTATTAAAAATAAATAATAGACATAATTTATTTAATTTTATGTTTTTAATTTTAAATACTTTTATTCAAATATCATGAAATTCTTTTATTATTATATGCAACTTTAAACTTAGTTTATAATATAGTTATATACAAGAAGATTAAGTTTAAGCATAATAATCTAAACTAGTCATTAGTTTGAATGAAGATGAAAACTTCATTTAATATACTATAACTGCAGTGCATTTGTATATTGTATACAATGGTTTTATCCTAATTATTCTATGTGTTAACATAGAAAATGGAGATATTTATATAATATTGATTATGTAAGACTAGACCATGATAAAAATAATTCTTCGTTAATCCCGTTAATAAAGAAAATTTTATTTTATCACAATATAATCATATATAGATTAATCTTAATTCTGAGTGAATAATGAATTCATATTTATTAATCTACAAGGAAAAGACTATAAAATATTTTCAATCAATTATTAAATTTTATAGATATAAAAAAATGAATGGCTGAGAATATTTCTATCCACTCCTTCTAAGAAGAAATTAGATAAGTTATTCCCTTAATAATTGATTCTAGTCTTTAACAAATAAGCTATGTTTTCTTTAAGAGTTAAAGAAAATAATTAAGTTGTAATTTTTACAAATTAAATGTTCAAAAGAGGATGAATATGGATCAAGGATAAAAATATAATTAGAGAGGTTAATGGATACTTGACTTGACTCTAATTATGAACACTTGTGAAGGATTGATCTATATGAAATAATTATTGAATTGACAAAGATAGTTTTTTATTTATAATTTATTTACAAAATTAAGAGTTCAACTTTATATTTTTAGTGGAATAATATAAAGTTAACAAATAAAATCATATTGATTAAAGAGTTTTAATCAAATTATTTAATTTATTATAACTTAATTTTGTAGGTCCATCAGGTTTCCATTGTGACTCTATAAAACATATAAAACAATAAGTTAATTGTTGAAATTAAAATATTAATTAACTCAAGTCTAATTTGAGTAAATTTATTAAGTCAAATTAATTATTTTTTGTAATTTGGCCTAGATTTAATTTGATTAAACCTATTATGCCCAATTATTTATTGACCAGTCCATAATAGTTATAGAATTAAATAAATTGATATTATCATCAGTACCTTTGAGATATGGCCTAATTTTTTAAATACCACAGGTTTAAAAATCAATGTTAGTACCATTTGTTTTTTAAAAAATATGCATGAATGTCCAATCGTTAATGATCTGTCGTAAAACTTAATAAACCCAAAGGTAATCAAGTCTTTTCACACTTTAAACATTTAAATTCACAAAAAAATAATATAATAAAATAAATAAATAAATAGTAGGCCAAAATGGCCGCTGGTTGCCACTGGTTCAAGCGGCCAAGATGGCCGCCAGTCCAGGCAGCTAAAATGGCCGCTTGAACCTTAATTCTAGCTGTCATTTGGCAGTTGGAATGGCCGGTGGTGGAAATTTTTTAATTTTTTATTATTTTTTAAAAGATTTTTTAAATTTTATTTTTTGTTGTTTTGTAAATAATTTGTTTTTATTTTATTTTATTTTTTTTATATTTAAAAGTCAAAATTTTGAAATTCATAAATTGTATGTCATATCAGTCTCGTTTAATGTGTAAGAGGCAAAATGGTCATTTGATACTGATTAATATTGAATCTATTAATTTTAATGAAATATTGCCCTTTGTCACACCATTTTCTAGTAGCTATGCCAATTTCCCAATATTTTCTTAAATTTCCCTAAGGTTGTTGTTATTATTGTGTCCCTAATAATTCTAATCATTATTTGTTTAAAATTATTTGTAATAATTATAAATTTATTAAATTGATAATTAATTAACAATTTACCCTTTTTTTTTTAGAAACAATGTAGTTTCAAAAAAAAAAAATTTCATTTAAAGATCATTTCCCTGTCACTATTTCGTGTTATTCCAAGCTTTGGATTCTTGATACAATAAGAGATAATTTAATAGATTGTCAAAAAGAAATATGGAAAAACACATGCATAGATCATTTCTTGGATTTGTAACATATAAATTTTTTGAGCATTTTGGTTTACCATATTTTACTCCACGAGGTCGAAACTGTGGATAAGGATGATGAGTTTTGGTTTTTGGAGAACAAAAAGCGCATCTGTTTTAGTCGCCAGGAGTTTGCGATTATATCTGGACTGAAAATGGAAGAATATCCAGCATGAGAAAGTTGTCGAAGAAATTGAGTAATTGCTTACAAAGCGAGTACCTACCCAGAAAAAAAGTCCAATTGCAGGAGTTTGATGATATATATATACATAATATAATTTCGAGGAAATGGATTATAAAGATGCGGTGAAATTTTCGTTGGTATATTTTATCCACCGTATGTTGTTAGGGAGGAGAGAGAGAAGTTGTCTAAATCCATTTGTACTGGAGATAGTGGATAATTGTGAGGAATTCAATAAATATCTTAGGGTAATGTATCAGGGGAGGCCACTCATATATATCTTTGGGATCGAGCATTGCATGAAAAGGCAGAGAGATTTAAGAAATTGAAGGCGAAAAATCCAAAATATAAAGAGGAAAAATATAGTATGCAAGGTTTTTCTTATATTTTTTAGGTACAGAATAAGTTTTTTAATTTATGTCATTTGTGATCTTAAATATTTATTTATTATTGTTGACTTTATGGTATGATAATTTTTTTATAAGTATAGATTTTTTAGGCAATCCCTTTCTCTAAGAGACTATATGCACAACAAACTCTATTAAAGATCCCTCATATGCTGAAGTGGATGTATACTAGGGTCATAAAAAAATATGCAGAATAATCTTTTAAATGAAAAAATAGTAAGTTTATGAGTATAAAATATCAACAATAAAAAGATGTCAATTACTTATTCAATTTGGCACTTTTTTGTAGAACTTTGATGTGATTCGACAATTAATTTCTGAAGAGCATGAGATGGGAGTAAATTTTATCCAGGTGTTGATGCAATTCAAGGGGACCCTTGTTAATTATGGTGGACACTTAATCTAAAAGATGAGCAAAGGGATGCAAATATTGTCTATGAAGATGAACCTCAAGCACATGCACATGGAGATAATGTACTTTTTTTTTGTTTAATTTATCCAGATGTATTTACATACATTAAGTATTTTTCGTGTTTAATGTCTATTTATTAAATTTATTAGGCCCCATTTGAACAACACACGATACTACCCACATATCCTAATGACCCTACAATTATTTTAGGTAATCATAATAAAGAGGTTTATTCTGTTGAAGCACATGTATAATATTTGGTATAATATACTTCTATAAACATATGTGAACCAAACTTATAAATAAAGATCACATTAATTTACCTTTACTTATAATTTATCAGGCTCAATTCTAACAACACACAATTTTGCCAATATATCCTAATGAATACCATCGGCAATAATTTGATGCATTATATGGTGAGGTTGGCGAGTTGAGTAAGAAGGTGCGACAAGGGTATGCCAACTTGCGATAACAGCAATGAAAGGATAAAGAATAGATGATAGAAAAGATGCAAGAGGTGCATCATCGCTATTGACAACAACAACAAAAGGATAAGAAAGATATGGTATAGGAGATTAGAATACTGAGACAATTGCTGCAAGATTCTCTTTTATGTATGGGTGCATATGATAATCATGTAAATTATCTAAGAATTTACTATTTCTAATTTGATTATTGCTTTGATTTTCTTGTAATTGATATATGTTGGATAGGTTTCCTCAAGTAATTATTAGCTAGACGTATATGTTCCTGATTATCAAATAAAGACTGACTATCAGTAGAGGTCGAGCAGGCTGGTCAACAAATTGGCAATGTTCATGTGGTACCTGGTAGGAATAAGGAGGCAAGCATGCATGGATAACAATACAGACCAGCACGAACGAAGTGTATGCCCTATACAAATTTTATTCGCAAGAAATCAAAAAGGGCAAGACCAGAAGGCCAACAAGTTTGTGAGCAGAGAGTTAATGTGGAACCAATGCACCAAGATGACTTGACACTTCGTACGAGATTCATATAATGAATTGATGAAGGTACCGGGCAAATGGATCTACCAAGTGTTAATGCGAGATTCATCATATGGATTAATGAAGGTACTGGCGGCTTAAGGGATATGTTGCATACTTGTGCAATTTGATGTTGTTATATCTCTATATGACCAAGTCTTTGTTGATAAGAAGTAACATGGATTAAGATTTCTTGCCCTACGATTTCGTACGACTAAATAATAGAGTGCCTCAACAAACAGTTAACAATGGTGATCATGGGTGTACCCTCATAAATTTATAGAATTTCTTATGCTAGGGAGTAGTTTGGACTTTGAGCCAGAGACCAAACCATTTTTTAGGGATAAATGGCTATTATTTATGGTGTAATGAGATGCAATTATGTACAGACAGTTGGCTTCATACAGTGTCGCATTGATTTGTGATGTTCATGATATTGTGATGTTGATGATTTTGTGATATTTATGATATTGTGCTTTTGATGATTTTATGATGTTTATTAAGTTGCAAGTTTGGGTAATGTACAAAATATAGAGGAACTATTGCAAAACACATTATAAATAATAACTAAAATAAACATACATCAATTTTCATTACAAGTTTTCAATAACGTACTATATATCATAAAACATAAAATAAAAAGAAACAAGTAAACCAAATGATACATCATCTTCTATCAGCAATTACATCAGGATTTTTACATGTTTATCAGTTATGTCCGTGTTACTTACACCTACTAGAAACATTCTTCGAAGGCCCCTCCCTTTAGGACAATATAGATTTCTCTCTACACCTTTCCAACTGTCTACATGCAACTAGCGACTATATCTAAAAAGTTTGCACCTCGTCTAGAATAATCCAACTTGATAGATTGTCAACAAAACTTATGAAATTATCATATGCAATCAATAAAGTCTTAACTGTGTAATAGCACAAACAAAGATTAAGATATTGTAACCTGACATGTCTACAAACGAAAATTTCATGCACACATGATAATTGGCAAAAGTCAACTTTCTTACAAGTGCATGTTTTCATGGCTACACGACTAGCCCGTTCATGCCATCATCTATCCTAACAAACTTGTAGTCATCAACTAGAATATGTTCCATTCTCATATGCTAATCCTTGTGCATCCATACCTTATTATAGGCCCGTGTAGTTAAGTCAGCGGTCTTTTTTTTATGACCTCTCTCCTATTATACCACCAATTCTGCATTAAATCTTGTATCAATTTAGCTACTGCAGTTATGGGTAGAGGACGGGCAACTTTTCCCACTACATTAATACTTTCTGCAATATTTGTTGTCATAATATCATACCTTTTAAATGCACCCACTGATCTAGCCCACCTGACACAATCAACCTCCTCCTTCAAATACTGTACTACCTCAAGTTTTATGCCTCGCATATTATTTCATTGGATTTGAAAATTACATAATCGATATGTTTTTGCAGCGAGAAAGTATGCGCGTAAGAATTCATCTATCTTTTTCTTTCCAGTAGAAAGCTTAAATTTTATGATGAGATTACCCTTCAAGTGAAAGATACATACCCTATAGTATGCATTTGAAAATACTTTCCTGATGGCCTTCTCAATGCTTACATGTCAATCTGATACAAATACTGGCGTAATGCCATCACCAATCACACCCTTTAGTTTCTCCATAAATCACTTCCACGATGCATCATTCTCATAATTGATAATGCCTCATGCAACTGGTTAAATCTAATTATTTTCGTCCTTACAAACAGCTACGAACATACAACCAATTTAAAAGCCTTTCAAAAATGTACCATCCACAGTAATCACCAGTCTGATAGATGTGTTAAAACCCCAAATACAAGGACTCAATGCCAAAAAAAATGTATAAAAGGTTTCCACTGTCATCAGTCTTTAAATGAATAACAGTACCTAGATTCTCTGTTTATACCACATAGCAATAAGATGGAAGTTGTTTGAATGAGCCTTCTCCAAAGCTGGCCATCATCCTCTCCGCATGCTCTTTAGCTTGATAACCAGTCATATATGTTAAATTCACACCATACTCCTCTCGTACCTCGGCCACAATATCCTTTGGTCTTTAAACTATATTGACATATGTAAATTTATTCGTGATCATTTGAGCAATTATTCGACTATTTGCTGGACAATGCCTATCACGCAATTTGTCCAATTGACATATGTACTTCTTTTTAATTCTTCAGACAATGAAATATTTTTAAGCATTTATGGACATGGCACAAACTCGCCACAAACATCTTTTACCATCACATTTTACCTCAAACCGATCTTTCGTAGACCTAAACACTTTAAAGCTCTAATTACCATTCAATGCATGTATACTGAGAGCATCATATATTTTTTTCTTGTAAGGAAATAAATTCCCAATCACTACTTCCCCAATTCCTGAACACGATGCCCCATTTGAAGATCTCAAGTCAAAAGGTGGTATCGGAGGGATAAATTAAAACGGGTTTTATAGGATTGCTATGTTCAACTACTGATGTTTGACATAAATCACGAGCTTCTTCATTCTAATAATCTGACAAGTCGCCTTAGCCTTCCTCTTCTATATCATTTAAACCATCTTGATGATCATCTAAAAAGTGGTCTTTATCATTATCGGTATTACCTCTATCTTCATCAACATTACCCTCATCATAAGTGTATTCAGACCAATCTATCTTACTATCAAAATGAACATGAGGTGAGTCATCATTGTATCTAGGTCGAGAAATATTATAGACGTATGACGTCTTGGATGGGATGTCCATATATGATAATGTTGGGGCCATGCTACTAACATGGTTACTACCACTTATGAACATGAAGTAATTATGTGATAGGGGTTAATTAAGTCTAATATTTTCATCTTTCAAACTTAATATTTATTTGTTTAAATAAGATTATTTTGGCATTTTATGTACTTTATTATTATTTTATAGATTTGGAGTCAATAAAGTAAATAGAGATGAAAATTCAAAAAACAAAACTAAGGCAAAAACATCAAAATGCTACAATAAACTAGCTATGGTAATTTGGCAACAATGCGTATAAACAGTAACCAGTGAACATCTAATATGATTTGTATTTGATTTTTTACCATAATTTAAAGACATAAACCTATAAATAAAATGCCAAAATCCCTAATTCAAAAACTTAAAATGGAGAGGCAAAAACTTAGAGAAAGAATTCACAACACAAAATTAAATATCAAAGCTAAGAAATCAAAATTCAAGCTTCAAGCCAAGGAAGAGAGAGAAGCAACCCAAGACATCTTCTTGATTATTTTTTCTTTTCTTTTCTTATTATTATATTCTTGTTCTTGCTGTTATTCATAGACTGGTTTAATACTCTTGGTTTTATGTTGAGCTAAATTTGTTATTCTAGGGTTAGACTTGTGAACCTGGTATGTAGTTGGATTTTGTTAATTCTTAGTTTATAAACTTAATATATATATATATATAATTAATTCATTCTATCTTGATCTCAATGCTTTCATTATATCTAGCCAATATTTTGAATGATTGAAGAACCATGATGAACTTGACAAGGGACTCATGTGTTTAGCCTAGGATAATTTGATGTATGATCATAGGGTAACAATTATGAGTTTCATGTAGGATAGACATATACCTAGATGGCATGTATGGTATAATTTAGACTTGATCTTAATGAATTATATTCTAATTTGATTACCATAGACATATAGGTAATTGTTAGAATGCGTAGTATAGTCACTTGACCATTGACAAAGCCTTATGATGGGATTAGTGTCTAAGAAAATAATTTATATTAAAGAATTAATTAAGATGTTAATAAATCCAATGAAATACTAGGGGATGATTCTATACCCTAGATTATTATCTTTTGGTGAATTTATCTCTTTTTGTTGTTGTTTAGTTTGATTTAATTGATAGAATTAGGTTAGTTAAATAAATTTCAAATTTTAGTTTTCTGAATAAAAGTTAAGTAGTTATAATTTTAGTACTTGATTAAAAGAATTAGATCACATAGTCCCTGCAAGATCGATACTTGGACTTAAAATCATATATTACGTGATACGATAATGTGTACTTGCGCTTAGCTAGTATAGCATCAATCATTATACGGATGTCGTTGGCTCTATTGGAGATGGTACTTACTTGCCATTCTAATATTATATGAACATTAATTATTTAATATTTATACAATAAACATTTCAAATAAAAATTGCTAATATTAAATATAAATGATAACATGTTTGTATGTTTCAGACATTGTATAATTTAAAAAAGCTTAGATCAATGTTAAGAGTTATAAATGTTGTGAGTTAGCAATGCTAAGAGTTAAAAGGTTATAAGAGTTAGTGAAATCTAAGAGTTAGAGCCTTGTCTGAAATGGGACAAAAACCTGGGAATATATTAGTAATGACATAGTTGTAAGGAGTTGCAAATGGTGCTAGAAAATGTCATTATGCAATATGTTCTCAAACACCTCATTCTTGATTTACTTTACCAATATGGTTTATTAGTGAAATTACTTTTATATAGATCAGTATATGTCTATATCTGAATATTCTAGATGATTAGTCTTAAAAGACTATGAGCTCTTAGTGGAAGCTTGTATAGACATATGGATATTCAGTAAAGACTAGGTACTGAACATACTCATGAGGACCTCCAATAGAAATCCTATAAAGTCATCAATAGAAGTTCTTCTCGAGTTGAGTAGTATTCGTGGTCCTTTGACATAGGCACCCCGAGTTTCTGAGTGATCCACCATACTTTGGTTCCACACATGTTATAGACCTTTTATAGTCTGACCATTAGGTGTCGCTGGATATGGTCCGATGCTCATGGGTGAGTTATATATGTTGATGTTTCGAGATTATATTTCAGAAATTCTTGTGGCCACAAGTATAAACCCTGAAAAGAGTTTTTCGTAGAGTTAACCAATATCACAAAAATATTTGCAAATATTGTTTATAAAAATACAAATCTAGAGATAAGTTCATGGTCGAGCATATAGAGATTTGACATCTATGTCACTGCTCTTTCGAGATATTAATGGTAAAGGGACTATACGTATATGGTTAACCTCAACTTGTATGGTTCAATGCTTCATTCTATAATATTTGTAACATGTGTATGGGGCATCATTCACAGACTTACGAAAGACAAACTGTGTGGACTTATGGAGTCTTACAATATGAAGTGTACTCGTAGTGCACTGGGGTAGAGGAATAGGTTGAACCGTTCGATCTAGAAAAATTTTGAAAAATGGATTTTATTTCAGGATCTCTTAGGAAGCACATATGTCAAAATTTAACTATTAAACCTATTACATTAATTGATTAATAATTGTTGTTAACGAACTAGAATTTAACTAGTGTCAAGTTATAAAAAAACAAATGAAATGTTTCATTTATTTTAAGTGTATTGCATAGATCAATAAAGTGTGAGGAAAAGATTAAACAAATGCTTTTGTTTCTTAATAATTGTTATTAAGAGCAAAGTGACACATGGCCACTAAATGGACAAGTATCCATTAAGCAAAGTCAAAGATATATAAAATGCAAAGTGTTTGCATTTTAAGAAGTAATACATTCACTTATTTCAATTTGCATTTGGTGAGAGTTTTTTCATTTGTCCACTTTGACAAATAGAAAGAAAAGAGCTATCTTCAATTCTCTTAAAACTAAAGAGACATTCGGCCAAAGAAAAAAAGTTACAGAGAAGAAAAGTTCTCCTTGGCATAAGAAAATTCAATCGGCCATTATTGATAAAATGAAGAAAAATTCTTCTATCCCAAGACAAAGCTTCATTTGGTCAAGCTTATTTTCATGAGATGAAAAATAAACAAATGCAAGAGTTGCATCTTGTTAGTTGAAGGCATGTTTACGCTCAAAATGCAATGCAATTATCGTAATTATTTTGAGGTATCGATCCCACGAGAAAGCTTTCAGAAAAATAGGTTAGCGAAATAAATATATTAAAATAGTAACGAAGAAGAAGATTAAATGTATGATTGATATAAAGAGTGTAAAATTAAATGTGAATTAAGGAAGAAAAGTATAATAGTGTGAACAAGGTTTCAAGAATCACTAATATGTTTTATAAATCTATTCTATACTTTGATTCATTATTTATAACTCAATTAAAAGTTTTACATCTCAAACAGTCAATCGGAAGATATGTATAATATGACACATTTAATAAGAAATGTATTTCACATGACTAAACTCTTTGTAAACATTAGCATAAACCCATGTTTATCTATACAAGTTATCTAAGATCGACAACATATCATTTTAACAATATTGCAGTAAAAGATTAACTTGTCAAATGATGTATATAAAAGCAATTATAATTCGACAAGAATCACATAAAGAAAGCATGATTGAAAATATATGAAATATGAGAATTATAACTTTTGGATTATAGAAAAGTAATAGATAAGAGTTTAGACACAACAATCTTATAACATTGTAGCTCTTAACAAATAATCAAAGTCTAAAAGTAGATTTATTACAAATAGAAGTTCATCTCTAGCCTTTCCAAGAACTTTAGCCTAGCTTACAATTTATTCTTATGAGTATTAAATGAAAGCATTTGAGAGAATTGTAAGACATGCAAAAATGTCCATTAGCCTCTTAAATGTGTCCTTTTATAGGCAATGAATGGTAACAAGTTTAGTGTAACTTTAATCAACACCATTTTCGGCTACTAACACCTTCACTTAATTACAGCATTTTTTTTACAATAGAGATGATCGATGTAGCCTTTGTGGTCAACATAAAAGTTGTATCATTTTATCTCTTCTTTCCTTAGCCACCAGGTCATGCAATTTGGATTAGTATCCTATGAGATATGGTCAAAATACCAAAGCCACATCAGATTTCAGCCAACAACTCTTTTATCAATTTACAACCCACTTTGGACTATAATTACGATTGTGTTATACTTTGGTATCAACAGAAGAGTTGTATATAATTAACTCAGAATTTTCTAGCTTTAAGAATTATATTGATCTGATACATATTTTGTGAAATATAGTCTAAAAATAATAGATGGATCAAACTGAGCAGAATTTGTAATTCAGTTCTATTATATCGCAGTTTTCACCCTTTAAATATTAGACTTTGCTTTTTTACTATTCTTCAAGTTTGTGTAAGATTAAGTCATGTTTCTCCAAGTTCTAGAATTTCTTTATTTTGATTTCTACATCAGGATTTATATTTATTTTGCTAAACTTGTGCAAATAGCATTCACTAGTCACAATTTAAATACCACACTTTATTTCAAGTTTAAAAATACAAAAATATTAAAATTAGTGACATTCTAAATATTAAATGGTGACTGAATGTTTTAATAAATATGCATTTTAATATTTTCATCACAGCCCCTATCTAGCTTATAGCTAGTTCTTAGCAATTCAAGCGTAAATGGAATATGCAAAACTACTTAAGCATTTCAAACAAAATTTCAGTTCAAGATCACTATTGCTATGAAGGTTTTTTCAATCATAACTTCTAAAATTGTGTGTGTGAACTAAGTCGAAACCTTCTTACCACAAACCACAATATATATAGCCTTGAGAATTTTTCCTAGTAAAAGCCTCAACTCTATATCCTCACAGGTGTATGACTGTTTAAAATGTTAGGATTTCTCTCATGGAGTTGAAAAATAGTTAAACACTCAAGACAAAATCAACTTTAAGGACAAACATACAAATTAACATTGATCCAAAGATAGAAAAATCAATCATTTAGAAATTAATCATTCTTGACACGCACCAACTTTAGGACTTCAATTGTCTTGTGAGAATAATACAAATATAGCTTGGTGAGAAAACTACCTTACAAAATATTTATCTTTGAAAATTGAGTGAAGACTTTATTAAACTGAGTTGATTTTTTCTTCTTTTTTTTCAATTTTTTTTCAAGAAAACAAGGAAGCATTACAAAATAAAAAATAATTTCTCACTAAAATATATTACACACAATTTGAAAGTTCATTTTAAATCGTCCTTCAACTATGCAACCAACTTATTCTTTAATTCAAATAATATCATTCTAAAAACAATTAACCAATTCAAAATATCAATGAAAGTTCATAAGCTATTTTCTCAACCTTTCCACTTACTCATAAAAGATATGTAAAATTAAAAAAATATATGCTTAAACATGAGAATTCTCTTGGCTATATACGTTGAATCATTCATCTTACCATAAGGCTTAGCATTATCCTCAAAAAATTTCAAAAGTCTTTTTTTAGTAACCTAGGTAAAAAAAAAAGTAAATTTCTTTATACAATAATTATCAAGACTACATGCAATAAACAACAATGCATGAAATATAAAACAAAATAACAACAAATTAGTTAAAATACGTTTCAAGAGTTTAAAAAAAAAACACTCCTTACTCTGTCATTCTTAATCTAATTGACCTAGAATTTGTCTTAAGAGTTCAAAAATAAACTTTTTACTCTATCATTTTAACTAAATAGGTATGTCAGACCCATCATCTTTTTTTTAAATGCAACTTATGTACATTGTCCTTAATGTTTAAACAGAAAAAGATAAAGTATATGAGACATTACCTGAAACATCAGTTATTCAAAATAAACAAACCTAAAAGACACTTAAGTAAATATAAACTAAAATGATGATGCAATAAACTAAAAGGCAAGAAAAATTTACAAACAAAGTGTCAGATCCATTTTTGGCTTGCTATGACCCACTGACCAATCTATCTGAGTTATTACCTGGTCAGGTTCGTAGGTAACTGCTTATAATTTGCCAATCAATTTATCCACATTGGTAGTAGAACAAGGATCTGTCGTGCCGAATATGAAATAAAATTCTGTTCCACAACTTGATCAAGAAAACAGAGTAAGTAATTAAAATAGTTATTGATATTCAACAAACCTATGGATTTTTTATGAATATTTAGTTGCGTCTAAGAGGTAATTTAAAAAATTTCTTCTAAGGTACCAAAACCACCTAATAAAGCGATAAAAGGTCACATAGTAAAGCAATCTAGCTATACGTTCATGCATGGATGAGACTCATAATTCTTCCCTTATTATTTTTCCAATAAGGTCTCCCACTGCTAAAGCTGTAGGAATAATACCTAAAACTTAACTTCCTCATAAATGTGCAGCTGTTAACATATACCCCATTAACCCATGGCTACCCCATTCATATATCAAATAGATTTTTCTTGCAGCTAATACTTTTTCTAGATTGTTTGCTGCCTATACAAACGCTTTATTTTTCCCAAGATTGGATCTATAAAATATACATATATTTTGAAATCATCAAACTGGGGTTCTCTTTATATCTACACTCACCTTTATCTCAATATATGAAAATGAAAAAAATGAGGTGTTGTATTTATAAAGTACCAAATGATAACATCGATCTTGGTAACCCGATAGTTTGTCATAAGAGATTTAAAAATAGAACACAAAAATTCAAAGATAACAACATATGAATTATTCAACCAAAAGATTTAAATTTAAGATATCTATATGAGTAGTCCTACTGTTTATAAAAACAAAATTTGAAATTAAGACGCATGCGTATATATAGGTAATTGTGAGTATGGCTCATATCTTTCTCTGGTTTAACATCTAGTAACGGATTAAACACCCTTTATGGGTCGGGAATAGGTTTTCCATCCAATTTTCTTATAAATTAATAAAATGGTCTTTTAGAGTTAGATCCCCAAGACTATATCATTGATGTTTATTTTTGAATTTGTTCTATAAATCAAGAAGTTCACGTTGAACGAGCTCACAATGATGCATCTCAAAAGTTACTAGGATATCATCCAAAGACTCCTTACTCAATCCATCCTTAAAGAACTAAAATTAATCTACTCAATTTCTAGATGCAAATCCTAAAGAACAATAACTCTGGTTACAATTCCATCGAGCACATTTATGACAGACTTGTAACCTTTTCGCTCTTTACATTTTGAAATAAGAGCTTCTTCTAAGACTAGGTATAAAAGAAACAAAATCATTTGTAGACTCACCAGATAATCAAACCTTGGTTTCGATTAACCAACGAATATCCGCATGGATATTCCTCAACATTAATGGCCTTAATCATTCAATTCATGATTTGTAAATCTTAAGTAGATAATTTTGAAGCAGTGAAGGAAAACACTTTTGGAGGTTGGCAAGAATGATATCCATTTTGAAAGAAAGAGAAAAATAGAAGGGATGAATGCACGATTTGAGGGACAGTTTTTAAGGAACTGAAAAATTGACTTTAATAGTCACGGAGTATCGTATCCGTCATTTGACCAGAAAATAAAATCACACTAAAGAGAAAAGAAAGACAAAAAAAGAAAAGAAAATAAAGCAAAAATAAAAAGTCAAAACATAAAATATGGACAAAATGTAAAATATGGTACAGAGAGATTGAATATGATCAAGCATGATATATATATATATATATATCCACAAAAGGGATCTCGTCTAGGCAAATAGAATGACCTACCTTTTCCACATAGATTTTCAACCACTGTCTATTTATTTTAAAAATTCGTCCATCAGTAGGATCCTCAATTTCAACAGTACCATTGAAAAAACTGTGTCTTATCACAAATGAACCAGTCCATCGATATCTTAACTTTCTAATATGTAAATGCAATCAAGAATCATAAAGATAAACCCATTGATTTGGCTCGAAGTGTTTCCTTAAGATTAGTTTATCATAAGCAGCTTTCACCTTAGCTTTATAAATCCTGAAGTTTTCATATGCATCATTTTATAGCTCTTCTATTTTTGACAATTGTAACTTTCTCTGAAGACCTGCAGTGCCTATATCAAAGTTAAGGATTTTGACTGCCCAATAAGCTTTATGCTCTATCTCAATAGGTAAATAACAAGCTTTTTCATAGACAAGTCGGTATAGAAATATTCCTAAGATAATTTCGTATGCAGTACGATATGCTCATAATGCATTAGAAATGCGCAAAGGCTAATCTTTGAGATTCGGGTTAACCATCTTTTCTAAAATCTGTTTAACCTCTCTATTTGTTAACTTAGCTTGACCATTTGTCTATGGATGGTATACAGTGAAAACTTTATGAAGAACACCATACTTGTGCAACAAAGCTTTAAAAGAACAGTTACAAAAATGTGTTCCTTGGTCACTAATAATTAGCAAGACAAGCTATATCCTTTACCCATTTTTATATATAGTCAACAGCTAGAAGAATGTAAAGATAACTAAAAGATGAGGAAAAATGGCCCATAAAATCGATACCCCAACAATCAAATATCTCGATAACAAGCATATGTTTAAGAAGCATCATATGTCTTCAAGATACAGTGCCAAACTTTTGACATCTTTCACAAGAATGAAAAAAATTATTAGTATCTTTGAACAAGTGGGCCAGTTGATACCACATTGTAAACATTTTGCAGCTGTCTTTTTTATAGAAAAGTGACCACCATAAGTAACACTATGCCAAAAATTTAAGACACTACTGTTGGGAGTTGTCCATTCATGGGTGTATGCATGTGGGTTTTGTGTTTAACAACAATATATACATATAATGAAGCAGCGGAAGCTTAAAACATTGCAGTAAACACAATCAAAACATATTAATTGAATTAACAGAAACGAAATTGAGGAATAACCTTTAAAGCCTTTGGATGGAGATTGTTGAAGTCCACCAAAATGTTGTCTTTGATCAATTCTAGTAATCAACAATGGTGGGTTTGATTATCTAGAATGACAGCCTTTGATCCAGCAGAAGTTTAACCACTTAAACTTATGATATTAATTTTTCCTTTTTGATTAACAATTAATCAAAACCTATTTTGCTAAATTGGTTTTATGCCTTAAAAGAAAATAATGAATTCAACTCTTGAATCCATATTTTAGAAAACAATTTCTCTTTTTTTCTCTTTGAATTGGCTGACCAAAATTTGCAAAATCAAATTAACAAAAAGACTTATGAATTTAATTTACATTTGTCTTATTTATACAAATGAAATTAATTTCATTTCATTACAATTAATTTCACTTAATTTCAATTTGTATTTAACCTAACCTAATCTTAGTTAACTCTTAACTTTAGTTAGGTTAAATTAACATTTAAATATTCTAACTATAGTTAACACTTAACTTTAGTTAAGTTAAAGAACATTTAAATATTTTAACTATAATTAACTAACTTAATCATGGTTATGTTGACTTTTACTTAACCATTAAGTATTGTTAATCTAATTTAACTAAATGGTTAACTCTTAACCTTAGTTAAACATAAATTATTTATTCAACAATTAAATAAATAAATATTTATTAGAATTATTTAACAATTAAATAATTATCAAGTGAAATTACAATTATGTCCTTAGTCGGTTACTAAGTTAACCTAAAGTGGGTCCCACCATTTGACTATATACTTTAGTTAACGTAACCTTAGTAAATTGCTGGATTTTACTGTATTGAACTATTCAATATGGTACGCTGCCCAAGTGCTCAAAGAGTACATTTCATATTGGGACTCCCTAGGTCCACGCCCGATTCGTCAAATGGAACTATTCCACAAGTCCGTGAACGATGCCCCACGCACACGTTACAGATATTACAAATTAGCGCGTTAGACCATACATATTGAGGTTACTCCATATTCGTATAATCCTTCCGTCATTATATCCAGGATGAACGGGATACAGATCATTACCGTCAAATCCCGATAATTTCATCCATTACTATATTATCTCCAGATTCGTATCTTTATGAACAATATACGCAAACACTTTTGCTATAATGTTCGAACCTGTAGGAAACTCCTTTCCCAGGTAGATTGCTTACGGCCATACGACTTTACAAGATACAATCTCAAAGTTCAGATATACAACCCATCTATGTGAGCTGACGGATTCCATATCTACGCACACCAAACTCCATGAGCATCGGACCATACCCAGCGACACATAGCGGTCAGACCATGAAAGGTCTCTGACATACGTGGAACCAAAGTATGATGGATCTCCCACAAGTTCACCGTGGCGCTCAGGTCGTAGGACCACAAATACTACTCAACTCGAGAGGACCTTCCTTTGACGGTTTCATAGGATATCTATTGGGGTCCTCTTGAGTCTGTTCAGTATCCAGTCTTAACTGAATACCTGTATGTCTATATGAACTTCAACCAAGCTCATGGTTAACTAAGAATAACCATCTGTACAATACAGCTATAGACATACACTAATCTATGTGTATCACCGATAGACCCACATTGGTGAACGTAGATCAGGAACTCTTTATTTGAGAAGATACTTCCATAATGACATTTCTTAGTGTGTATTACAACTTATTGCAACTTTGTCATTACTAGTAGATTCTCAGGTCTTTGTTACATTATAGATTAGGTTCTAACTTTTTAGATCTCGCTGGCTATTATAACCTGCTAACACTTAGCATTTATAACTATCAGCTTTGCTAACTCTTAGCCATGGTCTAAACTTTTTTTTAAACTAGATATGAATTCATTTAGATTATATCATGTTTATAATGTTACAAGCTTAACTACGATTTAATAAAAGTTATCAGCGATTTAATAAAATATGCATTGTATAAATATTACAAACTAAATATTCATACAAACTGGGATGGCGCGTAAGCACATACCCTAACAACTACTACTTCACTTTCAAGAATACAACGTCTCATAATTTGGTCAAGGTAGTATTTAAAAAGATATGGATCATCCCAATAAAAATTACATACCTCAACTAAGAACTTACGCTTATCTTGTGCACTCCAGTTAGATGAAACCTCTCCACAAACCAAATAATTTACGATATATGCATACTAAAGTACTTGGCTTATGGTTAAAATATGTTCATCAGAGAAATCATCTTAAATGAGTTGAACATCAGTGGAGTCATTGAACTCAAGGCGGGATAAATGATCCGCAATAATATTTTCAACACCCTTCTCGTCTTTAATGGTTAGATCAAATTCCTGCAAAAGAAAAATCCACCTAATTAAATAGTTTTTAACATCCTTCTTAGAAAGAATGTACTTAAGGGCCGCTTGGTTAATAAAAATAATAATAAGCGAACCAATCAAATAAGCACGGAATTTATTTAAGGCAAAAACAACAGTTAATATTTCTTTTTTAGTAGTAAATTAATTCATTTAAGCATCATTGAAAGTCCTACTAGCATAATAGACAACAAAGGGTTTCCCTTCCCTTCATTGTCTAATAACTGCTTCTACAGCATAGTTACTTGCATCAGACATAATCTCAAATGGGAGGTTCCAATCTGATGATTACATGATATGAGCAGTGGTGAATTTGGCAATAAGTGTTTAGAATGCCTCTACACACTTTTGTGTCCATGTAAATTTAGCATTTTTTAGCAGAATATTACATAATGGTCTAGATATGGCAGACAAATTTTGTATAAACCTCCTATAAAAGCCAACATGTCCTAGAAAAGATCGAACATCTACATTTTGGGTGTAGGTAATTTAGAAATCAATTCTATTTTGGCCTTGTCAACTTCTACCCCATTTTTGGACACAATAGGCCCCAAAATGATCCCTGAAGATACCATAAAGTGGCATTTCTCCCAATTTAGCACAAGTCTTTTTTCTTCTCACCTATGAAAAATATCTTTTTATTTAAATAGACACGAATCAAAAGAATCACCAAAAATAATCAAATCATCTATAAAAATGTCCATGCATTTTTCAATCATATCAGAGAAAATACTCAGCATACACCGTTGAAAGCTAGTGTATTACATAATCCAAATATAATTCTACAAAAAGTATAAGTACCAAAAGGGCATGTAATTGTGGTATTTTATTGATATTTTATAGCTATCTCAATCTGGTAGTATCTTAAATACCCATCAAGAAAGCAATAAAAGGGATGGCTAGTTAAACAATCTAAGATTTGGTCAATAAAAGGCAATAGAAAATAGTCTTTTCTTATGGCTGTGTTTAGTTTTTTGTAATTAATGCACATTTACTAATCACTTACTACCCTAATTGGAATAGGTATTCCATTCTCATTTTTCACAATAGTAACCCCAGATTTCTCAGGAACGACTTGAGTTTGACTTACTCATTGACTATCAGAAATTGGGTAGATTATACCTGCATCTAATAGTTTCAAGATCTTTTTCTTCACTAATTCTTTCATTGTTGGGTTAAGTCTTCTTTGGGGGTCCCTATAAGGTTAGGCATCTTTCTCTAAATGAATTCTATGGGAGCATATTAATAGAGATACCTTTAATATCAGCAATGGTCTAACCTAGTGTAGACTTATGTTCTTTTAATAATTTTATCAATTTTTTCACTTGTTTAACACTAAGTTCAAAAGAAATGATAATAGGAAAGGTATCACTTGGTTCCAAGAATGCATGTTTCAAACCTTTGGGCAGTAGAAAAAGCTCAACTTGTGGTGTTTCAAAGATTGATGGTTTCGATCTCTCTCTTCCTCGTGGAAACTCTTCAAAGCGTGGTTGCCAAAATTGAGTCCATTTATCTTTTAAGTCAAAAATACTAAATATATCAATTGTGTCATCAAGATAACGTATTTTTTTCAAAATAAAAATTAAAGAGGTTTTGCTAAAGAATCAGAGTCATAGTGTTTATAAACCTTCTATGATACAAGTGTGTCTATCATATGTGAATGATAGTATTTGTCTTTCTCTCATAGTTGCTTGCCAATATGGAAAATGTTCACCTCAAGAGTCATATTCTCAAAAGATAATTTCATTAGACCATTTTTGCAATTAATAATAGCATTAGCAGTGGTAAGAAAAGGTCTCCCTAAAATAAGAGAGATTTTAGACTCCATATTAACTACAGAATAAGTACCTAAAACAAGAAAATCAACAGGGTAATAAATTTATCAATTTGTAACAAAATATCTTTCACTATTCATCATGGTTTCTTGATTGATCGATCAACTAATTATAGGACTACGTATGTAGGTTTAATTTCACCAAGTCTCAATTGTAAGTAAACAAAATAAGGTATCAAATTTACACTTGCTCTTAAGTCCAACAATGCACAAACTCGTGTGTCCTAATTTGACAGAAGATTGTGGGACATCCTAGGCCTTTATACTTGAGTGGTGTCTTTTGCTCAATCACTGCACTTACTTGTTTAGCCAAAAATGTAGTTTTCTTTACATGGTGTTTTCTTTTAATGCTGCACAGATCCTTGATGACTTTGGCACAAGCTGAAACCTATTTAATCACATGTAATAAGGGAAGATTAATCTTAACTTGTTTCAAGTGTTCTAAAATCTCACCTTGAATTTTTAAATTTTTCCTAACAGTTCGAAGAGCTTGGGGAAAAGGCACTGGGATTGAAAATTTATTTTTGGGCTCTTTTTCAGCTGTGGCCTCTTTTTTTGTAAGGTATCTTTACTATTCGTAGTTGTGTTGGTTGAAAAAGTAGGCTCACTCATAATTTTACCACTTCGAGTAGTGATGACATTGACTTCTTTGAGATTTTATGCATCAGAAGTAGAGGCTTACACCATGAATTGCCCTTTTGGATTGGATTGAGGTTAAGATAGAAAGTACCTCGCTCTTGTATAGTTAAGGCATTGGTCAACTTAGTGAGTTGACTCTTGATTTCTTTGTTTTTGTCTACCACTATGTAAGAACTATTTTAAATTTTTGATTAGTCTTACTTTGTGCCTCCATAAATGCTTGTAAGACTTAGGTGCATTATATTGAGGTGCAACATAAGACTTAGGTGCTTATTATTCTTGTTTCCAATGATTGTTGGCTTGTTAGTCAGATTTTCAACTGACGTTTGGGTGGTTTCTCCAACCAGAATTTTAGGTTTCAGAGTTAAGTGAATAAGGCTTCTTATAAATCCCTAGGGCATTACATTATTTTTCATATATCTCTCTCATCTCACTATAAGTAGGGAAATCCTAAGCTAAGTGTTCCACCCCTCCAGAAATAAAACAAACATCATGTGACTCAACCCTAACAGCCGTGTAGATGACCCTTCTATCTTTGATTTTCAAGGCCTTTAATTTTTTAGTTAAGACCTCTAACTAAACTCTAAGGTTATCCATTTTCCTAAGATGGAAACCTCTATTAGATAATGATTTATTTGTGCTTTCAATAACGCTAGTTTCAGTCCATGTATGAGCTTTTTCAGCTAAGTCATTAAGGAATTCTATGGCTTCCTCAGGATCTTTGTGAAGGAACTCCCAATTACATATCATCTCAATAAATTGGCACTCTCTAATTATAAGTCCCTCACAGAAATAGCTAACTAAGCACCAATTTTCATACCCACGGTGAGGGCACAGATGTAACAGCTCTTTAAACCTTTTTCGGGCTTAATACAAGATTTCACTATCTTTTTGGGAGAAGAAAGAAATCTGTCTTTTCAGGCCATTAGTTTTATGTTGTGGGAAGTATTTGTTGAAAAATACTTTGGTCATTTCTGCCCAAGTTCCAATAAACCTCAGCCTCAAAGAGTATAGCCAAATCTTTGCTATGTCTTTTGGAGAAAAAGAAAATAATTTAAGCCTATCAGTGTCTATGGCTTCGAGTTAGATATGAAAGGTAGTCATTACCTCTTCATATTCCCTAATATGTAAATAAGAATTTTCACTATCCAGACCATAAAAAGTGTTGGGATTTATCCTCATGTGTCATCCCAATTTTGTATGAATATTATATTTTCATAATTGTACAATAAATAAATATTTCATTATATCACTAATTATTTCTTGTAAGGTAAGATGCTTGTAACATTTCAGAGTATTGATATGAAGGAGTTCAGATCAGGTCTAAGAGTTAGAACTTTGTCTGAAATAGGACAAAGACTTGAAAATGTATTTACAATGATATAGTTGTAAAAAGTTGCAAGCGTTGCTAAGAAATGTTATTGTGCAAGTATGTTCTCGAATTAAATATTCCTGATCTCTTTCTACCGATACAGGGTTTATTGAGTGGAGCTTATTTATATAAATTAGTGTATATCTATATCTGAATTATTAAGATGTTAATCTTAGTAGACCATGAACTTAGTGGAAGCTCGAATATATATATAGGCATTCAGTGAGGATGAGATACTGAACAAGACTCAATGAAGACCTCCAATAGGTATCCTATAAAACCATCAATGAAAGGTCCTCTTGAGTTGAGTAATATTCGTGATCCTTTAACCTGGTCTCTATGGTGGGCTTGTGAATGATTCACCATACTTAGGTTCCACATATGTCAGATACTTTTTATGGTCTAACCGCTGGGCTTCGTTAGGTATGGTCTGATGCTTATAGAGTCTGGTGTAAGTAGACATGGGATTTGTCAGCTCTTATGGGTAAGTTAAATATCCAGATGCTCTAAGGTTGTATTCCAGGAAGTCTTATGGCCATAAGCATTAAACCCGAGAAAGAGTTTCTCGTGGTATAAACAATATTGCAAAGTAGTTTGTGGATACTGATTATCGAAATACGAATCAAAGAGATAAGTTTATAATTGAGCAATCTGGAACTTGATAGTGTTGATCTATGTCTCCGCTCTTTCAGGATATATATATCTATAAGACAGAAAAAATGTACGAATATATATTAATCTCAACTTGTATGGTTTAACTCGTCATGTTGTATTATCTATAACATGTGGGGGGGCATTGGTTATGGACTTACAAAAATGTTCCATAAGACAAAATGGGTGTGAACCTAGGGCGTCTCACTATATGAAGTGTACTCATTAAGCACATGGCTAGCACACCAGATCGAATTGTTCGATCTGAAAAGTTTTTTAGAAAATATGAATTTATTTCAAGGTCTCTCGGGAAGAGGTTAAGGTTTAAGTGTTAAATCTAAGATTGTGTCAAGTGAGACTTAACACTTTTATCTACCTAGTGTATACCTAAAATTGTGCCTATAAATTGTATGAGTACTAAAATTGGCATTGGTGGATATAGCTACCATTTAAATGAAATAAATTTTGTTTTATTTAAATTAAATCAATCGTCTATTTATTTATTTCAGGGTCTTTCGAGAAGTAGCTAAGGTTTAAGTGTTAAATCTAAGATTGTGCTAAGTGAGACTTAACACTTTATTTTACTAAGTGTATGCCTTAAATTGTGCCAATAACTTGTAAGAATACTAAATTGAGCATTAGTAGATGTAGCTATTATTTGAATGAAACAATTATTGTATCATTCAATTAAACTTAATACTCGACCATTCATTATTATAAATGAATCAAATTCATTTTTTTATTCTTTTACATTTATTGCATTTTTATTAGATGAAACTAAAGGCAATTATTTCAATTAGACTGAATTTGATTCAACCTCTTTAGCTTGAGGTGGCGTACTATTAATATTTCAAATGCCACCAATTCACTCTTAAGTGGATGACAAAAGTAAGCAGGATATTAATCAATTCCTTTGTTGAGTCATCAAGGACCACTTGTCAAGATGGTCTTGCTTCATTGGTTAACTAATAGGCAATAGTTGCCTATATGAAGTGAATGGCTATATGAGTTCAAAAATAATAATTACTTTTAGTTTTTTTTTTTTAGGTTAAATGTTAACTCATATACCAAAAGTAATAAAACGCTTCTAGAGACAAAAAAAAAAACAAATGTGAGAGTTGCTTCAAATAGTTCCTAAAAGAAAGGCTAATAGTCTAACTTGAGGAAGCGCACTTAGTCCATAACTAGACTTGCTTACAAGCACGCTTCAAGAGTGAGTCCTTGATCTCATTAATGTAATGAGATAATATAATATGTGCTTTAATTCCATTGTATTGCATATGAGACATGCGATATTTAAATTGTTTAAAATACACACATTCACTCATAGCACGGCGCACATGCACACAAGCACCAACAAAAAGTGGGTAAAAGTTGTATCATCTCAGGTTTAAAATCCAAATTTGGTATGTTAGGTGAAAATATAATGCATGATAGTATGGCTATGCGAGTATGATGCAAGTAATCTTTTAGAGTCCTAATGGAATTATCCTCGTGTTGGCTCATTGTGTTGGAATTACAAGATGAACTAGATGGTAAATTTTCTTCTTTTACAAATTATAATGGTGGTTCTAGTTCTACTTCTCTCACAAATCTTCCTCATTTATTTCTAAATCGATGCATACATCCTAACAAAAAAAATCTTTTTTTTACTTTTTTTTCAAATGAAACTCTCAAGGAAAAATGAAGATATAAATAAAAGAAAATAAAAATAGGCTAGCTGGTAAGACCAACCATGACATATAAATAAAATACAATAAGAAATAAAAAAGAATTAGGTGGTAAAATCAACCATGAAAAATAAAATAAAATACAACAAATGAACAATAAGAAAATAAGCTAAGTTAGGTAGTAAAATGAACCATAATAAATAAAATAAAGAGAACTAGGTGGTAGAACTAACCATGAAAAATAAAATAAAATATAAAAAGTAAATAAAAGAAAATAATATAAGTTAGGTGATAATACCAACCATGAAAGATTAAATAAAAATACAAGAAAATAACAAAATAAATTAGGTGGTGAAACCAACCATAAAAAAAAATTACAATAGAAAAGAGAAATTTAAGAAGTGAAATTTTACAAAGAAAAGTAAGTGTACAAAGTTAAAACTTAGTATTAATAGATACAACCTACATTCGCCTGGTGCACCTCCCCAACAACGGCACTAAGTTTTTGCTTATGCACAAAATGTAATGCGGTTATCGGAGTATAGATTGAGGTGTCGATCCCACGAAGAAGCTTTCAAAAAAATAGGTTAGCAAAATAACTATATTAAAATAGTAACGAATGAGAAGATTGAATACAAGATTGATATAGAGAATTAAAATAAAATGTGAATTAAGTAAGAAAATTATAATGATATGAGCAAGGCTTCGAGAATCACTAATATGTTTAATAAATCTATTTTATACTTTGAGAATCACTAATATGTTTTATAAATCTATTCTATACTTTGATTCATTATTTATAACTCAATTAAAAGTTTTACATCTCAAACAGTCAATCGAAAGATATGTATAATATGACACATTTAATAAGAAATGTATTTCACATGACTAAACTTTTTGTAAACATTAACACAAACCATGTTCATCTATACAAGTTATCTAAGATCGACAACATATCATTTTGACAATATTGCAGTAAAAGATTAACTTGTCAAATGATGTATATAAAAGCAATTATAATTCGACAAGAATCACATAAAGAAAGCATGATTGAAAATATATGAAATATGAGAATTATAACTTTTGGATTATAGAAAAGTAATAGATAAGAGTTTAGACACAACAATCTTATAACATTGTAGCTCTTAACAAATAATCAAAGTCTAGAAGTAGATTTATTACAAATAGAAGTTCATCTCTAGCCTTTCCAAGAACTTTAGTCTAGCTTACAATTCATTCTTATGAGTATTAAAGGAAAGCATTTGAGAGAATTGTAAGACATGCAAAAATGTCCATTAGCCTCTTAAATGTGTCCTTTTATAGGCAATGAATGGTAACAAGTTTAGTGTAACTTTAATCAACACCATTTTCGGCTACTAACACCTTCACTTAACTGCAGCATTTTTTTTACAATAGAGATGATCGATGTAGCCTTTTTGGTCAACATAAAAGTTGTATCATTTTATCTCTTCTTTCCTTAGCCACCAGGTTTCATGCAATTTAGATTAGTATTCTATGAGATATGGTCAAAATATCAAAGCCATGAAAATTTCAACCAACAACCCTTTTATCAATTTGTAACCTTATTTGGACTATGATAATGATTGTATTAGAGTTTGGTGTCAACAGAAGAGTTATAGATAATTGATTCATTTCTACCTTTTTGAGAGAGTGAACAAGAGTTGTTTGGAATCTAACCTTACTTAAATTAAATTAATGCTACAATTCAAGCTCTGTAATCCCACTGGATATTACAAACTAGAATTGATCAATGGGAATGCTTCAATGTAACCTCCAATACAAATTCTACACTGAATAGCTTCAAGGGTATGATTTCGATTGTCTTACTATATTTGATGCAATTGAGTGTACTAGTTGATTAAGTTATTATTCTATTGTGTTAATTACTTGTTGGACATACATTTAAAATTGATCAATTTGTACACAATTCACATGCATGCACACCTAAATAAGTACTAGCAAAATGGTATCAGAGCATGGTTGATGTTGTTCTGGGTATATTAGTGTGTTTTTGTGTTAGTTTAGATGCAAAAAAGTCATTAAAATTCAAAAAATCTCTCTTAAATAGATTAAAATGCATTTCATAATGAGATGATGTTATACATGGTCCGCCTTGTCAATACGGTGTTAGACGAGTCACTTCAATCTTTTCCAATATTGCTATAGCATGAGGGACTAGTCGGTGTGATTTAGACTATGCCGATTAAACATGAGAGGAGGCAAATATGTGTGAACGTATTACCTAATATTACTACAGCGTAAGGGTAGTATCAATAACATATATTTGATTGTTGACAAGTTAATTTGGAATATACTTACCCAATTTTACTACAGCATAAGGATAAAGTGTATTTATGATCATTAGTAAGAGTTGCATGAGATGCAACTGATAAGAGTTATCTATCTTTTGGATTTACAAAGACCAATATTGCTATAGTGTTAGGCTGAAGTAAAATGTTAATGGAGTCCACTTTTTACTGTATATTTTAAAATGTTTAAACTATCATTTTCTTATTTCTGAGATTAAATAGACTATGCAAAGTAGTGGAAGAGCGTCTTTAGATTAAAAAATGTATAAAAGTTATACCTATGATCTAAAGTGTTATTAATTAACAATTAGAAATGTTCTACTACACATCTTCTTTTATTCTTATAGAGATAAAATAATTATGAGCAATTCGTTATATACTTGATCTAGGCACTCCAACTATTGGGTACCTAGAAATATTTTAACTTACTAATGAATTTGAGAATAGTTCTAGAATCAGAAAAACTTGGATATATTATTGATTAGAAGATAAAACTGTGTGTTTTTGACAATGTCTCTTTATAAGAGATAAAAATCTATCAGAAATAAATTGAGGGTAATTTGAGAGCCAAATCATATATCATAGCCTTAGTATCTAGTGATCTTTAATAGGAGCATGTTCACATGAGATGTGCAAGTAGTATTATGTTCCATCTGAAAAATTGTTTATCCAATCCATGGGATGAGAACAAATGCAAACGAAAGTGTTTCCTTTGCTGTGTCATTGGACATTGTAAACATTATTGTCTAAAATACCTTATCATAGAAAAGATAAACCCCTTAGGCAAATCTTATCACTCTTTGTGTTAGACAGAGAAGGTTACATGAATATATTAAGAATAGGTCCTCATGTATATATGATAAAGATAATATTTTGCTAACTGAGTGTTAGTTAATGAGTGACCATTATATCTTAAATACAACAAGAAATATCTTACTCACAATACATGTATCTCTACTTGCTTCATAACTGATGGAATACTTCATCTCTTTTAAAAAATTTAAAGCTAAAATAGAAAAACAATATGGAAGACAAATTAAAATCGTGAGAACAGATAGAGAATCGATGTTGAGCTTTACCGATTTTTCAAAATATCTATGGGATTGTACTCTATAAACTGCTACTCACTTATTAAACTTTAAGGTCAATTGAGTAAAATACCTTTAACACACTCTCCTTACAGGTCAAAAAATATATCAAGGCCATCTATAAGGTATGGTTTGACATCTTAAAATGCCCTTGTTATTTTCTTAGTTGAAGAAAAAGATCATTTGACTTATATAGAGGTGATGTTGGACATTAATTTGGGGAAATGGCAAGGTGCCATAAAATCTAAAATTAACTATACACATGACAATCAAGTCTAGGACTTAGTTACACTTTCTATAGGAATAGCTTTTATTTGTTGTAAATCAGTTCACGCAGCAAAAGCGTAAGCGTGATATAAAGGTGAGACTTTCAAAGCTCAAATGATGATAAAAGCTACACTTAAAGATCTATGATTGGTAATAAGGAAAACTTTTCACCAGTAACTATGCTAAAGTCAATTGGAATTTTTTTGGCTATTACAACATATTTTGATTTTTGAAATCTAGCAGATGGATATAAAGACAGTAACCATTATGCATATCTCAAGTAAAAGATATACATGGAACAACCTGAAGGTTTTACATCAAGCTGAACTTTTAATCTAGTTTACATATTGAAGAAATCTATTTTTAGACTTAAGCAGACCTTCCAAGCTGGAATCTTCATTTTGATGAAATAATCAGAAAGTTTGGTTTTTATAAAAAAAAAACAAAGAAGAAGCATTTGTGTTCAGAAAATAAAGTGAGAGTACAACTATCTTTAGATTCTCAATGAGGATGACGTACTCATTATCAAAAATAATATTGATATGTAACAGTTAATCATGAGTTATTTAAGTTAAAAAGAATTCCATGAATGTTGTGGAAAAGGCTTCTTATATACTGGGTATAGAGCTTTATAGAGATAAAGCTAAGAAGTAGGTAGGACTCTCTTAATTCTCGTACATAGAAAATGTTATTAAAATGTATAACTTTAGTAACTATGAGACAGTTAACATACCTTTCAGATATGGCATTCATCTTTCTAGGAGGAAGTGTCATCGGTAAAAAGATGAAAGGGTTAGAGTTTCTAACATACTATATGCATCAGCTAAGGTAGCTTGATCTACACCATGTTATGTACGATACCTGATATCAGTATGGTTAAAAGTATTACGAGCTGGTATCTGTCTGATACAAGTAATGACTACTAGATGGTCATGAAATAAATCCTAAAATATCTTAGAGATACAAAGGATAAGTTTTTGATATATGGAGAATGTAATCAACAAGTGAGATGATATATTAATTAAGACTTTGAGTCTAATTTAGATGTTAAAAAGTTTACACCTAGATATTTATTCTTCTTAAATGGTGCCACAATCAGTTAGTAGTGTGTTAAATAAGCGTCCGCAACTAGTAGATCCTATCTCATTATATTGCGATAATGACAAGATAATTGCTTAAGCGAAAGAGCCATAGCCATACCAAAAATCTAATCATATAGACTCTGAATACCATATAACTAGAAAGATCTTGAATATTGGAGATGTAATAGTATTTAAAATATATATTACATGGATAACATAACGAAACCACTTAGGCCTTAACTCCTAGGGTGTTTAAGAAACACATGGAGTATATCAATATTGGATATCATAAATGGCACTAGAGCAAGTGGAGTTATTAGAGATGGTGCTTATATGCCATTCTTATATTGTATAAATATTAATTGTCTAATATTTATACAATAAATATTTCGAATACAATTCATTAATATTAAATATAAATGGTAAGATACTTGTTACGTTTTAGACATTGTATGGTCTAAAGGAGTTTAGATCAATGCTAAGAGTTAGCAAAACTAAGAGTTATAAGTGCTAAGAGTTAGCACTGAGTTAGCAGGTTATAAGAGTTAGCAAAATCTAAGAGTTAGAGCCTTGTCTGAAATAGGAAAAAGAATTAGGAATATATTATTAATAAAATTTTTGCAAAGAGTTGGAAATAGTGTTAGCAAATGTCATTATGCAGTATGTTCTCGAACACCTCGTTCCTAATCTACTTTACTGATGCGAGTCTATCGATGAAATCTTTTTTATATAGATCAGTGTATGTCTATATCTGAATAGTATAGATGGTTAGTCTTAGCAGACCATGAGCTTAGCGAAAGTTCGTATAGGCACACAGGTATTCTGTGAGAATTGGGTACTAAACAGACTCACGAAGACATCTGATAAACATCCCATAAAGCCTTCAATGGAAGGTCTTCTCAAGTTGAGTAATATTCATAGTCTGTTGACCTGAGTGCCACCATAGATATGTGAGTGATCCATCATACTTTGGTTCCACGTATATCAGAGACCATTCATGGTCTGACCACTCGGTGTCACTAGGTATGGTTCGATGCTCATAGAGCCCAGTGTGCTTAGAAACGGGATCCGTCAACTCATATGGATAAGTTGTATATCTTAATACTCTAAAATTATATTTCAGAAAGTCTTATGGCCACCAGCATAAACCCTGAAAAAGATTTTTTCATAGGGTTAAACAATATCACAAAAGTGTTCGCAGATATTGTTTATGAAAATACAAATCTGGAGATAAGTTCATGGTCGAGCATATAGAGATTTGATAGTAAAAGTCTATATCACTGCTCTTCCGGGATATCGATGATGGATGGACTATATATATATGGTTAACATCGGCTTGTATGGTTCAATGCTCCATTCTATAATATATGTAACATGTGTATGGAGCATCGTTCACAGACTTATAAAAAAGTTTTGTAATACAATAGGTGTGAACTTAGGGAATCTCAAAATATGAAGTGTACTCATTATGTACTAAGGTAGCAGACTGGGTTGAACTGTTCGATCTAGAAAAATTTTAGAAAACGGTGTTTATTTTAGGATCTCTCAAGAAGCACACGTATTAAGGTTTAAGTGTTAAATTTATAAATTAATTGGTTAACAACTATTGTTAACCAAATGCAATTTGACAAGTGTCAAGTTGCAAATAAATTAACAACAAATTAAATGTTTCATTTGTTTAAAGTGTGTTGCATAGATCGACCAAGTGTAAAGAAAAGATTAAACGGGTGCTTTTTTTTCTTGACAAGTGTTGTTAAGTTATTAAGAGTAGGGTGACACATGGCCACTAAATGGACAAGTGTTCATTGAGCAAAGTCAAATATATACAAAATGCAAAGTGTTTGCATTTTAAGAAGTAATACATTCGCCCATTTCAATTTGTATTTGGTGAAAGTTTTTTCATTCGACTACTTTGAAAATTAGAAAGACAATAGTTGTCTTCAATTCTCTTAAGACTAAAGAGACATTTGGCCAAAGAAAAAAGTTACAGAGAAGAAAAGTTCTTCTTGGCTTAAGAAAATTCAATCGGCCATTATTGATAAAATGAAGAAAAGTTCTTCTTTCCTTAAGATAAAGGCTCATTTGTTCAAGCTTATTTTTTATGAGATGAAAAATATACTGAAGAAGTTTAGCATAGAGAACTCTAAAAGAAGTCTCTTACCTTTCACGAAAGGTCTTCATCTTTCAAAAGATATGGGTCCAAAAACTAATGAAGAGTGACAGCGGATACGTGGTATTCCTTATACTTTGGCAGTAGGGAGCCTTATGTACGCTATGCTATGTACAAGACCTAATATCGCATATGT
This sequence comes from Ailanthus altissimus, assembly GCA_946807835.1. Lineage (NCBI taxonomy): Eukaryota > Viridiplantae > Streptophyta > Magnoliopsida > Sapindales > Simaroubaceae > Ailanthus > Ailanthus altissimus. The sequence continues at coordinate 16,733,964 of OX327700.1, read as the reverse complement.
TGTAAGTGTTACAAGTAGATATCAGGGTAATCTAGGGAAAAAACATTGGTTATGTGTTAAGACGATCCTTAAGTACTTGAGAAGAACTAAAGATCTAGTTCTGAGTTATTGATGTTTAGATTTAAACATTCAGGGATACTCAGATGCCAATTTTCAGTCAGACATTGACAATAGAAAGTCTACTCAAAATATGTCTTTCTATGTAATAAGGGTGCTATAAGTTGGAAGAGTTCTAAGCAGTCGACTACAGCAGACTCAACTACTGAAGCTGAATATATTGCTACTTCAGCAGCAGTAAGAGAGGTCGTTTGGATGTGAAAGTTTGTATCCAAATTAGGAGTGGCTCCAAACATAGGAACTAAGATCCCAAAAAAGGTTTGGGCATGTTCAGCGCAAATATCACATTTTTAGAGAGATCGTTAGAGCCAGAGAGATATTAATTCTGAAGGTCTTCTCACAGGAGAACGTAGTTTATTCGCTCACTAAAGTGATGACACAGAAATAACTAGACCTGCATCTTAAGAAGACGGGTATGAGATACAACAGCGAATGGCTTTAATGCTAATGGGAGTTTGTTGGTGTAAGCCTTAGAAACCATTTGTGTTGTCGATTTCAAAGACATAATATTATGTAATCAATTACAAATAACCTTACATGATAATATTTTGCATCAAATACAACATACAAACTAGTATACATGCCTTTCATGCTACCATATATTCATATGCAACATATTCATAACATTTATGCCTTTTTAAGTGATTTTGCTTAAAAGGAACATGTAAAATCCTTCATGCTCTGATAACATTTGAATGAATGGTGTAAGAATAATAGAAAATTTTAAAAAATAGACATGCATGTTGGTATAGTACACGGTTTTGGGAGATGAGTGCACATTGGAAGCATTTTGATGAAATATGCAATATACCTTGATCCAAGCTTGCTTTGATGGTTGGATGGTTAAGTTGCACTTGGAAAACACCAAGACTCCAAAATAAGCACCACTCTTGAGTGAGAGATGTCCTTGGTCGAACCCTTAGAGAGAAATGAAAGCCATTTTTGTGTTTCTCACATTAAGAATGTTTTTCTCTTATTAACTTAAGCTTTAGGTTAGTTTATATACTAATAAACCTTTTTTTTTTAAATTCAAATTTTGCCCAAGAATTTTACAAATTCTTTTATGGAACTTGGGGTCTTAAATTCTTTAGCCCAAAGACAATTTTATTTTCCATGCCCATGTAAGCCCATCAATATAATTTAGCCTTTAAACTCTTTAAAAGTTTTTTAAAGCCCACGTTATAATTATATTAACATATTAAGATAATTAATAATTAATAATTAATCTAATTAATTATTTTTTGAATATTTGAACTCTTAAAATATTTTTAGATTATTTTCATGTAACTCTTTACACGAAAATACGATTATTATCCTCAGAATGTGCTAGCCATCTCTGGATAATCAACTATCTCTCTCTCTCTCTCTCTCTCTCTCTCTCTCTCTCTCTCTCTCTTCTCTCTCTAACGCATCTTAACACCAAAGGTATATGGTGTGACCTTTGGGACCATTGTGGGTTAGCTGTGAGCCAAATCCAGACGGATCTAAAATTTTCAACAACTATAGGATACATCTACTAATGTTCTATAGTCCCTAACCATAATGGCTTAACAACTCATTGAAAATTTTGTTCCTTGTCATATTTTCCATGTAGGTAATATCCCTCTGTCATCTAATCCTAATTAATTCTGGATTCATAGAATGTCAAAATCGCAAACTCAATACTTTTCAGAATCGTTGATCGATATGTCCAGAACTTATCACCACGAACTCTTCGTATGAAATTTCTTATAATCTGGCCAGAGATTTAATTTTTCAACATTTATTGATGTTCCTTTAGAAACTCTAATCCTAGATGGAGTCAACGGTAACTCTCATCCTTTATACTCAAGCCAACAAATCTTGTCTTGATAATTGACCATTTCAGCGAACGAACAACAAATAACCAAGTAGGCTTTTTATTTCAAGCATGACTAGCTCTGTCTGTATACACCATATGAACCATACACATCCAAACCATTACGATCACGATGTCTCAGGTCAAAAGACTACATCGTACACTAATATGACCAAACGATGAATCTTTGACTACATGGAATACCATGTGATTCATCGTTTGACGGTCACATTCGACAATCTGTTCTCTAACCAATAGTCCACACTAATGCCCCAGTGACATAACCACTACGTCATCTAAATTCATATCATCTCATGATATCCTTTTCGGAAGAATTCAGTGTGCCTACTATGCAGTATTATTGTTTGGATATACCGCTTCCATAGGGAACAAGTTCGATAATTTTATCTACCTTTTAAATGAATTATCTAGACATTCATATGCGTACTTTATTTAAATGCATGACTGAATAAAGGAAACAGTTTACACATATAAATAAAGAACTCTTTCTTTTATTAAATTTTTATTTCATTGATTACATAATAATATGTCTCTGAAACCGACAACACAAATGGTTTTTAAGGCTTACACTAATAAATAAATAAATTCAAGAGTTACATCTTGTTAGTTGAAGGCATTCGGCCAATTTAAATAAAATAAGCAAGTGTTACTCTTATTTTCTTAAGTCACATTTTGGCCCTTTTGAGAGAGCAAACAAAAGTTGTTCAAAATCTGGGCTTGCTAAAAATTAAATTAAATGCTATAATTCTAACTCCGCAATCCTACCAGATTTTACGAACTAGAATTAATCAATGAGAATGCTTCCGTGTGAGCTCCGGTACAAATTTTATACCGAATCGCTTCAAGGGTATGATTTCGATTGTCTTACTATATTTAATACAACTGAGTGTGCTAGTTGATTAAATTATTATTCCACTGCGTTAATTACTTGTTGGACATGCCTTTAAAATTGATCAACTTATAGACAATTCATATGCATGCACACCTACATAAGCACAAGCATGCTCTCTACAAGAACTTGCGTAATCTCATCAGAATTAACTTGTCTAAGATTCGTATTAACATATTATTGTATAAACCTCTTCTATTAACTCCAAGTAAAACTGTACTTCTTGAATACTTTGGATTGTCAACAGTATAGCACTTGTTCCCATTGTGGGCACCGATATTTTTGTAGTGACATTATACTGCTCAGAATTCACTCCAATTCTATAGTACACTAAGTTCTAAAGTTGATCATAAGTCACATCACTAGGAATTGTCATAGCAACCCTTTGGTACCCAGCATATCTCTCTTTTCTATTACTAAAACTCTCTCATCTTCCCCCAAAGCATACCAAAAGTGGCTCAGTCCCTATTGTATCTATATTAAAGAAAAAAAATTAAAATTATTAATAAATATTTTTTAAAAAGTGCTAAGTTTTTGGGCAATAGAAACCTATCACGCCAGTTACACAACACGATAGCAATAAGTTCAATCAGTGTGATATGTTTCTAGGTTTTATTTTAATTGCGCATCAGTTACACAATATATCTCATTTACACACAAATTTGTTTACAACAAGTAAATATATATATTTTTATCTAACTATTTCAAATTTATTTTCAATTTAAAAACTACATGTCCCAAGATTACATTACAACATAAATTATAAATGTATTTTCATTTTACCATTTTGTTTATTTGGGCAATTAATTTTGGTGATTGCTTCATTCAAAAGAGAACATTTGTGCTTTTTTTTATATAAATAAGAATGAAAAACTAGATAGATTGAGTGTGTTTTGTTTTGAATGGTGAACTAATATATATGAAGAGATTATCTTCGTCCAAAAATAGTTTGTTTGGCAAAAAAAATTAAAAAGTTGAAATGGTGGCTAAAAAAGTTAAGACCCCCCCCCCCCCCCCCCCCCCCCCAAATTTTAGCTATTTACAAAAAAATTTCAAAAGTTTTCCAGAGCGAAAAATTAGAATACAAAAAAAATTAGATTCTCGAAAATTAATTAACTCGCCCACACAAGTAGTCCATTAATGAGAAATACAACATGGAAGATCTATGAATCTTAACAAGAACATTTATTGGAAATTCGTAACTAAGATATAATTTTTGATACTTTTTTGTTGCTAAATTAAAATAGGCATAATAAAAATCAAAAATTTCCTACAACTAGTATTAGAGCCTGGTTCATGTCTATTTGAATTTAACGATTGTAAATTTTCATTTTTATTTTCTAGATGAGTAGGCACATATTTATGGATAATATTTTATTTATTCATGTGATGAATGGTTGTATGAATTTTGGTGTTAGTCTTTAATTGTACAGTCATTTGGATTTAGATTGATTATATCAATTTTTGTAAGCCATAAAGGGCATAGAATTTTTTGTATTTTTATTATAAAAAATTTGGGAGCACAACACAAGGCAGTAGTTTTTGGTCACCTGGATGGATGAGGGGCAACTCTTTTGATTAGAGTTTAGGTTAAACATAAATTTTTTAAAAGGAAAATACGTACTCTTTAAAAGGAAGTTTTAAGACTTTCTTTTTACATATGTATGCTTCTATAAATTTTTTGGATTAGAAAAAAAAATTGAGAGAAAATTAGAATACGAAAAGAATTAGATCCTCCGTAATTAATTAACTTGTCCACAAAGCAATTCATTAATAGGAGATATAACGTGAAAAATCTGTAAGTTTTGACAAAAAATGTTTATTAAAAATTCACAATTAAAATAAAAATTTTAATATTTTTTTATTGCTAAATGAGCAATTTATAAAGCACATGATGTAAATGTGCAAGTAAGCGAAGAGAAAGAAGCATATAGAAAACAATGTCAAAGAAAACACTCAGTGCAAAGGAGATCATAAGAAGCAAATTTAAAGTAGCCCTTGTAACTGTTAATCTGATCTAACCATGATCTGGAAAAAAGAAAAAGTTGTAACATTTACAAAAACAAAAAGGTCAAAATCTAACACAATATTCATGTACCTTTTTTCTGTAATTTCTTAAAAAGAAACTATTAAATAACATCACACTTTCTTTGTAAAAATAGCAAATTAAGTTATTTTTAAACAAATTTCTCAATTTAACTATTTTTTAAGAAAAAATTGTTACTTTAGACTTTGTCTTTTTATTAGATTATTAATTAAGTTCTTAATATTTCAAAAATTAAGGGTGAGCAAAATTCGGTTTCAATTCGGTTCGGTCCCGAATTAAACCAAAACTAAACTGATCGGTTTCATATAAATGAACCTAATCGAATCAAATATAAGAAACCGAATCAAACATAAGAAACCGAATCAAATTAAACCAGTTCAGTTTAGTTTAGTTTTTAGTTTTTTCAAAATTTTAAGTCTATTTTAACAATAATTTCTTTCGATTTGAACTGAACCAAATTAAAACCAAACCGATTGATCCCAAATAAATAGAACTAATCAAAAATCAAACCGAACCAAAAATTTTATATTCAGTTCGGTTTGTCTTTCAATTCAATTGAACTGATGCCTACCCCCATAAAAATATTATCAATTACATTCTTTAAAGATGAAAACGATCATGTTTTTAGAATTAAACGATAGTAAAAAGTAGAAAAATGACATAATTCAATATTTTTAAAAAACTAAGAACTTAATGAATAATTCAACAAAAATATATTGAGTAAATTGTTAATTTCTCTTTTCTTAATTATTTTAGTATTGTTAATAAAATCTTGTTCAATCGAATCTTAATCACCATAATTATTATCATTCTTATTAAAATAAGTATATATGTCAAGATCTTATTAGATAGACACTAGGATAACAAAATAAATGTATATGTTAAGATTTTATTAACAATCATGTTGGGCCCATTACCCAATCGGTCAATCAGCCCACACCCACTGCTATTTGTTTTAAGTGCAGCCCATATTAGAAGAGGGTCCAAATTCATGAAATAAAGGGTGTCAACCTTGATCTCAGACCTAATGCACTAGGTAACTTGACTCGTCGACTCATGGACCTTGTAAATGAGTCATGTAGGTTGTGACGATGCAAGAACAAATTAAATTTATTATTCTATTCAAATTTGGATTAATTAATTATTATTTTGCATAAAGAATACTTTTTCATAAGTGGATGAATCTCACTTAAATCCTTCTCTTTGATTGATGACTTGTTAACAATTTAAACTCTTATTAACTTGGATTAATTAAATGTTGTTGCTCGCACATACTTTAAAAAAGATTAGAATTCATATACTATAAATAAAGTTGATTTTTTCAGTGTTCATCATTCAATATTCAATATTCAATATTCAATACTCATTATTCAGTATTGTTTATTGAGAGTTCATCACAACCTATTTATCTTTGCAACACTCTTACATATACAACACTTTTTTCTTCAAACAAAAACTGACTTGAGCATTAGAGTATTTTTTTTTCTTGTAGGTGAACAAGGTGCTTTGTAATTCTAAGGAGTTATGAAGGGTAAGACAATAATTAATGTGGAGGTTCCAAACTTGAAAACTTCAATGGCGCTGTCTATAAAAAAGTTATGAACAAAAAACAGACTTTTCTAGCACTAAGATCATTAGAAACTAAATATGACAAACCACAAGAACCCTCGTAACTCAAACCTTCTAGATAACTTACACAATGGGGTCCAAGCAAATACAAAACAAGATTTAGCAGACATTGTAACCAAGATTATAAAACAGCTCAAAGAGACTAAGAAGAAAATCGTGAGTTAAGAAATAGATTAATAGTCGTAGAGGGATACAAATATTTAGAAGACAACCTTGAAGAAATCCCACCCCGAAAGGATGGGCAGAAGCAAAATTAGTGAAAAAAATATATTGAGAATAGAGGAAGGAAGAAAATAAGTTATAAAGATGACAAGGAAGATGGATGGACACCAAGATATAAAAGTATTGATCATGAATGAGGTTAGTGAATTGTACGAGAAGTCTGGGAAGGATGGAACCACTGAAGACAAAGTGGACTTATTACTGCGGTCAAGAGTTTCTCAACCTCGACTGCGATAGCTTCATTTCTTTCTTGATTAAAACTTATTCTCTTCTATTTGACTGGCTTAAAAGATGAATGGACAGCCAATGTGAGTGATATAAGGGTGTGGTCTATTCTTGGCATGTCTTTATACAACAAGGCGAAGATGTCCAAGAACTCCTAGACTAGTGAACTCAGTTCTTCTTTTAATTTTGGCTCTAACTACGAATCTAATTTTACTATCTTCTCGAGAGACTCTAGTCAAATATGTAGTAAAAGTGAGTCTCCTAATGGCTTTAGGGATTTGATTAGTTTTCTTCTTTGGGATTCATTATAAAGATGTAAAAATTTCTTTTAGATGAGTTCACATAGCAGCTCCTTACTACTTTTTAATCTCCACTAATAACCTCTACTCTATCTCCAGTAGGAAACTTAAGTTTTAAATAGTGAATTAACATGGCAACATTCAAGCTTCTCATAAAGGGTCATCCTATCATAACCCGATAAGGCAATGCCTAATCGACCACCAAAACGTTTACCATTATGGGTTTTGTATAAGGCTTCTCTCCCATAAGATTAGCAAACTTATGACTCTTAGTGACATGATGTAGTTGTCCCCAAATCCGTATAAAAGGATCTGTGTTCATTCAATCTTCAAATCTTTAATATCAAGCTCTCTTAGTGTGTCTTTGAATATTATGTACACCTAGCTTTTTGTATTGACGAGTACTTGATTTACTTTTATCCCAACTATTTGTATAGTTATAACTTGTGCACCATTATAGGGGTAACGGACTCCTCACTAATGAGTACCGAGTTTTTAGTGGCTGGAGTGTTGCACATTACTTGATGTCTCACTAGTGAGTACTGAGAGTAATTTTTAGTTTTTCTATTTGAATCTCCAGCCAATGTAGAACCCATAAAAATAATCATGATTGTTTCTTTTAGATGAGAGTTCACGGATTCGAAGTTTTCTTAAGATTTCTTCAGTTCTAAATCGACCTTAAGTTCTGTTACGTACTCATTCTTCATTAGTTGATCCACTTAGAATCTTAAAAATGTGCATCTATTGGTAATATGGTCGTGGTCCTGATGGTATTCATACTTTTTATCCTTATTTCTTTGTTTTAGTGGTACTGTAAGGGGCTTCGGCTCTCAAACAGACCTTACTCTTTGATAGCTTTGAACACTACAGCTAATAGGACGGTCATAAAGATGTATCTCTCTTTCTGTACCTTTGCCACGCTAAAGGAAGTCCTCCTCATCTGATCTCCTTTATGTACTCCTTGAGGGGCCCCTTCAAGGATACTTCGTTACTCTTAGTAGGGTTCTATCTCTTTAGTTTTGTGTCATCCTCTTTTCGATGGATATTTTATACTTGTATTTTTGCATCGTTCCTTGTTCATCTGCTTTGAATATTTTCTTTGTTGTCTTTTCTTATTCAAGTTTTATATATCAATGAGCTTGTTCATACGTGACCATATAGATGGTAGATGGATTTTCGAGTAGAAAATACTAAAATCAGCTCAACTTTAATCTTATTTTTAGAGCTTTGAGTGCAATTAGCATATTAAATACTCCAAGCTAAATTGCCTCCTGGTAAAACCATCCTATAAAGGTCCTTAATCTTTCAGTCTGATATTGTTTGAATCTTTGTAGCTATTAAAGGTCTTTAACTTTCTCGAAAGCTCTTTGGAAGTGTTGGATAAAAATTTTGGTCAACTTGCAAAAGGAGAAAATACTCTTCTGTCTCATGCTTTGGTACTAAATGAGGGCTTGTTCATCTAGATTCATATGGAATAAAGGCATATTTATTTTTGCTTAAGCCTAGTGATTGATAATAGATCAGTTACCTGATCGACATAGTGATATGGTTCTAACGTGCCCTTAAAAATTAGTAGACTTGGTAGCTTAAATCCCACTGATAGTTCCATGTCTCTGAACTTTTCAATGAGAGAGGACCTTCTCTCCCACTCAGTTGTTTTTGGGAGAGGAAGCTCCTCTCTTCCTTCATTCAAATGGATTTGGTGCAACCGTTCCTCTAGAATCTGAACTTTCTCTACCAATGGGTCTTTAGGTCAGGGTGCCAAGCTATACTGCTCACTGTAGTTGCAGTCCTTGATCTTGTTCAAAATTTTCCTTACATCCCCCTCAATTCTATTTTCTCTTTTCTTGTTCAATATTTCTCTAGTGTCTCCCTCAATTTTACTACCTTCTTTATGTTTGTCTAAAATTTCTCTAGCATCTCTTTTGATTTTGTTTTATTCTCTACACTTATTTAACATTTCTCTGGCATCTTGTACATTTTCATTCTCTTTTTTAAGCCCATTCAGTATTCTTCGGGCATCATTCTTGTCCAAGTTATTTCAATCTGCGTAGGCGCGTTTAAAAGATCCGAGTTGCTAATTATTTTTTGGACAGGAGTATGGTCATGATCTCCTCGGCACGACCTCCTACTTAGTGGATGACTCTCTTCTATAGAGGACTCTGCTAGAAACTTATTTCCCCTTTGTTTCCTAGTACAATGATAAGGATGTTTACTTCCTCCTGGAAGGTTACTTCTTGAATTTAGAGAATTGTATTGTGATCCGGTTATCTGCTGGGATTCTTGTTGTCTTTTCACAAGTTTTTGCACTTTTTTAGAACTTTAATCATCAAATTCTTTAATTCATCCCCATCTTGTTATGACTTTCTTAGTTCTTCCTATAGTGCCTCTGGTCAGGCTAGCGATTCTCCATCTTAGTACGATGCTTTGCTATTTCATACTTCTACGAATCTGTCTGAATTTTGTGATTTAAATTTCCATCAACCTGTAGGGTTTGTCCACTATTTCAAGCAGTCATAGAGTGAGTAGTGATACTTTGAGCGTTCATTCTTCATATTTTCTATCTTATTATATAACTTTTTATTTGCTTCTCACAAACAATACCAAACTATTAACCTAAAAATTTGGTCAACTCTCGAATCAACGAGTCAAATTTATTTTTTTTTTTAAAAAAACTTAGCTAGATCGTAAGGAGAACCAAAACTGGCATATACTAATCTGCTATAAGGGTACTAAGCCTGCTGAGAATTCTACAACCAAAAATAAATGAGTCCACGTCGAATGAGGTACTCCAATGCTTAAGTCAACAATGATCCAGAAAAAAGAAATAAGAGAAAATGGGAGCAAAAATAGTGGATAGCTAATAATAAACTGAGAGTTTTGATAAGGTTTTCAAACAAAAAAAGGGCTAAGAGCCTTTAGAGTATGATCATGATGCTAGTGGATGTTAAGAACATTAATCTGTCTACCCTTATTCAATAAAATTGAACCTTATTTATAGGATTGTGATAAAGGTTTAACACATAATCTTACACCATCCCCCTTACATATGGCTAGGGTAGAGTCATAATAAGGCTGGAAGTTCTTAAGACTTTTTCATCGTAGATTCTTATATTAGAGTTCTGACCAAATAAAGTTATATATTTCTTACTCATATAAAACTTGTATTGAGATTATAGGAGTTATTCATTATAGAATATGTATCTTATCTATGATTCTTGATAATTGAGCCCTTTCTGAAAATATTTGAGCACGACTAGAATGGTCGGATCACAACCAAAGTAGTTGGTCAAATTGATGAGTGTACCCAATGATTGAAGACAATGTTGGCGAGATGAGGATTACATGCCAGCCCAATGACACCCGTATACCCTTGTATCTATTGAGCCCGTGCCTATGAGTCTAGCCTTGTGAGCTCTAGCAAATGGGCTGGGATGTATAGTGGGCCTTTTGGGCCAAAATCCTAGAGAACAAAATTGTTAAGGAAAATGTCGGGCATCTGTATCATTCAATTAATGTATAATAAACATGCCCTATCGCAAAAACACAGATATCTGTTAGCCTCTCCCACTTACCTCGTAATATTAGTTCATTCTCCATTTCTCCTCGTCTATTAGCATACTGGTTGGCATATTTTGGTTAAAATGGCTATGAATCACTTGTACATTAGTTCTCAATCTCACTCTGATACCAATTTCATATGGGCTGATATCTCGGTTAATATAGATAGCAAGAGGTTGCAACAAAGTATTGCTTCCCAAAGTAAGCAATCAAAGTCTCCATATCAATTAATCGAAGTAACTTTCATAAGTCGGAGCAGGTCCTCCGATGTGCAAGCTTTTTGAATTTTTTTGGTTTACAGCTGCTTTTCAAGATCTTTGGCATGAAATTCCTTTGATATCAGTAAGTGCCAAGCCCGACTTGGTTTGAACTATGAACGCCTTCAATGGACGATCAGTTTTAGTTATAGGCTAAAAATATCTCAAAAGATTCTCAACTCTCCAGGAAGCTCTTCTCTCGTAGCTGCAGAAATTTCCTTGTGAAACTCGAGATTCTCCTATAATTTCATTATCCTAAAATATAGGATCCATTCCTGGCCTTTTTACAACTTTTTTTCCCTTTAAGAAGCAACTCTGTAGAGAGAGTTTCAGAAAATACTTTTAACATATATTTGGTCCAAATGGCTATGAACGACATCCACATTAGTTCTCGCTGTGTTTGCAGGTTTGCATATAATAATTAACATTAAACATTATTCATTTTCTCGTATATCAGTGATCCCATCTTCTAAAACGATTTACCCTTTTCAGCTCATGCCATATTGAAATATATGGTTTGTACATATCATATATATGCTTTGACAGTCAACAGTCCGTCGTCTTTAATGACCTAAGCCTGCAGACTCGCACAATGAAATGGGCTAACTTCTTAATCAGAAAACAAAGGGAGCTATGGGTTCAAAAAAAAAAAATTTAACATCATTATCCCTTTAATTCTTTCTCTTTCGGGAAACAAGATAATACATTTTATGACCAAAACTTCCAAATATTATGTCAAGACCAAAATGCTGCTTATCTTCACACGACGACTGTTACATTGTACAAAGCAGAAATGACAACTACATGAAGCAACACCTCTATAATACAAGGATGCCCAGAGACTTTTAATTATATATAATATATATATATATCTCACCATCACATATAAGAACCTCAAGTCCTCTCCAAAATAAGCGACTGAAAAAAAAAATTATGCCTAACAACGAGGAATAAAAAATATATAAAACTAATGAGAAAAATACCGATCACTACCAACCCATGCAAAGAAACAATCAACTTCTACCTGCATGTGGCTCAATTTACAAGAGGTGGACAGTCCAAACTGCAATTTGTTTTTTGCACATCAACCAAAGGAATCCTTCCCTCTGCTTGTAATCTGGTTCTCGAAGTTATTATCTCATTTCAAGGCCTACCATATGTGGCGATGTGGCGAAAACCAAAATTTTAGAAAGCCTTCAAATGTTATGAGGAACGTGCAATATTCGAGAATTCCCATATATGGCATCATGCTCTATACAGAACACCAGAAACTCAAGGTGGTAGCATGAGCCTGGAATGAATATGTAGAAGCAATTGTATGGACACAGATTACTATATCCAAGCAAGAGAGCCCCGATCATTTGGTACTTGAGGACGCCCACGAGTTGGTGTCGGAGGTCTGTTAGCATTTAGCTCCTGATCTCATAGAAACCAATAAACAAATAAATGAGAATTTTATAAAAATATGTACCAAGTAAAATTTCACTCTATAATTCAGATGGATGTGTTCTGTAAGGCAGTAGCACCTGCATCCAAGTATCTTCTATATGTCGTTCTGGTGATGCTTCTGGCGATGAAATTGCTGGTGGTAAAGGATGAATAAGTTTTGGAACCACCACAAGATCTCTACCCAAAACTAAGATTGCCCCGGCATTATTTGCTGTACCTGTACAATCAAATGATAATAAAGCTTCAAAAGGCTCAACATTTATGGCATTTGGGAACTGCATTAATAACTAATTGGGGCGGGTGATATACCGCAGTAGTTGGTAGCTGAGAAAAGAGTAATTAAATGTCCCTGGGCAAAACGCTCAAAACCATCCATCACACATTCATGTGCACGTACAATTAACTGAAGATCATTGTTGTTGCAAAATTCCATGACGCGATCAGGCTGCAGCAACAAAGTTTCTTAAATAAGCATAACAAGCAATACCAAACTGAAAATTCTTACAAAGTGTTAATTTCTTTCTGTGATAGATTAGCACATTGCAAATCCTTGACACGAAAAAATATCGTACAACAAAATAGGAAGAGCATTCTCTATCTGACAGTCAATTTTAAATTACATTTTCAAAAGGAAAACAAATTCTAAGAAATGCAACATATTTCAAGCATACTGAAACGTGATGCAGCATCTCCTAGATGAGAAATTTCCTTCAGACTTCAAAAATAAATAACCAAATAAATAAAAAATTACTGAGCTGTTGGTTAACCAGTCATGCTAGCTAGTACTGATTTTCTATATGTAAATCCACCTACAGGCTAGACCTATGACAGCTAGACCTCTAACCATCCACCACAGATTTACACAAGATAAAGAAGAAAAAAATCATTTGATCAACAACAATAAAGAGGACGAATAAGTGGTATCCCCCAATGTTTTGGCCTACCTCCAATTGTTCAATGATTACTAGACTCAAATTTCATAAATTATGTTTTTATGAACTAGGGAAGGTTCACAAAATATGATGAATGGAAAGGCTTGAAACTATACTCTATTGATTTGGAAAAGTTAATCCACACAGTGAGCACCTGAATGAATCATATGGCACAACAAGCAAGTCTGCTAAAGCATTAGATTCTAATTAACCATTACAAACTCATGTCCACTATTAATTTAACAACACCCTAATATACCACATTCTGAAACATCAGAATATCAACCAGCATTGGCAGTTTGGCACTCAAACTCTTAATCACATAAACTAGTAAAATGAGTGTTATCATCTTCTAAAACATTTTCATTGACAATCTCTAAATTGTATGACCTGTTCAAAATTTCTAACACATGGAATGCCAACAACAAATGAAAGACATTCCTTTTTCAACCTCAATGCATCTGATGTTATTAGCATCAGAAATCTTTAGCAATCTGTGTCACAAAAAAAGTTACCCTAAAATTAAGCATCCAATAGCACTTATACAGATATTTAATTGTCTCAACTTGAAACACATTATGGCAAAAAAAAAATTTGAAAATACTCACCCCAAAAGTAACCAATCCCGGACCTCTAGCATTTGGCCGCAATCCTTCCACACTATCATTTTCCGTTGGGTCAGACCTAAGGGAAATTCAGATTAGAATGTCGGTGAAAAATCAAAAAGAGTACATGGACATTATGAAAGTACCAAAATGAAAAGCTATATACATGTACTGACCATAGTAAATCCATAAGCACAATGGAGCCTGCTTCCATTGTAATTGGACGCTGAAGATTCTCTATCTGTTCTACATGATTTATTGACCGACCAATACCACCATGCATACAGATGATTTTCTTTTCAATCAGAGCTGCCAAGGGAAGCCAATTGAACAAACGGTTTATCCTATGCCATGCCCAAATTCCATCTCTCTCACCCTGTTTGGCAAGCCATTAGGTTGGCATCAATAGCATTTGAAACAAACAAAAGTGAACAGAAAATTTTCATCTACATAAATAAGATACCATTCGTTCAATGCACTCAATTCGAAAACCAAAAAGGGCATTGATATCTGCAGCTTCATGGTTCCCACGGATTAAATGAACATTGTTGAGATATTCAACCTGCAAGATTGATATCATAATAAAACAATGCACCAATCTACAGAAAGTAAACATCAGGGAAATCACAGATGTTGGACAATACCAAGCCAACGGCAAAGTACCTTCAAAGCTAGAAGAAGCGCGATGGTCTCCAGGCTGTGTTGACCCCGATCAACATAATCTCCTAAGAAGAGATAGTCGATGTATCTGATAGGCATTCACACAAAATTTTCATCATGGAAACTTTCCAAGGATACTTGAATGCATAATCAATGAACATGGTGTTTGAGTTGGGGTAGATCTCTTAGGGTGTACAAAAGTTTCTAAGTTTGAACCCCACACAAATTTGGGTTAGAGAAGGATTTGGTTTACATTTATAAACTATTTAAAAAAAAACAAATGTGACAATGATTTGAAGGAAAGGAACCATCACCACACATGACCAAATTAACGAATGGTTCCTTTTTTATTTTCTTCTTTGAGAAAAAAGAAAGAAAGAAACAGGAAAATTATCAGTAAAACAAAGAGAGCAAATGAACAAGAGGTTCACTAGACACCAACACAGCCCTTCTGTGAGATATCAAAAAAGGCTGAACATCATTTCTCCAAAACCCATTCACAATCCAGAGCACTGTGAATGGACGATTGATAAGCCACGTATATTTTCAAAATCAACACTTCAATTCTATATTATCCATGAACTAGTCTCAACCATAACCAAACTTCCAAGTCACATAGACTTGATTACCCATTTTTAGCAGACAATATGTTCAATCATGTGTACTCATCAGAAACGCATACTTATGAAGAAACTTTTAACTTGAAGAGGAAACCATATCAAAGATAAGGGTTGGCAAAAACTTACGCAATGTCCCCAGCTGTTGAAGGTGCACCATACTCGTCAAAAAGACGCATGAGATCCCCAAATTGCCCATGCAGATCACCAAATATCTTGATAGGTGCCTTAAGCTGTAAGACACTTGGTTCACTAGCAAATATTCGTTCAGCACTATCACAAAGATCTGCTATTTCATTGCAGTCTAAGAAAAATTGCCGGCGGACAGGAGGCTTCCACCCTCGAGGCTTCAAAAGATGTGCTATAACCTGAAATAAAAGGGGAAAAGAAAACACTCAAATCAAAAATGCAACAATAAGTACGAAGAAGAGCTTATTTCTACGTAATATGATTCCCGCAAAGTTAAGAAAAAAAAGCTTCAACCCATATATAAGGGAGCTGTATGCCATTTAATATTTCTTCACCTCTTACAACTAAAAAAGCATCCAAAATATCAAAAAATAGATTAATAGAAGAAAAAAACAGAATCTAATATCCAAGGCACCGATGTTGCAAGGAAGACCATTTTCTCGAGTCTGAACAGCCATTATTGCTGACCTATATAATACATATGCAATGTGGACATTTCTAGTCAGGTGAACACCTATCCAGGAACAACATAACACAGATGCGAAACCAGGACAGTTGCTGACCATCCAATAAATAGTTAGTCACCCATTGCTGTCCAATAAAGGAGCAGTGAAACAAGGACTTAAATTGTTGGATAAAATTTCTATGCTCACATTTTAGCAAATATTTTGAAAAGAGTGAAATGTTAGTCCAATAAGATCAGGAGTAAAATGCCTAGATGTTAGTGCAATAACATCTATGTAAAGTTAAAGAACTACTTTTCACCACAAGGTACTTTTAGAAATTCAGGAGATTTCAGCAAACCTAGAGCTATCCTTCTGTCACAACATTTGAAGCAGATGAATTAAAACACCTAGATACATGTTGTACCCAAGAGAAAAGACAAGGTCCACATAACATAAACAAATATGGTAACATACAGTATAGTGTATCTTCATAAACAATATTCTAGTAGCAGAGGTACTACTAAAAAAGAATTTATACAAGGAATGAAAGAATCAAATTGCTTAGCTGAAAAAATTTTAATATAAAAAGCATGATCCTACTTAATAATTCATCTATTCAACACCATACAAAAGCATCTACCTACTTTCAAAACCATGATACTTGATATTTTAGAGGAATCTAAAGGGACTTTCAAGAGTTCTCACAGTAACAAGGCAAAAATAAATATATAAAAATAAAATTTTGAACTTGACGTTAAGCTAAACATGCAAGGTTTCGCATGGAGGAAAACTCAGTCAGGTAACTTCAATTACTCGCATAGACAACAATGCAAGAGTTTAAATACTATTTTTGGACCATTACCCTCGTAGCTTAAGCTTTCAGGTCAAGCAATAAGTTAACATGGTATCAGTGCTTGTTTGACCAAGTAATCTTGTGTCCGAATCTTCTCATTATAAATTAAGCAAATTTTAATAAGTTGTGTTTGTGTCTCTTATTAAGTTTGCAGCAACGGTGTTTGGTTCACATGCTAGTGCACAAGAGGGAGTGTTGAAGTTAATTACAATAGTTGGGTCCTTACAAAAACGGACTAGATTTCCACATAGAAAACGAGAAGACAAAAGATCATTACCCATTATAATTGAAAGAAGATTCAGAAAACCTATTTGTGAGAAGCAAGTATATCCAACATTTCCTTAACCAAAAGCAAACAACGCAAAATTATCTCAAAACCCCGTCACAATTTAAATGCATAAACACGAATGAAACTGAAGCCAAAGCAAAGCATAAAGACAACTCTCTCCCGTAGGCCAACTAAGCTTTCTTCTCTATCTTCAAAAATAGTTGGGCCCTCACCTAATAGCCTAAGATTTTGGGTTAAGTGTTAATTTTTATTATGTATAAAACCTTTATTTTCCACAAATGGCTTTTACCAGCTTCCGAAACTAATGTAAGTTTCCAAATTAGATCTCGAATGAGACCCCAGTTTGCTTAGTGAAATCTGAAGTTTCCAGTCTCTAGAATCCAAGGTTCAAAATTAACATGATTCCAACAGGACAACAAAGGGTTCTTAACATTCGGAAAGGAGTCCATATTAAAGATGAGTAGGTCATAAATTAATAAATGAAGAAATTGCCAGTCAGTTATCTCCTTTCATTTTAATAAATGTGCACGCTCTCCCAAAAGTCAGCTCCCCAGAGTTTCTTGTAACAGCAAGAAACTCTGGGGGTCTCTCTATAATTACTCAGAATTTTACCTTTTTTGGGACACTATTTATGGACATCTGGCGATCTAATAGCTTCCTTGCGGCAGATGCACTCTCTGGAGTTCCATAGCTAACCCTCCTGCCTTCATTTTCAAACTGATCAATGGAAAGCTGTCGGACCATGCCACCCAACGCTCCACCGGTCTCTGCAGCTACAACTACCTAAGAAAAAGCAAAAGAACATGTCAGACATGAGGTCACATGCAAATATTGTGTCGATAACATTCGACATGATAGTAAGAATCTTATACTTACTGCTCTGTGATGCAACCGGACTCCAGCTGGAGCAATGCTATTGGAACCTGCAGAATCAGGTTTAATCATCTGTTTCCCACTAGGGGTGGCCTCTGACCCACGATCTCGATCAGGTAGTTCAACCTCTCCATTGACTTGCCGTGCTTTAACAGCAGCTAATGTTGCACTTATAGCTTCAGCTTCTTCAGCTGATGCTTGAACCAAAGACTCAACACCCTTGCTTATTCTCCTGCAATCCAAACAAAAAAATCTTTGAATGATGAAGCCTACATTTATCTCAAGCATGACACATGCAGTAGCTGGCTCACCTGGATCCTTGGAGCATGGCATTTTCCGTGCTTATATCAGTATACATGTCACCATTAATAGGGGGAGCAACTGGATTTCCCAGTACAACTGCACCATCAGGAGCTGCTTCAGGCATTCCTTGTCTTGTTCTATCATCACCAAATCCATATCTACCGGGTAGCCGCCCAGGTTGTACATTTGACGCAGCAGCCGCTGCTGCAGCATGTGAAGCTGCACTTGTTGTTTCCGCAGCAGCGAGATCTTCAGCAACAAGAAGGTCATCAAGCAACACCCCTAAAGCACAAGCATAACACATTACCCCGCAATCACATCAAGGATAATACTACATCATCATGTTATCAACTTATAGTTTCCAAGTTTCACTTCAATTTGATTGCTTGTCACTTTCAAGACCAATGCTAGGAGGGAAAAAAATCAGAAGAAATAACCTAGAGTGAAGGTAATTGGTCATCATCTCCTGGACCAATCTTCAATCAAATTAAGTTGTACTTTGCCTAGTCGTTCCTCTCTTTCCAAGTTTCTCAAGGAATTTCACAAAGTCCAGGTGTGTTTTATAAGTGTCAAATCTCAAGGCACACAAGCACACTTTGTTCCATGACACTAGCCCATTAAAAGCCGTATCTTAAATTGGGGATAAGAAGTCAAATATACTCATGGATCCTAGCAGAATATTATCCAACCTTTTCGAATGCAATTCAATGTCTTTTCAAACATCAACTTGATCAAATAATTACAGATTTTTTTCAATCAATACACAAAATCAAATGCTTCACTTGATACTAATCTAACTTGTCATCAGTAGTGGATTCGTCCAACTTTCTGGAAATTGCCTATTTCTTCCTAGTCTGCATATTCCCTCTTGGACTAATGCGCCAAAACACGAAATGTACAACTTGAAGATTTATCAAATCAATGTTACAATATGTTATGACATATCAATCATAACCACATGCATTGCATGTATTCAAGCCAAGAAACCAGAAGACATCCACAATGCAAGACTTTGCAGTGGGAAAAAAATGTAAATAGGTAATAATAGAGCATTGAACAATGAGGATAAATATTTGGTAGTTAAGAATTTATAATGGATGTAGGAGAAACTGGAAAGAATTACAGAAAAATACAAGAGTTGAATTTACAGCTTACCGCCCCGTAAACCACCATAAATAAATATCAGGTCACCAATGGCTGCAGCGGCATGTCTGCAACGCCTTGTCAGCTCAACTGCAGCATCTCCACCAGCTGCATCAGCACTATATCTGCCTGTGCGAGGACTAGTAACAACAGATTTTGTATCACACCAAACTCCTGCTGCCGTATCCAACACTGTAAACAGGAAAAATTGGAGAGACTAGTAAGATTTCTAAAAGTGGAGCAATCTATAAAACATACATTCCTGGGCAAAAACAATGGTAATGAAAATTAAAATCACCATAGCAACAACATCAATACTAGAATTTCTAGTCTCTAACTCTGTAGGTAAGCTTAACAGGCATCCATCATTTTAAACAAATACACCATGGCTTGTATTTGTTTCAAACACCAGCGTAGAAATAAAGCTAAAACAATTCAAATAATTACAACTTCAAGCTTAAAATGGAGAATAAGGATTAAGAAAATACCATACCGGAGATCATTATCTTTAGCAGTAATGCTAGGCATCCCAAATTATATCCCAAAAAGTGATGTGTCAAGCAAACATTGGGTGTAATAAATGATTTTGGAATTTACACTATTTCATCACCCAATATTTGCTTGACACATCACTTTTTGGGATGCCTAGCATTACTCTTATCTTTAGTTTCCCCAAAAGGAAAGACTACATCTTAACCTAACAGTAACAAGCTAAATATAATATGTTTTCAAGAATGCCCAGTGTCACAGGTTAGGCGCTTGCCATTGACTCAAAAGACTAGTTTATTAGGTAACGCTACTTACTATCCTATATACACCCAAGACCTACTCAATTTCTATCAAATGTGAGACGTGACACTAGTGAGAACTAAATAATAGATAATATTACCAATGACACAATGATTACTGCAATCTTAGCATGCAAAGAGAGGGAGGAAAAAGGAAGGTACAACAACAACCATCCTATCAACGTTGAATATAAAAGAAAGGGCTCAAGAACTAGAGGTATTGTATCTAATAGTTTGAGTTAGAAGCCACCTTGCAAGGAAAATAACAAGCTAACATCTCGTTTGAACAAAATCATTTATAGAAGACAAGGTCAAGCCATGGATAACCACTCAATGCCCAGATAAGAAATTTTGTTCAAACAAGAAGGTTAAAATTCCATGAGATTTGAAGCCTAGGCTCATCAACGCTTCCTAGCATAAACACTTAGTAACATATTGAAAAATATATTTATCATCCAAACCCTACAAAGAAGAATTCGCAAATCTATATATATGCATGCAAACACTTCCATTAAATGGGGGAAAAAAATCTAGGAGATTCTAGCCAGTAGTGGATTTTTATTAAGGAATATAAGATGCAGCTATTAATGGTGACACCTAAAGGGACATAGTGAGAAGCCTAAACGTTTTTTAACTTATTCTTCCATGACCTTCTTTTTAATTAATAAAAGAGTATAATGCTTCCACATCTTTAATGTTCACATATTTTATTCCATAATAATCCTATAACACCACATCATTACTTGAATTTAACACCTTAAAATTTACCTTTAGAAACCATACC
This sequence comes from Ailanthus altissimus, assembly GCA_946807835.1. Classification (NCBI taxonomy): domain Eukaryota; kingdom Viridiplantae; phylum Streptophyta; class Magnoliopsida; order Sapindales; family Simaroubaceae; genus Ailanthus; species Ailanthus altissimus. Next base: position 16,712,929 of record OX327700.1, on the reverse strand, counting down.
CATCACACCATCAATGTGACAACCTTATCAGAAAAATCAAAAATACTAAGACAACAAGTTTAATTCCCCAGTAATTCCATAAATACTATAACAGCTCAAACATACGTCTTTTTCAGCTGTTACTAGAAACCATACACCAGTTAGCAGTTTTTATAAGCGCTAAACTCTAATTTTAATCACAACTGATCTCTAACTATACCCAATAAGCAGCTAGACCTATATCTTTCAAAGTTCAGCAAAGAATAATTACACCCTAACACAGAACATATTACTACATTAACATATATACATGTATGCGGTATTTCTTACATGCACAGTGATATGAGAGGAAGGGAGGGAGCAGGGGCAGGAGATAAAAACTACATATGGAACCCGACAGTCACTTGTACGCCTTGTTACTTAAGAAACCTATGTGCAAAATCAAGTACCTGCAACACTGGATGAATCTTCAACCATACGTCCACCACCAAGTGCCCCCCCGGACACATGGAGCCGTGCATTAACAAAGACCTAGACAGGTAGTATGTACAAGTAATTAAGCTTTTAGAAAGAAAGAAAAAAAGTAAGAATCAAGTGCAAGAAAAATTTTGCGAAAGAAACAAGCAAAGGAAAACAAAAACCCACAGCTGCATGTTGATATCTTGGAGATGGTGAAACACCAGGTGCAATAGCCCATTCCCAACGACCATCCCTATGTTTAGCAAGCCCATATGCACTAGCCAAAGGCTGCAAAAAGCAGAGGAAGAACAAACATAAAAAAACAGAACCATCATTTAAATCTTGCATTGGAGAGAACAATAACAGCTACATAAATAGGAAATAAGAACTGCAGCAAACGGCTTAAGCAGACAGTGGCAGCGAAACTCATGATATTGGTTTGAAAAACAGAATGCATGGTCAAAAAGAAAGCAATATTTCTCACAAAATACAAAAAGCAATTTAAAATACAAAAGGAAAAAATATCAAGATTCACATAATAAGACATGTTAAGATATTTTCTAAGATTAACATTTTAACGAGGGCACATTTACATGCAAGCCGATAGCGCTCCTTAAATGTCAAGAGTGTCATTTAGATAAGTAGTCTTTTGATTACATTCCAGAATACAACTCTATCTACCACATCTTTACATCTCCAATACAATTAACATTGCCCCTGCATGGACAGTTTATTTTAACAAACAATACTTGTTCCAGTTCATTTAAACAATTGAGCTCTAAGTGATATTCCCAAAGGTACTATTAAAAAATTCAAAACTCCCAAGATAACCAACAATACACAGCCAAATTAATCTTTAAAAAACTTTGTTTTGGTTATCATTTATAAGGGGCATCTCATGATTGGACTCTATACAATTGCCGATGTCTTTACTCATGATTACCAATACAATTTACAATTTTAAGGAAAACAACAAATAAGGATCAAAGCTCACACGAAAATTCCAACACCAACTCATTCTTAACTTCACATTGTCAACTTTGTTCAAAACCAGATCTTAAACAGAAAGATGCATCATTACAAACAAGTTTATTGCCACAGTTTTCAACGTCTCCAAGAAAAATCCCCACCCAGATAATACTTCCAGTAAAGGGAATACTTTGCAGATTAGATGTTTCAACTCACCACACTGCTTGCATCCCTCCCTCCACAAAGCAGAAGAAGACCATCAGAACGGGCACTTGCGGTTGCATACCTAATCAAAGGTAAAAGGTAAGTTCAAGGCCCAACTTAATACATCCTGATAAATATGACAAGGAATAAACATAAACCAAAGTACTAAAATGCAATCAACCAAATTCTTTTTCTTGCATGCATACAACAAAGAATACTTAATCATTTAAGTTATTCTGTTGGCATGCATTGCAGGGGGGGGCAGAAAGAGAGAGAGATTTTACATGCATGGAGGTGGACCCTCGCCCTCAGGTTCTAACTTGCGCCATTCATAAGGCTTGGCAGCTGTGTCTAGGGCCCATACGTCAGCCAATGGCCGCTTTCCTGGAAAGCAAGCACCAAATTTATTTTTAAAACCCACTAAAAATCTCAAACTGAATAATGCTCAATGAACCTTAATCTTAACTAGTTAGAGATCACAACTTGTAGTTTTCTTTTTTCTTCTCCGATTTTATCTTTTTTTTCCTCTCTTTTGACAATGAATCTAATGCACATAAGATGTAGAGAGCAGATAATGAAACGGCTTACCATCATTCCCACCAATTGCCATGAGATACCGTTGCCCTACCAATGCCATCACATGTCCATAGCGTGGCCCAGGTCCAGGGCCTTGAACAACAACTCTAGAGGAAAATTAGCACCCACCTTAATAAAATCATAGAATAAAAAATAATAATAATGAAGCACATCCTTCAAGAGTCTAACCTATGCCATCGCGGTCGTTGCTGTGTGAGGTCAAGAACATGAAGATCCTCAGCAGATAAACCAGCTGGACCAATTCCACCCTGAGTTTAAATGGAAGATTCCAGTAAATACTTAATGATTAGTGTTAATGGGAAAAAGATATGAATATAACAACTTATCATATAGTGCAACGTGTGGTACCTGAATAACTACCATGGTTCCCACAGCTGTTGCAACATGTGCAGCCCTAGGTGTAGGGGGCTCCCCATAGGGAGTGATCCTGAAAAATTAAAGCAATTATCACCAAAAACTTATTCCAAGGAAGATGAGCACAAAAATAAATCATAAGCTAAGTAGAAAAACACTAGCACTGTCTTTAAGTAAAGCCACAGGCTGATTAGACAAAAGTTCCCTCATCTCAAACTTACCTAGACCATTTATTTGTTAACACATCATAACAGTGCACATCAGCAGTAGCACCTGCTAGCCCTGTAAATCAAGTAAAAGAGAATTTATGAGATATTAAAGCATGAAATAGAAAAACACCTATGCTCCACAGAAGAACCACCCCTTCAAGGAAGACAAAAAGATATTAGATTTACAAGTATTCTTATGTTATGCCATTTATTACAAACAGATAAACAGAGGAAAGAGCTTGATTTATTCTTACAAACACAGAAACCGACCAATTGAAACACGGAACTTGACTTAATAGGAATCATAAGTTTGAAGGATTTCCACGATAAATAATAAAAAATAAAAGAACACTATAATTCAAAGTTTCATTCTTATGTTATGCCATTTATTACACACAGATAACCAGAGGAAAGAGCTTGATTTATTCTTACAAACACAAAAACCGACCAATTGAAACACAGAACTTGACTTAATATGAACATAAGTTTGAAGGATTTACATGATAAAAAATAAAAGAACACTATAATTCAAAGTTTCAAAAAGAATTTCTTCAAATCACAAGTGTAATACACAATAAGAAAAAGAAAATTACCAAAAAATGAAATTAAACTAAGGATAATCAAAATCACTAATGTATAAAATTATGTTTCAAATGCCATTCAAAGACCTTCAGTCTAAGCCTAAGCATCAAAAATGGTGACAAAAGAAGATAATGACTTAACTATTTATGGGTTAACCTAATTATGCAGATTTAATTAGCCAATTCAACAAAAGTTGGACCTGTCTTACTTACATGTTCCAACAACCCCTAATAGAAATTGGTTTTTCTGAACCTCATATTATACGAAATAACCAATAAAAAACAACTTGAATTATTAGACTCAATTCAGCTCAACTTGATGTGTCACTTGGATTACTAATTCTCTTTTCTCTCTTCAAAGAATTACTTGCCAAAAAAGAGATCATTTTCCACCTTTCTTTTATAAGAGAGTGGTCCACTCAAATACAAGTGTCAACATGATAACATAACTTAGTTTAATCACACCATAAATAATATCATAACCACAAAACATGCCTCTCAAAGTACATGGGACAAAGTTACTGTTTAAATGACACTAAGACTACATCATGCCCCAAAACAATACACAAATTAGGACTTACAGACCAAAAGAACAAGAAAAACAAAGTATAGTTTCAATTGTCTACGCTTCAATATAAGTGCACTGCTAAGCATATAAACCACAAGTACAAACACCTCACATACAAACTGTTCTGTCATGAAATCAACAGAAGAGTGAATATAAAAGGTAAAGTTCAATAAATAAAAGGTAGTATGATAATAAAAGAGAAGCACCGCATCAGTTTATGTTTAACAGTTTGCAAACATAGCTTGTATGTCTAATATTATTCTTAAAATTCCCTCAAAGTTCCAAAAATAAAAGGTAGAACTACTTTGTTCCAGAACCTGAATTTTAATGCATCTGCTTCAATAAATTTAGGGATTCTCATTCAATCTCAGAATTTGAAACTAGAATTGAATGGTTTACTAATAATATGCAACGTGAACTACTTGGGTAGCTACAACAACAGAAATTCTCTGAAAATACCCCATTTCCAACGAAAAGTGCTTGCATTCCGAAATCACAAGTCACTCGACCTCGAACAAAGATCATAATTTCATGCAAATATCAAAACCTCAACAAAGCAACTTCAACAAATGAACAAGCAACAAACCAAAACAATCAAATGAACAAGCAACAAACCAGAACGATCAAATGAACAAAAAAAAAACCATACGAATGCCAGCGCTTCCGGCCGAGGAAGGCGTCCCAGAGGACGCGGAATTGCCTTCAAGCGCGGTAGCACCGCCAAACAATATTAGCCTGGGCCCAATGTATCCAGGCGTCCCCTCCTCTCCGACGGCAGCCACCGCCGTCAACGTGTGGCCGCACCGAGGGCCCGGCCCGTCCTCCTTCTTCTCTATTATGGCATTAACAACAGAGTAGGTCGGTGCACACCTCGGCCCCACAACCGGTGTCTGTTGCGACTGTGGTTGTGACTGCGGCTGCGATGGCGTCTCTGGAGATCCGCTCGGCTGCTGCGTCTCAGCTAGTTGCTCTCTCTCCATCGGCGCTGGAGACGGCGGCGTATTTTGCTTTTGCACGGTGGGATTGTGATCGGTCTCCGGCGCCATGTTTGAATCCACATCCATTGCTTCAATCCAATAATCTTAGCCCTAGCTTCGAGATCAGAGCTAGAATTAACACAATTGCACATCTCTGATCAACATTTCTGATTTGCTTCCTCGAATTCAAGTTCGAAGGAAGAATTGACAAGTGATAACCGAAAACCCTAGCCTCGGATCGTGGAATCTTGAATTCGAGAAAATTCGATTGATTTTCCGGGAAAATTTTTGAAATAGAAGAATAAATTCGTTTAGGTTTCTTTTTATTTTCCTTTTTTCGTTAATTGATTTTTCTCACTCTCTATCTGTACAGGCTACAGCCTCGAGGCGGTCGAGGAACAATAGAAAAGGAAAAGAAACGGGACGGAGACAATCTCAAAGCCTTCACAAACAATAAGCACATCAATAAAAGTAATAACTTAATTTAGGATTATCATTTATCAACTAATCTATTTTCTAATAAAATAAATATTAGTTTCAAATAAAAACTAAAATACCCTAAAATAGGGAAAAATACGCCTCTTTTTCTCTCTCTCTTTTTCTAGAGTTTTTAATGGTAATGTAAAAATAAAATGATGCTTGAATTTCCTTTTCTTTAATTTTATTACCGTGAGCAACCGGTAAATGTTGTGTACGGAAGGAGTGACGGCGGAGACCGGGCATAGGGTAACCGGGATAACTGGGATCGAGTTTATATATTAACGGTGATTTCCGGTTTCCTGCTTATAAGGAGTATTGCCCTTTTGCCACAAAATAAGGTGATAGTGGATATGCACACGCGCTCTAAGATTCGCGTGGAGCACGCGCCTTTGATTGCTTTCAGGTGGTTCATATTATTAATCAGTGAACAACACTATTCATCGTATCCAGGGAAGGAAAGCAGACTAGCAGAGCAATGCATGGAACATGCTTTGGCTTTTTAATTGGAAAAAGTACAATATTCTTAATGTAGCAAAGTTTAATAATTGCCAAAAAAAATTAAAAACCTATGTATAGTTTAATGTATCAGTTGATATTACATTATTATTTGACTATAAATTGTTCAAAACTTACTTAATTACACAAGTTAAGGACGTAAATTATTAAATAAGTTTAGGTAGCTGTGAGTTTGTTGGAAAAAAATTCAGAAGTTGATGTATGCTTTGTAATGGAATAAGTCATACACATTTGTAATGGAGTAAGTCATATACATTATAATTTCTAAGTTAAGACATGTAAATGTAGATAATACTTGAGAATAATTTTCGCTCGCGAGAGCATTGTTTTTTATGTAAATACGTTTTATGGCTGTCTATTCTTCATTATTCAATAGCTTAGTTTTATAAGGATGCACTCCCAAAAACAGAATCCTAAAATAGTTATTTTTCTCTTTTTCTTTTAATATGAAATGGCTTTGTTTATAAATAATAAGTATTTTTTTATTTGGGATAGAACTTCTAAATGCACATTTTCATTTATAACCGTTTGATCAAAATATAAAATTTAATCAATAATTTAAAATGAGCCAATTCTATGAATGGTTGTAACATTTATATACAACATGAAAAGTTGCAACTCCATTCACTTAGAATTTGAAAAGGTATTAACCCAAATATTATACTTACAATTAATGTCTATTTTAAAACAACAATCTGCTTCTATTTTAAAATATACAAATAAATACTAAATAATATATAAATTTTAATTTATATGTATTGGTATCTTTCGAGTTATAAACCAATCATTAAACAACTAATCATGTCTTACAGGAAACTTTTCCTGGTGAAATATAAAATTTCTATGAACCAATGCCCTAGACGTGAGTCAAATGACTAACTACCTCTATTTAATTCTTAAAAAGTGAGTAATTTTGCTATTTGACACTTTATGACTCTATACTTAATTGAAATTCATGAGTGGTTTAGAGCTATATGTCTAAACTCTAATAGAAATTGACCAAATTTCAAACTCATATAATGAACCTTCATAAAGTATATATTTCAATTTCAAACATACCATCATATAATATTAAGTTATGAAATTCATTAAGAGTATAAATTATAACCTCTTCATTGTAGTTAAGTATTGTTTTATTTAGGAAAGACTCAAAATTAAAATAGTAATAGTAGTATAAGACAACAAGTGACTTATTATTACCCCATATAAACCTACTTCATAAAATTTTTAATCATATAAATAGAGTTATCATCACTTTTACCTTATATTATTGGCATAATCACTTCCTCTTCAATGTTGAATTATTAACTTTATTTAATGATTTTTATTAGAGTATTGGCCAAATGCAATTATAACTTTAACAATCCAACTCTCATAGCAAATTTAAGTAATTTAATTGTAATATCATATTTTAGACTAATTGTCTACTTCTCCCACTTAATATCTAATTATAAATTAATAAGAAATAAAAGGAGAATATTAATTAATAAGAAGTTATGCTAAAGATAAATTTACCATTTAGCCCTAAAAGTATGCCCTTATAAATAAGAGTGGGCAAATAAAATTGAAAATTGAAAAATCAAACTGAATCGAACTAGACCGATTGGTTTGGTTTGGTTCAATTATTTTATTTAAAAAACTTAAATTTTATTTTTATGGATAATTTTTTGGTTAGTTTTTTTATTTTCATAGATAATTTTATTTTGATGGTCAATTTTATTTTAATGGATATTTTTATTTTCATGAAATAGGAGATTTTTATTTTTATAGATATTGTAAGAAGTTAATATATTATTAATAAATAAAAAATTTAATTTATCTCAAATTAAACAAATTATAATTATATTAATATGAAATAGACCATAGAATTAGGTCTAAAAATGACTCAATAAATTTTTTTGGATAAATAAATTAAAAGGCCTACAATTTAAAATAAAAATAGTCAAAAAAAGGACTAAACAAAACTCACATCTTGAGCCCAAAACCGAAAATATCGAACTTGATTGAACAAAAAAATTTCAATTCGGTCATATTTGGTTTTCTCTACCCCATATAATTTTTTCGTTTTCTTTTTTTTTTCAAATTAAATATAACCAATTCAGTTCAATTCCAATAAAATGAACCGAATTGAACTATACCAACCTTTATTTACAAAGATCAACAACAGACCTTTGACAAATAATTTATTTTAACTTCATGATAGACCAAGATACACTAATATAACTTTCAAAACTCTGCCAAGGCAATATATATATAACTTTCAAAACTCTACCAAGGCAATATATATATATATATATATATAAGCATTACTACATTTATCTCATGAATTACTTTAGGCGAACGATTTTCATATAATTGCCTTACTCATTGGTGCTTTACAAATTAATAAATTATATAGGCAATTCATAATCTTTCTCTTTTAAGACTTTAAAATATATTAAACTGCCTGAAATAAATGTGATAACAAAATAATATTAAGGCACCGTTTATTAACATGTTTTGAGTATTGAAGTAATAGTATGGTCAAATTTTCCTTTTTGTTTTGGCTAAAATATATACATCCATTTGTCTAATAAAATGTAAATATGTAACACATTTTGAATTACTGAGCATCTAGACACAAAATTCAAATTACCAAATATTTTGGGTTCAACATAAAAAAAAAACCAACCTTTTATGTCTGATTCATAATTAAGCTAAAATATGTGCCCCACATTGATCAATTTTACGAACCAATATGAAATTAACCATTCTTATTCTTTAATAGATTAAAATGTCTACAACACACATTTAAATTGGTCTTCTACCCAATTCGCTTACATGTTTTTATTATTCCTAAATAAGGAAAAAAAAATCATATTTACTACTTAAAAGTCAAATCAATAACAAGAAATATATTACTGATCAAACAAAACAAACTATTGACACAAAATCATAATACCATTTAAGCAATTTTAACAAAGATTATCAAAGACCAAATAAAATAATTTGGCCTCAAAATTGAACTCTAGAAATCTAATTTATTCACATTGAACTATTATCCGAATGTCAAATTTCAGTAATTAACAGCAACATCCATTTATTACAAATTTTATTATTATTTTCACTTAAAGTGTAATGACCAAAGGGGCATTACATGCAGATCAGCACGAAATTATAAAATTAAAGTGTTCGTGTATATTACGTACAAACATTTTGCAACCGTCAACGAATACACTTTTAACAGTTTTAACTGGCAACAATATATTCATGCCTCTAAGGCAAAAATACACCAAACTATTAAAAATTAATTTGTCATTAAATTTAATGCTAATACTAGAATGCAATTTAATTAATTAATATTTATTATACGATCATGAATTAAAGATCATGCATAATAAATGTAGTAGTGATGCTCATGAAATCACATGTTCTTTACACATGCATATAATTTCGTGCATTAAGAAGTAAAAACAAAATTGTAGTAAACTATGCATAATAAATTTGCATGTCCAGAACTATCAAATAAAAGTCTAAAATAAGTATGAACACACTTTATTAAAGCTATAGATCACTCCATTCACCAAATATATATTTATCCTTAAGATTAATTGAAAATATTTAAAAGTTGAAGGATGCTTCGTAATAGAATAAACCACACACACTATAATTTATAAGTCAATGCATATAAATGTACATAATATTTAATTATAATTTTCGTTTCTTAAGGACATTGTTCTAGTGTAAACAGATTTTATAGTAGTTTACTTTTTAGTATTTAATAGTTTGAGTTTGTAAAAAAAGTATTCCCAAATATACAACTCTAAAACAATTATTTTTCTCTCTCTTTTTTAGTATAAAATAACTTATTTATAAATGATAAGTAATTCTTAATTTGAGACACAATATTTTATATAATTTTCCTTTTATGATCATTCGGTCAAAATATAAATTTTGATCAATAGTTAAAAATGGATCAATACCGTAAATAGTTTTAACATTTATATATGACATGAAAAGTGCAACTCTATCTCAATTCGAATTTGAAAAAATATCAACTTAAATATTGTTCTTGCAATTAAAGTGTAGATATAAAATACACAACATGAGTTAAATGAAAAAACCTAAGACGGATCTGATGCTTTAATTCAAGACTAGGAACCACACCTCGAGCTCATTTATGCGCTTTAGAAAGATTTATTCGGTATAACTTTTTAATTAAATATTTTATTAGTAGAGTTTTAAATAATTTTTTTATTTCTTATTTTAGACAATTTAAATTTTTACAAAAATTCACTCATTCACTAACTTTTACTCCAAAAAGTGTGAATTTTGAGCTTTTCTTAGTGAAAATAAAATAATTTTGCTTTAATCTTCTAAAAGATTTTTCTCCTATTACAATCAAATAATACAATTTTTTTAATATAATAATAAAAAAAATTCTAAGTTTGTTTTATTTTTCTTAAACGAGCGTTTATTATTTATAATAACATAAAAACCTAATAAGAATTTTTTTTCTATATGCATTGGTAGAAATTTTACTTTTGTGTGTGTGTGTGTGAATGTAAAGTTTAATAGGTTATTTTGAGATAACTTTTATGTTTAGTATTAATATATTTTAATCTTTAAACTTTTCTTTCCATGAAAGTTTTCCACTTTTATGTTTTTTAGTTGGGTTTTAAAGTTTAATAGTTTAAATCATATTTTTTTAAAAAAAATTATGAGTTATAAATTTACTTTTTATTTTCATTAATTATAATTTTGAAAATAATCATGCTAATTAAATTTTGAAACGCGTGGATAATAACGAGTTTGGAAAGGTTTAGATCTTTATACCTTTTTTAATGGGTCTTATAGTAAAAAGAGCAAATCCATGATGAATTTATGTTGGTCTAGTTTATTTTTATTATGAATTTGAATTTGGGATAGAATAGACTATATTATCATCCTTATTTTATAATCATAATATTTCACAAATAAATTAGTTATATAAACTCACTTATATAAATTGACATAACAATAAATAATTGGTTGAGTTTTTTTTTTTAAAGAACGTCAATAGAATAAATAAGAATGGATAGTGTGACAAAATATACTAACTTTTTATTTTTACTTATTTAATTATATTATAACATGTTAATTTGTGTTAATATATTTTTTTCAAAAGGTTTGGATAAAGATGAAAAATCTCACCCACAAATATCAATCTTTATCATTTATTTTTATTTAAATTTGAGTGGTTGTGGGAGCTAAATACATTCATGACCAACAGAATTATGTCGGGGGCACTTTGTGTTAATAAAGTTATATTGTAGGTTTATGTATATAATATTATTCAATTTTACTCAAAAATAAAATTAATGTAACACAATATCAATAGATTATTAAAGATAATATATATATATATATATATATATCTATCTCAATGTTGTAAAGTAATATATTCGTATTTGCTAATTGTTTTTTTCTACATCAATTGTATCGTGATGTCTCGAATTGGAGAGATGAATTGCATAATTAATTTATATATATATATATATAGTATTATTCTTTTATATTTTTGAATGATTTTATAAATTCATTTTAGTTATGAAAACAAAAACTTGAAATATTTTTAGATAAGCATCTATTAATACTTTTTTTCTTCATAAAATTGTTTTTTCAAATATTTAAGGATAAAATATTATTTTTAAGTCAAAGTAATATTACACTTATCAAATGTTATTTCAAAATTTGTATTTTAAATTAAGATGTTTAACAACTATCAGGTGATAAATGATATAACGTGGTGTAACTTTTAAAATCACCGATAACAATATTTTAATATATAATAATTATTTAATATATAATAAAAAATTTAAGATAATATTTAAAAAAATGTAATAATATTCTTTTAAATAGTATAATGTTATTTTTAGACAAAGATAATTATCTATTATAAGATTATTATTGATATATATATATATATAAATATCATTATATCATAAGAAATATTTATATATTTGTTATAAACTTATTATGATGGGAAATGCCTATCTTATAAAGCATATTAATTTGAATAAAATAAACAATTAATGCAAATTAACACTGTAATCTATAATAATAACTTTTTGTAGAAGAAGAACACATAAAGAATTACGTGGTTTGATAACTTGCATACGTTCACAACGAATCAAGATCACATTCTTCTCTTATTATAAATCACAAGGCACTCACAAAGTATGCCTTTTACAAGAAAGATCATAAAGAAAACTCTCTCTCACTCTAAGGATTTTCTCTCACAAAGAATCACTAAAATCTCTTGTTTATCACAAAGATTGTCAAGATGCGTTTACAAGCCAATTAATAGCCTTTATATAGGCTTTAGGATGACCTAGGTTTACCCTATACGTGTGGGAGTCGTATTAGGGAGTCTTGGAGCAAGTGGGAGACGAAATAAGGAAGTTTCCTTATTTTGGGATACTGTTCCCGTCGCCAGCGCTGCGGCGCTGGGCTCTCGTCGCCGCGGCGCTGGCGCGCATTTGCTGAGCATTGCGGCGCTGGCCTCCTGGCACTGTGGGGCTCAGGTTCTATTCTGGGCGCCGCAGCGCCCACGCCTAGTCACTGCGGCACTAGCGCCTGATGCGCCATTCTTTGTTTTTCACCTCATTTCGCGTCCGTCTTCGATCCGTACGCACCCTATGCACTTGGCTTGATCCCCAAATCATATTTCGATAATTTTTAATCAATATTCTTACAAATACTTGCTCCTAATAAAACTACAAGGCATCATAAACTCATCAAATGTCCTATACCACTGTCTAGGTGATTGTTTTAACCTGTACAATGACTTCTTTAGCAAACAAGCATGATCTTCTTTTTCGGGCTCCTCGAACCCTTGCGGTTGTGCCATGTATATTGTTTCTTCAAGCTCTCCACGTAGAAAAACTGTCTTTACATCCATCTGCTCTAGATGTAAATCAAGGTTTGTACACATGGCTAACAAAATCCTAATAGATGTGTGCTTGACAACTGGAGAGAATATCTCATGAAAATCGACTCCCTCTCTCTGAGTAAAACCTTGTGCTACTAACCTAGCCTTGAATCTTGTAGGCTTAATCACCGGTATCCCTTCCTTCACCTTATACACCCACTTGCACCCGACTAGCTTCTTTTAAAGTCTCTCCACCAACTTTCAGGTATTGTTATTCTTAAGAGAACAAATTTCTTCTTCCATGGCCTGCTGCCATTCTTTCTTGTTTTCACTCTTCATAGCCTTACTATATATTCTAGGTTTATCATATTCAAGAGTGTAAGCAAAATTAAAAGTATGAGCAACTAAGTCTGCTTGTGCATACCTGACTGGTGGGTTAATCGTTCTCCTTAGCCTCTCTCTAGCAAGCTGGTACACTTCAAGTTCAAACTCAAGAGTTCTAGTCTTCTTTTGGGTGGACTTGGAGGAACTCGCCGGTGTTCTTGGTTCATCTTCAAGGATCTCCATGTTGAAGTATTGATCTGGGGGCATACCAGATCCATGTCCAGGCTCTACTTTAACTTCTATTGACTCGGGTGCTGAGTCTTCCTTGGACACAGGTTCTTCTTTCTCATTTTCTTGGAAGGTTTTCAACATCGTCATCTCATCGAACGTTACATCACGGTTTATGATATTCCTTAGTGGTGTTAAGTCTTTACACCACACTTTATATCCTTTTACTCCTTCAGGATATCCTATGAATACCCTTTTGATAGCTCTAGGTTCTAACTTCCTCTCCTTAACATGTACAAAGATAGAGCAATCAAATATTCTGAGGTGGTCATACTTTGGAGGATTGCCAGATCATTTCTCTTCTGGCATCTTGAAGTCAATTGCTGAGGAGGGACTTCTATTAATCGAGTAAGCTGCAGTCACTACAGTTTCTCCTCAGAATGTCTTGGACATCTTCACATTGGTAAGCATGCATCTAACCCTTTCAAGTAGGGTCCTGTTCATCATCTCAGCTACCCTATTCTGCTGCGGTGTTGATCTTACTGTTCTATGCCTTGCATCCCATGCTTGGCACAAAACCCACCAAACTCTCTATTGCAAAACTTGAGACCGTTGTCAGTCCTAAGCCTCTTTACCCTTTTGCTAGTCTGATTTTCAATTAGAACCTTCCAAGTTTTAAATACTTCAAAGGCTTAATCCTTGCTCTTCAACACATAGATCCATAGTTTCCTCGAATAGTCATCAATCAAACTGAGAAAATACCTGGCCCCACCACGAGTAGCTATTTGAGCTGGTCCCCAAAGATCCGAGTGTATGTAGTCAAGAGTCCCCTTAGTCTTGTGCTCGCCGGTACTGAACCTCACTCTATGTGCTTTCCCTAGCACACAATGCTCACAAAACTCTAAGGGCTGGAACTTATCGTCTTTAAACGCCTTTTAACTATATAACTCCTTTAGGTTTTTCTCGCTTAAGTGTGTCAGTCTAAGATGCCACAACTTGGTTTGCATACTCTCATCATCTATAGAGAATAATGCAGAACCACTGACGACTTCACCCTTAAGCACATAAACACCTTTGCGCTTCTCTCCTCTTATCACCACCATGAAACCTTTCAAAACTCTTAAAATCCCTCCGTCGATCCTGATGAAACACTCATTCTGGTCTAAAGTTTCTAGTGAGATCAAGTTTCTCTTCAAGTCAGGAACATACCTAACATCTGTCAACTCTCTCACTCGCCCATCATGCAGCCTAAGCTTAACACTACCAATTTCCATCATCTGACATGCAATGTCATTATCCATTAAGACCTTACCACCATTAATGGGCTGGAAATTTGTAAACCAGGACTTGTGCTGGCACATGTGAAAAGTACAACCAGAATCAAGAACCCATTGGTCAGAGTTCTTACCATCAGTAGCGACGAGTGTCTCTGCACTGTCATAGCTATCATCATAAACAAGCGCAGCGTCCGCTTTCTTCTTATCCTGTGCTTTCTTCTCAGGACAGTTCTTTATGAAGTGCCCCTCTTTCTTGCAGCAATATCACTTCCTAGGAGTCCTAGACTTCGACCTTGAGCTTTTTTTCTTCCCATCTCTATATAGAGGGCCTTCCTCTTACAGATAAACTTTCTGCATTGCCCTCGGTCTGCTTTCCTAATAACTTTGAATTTAATGATGATTTCACATCACTCATCGTTAAACTCTCTCTGCCGTAGAGTAGCGTATCAACAAAACTCTCATAGCTATTGAGGAGTGAACTCAGCAGGATAATTGCTCTATCTTCATCTTCTATCTTGATGTTGATAGACTCAAGATCAAGGATGATCTTATTGAAGGCGTCTATATGATCTTTCATCAGCGTCCCCTCTGACATGGACAGCTGATACAGCTTCTTCTTTATATGTAATCTATTGGCCAACGATTTTCTCATATAACGAGAGTCAAGCTTCTCCCAAAGACCTATTGCCGTCGTCTCACCTACTTCTTCCCTTAGTACTTCATCTCTCAATGACAGAACGATTGTGCTATGAGCTCTTTCTTGAATGTCCCTTTTTTCTGCTTCTGCTCTAGATGACTCTAGCGTCTTCTCTTCATCACTAGATGAAGCTGCAGTCTCCTCTAATGCCGAACTAAGCCTTTGGTTCACCAATAATGCCCTAACCTTCATCTTCCACAGATTGAAGTCATTCGTAGCGTTGAATTTCTCTACCTCATACTTGGGTGTGGTCATGTCTGTTTAGAACCAAAGCTCTGATACCAATTTGTTGAAGTGGAAGCACACAAACAAGCAAAAATTTCACCCAAGCAATATAATAATGCAGAACAAGTTACTAAGAAATAAATAGAGAAAGGGGTAGAAGAAGAACACACAAAGAATTACGTAGTTCGGCAACTTGCCTACGTCCACGACGGATCAAGATCACACTCTTCTCTTATTATGAATCACAAAGCACTCACAAAAGTATGCCTTTTACAAGAAAGATCACAAATAAAACACTATCTCTCTCACTCTAGGGATTTTCTCTCACAAAAAATCACTAAAATCTCTTGTTTATCACAAAGATTGTCAAGATGTATTTACAAGCCAATTGATAGCCTTTATATAGGTTTTGGGATGACCTAGGTTTACCCTATACGTGTGGGAGTCGTATTAGGGAGTCCTGAAGCAAGTGGGAGACAAAATAAGGAAGTTTTCTTATTTCGGGATACTGTTCTCATCTCCAGCTCTGCGGCGTTGAGCTCTCATCGCCACAGCGCTGGCGCACATTTGTTGAGCGTTGCGGCGCTGGCCTCCTGGCACCGCGGCGCTCAGGTTCTATTATGAGTGCCTCAGTGCCCACGCCTGATCATTGCGGTACTGGCACTTGGTGCGCCCTTCTTCATTTTTTATCTCCTTTCACATCCGTCTTCGATCAGTACACACTCTACACACTTAACTTAATCTCTAAATCATATTTCGATAATTTTTAATTAATATTTTTACACTTTCCTTTTAAAGTTAAGAGAGATCACATGCTTATTTTTTTTTCTTCTTGCCCCAAGACATAACTTTGAGAATTTAACGAGCTAATAATAATAATTAGAGCATTTGGTCGTGCGAGACAGGCAGAGAGGGAATCGAAGTGAACTACTGCACCTGACTTGAGAAGCGCGTGGGAGTGACATTGATCCCGCCTGACAAATACATATGGGGTGAGGGTGAGAGCTGGATTCGGCTTAGATATTTTACAATATCAATATTTTTATATTACATATTACAATTATCACAGGTTTTGATGCCGCACAGTTGTTAATTTTGACACATCGTCTATGGATCGAAAAAAGAAAAACAAATAATTTTGCCTTGTGATTACTCAATTTTTATATAAGTTTTCTCATTTCTGTTATATTTTTTGAATTTTTCTTAAACTTCTCAAGTTGGGCCATTATTCTTTTATAATATAAATAGAAAATTGAAATTACAAACATGTAAGTTTTTTTTTAATAAAAAAATAGAACTGGATAAAGTTTAAGAGGAAAAAAGTAAAAAAGATTGAGAGAGAGATAATAAAATTTATTTGGCTGTATCTTTAAAACTGTTGCACTAACACTTTAGATAACAATTTTTTAAAAAAGAAAGTGAAAGACGAGTACTCAAAAAAAAAAAAAAAAAAGAGAGAGAGAGGGAGAGAGAAAGACGAAAAGGACTCTTAAAGCTCGGAGCACGTAGGTTAATTGACTAGGGCAAACCTAGTTGGGTCCTAACTTATCATAAGACGAATTACCTTTTCCAGGAGAATGAAATAATGTTTTAGGGGTCTTAATTAATTTAATGAATATGGTCCTTTCCTTTGTATGGTGTAAGTGCAGGAATATTTTTAAAATTTTATTACGACTATTTTAATTTAATAATAAATAAAGTATACAAATTATATTTTGATTGTGGCTCTTTCATATTGTATCTTTAATAAATAGACTGCCAGCGTGAGTGAATCAATTATTTGTGAAGTATCTAATTCTTTGTGTTTTATTTTTTTTATTTGAAAAAATTATTTAACCTAAGGGAAATATGAAAACACAAATTTACTGAAACTCTTATCTTTAATGGGATTAGTATAAAATGATATCTTATATTACATTAATTTAAATAATTAAATAGATAAATTCTTATTTGATAAAAATTAGGATAAAAATAATATCTAATATTAATTTTAAATTTAATTAGATCATCTATAATTATCTAAAAATATAAATAATTTAATTATTTATTTAATTTCATAACTATTATGCATTAGGCCAATAACTAATTGGGTCCAAGCCAATTAATTGCACCTATAAGTTTAATTAAATTAAACTTAAAATAATTAATATTTTAGATTTAACAATTAATATAGTCTTTTTTTTGTGTTTTATGAAATTAATATAGGACCTGATAAATTTATAAAATTAAACTCTAATTAATAAAATTATTTGACTAAAACTCTTTAATCAATATAATTACTCTTTAATCAATATAATTCAATTTATTAAGTTATATTACTCCAATTATAAAATAGAAAATTATTTTGGTCCATTCAATAATTATTTCTTATAGATCAAATTCTCTATAAGTGTTTATAATTAGAGTTAGATCAAGTTTTTATTAATCACTTTAGTTATATCTTTATCATTGATCCACATTAATCATCTTTTGAATATATAATTTTAGAAAATAAAAAATAAATTATTTTCTTTAATTCTTGAAGAAAACCAAGATCATTATATTTAAAACTAGAATCAATTATTAAGGGAACAACTTATCTAACTTATTCTTAAAATGAGTGGATTCTATTTTTATGAGAAATGTTCTCAACCATTCATTCTATTATATCTATAAAATACTTAGTAATTGACTAAAAATATTTTTACAATCATTCCCTTATAGATTAATAAATGTAACTCAATAAATAGGAGTTTATTAATTACTTAATATTAAAATTAATCTATATATAATTATATTATCATAAAATAAATTCTCTTTATTAATAAAAATTAATAGAGAATTAATTTTATCATGGTCTAATATTATATAATCCATATTATACAAAGTATCTCAATTTTCTATGTCAATATATAGAATGATCTGGATAAGATCACTGCATACAATATATAAATACATCATACTTATAGTTTATTAAACGAAGTTTTCATCTTCATTCAAATTAAGAACTAGTTTATAATATTATACTTAAACTTAATCTTCTTATATATAACTATTATATATTAACTTTAAGGTTATATATAATAAAATATTTCATGATATTTGAATAAAAAATAATTTAAAATTGTAAAAACATCTAAATGAATAAAATAATCTATATTATTAATTTCAATAGTATATAAATATAAATAATTATGCTCTAAGGACATACTTCTAACAACAACAAGCTAGAGATTCTAACATTGCTTATATTATTATTATTATTATTTTATAAATACCTCTTATAATAATATATCAAATAATACTATACTTAGAAATTTAAAATAAAAAATTTACATTTTAATTAATATAACATAAGATATGATTTTATTTAAAACATATTATATATTTGACAATTATTGATTTTTTTTTTATATTTATGTGATGGTATCCTATAAATGAAAGTGTATTATCATATTAATTAGAAAACAAAATACTTTATTTTATTTTTTGATAAAAACATTCACATATTTTTAGCATATGTGTTGAGGAAATTCTAGCGTGCACTCTAAAATACTCTTAATGCGTTGTAGAAGTCTTACTCTTATAAACAACCAAAAAATTAAAGATCACACAACGAAAAGATAAACCACCAAAAAAGTAAAGAAAAAAGAACATACCAATTTACATGATTCGGTAAATCTATTTATGTCCACAATAAATTTAAGGATCTTAACTTATTTTGTTCCAGTTCTTTTGTACTAAAAAAATCCCATAAAAGTTATAAGGAATACTTGAATATCCAAAAGCTATCAAAGATTTATAACACACTATCTTGTGCGTTCAAAAGATTTAAGTGTGACATAAGCTCTTTATTATCTCTTGTGCTAAGTTGACGCCTTCCATGAATATAAGACGCTTATAATAATCTTAGAAATTCTAAAACTAGTTAGAACAAGAGTCTTTACTTTTGAAATTTTAAATCCCACTTAAAAAAGTCAATTAAGTTAAAATAAGAAATACCCACAAAGTGCCGTATAAATAGTACCTCATGAACAGTACCCTTGTGAATGGTGCCTATATGAACATTTGCTGTTTGGCCAGTACCTATATGAACTGTTGTTGCTTGAACAATACATTACTTTCGACTTTTTATTTTATCCATTTCTCGCACGACCTTCATGTACTATACTTCTTATTGACTCTTCATTAGTCTTCAACTCAAAATTAAAACTCATCATTGATTTTGAATCACCAATTTTCAACAAATCCCTTATTGATTCAATATCCTTCCAAGAATCTTTACCAGGATCCATCCACTTCAACGCTTTATCATTCGGCATTAATCAGTTAAGTCTCTATGTAGACTTAACTTCTTTTGGGCTTGTAATCTTGGTCTTCAAAGATACGAATGTATCTTCCATTGGATACCATTTTCATTGTGATTTTCAGTGCCACTCTCGGTACCATCATAATACCTAACATTATCATTCTCATACATTTTCTTTCGACCCTTATCACTACAGTGATTAAATCCTCAATTTTTGTTCTTAGTAAGCATCTCCCAAATAACTCTATGTTGAGACCTTACAACATTCTAACAAGCATATATAGTCCCTTATGCTTCGCACCTCTTATCACTATAGATCTTTTTCTTACATCTAATATTCATTTTTCTACCTTAAATGAATACTCTTCTTGATCTAGCATTCCTAAAGACGTTGAATTTCTCATAACTCTAGGAACATGCTTAACCCCATATAATTCTCTAGTTTTCTCATCATGTATCCTCATCCAAACACTACCAATTTCCATGACGCTACAAAGTAATGTTATTCCTCATTAGTATTTGTTTCTCTCCTAATGGTCTTGTAATTGGTAAACAAGGATTTTTCTAGACAAATGGTAACTACAACTAGAATTAAATATCCATCTACCAGCATACTTATGACCATAATTAACTAAGGATTCTGCATTTTTTAATTCTTCATCACAGACTATTACAACCAATCCTCCATTCTGTGCCTTTTTTACTGGGCAATCCCTCATTAAGTGTCATTCTTTATTATAATTATAGCACCTTTTGGATCTATTCCACTGGTTCCTCTTACCACCTTTTTCTCTTGCAGTTAATCTCGTTGCACTTTCAAATTCTAGTTTTTTCCTCTTTTTTTTAGAGTTTAACGAGGCTTTAGCATTGCTTACCGTTAAAGTTTCTCTACTATACATAATTGTGTCCAAGAAGTGCTTATAACTTAGAGGAAGAGAGTACAACAAGATAATAACTTTATCTTAATCCTCGATCTTAATGTCTATCATCTCAAGATTAATGACATTAATGTGGTCGTTTATGAAAGTTCCTTAAATCATTGCTAACAGATATAACTTCTTCTTCACATACAAATGATTTGCCAAGAATTTTTCATGTATAGTACGTCAAATTTCTTTCAAAGGCCTGTTGAGGTCTTCTCTCCAACCACTTCCATCATAATTTCGTTGCTCAAAGATAGTACTATTGTATTGTGGGCTATTTTTCGGATGGTTTCTTTATCTAAATCACCAAGTTTTATTGGCTTTTTTTTCATCACTGGTCATTGCTTGAGTTTTCTCAAGGACTAAGTCTAACCTCGACTCACCAGTAGAGCCATCACCTTTACTTTTATAGATTAAAATCATTTTATCCATTAAATTTCTTTATTTCATGTTTATGAGTTGCCATAGTTATACCAATCTATGCTCTGATACCAGTTTGTTGAGAAAATTTTAGCGTGCACTCTAAAATACCCTTAGCACACTATGAAAGTCTCACTCTCACAAACTATTAAGAAAAGAAAGATCACATAGCGATGAGATAAACAACTAATAAAGTAAAAAAAAAAAGAACATACTTACGTGGTTCGACAAATTTGCCTACATCCATGGTGGATTTAAGAATCCTAACTTTTTTATTCCAATTCTTTTATACCTAAAAAACCCCACAAAAGTTATAAGAATATCAATACCTAAGAGCTACTAAGGATTTATACCACACTATCTTATATGCTTAAAACACTCAAGTATGACCTAAGCTCTTTATTATATCTTGTGCTAATTAGATGTATTTTCTAAAAACAAAGCGTTACAAGAGTTTATATAGTAAATTGACCTTAGAAACTCTTAAATTAGTTGGAATAAGAGTCTTTATTTTTTGAAGTCCAAATCTTACTTAAAGAAGTCAATTAAGCCAAAATAAGAAATATCCATAAGTTGTCGCGTGAACAATACCTTCGTGATAAGTACTAGTATGAATAGTAGTTACGTGAATGGTAACTTGCTTTTTGCTTTTACTTTTGCTCATTCTTCGCACGATTTTTAAGTATTAAATTTTTATTAACTCTTCATTGATCTTCAATTCAAAATTAAAACTCGTTCTTAATTTTGAATCACTAATTTCTAACTATAAGAAATATATAAATTTCAATATTGAACTTTAGCTAAAAATAACTTCTAAAAAAATCAGAACTAAATTTTATAACGGTTACATTTTTAAATTATGTTAGTATTCAGATTTAATTATGTATGGGTTTGGTGTTCTTTAAAAAAAAAAATTGGATTTGATATATATTGATATAATACTTATAAAAATGAAAAGAAAACAAAATGTTAAAATGAATAATTGATTAGGGCTACTCAATCAGACAAAGATTCTGATATCTTAAAAGTAAAAGACCGGGATGAGGTGGAAGCCGCAAGTTTGTGGCCACGGGCACATGGACAAGTCACAAGTGATGTAGCAGATGGGATTTGAAGCCTTCGCTTTTGTTCTTATATTTTTATAAATGATATCATATCATATCATAGGAGTAATTAGAAAATAATTCTTAAGACTTTATATGTTTTTTGGAGAGTGACAGACACATCAAACTATCATATCACTGCAAATTCACATTATTCTTTTTGGAACCACATCAGTCATCAAATGATTGAAAAAGTATTGGCTAAATTTATGATATATGATATGAACATGTGGATTTTTGGGTGCGGTTAATTACGATACACCATTACTAGGCCCGTCCCAAAAAATATTTAAGCCTTTATGCAACAATTACATTTTGGGTCTTTACATATTTATTATTTTTACGTGGTGGGTGGTTAGAGATGACAAATGAGCGGTTATAAGTGACAGATGAGCTATGTTGGTATGGGTCATAAGCTATGCCTATTTTTTTAAAAAATATTTAGATATTTTAATTAATTTTTTTAATTTTATAAAATATTTATAATTATTTTTTATTAATATTTTAATTATATTTATAAATATTATAATAACAATTAAAAATTATTAATTATAATAATAATTAAGATTATATTGAATTGAAATTGTGTTATAATAATAAATTTATAATTGAATTGTAATTTTATTAAAGATAAAAAATTTATTGATATTATTTCAAGTATAAAATTATTAGATATAAATATAAAAATAAAAGGTCAAATTTACAACACTACAGTTACGATATATCCCAACTAAGTTGGCACCTATTGAAATATTTATCATTTATAAATTCAACAAATTTTCTAATAAATTACAATTTTTTTAATTGTAATCATCAAATCTCAAAAGTTCTGAAAATCTTAATCATCCTTTCTTGTCAGTAATATAGGATTTTTCGTATAATATTTTTAAAATTTAATCTCTATAATAGCACAAATATCAAAAAACATAAGATTATATATATATTTAATAAATACATATATTGAAGTGAAAGCAATTAAACAAACAAATATTCCAAGCAATATAATATAAAAATAACCAATTAAGAATTTAGAGAGAGAAATGTAGAAGAAATAATACAGAATTTGCGTGGTTTGGCAACTTGTCTATATCTAAAATAGATCAAGATCACATACTCTTTTATTATTGAATCTCAAGGCACTCATAAAGTATATATTTTACAAGAAAGACTCACAAAGAAAATACTATCTCTTGCAAACAAGGGGTTTCTCTCACTAAAAATCACAAAAATTTATGTTTAATCACTAAGATCACAAAGATATCATTAAAATGTCACTAAGATATGTTTACAAGCCAATAAAGAGCCTTTATATAGGTTTTAGGACAACATAGGTTAACCATAAACATGTGGGAGTTATTTTAGGGAGTCCTGAAACAAGTGGGAGATGAAACAAAATTGGAAAACTCTTTTCCCTGCGCTGGGCGCCGCGATGCTGGGACATCCTGCCTGGGAACTGGGCAGCTGGTGCTGCGACGCTTAAGTTCTGTGTTGGGTGCCGTGGTGCCCATGCCTAGGCACCACCATTTGCATTTTTACCTCATTTCGCATCCGTCTTTGATCATTGCGCACCCAACGCACTTGACTTTGCTCTCCAAATCATATCCCGATAATTTTAAATCAATTTTCTCACAAATTTCCTCCTTGATTCAAAATCATTTACAAAGTATCTTGATCTCTTTTCTCTACATCTTCGGTCACCTTCACAAAGTAGTGACTTCGGTTAAGTCCTTGCATAAGATGAACTTAACCGAGGGCAGTGGCTTAGTCAACATATCAGTAGGATTTTTAGACGACGTTATCTTTATTAGACTAACTTCACCACTTTAGACAATCTCTCAAATGTAATGGAGCCTCACATCAATGTGTTTAGACCTCTCATGAAACACTTGATGCTTGCTTAAGTGTATGACACTCTGGCTGTTACAATACATACCGGTGTTCACATCTTTAGTAGCCATTACATCCGCGTATATGCTTTTCAATTATACTGCCTCCTTAATAGCTTCTCCAATAGCTATGTACTCCGCCTCTGTGGTAAATAGTGCAACCACATATTGTAGAACTGATCTCCAATACACACTTTACCTAAACACTATGAATACGTAACCCGTCAATGATCTTCTCTTGTCTAGATCACCTACATAATCTGAGTCTACGTATCCTCTTACCATTATATTGTTGTCCTTATCCTTTTTATACATAAATCCATGATTCGATATCTCTTTGAGATATCTCAAAATCCACTTCACTGCAAGCCAGTGATCTCTACCCGGATTCGCAATGTATCTGCTCAACACACTCATAACTTGTGTTATGTTTGGTATTGTGTAAACCATTGCATACATGAGGCTCCCCGCAGCGCTTGCATACGGTACTTTACTCATCTGTAATTTTTCTTTTTTGGATGTCTGCGACTGTGTTGCTAAAAGTTTGAAATACATGGCCAAAGAAGTAGAGATAGCCTTTGAATTAGATATACCAAACTTTTCTAGGATTTTGAGTATATATTGCTGTCGAGATAAGAAGATAACATCTCTTTTTTCCCTCACAAAATCCATACCCAATATCCTTTTCGCTACTCCAAATAATTCATCTCAATCTTGATACTTAACTGCTTCTTGAGTTTCTGTATCTCTTCCATGTTTTTACATGTGATCAATATATCATCGACGTATAGAAGCAAATACATCATCTCACAACTTAAGTTCCTAAAGTACACGTATCCATCATACTTACTCATACTAAAACCACAAGCTATCATAAACTCATCAAATCTCTTATACCACTGTGCAGATGATTACTTTAACCATATAATGACTTCTTCAGCAAATAAGCATAATCATTTTTTTCGGGCTTTGTGCCATGTAAATCGTTTCTTTAAGCTCTCCATGTAGAAAAGCTATCTTTTATATCCATCTACTATAGATGTAAATCAAGGTTTGTATACATTGCTAATAAAATCCTAATAGATATATGATTGACGACTGGAGAGAATATCTCATGAAAGTCTACTTCCTTTATCTGAGTAAAACCTTGTGCAACTAACCTAGCCTTGAATCTCGTAGACTCTATCCCCGGTATCCCTTCCTTCACCTTATACACCCACTTGCACCCAACTAGCTTTTTTTAAGATTTCTCCACCAACTTCCAGGTATTATTCCTCCTAAGAGAACTAATCTCTTCTTCCATGGCCTGCTGCCACTCTTCTTAGTTTCACTCTTCATAGCCTCATCATATGTTATAGCCTCATCAAATTCAAGAGTGTAAACAGAATTAAAAACATGAGCAAATAAATATGCTTGTACATACCTGACTAGTGGGTTAATTGTTCTCCTTTACCTGTCTCTGGATAGCTAGTACTCTTCAAGTTCCAACTTAGGAGTCATAGTCTTTCATTGGGTGGAGTTGAAGGAACTCGCCAGTGTTCTTGGTTCATCTTCAAGGATCTCATTGTTGAAGTGCTGATCTGGGGCATATCAGATCTATTCTTGGGCTCTACTTCAACTTTTATTGATTCGGGTGCTGAGTCTTCCTTGGACATAGGTTTTTCATTCTCATCTTCTTGGAAGGCTTTGAACATGGTCAACTCATCGAACGTCACATCACGGTTTATAATACTCCTTGACGGTGTCTGATAAGGGCATATTTGTCATATATTTTCTCATATTTTTATTTTGATATTTTATGAGAATAAATGGCAATTTATATGTATTATTGTTATTTATATGGACTTGAATAAAATTTAAAGTAAGGATGAAAATGGAGCAAAAATAGGGACTAAAATGTAAACTTTTTAAAATATAGACTTGTCGCCCTAGCGCTACAAGGATTTTTATCCGAGTGCTAGAATAGTAATCAAAATAAAAAAAATAAAAAATGACCTATTTAAGTTGCAATTTATTACCCTAGCGCTAACTCGCCAGCGACAGCCCAGCACTCTAGCACCAAACCTTCACCGTTCCAGCGATACGGTCTTTTACACGCAGTGCCCTAGTGACAGCACTAGCGCCCCAGTGGTAGTGCGATTCCTAACCCGACAAGAATTGAAGATTTCAAGCTCATATCAATCCTTATAAAAGTTCACTCATCTCCAGCCTTTATAGAGCACCCAAGAACATCAAGAACACATAACACCCTTTATAGAGCATCCAAGAACATCAAGAACACATAACACAAGTCATAAAGAGCAATTTGAGCTTAATTGAAGTAGCCTTAGAGAGAGATTCAAGGCGTTCTTTGGCATCAAGAGTTTTTTAGACAACGGAATCAAGAGCAATTTGATGTCTATATCCGTTTGCTATTGATTGTATCATAATTTCTTATTATTTTTGTCGTTGTTCTCTTGTAGCCATGAACTAAATTTTCTTTCTAGGGTTAATACTTGAATTCAATATATGCACTTAATTATCATATCTTTTTAATATTTAATAAACTTAGTTTTTTGTTATTCAAATTACTTGTTCTTAATGCTTCAATATATCTAACTAATATATGGTGAATGAATTTGTAATATTTTTTATATACTCAGATGATGAATCATTATATTAAGACATAGGTAATTTGATGCATGATTGTAGAGTAACATTCAATATTGCATATACAAGTTTCAAATTTAGATCAGAATATACATAATTGGCATGTATGATCAATAAGACTTTTAATGAATCTTAATTTATTACAAGTACCATAGGAATATAGGTGTTTTATAAATTAAGGTATATTTACATGACCTAGGATAGGTAATTTGATGCATGATTATAGAATAACATTAAATATTGCATATACAAGTTTCAAATTTAGATCAGAATATACATAATTGACATGTATGATCAATAAGACTTTTAATGAATCTTAATTTATTACAAGTACCATAGGAATATAGGTGTTTTATAAATTAAGGTATATTTACATGACCTAGGTAGAAGCTTGTGAATACATTAGTGTCTTGATCAATAATAAGAACTAAGAGAATTAAGTATTAGAGGATTAATCATTAGAAAGTATATTGAGGGATAGTATTAACCCTAGATTTTCTCTATATTACTATCATCCAAATCTCTTTATATTGCATCATTACTTTTATATTTTCTAAATTCATTCTTAGACTTTTATTTATCTGAATAATTACTAAAAAACATAAATTTAGTATTTGGTTAAAAAGTAAAAATTATCCCTATAGGTTCGACATCAGACTCTTCTGTCCCTTTATTACTTGTATACAATAGTATATACTTATACTTAATTTTAAGATATAAAAATATCGCATCAGTGTTAAATTTTTATACCACACCTTGTATGATTTCACTCATTTGGGATACCCTATGAATACCTCTTTGATAGCTCTAGGTTCTAATTTTTCCTCTTTAACATGGACAAAGGCAGGGCAACTAAAAATTCAAAGGTGGTCATACTTATGAGGGTTACCGGACCATTTCTCTTATAGCGTCTTAAAGTCAATTGTTGATGAGGGACTTCTGTTGATCAAATAAGATGCAGTCACTACAGCTTATCCCCAAAATTCTTTGGACATCTTTGTATTGGTAAGAATGCATCTAACCCTTTCAAGTAAGGTCTTATTCATCCTCTCATCTATGCCATTCTGCTGTGGTGTTGATCTCACCCTTCTATGCCTTACAATCTCATGCTTTGCACAAAACCCATTAAACTCTCTATTGTCAAACTTGAGACTATTGTCAGTTCTTAGACTCTTCATCTTTTTGCTTGTCTGATTTTCAACAATAGCTTTCTAAATCTTAAACGTATCAAACACTAAACCCTTACTCTTCAACATATAGACCCACAGCTTCTTTGAATATTCATGAATCAAACTGAAAAAATACCTAGCACCACTACGAGTAGCTGTCTGAGCTGGTCCCTAAAAGTTTGAGTGTATGTAGTCAAGAGTCCCCTTAGTCTTATGCTCGCCGGTACTAAACCTTACCCTATGTGCTTTCTCGAGCACACAATGTTCACAAAAATCCAATGGCTGGAACCTATTCTCACCAAATGCCTTTTGACTAAATAACTCCTTCAAGCTTCTCTCACCTAAGTGTACTAGTCTAAGATGCCACAACTTGATTTGCATATTCTTATCATTTACAAAAAATAATGCAGAACCATTTACAACTTCAACCTTAAGCATATAAATACCTTTGTACTTTTTTCTTTTCATTACCACCATGGAACTCTTCAATACTCTCAAACCCCTTCGTCGATTCTGATGGAACCCCCATTGTGGTCTAAAGTCTCTAGTAAGATTAGGTTCTTCTTGAGGTCAAAAACGTACCTGACTTCTATCAACTTTCTCACTCGCTTATCATATAGCCTAAGCTTAATACTATCAATTCCTATCATCTGACAAGCAATGTCATTACCCATTAACACCTTACCACCACTAATAGGCTGGAAATTTATAAAGTAAGACTTGTATGGGCACATGTGAAATGTACAACCAGAATTAAGAATCCATTGTTTGGTATTCTTACTATCAGTAGCGACTAGAGTCTCTGTACTATCGTAGCTATCATCATAGGCAAACACAGCATCTACTTTCTTCTTGTTTTGTGCTTTTTTTCTTTGGATAGTCCTTTTATAAAGTGCATCTCTTTCTTACAGTAATAACACTTCTTAAGAGTCCTAGACTTCTATCTTGAGCCATTTTTCCTTCCATCTCTATATGAAGACATTCCTCTTACAGGTAGACTTTTCGCATTGCCCTCAATCTACTTTCCTAATAGCTTTGAGTTTAATGATGATTTCACACCGCTCATCGTTAAACTCTCTCTGCCATAGAGAAATGTATCAATAAAGATCTCATAACTCTTGGGAAGTAAACTTAGCAGGATAATCGCCCTATCTTCATCTTCTATCTTGATGTTGATGGACTCAAGATCAAGAATGATCTTGTTAAAGACATCTATATGATCTTTCATCAGCGTCCCCTCTGAAATAGATAACTGATACAACTTCTTCTTTATATGCAATCTGTTGGCCAATATTTTTCGTATATAAAGGGAGTCAAGCTTTTTCCAAAGATTAATCGCCATCGTCGCACATGTTACCTCTCTCAGTACTTCATTACTTAATGATAAAACGCTTGTACTGTAAGCTCTTTCTTGAATGTCCCTTCTTTCTGCTTCAGCCTTAGATAACTCTAGCGTCTTCTCTTTTTCACTAGATGGAGCTGCAGTCTCCTCTAATATCGAGCCTAATCGTTGACTCACCAACAACGCTTTAACTTTCATCTTCTACAGATTGAAGTCATTCATCCCGTTGAATTTCTTTACCTCATACTTGGGTGTGGTCATGTCTACTTAAAATTCAAGCTCTGATACCAGTTTGTTGAAACGGAAGCAATCAAACAAGCAAATATCATAAGCAATATAATGCAGAAACAAGCAATTAAGAATCCAGAGAGAGAAAGATAGAAGAAACAACACATAGAATTTACATGGTTTGACAAATTGTCTATGTCTACGGCGGATCAAGACCACACTCTATCTTATTATTGAATCTCAAGGCACTCACAAAGTATATATTTTACAAGAAATACTCATAAAGAAAGTACTCTCTCTTGCAAATAAGGAGTTTCTCTCACTAAGAATCACAAATATCATCAAGATTTGTATTTAATCACTAAGATCACAAAGATATCGCTAAGATGTCACTAAGATATGTTTACAAGACAATAGAGAGCCTTTATATAGGTTTTAGGATGACCTATGTTAAACGTGTGAGAGTTGTTTGAGGTAGTCCTGAAATAAGTGGGAGATGAAATAAAATTGAAAAACTCTTTTCCTTGTGTTGGGCACTGTGACACTGGGACATCTCGCTTGAGCACCGCGGTGTTCAAGTTCTGTCTTGGGTGTTGCGGCACCCACGCCTAGGCTTCGCCACTTGTATTTTTGCTTCTTTTCACGTCTGTCTTTGATCATTGCGCATCCAACGCACTTGATTTTTCTCTCTAAATCATATCTCAATGATTTTTAATCAACTTTCTCACAACATAATTAATATAATATATATGAGTCAAAGTAATAAAATATGAATGCTAATATACATATGAATATGCTAACGTGGCATCATTAAATACTATCAAAATATTTATATAGTAAATTGTAATTTTTCAATCATCATTAGTTAGTATAAATTCTTTTATTTTATCATTATACTAATATATTAAATAATCATTAAAACCCACATATGATTTCACCATCGTATATGTAGTATTCCAATGAGTTTTCACGTTAAGTTTGAACTTTCTACTATCCACTCTACAATTTTACAATACATCATTAAATTCTTGTCGTTTAAAAGATGATAATAATATATTTTATTACTTCTTTATTTTTTTAATCTAAGAATTAATTAAATTCAAACCACCTTGAACAATTAAATTAAAAATATGACAAAAATACCTCAAATAAAAAAAAACTTGAACCACGTGCTTAATTTGAAAATAAATCTATAATAACAGTACTTGCACTTGTATTATCAAAAGTAATACTAATAAGTGTATCAATAATTTAAAATTCTCTAAAAAATATTCATTAAGGAATTAAAAATAATATTATTTGTGTGTGGATGTTTCGATTCACAAAAAGTAATACTACTTTTTTTTTGTTTGCAAAAACTATTCATTATCGATATAATACTGCATAATACAAATATACCTTAAATCATTGGCACTCGTCCAATTATTAGAAGTAACCAAAAATATTTTCTTATATTGTGAGATTTTATCAATTAGTTTTTGTTTACTTTGACTATATATAGTGAAAAAATTATTTTTAACACTATTTCTTAGAACATGAGAGAAGTTGGATTAACGTACCTTTTCATAAATTTTTCATACTTTTAATATTTAATGAACGAGAGAGATTGTTCATTAGTTGTAACATATCTAACCAATCCAATACGTATGCGTTGTTGATTATAGTGGAATTTAAAATAATTTTCTCTAAGAACACTTTGGACAAGTTTAATTTAAATTGACTCTTTTATATTATATGTCTGCAAACATATCCTAGCAAGTTGTTTCAAATGCTCGGTGCCACCTTCATTTTCTTGCTTTTTAAAGTTTTATTATAAAATTTACAAATAATTTTTCTTAAATATTTTTAATAATTATACAAGTCTCTAGCGTAAAATAATTTTAAACATCGATTATTTAACTTTTTAATACTTTCAATATTTTCAATTATAAAAATAAATTAATCATTAAAAATTTATGAAGGCATTAGAAAATTTTTAAATTCATTTAGAGTATTGAAACTTGTTATTATATGAATAATAAATATATATGTTGAGAATTTATAATTAAATAAATAAAAAATAAAAAAATAATTTAAATATTATAATTTTTAAAAAGAGTTGAGAGATTTAGCATTTAAAGAGACCCAAGTTTCAAGATTGTGACCGTTTAATCAACACACAAAACTCTGATCATATATCAACGGCAAAAAAGATCGTTGATTAAATAGTATTCTTTAAAAATAATTAAAAAAATTTTAATATAAAAACTACAGGCTTAAAGTTGCTGTAGACAATTTTTATATTTTTTTAAATTAAAAAAACAATAGCCTACGGAACAAGTCATGAAGTCGGTCTATTGTGCTTGTCGTGGCAGCAGGGTAGGGCACGACAAATTGTCATGCCCATCATTGCGTTGAGCCACAATTTAGATTGTCCTGCTTAGACTAGCACAACATGATAGATTTTCGTACCATGTCAACCCCAACGTGTCAACTCACCTGAGCCGGAATTTGATATACGACCCATCTACCACCTTTAATTACGGTTGTGTGTTTTAAAGCTTTTTTTTTTTTTATGCTTCTTGAGCTGCAAAGTTATTGACTTTGTTTTCATATTACTTTTTACAAAAGAAAAAAAAAACTACAAAATTAATTATGATAAGCAAGTTGGCGTTTGTGTTATTTTCGTCATTTTCTTAAGTTTGACAAATAACAATCTTAAATTTGTTATTGAAAACAAATGAAATAAGGAGTTAAAGGGAAAAATAAAGAATTAATTCATTAATTTAGAGGAAAAGAATATAACACTCATTTATAAAATCTGATTAAGAATATAATTTAAAATATTTTATCAAAAATATGGGGGAAAAGTATATATTAAATTTTATATAAAAAAATAAATTTAGGAATATGAATTTCAATTTTTCATTAAATATTTAATTATTTATAGAATGAGGAACCTTATTAACAATAAGAGTTGGAGTTTGGTTTTCGTGGGGGTCTTAGGTAATTGTTTTAGTTATTTATTTTATTTTTATTTTTACTTTTTTTTTTGTAAAGAAAATGAATTTTATTAAAAAGATAAATCAACAAAATTATCCTTAATACAATAGTTAAGACAACGAGAAAAGAAACATCCCAAACAAAAATTACTACAATGAGAATTAGCAAACTTAGATAAATAATGAGCTATATATAGAATTCTCCTCGTGACGAACAAAACAGCAAGTAACATTCTCTATTTCAGACATAAGCCGAGCAACACTAAAAAGAATATTTCCTATACGGCTAGTAAAAGATCGCACATGAATAGCCAAAAGTGGCCCAAGAGCAATCAAATTAGAACAATAAAACTATAAGATTTAGCCACTTGCAACCCTTCCAAAGAGAGCCAAGAATTTTGCCGTGGAAGTAAGGATGGCAATTTGGTTCCACTTGTTTTTGCGGAATTGAACCAATCGGTTATATTTAGTTTTTTTTTTAAAAAAAGGAATTGAAAATTTGAATTGGATAGAGAAAATTAAATTGGATTAGATTGATTTTTTTTTTGTTCAATTTGATTCGATTCGTTTTTTTAATTTTGAGTTTAAGATGTGGATTTTTTAGGCTTTTTTTTAAGAAAATTTTATTATTTTAAATTGTGAACTTTTTAATTTACTTATCTAAAAAATTTATTGATTATTTTTAGACTTAATTTATGAGCTTATTTTATATTAACATAATTATAATTTACTAAATTTAAGATAAATTTAAAATTTTTATTTATTTACTATTTTCTTACAATATACATAAAAATAAAATTATTTTATTTCATGAAAATAAATATATTCATCAAAATAAAATTGACCGTCAAAATAAAATTATCCATAAATAAAAATTTAAGTTTTTTTTTAAATTTTTTGTTGATTATTATTTTTAAAAAAATTCAACCAATTCGGTTCAGTGCAAATTTATTTTTCTTAAATAATAATTGAATGATTTTTTTTAAATAAAATAAATGAATTGAACTGACCAGTCTAATTTAATTAAAATTAATTTATATATTTTTAATTTAATTTACCCACTTTTATGTGTAAGTATCAAAACCACATATTAACGTATTAGTGGAAGCGAGCAGTACACAACCATTACAACAGTGGAGAATCATACCCACGCCCACAAACTAAGAACCTAGTTTACACATTGCATAGACCTTCATCTTGAATTTACCAAAATGAGGACTTTGTTATAAAACATCAATTGTCAACAACGGAGCACAAATAGGTGTCATGCTATAAATATTCTTAAGTAATTATTCAAACATTTGGCGTGTGATAAGACCACTAAGAGGGTATTTTGCCTATTGTGTGTTACATGAGCTTGGGTTTCTTGAAGGCCTAATTGACTTGGGTTAAGACTACATTTGTGTGGTAGGTGGGAGAGTATTCTAGAGATGACATATTTTTTGGGATATTCTTGTGGTAGTGGCATCTTTGAAATATTCTTTTGTATATTATCATCTTTAGATATGGACCATTAAATTAAGTGAATCATAGTCGTCCATTGTATATAACTTTAGCTATAAATAGATGGAGCTCTCATTTAAACAAACGATCCTCCAAACACTCAAGAGTTGTATTTCTATAGTTTTGTAATCTCTCTTTAATAATAATATACGAGAGTATTCTCTCAAACACTTGGTGTGCTTTTTCTTCATCTCATTCTTTAAGTAATTGGTCTTATAAGCTGCTTAGCACTTGAAAAGTGTCTAAGGCCGCGCGGGTTTGAGAAGTAGTCCGTGACAAGTGGTATTAGAGTGGGTTCAAAGAAGATGATGAAGGAAGTTGCTGGATCATCCAAGATTACTAAAAGGAAAGGTAGAGACCCCAAAGCTAGAAGACATGAGAGTGTTTCACCAGAAAAGTTCATTGATCCAAACCATGAACTAGGGGACATGGTTATGAAGCTCGGTGGTGCTATGAGCAAGGCGATTGATCGCCTTAGGGAGTTGGAAGAGAAAAGTCGAGAAGCTTGAGGTAGACCTCGACACTAATGGGAACGAGCTACGCTTCCTCATTGATAGCTCCATTGACAAGCGTACTGACAAGCAACGGGACTGAATCGAGGCTTTTCAGAAGAATGTCTACAACACCATGGACAAAGTTTAAGCCTAAGTGGAAGAGCTGCGTAAAGGGTTTGAAGCTGTCAAGGAGGACGTGGTGCTGTACAAGCGAGCGGTCGCTAATGACGTAGCTACTCAAGGTATAGTGGCTGCACCAAAGGTTGAAGCCCCTAAACCGAAGGATTTTAACGACAAGAGGGATGCCAAGGAGTTTGACAACTTCTTTTGAAAAATGGAGAGGTAGACGTTATGGGCGTGCGGGACGAACATAAGGCAAGTACCGCAACTTTGTATCTTTCCAATCATGCAATTCTGTGGTGGCATAGGAAAAGTGAGGAGATTCGCAAGGGTACCTGCACCATAAACACATGGAAAGAATTGCAACGAGAGTTGAAGCGCCAATTCTATCCGACGAATGTGGTGCACCACGCTCGCAAGCAGTTGAAGGAGTTAAAACAAACGAAGTCCATTAGGGAGTACGTGGAGGAGTGCTCTTTGTTGATGTTGAAAATCTGCAACATGAGTGAGGAAGACTTGTTGTTCAATTTCCTAGACGGGTTATAATCATAGGCTGCCAATGAGTTAAAGCGGCGTCGAGTGCAGAATATATTCGACGCCTCAATGGAGGAGACGCTCATGGATTACCGCAAGGGAAAAATGGGTAAGTTCAAATATTCTAAACCCAATTACAGCAAGGGTGGGGAAGTTAAAGAGTTTCAATCTCCAGAGAGCAAGGAGGAGAAAGGTAAACCACCTAAGTGGAAGGAGCAGAAACACAACGGCTATAGAGGTAATGGTCCGAAGTCAAACTGTTTCCTTTGTAACGGAGATTATTGGGTGAAGGGTTGTTCGAAGAAATAGGCTTTCAATGCAATATACGAGGTATAAGAGGAGGGCAAACAGAGCCGTATGGGTTGTATGCAACTGTTCAATTCCCTCAAAGTTAAGCGGTGTGTAGATGCGCCAACAAGGACGTCGCTTATGTATATTGACGCATATGTCAATTGCATAAAGACTCAAGTGTTGGTTGATACGGGCACTACGTACAACTTCATCAAGCGTGCGGAAGCAGAGCACTTGGGCTTTTATGTGGAGAAAGGAGAAAGATACCTCAAGTCCGTGAATACAAGAGCCAAGCCGCTAGATAAGGTGATTTGAGGAGCTGAAATCCATATAGGCAAATGGCACGATGAGGTAAATTTCTCTGTAGCACATCTCTATGATTTTGTTATGGTGCTAGGTATAGAGTTCTTACTGTAGTATAATGTGGTGCTACTTTCTTAACACAACTACATGTGTATTTTGAATGGAGGACCTCGAATGATACAGACGGTAGACAAGTCTATAGGTAGGCGATCTAAGCCAAATGCCAAGGTCTTTTTCGTAATGCAACTAAGGGAAGATGCTGAGCGCAAATAAGGGTTACATCTAGCCACAACAATGGGGATGGATGATGTGGTAAAAGGAGGTGAGGATGAAATACCAAAGGACATTGTGGAAGTATTAGGGGAACACAAAGGGGTTATGACTACTGCCTTACCAGAAGAACCACCTTCAAGAAGGAAAATTGAGGGCAAGTTAGAGCTTGAGTTTGCGCTTCCAACCATGGTGTGCACGCCTCAATTAGAGATGAGAGAGTTGCGGGAGCAGCTCAAGAAGTTGACGGATGCGGGTGTCATCCAACAATCCAAGACGTCACATAATGTGCATTTACAGCACAAAAAATAGGTAGAAGACAAGCAGTGGCGTATCAAGTATGGTGCAGGGGACTTGGTGATGAAAATGATATTTCCACCATAACACAAGTTAACACACCCACTTCACATAAGAACTTTTAAAATCTTTAAGGATAACACTATACGTACAACGCTCTTTTTATACAAATGAGTGTGGTATGAGATGCTGATTGTATGTAATAAATAATGAGATGTTGATTGCATGTAATAAATAATAAATAACTTTCATATGGCACCATTTTGTTTTGAAACTATATATATATATATATATATATATATGGGTGTCATTTAATTTAACTAGTAAAATTTTTTGAGTAGAACTTAAAAGTACTCTAAACGTGCACATTAAGGTAGAGAGGTATAGTTCAAATTTCTTGATAAATTATTGCTTTTTAGAAAATTATTTGAAATTTTGATTACTAAGTCTATTTTCTTATATTTATTTTTAAAAAAGAGTCTAATTTCTTATATTAATTTGTTCTTCTATATAATGTAGATTTTGTAAAACCAACAAAAATAACGGAGGAGGATATAGACCTTGAATGAGAAATGACTGTTACCGGTTAGTACTTAATATTAGTTTTTCATATGTTATAATATAAATGTAAGAGATAATTTAAATTGTTTACATATTATTCTTTATCTTTTATTGTATAGGTTTTATTTTAATTTTGGAAGATGGAGTATGACAAATTTAACTAATGGACTTGAGCTTAGGAAGACTTGTGTTTATTTTTCTTGATATTTTTATATTTTAAGTTAAGTTGTACCTTTTTTTGTAATCTTTATAGTTTTTAAAATTATTATTTATGATTTGTAATTAATTTGATGGACTACCTTAGAGTCAATATATAATTTGGGTGGTTTTTTTTCCAAAATTTTATTATTTGATATAAATTAGGTTTGATTTAATAACTAGACTTTAGCTCACTATAAAATTATTCTATAAATATATAAATGTACAGACTAAAATAAATTTAAATAAAGACTTAATTTTAAAATCCGACCCAACATTTGGAGACCGAACCGGTTCGATTCTAGTAGAAATTTTTTTGACTTGTTTCATATTTTTAAAAAAATTAAATTTATTTGGTTCGATCTGATTTTTTAAAAAATCAAACTGAACTGAACTGTGCCCGCTTCTAACTAGTACTAATTATTGGGCCACAAGGTAGTTGGAATATTAGAAATGATCTAATGAGATACGTAACTCACTATATGATGAGCAATATTATCATATATCGTTATTTAGTAAATTCATAACATTTTTTTATTTTTGTACAATTTACAATATATTACAGAATGCTACCACATGTACAGGAGCTCATCATATAATAATAATATATATGTATGTGTTGTGAAATTATCTAATAGGTTACATAGCTCACCATATGGTGAACAACATTGTCATATGTTACTATCTAATAAATTTATAATTTTTTATACTATAAAATACTGTCACATATTTAAAAGCTAACCGTATAATAAGTTATGCTACTTAATAAATCAATTATATATATATATATATATATATTGAAATGTTGAAAATTGCGCTTACTGAAATTAATGAAATAAATCAGATTTTTTTTAAGCCCATGAACTCAAGTTTTCCATTCCTACGACGAGAGGCCATAAATACCCCTTGTAATGCATGGGCTCCTTTCTTATAATATATAATTCGTAAGATTCTAATTGGCTTTGAGAGAATTTCATAATAATAATAATAATAATGATGTATGTCATGTACAATATTAATTGTTGAATATGTGTTGATTTAGTTAAGGGTGGGTATTATTCTCGAACCTGACCCGTCTTGAAATTTTGGGTCGAGTCGGGTCGGGAATGGGTTCGGAATAGAAAGTTCTGTCCCAAATTGAACGGGTCGGGTTTGAGAAATTCTTGAACCCGAACAGGAATTTTTGACCTGTGCTGAACCCGAATCGTCCTGAATCCGAATCGACCCGAATTCGTCCCGAACCGTCCTGACCTAAACTGTACCGAATTATCCCGACCCGTCCCGACCCCGAATCAAAACTATATTGTTTCAAAGTAATATTTTTCTAAAAAAATAAATCGAAATTTCTCGACCCAACTCGTCCCGACCCGAAGTCGGGTCGGGATTTGTCCCAACCCAAAATATGTCCCAATCGAAACATATTTCGACGTCTCGATCGAATTCAAAAATTCTCAAACCTAACTCGAACCTAAAATTGTCCACCTCTAAATTTAGTCATTCAAAAATTATGTTATAATGTGCAGAGATATAAATTTATTGTTGATTCTATCTTTATATACCGTAAACCACACTATTTTTCTGAAATATGATAATCGTAAACTGATATAAGGCCACTTGCAAATATATAAAATTCGGATTTTTTCATAAATGACACAATTTTTTTGTTAATTTTTTTTTACCCTGTATACAGAAGTTAATCTCTTATAGTAAAAAAATTCAAAATCGGACAATATATCTCTAAGGTCTTATTTTTCCTCTCCTCCTATAAAACTCAAAAAAGAAAAAAAAAACACACACACAATATCTCTCTCAAAATCGGACACACTCTCTCTCAATAAAACTTTCTCAAATTGACGTTATGTAAATCAGCAATTTCGAAGGTGACATTATGTAGAGCAAATTTTGCTCATTCTATTGCACTTCAAATTCAAAAAATGGTCAATACTTGATATATTTTTTGAAATTTAGATGAAATTAGTAATTTATGTTGAAAATAGGTAAAAATGAGAAGATGTGAGTGAAATAAGTGAAATATGGGTTGATTGTTTGAAGAATGTGTTGAAAATATGAAAAATTTAGTGAAAATCGAATAAAAAATGACTTTAAAATTATAAAAAATCAAATGTAAATGGCGGCTAGTGTGCGATTAATCGTTGTTTGCATTTGGTAGTTTCGTGCAAGCATGGGGCCTTCACAGAGCATGCCACGCAGTGTGTATTTATTTTATTTTTAAATTTAATTATTGTTTATTAATTTAATAGATAAATACATAATATAATTAAATTTTTTAAAGATAAATTATTAATTTAATTTTAATAAACATATCCATATTTAATTATTATTTAAATAAAAAGAATTAATAATATAATTAGTTAAATAATTAAATGTTAAAAACAATTAATTAGTATCTAATAATATTGAAATAATAAAATTTTTAATTTTAATTATTTAATATCTATGTTTGTTTTAATTTATTATTTTAATTATGTAATATGTTTGTTTGTTTTAATTATTTTAATTTTAATAATTTAATATGTACGTTTATTTTAATTTATTACAATTTTAATAATTTTATATGTTTATTTATTTAATAATGGATTTAATTTTAATTATTTAATAAATTTATTTTCTTAATAATTATTTAAATTTTAATTAATTAATATGTTAGTTAGTTTAATAAATGTTTTAATTTTTGATTTGTTATTTATTTTTATAGGAAGAACAATGTCTCCAAACAATATATAATTTCCTATAATGAGTTTTTTGGAATGTCAAATTAAGAGTTACTTGAAGTGTGGGCTATAGATAGAAATTGACACCTAATTAAAAGGAATTGTTTAGAGGAACTTGTATGCGAAGATATTTGGATGTGTCTTTTTTGAGTATTTTAGTTCATGAAATTTTATTGTAGGAAGTGGAGATTAGAGTTGGGCATTTCTCAGGTTCGGTTTGGTTCGAGCGCGAGCCAAACCAAACTTGAACTGATCGGTTCATGCTAATTAAACAGGACCAAGATAGAACCGATTTAGTTCGGGTTGAGTTCAGTTATCCATTTCAGTTTTTTTTCTTAAATTTGGATTAAGTTTTTGACTTTTTGGTTTAGACTACTTAAGCTTAAATATGAAATATGAAATTTTACATTACTTTGGACCCATGACTAATATTTTGGGGGCTAAATTAATATTTTTACCCAAAAAAAAAAAAAATGGATTTTGTAATTTGTAAATTAGAAATTATAATTTTGAGTTAAATTAAATTAAATTAATTAAATCATATATTTTTAATTGATTTATATTCATGATAATTAGTTATCATCAATTAATTTGTATGATTCATAGGACAAATCAATTAATTATGAGATAAATTAATTAATTTATATGATTCAATTTCATGAGAACAATCTATTAATTGTACAAAGATTCAACTTCAATTAATTTATAATCATGATATCAAAAAATTGAATTTAGTAAATTTTTTATTTGTCACCCAAATAAAAAATTCGAATACGAACAAAAAAAAGTCCTGAGTGATTATTCTGCTAAAACAACCCAAGCAAAAAATTCTTCATAAAAAAGCTTGTCTACTCCAACCAAAGGTTAAAGTTCTATTTCTAGTACAAGTGATTATTCTGCTGAATCAACTAAAGCAAAAAAGTCTAGAAGCGGTGACATTCAGCCGCTACAATAGCAACTATTTCTAATTTTTATTTTTTCTAAAAAAATATTTAAAATTTTCAAAATGAAGAAAAAATTTTAGGGTTGATGTTGGAAAAATTTAGGGCTTTTGGAAAAAAAAAAGAAAGAAAAAAATGAGAATTTTTAAATTGGACTATTTAGACACGAAATAAAGATATTTGTATACGGAATAAGGATGTGTGGTCATAGGATAAAGGATATTTAGTCAACAAAATAAGTTAGGCATAAAATTGAAATAACTTTATTACCATTTTCTCTAACTTTAAAAGAATATTCTCTAATTGTTAAAATATATTATTGAAATTAAAATTTGAGGGTATTTAATATAATATCTCTTATAATTATAATTACACTTATAATAATAGCTATTACAATTACAATAGATATTAATTATTATTTCAAATGTAATTATAATTATCATAATCATAATTGTAAACATTATAATTCTTTTATTATAAGTGTAATTGCAATTGCATTTATAATTAAAAATATAATTGTATTAATCACTTAGAATTGGAATTTGAATGACTATTGCAATTACTTTTGAGACAAATTCATAATTGCAATAATTATTAATTATAATTTATTATTATAATTGTAAATTGTAAAATACAATTACACTTGTATGCGTAAAATGCAATTACAATTCTAATCGTAGTTAATGCATTTGTAATTACTTCGTAATAATAATTGTGGTTATAATTATAATTGTTATTATTGTGATTGTAATTACAATTATAATAGCATATTTTAACTGCAATTATAGTTATAATTTTAATTGTGGTTATAGTTGCAATTTTAATTTTGAAAATTTTGATATTTTTTTTTATACATAATATAATTGTAGTTTTGCTATTTAAAATTTGAAAGTAATTAATTTTTTATAATTTACTTTTAAATGCACTATTTTAAATAATGTTTTCTTAATTTTTTTTAATCATTATGAATTTTTTTATATTTATAAAAAATCTCAATAAAATGATTAATCATTAAACTAATATTTGATATTCTCTCAAAAAAATTATATTTGACATATATATTAATGGTTGCAAATATTTCACATGAACTTGAATTGGTTGAGTTGGTTACTGATCGCCAACATGTTAGTTATTGATCGCTGACATGGAGGCTAGTTCTAGTTGAAAATGTTTGCAAATTATTGTTAAGCTAACTTAGGGTTTCTAGAAAGAAATTGGGGAGAGTTTAAGAGTTTTTAATAAAATAAAAGTTATTTTATGAATTTGTTTTTCAATATTTAATATAAGTGCCTATTAAAAAAACATATGGGTCTTTAATGTCTGGGATTAGGATTAGCCCAGTTGTAAAGAGGGTCTTTTTAAATAATGATAAGATAGATGTTTATATTGGTGATATGGTAGAAGCAAAATAGATATTATTTTACCGAACGTTTTAGCTAACATCTTGTTTATTTATTTTTTTTAAAAAACTCTTATAAAGAGCAGACATTATAAATTCCAAAAATATATTATTGATAAAATGTACGTAAAAATTATTAACATAAAAGGTCATTTAATTAATAGATTACCTAATATTTAATAAAATATAAATCTTAATTAGCAAAGAATAAATTCTAATAATTAAAGAATTGAAACATATTAAAAATTACGACTTAAAATAAGAAAATAATCATATTAAATTAGTTATATCAAATTGACAAATTCGACTCAAAAAAGAACTTTTAAAATAATTTACTCTTAAATATAAAAAAATTACTCAAAACAAAAGACAATTATGAGAACTCAAATCTCAAATCTCGTGGAAACAAATCATACCGTACAATTGCACTATATGAAATTATGTGGTCTTATTCATTGTCTAGTCTAACAATTAGATTTGTAATGAATTCTTATAAATAAAGTTTAATTTACATAAATTTGAGTTAATATTTTTTTATAACTTTTTTTAAAAAAGAGGATAAAATAAGTGTGTGTTTGCATTTTAAAAATCGAGTTCGTATATGTTCTATGTCTAGTTAGACAGAGGTTGCCCTAGATTTGAAAGAAGTAAAGATTAGGAGTTTTTACTAATAAGCGAGATCTATTGTTAGACTTGGGTTGTGACACAACAAATATGTCATAGAGCTTGAGTCTTCCACAAGAAAAGACAAGCAAAGCTCCATCAACAGGACTACAAGATTTTCAACGAATAAGGATGTGGAATCTTGGGTTGAATACAAATAAAAGAACAGGACATAAAAAGCTAAGAAGTTTGTATAAATTGTATGTATTAAATTGTTAATGATTATATAATGAGAAATCAAACCTATTTATAAGTTATAAAATCTTATAAAAAACTTAATTTTACAAGGTAAGAAATTCTAATATAACACAACATCCTATTATGTACAAATTCCTAAATAAACGACAATTGGACTCAAAATCTTAGAATGGAGAGCCCACTAAGCACTTTTTGGGACAAAGTTAATACTGTCCCCTACAAGTTGGTAAAAAAGATAACTTTTATCAAGGCTTGCACTACCTGGCTAGCCTAAATCGCCTTATATCAATATTGACCTTTAAAATTGCCTTATATCAATATTGACCTTTAAAATCGCCTCAGAATGGCTTTGAAATCACCTATGCTTATATTATTTACAGATCGCCTTAACTAGTCTTGATCGGCTAATTAGAAGCTTACTCATTACTCATAAGTTGCCCTGGTGTCTTGATGGTTTTCATAGCTATAGAATTATCCTGCACCTTTTTCAGCATTGCCTTTATTTAATCAGTTGACCGGATTTACTCAAAACATGACTGGATTACCCCAATCCATCTTTTGCTTTTGAAAAGTTCGTTTGGTATGAAAAGTCGTTTGCCCCAAACCTCTCATCCTGATGTAACTTTAAAAATCGCATGTTTTTATACTTCAACCATCTTAATATAATGATCCCCCTAAACCGGCCCATGCTGCCAATATTTCTTCTCATCCATGTCGACTTTATTGATGCTTATTATCCATCCGTCTTGCAGGCCGCTTATTATCAAATGGCTCTTCAGATTATTTTTCTTTTTCTGAACTCTAAACATTTAATGATCTTTGACAGGCCTTTCTTCTTATGACCATTTCATTAATTACTCATAATTACTTTCTTGAAAACGGCCTTATTTATTAAAATGATTATAACTCATTAAATGTACTGTGGCCCTTCATTTTAATCGCCTTTAGCCCATTGTAAGTAAAGGTGAGCTCTCATTTTTACTTTACCCCGTTTTCAAGCTTTTCTCTCCAAACTTTTACCAAAGCATTTTGCTCTAAACTTCAGTCTTCTATAGTGGTCTTATCCATACTTAAGGTAATTTTTGTAATTTTTGACTTTTTTACATCTGAATTCTCTAGTTTATTATCAGCTAATTCTTTTCTTTTTTTTTTCTTCTTCTTTTAAAATTATCAAATATTACCATGGCATTTAAGTCGTCCGCATTCCGCTCTAAAAAGTCAAAATTGACCGAAGCTCAAGACACACCACTTGACCTGTTAGGCAAGTCCAATCGAGTCGACGAACAAGTCGTCTGTAAGGTATTATCTTATAAAGCTGACACCTCCCAGTACATTCTTGGTCTTTATAATGTCCACATTATTTCTCAATACTTCAATTACTTTCCTGCTCATTAGAATGACTCCTTTAGGTTTAGTCAACCTTATAACATATCCGTCTGGTCATCTTCT
This sequence comes from Ailanthus altissimus, assembly GCA_946807835.1. Taxonomy (NCBI): domain Eukaryota; kingdom Viridiplantae; phylum Streptophyta; class Magnoliopsida; order Sapindales; family Simaroubaceae; genus Ailanthus; species Ailanthus altissimus. Next base: position 16,668,451 of record OX327700.1, on the reverse strand, counting down.
AGATCAATTAGGTATTGATTGAAATCGTCTAATGATTATGTAGATGGCTAAATCAGCTTGAACCTCACTTTAAATCCGTATGAAAGTCGATTAGGGTCTACAATTTAATCCAATTACCTAGGTATCAAATCTCTTTACATAATGGACTTATATCAACTGCCCTTTTGTTCTGGTCAAGGGCGTTAAACATCTTTTGCTTTAGGTTCGACTTTATGACTCCTATCCTATATGACCTGGCCATCATTTTCAACATCCCAGTCTATGGGATCGACATTAATGCTGATCTCTTAGTAGGCTTTGTCGACCTATATTTTTCAAGGTCAGAAGCAAGTTTTGGAAAGTTCATGACTTGTTTCAAGGAAAAATTGGCCACTCCGTCCAAGGTAGAGCATATTGTATTCCTACTATTTTGTTTGAGCAAATACGCCCTCTGCCCGTCTTTACAAAAAATTACTAAGGAGTACTTGAAGGTGGCCATTGCCATTGTGGATGGCATGAAACTAGCTTTAAGACCGTTCTTTCTCTCTCATCTTTATAGGAGTTTATTTGAAATTGTCCTAAGTAAGGGCGAAGAAACCTTTTCGAATGTAGGGCGATCCCATATGTATCTTATATTTTTGGCTTTCTACATACTTTCTCCAATTTTTCAAAGTTACTTCACAACCTCCTATCGGTCGACTCCGTTGTTATGCCTCATGGTAGATACAATGGCAAATCAACCGAGGTAATTTTGATAGGGTATTTTCCTTTTTTTACTCTACCTTTTCTTTAGAAAATTATTTTTTTTGTTGCCTTAGACCACCTCTTTTTGGCCCCAAATGGTCTCGTCAGGCTTATCAAGGTCCATCCTCAGAAGAATATGATATCGATTGGCATAGGTCTTAGGCCGCTTGCCTTACTACTAAAGATTTTCACCACAACATTGTAATCGTCGGCAGTAATAATAACAAGTGTGGCACCGAGACTTATCACTCGTAGTGGGTAAGTCACCAATTTGGGCTTGTACAGCCCGTCCTTCACCTTCTTCTCGGCTAACCAAAAGTTTAGGTCTCGTGTAGTCTTTAGGAATCTTAGTATTGTCAAAGAAACAACTACTGTAAATAATGAACTAATGAAACCCCTTTAAACTATCGATCTATCTGTCTCCCCTGGTCGACTTGAACCCTTTAATGAGTACTGAGAAGAATTGGTTGCCCTTTATTTCACAATGCCTTTAGATTTTATTCTTTCTTTACACAATTATGCAGCTCATAGTGTTGATGGTGTTGTGCAGGTCGATCGGCCAAAGTCACGAGGTAAGTTTACTTAAGAAATTTTAGATTTTGGGAATTTGTTTTGGTGTAAAATTTAACTAACGAAATGAAAAGAATAAGATACAAACGCAAAGGGGAGTTGGTCTTAAAACATAACTAAATGGTAGTAGATCGCCAAACCAAATGGGTTTATGAAGGTGGCAATTGGCTTGGTGAAGTTTTCTTTGAGCAGTTGTTTAAGGACCCAAGACTGTCAATACCTTCTGCAAAATTTAGCATAGCGGGTCATATTCCTGAAAAAGGAACTAATCGGCCAACATGGACAAGATTTTATTTAGATAATTATTCTAAGTCAACTTTGGATCCCGCACTAGTATCAGTGGTCGACGATTATACCTTACTAGGTAAACCTTACTTTTGATTTCGATAATAGCCTCTTATTTTATAATGAATGCCTATTTGTTTTGCAGAGGCTAACCATCAACTTTGAACACTTCTCTGGCTAATGATGAGGAAGACTTGGCTCTTCTTAAGATGCGAGTTAAGGTAACAAAGTTGTCTTGTACTTCAACCTATTAGACTAGTTTTAGGCTTTAATTACTCTTTTTTTTTTGGGCAAACGACCGCCAAGAGATCGGCCAAAATAAAGATCGTTCACTAAAAAATCCCTTCAGTGTTGACCACATATCTCCATTCTGCCACTTTCCTTGAAAAGTCGACCTTAACCAACCCATCTCCTGGAGTTAGTGAACCTCTAGAGCCAGCCTTTGTAAGAGAATTGCCTGAGCATCTCGCAGCTCCAATAGAAGACCCTGCTATAGTTGTTCAGTCGCCTCCAGCTCTTGTAGCTCATTGACCTTAAACCTTTGGAAAGGCAGCGGTGAAACGGTTATCGCTAAACACTGCTACCTCAGTGCTTGATGTCTATCGACTTTGATTGTGGATTGGTCAAGTGATGGTGAGGAATCAACTAATGAGTTCTCATTTGTTGTTTCTCCAATTCGCCCCTCTACACTCGACGAAGTTGAAAGAACCATAAAAGAACTCAAGGGGCTGAAGGGTCATCTGGTCGATGTGTTAATGGATGACCAAGAAGTGATTGAAATGAACAAGAAGCTCAAGTTCTTATCAGATAATGTCTCAGGCAATCATATATCGGTCGGCCTAAAGACACAATAGGATGACTTCGCAGCTTTGTTTACTTCAATTGCTAATAAAAAGAAAAAGGCCATGCAAATGATAAAGGAAGTCGAGAAAGAGGCTGAGAAGAAGGCATCACTAGGTTGCCAAGAGGTCGAACTAATGTCGGAAGTTCAAAAGCTTAGGGACGAAAGCAGGGTAGCTAAATAAAGGATGAAGGAGCTAGAAGATGTACTGGCCAAGCTGAGGGAGGAAAAAGTGAAGAGGATAGCCCGATCCTTGGAATTGGGGTATAAATTTTTAGAGCTTCGACCGAAGAAAAGTGAGTTAAAAAAAAGCTAAAGTTGAAGGATGTAACAATTCCCAAAGCCAAAGCTGAAGTTAAGATGGTCGACTCTTTCATTGCTAACTTTTGTACTTTATTTGACAAAATATAACCGGGCTCTACAACCCACCTTTTGTGATCGATGAATGAATTTTTGATTTTACTTCGTATGATTCGTGAGATGCAACTCAAACCAAAAAATAATCGACTTTTATTAATATTATCGTCAACATACAAACCAGTCTATTAAATCGACCTTAAATTCCTTCTAGCAATTATACAGAATGGACTTAATGAAAGGCTGTGTTGTTAATTTCCTCCCATACATTTGGCCAATAGAGTTTTAAATACTTCCTATTGATCGGCCTGTCATGATCTCTCCATTTAGGTCACTTAGTATGCCCTATTGCTGAGGATTTTTGCTACTTTGAACGGCCCTACCCAATTAGGGTTGAATCTACCTAAGTCACTTTGTTTTAAACCTAATGGTAATATCATCTTCTAAATGAGGTTATGTTGCCCAAAAGTCTTCATCTTTACTCTTTTTATTATAAGCTCTTTGGACTTTCTTGATAAGGGCATATTTATCATATATTTTTTTTATGTTTTTATTTTGATATTTTAGTGTTTTATGAGAATAAATGGCTATTTATGTGCATTATTGTTTATTTATGGAGACTTGAACGTAAAAGAAGCAAAAATAGGGACTAAAATGTAAACTTTTTAAAATATGGACCTGTTGCTTAAGTGCCATAAGGATTTTCGCCCTAACGCTGGAACAGTTATCAAAATAAGAAAATAGATAAAACAACCTACTTAAGTCACCGTTCATCACCCCAGCACCAGCTCGTTATTGCACCAGCGACAGCTAAGCGCTCTAGTGCCAGACTTTCACCGCTTCAGTGATACAGCCTTTTACACGTAGCACCTCAACAGCAGCAACATAGCGCCCCAGCGACAATGCGATTCTTGACCCGACAAGAATTGGAGATTTCAAGCTCATATTAATCCTTATAAAAGGCCACTCATTTCCAGCCTTTAGAGAGCATCCAAGAACATCAAGAACACGTAAAATAAGTCTTAGAGAGCAATTGGAGCTTAATTGAAGCAGTTATAAAGAGATATTCAAGGCGTTCTTAGGCATTAAGAGATTCTTAGGCAGCGCAATCAAGAGCAATTCAACGTTTATATCGGTTTGCTATTGATTGTATCATGATTTCTTATTATTTTTTCTACTGTTCTCTTGGAGCTATGAACTAAATTTTTTTTCTAGGGTTAATACTTAAGCTTAAAAAGTGCGCTTAATTGCCACATCTTTCTAACATTTAATAAACTTCGTTCTTTGTTATTGATAGGGGCATAAAAGTACTAGTATAATTTATACTCTACATTCGTATTTTACTCTAAATAATAAATATTTGGCTATTTAATTGTGATTTTTGATCATAAATAGATGCATGATAGAAAATGTGACGTATAGAAAAAAATGGGAGGCGAATCGATCGTCAAACAAAGAAGTTATGCTCAAAATATGAAAAGGGCACCAGAGCTGGGCGCCGTAGTGCCTAGCGACTGAGCGCCACGACGGTGAACAATATCTGGGAACAGTAATACATGAACAGTATTTGTTACAGTAATTCGTGAACAGTATTTTGAAGAAAAAAACTTATAAATAGAAAGCAAAAAAAAATCCTAAAAGGGGGAGAAAAAAGAGAGAAAAGGAGAGAAAAGAGGAAAAAAACTTAGAGAGAGAATCCACAACACAAAATCAAAGATCAAAGCCAAAGATTGAAGAGCCAATATCAAGATTCAAGTCAAGATTTAGGGAGAAGCACATCAATGAGTCACTTTGATTAGTTTTTCTTCTCTTTTTTTATCATTATGTTCTTTTTCTTGTTAATCTTTATGAATTAGTTTGATACTTTTGATTTTGTGATGGACTAAATTGTTTATCTAGGGTTTGACTATGTGAACCTAGTATGGATTTGGATTGTGTTAATTTTTAGTTTATGAACTTGAAACATTCAATTGATTCATTCTATCTTGTGTTTAATGCTTTAATTATACTTGATCAATATTTTGAATGACTGAGGAATCATGATGAACTGGATAAAGGGATTCATGTGTTTAGCCTAGGTAGTTTGATGCATGATCATAGGGTAATAACTATGAGTTTCATCTAGGATAGACATATACCTAGGTGGTATGTATGGTCTAATTTAGACTTGATCTTAATAAATTACATTCTGATTTGATTACCATAGACATATAGGTGATTGTTGGAATGTGTAACATAGTCACTTGACCATTGACAGAGGCTTGTGATGAGATTAGTGTCTAAGCCAATCAATTGGTATTAAGGGATTAACTAAGTGGTTAATAAATCCAATGAAATACTAGGGGACGAGTCAAAACCCTAGATTATCTTTATTTGTGAATTCTACTCTTTGCTTTTGTTTAGTTAATTGATAGAATTAGATTAGTTAAATAAATTTCAGATTTTAGTTTTTTGAATAAAAGTTAAGTAGGTACAATTTTAGTATTTGATTTATAGAATTAGATTGCATAGTCCCTATGGGATCGATACTTGGACTTAAAATCCTATATTACTTGATACGATAGCGTGTACTTGCGCTTAGCTACTATAGCAACACAATCAGTTATTCAAATTACTTGTTCTTAATGCTTCAATATATTGGGCCAATATATGGTGAATGAATTGGAAATATTTTGATAAACTCGGAAGATGAATCATTATATTTAGACCTAGGTAATTTGATGCATGATTGTAGAGTAACATTTAATGTTGCATATGCAAGTTTCAAATTAGGATAGAAATATTCTTAATTGGCATGTATGATCAATAAGACTTAATCTTAATGAATTTTAATTTATTACAAGTACCATAGGACTATAAGTATTTGGTAAATTAAGGTATACTTGCATGACCTTGGGAGAGGCTTGTGAATACATTAGTGTCTTGATCAATAACAAGAACTAAAAGAGTTAAATATTAGAAGATTAATCATTAAAAAGTGTATTGAGGGATAGTATTAACCATAGGTTTTCTCTATATTGCAATCATCCAAATCTCTTTAAAATATGTCATTACTTTTATATTTTCTAAATTTATTCTTAGATTTTTATTTTTCTGAATAATTACTAGAAAGACATAATTTTAGTTCTTGGTTAAAAAGTATCCCTGTGAGTTCGATGGCTTTATGTCCATATACCAGCTGATAAGACGAGGTACCGGTGGTCTTCTTTGGGCTGACTCGGTTTGCTTATAATACCTCTTGAAGTTTCTTATGCCATTATCTTGAATTATCTAAGATTGCTTTCTTAGTTAATTTAGCTTGACTATTTAATTGTGCGTAATAAAGGGTGCGGTGTATTATTTTGAAGTCGAATTCTCTGGAGAAATAGACTACATCCTCTCCTATAAAAATCGTCCCTCTAGTCGATCATGATTGATTCAGGGAGTTCTTGCTAGTACACAATATTCTCTTTTATGAATTTGATGATCGACTGCTAGTTGACTATCTTCAATGCGACGGTCTCTATCTACTTTGTGAAATAATTGGTTGCCACTAGGATATATGTGTGTTGTTTCGACAAGGGTGGATATAGTTTCCTGATGACATCCATCGCCCATCCTCTAAATGGCCATGGTCTGATAAGTGCATATATTTCCTCAGCTGGGATGATCTGTATCGGCCCATATTTATGGCATTCTTGACAACTAATGGCATAGTTGTAGCAGTTGCATCCTTTAGTCGGCCACCGAAATCCAGTCTTTAAAATTACTTTCTATATTAATCGTCTACTAAGATAGGCCATTGCTAATCATTTGTGAGCTTTGGCCATCACAATCATGGACTATTTTGGGCTGATGCATCTTAATAATTTGCTAAGAGGGGCTCTTTTGAACAACTCTCATGTGAAGAGTGCAAACCTTATCGTTGTAATCTTGTCATTCAGATTGGCTTGATTACTAGGGTTATTTATATAGGTGATCAAGTCACCTTTATAATCTTTGCTCAAGTTAATTTACATGACAAGATCTGGCATCCCATTAGTTTGCAGGCATGACTATAGTCTATGTAACATAGGTATCTCTATTGTTGCCTGCTTATATCCTGTTGTTCTATGGGCGAGATTATTGGCTTTGACATTGTTTGTCCTTACTGAGTACTCGACCAAAGCTGTGTTGAATCCTTGAATAAGGTGTTTTTCTTTATTACAGTATGGGATTAACAGGTTGGCTTCGCAACGATATTCTTCAGTAACTTATTTGATGACGAGAAACAAATCACCATTGACTTCGATGTCTTTGACTTCTATCTCTGCTAATATTTCAAGGCCAATGATGAGTGCTTCATACTCGGCTTGGTTGTTAGTGCATGGGAAGTCCAAGAAAAATGACATCTTAACTTTCGTTCCTGTGGGAGAAATTAGGGCGATCCTTGCCCCTATAGCTTGATTGGTCCTTGATTTGTCAAACCAGAGCTTCCAACTAGTGCTTGTTGTACCAATCTCATATTCGGTTGTGCCTTTGTAAGGTGTGAGATGATCAACTAAGAAGTCGACCAAAGCCTATCCTTTGACTGCCTTTTGTGGAATATATTTTAAACTGAATTCTGACAATGCAATTGCCTATTTTTCTAACAAATTTCTTAGAAATGGCTTGGACAATAGGTATTTAATAACATACATCTAGCTGATTGCATGAATTTTTGAAGGTAGTAAGTAATACCTCAATTTGCAGCACGAGAAGTACAAGGCCGAACATAAAATTTCAATCGATGTATATCTGAATTCGACGTCATTTAATACTTCGCTGAGGTAATATACGGCTTTTTGATCCTGCTCTGTTCTTGTGCCAACAAGTTTTCTATTAATTTGTGGGCGGCAGAGATATAAAGAAGCAGAGGTTGCCCTGGCATAAGTGGCACCATGACAGATGAACTTGTTAGGTATTTCTTGATTTTATTGAACACCTTTTGATGGTAGACGGTCCATTTGAATTCTTTGTTGTTTTTTAATTTTAATAGGAGCGACCAAGGATGCGATCATCCAACAAAGTTTAAAATAAATCATCTTAAAAATTAATCTTGCTGATCAATTACTGCAATTATTTTTTGGCTCTTGATACATGGGCTTCTTTTATAACCCTGGCTTTATAATGGTTTATCTTCACCCCCTGTTGGTGTACCAATAATCCAAGAAAGTTATTGGTCGATACCCCAAACGCACATTTTAACAAGTTCATCTTAAGCTGATGTAATCACATTCTTTAAAATACCATATGTAGATTGGCCAAATGCTATTCGATTGACGTGGATTTAACCATAACATCATCAATGTATACCTCCAAAATCGGCTGATCATATCATGAAAGATCGCATTCATGGCCCATTGGTAAGTTGCCCTTGTGTTCTTTAATCTGAAAAGCATGACTACCCTTCATAAGTACCGATCGCCCTAGGACATCTGAAGGCAGTTTTGTGAATGTCGGTCTTGTTGATGAATATTTGATTGTAGCTCGAATATCTATTTAGAAATCTTAGAATTTGATGACATGCAGCTAAATCGACCAATATATTGGTTATTGGTATCAGGTATTTATCTTTTGGGGTTGCCAAATTAAGGTTACAAAATTTATGCAAAGCCTCAGTTTACCGTTCTTTTTAATTATTAGGACGGTATTAGAAAACTACTTTACGTAATAGGCCGGTCGAATAAACCCAGTGTTGAGTAATTTCTTGATTTCATCTACTATCTTATCTTTGATGTCCTCAGACATCCTCCTCATGTTTTGCTTATACAGTCAATATCCTTCTTTGATCGATAAACTATGTTCGACCAGATCTTTGCTGAGGCCAGGCATTTCAGAAGAATCTCATGCAAAGCAATCCTTGTACTCCTTTAGGATCGACAACAGTTTGGTTTCAACAGACGGATCTAATTCTTCACTAATGAAAATTAGCCTAAGGTCTCCATTCATTCCCAGATTGTATTCCTTCAATTTACTTTGAGGATTGTGGTCGTCTAATTTAGCTGAGGTGATTTTCATATCTTGGCCGAGTTATGGGTATTGTATCTCATCTTCATAGATGTATTCAGCTAGAGCAAACATGAGTTCATTCATCAGCAAAGTGAATTAGGGGTCGGCCCATTTTGATCGACGTTGGACATGCTAGATTGCCCTTAATTAGATAAGCATTAGGTTTGGAGTTGTTTGAGTTATATCATGCTGAACTGTCCCATCGGAGTATAGTAATGGTAATGTTGGGCTCATATAATGTTGCGGATGCCACCTGCTCCCCCACAAATGGATTTAGATCAACATGAATTATTTCTACCAACCTATCAGGTAGTCATCAAAAGATCATCTGATGCATACTGAATGGTAACGTCTTATTTGAATGAATCCAATCTTGTCTAAGAAGGACAATATAGTCACTTAGAACATTGACTACATAGAGTGACTTCTCATTCTCTACATGGCCGGCTTTTACTTTGAGGGCAGTGAATCAATCAGCTGATGTTTCGTGGTTGTCGAAGTCAGTCATAACTGTTGGGGATTAAATATATATGGTGTATGCATGTGTGACAGTGTTTATTGCAAAAATATGTATCTTATACAAATTTGACGCAACGGAATATATAAAACATACAGTAAACACATAAAATATATTAATTAAATTAATATATCAAAAGTAAAGTTGAGAAATTATCAGAACGTGTAACGTTTTACATATGTATATAGGGAGTCTGCCCGGAGTCTCACTTGTAGACAGTTTTAGTCACCAACTTGGTGGCTTCGAGCTAGAACAGTAGCTCATTTAATCCAACACAAGATTAACCCTTTAACCCAAAAATGGCCACTTCTTCTTCTTTGTTCTTTCTCTCCAAAAATAGAAAATGAAACAAGGAAAAATAAGTGCAACAATTGCACTTTGTTTTTCATTTCCGTAAAAACCCACACATATATCTCTAATATGATTATTGTAATAATATTAAATATTAAATTAATAATATTTAGTCACTTACAGTAAAAACTAGTAATAAAATAATATTTTATATATAAATGCATGAAACTATCATGCATAAATATGTATTATATTATTAAAATATATAATATTATAAAATAATATATTTAATAGAGATATTATGATTATTTAACAATTAAATTAACAGTGTAAAATATTCATTTTGCCCCTCATAAATAGTTACCAAGTATACCCCTTAGTGGGTCCCATCAAATTGCACAATTGGGTAAACTCAACCGAGGGTCCACAATGCGTCACATGTCATTATACAATTAATGAATAATAATTATTGATTAATTGTTGTATTTAACGCTTAAACACAGACACGTAAGCATTCTTGTAGTAGTGCTGGATATTACTAGATTAAACAATTCAATCTAGTACTCTGCCTAAGTGCACAATGAGTACACTCTATATCGCAGAACACCCTATGTTCACACCTAATTTGTCAAATGAAACTATTTCATAAGTCCGTGAGCAATGCCCCACATACATATCACGAATATTACAAATTTGCATGTTGAACTATGCAAGTTGAGGTTACAACGCATACGTATAGTCCTTCCATCATATATATCTTGGATGTGCAGGGACATAGATTAACACTATCAAATCCTCATGTGCTCATCCATAAACCTATCTCCAGAATGATATCTCACTGAACCATATAAGCAAACTCTTTGCCATATTGTTTAACCTTGTGGAAACTCATTTTTTGGGTTCACTACTTATGGCCATAAGAATTTATTAAGATACTATCTTGGAGCATCTGTATATATCACTCCTTATGAGAGCTGATGGATCTCATATCTGCACACACCAGACTCTATGGGCATCGGATCATACCTAGCGACACTCAGCGGTCAAACCATGAAAGGTCTCTGACATGCGTGGACCTTAAAGCATGGTGGATCACTCACAAGTCCTCCGTGGTGCTCAGGTCAGAGGACCACGTATACTACTTAACGCGAGAGGACCTTCCATTGATGGCAACATAGGATGTCTATTAAGCTCCTCATGAGTCTGCTCAGTACTCAGTCTTAACTGAATACTCGTATGCTTATACAATCTCTGAGATCATGGTCAGCTACGAACGACCAACTATACCTTACAGATATAGATATACACTGATTTATGTGAATTAATAGGATCTACCAATAGACCTGCATTAGTAGAAATAAATCAGGAATAATATATTTAAGAACATGCTTGTATAATGACACATCCATTGCAACTCTTGCAACTATATCATTATAAGCATATTCAGAGGTCTTGGTCCCGTTACAAATAATTTTCCAACTCTTAGAATATTTGCTAACTCTTAGCACTGATCTAAACTCCTTTAGCCCCTATCTGAACTTCTTCAGATAATACAGAGTCTGTAGCGTAACAAGCATTAAACCATATTATTAAGAAATAATTAGCAATATAACAAAATATATTATGTACAAATATCCAATATTTATACAAAATTGGGATGGCATGTAGGCACAACCCTAACAATAACGACCTTAGAATGTTCAAGATCGCCTTTACCAATGCTAATCTTTCTTAACATTCGTGAAGGAAAAATATTAACTCCTGATCCATTGTCTATCAACATTCTCATGCATGGGATCCTGTTAAGGTAGGCTTTCACATACTTTTATTCTACGTATGTCAGAGACCTTTAATGGTTTGACTGCTACGTGTCGCTGAGTATGATTCGATGTTCATGGAGTTCAGTATGTGTAGATAAGGGATTCGCTAGCTCACATAGGTGGGTTATATATCCGATGCTCTGAGATTGTATCTTACAAAGTCTTATGACTATAAGCAATAAACCTAGGAAAAGAGTTTCCTACAGGGTTGAACAATATAGCAAAAGTTTTTTTCGTATATTGTTCATTAAGATATGAATCTAGAGATAAGTTCACGGATGAGTTTACGAAAATTTGACAGTAATGATCTATATCCCGCCCATCCAGAATATAATAAAAGAAGGATTATACAAATATGTAGTAACCTCAACATGTATGGTTTAATGCGCTGATTTGTTATATCCATGACGTGTGTGTGGGGCATTGATCATGGGCTTATGGTATAGTTCAATTTGACAAATCAGGTGTAAACCTAGGGAGTCCTAATATGAAATGTACTCTTTGTGCACTTGGGCAGCGTATCGTATTGAATAGTTCAATATAGTAAAATTTAGTAATTTACTAAGGTTTAGTTAACTAAAGTGCATGGTTAATTAGTTGGACTCACTTTAGGTTAACTTGGTAACCTAGTAAGGACATAAAAGTAATTTTACTTAATAATTATTTAATTGTTAAATAATTAAAATAATTTTTTATTTATTTCATAGTTAAATAAATAATTTAACTTAACTATGGTTAAAAGTTAACAATAGGATTAAGTTAAAGTTAACCTTACTTAATGGTTAAGTAATGGTTAACCTAACCATGGTTAAGTTAATTAACTAGGGTTAGAATATTTAAATATTTAATCAACTTAAAGGTTAAGTTTTACTAACTTAACTAGGGTTAAATGTTAACTATAGTTAGGTTAAGTTAAATGTAAATTCAAATTAAGTGAAATTAAAATCAAATTAAAATCATTTGCATATATTTGCAAAATAAAACAAAATTTGTGAAGTGGAGATTATTTTTGCTAAGTGTTTGGCCGATCAAAATAAAAGAGAAAGAGAAAGAAAAATTATTTCTTATTTTGAATTCAATTGTTGAATTTAAAATCAAGTTTTCTTTTTATTAATCTTAAAACCAATTAAGCAAAATTTAGTGTTTGATTTTATTGATTAAGTGTTAATAAAAGAAAAATACAAAAACTTAGATTTAATTTGTTAAACAATTTGCTGGATTAACATGCTGCCATTCTAGATAATCAATCCCACCCTTATTGATTACTAGTATTGACAAAGTTTGCATTATAGGTGGACTTCAAGCAACTTTGATCAAAAGGCTTTAAGGGTTAATTCTCAATTTTAGTTATTAATTTGATTAATATGTAATAATTGTGTTTATTGTAAATTTTTATTCTTCCATTGTGCATATATATGTATGAGATATGTATATTTTAATGATAAAAACATATGCCACATGCATGCATCGTAAATAAATAAACACTCAACAGTTTGGTCATACTGTCCTCTGGATACGAGAGCGTCAATGGGGTCGGCTCGTCCGGCTTACCGCTTAGATAACATATGTCAACAACATCGCCATCTAGTGTGGTCGCCTGCCTGGGCTTTAATTAAAATGGTTTGTGCAACTTGAAAACCATGTTAACAGCTTGTGTAGGGGTTTGCTCTTGCGGCTCCGCTATAGATCGTTATGTATTTGAAGGTTGCCAAAGTCGACTTGAGTTTTGTCTTCAAGACTTTGTAGAGTCTTCCCATTAACAGGTTTCCAGACTTTCTTAGGCTAATTACCTCTTAAAGTCGGCTAAGATGGTTGTGAGTTTTCTGTAGTTATATTCCCATATAGCTTTTTATTTATACTTCAATCTTTGAGAGAAGCTCGGGGTTGGATTTTGTCCTTACTTTTGGGGCTTGCTCAAGTCGATGAAGTTGCTTGTGTCTCTAATGCTGCATGTTCTGAGTTTTAGTTGGCTTTGAATGAATAAGGTTTTTCCAGATGATAAAAAACACTATGACACGGTCTATTACTTTTCCACTAGTCAAGAGTGTTGGGCCTTGGTTTGAAAGTCCGCAAAGACCGCTTTGGAGCTATTTTTTTTCTTCATAATCTCCTTGGACCTTCTGAAAGGTGGTCTAGCATCGAGGGCAAACAAGATAAGCCTCGATTGTGGTCGATCACGTTTTTGGGATTCGTTCTATAGTTATTCTTCTATCCACTCTAGTTGTTTTTGAGGCCAAGTAGCTAACTAAATTTTGATTCTCGGCCTGTTAAGTGTTTGACCATTTAAAGTTCTTTCTCCTAATATCTTCATTTTAGTTGGGATGATGACATTCATAGTTGCTGAGGGGAATAAGTCTGTTTCCACTAAGGATGATGACATTCATAGTTTGCTAAAAGGAATGGGTCTGTTTCTTCCACAAGAGCCTTTTCTTTGGAGGTAAAGAGTATTTGTCCTTCATCGATTAGCCTTTGAATTTCGTTCCTGAAGATTACGTAGTTGTTTATTTTGTGTCATCGAAATTGTGCCATTTATAATAGTCTTTCCTAGCTTTGTGATCGATATGGGGGATTGTATAGCCCTCGGATAGTTTTATCTGTTTATGCCTCAACAGCCAGTCAAAACTTTGGTTGGCTTTTCTTAAATCAAAGGAGTATTCCTTCGTACTTTGAGTATTTTTGTCGATCTTTTTCTTTTTCTTGCTGGGTGTTGACCGTTTTAGTGCCGGGCATTCATAAGGCCCTTTTTTGCAACTTCAGTTAAACAAACTTTGGCATCTAAGTTATCTAATTCAGTGTCCGAGTCGGCTTGGACTACTACCATTTCCAGTTGGTTCTTATAATATGTCCCTTTGGAGGATGCCTTCTTTTGATTATTTTCCATCAGTAGTCTCTTATAGTTGGTGGTTCGAGTCACCAACTCATATAAATCACGAAAATGGTGTCCTTCAAAGTGTTCTCTCATTGCGAAGGACATCCCATGGATGACCATCAGAACAGAGTCAGCTTCAGATATCTGTGTTTGGCATTGTGTCTGAAGTTTCTTAAAACGGCTTATATATCTTGAAATTGATTCTCCAGGCATTTGCGAGACTCTGGCTAAATTGGTCGGGGTCACTTCTGGTGGCGGCCTGTAAAACTCTGCATGAAACCCGTCCTCCATTTGTTTTCAACTAGCAATCGACTCGGGTACCAAATTAGTATACCAAGTAAAAGTTGTTTTCGTAAGAGAGTTGTTGAACAAACTTAGCTTCCAAAAGGGAAAAGAGCTGGCTTAATCACATTGCACAATGAACCTTGAAATATGCTCAAATATAGTGATATTCTCCTCATCTAAAACTAACAAAAATTCAGGGATTTTAAATCCATTTGGAAGAGGAAAGAGGGTGTCAATACTATAGGGGTAAGGTTTCGTGTATGAGGAACGAGCCATTGGTCTCAGGTAGACCCCATGTCTTGTAATGCCTTAGCCAACATATTGTGATCTAGCTTAGGTCACCAAGAACTACTTGGCCACACTGGCTTCAAGGATTCGAATTGAATTGGTCTAGATTGAGTTTGGCTAATTTGATCTTAATATGGGGGAAAGACTGATGCAAACCTCTGAAGTTTATCATATTTCTAGTTTAGTCATAACTGAAGACTTGACTAGGATGGTTCTGACCTAGTTGGTTTTGATGGACCTGAGAATTGGATGATCCAACTCTATCAGATTGTTTTAATAAGTTAACTGACCCATACTGCAGGTCGGCCTGGTGGTGTTGCCTTCGTAAAGGCTCCTGCAACGCTGGGTTAGGCCGTCCCTATAGTAAAGCTGTAAAATAGGCTTGTTCTGCCTCATTGCTTTAAGGTTTCGTAATATGCTACGGCTTATATTTTGATTGTCCTCAATCAATAGGTGAAACACTGTTACCATTTGATTTGTGAGCTTAGTGTCGAGCTGTTGATTCTCTTGGACAATTTGGGAGACCAGCCTTTGAACATCGGTCGTAGAGAATGGCCTCAGACAAGGAAGAGTATTGCAGTAGATTTTTTTAAACTGTTGATTTAGCCGGTCCTCTTTCACATGAGTCAGACTCTCCCGTTCTTGATCAGATTCAATCAAATTCCTGACCTGTGGTGGGGGTGTGGTTATTGATCTGTTCGCAAAGTTGACTCCAGTTCCATTTTTTGCCATCTATCTAGTTGTTATTGGCATACAAGAATGTGTCCTATCGAACGTGCCAAAAAGATATTCTTTCTAAAATTTAGGTTCGTGTATGCTTTGTGTCCAGCTAGACGGAGGTCGCATCGGATTCAAAGAAGTCGAGACTAGAGGTTTTTGCTAACCAGTGAGGTTTATTATTGAACTTGGATTTGATTATAGCAAGTGAGATCTATCGCTAAACCTAGGCTGTCACGCAGTAAACGTATCGCAGAGCTTGGATCATCCATAAGAAAAGATAAGCGAAGCTCTATTATGCAAAATTTTTAACAAGTAAGGATGCGAAATCCTGGGTTGAATAAAAATAAAAGGAAAAGAGATAAAAAGCTAAGGAGCTTGTATAAATTATGTACATTGAATTGCTGATGATTATACAATGAGAAAGCAAACTTATTTATATGCTATAAAAAACTTAATTTTACAAGGCAATAAATTCTAATATAACACAACTTTATATTATGTAGAAATTCCTAAATAAGCTACAAGCCCACTAGACCCTTTTTGAGCGTGCATCAATAGTATGAGTTCATGTTCTAAACGCATAGATCAACTAAGGTTACTTTGTTTAACATCACTTTGTTTAATGTTGAGATTACTTTAGAATTTAAAATACAAAAAAGATCTTTGAAATGGAAAAATTCCAAAAAAAGGTTGTTAACTTTAGTAAATTAAAAGTTCAATGGAAAATTGTAATGTTTCATTTATTAGGAGTTGATAATGACAAGAGGATGGAAGTGCGGTTAAGCATCAATGGCTTAAGCTTGGAAATGGAATATTGGCATATGAGAATTTTGTTAATAGTGGCTCGTGGGGTTGAAATTCCTTTATAGATTGTTAGGTTCCAATTAGGGTTATAGTGTAAGTTGTATTTGCAGGAACGATTTTAAAATTTTTTATATCTATTTTAATTTAGCAATAAGATGGTATAAGAAAAATACTTCATTCTCGAATTTCTATGGATATTTTTGTTAACACTAGCAAATCTTTCACGCTGTATCTCTAACCAATGAACTACTCATGTGGGCGAGTTGATAAATTGTAAAAGGTCTAATTCTGTGTTCTAAATTTTTCTCTCTAGAAAAATTTAATCCAAAAGAAGCACTAATAAAGAAATATGTAAAAGTAGTTTTAAAACACTTTCTTATAGTACAAGAATCCTTATGTTATCTAAACTCTTAATCCTAATAGGATTTGGATAAAGTAATATTTTTATATTATTTTAATTTAGATATTTAAAAGGATAAATATAATATATAATATTATCTTTAATTAAATAATTTAGATAATTCATAATTATCTAATTATTTAATTTAATTAAATATTTTAATTATTTTAATTTAAATAAATAATTTAATAATTTATTTAATTCCATAACTATTATGGATTGAGCCAGATTGTACCCAACAAGTTTAATCAAATTAAATATGAGCCAATCATATTAATTAATTGGTTCTAATAAGTTTAATCAAATTAAATTTGGGCCAATTAATATTTTAGATTAATAGTTATTTTCAGTGTTTATAGAGCCAGCAAGGACCTGATGGACCTACAAAATTAAGCTCCAATAAATTAAATCATTTGATTAAACTCTTTAATCAACATGATTTTATTTATTAACTTTATATTACTCCACTAAAAATATAAAGCTGAATTCTTAATTTTGCAGATAAATTATAAAACAAAAAAATATATTTGTCCATTTAATAATTATTTCATATAAATCAATCCTCCACAAGTGTTCATAATTAGAGCTAGGTTGAGTGTCCATTAATTTCTCTAATTACATATTTATCCTTGATCTACATTGATCCTCTTTTGAATATTTAAATTGTGAAATTCACAAATTTATTATTATTTTCTTTAACTCATAAAGAAAACTAAGCGCTCATAATGTTCAAGACCAGAATCAATTATCAAGGGAACAACTTATCTAACTTCCTTTCGAAAGGAGTGGATTCCATATCTGTGAGAAATATTCACAACTATCCATTTTATTACATTTATAAAATACTTAGTAATTGACTAAAAATCTTTTACAATTTTTCTGTTGTAAATTAATAAATATAACTCAATGAATAGGAGTTCATTAATCACTTAGAATTAAGATTAATCCATATATGATTATATTATGATAAAATAAATTCTCTTTACTAACGGAGATTAATAGATAATTAATTTTATTGTGGTCCAGTATAATATAATCAACATTATACAAAGTGCATTCATTTTTTATATCAACACATAAAATGATTCGGATATGACCATTGTATACAATATACAAATGGACCGCACTTATAGTATATCAAAATAAAGTTTCCATCTTTATTCAGACTAAGGACAAGTTTAGATTATTACGCTTAAACTTAATCCTCTCGTATATAACTATTATTTACTAAGTATAAAGTTACATATAAGAATCAATGAATTTCATGATATTTGAATAAAATAATCATAATTGTAAATATAATATTAAATAAATAACCTTTATTAATTATTTTTAACAGTATCTAAATACAAACAATTATGCTTATGAGGCACACTTCCAACCGCATTCTCTTAGGGTGAGAATGAATTCCAATTTACTTGTAGATAAAATACTTGCTGTCCTTTTTATATTTCACTCAAAATAATTTAAATACATAATAAAAAATAACTACTCCTATAATTACGTAATTAAAATTAGCAGTTATTTACATGTAAATATAAAACTGCCATGTCTTCCTAATCGTTTTCTGCTTATGTTTTGCTCTCCATCACGTAGCTTTATGTCCATATTTTAAGTAATTGATGATCTGAGAATTGAATAATTTCCCTGAATGTTTTACTGAGGAGTTTAATTCTCTAAACTTAGAAGAATTTTAGTGCCAGTATAATGGTCCTATCTCGTGGAAAAGTTCCTTAAATATGCTTGAGAATTGTTCACTTAAATATATTTTACTAAAAGAGTAATTTTTTTTTTGAAACATCATCAATGTAATATTATTGATAAGATCAGTAATATTACTAAAAAATTATTAAGACGCTATATATAAATTAAATATTTCTATTATGGCTTACTTAAATCTATTGCTCTCATGTGCAGAGATACAATTAAATCTCATGGCAAGGATCACCTATCCTACTTAAAGTGGGGAGATACAACTAAATCTCATGACAAGAATCACTATTCTACTTAAAGTAGGGAGATTTATTTTCATGCAGGAGAGTAAAAAATAAAATAAAATAAACAAATCTCATAATTGGAATCACTATCTCATTTAAGGTAAAGAGACCTACTTTTACAAAAGAGAGCCAAAACAAACTTCATAAGGAGGGACAAAATTTTTCATAGGAGGAAAATACAAATACCACACAACTCATATATTTTACCGCTTCCAAAAATAGTCTTAATAGTCTTAACCTACAACCAACAAACAATACAATATGCCTTAATTTAACTTCGATGGCCATAAGTTGATAAGGGATCGCTGGAGATTGCATTTGCACTGGTTTTTGGTATAGAGTGGCTGCCGGTGAGTTAGGCATGCTCAGTTGATAACGACTACTCCCCCACGGTGGTTAGCCTCGATGGTGAGGGCTAGAATAGGTGACGAGGAGAACTTGAGAGGTGGTGCCAGAGGAGTTTCTGGTAAACTTTGGCAAAATGCTCCGACGACCGGCTAGATTCAAACAAAAAAAGCATCCAAGGTTTGATCGACACGCTTGAGACAAGATGCTTTGGCGGTGGGAAAATGTGTCAGAAACACAATGCAGGGTTGGTTGTCAGAGTGAATGATAAAGAATATCGGTCGGAATGATAGAGAACACCTGATAACAAAACAAAACAACCAAAAAAAACAAAGAAATAAAGTCCAAAAGCCGTAAAGAAGAACTAAAGAGAGAGCAAAACTGTTTATTAGTTTTCAGATCTACCGGAGAAAGGGCAGAAGTCCCTTATCCGGTGGAAGGGGACGATGAAGGGTTTACTTAGGGGTTTTGTTTAGATTAAGAGAAAAAAAAGGGCGAGGGATAAGTTGGCTGTAAGCTTTTTAAAAGTAAAATTCTTTACACTTAGAAAATTTTTGAGAAAAATGATTCTCATTATGGAAAATTGTTTCATTCACTAAAGATGATTTCTTTCATTTCATTCAAATAATAATAATATTATAAATAGAGATTAGTATACTGAGAATTTTTTATTTGACCTTTTTAGGCCATTACACTTAGACAACAGAGGAGTAGACTTCTCACCTGCATATTGTTTTTGTAAATTTTTTCTATTTACAGTAGTATTAGTGAGGTTAGTAGTAACAGGGTCAACAATTGGATGGATCTTAGTTTGGTTAGGAGAGGAGTAAGGGGACTAACCACATCATTGGTTTGGCCTTGGCGGAGAACCTTCTTAGGAGGATCAACTCATTCCTCGAGGTCTACAACCTCAAGTTTTGTGTTCCCAGCTAAGATGGACTTTGTTTGGCTAACTCATGCATCCATTCAATGTTTATATCGAGGTAGTGCTCTTTAAATAAAGTGGCGTACTTCCCGTTATCTTAAGAAAGGCCCTCGAACCATTGATTGATGATATAGTCCTTTGTAGAGATATTGACATATTCCAACTTGTACTCTTAAGTCCATCACAAATTATTTTAGCTTGTTTCGCTCTATCTTGAGGACGTTAGCAATCGACTTGGCCTTCATCAGTTTTCCCTTAATTACTTTGAGGAAATTCTAAACCTTCGTAGTCTTATTCTCGGTAAGAACGATCTTCTGATCCGCCTCATCAACTTTCTTTCAGACCTCGACAACCTCTTCCTGTAAGTGTTGGACCTTGGTATCTGCCTCCCTAGGTTTGGACCATCACGTACCACAAACAAAATGTTCTCCTTTTATTAGAAGAGAATGTAGCTTTCCTACAAATAATCAAGAGTTATAAATATAACAAAAGATAATATATTGCAAAGAAAGATAGATTTAACTCACCTCCAACATGTCATCAAAGCTAGTCTAAAACGCTTCCACCTTACTGAACTTTGAGGTAATCTCAGAATGAGCAATGTTGACAACCCTTTCTCTATCCCTCATAAGATGAAGCACATGTTCATACTTGCCTTTTTAGAAAGGGGGAGATCAGATACTGATACGAAAGTCATAGATGCAATAGATGAGGCCGGGGTAGTAGAAGGTCGTTTAATAGGTGAAGAAAGGGTTGTGAGGGGTCTATTTAAAGAGCAGTAGATGTCGGGCTTAGATGTAGGAGAGGAGGTGACGGCTTAGCCACCTGATTATATGCTATATTAGCTAAGCGCGAGAGTATGCTATCGTATCAAGTAATATAGGATTTTAAGTCCAAGTATCGATCCCACATGGACTATGCGATCTAATTCTTTCAATTAAGTACTAAAATTATAACTACTTAATATTTATTTAGAAAAATAAAATTTAAAATTTATTTAGAAAAATAAAATTTAAAATTTATTCAGAAAAATAAAATTTAAAATTTATTTAACTAACCTAATTCTATCAATTAAATCAACTTAAACATTAGCAAATAAGAGATAAATTCACCAAAAAATAATAATCTAGGGTATAGACTCATCCCCTAATATTTTATTGGACTCATTAATATCTTAGTAAATCACTTAATATGAATTGATTGGCTTAGATACTAATCTCATTATAAGCCTCTATCAATGGTCGGGTGACTATATTACGCATTCTGACAATTACCTATATATCTACAGTAATCAAATTAGAATATCATCTATTAAGATCAAGTCTAAATTATGCCATACATGCCGTCTAGGTATATGTCTATTCTACATGGAACTCATAGTTATTACCCTATGATCATGCATCAAACTATCATGGGCTAAATACATAAATCCCTTTGTCAAGTTCATTATGATACTTCAATCATTCAAAATATTGGCCAGATATAATGAATGTTGGTATTTGTGCCTATGTGTCTTCCCGTTATGCATAAATATTTATTTATAGTATTTATACTGTTATCATTTCTAATTAAATCATTAATATTATTAATTATTAAATGGTAAGATGATTGTTATGTTTCAAACATTGTATGATTTGAAAGAGTTCAAATCTCGTCTAAAGGAGTTTAGATCTGATCTGAAAGAGTTCAGATCTGGTGTAAAGAAGTTTAGATCAGTGCTAAGAGTTAGCAATGCTAATAGTTATAAGTACTAAGAGTGAAAAGGTTGTAAGAGTTAGCGAAATCTACGGAGATGGAGCCTTGTCTGAAATAGAGCAAAGACCTGAGAATATATTAGTAATGACGTAGCTGTAAAAAGTTGTAGATAATGCTAGAAAATGTCATTATGCAAGTATGTTCTCAAACACTA
This sequence comes from Ailanthus altissimus, assembly GCA_946807835.1. Classification (NCBI taxonomy): domain Eukaryota; kingdom Viridiplantae; phylum Streptophyta; class Magnoliopsida; order Sapindales; family Simaroubaceae; genus Ailanthus; species Ailanthus altissimus. Next base: position 16,646,496 of record OX327700.1, on the reverse strand, counting down.
TGTTCTTGATCTAATTTCATCGACGTGGGTCTATCAGTAGAACCCATTAATATAAATTAGTGTATGTCTATATTTGGATGGTCCAGATGATTAGTTTTAACAAACTATGAGCTTAGTGAAAGCTCATATAGAGATACAGGTATATAGTAAAGACTGGGTACTGAACAGATGCATGAGGACCTTCAATAGCTATTTTATAAAGTCATCAATGGAAGGTCTTTCGAGTTGCGTAGTATTTGTGATCCTTTGACCTAAGCGCCACAGTAGGCTTGTGAATGATCCATCATACTTTAGTTCCACACATGTCAGAAACCATTCATAGTCTAACCGTTTGGTGCCACTGGGTATGGTCTGATGCTCATGGAGTTCAGTGTGCGTAGATATGGGATCCGTTAGCTTATATGAGTGAGTTGTATATCCTGATGCTTCGAGATTGTATTTTAGAAAGTCTTGTGGCCACAAGCATAAACCTCAAAAATTATATTTCGAAGGGATAAACAATATCACAAAAGTATTTATGGATATTGTTTATAAAAATATAAATATGGAGATAAGTTTATAGTTGAGCAAATAGAGATTTGACAGTGATGACCTATATCTCTGCTCTTTCAGGATATAAATGGCAGAAAGATTATACAAATATGCTATAACCTTAACTTGTATGGTTTAACGTGTTGCTTTATAATATCCGTAATGTGTATGTAGGGCATCGTTCACGGACGTATGAAGGAGCTCCATATGACAAACCGGATGTGGACCTAAAGAGTCTCACGATATGAAGTGTACTTGTTCGCACTAGGGTAGCAGACTAGATTGAATAATTCGATCCAATAAATTTTAGCAAAACGAATAATTATTTTGGGATCCCTCGGGATGTGCATTTGCAACACTTAATTGTTAAATCCATCACTTAATTAGTTAACAAGAGTTGTTAATTAATAGGATGTTAACAAGTGACACAATTTGGTCCATGAATTGTTTTTATCTTAAATTTATCATTTAACATTGGTAGTAAAAAATAAGTAAGGTAAAAGTAATTATTCAAAATTATTTTGAATAATTAAATTTTATATTATTATATAACATTAAAATAAATTAATCATGGCAATTGTATTTTTTTATACAAAGAGAGGCCTAGATGTTGGCCATTTATTTACTTAATATAATTAAAGTAATTATATTTGTTATGTAAAGATTAATTTAAATGGTCATTATTCTAGTGCTTGATAATTTACTTTGAGTGGGAGGCCAACAATAATGAGGAGTGGAGCACTTGTTTTTGTTTAATCAAATGTTGAATAATAAAAATAAAAAATTTCCTAACACTTGTGTGCATTCATTCGGTCAAGGGAGGAGAGGTAAGTGAGAGAGTTTTATTTTTGGTTCTTTCAAGGGGTTAAAACACAATAAGAACCTCTCACCTTCTTCTCTCATGGATGGTCTATTTTGTATCAAATTAATGGAGAAAGAAAAATTAATTTTAAACAAGAGTTGTTCAAAAATAATTTTCTATAGAAATTATTTCTAGCAATTATACAAGAGTTGTATACATATATTTATCATCTCCATTTTAGAAACAAATAATTATATTCAAAGAGTTTGAATACATGTTATTGAAAATTCTAAATCAAAAATATTATTCTAACTCTATAATCTCACCAAACCGTTTGGATTAGAATTGTTCAAAAATATACTTCAAGATGAGCTCTTCACTTGAATAGTTTAAGGACTTGAAGATTTTGTGAAGCTACCTTCATTAGGTAAGTGTTATTTACATGTTTATTTAGCACAATTGTTCATCATATACAAAATTTGTATAATAGTTATACATTAGCATATATATGATATATGTGTTCAATTTGTTACAATAGGTGTATTTTGTTAATATGCTTTCGCTGTGTGTGATAAATTTTTAAAATTACATGTACACTCGTATATCATACACTTAACTAAATAATGAAAGCATTAAAATCAAGATATAATGAATCAATTATATATATTAAGATTAATGACTAAGAATTAACAAAATTCAACTATATACTAGATTCAAAAGTCTAACCCTAGAATAAAACTTAAGTCATGGTAAAATAAAGAGTTTTAGAGCTTATCAAGAATAACATCATAAAAATCAGAGAAAACTAGAAAGATAAAGAGCTGAACTGATAAAAATAATTTTTCTGTAGTCTTCAATTTTCTAGTCTTCTTAATCCTCCAAAATTTACTCTTTCTCTCTCCTCTTGATTCTTGAATTAGACTTTTTGATCTTATATTTATAGGTTTATGTCTTCAATTTAGGGTAAAATATAAAATATAAGTCAGATTAAGATTACTGTACATGTGTTACTACTCACATACACAGTTCACAGAGTTATTGTTCACGCAGTGCCACGGTGTCAGATTGTAGGTGCTGTACATACTGTTTTTTAGCACTGTTCTAGGTACGATAGCTAAATCACTGTAGCTCGTTACTGTAGTAATCTATTGTAGTATGGTATTGAGAAATTTGATGTTTTTACCTTATTTTCATCCCTATTTATTTTATTGACTCCAAACCTATAAAATAACAATAAAACACATAAAATACCAAATAATCTTAATTTTAACAAACAAATATTAAGTTTTAAAGATATAAATATTAGACCTAATTAACCCTTATCACCACCCCTTAACCTTTCCTATATCTTTGGCCCTAAAGGTACTACCAATAAACATGGACTTATTTAAGAATTTCGGGAGATTTTTCTTAGCTATCTTTCCAAAGCATTTTCATTATGGCTAACCTTTTTAAGTCCATTACTTTCGAGTCCTTAGTTTACCGAGGTCTATTTTTTGCTTGGCTCCTTAAAGTTTTCTATTCTTGTAATAATTGAAAGTTTAGATTCCATCCAAGTGAAGACTGTAAGGAGCTCAATGAACCACACATATCTCTAAATTGGTATGATATTGTCAACTTTGGGCCTAAACCTTCATGGTTTTACTTTTGGACTATACTTAAAAGGTCTCATACTAATGGAGATATAGTTCACTCATTATATACTCATAATCCTCACAATTTCTTATTAATGTGGGACTTTTTGTTCACTTACTTAACAATCTTCCTCTTGAACAAAGTGTAGGAGATCTAATATACGTGGGTGTATATATGTGCAATTATGTTTCTTGCATAAAATACTTATCACATACATATTTAACGATGCAGAAGAATTAAATCATACAATAAATACAATAAATAATATATTAATCACATTAATATATTTGAAGGGTTGAAAAATCACCATAACATGTAACGTTATACACGTGTATCCTCAGAGTTCGCATGGAGACCAACTCGTTGGCAGTTCTAGTCACCAACTCGGTGGGCTTGGTAAGCTAGAACAACAGCTCCATATGCAGCACTGGGCTTAACTGTTAAACCCTTAAAATGGCCGATTGTGTGTATCTTTCCTTTTCTCTAAAAGAAAAAAATATAGAAATTGAAACAATTCACAATTGAAAAAAAAATGAAATAATTTCATTTCTTCCATTTCTTCATCCATTTTCGGCACAAGAGGAAATTGAAGCAATTTCTTTCTTCTTGTTTTTCCCATATAAACCACATACACTAAAAAGAAAATGAAGCAAATCACCATTTGCTTCTCTCGGTTCACACAAAATCTATATCTCACAAAAATTAAATAATAATATAATATATTATAATATTGGCCACTAATTGAAAAAATAATATTATTATATAAAATATATAATAATGAGATATTTTAATTATTTAATAATTAAATAATTATTCTGTGAAATAATTATTTTGCCCCTTATGAATAGTTACCAAGTCTACCCTTTAGCGAGTCCCACCAAATCCTACACTTGGATAAACTCAACCGAAGGTTCATAATGTGCCACATGTCTACACAATTAATAAATAACAATTATTGACTAATTGTTGTATTTAACGCTTAAATACAGACACACACGTATTCCGTGGTGGTGTTGGATATTGCTGGATTAAACAATTTAGTTCGGCACGCTGCCCTAGTGCATAACAAGTGCACTCTATATCGCAAGATTGTTGGAAATCGAGTGTGTGACATACGAGTGTATACATAATTTCAAAAATTACTACACGCAACAGAAACATGTTAACATATACACCCAATTTAACAAATTTAACCACATATATTACATATATGTTCAAGTATAACTATTATACAACAACTTATACATGATGAACAATTGTATTACTTAAAATAAAATATAAAGAACACTTACCTAATGAAGGTAGCTTTACAAATTCTTCAAGTCCTCCAACAATCCAATTGAAGAGCCCACCTTAAAGTAAATTGTTAAACAATTCTAGTCCATAACGGTTTGGTGGGATTATGGAGCTAGAATAGTAGCTTGATTTTATAATTTTCAACACATGTATTTAAACTCTTTGAACACAAATTATTTGATTCTTAAATGGAGATGGTAAATATTTACATACAACTCTTGTTTAAATGATGAAAATGATTCTTGTGTTAAATTATATATCTCTTTCTCCATTTTCTTTTATTCATTTTGGTCCATTTATGAGAGAAGAAGATGAAAAGAATTTCTTATTGCTTTCAACACTTGAAAAACACAAAACCAAAAAAAAACTCTCTTACTTACCTTGAAATTGCTTAATCGTATCATCTCCTTCAAAATGAATGAGTGAATCAAAATGTTAGCTTAATTTTTATTTTTGTTATTCAACACTTTTTGATAAAACAAAAATAAGTGCTCCACCAATTTAATTATTGGTCTCCTATTTAAGATTAATTTATTAAGCACTAGAATAATGGCCACCTAAACAAATCATTACCTAACAAATATAATTATTTTAATTATATTAGGTAAATAAATGGCCAACATCTAGACCCCTCAATATATTAAAATATAATGGCCATGATTAATATATTATCATATTATCTAATAATATAATAATAATATTTAATTTAATTATTCAAAATAATTTTGAATAATTACTTTTTATTTTACTAGTTTTTACTACCAAGGTTAAATGGTAAAACTAAGGTAAAATTAAATCATGGACAAAATTGTGCCACTTGTCAATCATTCTATTAATTAACAACTCTTGTTAATTAATTCAATGATATACTTAACAATTAAGTCTTGACAAATGAACATCTCGAGGGATCCCGAAATAATTATTCTATTTTTGTTGAAATTTATTGGATCGAATCATTCAATCCAGTCCGCTACCCCAGTGTTCAATGAGTACACTTCATATTGTGAGACTCTCTAGGTCAATACCTGATTTGTCATAAAGAGCTCCTCTATACGTTCGTAAACGATGCCTCACACACATGTTACGGATATTAAAAATCAGTGCGTTAGACCATGGTTAAATGGTAAAACTAAGGTAAAATTAAATTATGGACCAAATTGTGCCACTTGTCAATCATTCTATTAATTAACAACTCTTTTTAATTAATTTAATTATGTACTTAACAATTAATTCTTGACAAATGCACATCCCGAGGGATCCCGAAACAATTATTCTATTTTTACTGAAATTTATTGGATCGAATTATTCAATCTAGTTCGCTACCCCAATGCTCAACAAGTATACTTCATATTGTGAGACTCTCTAGGTCCACACCTGATTTATCATATAGAGCTCCTCCATACGTTCGTGAATGATGCCTCACACACACGTTATGGATATTACAAATCATTGCGTTAGACCATGGTTAAATGGTAAAACTACCAAGATTAAATGGTAAAACTAAGGTAAAATTAAATCATGGACCAAATTATGCCACTTGTCAATCATTCTATTAATTAACAATTCTTTGTAATTAATTTAATGATGTACTTAACAATTAAGTCTTGACAAATACACATCCCGAGGGATTCTGAAATAATTATTCTATTTTTGCTGGAATTTATTGGATCGAATTATTCAATCTAGTTCGCTACCTCAGTGCTCAATGAGTACACTTCATATTGTGAGACTTTCTAGATCCACACTTGATTTATCATATGGAGCTCCTCCATATGTTCGTGAATGATGCCTCACACATACGTTACGAATATTACAAATCAGTGCGTTAGACCATGGTTAAATGGTAAAACTATCAAGGTTAAATGGTAAAACTAAGATAAAATTAGATTATGGACCAAAATGTGCCACTTGTCAATCCTTCTATTAATTAACAACTCTTGTTAATTAATTCAATGATGTACTTAACAATTAAGTATTGATAAATGTACACCCCGAGGGATCCAAAAACAATTATTCTATTTTTGCTGGAATTTATTGGATCGAATTATTCAATCTAGTCCGCTACCCCAGTGCTCAACGAGTACACTTCATATTGTGAGACTCCTAGGTCCACACCTGATTTGTCATATGGAGCTCCTCCATACATCCGTGAACGATGCCTCACACATACGTTATGGATATTAAAAATCAGTGCGTTAGACCATGCAAGTTAAGGTTATTGCATATTTGTATAATCCCTCCATAAAATATATCCTGGAATAGTAGAGATATAGATCATCACCGTCAAATCTCTATTTGCTCAACCATCAACTTATCTCCAGATTTATATTTTCTTAAACAATATCCATAAACACTTTTGTGATATTGTTTATCCCTTCGGAATATTTTTTCCAAGGTTTATGCTTGTGGCCACAAGTCTTTCTGAAATACAATCTCGGAGCATTAGGATATACTACCCACTTATATGAGTTGATGGATCCCATATCTACACACACTAGACTCTATGAGCATCGGACCATACCCAGCGACACACAACGGTCAGACCATGAAAGGCATCTGACATGTGTGGAACCAAAATATGGTGGATCACTCACAATCCTACTGTAGCGCTCAGGTCAAAGGACCATAAATACTACTCAACTTGGAAGACCTTCAATTGACGGCTTTATGAGATGTCTATTAGAGGTCTTTATGAGTCTGTTCAATAACCAGTCCTCACTGAATACCTGTATGTCTATACGCATTTTCACTAAACTCATAGTTTGCTAAGACTAACCATCTGGATCATCCAGATATAGACATACACTAATCTATATTAATGGGTTCCACCAATAGAACCGTATCGATTAAATTAGATCAGAAATATCATGTTTGAGAACATACTTGTATAATGACATTTCTTAGGACCATCTATAACTCTTTGCAGTTATGTCATTATAAATATATTCTCAGGTCATTTTTCTATTTCAGATAAGGCTCTAACTGTGTAGATTTCACTAACTCTATTAATCTGCTAACTCTTAGCACCACTAACTCTTAGTACTTTTAACTAATAGCGTTGCTAACTAATAGCGTTGCTAACTCTTAGCACTAATCTAAACTCCTTTAGACCATATCTGAACTCCTTCAGATTATACAATTTCTAAAATGTTACAAGCATCTTGCCATTAATTATAAATAATATTAACGATTTTATTAGAAATGATAATTGTATAAATACTATAATTAAATATTTATACATAATGGGATGACACGTAAGCACAAATCCTAACAGAGATGCCCTAAGTCCCCACCTGATTCGTCAAATAGAACTATTCTATGAGTTCGTGAACATTGCCCCACGCATACGTCATTGATATATAAATCAGCGCGTTGAACCATGCAAGTTGAGGTTACAATGCATATGTATAGTCCTTTCTGTTAGGGTCGGTACTTACGTGCCATCCCTGAATGTACATATACTTGTGTATTAATACAAGTGTACATTCTCATTAAATCACTAATACCCATTTATATGGTATTATGCATGTAACGTTGCAGACATTGTAGATCAGAAGGAGTGCAGATAAAATCTAAAGATGAGCTAGCCACGCTGAGAGATATAAATGCTAAATGTTAGCACAATTAAGTGTTAGCTGGTTATAATACTCAGCAGATCTAAGAGTTGGAGCCTTGTCTGTAATGGGACATAAACCTGGGAGTATACTAGTAACTGCATAGTTATAATCGAGTGCCAGAAAATACTAGTTGTGCAAGTATATTCTCGAATAATTATCCCTGATCTATTTCTGTCAATGTGGGTCTGTCAGTGGATACCTTTTTATATAGATCAGCATATGTCATACCTATAGGGTATAGATGGTCATTCTTAGCTCACTGTGAGCTTGGAGCTCGTATTTACATATGGGTATCCAGTTAAGACTGGATATGGGACAGACTCACGAGAGCCTCAAATAGACATCAAGCCGTTAATGGAGGGTCCTCTCGAGTTGAGTAGTGTACGTAGTCTTTTAACCTGAGTGCCACGGTGGGCTTGTAAGTGAACAACCATACTTTGGTTCCACGCATGTCACAGACATTTCATGGTGTGACTGCTGGGTGTCGCTGGGTATGGTCCGATGCTTATAGAGTCCGGTGTGTACAGATACGGGATCCGTCAGCTCGTATAGGGAGTTCGATATCCAGATGTTTCGAGACTGTATCTCAAAAAATCTTATGGCCACAAGTATCAATCCCGGGAAAGAGTTCTGCCAGGGTCGAACAATATGGCAAAGGAGTTTGCGTATATTGTTCATTAAGATACAAGTCTGGAGATAGGACATGGATGAGCAAAAGGGTATTTGACGGTGATAATCTATATCCCTGCACATCCAGGATATCATGACGGAAGGACTATACATATGCGTTGTAACCTCAGCTTGTATGGTTCAACGCGCTGATTTGTATATCCGTGACGTGTGCGTGAGGCATTGCTCACGGACTCATAGAATAGTTTCATTTGACGAATTGGGCGTATGACCTAGGGAGTCCCGCAATATGGAGTGTACTCATTGTGCGCTGGGGCAGCATGCCAGATTAAATTGTTTAATCCAGCAATATTCAGCACTACCACGGGAATGCGTGTGTGTCTGTATTTAAGTGTTAAATACCACAATTAGTCAATAATTATTATTTACTAATTGTATAATCACACGTACTGTATTGTGGACCTTCAGTTGAGTTTACCAAAGTGTGAAATTTGGTGGGACTTACTAGGGGGTGAACTTGGTAACTATTTATGAGGGGTAAAATAGTCATTTCTCATTTTAATTATTTAATTGTTAAATAATTAAATATTTTTTTTTTATATTATATAATATATTTTTATATTATTATTTATATTATATAATATATTAATATTATATTATATATATATATATATAAGAAAGAGAAAAAGAGAGAGAGGTGTGTGAATTTGGGCAAATATTGCCCGAGAAAGAGAAAGCCAAAATGGAGAGAAAGAGAAAGAAGAAAGAAGAAGAAGAAGACGAGAAAAAGAAAAAGAAAAAAAAAAGGAAAAAATGAAATTGTTTCATTTTTCTCTATGCTTCAAATTGAAGTAATGCTCCATTTCTTATCCTTTTAGAGAAAAGGATAAAATCACACACCAGCTATTTTAGGGATTAAGAGTTAATCCCGGACTGTATATCGGACTGCTGTTCTAGCTCACTAAGCCCACCGTGTTGGTGACTAAAACTGTACACGAGTTGGTCTCCATGCGAACTCCGAGAAATTACGTGTATAACGTTACACGTTATGGTGAGTTATCTAACATTTATAATATATTAATGTGATTAATATATTTATTTATTGTGTTTATTGTATACTTCACGCTTTTGTTGAATTTAAATTCGTATATGATACGTATTTAGGCAATAGATACAATTGTACATGCATACATCCATACGTATATTGGACCAACAAAAATGGTATCAGAGCCATTTAGGGCTTATATGGGTGTTGTTTGAGTGGATGGTTGCAAAAGACTCGGTGAAAATGGCGCGTTTCAAGTGTTAAAACAGATATGCCAAAAGGGGGTTCACTAGGCGCTGCCTCGCCAAGGCTCTGGCACCGTAGTGCTGGGGGTTTGTCGGCCCAGCGCTGCAGCGTTGAAGGCCTGGCGCCTTGACGCTGGCGAGCCTTCCCTAGGGTGCGAGTTTCTAGAATTTGTGCCTCAGCGATAAAGCGTCAACACCGCAACGCTGGAGGTACGACCTTCAGTGCTGGAGCGCTGAGAGGCGAGCGTCGTAACACTGGAGGTACGACCTCCAAGTGCTAATGCGGGAAGATGAGAGTGCTGCAGCGCTGAAGAGCGCTACAGCGACGTGTGTTGGTGCCACGGCGCTGGGGGTTTGACCTCCTAGTGCTGCAATGATGATAGGTGGCGGCGCAGCGGTGCATTGTTCACTTGAACAGTAGTACATGAACAGTGAAAATACTGTTTTGAACAGTATTTCAAAAATTAATTTTGTATGTGTAGATTTATGAGATGTAGTGATAAAAGTTATCAGTCTACATTATAAATTAGGGTTTATGAGATGCGGTGATAAAGAGTTATTAGTCTGCATTACAAACCAGAATTAATTTTTCTGTGCTGGTAATGACAATGGGAGCCCTACTGGTGGGGGTTAGTTGTGTTTGCATAGAAAAATTAATTAGTTGAGAATCACCCTTCCTAAGAGAATGGAGACCTAGATATAAAAATCCGTCTTAATCAAATTGAAGAATATTATATTATGAGAGATAATATTTTATTCTGATCCGTCTTGTCAATACGGTGTTAGACGAGTCACGTCGGCCTTTTCTCAATAATGCTACAGCGTGAGGGACTTGGTCAGTTGTGCTTAGACTATACCGGTTAAACATGAGATGAGACAAATATATGCGAAAGTATTACCTAATATTGCTACAGCGTAAAGGTAGTATCGGTAGCATATATTTGATCATTGACAAGTTAATCTAAAATACACTTATCCAATATTGCTACAGCGTGAGGATAAAGTGTATTTAGGATCAAGTGATAAGAGTTGCATGATATGCAATTGACAAGTGTTGTCTACCTGTTGGGTTTACAAAGGCCAATATTGCTACAGTGTGAGGCCCGAGTAAATTTCAATGGGATCTACTTTTCGCTGTATAGTTTAAAAAAGTTTAAACTATCGTCTTCCCATTTGAGAGATTATCAGGATTATATAAAGTAGTGGGAGGGAGTTTTAAATCGAAGATGTATAATTAGTATACCTATGATTTAAAACGTTCAATTAGCAATTTAATGAATATTCTGCTTACATCTCCCATAAGCTTGATTGTCAAGAATAATGGCCACTACGAACCAGTTGGTGTGCATAGTTGATGCATTCCAACTCTAGGGTATTAGAAAATACTCTGACCGGTGAATGAATCACAGAAGTGTTCTGGATTCAGAAAAATTTAAATTTATTGTTGATCAGAGTTTACCATAAGGTAATTCTGATAACACATCTAAAGGATTGAATAGAGAAAGTCTGACCCTCTTTGTTCAAGGTGCTTCACCTTTTACTCCAAGTATATATGGTGATACCAGATGAGTAAGGGAGAAGAAGATGAGGCAGATGCCCAGGATAAATTCCCAGAGGTAATATTTATCCAAAGACTAACAAGAGGGCGTGTAGGTAGAAAGTGTTTCCAATACAGTAAGGTTGGGTATTGGAAATCCCTCTACCTTAGAAGCCTTATGAATATCGGGAAGACTCCTACAGGTTTGTGTTTGTCACACATAGACATTTTTAGGGCATAAGTTGCCAATTTAAGCTGGGTATGAGATACTGCATGTCCTTTTCATGTCTGCATTATGTTGCAGGGATTGAGAGAGACTACAATGCAACAGCATGTAGAAGTAAAGTTGAGAGTAAGAAATGGTGATTTACTTATTGTATGTAATTCAATAGTTGAATTGCATAATAAATATAATATGTTATTAGCTGAATATCAGTTAATTAATCGATATTATATACAAAATTACAAATGTCTGTAGATCGGAATCCTTAAATGATATGGAGCTGTGGTATGAGTTTTAGTCATATAGGTGTGAGATGCTTATCCGTCTGATTAAGGATGGTTGGATTCTCGATCTGACCATGAAGACTTAACCAGTTTATAAATAATGTACTCACAGAGATGACCATAAATACTAGAATGTACGTCACATCCCTTTGATTAGATCGAGGTAGTGAGTACATTAACATCAAGTTCTCCGTTTGTTTAATGAAGAATGAGATTCTCACTCATTATAGTCCTCCGAGTTATCCATAACATAATGATGTTTTGGTAAGGAGGAATCAGATTTTATTAGATATCGTCCGATTGATAATGAGTGTTACTGATCTATATCTATGAGAATATGCTCCAAATACAACTACTTATTAAGTAGAGTTCCATCAGAAGCTATTCCTTCCTTTCTGTATGAGATACAGAAAGGAAGAAAGTCGTATCTTAAAATAGTTAAGACTTGGGGTTGTCATACTTACGTAAGAGTTACGCAGCAGGGTATCTTATTTTGTAAGAGTTACTTAGCAAGATAGACAACACCCAAGAGGTAAAAGTATAGGTTCATTGTGTATCCTATGAATTTAATAGGATACTAGTTCTATGATTTAGAGAAGAGAAATATATTCGTTTCTCAGTTTACTACTATTCTAGAGAAAGAGTTTCTCATAGATCTTGAAAATCATAGAAAGATTGAGCTTGGTGAAGTCAATCTAGAAATCAATGAACCAAGGATGGGAACTCAAGCTCAATTAAGTAGTGGCCTTTTAGCACACCTCCAAATAGGTCGGAAATGATGTTTAGGTCACCTTTTAGGTATGGATAATGTCTGAATGTGAACTTGGAGTTTTCTTGGTAAAAGAAAATAATCCTTTAACTTATATCGAGTCGATGTTAGACATCGACTCGGGACGCAGCAAGAAGCCATGAAAATAAACATTGACTATATGCATCAAAATCAAGTCTGGGACTTGGTTTAGCTACTTGTGAGAATTGTTCTCATTGGTTGTAAAGAGTTTACAAAGAGGTAGTGGGAGCCAGATGGAAGGTAGAGATCTTCTAGGCTCTATATTGGTTTTAGAAAAGTAATCCTCAATGATTTGAGATCAATTAAGAGGAAACCTTTGAACCAATATTGATGTTAAAGTCAATTAGACCTTTATTGGCTCTTGCTGCATATTATGACCATGAAGTTTGGTAGATGGATGTAAGAAAGGTGTTCCGAAATGAATACCTCGAGTAAGAGATATTCATGGAATAGCTTGAAGGTTTTAGGTCTAGTCAGACTTTTGAGCTAGTATGCATGAAAAGTCAATGGAAGCATGATAGTCTTCTTGATGCTCTTTGTTGATGACATACTGGTCATTGGAAATGATATCAGTATATTATAATCGGTCAGAAGTAACTTGTAATAATTTCTCCATAAAGGATTTAGGAGAGGCTTCCTTTATACTAGGTATAAAGTTTTATAGAGATAGAGCTAGAAAGCTGATAGGACTTTCCCAAATTATTTCACATCAATAGTATCTAAATGGGTACAGTTAGTTAACTATGAGATAGTTAATGTATCTTATAGACCTGGTGTTCATCTTTCGAGGAGAGTGTCTCTTCAGATGAAAGATGAGAAAGTTAGAGTGTCTGACGCATCAGATACATTATCTCTTCAGAGCTTGATGTATGCTATGATGTGTTTGAGACTTGAGATTAGTTTGACTGTAAGAGCTATGAGTAGGTTTCAGTCTGACTCATGTAACTTCTATTTGATGGTAGTCAAATATATCCTGAGATACCTATAGGGTACAAAGGATAAAAATCTCAAATATAGAGAAAATAACTTACAAATGAGAAGATGCACGGAGTCAGAATTTTAGTTTGACCTAGATGATAGAGAGTCTACATCTGGGAATGTGCTAATTCTCATTAGTACTAGGGGAGTTGGAATAACACTAAATTAAGATTCACTGCTTTATCAGATTGGCGGAGTGGAAACGGCAGTGAGGATTCGTAGGTTTATCGCTGGTCTTGGAAGAATTTCAAGATAGATGGATCCTATCCTATAAGTTTGCGATAAAACAAGGCCATAGTGCAAGTCAAAGTGCCAAGAGGACACCAATACTCTAAACATGTTGAGAAGAGTCTCACATGACTAGAGGGATCTCAGGTAAAGGAGATGTGATTATTTATAGAAGTGCTTTATAAATAATTTAGCGGACCCATATTCTAATGCCATGACTCTAAAAGTGTTTATGAAACACAGAGAGTCGATGTGTATAAGATGCCATCAGGAATGGCACTAGAGCAAGTGGGAATCCAACCTGATGATACCAGCCTCGAACTCGTTAGGTATATATAGATGAGATCCCGGGTTCGAGGGAGAGGAGGTGCCTGGGTGTGTTGAGGCACCGGTGCCTGGGTGTGTTGAGGCGCCAGCGCCTTGGCATACCCTGGTGGACCCTAGGTGATAGCTGGGGTAAGCCTCATATACTCTGACAAAAAGGCCGACCTTTTTTTCAGACTATGTGTGGCCTACTAACCCTTTAGTTTAACCAGCACCGGGATCACCATCGATGGGTATAACCATCGAACCTTAAAGGCCTATAAGGGATGAGATCCCAGGTTCGACATTAGTTGGCGACGCAGGTAACCTGAGCTGGTTGTGTGGGTGCGCTAGTGCCTGATTAGTGATGACTATTGGGGGATGGTGATCCTAGTGCTGGTTGGACTAAAGGGTTAGTAGGCCCCACATAGTCTGACACTTTCGTCATGATATCCTAGATGTGCTAAGGATATAAATTATCACTGTCAAATCCCTATGTGCTCATCCATATCATATCCCCAGACTTGTATCTCACTAAATAATATGTGCAAACTCCTTTGCCATATTGTTCCACCCTGGCGAAAACTCTTTCCCGGGATTAATGCTTGTGGCCACAAGACTTTATGAGACACAGTCTCGAAGAATCTAGATATCTAACTACCTATACGAGCTGACGGATCCCATATCTGTACACACCAAACTCCATAAGCATCAGACCATACCCAGCGACACCCAATAGTCACACCATGAAAGGCTTGTGACATGCGTGTTACCAAAGTATGGTGGATCACTTACAAGCCCACCGTGGCACTCAGGTCAAAGGACCACGTATACTACTCAATTCGAGAGGACCCTCTGTTGACGGCTTACAGTGTTTATCGGAGGCCCTCGTGAGTCTGTTCTATATCCAGTCTTAATTGGATACTCATATGTCAATACGAGCTCCAAGCTCACAGTCAGCTAGGAACGACCATCTATACCATATAGGTATGACATATGCTGATCTATATAAAGATATCCATTGACAGACCCGCATCAGCAAAAATAGATCAGGGACATTATTCGAGAACATACTTGCACAACTGACATTTCCTAGCATATGATTGCAACTCTTGTAACTATGCAGTTACTAGTATATTCCCAGGTCTATGTCCCATTACAAATAAGGTTTCTACTCTTGGATCTTCGCTGAGTATTATAACAAGCTAACAATTAGCTATGCTAATATTTAGCATTTATATCTCTTAGCGTGGCTAATTGAGGGCCCTTATCTAAACTCTTTTAAATCAGATCTGAACTTCTTCAGATCATACAATGTTTGTAATGTTATATTGCATGGTACCATATAAATAGGTATTAGCGATTTAATGAGAATGTACACATGTATATTCAGGGATGGCACGTAAGCACTAACCCTAACATAAAGGACCATTAAGCCTCCCTTCAAATAATATCCCATCCATCTATCTTCTACACAGAAAGATCTTGCTCTCTTTTAGTACTTATCTTCACTGCATTGAAGGTGTACACCTTACGTGAAGTACCAGAGTACTGTCTACCTCGAGAGTCCGCTCTATCAGATTAACTTTTTATCACTGTGTTGTAGCATACGCCTTACATAAAGCCCGGAGTTACCACTATCTGTCCATAAAGCTTAACCACGAATCCTATTACAAGCAAACCGGGGCATACTAGAAAGTACCAGAGTACTACTTAACTCGAAGGTCTGCTCTATCAAGGATTTCTTCCACATAACTAACTTTTAGGTATGGCTTTGATGCCACTTGTAAATAGGACAATAAATCATATATATCTCCATAGTGCTATGATATTATCCATTTTGGACCTAAGTTCTTATGGTTTTGCCTTTGAGCTCTACTCAAAAAGCCTCATACTAATAGAGATATAGTTCACTCCTTATATACCCATTATCTTCCCTATTTCTTGTCAATGTGAGACTTTTGTTCGCTTTCTTAATAAAGAAAAAATGAAAAAGGGGAGAAATTCTTCTTTCATTTAAGATTGTCTCTTACAACTTCTGGGATGAGCTTTGAGCTTTTAATACTTATCTTATAGAGAAATTCTTTTTTTAGGACTAGTATACTCTAAAGCTCAATCAATTCTCTCCTAAGTCTCTTGATCAATTAAAGGTTTCTCAAACATAGCTGAAAGAGATAAAGAATATAAGAAAAGATAAGTAAAGTAATCTTAGCATATGTACACTGAGGGCAGCCGGACCTGCAACATAAATCAGCCAATGACATATGTACTTGCCCAACATCCTTGTTTCCACCCTTTATTTGAAGAGAAGAGGCTTTTAATGAGGGCCGAGAAACCTTAATAAGCTGTGAAATAGTGCTAGTTCTTGTTTTGGTCCGAGTTAGAATGGATATGATAGAGACGTTAGAGCTCTTGAAAGGTGAGCATGGATTGATAAGATCTTGTGACGTATAGCCCTGTTAGTACACGTTAGACATTCAAGTTTATTTGGGCAAAAAGGAGATTAGTTGTGCGAATACTCATACAAAATAAGATTAAATAGAAAGCTTAAGCCTTAATTTAAAGTAGGACCATCTCATTCGGAGGTGGTTGGTTAATGAGTTCCTTAGGCTCAGAACTCTCAAGCTTAAATGCTTGTTGTCTTAAAAAAATGTGGATTATGAAAAAGATTTTTTAGACAAAGTTTTTATAATGTTTAAAAAATAAAATAATTATAATACTTTGTGTATATAGTATTTTATTTTAAGGAGAATATGTTGTCACTATTAGTAATTTCTAAACATTTTTTTTAATGAAGCGATATTCAAATAAAAAAATATATTTATATTGTAACTTATGACGACATCAATGATTTTAGGTATTACACTGATGGTTGCTTACACGTTAAACAGTAAAATTATACAAAACCATTAATTATATTCTTTGATTATCTTTTAGTTGTATAAAAAATTTTAATAGTAAAAATATATTCTTAAAAATAGGCTTGTACTGTTTTATTTTTTTTAATAATTTTATCAAGTATGGTAATATTAAAGGTCATTTCAATTTCAAGTTAAAAGTATTTATGGATTCAACAACTATATACTTCAATGTCATGTAATCAAAATTTTTGAAGCATGAAGTATAATAGCTATTGTGTTAATATTGTTAGATTAAGTGTTATATAAAGCAAATTAAATTTGAGATTGTGTTAACACTTTTCACAAAAGTATTGTATTCAAAAAAATAATATATTTTAAAAATAGTTCAAATTGAATAATCTAAATCAAACTAAACCAAAATAAATTAGCTTATGTGTAATTTTATTTGGGTTAGTTCAGATTATAAAAATAACAACTCTATGTTTTTTTTATTTAGTTTAGATTAATGCTAACCCAATCCAAACTGCTCATAACCCATTCATTTCTTCCAAAATTCTTTTGCACCATTAAAATTTATTAAAAAGAACTTACCTCTAAAAATTGGCCAACTTCAAAATAAATTTTGGGCTGTCAGAAAAGTCTTTCATTTTATTTTATTTGATATTCCTTGAAATTTTCCCCAAAGAAGAATACTGTTATCAAACAGTCAAGTCTAGTTCTAAATCAATTGAAACAATTATTAGTGATTGAGAACTTCCAAGACAATAATGACCATTTATTTTATTTGATGCAAACCTTGCGTTTTCGGCCGTAATAAGACAATGAAGGGGCAAAATTCCCCGGATTGAGCGTTTTGTTTGTTTGTTTGTTTGTGCGGGTGACGCAGGGCATCCATGGATAACAAGTTGAGCGGCGACTGATTTAACTTGAAGAAATGAAGAAGATCTTTGATTTTGAAGGCGTGCTTTTATATGTGGTGTATGCGGATCTTTTTTTTTTTTTTTTGTAAAGATGTTACTTAGTGTACATATAGAGGGATCCTCCTCCTCCTTCTCCTCCTCCTAGTATTTGCTTTCATTGGAAAGCAAGTTTTTCTATGCATGAGACTTAAGAGGTTGAACTGAGCAGACTGTAAAAAGCTCAAAGTTGAGGGTGGCCGATAGAGAATTTGCAGTGTGTTTGTTTCTGTTAATGGGTTTCCCACTTTGTTGTTAAAGTGACCCATGTATAAACTAATAAAAATGACATAATGATAAGAAAATTCCGGAGTTTCCTATATTTACTACTTACTATCTGCTTATCTTTTTTAAGAATCTTGTTTCTGTTGAGTTGATTGATCTTTCTTTCTTTCTTTAATCGTGGGATTGATTTGAAATCATCTCCCTTAAATCTTATCTCTTAATTATATATATAATATTGTAATTGCAATTTTACAAAACCACAATTATTTTTGTGGCAAAATTCCCCGTATTCAAAACAAATCCCTCCGGTAAAATAAGTACATCACCAACGGTATTCATAATCCAATCCAATCCAATCCACTTAATTAGTATGATTCAATTCAAATTGATTTACTTTTTATCAAATTTAATAAATTGATGAACGAGTGAATAAAAAAATTTGAAATCCACAATTAATAAATTTGTTTATATATTTTGATAAATCTGGTAAATCCATTCCAATTTAATGAAACCACTATTATAAATTTTAAATAATTTAAAAAATGTCATTTGCCTGTTTGTTTCATTTTATAAGAAATAAAAAATATTAAATTACACAACTTACATAAGACAACTAATTATTTTTACTCATTTTAGATTACTTTTAATTATTAAATTATCTTAGCGTTAATTTTTAAAATTTTGAATAACATTAACGAACTTAAAACTTAATCCCGAATCACTCACCAATATTGACTCAAAACAATTCAAACCAAACCAATTGACACTGTTGAATAGAATTAATATTTTTTTAATTATAATTTTAAATTGAATCAAGTTAGATATACTTGTAATTTATTAAGTTAAATTACATTAAATTTTACAATTCTGATAGATAAAATAAAATTAAAAAATTATAATAGATTAAATAAATTATTAGTCAAATCCACGTAATCCAATCCGATGAACACCCCCCACCACTCACGACTTGTGAAAACTCCGGAAAGGAAACAGTATAGAAGAGACATGTCACATTCTAATACACCTATAGATTAAAGTTTGCATGCTGCGGTAGAGATTTGATACAAATAACAACACTATTATGAATTCTCTACCAATGGAGAGAAGCCCCAAATCAATGCCAGATATTGTAGGTACTGATTTATGTGTTTGAAATCCGCAATTAACAACATATCCATAAACTCGTATACCTGTGAAACAAATAATTGCACTTCACTTACATCGGGGCTTTCGCCATACGAACATATTCTTCATTCATTTTGTCCTTTGCCTTGTTGAAGAAACTGAGTAGAGATCTCCATATCGATAGGCAAGTAATTAGCAGCCATATATCTACTAGAGGAGCACGATCAAGCCATCACAGAAATGCAAGTGGTATCAGTGCTACTCAATTTGAGTCTCATCCAATACTTGAAGGACCTGTATTCACTGGCTTCTGGAAGACTCTTACTACCGGCATTCCATCATCATTATCATTTCCAACCCTCCATGACCTATCCTTTTTCCTCTGAGGCTTCTTGTGGTGCTTATGGGACGCATTTGGCTTCTTAACAGTGAGCCTTTTCGAAGAAAGCCCGTTGGCCAGGTCAAATGAATTAAGATCATCCAGCACATGCTCAAGAACAGGTGCACCTCCAACTTCATTTGTTTGAACATTTTCACTATCAGATGCATCTGATTCATGTATATCAGACAAACTGGGTCCTTGAGTATTTACCAAATCAACTTCCTCCTGAGACATGCCAGGGGGCATCTCAAAATGGCGCACCTTCCCATCAATGAAATCCTTCAAAATTTGCCGAGCTGCTCTAGTTTCATCAGGCAGTCCACTTGAAGCAACATGACCACGAGAAGCACAATAAGCCCTCAAAAATTCTGATGCCAAGGGTGGCCTTGATTGTGATTCATATGGCTTGGGTTTTGGCAGATTTATTTTGTATACATCCTCAATAACATGTCTTGGGACTCGATTGGCCACAACCTGGACAGCCTGTCTGTGCTCCGTCATTCGATCAATTGGCAAAACCCCTGAAGCAATCATATCATATCTTGAGCTTGAGAAGGATGGGAACACCAGCCCAGGACAGTCACAAAGGGTCAGTTCTTCAGAAATGATCAATGTTTGGAAATGCTTGGTTTTCCCAGGGGTAGAGGTGACACCTGTCCGTTTCTGGCCGACCAAGGCATTAATAGTTGAGCTTTTCCCTACATTAGGATATCCCACAAATCCCACAACTGCTTTCTTAACTCCTGCATCTGCAGCAATATTTCCATCAAATGATTGAACACTTGATGCGCCTGAGCTACTGCAGCCTGATTTCATTCTCATTTTCACTATCTCTTCTGCCTCATACTGTAAACGAGCCAAAAGCTCATCCCTGCTATATATTTTTGTATCATGGTCATCCGTCTTTTGTTGGGTATCCTGCATCCCCCGTGGGCCACTGAGTGTTTTACCATCTAGAGCTGCAGAGGCAGCTTTAGCTGACCAGAACACAAATAGGATCTTATGATCCTGAAAGAACTTTGCCCATCTTTTCCTGCACAAGAGCAAAGCCAATGAAAATTTTAAGAGGTTTCCAAATAGGAGAATCAATTTGCAGCACTCAAGCACTTGAGACTTTGTGAGGTAGACACTTACCGGACAGAAAATGGTAAAAGATCTGCCTTATTCACCAGAAGCAAAGTCCTCTTATACTCATTGATTTCTCGTGCATATGCCTGCATTAAGAATAAAATCCAATCTAAAGTATGCCACTGATGTGATACTGTCATATCATAAGAAAACTATATGGTCACTTTTGATGGGGATCATTTCCCCAAATATAAGAAAAACTGGAGATTGCTTCATTTCCCAATAATAAGCCAGATGACATTTAAAGGAATCAAGATATATAGAGTTCCAGGACTCCAGCTTAATTAAAATCAGAAATTAGAAAATATATTCATAAGCCAAATTGGATTTCACAAGTTTCTCCCAGTATTTTCAACCTGCAGATCCTCCCTGTCACATGGGAAAAATTGAGGCTTGTAATTCGAGATTGGATCAAATTCTCTTTGATTAGGGGTGGGCAAAAAACTGAAAAACCAAACTGAACCGAACCGGACCGGCCCAGTCGGTTTTTGATTTTATATTTAAAAAAAAAAAAATTTGGTTCGGTTTTTAGTTTCAGACTTCCAAACTGAGAACTGAATTTTTGAAAAACAAAATAAAATAAAATACACGTGACACCTTAGTAATAGAATGGAACCAAGAACCGAACCAAACCACTCAATGCTAAAAGTGAGCCTAATTTGAGCCCATCCGAAGCCAAAAGTTCAAACCAAGGAACCGAACTGGACTGGTTCGGTTTGGTTCCCTCTTTAACCAGTTCGGTTTTTGTTTCATTTTCCAAAAATTGACCAGCCCGGTTTGGTTTATGGTTCGGTTTACCCCAAAAACCGAACCGAACCAGGGATACCCACCCCTACTCTTGATCAAATTGAGTATCAAACCCTTCCCATACTAAAATGTCAACCATAGTATGGCTTTAATCAAAGAGATGTTTTCAGTTGTAATCCTAGTATTTTAATCTGACGTTCCCCTCTAAATGCTGCATCTTAACCATATATTTATCCATTGTCTCCTTCAACCTCTTCATATGCTCTCCATTCCTTTCTCGAACTGTTATTATTGAGTTTTGATAAATGCAGATTGATTAAAGCTCTGTATTGAAATGTTTGATTACTTATGCATTATAAGAAAATTATTCTCACTTTAAGGGGAGAGATCTTTTAAAGATAAGAAAAACCATGGATTTACATTATTATTCAACAATCTAACATACAACATCTACAAGTTTATAATAAAATCAAGGACAATACTCTAATTTTATATCAAGTTGTGAAACAAGATACCACAAATGCTTTTAAATCAAATTAAAAAAAAATCATTGTTATCAGCAATTGGCAAATGTAAAGTACTTGAACGAAAGACAAAATTAAGAGACAGTTGGCAACCATTCGTTAAATCATAATCCAATAAAGATGGGGAAAGTGGTGTTCTGAGACTTATCCACTGAATGAGAGACATATCCGGCAATTTCTTCTCTCATTTTTACAACTTAAAAACTAATTAAAGATCATTCTAGTAGGTAATCACTTTTAAGTCCCATGGAGGTCTACTTTTATTTTTTTCAGATGTTGGATATCTCAACTCAATTATAAATTGCCACCATCAACATGTAAAACCAAAATAACCAATTGGAATTTCATCAGTTTGATCGATGATTTACAATTCACTATGCAACAAAAGAGAAAAGAGAACTTTTAAACTAATTAGAAAATAATTTCTTTTAAGATGAGAAGAAATTCAGCACATACAAAAATATCATCCATCATTTTAAATATAATCAAGGAAAATAGGATGATCAAGCAATAATAGCAATGGATAGCATTTTGAAGGATAATACTCAAAATGTACTAATTTATATCTCTTTGCATGATATCTAGGATCCATCTCAAATCCTTGTAACAGCTCCATTTGTTTGACCTAAAAATCCTCCATGGAACTGATTTTCAGAGTAAATTACATCTTCATAGTGTTTGGCGAAATAAATCTTTTACAAACAATATGTGGATGTGGAAGTGGATTTTTCAGTTCAAGACATCTTCATAGTGTTTGGGGAATTATCTGTTGATAGATTCACTAACACACAGTGACATCTGTTGGTATACATCTCCAATTTTTCAGAAAGGGATAGGAAGCAACATTTCCACCATTGATGACATATTTTCACCAGCTAACAAGTACTGTGAGAAAGCTTGTTGAAGAGGTAGATATTGATGCATGTTTGTCGTTAACCAAACAACAGGAAAAATATAAGGTGCAAAATTCACACTTGACATGTCTTCTATGGAAGGGCCTTTACATTGATAGTTCACTGAAACAAATGGTCCCTGAGAGAGTTCAAATCTCAAAGAAGTGCCTCACATCATTGTGAAAGAATTCTTTCATTGATAAACAAAAGGAGTACATTACCTCAAGATCAGGGCACCGGTAGAACAGTGGGTCTCGTGCATCAACCACCATCACAAGCTGAAAGATACACAATATGATCAGAATAAAATGAAAGGAGGATACAGCTTAAAATGAAAGACTGATAAGGACACCAACATGTAAAGGAAAGAAACTTCAGTGTGAGTACATAACTAACACAAATGATTACCAGAGAACACTAAGTATGCTAATAATAAAGTTCAGTTGGAGAATATCTTATTAGCAAATAATGTGCACCAAAAAATAACAAGAGAACTGAAATCTCAATTAGAAATAAAGATCAGAGGTTCAATGAAGTAGGTCATCATACACCACAAACAATACATGATTCCATATGGCACACAGAATACGACATGAGCATGTGTTTCCATTTTCCTCTGCTTAATTGAGTGAAGAAAAATAAGTTACAAATATACCATCACAATTTAATTAGCAAATGCCAACAAAAATCTTATATGAGATTTAAGGAAGTAAAGAAGGACAAGATGGCTAGAATTTTATAGAACATTTGTTAAAATTAATTTGAAGCTGCAGAGAAGCCTGGCCAGAATGTACAATTAGATGAAAGCAACAACGCAATAAAGTGAGAATTGTAAGGCTCAATAGGTATAGAAAGAACTAAAATCATACAGTATTTATCTAGCAAAGATAGTGGTCCAGCAAGTAAGAGCATTATTATTAGCTTCCAAATAAATAAGGTAAATGCTCATTTTAATGCATTGCAATTAAGTTAAATAAGCTGTGCACGAAAAAATTTGAGGTAACCATACTGAGACCATATTAAGCTGCTATTCCAACGACTGTCCATTGTCATTCTAGAGAACCTGGAATACTACAAATTCAGGCAATATCTAAGAGTTATATGCTTACACAGATACGCTGATGTTAGTATCTTAATAACCACTCTAAAACCTTAAAATAAAAGTTTTCTTGGTTCCCTAATAATCTTTCTCACTAAGGCGTCAATGTCAAAAGGCTGTAAAATTTCCAATGCCGAAGTCAGGGAAATTTTTAGATACAAAATATTTTTTAAATGATGGACCCCTGAAGCAAAATGTTCAATCATTTATCCTTTCTCCAAGTACCAATATGGTTTTATTATATTATACTCTATGTACCAAAATGGTCCAATAGAAACAATAGTTATGCCCGCATATTTGCACATCCATCCATCAGTATATACCATTAACAAAATTTGAAGTATGCATTCCATATCTCTTTTCCTTTCATAAATAAAAGAAATTCAGGTTCAACATAATTTTACAAGACTTTGGTTATTCATATATTAAACTGCACATGTTTAACAATAGAATATGTTTTATGCACAACAGAAACTGCTTTTCAATTGTAAAGTAAAAACATCTACATAGTACCATCAAGAGAAAATGAGCTTTTACCAAGTCACTGCGTTCAAGAACCCGCCAAAGTTGTCTCCAAATATCAAGGTTCTTCTCAAATGGAGTAAGAACAAGCTTCTCATTTTCTTCCAGCCTGAACCAAATGCAACTCCATATAAATAAATGCATACATAAAATAATTAAAAAGACGAGCCTGAGTGAACAAATCCCTCCAAAACCAAAGAGCTCAGACTAACCTTGCAAGACTTTGCCGCCAAATCAAAAAAGCCCGCTTTTCATTCTCATCAAGCTCCTCCACCGACATTCCAGCATTCCATGGTGGCCTCCGCGGCACTCTCAGACTCCCCGTGTGTAACGCCTCTTCCTCCTTCCTCTCCTCCGCCGTCAGCTCACTCCTAGTACTTGTGGACCCCGCATCTCTATTCCATTTTTCATTTACGCAATAATTACATTAAACTCTCTCCTAAAATTTTGATTTTAAACTCGTAATTTCATTTATTTCATAATAATAATAATAAAGAACAAACAAAAAGAATGAACTCACAAATCGAGGATGCTAGGAACGGGGTAGGCCTCGGCCTCCTCGGCCTGTTGAATGACGGCGTCGATGTCGTTGATGTCGGTAACAGATTCTAGAACCTTCTTTTGCTGGCTTCGATAGAAGTTGCCTTTTTCTTTTGACTGTTGGATCATTTGGTTATGATGTTTCACTAGGGCTCTTCCGAGTACTGCCTTCTCGTTCTTTCCCATCGTTTCTTTTTTTTTTTTCAAACTCCCTCAATCCAATTCGCAAAACCCTAATTAATAAATGCTGAGACGGAACGAAAAGGAGGAGAGATATTGTGAGGACGGATATATGCGGGAAAGGACTCTTTCCGCCGACATCCAAAAAATTTGATCTAAACCGGACTTGCACTCGCTTATTTTTAAAATTGGAAACTTATTAAAAATAGTTCAAACTTCAAAGCGTCAAGCAGCTGCGAAAACAGTGGAATCAGTGATTTTAAAAAATATTGTACTATCTTATTATTTTATAATTATTTAATATAATAATTTAAGATAAAAGTTTAAAATATATTATTACTCAATTTTTATTAGTCAAAATTAAGCTAAATAGACAAAATTATCTTTATTTATAAAATATAATTAAATAATTAAAATTACATATCTCAAAATCAATACTCTAAAATCACTCTTAAAATTACACTTTAATAAATTCGAATTGAAAAAAGTTAGATTTTAATCTTTTTATAAAAGAAAAAGGTATGATTATTTTAAATTATTATGAAATATATATAATTTTATATATATTTATAAATTTAAACTTTTTTAAATTTGAATTTGGAATATAATGGTTATGTTATGAAATTTTTGTATTTAATGTGCAAATGTATTAGTATTGAAATATAAATATAGTATAATATAATAAATTAGAGTAAAAATAGAGTAGCAATTTGAGAAAATTTTGAGTTTAGAGAAGAAAAAAACTATAGGGGAAATGCATTCATGCGTGAGATGGGCATGCATTACATGTGGAGAGTGCTTAACGTGCAACCATGTTGCATGAGATTGGTGCACGAAGAATGTGCAATGCTATATTTTGCACTTTTTTTGTTCTGAATCTATATTTTTTTAAATATTTTAATTTATTTATTTTTTATCAATTTTCTTTTGTAATAGGTATTATAGAGCGCGAGTCACCTGTTGTATACTTTGGAAGAATTTGAAACAGTTCTAGTGACGGAGATGAAAGATATTTAGGGTTTAAAAATGTTGATATTTTAGCTACAAATGATGTAAAATATAAAGAGTTATTGAATACGGCGTGTTGTGCATTAGAGTTGATAATGTGTAGTATAAAATATTTTTGAGAATTTTTATTGATGCAATGAGGGTGAAATTGAGACCAATCGAAATTGAAAATAATAAATAATGTGTAGGTCTTTATAGGGGTTAATAAAAGAATTTTTATATCTTTATGTGTAACAGTAGATCATAGAGCTCCAGTATATGAAAATGATGCAGAGGCTCATTGAGAAACAATAACTTTGCGATAACCACTTCACGTTAGCAAGTAGTAGCAACTAAGTAAGTAATAAAATCTTAATAATACAAACTATTGTGTTTCTCACAAATATTATAAATGACTATTATTATTCTCCTATAATATTCAACGTAGACCTAACTTACACGCATTAGGTAGTAAGATAGATGGGTATGGCATGGTAATGAAAATACTACTAATTGAACCAAAGTTATGAATTGAATGATATATCAAAAGTTGGATAATGTCATAATTTTAGTAGTTCTTTTAATGAGGTGGATGATTAGTATAATTCATATACATGAGCAGATGAAGTTGAAGTAGTAAACCCATTTTAGTTTATTTTGTTGATATCACTATTGGACTTGGCCATATTGGATAAGATGTTGTGTTTTGAAATTGGGGATATATTTATATGAAAGTTATATAATAATGAGATTGAACTCTATGAGGTTATTAGCTTGCTAGCATTTAAGGATAATTGAAATTTTAAAGTTTTAAGGTTAACGAAAGATCTTTTTAAGGTAAAATGCAATGATGAGAGATGCAAACTATAATTATATGCAGTATTATTAAAAGCATAGAAGTTCTTCACTATGTGAAGTATAGATGCAAATCACACATGTCAGATGGATTATATACGTTCATTGGCAAGCCAAGTGTCGGATTATTGATATAATAATAAAAAAATAAGTTTGTATCCGTTAGTAAAATTTATGGATCGAAGAAAACCTTAGCTAATATACATAAAGAATTTGGCGTGGAATTAACAAGTTCTACTACTTGACGAGCTATAAAACATGCATGTAGGTTGATAGTTGGTACTTTGGAGGATTCATTTACATTACTTCTTGCATACTGCTTTTTATTGGAATAACATAACTCATGTATAGTTACTTATTTAGAAATTGACGATAACAATCACTTTAAGTATTTCTTTATGGCATTGAGACTATACATAAGAGATTTTCAGTCATTCATCTGACTGATGATTGTAGTTGATGGAATATTTTTGAAAGGTGTGTATCTAGGTACAATATTTGTGGTTATATGGAAAAATAAAAATAATCAAATATTTTCATTGGCACGTCAAATTGTTAACTCTGAAATAATGCTTCTTGGATATGATTTGTGGCCAAACTGTAGGGAGTTATTAGTGACATTGAGGATATAGTATTTGTATATGATGAATATGCTAGTATTGAGAAGGGCATTTGGGTTGTGTTTCCTAATGCCTATCATGGGATTTGCACTTATCACTTGAAAGAAAATTTAGTGACAAAATACAATATACTAACAGAAAAAAAAAAAAAATTTACTTGCTTATTTTGTTACTACAAAGGCATAATGCCCTTCTGACTTTTGATAACAAGATGTAATAAATGAAACCTGAGGCGACAAAATATTTGGAGTAAGACATTGATTTCAAAAAATGGGCTCAATCAATGGGTGCATTTAAGATATATGAAATCATGACTACTAATATTGTAAAGAGCATTAGTGTAGAGATGTGTGATCTCTTTTTGTGACTACTTTAGTTGAGTGGATATGAGAGTTAATGTAAAAATAAATTTTTTTTTTCATAGATAAGAGGTAAGAAGAAGTATAACATCTTTTTTAACAATCTGGGCAAATCAAAAAGTTTGGATGTATAATGATAAATTCAGTCAAATGGTAATTCACCCAATCGATAATTCACGATTCGCAGTGAAGGATAAAACTTAAAATGTAATAGTGGACATCATCACAAAAATATGTAATTGTCAAAAGTTTAACTTTTGATAATTACCTTATGCCTATGCTATTTGCAGTATAATGATAAATCAGATGACAATATTAAGGACTTTGTTCACTTTATTACACAGTTGAGTGCTTATTTCGTAAATATAGCAAGTTAGTCATTTCGATTGGCCATCTGTCAGATTGGATAGTTCCTGACAAGTTGAGAAATGTTGACATCTTGCCTCTTATACCACGTCAACAATAAGAGAGATATAGGATGAAGTAAATTCCATTATAAGAGGAGAAACCGATAAAAAATATATATAGTCGCTCAAACAGCATGTACATAAATGTAAGACTTATCGGAATCTTGTTACTTTACATATTAACTAATGTTATATTTATTGTTATTTTTGCCTCATTTTGTTACTATATAATATTATTTATATTTGTAAAACTTAAATTTATATTTACTATTATTTGTCATTTGTTGTTTATCATTTTATGATATTTTAAAGTTCAAAGTTTATTTTATAATTAAATTGTCAAAGTCAAAAATATCAAAATCATATACTAAATATATAAAATAATATAACGGTATGCATTATATTTATTTTAAGGCATGGGCCCACAGTTCTCTAACCATCTTTTGTGTAAAAAAATATCGCTCTCGCTTCTGAAATCAAATGATTGACCCAATATTAAATACTTAATAAACTTATAAATACATACTCCACAATCTCTATTCTAACCATCTGTTGAGGCACATATTCTTTTAATTGAATCACATTGAACGATAACAAATTTAGAATAATATCCTTTTTAAGAGCATAAAATCTACATGACTAGAAATAATATAGTATAAAAATATATAAAAATGCAACATGAGGCTTTAACATGCCACAATATATCCATTAATGTAGGAATATAGATAGTAATATTTTGCTACAATAAATCAACCTTTGTCATAATCTAATGCTTATCTTTATAGTTAATAATAATTAAAACCTGTGTAGACAATTATGATTTGTTTTATAATTAATTATATAATAAATGTATCAACCTTAGTTCACAATTTACCACCAAGTAAATTTGCTTTCAGTCATAATCCATAGGACAACAATATTAAGTCTTGATGAACACTTGAAATTATGTATTTAATAAAGGTTTTATGAGTGATTTTA
Source organism: Ailanthus altissimus (assembly GCA_946807835.1). Taxonomy (NCBI): domain Eukaryota; kingdom Viridiplantae; phylum Streptophyta; class Magnoliopsida; order Sapindales; family Simaroubaceae; genus Ailanthus; species Ailanthus altissimus. Next base: position 16,616,964 of record OX327700.1, on the reverse strand, counting down.
AACCTAGAGTGCATGCATGTGGGTTTGTGTCTATTATTCAAAATTGCATATGTATCATATACATATATGTGCAGTAGATGAGCAAAATCTAATTTTCTAATGATAAACACAAATAAGTTTTACATGTTATCTCATAAATATAAACTACATAAAGATTGAGAATTTATTATCTTAACATGCCTTTAGTTTTTGGTCAAACTGGAGTACCCGCCTTGAAGCAACTCACAGTGGGCTTGAGGAAGCTAGAATAACAGCTTTTTCAGCAAAAAAATCAACCCTTGAATCTTTGTTTCTACCTTATAGTATAGGTGGCCAAAAATAGAAGAAAAAATGGAAGAAGTGTATTTTGTGCTCTCAACACTTAGCCAAATTATCACACTTCTCTCTCCAAATGCCTTAACCGTATCTTACAACTTAATTGGGCAGCCTATTGCTCATTTATTTGTATTTCACTTAATGAACAATACTTGTCCCATTTAATTACATAATGGCCTCTATTATCTTGGTCAATTTTTGCCATTAGTGTTTTGTTTATTATTGTTTACAATAAACCAAATAAAAATAAAACAAAATAGAAAATCATTTAGATGAACTTAGCCTAAATTTAAGCCAAATGAGAAACACTTTATCAATAGTAAGAAATATGTTAAGGCCTACCATTTACAAGTGCCACTCATTTATTCTTATTATATCATTTAATAATATTAAACAAATGATTTAATCATATTAAATCATGGTAGAAACACATGCCAATTTAAATAATGGTTGTTCTTAGTTGACCATAGGCTTACTAGAAGTTCGTATAGCATACAGGTGTTTAATAAGGACTGAATACTGAACAGACTCAACGAGGACCCCAATAGACATCCCATGAAGCCGTCAATGGAAGGTCCTCTCGAATTGAGCAGTATACATGATCCTTTGACCTGAATATCACTATGGGCTTGTAAGTGATTCATCATAATTTGGTTCCACACATGTCACAGACTTTTTATGGTGTGACCGTTAGGTGTCGTTGGGTATGGTCTGATGCTTATGAAGTCTAGTGTGTACAGATATAGAATCCGTCAACTCACGTGGATGAGTTATATATGTGAATGCTCAGAGACTGTATCTTAAAAAGTCTTATGGCCATAAACAACAAACCGAGGAAAATGGTTTCCTACAGGGTTAAACAATAGTGCAAAGATATTTGCATATATTGTTTATCAAGATACGTGTTTGGAGATCAGTTCGAGGATGAGCACATATGGATTTGATGGTAGTGATCTATATTCCTGCTCTTCCAGGATATGATTGGCGGAAGAATTATACGTATGCGCTATAACCTCAACTTGTATGGTCTACTGTACTGGTTTTTAATATTTTGTGACGTGTGCGTGGGGTATCACTCTCGGACTCACAGAATAGTTTTGTTTGACAAATCGGGAGTGGACCTAGAGAGTCCCGCAATATGAAGTATACTTGTTGTGCACTAGGGCAGCGTATCAGATTGAATAGTTTGATCCTAAAAATTCCAGCAAATTATTACATCTCCATAGTCAAGATTTCTTTAATTATGTGGTATTTCCTCTCTACATGCTTAGATCTCTGGTGCACTCTTGGCTCTTTTGCTTGTACAATGACTCCATTATTGTTGTAGAATAAAGGGATAGAATCCATCGAATTGGGACAATCTCAAGCTTGGCGATAAACTTGCGTATCCACACTACTTTTTTTGCTGCCTCAGAGGCTGTAATATATTCCGCTTCAGTTGTTGAATTAGTTGTGGATCCTTGTTTTGTTCTCTTCCAACTCACTGCAGCACCGTTGAGGATAAATACATATCTAAATGTAGACTTTCTATCATCTGGATCAGACTGGAAGTCTGAATCTGTGTATTCATTAACTTGCAAATCATTTTCTCCATAAATGAGAAACTTGTCTTTTGTACCCTTAAGGTATTTAAGGACATGTTTGATTGTCATCCAATGGCTATCACCTAGATCAGATTGATACTAGTAAGTAACACTTATAGCTATGCTGATGTTAGGTCTCGTGTACATTATAGCATACATCAGGCTACCTACAACTGATGCATATAGCATCTTAGACATTCTAACTCTTTCATCTTCTGTTTGAGGAGACATTCTCCTTAAAAGATGAATGTCATGTCTGAAAGGTACATTAGCTGTCTTACAGTTAGTAAAATTGTACTTTTCAAGGCACTATCGATGTATGATGATTGGAAAAGTCCTATCAGCTTCCTAGCTCTATTTTTATAAAGTTTTATACCTAGTATATAGGAAGCCTCTCCCAAGTCCTTCATAGAGAAGTTTTTGTTTAAATAACTTTTGATTGATTATAACATATCGATATCATTCCTAATGATCAGTATGTTATCTACATATAGAATTAAGAAGACAATCATGCTCCCAATGACCTTTTTATACACATATGGCTCATCCTCGTTTTTGATGAAACCAGACCCTTTAATTACCTCATCAAAACGAAGGTTCGAACTCCGAGAAGCTTGCTTAAGCCTATAAATGGACTTCTTCAGTTTGCATACTAGACCCGTAGATAGGTTGGATGCAAAACCTTCAGGCTGTTCCATATATATCTCTTCCTCGAGATATCCATTTAGGAATGTTGTCTTAACATCCATCTGCCATATCTCATTGTCATAATATACAACAATAGCCAATAAAATTCGTATTGACTTCAACATTGCTACTGGAGCAAATGTTTCCTCATAATCGATGCCAGATCGTTGAGAATAACCTTTTGTAACTAGTCGGGCTTTGAAGGTCTCTACCTTCCCATTGAGCCCACACTTTCGCTTGTAAATCCATTTATAACCGATAAAAACTATTCATTCTGGAAGCTTAACCAAGTCTTAGACTTAATTGTGATGAATTGAGTCATTTTGGATTTTATAGCTTCTTGCCGCTTTCTCGAGTCGATGTCGAACATCGCATCCTTATAGGTTAAAGGATCATTTTCTTCCACTAAGAAAACTCTAAGTGCACCTTCAGGCATCTGACCATACCTAGTAGATGGCTTGGACATCCTTTCGGATTTATGTGGAGGGTGTGTTAAAGGTATTCCACTCAACTGATTTTGAGATTCCATCTCGGGTTCATGTTCATTTTGATTGGCTTCATCAAGCACAATCTTTCTGTAACCTCTACGATCCATAAGAAACTCTTTCTCAAGAAAAGTGGCATATTGAGAAATAAACACATTTCGCTCATCGAGATCATAAAATTATTATCCTATTGAATTCTTGGGATACTCAACGAACCGGTACTTGTACCCCCTGGGTGCAAGTTTATTATGTTGCATAAATTTTATATAAGCATGACAGCCCCAAATCTTAAAGTATTTAAGACTTGGTTTCTTTCCATTCAACATCTCATGTGGAGTGATTAGAACAACTTTAGATGGAACTCTATTCAATATATGAGCAATAGTTTTCAGAGCATAACCCTAAAGGTATTCAGATAGATCGGTGAAGCTCATCATCGATCGAACCATCCAATAAAGTCTGATTTCTCCTCTCCGACACACCATTGTGTTGCAGAGTACTTGAAGGACTATACTGAGCTAGAATCTCATTCTCTTTTAAATAATCAGAGAATTCACTGCTCATGTACTCACCGCCTTGATTTGATTAAAGGTATTTGACATACATTTCAGTTTGTTTCTTTACTTCAAGTTTGAACTCTTTGAACTTTTCAAAGGTTTCTAACTTGTGTTTCATAAGAAATGTATACCCGTATCATGACAAATTATCGATAAAGGTAACAAAGTATCAAAATGCACCAATCGTAGTGTGATTCATTAGACCGCATACATTACTATGTATTAATTCCAATAAATTACACGATGTCCAACACCAGTGAATGGAGATTTAGTCATTTTTCATTCAATTCAAGATTCACAAATTGGGTAAGGTTCTATGGTCAGATCAGGTATCCCACCATCCTTAACTAGATGGGTTAGGCATCTCACACCTATATGACTCAATCGTGTCACGCTTCAGACCCAAAATATCTGATACATGACATAACTTACACTCATTCAATGTAATATTTAAGCATTCATTTTAATTTCTTTCAGAATTATAGCAATTGAATTATGACTGGGACAATTAATAAACCGGAGATACGCAGAGTTTTCTCAGAGATTAACACTCTACTACGTCACCAGTAGCAACTTTATTACCGGAAGCCCAGAATATAATCATTGCAAATTCTTACTTAAAATCAATCCATAACCACACGTGGTGAAACTAAAACTAAATCCAACCACACACAATAAAATAATACATAAGTATTTATTCAATAGGGACATATCAAATATCTTATCCCACGTGTCCTCAAATAAAACACTCAGTAACCTAGCAATTTAGGGAACCCAAGGAACAACAAAAACCTTGCCAAATCCGCTAAGCACACATGTACCTTATTTACCTGAAATCACCATAAACTATAATGAGTATAAAACTCAGTAAGCATACTAGTGTTTCATATATCAAAATACAAATACATATATGTACACAATGCATATGTATGATATGCTGTGATCAATTAAAATCATAATCTTATCAAATCACATGTCAGGTAAGCGCTTACACATTCTTTCAAAATATATAATAGGAATACCATCACTCAACTACTATTTAGTAGGACTTACACATCACATATCACATAATGAGCCAAATGCCACTCGTAGGTGACATATCGTATGAGAGGAATAGTACAAGTGAGGTTTAAATTACACATATATAATGCTCAAGCCCGAAGGTAAGAGCCAAACCCTCACCCTGATCATTGGTGAGTCCTCTCACATGTACCAATACGCCACCACACGAATGTGATGACTCAATCTTCCTTTAGGTACTAATAGGATCCTCTCTACATACGAAATACATAACATATACCAATCCCAAAGGAAAGGCCACACATAAAGGCTCAACAAATCACATAAGATGCCTACTAAGTCAACAATGAGTTCAAGCATCCTCAAAATACAAAATGTTTCTCATGGACATATTACACTTTAAAGCTTTCTTTGTTAAACACATTTTATTTTGAAAGCTCACTATAAAAAACACATGTATGTCATGTATATTCATACTCACATTCATAAATACATATCTTCACATTTCATATCAAAATATACTTTGACATAACATAAATATATTCTTAACCCCATTTACAAAATCATACAAAATAATTACTACGTTTATTGTGATTTCAGTAAAAAGTCTAGTATACTTACCTTTTAGTACTTTCACCTACAAGGCTTAAATCTTCTTAACCTATCAATGGCGATTGATCCTTTCATAAGCCTCAAAATTCACACAAAATACTTTAAATAGTTTACAAAATTATACACAATGCATTTATCACATCAAATTGGTCTAAATACTTGGTTTCTCAAAATCTGTCATTCTAACCACTTACACTTAACAAATTTTTCTAATACAATAAATGATGTTAAATTACTCTAAAATCAGAATATATTATTCTTGACTCATATATCCTTCTTATATATGAATATTATATCAAAATTTCTACACAATCCATTCCATACACACCATCGAATCCAAACTACTAACCTGACAGGATCAAGATACTTGCTGAACAGTATTCAATCTCCTAATTTTATAAAATCATATACTAACTCAAAAATTATAAAACTATCATATAATTACTCTTAACATATATATCAGTCCATGATAAATATTTTACTTCCAAATCATTTCCAAAAGTATTTTAAAACTATTTTATTCCATAGCTTTAAAAATCTGTTAATCAAATACTGTAATGAGCTGATACAATTTAAAAAATCATAACACTTCAACCACATTGATCTAAATTCTCAATTATGAGTATATCATATTAGACATATAAAATTATCATATTTCACAAATTCGTAATTTTTGAAGATCACTCAGTAGGACAAAAAGTATTTGTCATTGTATTATACTATTTACATAGGAAATTTCTAGAATTTCAAGGTCATTTTGGTAAATTCACAACAAATTCAATTTCTGGAACTTTGAATCAATTCAAAGTCTCAGATGATCCTAAATATGTCTAATTTCATATACTCAAAATGAAAAACCAGAATCGAATCACAACAATTTATATTATTCCTGGATCAAGAGACTATCAAGTAGAAATTCCATAATTCATCATGATTTATCAAGCTATCTTATAGATCATCAATTCTCACAATATCATACGAAATACACATCAAATCTTCAATTATACATATTTTCAGAAATCAAAACTTAAAGAAATTAACTTAATTAACACTAATAAATTGAGAAATAGTTGTGATATACCTCTTAAGATCCAAAATTCCAATTTCTTCTTCTTTTTCTTCTCTTCCTCTCCCCTCTATTTCTCTCTTCTCTCTCTCTAAAAGAGGTAGCTCGACCAAAATGAGAGAATTAGGGTTTTAAAAGTGTATTTTTATACTAAGTGGCTAATTTTTTATATTTATAAATTTACCCCCAAAACTTTCAAAGTATTATAATTTGGTCCCTAAAATAAATCTAAAGTCTTGCAATTAAACCCAATGCTAATAGTATGACCTTAACCTATACAAACACTACTAATAACATTATATAAATCAAGTATCACTCACATACAAATAAAATACGTATATTTGTACATATATAATACTTATTCTTACCGGTTGTGAATACTGGTTACTACAAATCGCATATGCTATAATTCAGTATCATTTAAAAATTTTGCACAACTACTAGTGCTACCCTATAGATTCATAACATTTCTTGTTGTATCCAAAATATAATGCCTATTAACTAACTGACACCCAGCTCATAAAATATCAAACATATTATATAAATATAAGGAATAGTTCATAATATACATATGATACCTTTCACTGTCAAGTACAAGAGGAGAGATAATCTGTCTGATCATAGCAGATACATAATAATAGTTATGAAGTACAATAATTTGATTACAAGGGAGAACCAAATCATAATGTCTAACAGCCTCGACTCGTAGGAGATCATCATTTCCTACTCAAAGCTGTATATCTCCCGGCTGAAGCAATCTAACTTCCTTTAGACCCTGCAACATATTGCAGATGTGAGAAGGACTTGCGGTATCTAATACCCAGCCAATACTAGCATCAAATGCTAAAGAAATCTATATAATGGGAAATATAATAACTAAAAGAGTCTTCTTCACAATGGCAAAGAATTTGGGGTAGTTGCATTTCGCCCATACAAGTTGAGATCATAGCGCATATGTATAATCTTTTCGTCAATCATATCCTGAAAGAGTGGGGATATAGATCACTACCGTCAAATCCCTATGTGCTCATCCGTGAACTGATCTCCAAACACGTATTTTGATAAATAATATATGCAAACACCTTCGCACTATTGTTTAACCCTGTAGGAAACCATTTTTCTGGGTTTGTTCTTGGGTTTGTTCGCAAGAAAGAGAACCGAATCTGGGAGAGTCTCAAGATGAGCCATGGGTTATTTAAAAGCTTTTTCATTAAAAGACAGGCATGAACCTGATAAGGGCAAATTTGTCATATATTTTCTCATGTTTTTATTATTGATATTTTATAATTTTATGAGAATAGATGGCTATTTATGTGCTTTATTGTTATTTATAGGGACTTGAACGAAATTTAAAGAAAGAACGCAAAAGGAGCGAAAACAGGGACTAAAATGTAAAATTTTCAAATTATGAGTCCAGCGCCCCCGCGCCACAAGTATTTTCGCCCCAGCGCTGAAATAGTGATCGAAATAAGAAAAACGACCTGTTTAAGTCGCGTCTAGCGCCCCAGCGCTAGCGAGTCACCGCGCCAGCGGTGAAGCCATTTTCATGCAGCGCCCCAGCGCCGAGATCCCACCACTCCAGCAGCAATAGCTTTTTCACGCGTCGCCCCAGCGACAGATGCATAGCGTGCCAGCGGTAGTGCGAGTCCTAGTCCGACGAGAATTGAGATTTTCAAGCTCATATCAATCCCTATATAAAGCCACTCGTTCCCAGCCTTAAAGAGGGATCCAAGACGACCCAAGAGCACTAAGAATACAGAGCACAAGTCTTGGAGAGCAATAGGAGCTTAATTGAAGCAACTTTGGAGAGAGATACAAGACGTTCTTTGGCATCAAGAGTTCTTAGGCAGCGCAATTAAGAGCAATTCGACGTCTATATCGGTTTGCTAATAATTGTATCATGATTTATAATTATTTTTACTGCTGTTCTCTTGTAGCCATGAGCTAACTTATTTTCTAGGGTTAATATTTGAACTCAATATATGTGCTTAATTGCCATATCCTTTAGTATTTAATAAACTTAGTCATTTATTATTTAAATTACTTGTGTTTAATGCTTCAATATATCTGGCCAATATATGGTGAATGAATTGGTAATATTTTGATAAACTCGGAAGAGGAATCAATATATTTAGACCTAGGTAATTTGATGCATGATTGTAGAGTAACATTCAATGTTGCATATGCAAGTTTCAACTTAGGATAGGAATATACCTAATTGGCATGTATGATCAATAAGACCTAATCCTAATGAATCTTAATTTATTACAAGTACCATAAGAATATAGGTATTTGGTAAATTAGGGTATACTTGCATGACCTTGGAAGAGGCTTGTGAATACATTAGTGTCTTGATCAATAATAAAGACTAAGTGAGTTAAATATTAGAGGATTAATCATTAAAAAGTATATTGAGGGATAATATTAATCCTAGGTTTTCTCTACATTGCTATCTTCTTATTCTCTTTGCATTGTGTTTTTACTTTTATATTTTCTACATTCATTCTTAGGTTTTTATTTATCTGAATAATTATTAGGAAGATATAATTTTAGTAATTGGTTGAAAAGAAAACATTATCCCTGTGGGTTCGACATCCAACTTATTTAGTCTCTTTATTACTTGCATACGATAGTGTATACTTGCACTTAATTTATGATATAGAAATATCGCATCAGAACCTAAGAATTTGAGGTCTGGAGGGGTTAAGGTCTAGCAATCTTCTTCATAAGACACGGTACAAAACTAATGACGTACTCTTTCTTAATAGGCATAATCTCTCAAGAGATGAACATAAGCTAACTTATTATGCTTTATCAATTTCCTCTAAAAGAATTTCTTCAAAAACCTTTCCTATCTTAGAATCTTAGAAAGGGTCAGATCAATTTCCAATCAAAGGTGGTAGAATGTCAAAAACATATTTTGGCTGTTTCCACTTGTTACTAATCACTATTACATGCTTCTCAAAAGTAGCATTTTTATTGTTAAAGCCATAAACAATAATTCTCTTGCCCTTGGGAGAGAAATAATAGTTCCTCTTAGTACGCTGGAGATTGTATGAAATTATCACATCATAAAAAGTCAAGGTGTACGAATAAGGAAACATATAATTCAATAGACACATCTTGAAGCAAGTAAAAATATGTTTGGATGAACTTGCAGTGGGAAAAGTCTTATAACATGCAAGAACTCCTGAATAAGAGGAGGAAGAGGAAAACAAAAATAATTGAGATGCTTCCTTAAATGAGGAAGCTTTCTAGGAGACATAGATAGAAGGGAAGCATGAGATTCATCATGCGAAAGATTTCTGATTTTTATCCCTGGAGAGAATGCAAAGTCAAATTTTAGTTCTTCTAAAGTAAAAGATTGAATAGGTTCCACCATTTCAGATGGGTTCTTGATTTTCTTGAAATAAAGAGCAAGAAAGGAATAGAAGAAGAAGAAGCTTTGAGAATTTTTTTCAAAGAATTGAAAGTGAAAACAAGAGTGCAATGATTCAGCATTTAAAGGCAGTCACTATTAACTGTCTTATACTTACTCAAGGAGGTGGAACGCTTACTTAAGGCACGATGTAGTTTATGGAAAGACATCTCCACGTGTCATTTGCTTGATGGATATAGTGAAAGAAAACACATCATTCAGAAATGATTCAAGGACCCACATTTTCTTTCACTTGTGAGGGGATATCTGTTAGGCCTTTTATTAATAAAACTTGCAACCTGCTCCTCTTGAAATAAAGTTTGTAATATTTGAAGCAAAATTAGGTTCAAAGAGAAATAAACCGAGCCCATTAAAGGATAAAATAATCCAAAAATAGAGCTTGAACATAAAAAAAAGGGACTAGACCAAGCCCAAAAAGGGTAAAACAATCAAACTACCCTCGAAGAAAGGTAAAAAGATATTATTGCCCAAAAGAAGTAAGAGTATAAATACACTACGTTTTCTTCTTCAATTATAATTCTACTTGAGCATGATTTCTCTTAATGATATCTCCTATCTACTATATGATTAGTACTTTATCGCATGTACACAAAGCAATAAGATGATAGAAATCATCATCTTATCACAAACATAATTATATTAAGTATGAATTAAACTCTATCAATGTATATAGATTATGATTGAAACTCTACCACTTCACACCAAAAAAAGGCATACATTATATGTTTACATTCATCAAATACTCATTGAGAAATATCGTGAGTAAATACATTACACAATTATAGAGAGCATAATCTTTTTTATTAGAAACACTCTCACATACTGCATGCTTATGTTGATCATACATTGACTTGAGTATCAGAGTGTTCTTTTTTGCAAGAAGACGGTGCTCTTCATCGCAATAATTTGAGACATCTCAAGAGGCTAAGACGTAATTTCTGGAGAGTTCCAGATTTGGAGCTTTCATTTTTTTTTTCAATTTATTGTTCATTTTCATAATTTATTTTGCATATAATTTTTTTTTTTACATTCATGTTCTTTTGCATTCATCTATTTTTCTCTTTCATATCAAAGTCAAGAAGATAAAATGTGAAAATTAATAAATGAATCTCTTTTTCTTAGTTCAACAAATTTATTTGAAATTCATATATATATATGTGTGTGTGTGTCTCCCATAAATTAATTTTTAAACTTAAAATGGTGACTCAAATTTGTATTTATTGAATTTTTGCAATCTAATTATATAGAGTTAATGATATTAAATGTTATTTTTGACTTGAATATACACTTTCAAATTGTTTGAAACCATAGAGTTAATGATATTAAATGTTACTTTTGACTTGAATATACACTTTCAAATTGTTTGAAACCATGGGTAGAAGTTTAAGTCACTATTTTATATATTTAAAATGATAGAGAGTGATATTCGTGTCTTACATATATAAAGCATAAGTAATTTTATACATATAATAATGTATTGAAGTGATGTGACACCTAATTTTTTTATTAAACCTAATAAATAATACGTGTAAAGCTTTGAGTAGTGACATACAATGGTAGAACTACATGGCTCAAGACTAGGGGACTAATCCCTCCAAGCCTCGTTAATGTTTAAAAAATAGAGTGGTTATTTTTAATTTTACCCTTTAAAGTAAGAGGTTTAAGGTTTTGGCCCCTACAAAACTTTAATATTTAGCTTCCTCAATAATGTAACTTAGATCATGCAATTTCTCCTACCCCTCCTCCCACCCCAATTGAATTTAAGCTTTACCCTTGATGACACATCAGTTAATATATAATCTTTATTTCAGAATCTTGTAAGTCTCGTATTACTATTTAGGCATTTCTATAGATGTTTTACTAATCATATTATCAAAATATATACTGTTAAGACATTTATTTGGAAATGCTATTAATCATATTATCAAAATATGTTGCTTCACAAATTAAATTCATTTGTGTAAATTTGTATTTCTACTCAGTTCTTACATCTTATTCTATATATGCATTATTACTAATGTGATTTTCAATGTATCTCGCCTATATGAGATGGATGACATGTTATTTGGATTGTTCAAAGAGCACACTAGTTAAAACAACATGCATTCTTGAGCATCATAGAGGATTTAAAAAAAGTATTCTTTTCTTTATGAGAATAATCTAAAAGATTGCAAAAATGTTATGGATGATAAGACAAAATAAAAGAACGAATCCTACAAACCAAGAATTTACCATATTTCGATACCAGTTGAGAGTGAAAAAAAATTTATGATAGATAACAACAATCTCAAAGGAATCAAAGAATCATCGATAACAATCATATAAGGCATATGGTTTAGAATATTTTAATAAAAGGAAAGAAGATTACTTTTTGTAAATGGCTCCAAGAAATCTTGTTCTTTCCTTTATATAGTAAAAGCAGAATTTATCTAAGAGAAATTGTTGTTGCCTCCTTAAGGTTTTTCAAATATACTAATTTTTTTTCTTGAGTTTTCTTAAATTTTCCATTATTTTAATTGAATTTCTTTAAGAATTTAGCTTTTGTAATGGATAACTTTGCTTTTCTTTGAAAGGTTATTGCCTATTTTATTAATTCAATCAAATCAATATGATACAACCGAAACTTGCTATTTATATCACTAGGGTTATGTGGTGGAAAAGAATACACATAAATTTAAATTTTATCTACAAAAAGGAAGAGTATAAGTGTTGTTGTTGCCTCATTTAGGTTGGATATAACCTTAGAATTCCTTAGCTTGCAAACTGTACTTTTATCCTTTTTCCTACTTTGTCATCTTCCTTGTTTATTTGTAGGTTGTATATTCATAAGAGCACATCATTTTTCATATTGTCAACTCCATTATGATGAATAGACTCTTTTTACTTGATTTTACACAACATAGTAAGTGCTCTTGATTAACTCCCTACCTATGTATCCCTTATCCATCCCCTCTTCCTCCTCAAGCTTAAGCATGTGGTATTATCTTAAGCTAGTCTTATAGATATTTGAATTTATTTACAGCAATAGGCTTAGTCATTATGTCTTCAGTTTGAATGTATTTGATTACCAACTCTTCGTTTCCCAGCTTTTCTCTAACAAAAGACATGTCGATCTCAATGTGCTTTGTCCTTTCACGATGTATTGAGTTTGCTAGCAATGATGCAACATTAATGTTGTCACGTCAGAGAAGAGGCTTTAAGTTTCCATGATGTACTGAGTGGTTTATTTTTGACTGAGAGTTATATTAGTCAATGAAGCTTGTGTTATAGTATTATCTAGTTGGTTACCAAGAACTGAGCTTGTGTTAGCCATGGATTAGTTAACTTTACTCTAATACCAAGCTAATTTTCTTTAAGAAATCAACTTCTATAATGGACAACTTTTCTTCTCTTTGAAAGGCTAATGCTTATTTCACTAATTCAATCAAATTGAGATGATATAACTTAAAGTTCCTGTTTATACACTACAAAAAGTGGCCTATTTATGTCCGCTTTGTGATGGAAAACTTAGCCACTACAAAAGTGATAAAATAAATAAATAAACTTAGTCATTTTGTTTTTACAAAATCCCCCATTTTCTGTCTTTTTGCATATTTAGGGTTTTGAAATGTGATACAAATATGGAATAGATTATCTTTCTCTTTTACTCTATCAAAAAGACCATTTACATATTTGATGTTGAACATTAAGGATAACCGAAGAGCGTAGAAGCCAAAACAAAGAGCGAAGTTATCTTCTTGGTTGTGTGGTCTTTTATATTATTGGATACTTGTAATAAAGTCTTCCACAAAGCACATAGGTTTCTTAGAGTGCACGCTAAAAATCCAATAAACTAGTATCAAAGCCAAGTTGAGGTCAACTGCAAAGCATAGGCGGCAAAGCCTATTCAAGAGTAAAGGTTGTTTAACCATGAGGATTCACAAATATGAAGAAGTTCAATAGGTAGAATGATTATCTGAAAAAGAAAAATGTAAGGGCTTTACTAGTAGTTTAGGGTTTGAGATAACCTTGAGGAGACTTAAGTCACAACCAATGATGAAGAAGCCTGTGTCATTTAGATCCAAATCAAATTGAAGAGTAATTTAGATTAGCCTTAAAAGAATTATGGAAAAGATTTGAATCTGGTAGTGTAGCTAGCTTAGTTGTAAGATGAGGAGATGGTAAGGACAATCAATAGGGTAGATTTCTATTTTTATAATAAAGAGGGGCACTTAAAGAGAGCTTGTCCAAAAAAGAAATGCAAAGAACGGTGGATGAGCTGTAGTAGTCTATGAAGAAGACTTGAAAATTACAGAGTTATTGGTAGCTTCTGGTGAGCAATAAGCTAGAGAATGAATACTTGATTCTGACTGTAGTTACCATTTTTATTGGACAAATCTATGTTTACCAATTATAAATCAATCATAGGAAGAAAAATACTAATAAAGAATGATATGGCTTGCGAAGTCATGGGGATTGGAAGTAATAGGATGAAAATGCATGATGGGGTAATTATGTAGTTTCATAACGTAACGCAGCTTGTAGAGTTAAGAGAAACTTAATATTCCTAAGAGTGCTAGATCAAAAGAGATACTTGTTTAGAGTAGAAAAATGAATATTGGAGATAAGAGAATGATCTATAGTAGTGATGAGAGGTGAGAAGCACAAATGGCTATATGTGCTTAATGGTAATGCTATAGATGGCTTAATATGGGTTGTTGAGCGGATGGATACCAAAGGACAACATTAGAGATTTGTTCATCATAATGATAAAGGTTAAAAAAAAATGCATGGGAAGGTGCTGCTAGCAAGGATATGCCACAGAAGTACTGGAATGGTGTTAAAAATGACATGAGAGATCATAATATAAGGGCCACCTAAGGGAAGATGCATCATATCTTTGGAAACCAAGGACACGAGTCCAAAAAAAGTTAAGTATGGATAGAGACTTAACTGAAGTTAATGCTAGGTAATAAGAACGTTGGAGTGGATGGATTCTGATAAAGCTTTTTGAATAGATTTTGAATCAATGAGTGGTTTGTTAAAATTTGATGATTCAAAATTAAGGATAAATTTAATTGTGAGTTAGAGGACAAGAAAGAATTGACACAAGGTCAAGAACGTAATGATCAAACAAAAGATGTGCAAAATAGGAAGTTGGATGCAAGGAGAGTCGTGGACATTTTCATTTATGAACATAGCCAACACCACAATGATAATTCCATTATGCTCAACACCGCAGCATTGACCATCGAATGTTGTAGCGCTGGCTCGAAGTCGCATCACTCCAGCGTTGGACCTTGAATGCTGCAGTGTTACATATTCGGGAAAAGTTTTTTTATTATAGTTCTAATTTTGCGTTTAAATTGATTTTGAATTTTTTAGGTATGAGAACTCTTATTTTAACTAGATTTAGGATTTTTAAAGATTAGTATTAACACTATATAAACTTTTGTAATCTATTATACTTTATTAAACATCAATCATAAAAAAGAAAGAGATTAGAGAACTTAGGTTACACTTAATACTGCAAGCACACAAGATAGTGTAGTATAGATCTTTGAGAGTTTTTGGATATTTGAATATTTATTTTATCTCATGTGGAGGATTGTTATGTAAAAAGAATAGAATAAAAAAAGTTAAGATCCCGAGATTGATGATAAATGTAAGCGGTTATTATCGAACCATATATATTGATTGTGTGCTTTCTTTGATTGCTTGATTGTTTCTCTTTAATTGTGTGATCTTTTATATTCTTGAATACTCGTAAACAGTTCACAAAGTGCATATGATTTTTAAAGTACACGCTAAAAACTCTAACAACAAAGTCAATACAAAGTTATTTCTTTAGTGTTAAAACTGATTTTTCACAATAACTTTATTACAAAAAATAAAAAATTTAAACTTTTATAAATAAAAACAAAAAAAAACTTTTATAATATTTAAAAATTCTTCTATAATTATAACTAAATATTATGAAAATTTTAAAAAAAATACTCTTAAACATTAAAAAATCTAACCAAATATGCACTAATTCGGTGGGATTTGGTGTTGCACATATTTTATAGAAGTGTGACGTGTGTATACAAAAAGCAATTTAGTCAATAGCTTCTGTGATCTGTTGATAATAGACCAAAGTGCAAAACTATTTACTTCCTTTTCTATTGGTGGATCCAGCCATAATAATTGTGTAAGCAAACAAATATGGAAATCATAATCAATGAGATGAATATCCACTGGAACATTGGCAAAACCATTACTAAATAATAAGCCAATTAATTGTCATCCACTGGAACATTGGCAATCCCATATCCCCTATAATTACTAGACAATGAATGATTAACAAGTAGTGGAGCGAGAGTATTCGCTGCAATCACAAATCCTTTTTATTTCTTTAAGTTTTTGCTGAACAATGCACTCTAAAAGCACTTTTAGCGCCCCCGTTGGTTAGTGATTAACCCTCACAAATTTGTGTTTGCAAGTTGATGCAAATTGAAAATGTAATGATAAAGAAACTGGCTATTATTTTATCTGAGAGGAAATTAATAATCTGAAAAGGGTGATAAAAATAAAAAGTAGTTATATATATAATAATTAGGAAAACGCCTATTTTCCTTCTTCTTTTTTTTTTTCTTTCAATTATCACTTTTTTCCTTAAATTTTCAAAAAACATTCATTACCCCCTTATGAGTAGATTTGTAAAAAGTTGTCTAAAATCAAATGGAATCAACCCAATCAATTTGGTTCGATTCTCTCCAACTTTCAATTTTAATTTGGTTCTTAATTTTTAAAATCAATTAAGTCAATTCAATTTTTATTTCTTTCAAAAAACTAAACCGAATATAAAAATATTTCTTAAAAAACAACACCAAAAATAGAGAATTGAATGATTCAGTTTGAGTCAATCTCTTACTTCGTTTAAATTTACAAGTTACATAGCTCAATTCAATTCTCTTATATGATTCTTGGTTTAGTGTGAAACGAATTAAAACCAATGGTCGATGAGGGTAATTGGTGACCTTTTAGAAAGAAAATTGATTTTAATAAAAGAATAATGGGTATATTTAAAAAATTTAAGAAGAAAAGTAAGAATTAAAATTCAGGGGAATAACACGCAATTTCCTTAATAACAATACAGAAAAGTCTTTTCTTCATAGATCTCGAAATGGAAAATAATTAAATAATGTAAAACTTCTCGATTGAATGGCATGTTATTGCGCATTGAGTTGCAAAATAGATTCACCATATAATTCTATTTCTAAGGCTATTGGCATTTAGATATACTTAGAAGTCAAGATGATGCTTCCCATTTTTCAAGTTTTAAACTTTTGGGTGTAGAATAATTCATTGCCGGGAAAGTGCTTAATTATTTATCAAAAGGAATGTCTCACCAAATTAAATCTCACTTCATAAATTTAAAGAAAGTTACTAATGAGTCATAACCATGGTTTGACATCACAATGCAATAAAACAGGATTTTCATGGAGCCTGGTTTAGTGCTAATATGTGGACAAATATTTTTTCTCTCAACTCAATCATTTTAATTGTTTTGAAAACTGAAAAAATAGATAATATGGCATCCCACTTAATATCGCCTATTTTGGTTTCATACAGAATACCCCAACGCCAAATTTATCATAGAGGAATTCCCACTTACCCTCCGTTCAATTTTGTATTTATTTTTATTTATATTTATTAACGGTTAAAATACTCAAAATGAAATTATTGAGATTTAAACCAAATACTCATAGTTCAAAATGTGAATGATAAATCAACTCAACCAACTTTATTTTAAATATCTTTTATAAGATTTAATATATCATATAAAATAGTCAGATCAATAATAAAATTATTTTATAAGTATTTAATAATTTTATAAAAATAAAACATAAAACAAATTGTTTATTTTCATAAACATTTATTTTCAAATTTAGTCTAGAAAAATATTTTTAAGTGTCTTATAAAATAATATATATTATAAAAATAATGAAATTTAAATTCAAAATTAGTAGACAAAATTATAAATAATTAAAATATTATATTAAAAATGAATGAATAGATAAAGAAATTATATTAAGTATGACAAACAAATTTTCATCACAAATATGACTCTTAATAATATTTATTACTTTCCAAATTAATTTAGAACCTTATTAAAACATTTTATGCTCATAAATAAAATCTTAATTTTGTTCGTTTATTTTAATTTAAAGTTGAGTAGAGAATTATAAAAGCACTGTTGATTAGAATTTGTGCAATATTCTTTTAATGTGTTCATTGATCTAATTATTTTATTTTATATATGTTAAAGTTTGTTGTGGATTATTAAATTTAAAGTTTGTTGAGTATTTAACATTCACTTTTTTATTTGAGTGCTTAAGTTCAATTCCCCGATACCATTAAGCACAATATGGTAAAAGTAATAGTTATTCGACGAAATCATACTAACAACGTGACAGGGTAATGAAGTTTTTTTTTGTAACATGGTAATGAAGTATTATGAAAAAAAAAAAAGAAGTAAGGAGATAATAGTAGTTTCCGTTTATATCATATAACTGTCAATCACAGAAACCCTAGCATGTCTCTAATATAAACACCTCAAAAACTCTCCTTTCTACCCACGCACTCTTTTCTCTCGATCTTTAGCTGGGTAAGTTAAATTTTCTACATGCATCTCAAAGTGAAACATAGATATTTTGATAATCAAAAGAGAATCTATGTTTTATTCCGCTAGAAGCTAAATGGTTATGATATGTTACTCAGTCATTTTATTAAACTTGGTTATTATTTTGTAAATAATAGCGAAATTTGATCAAATGAGTGCAAGAATGAGGCTTCTAGGGCTTGCTCTAGTCCTCGTGATACTGACGGAAGGGCTTTAAACCAAATCTATGACGAGCAGCAGCACAGCCGGATACTGGCAGAGGGCAAAGAGAATGTGAAATCAGGATACCACCACAATATCCCTAGGTCGGAGTTTGGTAAACATATCAATGGAGATGCGGGAGGTGGCAGAGGCCCGGAAAGTTAGTTATTTTGTATGATAATTATCTAATGCTTGTAAGGATTGAGTTATCTCTATGGTTTGGATGATATTATTTTTACTTTGTGTTTGGAGTGTTGTGACACTATTAAACTAGCGTGTGATTATATTATATAATCATAAAAGTGTAATTGTAATATAAATAATACAAGTATCTTTGTGTAAAGATAATGCTTGCAATTCCAAATGGAGGATTGCATGGCTGTAGGAAAATTACACCCAAGAATGCAAGTCATTAGGGCCATGCATTAATATATGGTAGGAGTGATGGCATACTATACAAAAGAAATTTCTTTCTTTTCTTTTTCTTTTGAAGCTAAGAATAGAATTTGTTAACTGGAGATATCCATTCGTACACAGTTAGAAATGTAAGTAGGAACATAATCAAACCAACACTAAAACATACTATTGATCAAAGCATATATAGCTAATAAATGGGCCACAAAATTTGCATCTCTACTAATATGTCTGCAACGAACTTCAAAAACCTTCGACCAACTCCCCTAAAATTTTCAAGAAGAGAAATTCGGCAATGGACGAAGAATGCCCATTCTCAATAGCAGAAATAACACTATAACAATTAGATTCAATTGCTTCCATAGTCATGCCTTTTGATAACCAACATGCAAATCCCTTCCAGCAATGCAAATGCTTCAATATTAGAAATAAAAAATATATGTGCCAGAAAGAGTTTCTAATAAAGCCAAGAGTATAAATCTTCGAAATCACGAACAACTGCACCAAACCTATAAAAACAGGATCCTGGTTGAATAGATCCATTAAAGAACTAGGTGAAGGAAGGCACCAAGTCTGAGCAAAGATTGACAAAATTGAGTGGTTAATCTTTGTTGAGGAGGAATACCTTAGACTGCTATATGACATGATATTATTAGGTGCAATAATATCATAGTGATGTGGCAAGCTGTAAGAAAGAGTTTGCTTGTACCTGAACATTAGACATCAACCTCTTCACAGTGCTAAGGTTTAAAAGTAAGGCCTGTCGTTCCCTTATATCGATGAGATCTTGGATAAAATCGACTAGTGAGTTTAGGGGTTGGTTAAATCACTTAGAGCCACACTTTTGTTCAACCTAGAAATCAACCGGGATCTATGATCTCATCCAATTATCTAGGTACCAAATACTTTTACACAAAGACCTGATATTGGCCACCTTCTTTTTTTTGGTCTAGGGCGAGTAATTACTTTTGTTTTAGGTTTTGGTATATGTTGCCCATCTTATATGACTTGGCATTTTTTTCAACTTACCAGTCTATGAGATTGAAATCAACTCTAAGTTAGAAGTAGATGAGGTCGGCTTATACTTTTTCAAGGTTGAATCCAGCTTTAGAAAATTTATGAGCACCTTTAGGGAAACATCGGCCAAACGCACAAAGATTGAGCATATAACCTTCCTTCTTTACTAGTTGCGTAAATATGGTCTATGTCCCCCTTCATAAAAAAATCACAAGAGAATATTTAAAGTTGCAGTCGCTCTAGCTGA
Source organism: Ailanthus altissimus (assembly GCA_946807835.1). Classification (NCBI taxonomy): domain Eukaryota; kingdom Viridiplantae; phylum Streptophyta; class Magnoliopsida; order Sapindales; family Simaroubaceae; genus Ailanthus; species Ailanthus altissimus. The sequence continues at coordinate 16,596,677 of OX327700.1, read as the reverse complement.
TGGTACTTTCTTAGCTCTAGAACCTTTTTTTATATCTCATTTATATAGGAGTTTGTTTGAATTTCTTCCTTTTAAGGATGAGTTAATCTTTCCAAACACTAGTGGTCCCTTGTGGATTCTCTACTTTTTGATATCGACTTACTTTCTTTCCTTTTTAAAAGTAACCTCTTAGCTTGATGAAAATCGGCTTAGATGTTATACTTCTTGGCTCCTTTAGTGGCAGATCAAGGATCTTAATTTCAATGACTTCTTTTCTTTTTAATACATTACTTCTTCTCTAGATGACCAATCTTTCTGTCGCCTTAGGCCAGCCCTTTTTGGTCATGTGTGGACTAGATGGTCTTACAAGGGTCAAAATTGTGCACTTAATGAGATTGCCTTGGATGCAGAATGACATGATTCATGGGTTAGTTGTTTAATTGCTAGTGATTTGCATCATGGGGCGACTATAGCTTTAGGCATTAACAACAAATATAGAATGAAGCTTTATCACCCTCAAGAGGGTAAGTCGCCAGTTTGAATTCCTCTAGGCCATTTCACACCCCAACCTTTTTCTATAAACCAAATTTTTTTTTAGTAAAGTAGTTTTTAGAGAATTCTTTTTGGTAGGTAAAACCACTAAAGTGACCAATCTCCTTATGAGATCACCCTAGTTGGTTAATTTTCCCATATCACCTAGTCATCTAAGCATATTTGATGTATATTGGTAGGGAGTGGTAAACCAGCATTTCACCCTCCCTTTAGATTAAGCCATTTGCTGCCACCATTTTAAGAAGATTAACACTGGTGTTATGTGTAGGTCGACCAGAAGAAATCAAAGGGTAAGCTGATCCAAGAGATTCTTAATTTTGAGTCTTTTTATTGCTTTAAGTATAATTGTAGTAAGTTAAAAGAAATGAAGAGTTTATGTCATCAGAGAAAAATGGAGCTTCTTCTAGAACATAGATAGTTGGCTGTAAAATGCCAAATGCAACGGGTTTGCTCAGGCATCCTTTAGTTCGTGGAGGTGTTTTTAAGTGATCATTTGTAGATCTAAGACCCTCAATTCCAATGGCTAAGTTTAGAATAGTTGGCAATATTCCAAGAAAGAGAAAAAAAATTAGCCTTTATGGATCGATTTTTATCTTGACAAATACAATAAACTTATCTTTGACCATAAATCAGTTAAGATCGTTGGTGATACAAGCTAACAAAGTATTAAAATTGAACTTTTTCTTGCACTTCTAATTTCTGAATTTTAATTTCTCTGTTGGTTTATGTAGAGGTGATTCTTACAACATTGGACGCCTTACTCGCAAGCTCAAAGAAGATGGCTCCACCAAAGGAAAGAGTTAGGGTACAAAATCGCCCTTATGACTTTTCTTCACCTTATTTTTCTTAAGAATTGCCTAAACTCATTTGTCCATTTTTAGATGACTATGCAAAAGCCTCAGTGCATTAAAATTTTCCACTCGAAGATTTCATCTAAAGAGTCAACTACCTTTCATCAGTGGGCCACGCCTTCTCCGCTAATGACTCTAACTAGCAAATCGCCCCAGGCTACCCCTAAAGATCCTCATGATCTAGAACTGAGCCTATCTCCAACTCTTGAGCTATCACCTAGTGTCTCGCAGCCCTTTTCAAAGTTGACCCCTATAGGGAGGCCTACACTAAAAAAGCTTGAACTAATGGGGGCGACCTTTGCAGCAAATGTTTTATCTATACTTCTGGAGAAATCCTCATATGAAAGTAAGGACACAATCAACCTCTCTCTTTACTAGGAGTCTATTTTCCTATCCTCGAATGTCCAAAATGAAGTGATGGAGACCATCCAATAGCTAATGGCAATGAAGGAATAGATAGCCGACCTGCTATTGGATAATTATCAGGTCTTAGCGGTGAATAAGAAGTTGAAGGTCATTTCTAACAATGCGACAAGCGATTCGATATCAGTCAGTCTGAAAATAAAAATTGGCAAATTTGCAGCTTCGTTCACCTCCTAAGTGAAGAAAAATCATTCAGCTTAGAAGGTTGTAGAGGGGGCAGAGAAAAAGGCTGAAGAAAAGGTAGTTCTGGATCGCCTTAAGGTTTTATTAATGGTTGAGGTCAGGAAGCTTGGGGATCAGAGCAAAATCGCCAAGAAGAGAATGAAAGACCTAGAGGCAGAGCTATCTAAACTCAAAGCCAAGGAAGCTGAGAGAACTACGTGTTCTCATAGCTTGGATAAACAAGTCTTAGGAAATAACCCAAGGAGAGCTGAACTGAAGAAGAGCCTTAAGCTTAAGGATGTACTAATTCCCAAAGCAGAGGCTGAGGTAAAGATGGTCGACTCGATCATGGCCTATTTTCTTTCTTCATTAGACCAATTGTAAAAAAGGGTCCAAATTCCCTCAATTGTAATCACTTTTGATATTAATAACAAAAGTAACTTTTTTGGCAGATTGTCTTGGATTTATTTTACTTACTTATTTTGATTCAATTGTAAATTACCCAAAAGGAGTTGTCTATAGTAAAATTTCTACCAAACAATTCATCGACTATTTGTTTAATAAAATTGATCAATACATTTCATAAAAACTGGCTTTTAAGTTTAATTGAACTTTAAATAATCTTAAAATATTGGCTTAACAAAATGGTTTATCCAACTTATTACTAATCAATGAACTTAAAATGATCTTGAAAAAATTGCCTTGTCGACTTCTTCCCAAATTGTTGGTCAATAAGGCTTGAGATATTTTTCATTAATCGCCCTAGGGTGGACAACACCTTCCAAATCGCTTAACAAACATACCCCATTGTTAATGACTTTGGCTACTCTAAACGGCCCTTTCCAATTTGAACTGAATTTTTCAAACTCATATTCTTTGGATCCTATTGGAAAGACATCTTTCCATACGAGGTCGCCCTAACTAAATGACTTGAATTTGACCCTCTTGTTGTAAGCCCTTTCTACTTATTTCTTTTGTACTTTAAGTCGATTCAAGATTTCAAGGCAATTTTCATCCATAAGATATATTTTTTTCTATCATGGCATCTTTATATTGTTGGAGACTTAAATCTCCCTGAAATTTCCTCTTTGTTGATCCTACTATTAATTCAATTGGAACCATAGCCTCATGACCATAGACCAATTAATAAGGCGATGTCCCTGTTGCTATTTTTGGTTAACTCTATACTCCCACAGTACTGTTAGGGTTGTGCCTACGTGCCATCAGAGTTTTGTATAAATATTTGGTATCTATACAGAGTATATTTTGTTATATTACTAATTATTTTTAATAATATAGTTTAATACTTATTACACTACAGAAGTTTTATTATCTGAAGGAGTTTAGATAGGGTCTAAAAGAGTTTAGACCAATGCTAAGAGTTAGCAAATATTCAAAGAGTTAGAACATTGTCTGTAACGGGACAAAGACCTTAGAATATGCTTATAATGATATAGTTGCAAGAGTTGCAATAGGTTGCTAGAATGTGTTATTATGCAAGCATGTTCTTAAATGTATTGTTCCTGATTTATTTCTATTGACGCAGGTCTGTCGGTAGATCCCATTAATCCATATAGATTAGTATATGTCTATATCTGTAGGGTACAGTTAGTTGTTCCTACCTAACCATGATCTTGGAGATTTTATAGGCATACGGGTATTCAATTAGGACTTAGTACTGAACAGACTCATGAGGACCCTAATAGACATCCTATGTTGCCGTAAATGAAAGGTCCTATCGAGTTAAGTAGTATATGTAGTCCGCTGACCTGAGTACTACAGTGGACTTGTAAGTGATCCATCATGCTATGGTTCCACGTATGTCAGAGACCTTTCATGGTCTGACCGCTGGGTGTCACTAGGTATGGTCCGATGCTCATAGCGTCCGGTGTGTGCAGATATGAGATCCATCAGCTCTCATAGGGAGTGATATATCTAGATGCTTCAAGATAGTATCTCAAGAAAGTCTTATGGCCATAAACAATTAACCTGAAAAAGAGTTTCCACAGGGTTAAACAATATGGCAAAGAGTTTGCTTATATTGTTCAATGAGATACTATTCTGGAGATAGGTTTATGGATGAGCACATTGGAATTTGACAGTTTTGATCTATGTCCCCGCACATCCAAGATATATATGATAAAAGGATTATACGTATGCGTTGTAACCTCAACTTGTATGGTTCAACGCGCTAATTTGTAATATTCGTAACGTGCGCGTGGGGCATTACTCACGGACTTATGGAATAGTTCCATTTGACGAATCAGGTGTGGACCTAGGTAATCCCACGATATGGAGTGCACTTGTTGTGTACTGAGACAATGTATCCAGCACTAATGCGTGTGTCTATGTTTAAGTGTTAAATACAATAATTAGTCAATAATTATTATTCACTAATTGTAAAATGACACGTGGCGCATTGTGGACCCTCAATTGAGTTTACCCAAGTGTGAGATTTGGTAGGACCCGCTAACAGATATAATTGGTAACTATTTATGAGAGGCAAAATGGTCATTTCATACTATGATTATTTATTTGTTAAATAATCATAATATCTTTATTAAAATAATATTTTATAATATTATATATTTTAATAATATAATATATATAATGCATGATAGTTATCATGTATATTATATTTTAATATTATTTATTATTATTTTATTATTATTTTTGCCCATAATGGCTAAATAATATTATTTATTTAAACAAAATAGATATATATATATGTGTGTATGTGTGTGTGTGTTAAGAAACGAAAATTAGGGTGAAAAGAAAAATAGAGGATCTTCTCGAGTTGAGTAGTATTCGTAGTCCTTTAACCTGAGCACTACGATGGGCTTGTGAATGATCTATTATACTTTAGTTCTACGCATGTCAAAAACCTTTCATAGTCTAATCTCTGGGTGTCGTTGGGTATAGTTCGATGCTTATAGAGTTTAGTATGTATAGATATAAGATCCGTCAGCTCATATGGATAAGTTGTATATCTTGATACTCTGAATTGTATTTCAGAAAGTCTTATAGTCATAAGTGAAAAACCCAGAAAAGAGTTTTTTGAGGGTTAAACAATATTGTAAAGGAGTTTGTAGATATTATTTACAGAAATACAAATCTAAAGATAAGTTAACGGTCGAGCATATAAAGATTTGACGATGATGATCTATATATCTACTATTCTAAGATATAACTGACGGAAGGATTATATGAATATGGTTGATCTCAATTTGTATGGTTCATACATTGTTCTATAATATTTGTAATATGTGTATGTGGGCCATCATTAATGGACTTATGGAAGAGTTTTGTAAGACAAACGAATGTGAATCTAGGAAGTCTCACAATATGAAGTATACTCCTTAAGCATTGGGATAGTAGACTGGGTAAACAGTTCGATCCGAAAAATTTTTGAAAAATAGGTTTTGTTTCAAGATCTCTTAAAAAATAAACTTGTCAAGGGTTAAATGTTAAACTAATATTATATTAGTTAAAATGTTAACTAATGGGATTTTGACATATGTCATCCATGCACGGCCATTTGTGAGACAAATGGAACATGCATGAAAAAGCATGTGACAAGTTTCATCCATGGAAAAACTTTTAAAAAAATTCACATTTTAGTCCATAATATATAGTTTGGCTATTTTAAAGAGATTGAGAGAAATTTCAACTGTTGAACTAAAACAAAGGTTGTTGGAAATTATTTTCTGCTACCATTCTAGCACTTTAATCTTACCAGATTGTTAAAGTCTAGAATTTTCAACAAATTGCTTCTGAGTGAGACTCAAAATCGAGTTTGTCACTAAATCTTCTACAAGGGTATGTTTTTGCAACCCATACTATAATTGATTCAATTCTGTTTGTGTTTGTTGATTAGTTATATACTATTATATTGTGCAAATGTGTGTTGCACATGCATTAATGAAAGTTTCAATAGATATTAGATTCTAACTTTAGTGTCTATATATGTCCGAATATATCATTGTTCACCAACTATAAAAGCCATTATGGGTAAAGTACTAATAGGGAATAACATGGCTTATGAGATCATTGAGGTTGGGGACATAAGGATGAGAATATATGATGGGAAGCTTAGGGACTTACAAGGTGTAAGGCATGTTCTTAAACTAAAGAGGAACTTGATATCCCTAAATAAGCTAGATGAAAATGAATATTCGATTTGAGTTGAAAAGAGAATATTAAAGGTAAGAAAATGATCTATAATGATGAAAGGTGGGAAGCACAAGAAGGGGCCCTATATGCTTACTAGAACAGCCATTGGTGGCCTAACATATAGTACTAGGGTAATGTAAACCACAAGGCGGCATCTAAAATCAACTTACCGAAGTAATGAGGGTCGAAAAGGAATGCATAGCATCCATACCCTATGTAAAGAGCATTCTTACCTTTAGAGACTAAAGTCTAAGCTCATGATGAGTTAAGTCTGAATGAAGACCTAACTAGAATCAGCTCTTAGTGATAGAGCATTAGTATGAATAGAACTAGAAACTTTTTTATCGAGAGATTTTGAATCACAAAGGGGTTTGTTAGAATTGGTGATTCAACAACCATATATGGGCATAAATTGAGATGGATACCAAGGGAAGAGTCAACACAAAGTCTAGTACTCATCAGACGTACGAGGGAGGAGCAAACCAGAGTGTTAGACGCAAAGATAGGTGAAGAAAAGGTGAGCGATAACATCAGGTCGTAGCACCATAGCATTGGCTTTATAGTGCCATGATACTACAAACAAAACTGCCAGCGTCGCGGTGTTACTTCAGGGCCACGCTAGCATCGCAGTACCCAACTTTAGGAAACTTCTATTTTTGGCTAAAAAGTGACTTCTTTTAGTGGGTTTTAGCTCCCACATGCAATGACTCTTATTCTAACTAGTTTTAGGGTTTCTTAAACCTTTGTAAACACTATATACCTTTGTAACCGCTTAGGATTCATTAAGCATTAAGAAAGACTCCAAAAGAGAATAGAGAGCTAAGTAAACACTAAGTGCTTATGTGTATCAGGGTGGAACCATTGTTAGGTGCTTTTTGTTCTTGTGTGAACAAAAGGAGCACAAATAGATCATTTGAGATTTTTTTATTTTGTATTCCTTATAATTTCTAGAGAGTTAATAAGAGAGGCTAAGATATCTTGATCCACTGTGGATGTAGACTGTTTGTGCCGAAACAAGTAATTGGTTGTATGTGTTTTTATTCATCTTGTCTTTATTTTTTCTTGCTCTTATTTTGCATGTGATTGAAAGCTTTCGCAAATATTGGGTATTATGGCAAAGGCTAATCATTGAGAAAAGATTAGTGCTAAGTTTAATTCTCTTCAGCATGACCAGAACCATGAACCTATATATTCCTCTCATACCAAATTCTCCATACAATAACATACAGTTGCTTAAAATCTTCTTATGAAATCTACACTACAAAGAAAATAAAAAAGTCTAATGTCTAGGTCAGATGAGAGCATTGAATAGCCTTCATAAACCAGCAATCGTGTATAACCCGCTTCAAAGCCTAATATAACCACATAGCATTGATTGTATTTTCACCCCTCATACAACATTATAGACACACATTTTTTATCGGTAAATGACGTTTCTTCAAGTTTGCAATTATTGGAATCCAATCGTGAAAGACTTTCCACAAAAACATTCTAACATTTAGTAGAAGAGTGAGTTTTCAATTTTTTGTGCACTGCTCAGTAACATGGGAAGTTTTAGAGCAGCTCACCATTCTTTTCAAATAATCAGTTAACCAATAACCACTTTAAATAGTATATTTGTCGAGTTGATCAAAATATCACATTATATTATACCTTTAGGTACTTTGTTGTTGTTGTAAGGGGATATTAGAATAGCTTTTGTTTCTTACTCTGTGAAGGACCTGAGCACTTTATCTAAATCCCAACAAGTCGAATCAGTTTAAACTCAGCCACAATTGAGGTCTCATCTATGCGATGTATGATAATAACCTAAATGAATGAGGTCGTGGCAACTAGTTGTCATAATAAACAAAAACAGTGCTACCATCGACAATCCTCCATCTCATGCCTTTATAAAGTAGCTTCTGCCCCCATAGAAAGCTTCTCTAAATGAAAGAAGCCATGGTTTTTAGCTCTGCCTACAAGAACAAGTATTAGTAAAATAAATACTTTTAAGAACTCTGGCCATTAAAGAGTTCAAAGTCGATAAGATTCACCAACCTTTTGCATAGCAAGCATCACTTGGTTGAAAAGAAACAAATCTTTGAACTCCAAATATTCCATCTTTTTATTTCTTCATAACATGTCCCATAAGCACTAATACATCATTTTCTTTACTACCCCATTAAAAGGGGCATACATCTGATGAATACCATGAATAAAAGAATAGGCCGGAATAGCCTACACCACTACTTTAATAAAAGTCTTACATCTTACCACAAAAAATAGTTTATTTTTCATCCTTGTAACTTTTGTCATACCCTTTCTCTAATAAAGTTAAATAGATCACTTTTTTTTCTACCCATGAAGATTAGGGAGTCCTAAGTATTGTTGATGACACTCTACCATTTACACCTTTAGATATTAGGAAACTGATCTTTAAATACTACATATATATTATAGTCGAAGCTCATCGCTGATTTGAAGAAATTAATCAATTGGCCTCGATGCCTGAGCGGACACTTTTGGGATTCTTTTTAAATGCTAGCAATATATTAAATATAGTTTAAGAAAAATATAAGGCTATCATCTATAAATAATAAAAAAAGAAATTAATAGTCCTTGTCTGGAGACTTTAGTCCACGAAGCATCTATCTCTTCTCTATTGTTTAAATAGGAAAAGAGTCCTTCAACACATAAAGTAAATAAATATGGGGACAAGGGATTTCCCTGCCTCAATCTTTTAGTTGGCCAAAGTGAACATCTTGTTTCTCCATTGATTAAAATTGAGTATACCACTGAAGAAAGATATACCTAAATTTTACGACACCAATTCTTCAAGAACCCCATCTTTCTCATGATGGCTAATAAAAAAAGATCATTCCGCAAAGTCATAAGCCTTGGACATCTCAAGTTTGAGAGCCATATGAATGGCTTTCCTATTCTGTACTTAATCACATTAATGCATTTAACACAATAATAACGTTGTTTGTGATAAGACATCTAGGTATGAAAGCACTCAGAGACTTTGAAATGACATCACCCAATACATTGTAGAGTCTATTTGCTAAAGCCTTGGATATGATTTTATGCAAGAAGTTGTATAGGTTAATTAGTTTGAAGTTCACTAGGATTTGCGGTTGATCACATTTTGGGATCAATGTAATTAATGTTTCATTAAGTGTAGAGAGGTCCCCACCATTATGAATAAATTCCAAATACTCTATCGACACATCATCCCCAACCACGATCAAAAATTTATGATAAAACAATGCTTACATGTTATCCTTGCTTGGAGCCTTAATAGGATACATTTAACTCACCACGACATGTTTTTTTTTACTTTGTAAAAGGGGCATCTAACCATTATTGGCTGGTCTCAAATAAGTGATTTTTCATATAGTCTGTTACTTCTTACATCACTGAATTTGACAGTTGGGAAGAAGTAAATATTTGATTAAAATGAGTCAATAGAATATTTGCTACCTTATCTGTGTCTTCTACCCAAATCCTATTTTCATCAACCATGTCTGCAATTTGATTCCTCTATTTGCCACTTGATGCCTTGAAATAGAAATATTTCAAATTATGGTCTCTATATTTTAGCCAACTTACTCAGGATCTTTGTCTCCAATATATTTCATTTTTGTGAAGCAAAACATCAAGGTTCCTTTCAACACTTTGATTTTGCTCCCATACTGTTTTATCCACCAATTTATTCAACATCTCTAACTATTTTCTACATTTTTAGATTTCATAATTTAATTTCTAAAACTACTTATATTCCATTGCCTTAGTGCCCTGCCAATGCTATAAAGATTTTGTTAGGCTACCTATAAGCTAATACCTGATGTTACCAACAAACTTGAATTATCTCACCACATTTTGCTTCGGAACCTATGCTTTTTCAAAGTAAAAAATGACCTACCCATTGACTTCCTGTATCACTCTTAATATCCCTCTACAACATACCTCAATAAGGATTGGACAGTGATCGGACCCTAATAATCCAAGTGAGAAACTTTTGATTATAGGAAAGCATCATTTCACTTCATATTATATAAAAATCTATCAAGTCTTTCTTGTATAAAGCCATTATTTCATTGTCCATTACACCATGTAAAGCTAGGGCTTGAAAAGGATAACTACATCTACATCAATTTACAATCATTAATGGCCTTTCTAAAATTCTCAATGAAATAGCTAGGTTTCGGCAACCCCATATCTTTCTCCCATATTAAAATAATTTCATTGAAATCACTTCTGCATAACCAAAGTAAAGATGAAAGTGCACACAAGTGCCATAATAAATTCCAACCATGCACCCTTTGAGTCATTTTAGGATTGCCATAAAATTCAGCGAATCTCCATAATTTTCCATGATTATAGTCCACCAGCACTTTAATATTAAACCTAGAAAAAGAAATTAGGTTAACATTAATCATACTAGTCCAAAACATAGCCAATCCATCACTTAGGCCAACACATTCATAACTAGCTTTCTTGCAAAACCCATTTTCACTCACTCTTCCATTTAATATTTGTACGCAATAGTCTCCATGAAAAAAATAACATTTGGGCAATTTTCTTGCACTCTTCAGCACAGGACTTGGAATGTCTGAGAATTACTTAAATCTTGAACATTCCAATACAAAATCTTCAAGATGATCGAATACCTTGTTCTTTGACAAGCACCGCCATTGAATTAATTTTTGAGTCAACAAACAAAACACCGTCTGCTTTTTCCCCATCCTTCCACACCATCTGTGGAGATAATCAACTTCACATTCAACAAAGAAATCAAGTTCTAAATATGTGGAGATAATTTTATATTTTTATGAATCAATTAAAAAAACCATTAAAACTAACACTTTTAACTAATAAAAGGAACTTCTACTTTTTAGTTCCTAAATTATAATAGAAGCAAGGCTCGATCCTTTATTGTCTCTAACTAAAAAAATATTGTTCTTTTAGTCAAAGCCTCAAAGGAACTATGGATAATAGAAAACAAATTTTTTATGAACAAACGACAACTTTTAAGCTTGTCACACTTTAAGAAATTATAAATTGTTTTTGAAACATCATCAAATATAATATAATTAATTAAATTATTAATATTATATTATAAAATTATTAATATAAAATCAAAAAATTATTGAAAAGCTCTATATGATAAAATTATTGTAGTACACCTGAACTTAATCTCTTATTTAAGAGACATAATAAATTTCATATTATAGGACCATCCCTTTAGCCGGGATCACTGCAACTATTAAGGACGAGGAGTTTTACCTCCATGCAAGAGAAAAATTACAAAAACACCGCTACATTCCACACATCCATCATAGTTCCAATACTACCCATTTCAGCCTTAATCTAAAGGCAACATCAAAAGATAAATATCAATTGAGTAAAAATGGCCACGAGAAGGATAGAAAAGCCGTCGAAAGTAGTGTCTCCACATGTATTGGGCTAAGCAATTGTTGGTGAGAGAAGTTTGCTAGAGAGGCGGCTTGCAGGATGATCCAAAGATGGAAACGGTTGGAGAATAGCCTATCGGAATTTGAAAAAGGTCCGGTTAACATTGACAAAGGCCAAAAGGATCTTTGCAGAGGCTGAGGGAGGGCGTTAGTGGCCGAGAAAGCTCAGTCAATGCCTATGAGGCTCGATGGTGGTCGAGGAGGCTAGTCTATGTCGCAGGCCCAACGAAGGTTGAGGAACTTGACGGAGATCGAAAAGCGCGCCCAATTTCAACACGATTGATCACTAAATAGGAGAACAATGAAAGAAATGAAAAAAAAAAGAAGAATGAAACTGAAAAAACTAAAAAGAGATCTTTAAGAAAACTATAATGAAGAGGGGGTAATATATCCATCGGGGAGAGGGACAAATGCCCCCTTGGTGGATATGGAGGATTTGAAAATGACTGCTAAAGAGCGGTGGCTAGGGCTTTGAGGTGGGTAACATTGAGAGAACTTTTTTATAATATTTTATTCTTTAGTTGGTTATTGTAAAGAATAGCACCTTACATGCACGTATCTCGGCGAAATTAGCATTTGATTACTCAATCCTGTTATTTGGCTAGAAAACATTTTAGAAGAAGTCTCAAAATCTCTTGCACCCTTTTCTGCTGTTAATAAAATACTTTTTTACTTTGTTTTTTTTTTTTTCCAAAAAAGAAAACTAATAAAAGGGACTGAAAGTAATATTTACGAAGAAGAGAGACTAAAATGTCATCACGTTGACATTAACGGATGTCATTTGCCGTTAAATCGAGAATGAATTTAACCCATCCCAAGAGAAAAGAGGAAAAAGATCTGGATTGCAAGTGCTGGCGAAGCCCAACCCAATGCCCAATGAAGATGCAAAAGAGATAATAAACTTGCGAACTCAAAGCTTTTTTACCCATCAGCACAAGCCAAGACGAAAAACAAAATCAAAAACAAGCGCAGGCACAGAACACACACAATGACACAAATACTAACCCAAGACACTCGCACTCTTGCATGAACATCGTGGGTCACTGTAACTTCATTCATGCAATTCTATGTCTCGGCTATTCCTTTAAAATCTTGTACTTGATTAAATAATTTTATGTATTATGCATCACCACCGCCACCACTAATGTCGCTATGGGCGCTCAGAAAAGCATCCATGCTGGCAAAGGTCAGCTATTTTAATTCTGTTCTTCATTTTTCATAGTGTAGTACTTATTATTTATTTAACATATGAATATGATGGTGATGTCTTGTTATTTTTTGCAGCCAAGATTGATGTTAATGTCGATTTCACTCACAAGCTTTGTGCTTCATTGATGTTTCCTCCTCTCAGGTTTCTTTTGCCTTTCTCATTTTCTGTTTTTATTTTAAGTTTTAAAGGAAGGATAATTCTTAATACAACTACTGTTAGCGCAATTAATTAAGCTTTCTCTGTCGCTATTTTTCAACAGGAATACAAGCAGCCCTCTTTCTCTTGTAATTGGCAGGTGGGCAATTTGTTTATATGTTTGAAATTTCTCTTATCGCGTAATGATTGCTTGTTTTTCCTTTTTTTCGTTTCAATTCTGGTCCTTTCTTTCATAGTCTGTTTTTGTTTACATTTTTTTTTTCAATTTTTTTTCCCTAAAAATCTAACAATTTGAATCATGTATTTTCCAAAATTACGGTTTCTTTTCTGTCCTGTGTTTTACGACTGATTTAAGTGTATATAGACAGGAAAGTGGTCTGACAAATGTTTGGATGTGTTTCCTTGCAGTCTTTGCATCAAACATCCAAATTTATTTGGTGGAAGTGAGAAACTCGATGTTTTGTGGGATAAGGGTCTTTATGATTCAAATGTTTTGGTAGCTTATAGGAGGCCAAGACCTGAATGGCGTTCCCAGCAGTGTTTTGTTATCCAGGTATGTATTTCCTTGACATTTCCCTTGTTGTCATTATCATTGTCTTATAGATAAATTGTCTGATAGATGATGAACAACTGAACTCAACAATTTGCATCATTTGGGAATCTCATAAACCGACATGGTCTAATTAATAAAACCCCAATTGATAATTTGGATTGAAATATTGAGTTCGAGCTTGAATTCAGAGCATCTGAGTTCTGATTTGTAAATTTTTGCCCAGCATTCTCTTTCACCAGAAATTGGGGTCCATGGTGTGCCAATAGACAATTTCTCCCGTTCAGGGAGTGGAGGCGTGAATTTGTCTCGTTTATTATTGGGATTGGACATAAGTGAGCCTACCAGTTCAAAATGGAGCAGCACAACTAGTATAAAGTTTGAGGTTTGATTAAGATTGTTGACTTATCACTTCCTCATTTCTACTTGGCATCTTGTTTGTAGTATGTCCATCTGCAAGTTCAATCTAATGTTTATTAGAGATGGAAAATAATTATAGTTGGCTGTGCAGCATGTTCGACCTGTGAATGATGATTGGCGGTCTATAACTAGAGATCTTGATGGATTTCCTGTGACTAGCAGGTGATTGTGAATTGTGCATTTGATTCTCAAACAATTTGGTGGACTGATATTTTAATGTAGTCTGTATAATGCTTGCCATGCAGTGGGAGTAACCGTGACAGTATGGTAGTTGTAAAGCAAGAATCTCGATATGCCATGGCAAATGATCGCAGTTTCTCTCGTGTAAAGTATCTTCACTTTGCTGATCTATAATATCCAGCATTTTCCCTGCAATTTGACATGTGCATTCTGAGTGTTTTGTCATATTCCAGTAACTATGAGTTTTCCTTCTTTTCAGTTTAGTATGCAAATAGAACAGGGGATTCCATTTCTATCCAAATGGCTAATCTTCAATAGGTTCAAATTTGTTGCATCGAAGGGTGTCAAACTTGGACCAGCATTTCTCTTGACAAGGTGAGTGATATTTTCTTTTGCTCCTTAGTCAATTATGCTTTTTGTTAGAGCATGGATAATGGGTAAGCAGTAGTTAGAAGCAAGAATGTGATTTGGAAGATCTGCTAGGAAGCATAAAAGAGATCTTAATAAGCATATCAGGAAATGTTAGATAATTTGATATAGACATACTAGATAGTTATTTCTCAGAACTAAGAAATAATAATTTGATGGGAAATTTAGAAAAGCCATTGCTATACCTTGTGAATGTGAAAAGAATGCATCAATTTGTAAGAGTTTAAAAAATTGACTCTGCCAAAGGGGACACTTAACCAGCCTTAGAGGTTTCATTAATCTCTTTTTAGAAGAGAGATGTACTTCACGATGTTTCAACACAATCAGTTATATAATTAATATCGTCGCCTTTTATATTCTTCTTTTCTTTGCCTTCCTCTCACCTTTCTTGTTACAGCCTGACAGGTGGCTCCATTGTAGGGGACATGGCTCCTTATCAAGCATTTGCAATCGGGGGTCTTGGTAGTGTACGAGGGTATGGTGAGGGTGCCGTTGGATCTGGGAGATCATATCTAGTTGCTAATGCTGAAATGACATTCCCTTTGGTATGCAACAACTTTATCTTATCATAAAAGAATTGTATTCAATATTGTATTCAATATCTTTGACATCTGGCATCCTCTGCAGTTTTCTTGTATGTAGTACTGTTCTGTGTTTTAAAATCCTGGATTTTGCTGACTAATCATTAACTTAAGAGACTCATCAGGGGCCAAGATACATGTTATTCATGGGCTATGGGAATTGTGGACCACTTTTGGATACTTCTTCAACCTATCTAAAGTTTTCTCTTTTATTTTGAAGTCTTGCAACTGCTGAATCTGTGTTCCTCTTATGTAAAATTCCTTTAACGTAAGTGTTAGTCTTTTAAACAATATATAAAATTGTTAGCTTTTAATGTTAAAAAATATGGTCCTTTGTCTTTGTTTTCATTGTCAACGTATTGATAAGTGGTCAAATTTTAAATCTTTTAGTGCATTTTACTAGTCTGCATTTGAAGAACATAGTGAAATAGTAAACATCTGCAGAATTTAATCTCTGCCCTGTTATTTCAATGTGCTTAAATTTAGATAAGACATGATCATGTCAGTGATATTAGCTTGTACTAAGTACTAGATGCTACATAATAGCTTCTTTAGTGAGTTAGATGAAGGCTGCCTAGTTGAGATTTTATGGGTTAAAAGCTTAAAAGATTCTCAGACTATTTAGCCCTTCTGATTAATCAGTGTTCAAGAGATGATTAAACTATGATTTGAGCCTTTACTCCAGGGTTTATTTTGTCCAATTTCTTTTCTGTTCATTGCTAGGTAAGATTCAAATGGAAGGCCTATTTCAGGCCTATTCAGGCACCTCACTCATTGACCACCTCAGCCAAGGGCTAAGGATTTATCAACTTCCTCTGGGTCACTCAGTTTTCTTGTGTTGCTTTAGTAAGTTAGTATAGATATCCATGCAGGGAGCAAAACTTTTGAGCTTGCATGAATTTTCAAGCTGCAATTATATGAGTATATTGGTACTCTGATTGAGGTAGGTGCAGGATCTTTATTTTCCTCAAATATTTTCATCTATTTTCCAGCTTAGGTGGCATTAGTAGGTCGTAGGTCTCTTCTTAGTGGCCCACTTCAAATTCAGAATGAATAGCTTGCAGGACCTTTTGTTTTGGAAGAGATTGGAAATGCTGTTTTCAGATTGGGTAGATTGAAAATGGGCATTTGGGAGTTATTTTGAATTTCTCTTGAACCATTAGGGCAGCTATTTTCATTCTATCACCTTTGAAGGAAATTGGGAAATTTTTTGCAGATGAGGCCTTTGCTTTTTTTGTTACATGAATATGTGTGTGTGTGTGTGTGTGTATATATATAATACATGAATGGGCATTTGGGAGTTTTTTTGAATTTCTCTTGAACCATTAGGGCAACTATTTTCATTCTATCACCTTTGAAGGAAATTGGGAAATTTTTTGCAGATGAGGCCTTTGCTTTTTTTGTTACATGAATATGTGTGTGTGTGTGTGTGTGTATATAATATTTTTTTTGTTTTTTTTTATGAGAAATCATTGGGTCCCTTTTGAGGGTAGACATATATCAAATGCCATTAATGTGTACATGCCACTGAAAAGATTGATGTACCTATGGAAAACATGAATTTGCTAACTAGTGGTTGTGAGAGAAAAGGTTATGGATTTAAGTGAAAAGGAATGGAGTGACAGCTGCACTGAATCTGCTTGTTTTGCAGCTTAGATACTGGTCAATTAGAAGGTTCGTTCAGGGCCTTTTACACACATATGCAACCTGTTTGTTTAATTTCATATATGATTTGGCGAACATGAATTTCATTATGGCCCACAATGGCATGTGGTTAAGGATCTGTATTCAGCTTTGAAGTTTATGGGTAAAAGCTTAACAATATCTACCACAAAAATAAACAAAGATTCATGCATTCATATGGCCAGCATAATTCTGTAGTCAAATACTATAAATACGATCATGGCTGCATGATGATTTGATTCTGTATTCTTCTTTTTATATCACATGCCAAATACATTGAGTATATTTTAAGTTCATTCTTGACAGATAATCTGTATTTCGGCACATAATTGACTTTGAATAAAAATGCTGTTGCCTTCGAATAAAAATGCTGGCTCCATTTCTGCTTGATTTTGAGGCCTTTGCCTAATGTTACGAATTGGAGTATCATCTTTCCTCAAATTTATCCATTTGGTGTCATGTAGCAAATTTTCATGTGTTAATCTTTTTATCATCATCACATCATATAAAGATTATGGAAGTGGCATTTAACCGAACATTGGGGAAACAAGAGGAAAAAAAAAGAGCGAACTTCTAAAAATTTATTGATGAATCATGATTATAAAACTTGTTTAAATGTCTTATGATCAACCATAGAATATCTATTCGGCAAGTGATTGGCTTTCCTCACTTTGATTATTTGAATATTTGCTATTTATTTTTGAGTCTGCCTGGTTACTTGACTATCACTGACCCCTCAAAATCCTTTCTGACTGTTGCCAGAACAAGATGTTGGAAGGTGCTGTTTTCTTTGATTGTGGAACCGACTTGGGCTCTGGTCGTCTTGTACCAGGTGAGATTTGTTCTTTTGCTTGCCTGAGAAACAGGCGTTGCTGACAAATTTGTCTTCTGTTCTGACATAGTTTTACTGCCCGAATTTCAGTTTTTATTAGTACACTTTTCCCTTTCCAATGATGGTATCCCTTTTAGTGTTCCAAATTGCCAAAGAAGGGACACAGAATTGACTATGATACTTTTGTTACGAATCATGAATAATCAGCATCTTTTAGCCCAGAATTTGATTTTTTTGAAGGGGATAGTCTTATCACTCTAATAGACCACAAATTGCCATATTTTGTGGAATATATACTTATCTCTGAAGCCTCAGAACAATCTGATCTTGTGCCTGGGGGATTTTTCTTGTTAGCTGAAATGATCCATTCCCTGATAATCTTATATAGATGGATCTTCTGTTCATGTTCTAACTCATCATCCCTGACTTCTCTTTACGTTGATTGCATATCTGCTATTATTGTTACTGATGTGGTTTTTAGTTTTATGATGCTATTTTAGAAATTTGTTTTCTTCTAGTAATATTTGTTGTGGGAGTTTCAGGAAATCCAGCCCTGAGACACGGGAAACCGGGATCTGGAGCTGGGTTTGGATACGGGCTTCGATTTAGGTCTCCTTTTGGTCACCTTCAACTTGATTGTGCCATCAATGCTTTCCAACAAAAAACTCTCTACTTTGGTATCACAAACCTTGTTTCATGAGTGTCTTCAGCTACAAGAAGGTAATTTGCTTTACTTTGGTTACATTGCCAACACAATCCTCATTTTCGGATTAGCATGTAGGAGGGGTTGGTATGGAATGTGGGCCAAATAGAAGGCCTTTCCCTTCTGCAGTGGTCGCATAATGTTCTGTTCTCATTCCCTGTTGAGTTCCAGATTCAAGAAGAGTGTTCAAGCTGCATGTATATTAATTTTTATTTCCCCCACACATGGGCATTCCTTTACGATATTAGAAAGAATATTGGAAATATATATTGCTCTTACTATTAACATATATAATTTTTTGGAGGCGTTAGATTCCCGCATACAAATGTGATGTACAAACATTTTCTGCTCTGAAAGATGGTTAACTGCTTCTTTAGAACAAAATCTTGCTTTGCCTCTCGAGTTTTGCAACTTCCGCCTTACCCTGATAGAAATGTATAGAACTTTGAAGCTGCTTCTTCTACATGCCCATCCCGCCTCATTTCACTTTATGCACAAAATACAAATTAAACTGATGGACTCGTAGGAGATTCAATTTTCAGACCTTTTCTATTTTAAGAAGTCTTAACTAATTGTTTCATCCTGAGACATGCAATATCATTACTTATTCCATATAAATTGCTTAGAATATAGATTAGCTTTCGGATAATAAGGTTTTAGTATGCTTTTAGAGTTCAATTAGTAAAACGTCTGTCACTTTGCTCACACTTGTGTTGAAGAGAGATTAAGCAACTTTTAGGTAGATGACTTTTGGGTAGATGACTTTTGGGTTGTCTGTAAACTGATTTCGTTAAAAAAAAAAAAAGTCTTAGATCTTAAGTGTTACAAATTCTCTTAAAAGAATTCAAATTAGATATCTTATTAAGGACTCTAGCTTTTATTTGGTGCGGAATTAGGAGGCTTCTACGTGGCAATTGGTGCGGTGATATTGAGATGACATGGCAAATTGTAGGAATGAGCTAGTTTTGGTTGAAATGTTGGGTCTTAACCTCCTTGTCTTTATGAGTTTAGGAGTACAGTCTATTTATGTCTTTAAAGACTTCTTAGAGTCTAAAAAATTCGGTGTTATAAATTTACATCGGCTGTTTTAAACTTGAAGTTACTAGTTGAATGAATCAAATCTTAAGTTATGAGAAGTGTGGGAATTGGTAGGACTGGGCAAATTTAGGTTCAGTTCGGTTTGGGCTCGAACTGATCAGTTCCACGAAAATAGAATCAATTGGTTCCCTTCAATCGAATCGGACCCAAATGGAACCGGTTCGGTTCCAGTTCAGTACAATTATCAATTTACTTTTTTTTTTAAAATGTGAGTTAGTTTTTAACTTGTTATTTTTTAGACTTTTGAGTTTGAGATTGGGCTACTTAAGACCTTAGGCTTAAATATGAAATATGAAATTTTAAATTATTTTGGGTCAATAACTTAACTAATAGTATCTTGGGTCTAAAATTAATATTATGAATTAAATTAAAATAAATTCAATTATATTTTTTAATTGATTTACATGATAATATTAATTATCTAATTGTGTAAATTAAAGTTAAATCAATTAATTTGTATGATTCATTGGACATGTCATTATTACAATTTTATTTAATTTTTCAAGGAGTGTTTGAATAGCCAATATATATATATATATATATATATATATATATTTATTTGATCGAAGTTGAATAATTTGTTTGAGAAGAACAACTAATGGTTGTTAGTTACATCCTTAATTGTCGTTATCTTAAATAATCTTTAATATGGATTAAAGTTAGTTACATCATTGGATCTTATGAACAATTCATTATTATATATTGAACCACTAATAATCGTTAGCTAGCCACATCCTTAATTGATGGCTTGACGTTATCTTAATATATAAATCTTAATATGTATTAAAGTTAGGGAAGTGAAGGATTTTACAAAGCCGATCAATATATTCATATCATATTATTCAATATGACAAATAGAATTGACTAATCATATATATTGCAATTATTAATCATATATTTTGATTAATTCAATTAATCAATTAATTCAATTAATAATTAATTTATTTGTCATTAGATAAAAAATTCGGCAGAATTTCTCCTAAAATATGAACATTCTATTTATAAAACCTGCAAATAATTAAATACTTTCAATCTCAATTTAAAAACTAACTCCATCATCTACAATCCAATTTGACAATTTCAACAACACGTTATAAATAATAATAAGTACAAAACATAGAGAATAAATCCATTCAAAAATCTATCACTTCACAAAATATTTCAAAATCAAATTGTCAAATTCACATTAAAGGTCTATAATATGAGTCCATAAAGTCATAAACATCAACTTCTAAATTCAACTTGAAACGTCCAAGTCCACCAATTTACTTGTAAAGTAGCTGTGATAAAACAATACAAAAAAATAAATAAATAAATAAAATCCAATGTCCTTCAAAATTATAAAAATATAAATTATCAATGATCATAATATGAATATCATTTAAACTATAATTAATTCAAATATTTGTACCATAGCTACTTTAGATGGAGGCAAGGCAACACTTTCAATCTTCATATTTAATTTAAGGAGCCCGGTAGTGATTTACGATATTCTACATTACAAAATATTAAATCAAATTAGAAAGTACGTTTAAAAAAATAAACGTAAAAGTAAAAGCATAAATTAAATTACTTATTATTACTTGCTTCAAGCTTGTCATAATATTCTACTTCAAGTATCATGGTTTCAAGATTTTTGCTTTTATTTACGATAAGTGATGACTGTATCTAATTTTGTGTGTATATTAAAGCTTCTACTATAGTAGAAGTCAATGAATTCCTAAATGTATCTAACACACGTCCTTCGGTACTAAACGCGGACTCAGATGTCACAATAGAGACCGGTATTACAAATACATCTTAACCTATATGTGCCAAAATTGGATACTTTGTTGCATTCACTTTCCACCAAAGTAAGATTTTAACATGAGAGTTGCGATCAGACTCACATTTGTCCATCAAATATCTGTCCACCTCACTTACAACCTCTGACTCAGTATCATCACTAGAAAGCATCTATCTTGCCCAAGGGTCAACTTGTGAAACACTCTTTTTCTCCGTCTGTCCTACCATATCAAACAAAGTTAATTGGCCACTCCCACTAGATTGTTGAGAAATCATGTTGTTAGTGGTATTAATACTGTTACTTTCTTCTTCAACCAATTTTTCATACCACCCATTATACTCCTCATACACCTTGTATAATAAATCTTTGGTAACTGTTTTCATCTCATCCACCTTTGCATCATCATCCTCGAACAACATCTCAAAATATAAGCCCACAAAATTTATTTTGCATCGTAGGTCAAAAAGGGTAACTAGAATCAACATATTGTTTATTTTCTCAATAGATTCTCAATACTTATCATAATTTAACTTCATATGACATACCATGTCACCCAATAAAGGATTGTTATTGGTTGTCGGAAGAGCCAAGGTAGAATTGACTTTACAAATCTCATTATAATTGATGCTCGATGTCATACTTAGAGATGCACTAAATTTATTTATTGAATCATAAAAAGTCTCTAAGAAGTTAATAAATCTCTCTGCATTCTCCCAATCCTCATTGAGGAGTGGCCCTAACCTCTTCTTCCCATTCTCCTCATCTAACTAATATGCCTCTAACGATCATCTTTATAAGACATGCAGTCTAACACTTTCTAAAACTTCAAAGCTTCTATTAACATCAATTAGGTGGAATTTCACCTCGTTGGCACATTTAAGATCATATTGCTTTTAGACGCAATCTTCTCTTGCTAGACACACTTCTTGAAAATATACAATCGTTAAGTTGAAGACGTCATATACTTCACAGCATTCTGAATTTTGATTATACTCTTGTTTAATTTATTTAGTCCATCACCCACAATCAAATTCAAAATATGTACACAATAACGCACATGTAAGAACTCACCATTCAACATTAAGGAATCTGCCTTCCAACTCCTCATCTTCCTCTTCCAATACTTAATAGCAACTTCATTTGCACTAGGATTGTCAACTGTAATAGTGAACACTCTCTCAATCCTTCAATCAAGCAAACATGACTCAAAAACCCTTTCAATTGTATCCCTTTTATGATTAATTGAAACTCAGAATCCTTCTATGCAATTCCTATTCACTATCTATAAAATGGCTGGTGACAACTATATAACTAGTATTCTAAATAGAAGTCCAAATGTTTGTAGTCAAACAAACTCTTTGACCACTCCCACTAAAGATACTTATTAACAATACATTTTCATCAAAATACATCTGCAAGACATCCCTTATAATCATTCTATATGAGAGGACATCAAATATAGGGATCACCAATGAATAGAAATGATGAAACCCTGCATTCTTTACAAACTGAAAAGGCAACTCATCCACAATGACCATTTTCACAAATACTATTCTATAAGCCTCTTGATCAAAACCTCATCCTCTCATCACAAGACTAGTATCTCCCCCTTCAACTTGACTATATTCTCTAGCCATAATATTTTGATTTTTATCTTTAGCCATTATGGCTTTCAAGTACTTATCATACTTCTTCATGTGTATATTCATATTACTCATCCCATGGTTTGATACATCTTCCCACAGCACTTGCACTCTGTCTTATTTGGATTATTAGCACATTTAACAAACATTGTCTAAACCTTGGATCTTAATCTTGATTCTCTTCCTGTTGCTGCTACTGTTGTTATTGATGATGAAGTTTTGGCCTTTTTGTGCAATTTTGAATCTGGAGGTAGAGAAGGTAACATCTCTTATTAGACAAAAATGTAGCATTTTCCCCGTCCTGAGTACCAATGATGAGAATATGTTGTTGTGGTTGTGCTTCTAATTTGGGCTTATTACATTTACGTGAGCTCCTTGAACTCGAATTTGAATCATCACTCATCTAAAAATAAATATAGTTCAAAAGAATTTTGGAACTTCAGTAAATTAGTATCATAATCACAACAATCATACTACCAGAGTACTAACTCATAGTAACATTTAAACACAAGAACTCTTGACTACCAACTACCAAGAGAAATTTTATTCAAAGCATAAAAAAAAATGTATGAGATTATAAGCCTATTCATAATAGATTAGTTACAAGCCTATTCAATAAAGTAAATAACCCAAAGCCTAATAAAACTACAATATAACAATTAACAAACTTGTTTTAAATACTAAAACTTTATAAGGCAAGTTTTTCTAAAATGATAAATTATAAAATAGACTTAAGAATAAAAACTACCACATTATAATACATGAAGATTTTATTTAGACATTTTATCGAGCATTTGACGTGCTTAACAATTTTTTAACTTTCTTTTTATAATAATTGTTTTTACATACACTTTCTCAATCCTCACAAAGTCACAATGCCATTTCATTTCTTAAATACATTATAGTTAATCAATTTCATATACAAAAGAACAAAATTATTGCATTACAACTTAATACTATTAAATCAAATTAAAAAAATACAACATTATTAAAAATTTTGTCTAACCTTAAGAGTTTGAAGACCATTGTTATGCAAAACACACAATTCATTAAATCTAAAATATTATTACTAATTTAATTTATTATTATGTAAAAATAAAAAATAAAAAATAAAAAAAACACAAGTCACAAACACAACAATTATAATGGGCGGTGTTTGGACCTTCATCGAAGCAGCAGGGCGAGCAGTGGCATGAACGGTAGTAGTTGATTGCAAAATGACAGCAGTGGCAACAAGCGCAACGAGGAAGAAGTGGCAAGGTAGCAGCACGACAGCTTCTTATTTGTCTTGGTGAGAAAAATGAAAAACCCTAATGGCTAATGTGAATGTGAAAGTGAAACACTGGTGGTGGTGGTGGTCTCATTTTGTTTTTATTTTTATTTTTCTATTTTTTTGGTAAGGCTAAAATGTTACGTTTTGGCCAATTGGAAAATCGATTAATGAATAGGTTTTTGGTTCAGATTGGTTAACCGGTTCATCCAAACTGGTGCCCAATCCTAGAAGTCAGGCTTGTATAACAAAAAATGGAGAAACATAATTAATGAGAGTATTATGACACTTTATATGTAGGACGAGTTTAAGAATTTAAGACATATGATAGGGTACAACAGCCCATGGTTAACCAATAATATGAAGCCCAATATGCAATCCAAGCCCAATTTAAAGTCATCCATACTTTATGGAGTCAAAGAAATATTACATCTGTTCATTTAGCTTTTATAGCTATTTTTAGTGCTCATTTAATATGTTTTGATGTTTATGTTGTCTAATAACTTTAATTTGGCTATTTAAGTTTGTCTTGAAACTTTAATTTTTTTTTTATTTCTATGCTTGGAGGGCTATTCCAAGTATTTAGTATTTAAACTAGTAGCTTCTGTATTTCAGTAGCTTTTGATGATTAATAAAAAGTAAAATTCTTTATTAAGAGTTCAGTTCATATTTTTATGGGTTATTTTTATTTCGTGTTGTTGAACAATATCAAAAACCCTCATCTTCGTGAATGAAATGACGAATCCATAAATACTTGTCCTATGTAAGGTGGTATCAAAGCCTTGTCGTGAGATGGCAGGCCCTAGTAACTTGAATGGAGATTGCCTAAATGCTTTGGATAAACATATAACAAAGTTTTCGAGAGATATAAAGGAACGAATGGTAGCATTAACAGAATTGCTTTTGGCTTTGAAAACTAATGATCTATTACAACAAGAACAAATGGTGGCAAGGGGAAGACCGTACAAACAGCCATATTATGTCCCTATTAATGTCAATCCAGATGAGGAAGCTGAAGATGAGGTTGAGATTAGGCCATGAGCAAGAGGAGCAACCATAGGTGCATGAAGAAGGCTTAACCATGTTACCCCTCCAGTGGATTATTTAAGAGTGGAGAAAATTTATAGTGAGCTTTTGCTAAGGGAGGGACAACACTTATACCTTCACTTGGGATCATAAGCAGATAGTTATGGTCCCAAACCAATGAGAGAACACTTTGCCAAAAGTAGAGGAGAAGACATTGTTTTATATGGCTTTTAGACATGATGAGTTTATGAAGGACATGAAAAGTACCAAATCTTGTGCTATTTTAATAGTGAAGAGAGTGAAGTAACCTATACAAGTTAGACCTAAGGAGGTTCAAGGCTTAGTGGCAGAATTTGCTGATATAATGATAAAACCAATACAATTGCCTCTAATGTGAGATATTCAACATTGCATTGATTTTATTTCTAGAGCTAGCTTGCCAAATTTTCCTCAATATTGTATGAGTCCAAAGAAGCATGAAATCATGAAGGAGAAAGTGAAGGAGCTGTTACAAAAATGACACATACGAGAGAGTATTAGTCATTGTGCCGTACTTGCCTTGCTTACTTTAAAGAAGGATGAAAGCTAGAGGATGTGTGTGGATAATTGTGCTATCAACAAAATAACCATGAGGTATCAGTTTCCCATCCTTAGGCTTGATGACTTGCTTGATCAGTTGAGTGGTACTAAAGTATTCACCAAGATAGATTTGCGAAATGAATATTGCCAAATCAGAATTCATGTGGGAGATGAATGGAAGACACCTTCAAGACAAAGGATAAGCTATATGAGTGGCTAGTCATACTATTCGGGTTGTTTAATGTACTAAGTAAAATTATGCACCTTATGACCCAAGTACTCAAACCTTTTATGTACCACTTTGTTGTTGTCTATTTTGATGATATTTTAATTTACAGTAAGAATGTAAAAGAGTATGTGATCATATTAAATAAGTTCTAGTTGTGTTGAAAAAGAATAAGCTGTTTGTAAACCTAAATAAATGTGTATTTTTAACAAACAGACTAGTGTCCCTAGGATTTGTTGTAAGTAGTGAAGGAATTCATATGGATGAAGAGAAGGTGAAGGCTATTAGAGAATGGTCAAAATCGAAAACCATAACTGATGTAAGGAGTTTCTATGGCCTAACAACTTTCTGTTGAAGGTTTATAAAACATTTCAGCTTCATTGTGGCACCAATTACCGATTGCTTGAAGAAAGAAAAATTTCATTAGGGAGAGGTTGTTGATCAAGGAAAATTTGACTACAGCACCTATTTTATCTCTGTCTAACTTTACTAAAACTTTTGAGATTAAATGTGATGCAAACGGGATTGAAATAGGGGCTATTTTTTCTCAAGAAAGAAAGCCCATTACATTCTTTAGTGAGAAGTTAAGTGAAGCAAGACAGAAGTTGTCAACATATCAATAAGAACTCTAAGTTGTGTTTTATAGTTTTAAGGCTTTGGAGGTATATCTTTTGCCTAAAGAGTTTATTGTTTACTCTGACCACAAATCTCTCAAACACTTATGTGGGCAAAAGTATATTGATCGTATGTTGTCTAGGTGGGAACTATCTTAAAAGATTCAATAATATTATTTTTCATAAATTTAGAATTACTAACCGAGTAGCAGATGCTCTAAGTCGTCATGCCACTCAACTTGGTACTATTTCTACTAAAGTTTCAGGTTTTGAACAACTCAAGGAGCTATATGAGAATGATGAAGATTTTGGTAATGTTTGGACTAAGTATCTAATGAAACAACCCTTGGGTGAATAATTGGTCAAAGATGGGTATTTATTTAAGAAGAGCAGATTTGTATCCTAAGGAGTTCTTTACTTGACAAGCTGTTAAGGGATTTGTATTTTAGCAACTTGAGTGGTTACGTAGGTAAAGACAAGACCATAGTTGGTTTAAAGGAACGATACTACTAGCTTTAACTTAAAAAGATGTTGAGAAGTTTGTGCAAAGGTGTCTAACGTGTCAAATAAGCAGGGGGAAGTCAAAAAACACAAGATTATACATGCCTTTGATTATTTGTAATGCACATTAGGATGACATCTCTACGAACTTTGTACTTGGTTTACCAAGAACCTAAATGGGATGTGATGCCATATTTGTGGTGGTTAATCAATTTTTTAAAATGTCACACTTCATTCCATGTCAAAAGACAATAAATACACATTATGTAGCCAAGCTGTCCTTTAAAGAAATTGTTCATTTGAATGGTGTACCTCTTCCATCACTTCAGATAGAGACAATAAATTTTTGATAGCCTTTTAGTTAATTGTATAGAAAAGAATGTGACTATATTGAAGCTTTCTAGTATGGCACATCTTTAAACAAATGCCCAAATAAAAGTGATGAACTGGTTTTTAGAAAATCTGATTAGATGCATAAGTGAAAATAAGAAGGGCCAATGGGACTTCGCTTTGACACAAGTTGAGTTTTCTTACAGCAACTTAGTTAACCTTTCCATTAGAAGGAGTCATTTCTCTATTGTTTATACTAAAAGTCTAAGGCATGTTGTGGACCTAGTCAAATTCCCTTCTAATACAAGTTCTAATGCTGCTGCGTTTGCTTTAATGAATACCTATTCGTAGGTATTCTAGGAGGTGCATCAATTCTTGGAGGAAAATAACCTCAAATACAAGACAGCTGTAGATAAACATTGAAAGCATCAAGTGTTTAAGGTGGATGATAAAGTGATAGTTTATTTACGCAAAGAGAGGCTGCCTATGAGAATTCATGGCAAGTAAGGTAGAAATGTTATAGTTCTTTTAAAGTTTTGAAAGAGATCAATGACAATGCATATTGTGATAGACCTACCCGATGATATGGGCATAATAAAAACTTTTAGTGTAATAGATATCTTTACCTATCATCCCAAAAGCAGCCTATATAATCACTTAGGGACGAGTTCTTTCCAAGTAGAGGAGAATGATAGGGTACAACAGCCAATGGTTAGCCAACAATATGAATCCCAATATTCAACTCAAGCCCAATCTAAAGTCAGCCATACTTAATGAGTCAAAGAAATATTGAATCTAGTAATTTAGCTTTTATAGCTATTTTTAGTGCTCATTTAATATGTTTTGATGTTTGTGTTGTCTAAGAACTTTAATTTGGCTATTTAAGTTTGTCTTGAAACTTTTTTTTTCCTGTGCTTGGAGGATTGTTCCAAATATTTAGTATTTAAACTAGTAACTTCTGAATTTCAGTAGCTTTTAATGATTAATGAAAAGTAGAATTCTCTATTAAGAGTTCAGTTCATATTTTTCTGAGCTATTTTATTTTATCTTATTGAATGATATCAACAATCATCATTTTTGTGAATGAAATCATGCATCCATTAACGCTTGTCCTCTATCACCATAAAAAATCTTAGTCTTGATATTAGAAATGATTAGCCTCTAGAATTTTGTTTAGTTTCTTTTTTAGCACTATATTTTAAGTGTTACTCGGCACATTTAATGCATTACAACTTTTAATATGTTTAGTAACTAATTTTAATATATTGTAACTCCTATATAACAAATCATACAAATATGTTATAACTTTTTCTCCAACAGTTTCCTAACAAAACATTTAGAAAACCTTATATATATATATATATATAATTTAGATATGTAACAAAATATAATGTACAATCAATACTAAAAATATATAAGAGTAATATTCTATTATGCAGTAGGTAGATGTGTCTTTCAAACTTGAATCTATATTAAATACTATATAATTTATTTGAGGAACTTGATTGAACTATATCTTAAACTTTGTCCCTTTGATCAAACTTCAACTATAATACATATAATTATAACGAAACTTAATTTTGTAGGTTAACGCATTAATGGTGCTGTGCTCTATCTTGATTCTAATGAGAGTTTAAAAAAAAACCAATTCTCATAGTTGTGTTCCTACAACTACTCTCATATAAGTGAGTCCTCCAAGAGTATATGTGACCATGCTTTAAAAGAGTATGCTTATCTTAAAATCATTTAGGTCAATAACCTTCCTAACATCACACAAAATATCACTTTTTCCATAGGGATGAGTAGAAGCATATCTAGGATATATCTATAATCATATAATGCTAAATGAGTCACATTATATGAATGGTTCCTACCTATTAAACTTCATTCATAGGATCGTTAATCACAGAGATTGGGTTGACTCTCTTGTTGGTTTAAGGACATCCTCTCAATAATTTCACAAAATTTTTCTAAAAGGTATTTTATTATTTTATTTAGGAGACTTTATATGTGTATTCTCATCTTATATAGCATGATACAAAAACTTCTTTAACTGATTATATTTATCTAATTTGAATTAGTCTTGAAACTTTGTCTATCGCTTTATCAAGTCTAACATAATTTGTTTACTCAAACAAAAATATTAGTATAGACTAATAATATATATGCGATGAAATTTTTTTAATTTCAATAAAAATTAAAGTATAAAAATCCTTTTCTTCCTTTAGATTATTACATAGAGAACAAATAATAAAAATAATGAACCCTTACATTTTAAGAAAATCTTAAGCTAATTATCTATCACTTAACTATAAGAATGCAAATATATTAAACCATAAAGCGTTGGCAATAAGAACAATAATAATTGTCCTGATCACATATGTATTTAAGATATATAAAAATACTAATAAGTAATGCATGTGAGGTGAAGATTACTTGTGTTAACCAAATATCAAATACCAGAAACACAAATATCAAGCTAAATAATGGCAAGATATAGATAATAGACATGAATGTTATATCTTATAATGGTGTATTCTCTATAACATTTAATCTAACAATATTAATATAATAACTATTATACTTCATGCTTTAAATTCTTTAATTACATGACATTGAAGCATATCTATAGTATTTTTAACTTCAAAAAGACATTACCTTTGTCTGGGTATATTTCCAACTAGCCCAACTAGCCTGCATTCCTATAGCTTACATTTTCATTATTTTATAAGAGGTAGCCTATGAAAACCAAAATCCAAAAAGCATAAAGAAGCAACAACCTAAGTTAACATTAAACCCAACCTTTAAAATAGGTAATATGGATCTATCAACTTGCAAATGTCCACAAACAAGGAAGAAGATTTGCATGAAGTTGAAAATGGATCAAATTATAAAATCCATTCTAATTCTAGTTATTTAATTAAAATTTGAAATAAAGAAGGGCTTTCTTAGGAAATGGATGAATCCCATATAAACCTGATAGACAAAATAAAGAGTAAGTTCTATTGATAAAGACATAAAGTATATTGATTGCAATTTAAATTCATACATGGATACTTTGAAAAGGAGTTAAACTCATACCTTATAAAAATAGATGATTATTCGTTCATGATTGATTCATTCATAAACACAATAAAGCAACCCTACTTGTTCATACATACACTCCTCCACACATGAGCAACCTTTTTTATTGTAAGCATTGACTTAAGCATCAAGTATTATTTTTTTCTTGCAAGAGGATGGAGGGTGAATTCACCAATCAAAATATTTAACACAGGTCTAAAAAGGTAATTGATTGTTGAGGTTTTTAAGTAAGAAACTTTAGTGGCACCATTTATAGAAAAAAAAAGAATTTTCTCATGATAAAAAATAGCCAATTCATTGAAAAAAAAGACTACCAAAACAAATAGGAAAGATGGCAGAATAGAAGTATAATCAACACACCTTCTAGAACTTTCGGATAAAACAAAAATAGGAAAAACAAGTAGCCCAAACCTATTAACTCTGAGAAGTGAGTTTCCCACGATGATGACAAACATACTACTATAAATCCTCAAACAACTTAAGAAAACAAGGAAAGAGAATCTTGAATTAAGAGACAAACTAACAACAATGGTAGGGTTTATAGAACTAAAGGATGATCTTAAAGATGTTTAACATTGAAAGTACAGGCCGATAAAGAAACAAAAAAAGATATACTCTAAGGAATGAAAAAAGAGCAACCCCAAAAGGAACAAGGGGGTAGAAGACGATGACATAAAAGCTTCCATTATATAGGAAATAGAAGAATTATATGCAAAAAGGAAGAAGGTTGGAATGATTAAAGATGTAATAACCTTACATATATAGCAGAAAAGCTTTCTAATAGAAAATACCAAAGCCGACTTATCTTGAGTCATTCTTTTTATTGCTTCTAGTATGATATCTAAGTTGAATGCCCTATACTAGATCATTATGACCTTGCTTGAGTCGTCACAGTTATTAAAGGCCTCTAGTCTTCTCATAGGCTCCTTGAAAATATTGGACAAACTTTTTAGTGAATTCACTAAAAGAGAAAATGCTCATTTGTCTTAGGCTTCTATACCAAAGGAAGGCTTGTCTGTTCAAATTAACATGGAACAGTTGGCACATTTAATTTTATCCAAGTCTAACAATCAATAATAAAAAATTTATCTGATCTGTCTAGTGATGGGATTTTGTCGAGCCTTTGTAGGTTGGGAGATTTGGCATCTTGAATCCCACTAGTAGCTCTAGAACTTTGACTTCTTCGATGAGAGGAGTTCTTCTCTCCTACTCAGTTGCCTTTGGGGTATGCTTCCGTTTTCCCTCATTCTTGAGAAACTGGTGTAGTTGTTCTTATAGGTTTTAAACTTTCTTAATTAGTGGGTCTTTATTTTTTACCATCGAGTTGTGTTGTTTGTTGTACTCATGTTCTCTAATTCTTTCAAGAATTCTTCTTGTGTCCTATTCGACTTTGTTGTTACTTTTCTTCTTATTCAGTATTTGTTCATGAAATTAAACATGCACGAATAAAACTACAAGTGCATCGGTCTTGAGCAAGTAATAAAGTGATGAGTAAG
The DNA here is from genome assembly GCA_946807835.1 of Ailanthus altissimus. Lineage (NCBI taxonomy): Eukaryota > Viridiplantae > Streptophyta > Magnoliopsida > Sapindales > Simaroubaceae > Ailanthus > Ailanthus altissimus. Next base: position 16,564,681 of record OX327700.1, on the reverse strand, counting down.
AATTATTCCCACAATGATTGATGCTCAAAATTAATGCTAATTACTATAGTGTTAACAACCTAACTTTATCTAGACTAATTTAAAAACTAGGCCAGTTAAAAAATAAAGATATTGAAATTAACAATCAAACAATTCAAGGAGATGAGATTTCTATGATAAAAGGGTCGTAAGGTCTTGATTTCACTCTACTTTTTCCATATTCTTCATGATTAGAGATTAACAACTATTCTTATAATTCATTAATTAAAGATTTCAAACTAATCTCATTACCTCTCCTGAGCATCAAATGAGATCCTATGTATACACAATCAAGTTGATATCACTATCTTATTCGTTATCTATACATGTATTAAGCTACCCTTAAATGATCACCTTAATTCTATTAGTCTCCCAACTCAATAAAATCAAAGGCTATGCTTTTTAATTCCAACACTTGGGTTAAACTTTTCCAAGCACATAACCCATAAATCTAAATCATCTAATTAATTTCCCTATCCAATTAGAAACATTAAACTCATAAAAAGTATAAATAATAAACACAAGATATAGTCATTAATCAACTAAATATATCAAAATATAGTACTTAATAAAGTTACATCAAGTCCTAGAACATGAAATTTAGCTATCAATATTTAAATGTACAGCTACAATAATCCAAAGATTTACAAGAGTAATCAAGTTCAAAACAACACAAATTAAAAAATAAACTTTAAATTAAATTAAATGAGATAAATAAATAGGAAAAACTAGTTGGAGAAACCCTTAGGGCCTTCAATCTTTATAGGTCTTCAGGATTCTAAATTTTCAAATGCTCTTTCACTAGGAATTCTTTTTTTTTTTCTCTCCAATCTTCATGCTTTCTCCTTCTTTATAAATGATGCTTTTAATCTCATTTTTTATTCTTAAAAAATGGGCTTCAAAATTAGGGCACAAAGTAAAAAACGAAATTAAGGTGTTAGGCGCTGCTTTTTAGTGTCAAGCATTCTGCCATTAGGAGCTTGATTTGGCGATTGAGTGCCACTTTTTGATGCCTAGTCACCAAAACTTGAATTTTTTGGCACCTAGGTGCCATTATTTTGGCACTCATATGTGGAGCACTGAAGCAAAATATTGCTCATTAGTATTGTAGCAAGTTACTATTTATTGGCACTATATTATATTTGTTTTTTTTTGCCTTATTTTCTTTGAATTTCATTCCAAATAGCTCTATTAATTTGAAATCTAAAAATTCACATTAGTACACATAAAAAGCCACACATTGACATTCAAAATGAGCAATTATTAAATTAAGAGAGGTATAACATCATATATAAAATGCACTTCACTCCACCAAACTTAAATACTTGCTTGTCCTCGAGTAACGAAGCATACTCACAATTAAAAGTTAAAACTAAAAATAAACTACAAGAAGGCATAAAATATGGGTGGTGAATGATTAACAAATTGTCTCAAAATTTCTCATGACTACCAATCTCAATGAAAGTTTAATCATCATAATAGTTCAATATATTAATCAAATACTTGTTCTACCCATAAGTGACCTACTTGGTGCGTGTGTATGTATTTAGAATCATTAGTCACATGCACTCAGATTAGTTTATGCACACAAGACAATGAAACGATCTTAATAAGTTTTTACTTAATTAACACTCCATAGGCTTATTTTCACATCATTCTTCACTAATGTAGGTGCACACATAATTAAGGATCAAATAAGACTTTATCTAGCTTTAATAAATGGTTAGGGTAAGGGTAGAATAAAATAGATCAATTTCACCTCAACTCACACCATAAACACACATTCCTTTAGAGATTACTCAAACTAAACCCTTTGTTTTCCACCCGATTTCTCCCAAACTGAATCTTCATTCATTTTTCATCCATTTTTTGGGAATTTTTTAAATTTATTTTTTAATTTTCAAGCCAATATACCCAAAAACTGAAGTTTTTACAATTTTAGAACAACCAAAATCTATAATCAAAACCCATAACCCTTAAATAATTCACGTTATCATTTTTAAAAATTCTATAGCTCACACTGCTCTCTAAAATGAGTACTATACTCATGGTGTGACGGGTATTAAGAAAGATGATTAAATTAAAGGCTTAGCAAAGAAAAATGGTTATCAGGTTCAATAAAAGTAGCTAGGGTTAAAAATATACAATGGTTGGCTTGAACGGCTCAATCAGTACAAAGATAGCCTAAAATAATTTTCTAAAGTTGTTGGAGTTGGTGCTTACGTGCCATTCTAATATTGTATGGATATCAATTATTAATATTTATACAATATACATTTCAATTATAATTGTTAATATTATAATAAAAGGTATTATGCTTGTTATACTATAGACATTGTATAATCTAAAGAAGTTTAGATCTGGCCTAAATGAGTTTAGATCAGGCCTAAAAGTTAGCAATGCTGAGAGTTATAAATGCTAAGAATTAACATTGCTAAGAGTTAGCAGATTATAATAATAAATAAAATCAAAGAAGTAAGAGAATTGTCTGTAACGAGACAAAGAACTGAGGGCATACTAGTAATGACATAGTTGTAAAGAGTTACAATAGGTGCTAGAAAATGTCATTATGCAAATATGTTCTCAAATACTATGTTCCTGATCTATTTTCATCAGTGCGGGTCTATCGGTGAATTCCTTTTATATAGATCAGTGTATGCTATATCTATATGGTACAGATAGTTGTTCTTAGTTGACCATGAGTTTACCGGAAGCTTATATAAGCATATAAGTATTTAGTAAGGACTGAGTATTGAACAGACTCACAAGTACCCCAATAGACATCTTATGAAGCCGTCAATGATAAGTCCTCTTGAGTTGAGTAGTATTCGTGATCCTTTGACCTGAGCGTCATGGTAGGCTTTGTGAGTGATCCACTATGCTTTGGTTCCACGTATGTTAGAGACCTTTCATGATTTGACTGCTACTTGTTGTTGGGTATGGTCCGAAGCTCATGAAGTCTAGTGTGTATGGATATGGGATCCATCAACTCACATCGGTGAGTTGTATATCATGATGCTCCAAGATTGTATTTTAAAAAATCTTATGGCCACAAGTATAAACCCGAGAAAAGAGTTTTTCGTAAGATTGAATAATATCGCAAAGGTGTTTGTGTATATTATTTATTGAAATACGAATCTGGAGATAAATTCACAGATGAGCATGTGGAGATTTGACAGTAGTGATCTATATCTCTGTTCATCCAAGATATATGTGACGGAAGAATTATACGAATATGTTACAACCTCAGGTTGTATGGTATAATACACTGATTTGTAATATCCATACGTATGTGTAGGGCATCGAGCACTGACTCATGGAAGAGTTCTATTTGAGAAATTGGGCGTAGACCTAGGGAGTCCCGCAATATGAAGTATACTCGTTGTGCATTAGGGCAGCGTACTGGGTTGAATAGTTCAATCAAGTAAATTTTAGCAAACTGGAATATTTGTTTCAGTTTCCCTCAAGATGTACACGTGTCAACACTTAAGAGTTAAGTACATTAATTGGTTAACAAGAGTTCTTGACCAATGGGATGATGACACGGGGCACAACTTTGGACCCTTGGATGTTTGACTTAAAAATGACCAAAATAACCTTGCTTTTGAGATAAGCAAAGTCATTAATTAATTGTAAAATTGTTTTTCTAATTAATTAATTGATTTTCTAGTTAAACTATTATTATTTAATTAAAGGGAACAAATAAATAAAAGAAAAACATGTTGGTATAGAAAGCATGGCTTGGTGGGACATAGCTTGGCTTACCAAATGGAGGGAATTTATTGTAAAATGAATTGAAGCAAAATTGCTTCAATTTTAAAGCTTAGCTAGCCACATCAACTCCATAAAGCAAAAGTGTTTTTCCTTGGTCAACAAATGCTTGAATAATAAATATGCACATGTGTTTTTGTTTTTCAATTTCTTAATTTGATTAAATAATTTTAAAAAAAATATAGGGGCAATATGTTTGACTATTGTATTTAATAAACAAAATAAAACAAATATTGTTTCAATTTTGTTTAAGAAAATCGGCCATCCCTATTTGTTAAAAAGTCTATAAATGCTATAATATTAAATTCAAGCACATGTCTTTTATTTGATTATAGTAATTGAAAAAACATGGCAATGGCTTGGAAATGCTTCACCATACTTAGTGAAGGGCATATGTTGGCTACATAATTAGAGTGCATTTGTAACTTATAAAAATGAACAATTATGTATTCATTTTGTGGCTATTGGGTTTAGCAATGAAAGAGGGAAAATGAGCAATTTTCAAGTGTTAAAAAAAAGATCTCCTATTAATCATCTTCATCCTCTAACAAGCTAGGCCATGGGGAGAGAATGAGTGAGTGAAAGAGAGAGATTTTCCAAGAGTTGTAAATAGTTCTTCATCTACTCCATTCTCTTCCATAGTGGTTGGCCAATTAAGGCTTATAAAAGATTTGATTTTTGTTGATTCAAAGAGTTAAATAAAACAAAAACAAATCTTTGCTTTGAAACAAATGAGATTGGTTAAAGTGTTTAACCATTATTCTTAAGTTTAAAGAGTTTAAGCATTAGTTAAGAGTTAACCAAGGTGATTAAAAGTTAATAACCATGGTGTTTAAGAGTTAAATATAATTGATAGGTGATTCTCAATCCCTTAATTTCATTAGCATAATGAAACTTAAATTTTAATGTGTTTATTGCACTAGAAAATAGAGATTTCCATTTCCACTGCGCTTAATTTGTGTATGAGATGTGTAAATTTTAATGTAATGAACACGCACCATATGCATGCACCCTAGAAAATTAGCACACTTTCAATTAGTATAAGAGCATGATTGTTGTGTTGATTAGGTGATTTGGAGTTTTGATTATGTTGTTGGTGAAGTTTCGATGTTGAAATAGTGCATTTCAAGTGTTGAAATGGGTATACTAAGGCAAAAAAGATTAGGACGTCGCAGTCCAAAGAGCTTAGCGTCGCAGCACTAGGGATTTTGTCCCCAACGCTGTGCAGCACCAAATAGTAGGGGCCGTGATGCTGGGGGAACTGTCTTCGGTGCGGTAACATTAAAGGGGTGGGCATCGCGGCACTGGGGGTAGTGTCCTTCAGTGCTGCAGCACTAGGAATCCAACACTGCGGTGTTGACATTGATTACTCTGGAGATTTTCTTTAAATTTTTTAAATTTAATTCATGCATGTGGGGTTCTTGAGATGCAATAATAAGAATTATTAGTTTGTATTATGAATCGAGATAATTTATTTGTGCTGGTAACCATAAGAGGAGCCCTACTAGTAAGGGTTAATTGTGCTTGCATAAAATAAATATTTGATTAAGAATCACGTCCTCATGAGATAGGGATTTGAATTTTAATTTTTTTTCAAAAATCTCTCTTAATCAGATTGAATTGTATTAACATTATGAGATAGTGTTTTACATTGGTCCATCTTGTCAATATAGTATTAGACAGATCATGTAGGTTTTTTCCCAATATCGCTACAATGTGAAGAATTTGGTCGGTGGGATTTGGACTATGCCTATTAAATATGAGATAAGGTAAATATATGCAAAAGCATTGCCCTAAATCACTATAGTGTATGGTTAGCATTGGTAACATATATTTGATAATTAATAAGTTAATTTAGAATACATTTTCCCTAGATCGCTATAGTGTGTGGATAAGGTATATCTAAAACCAGGAGTAAGAGTTGCATGAGATGCAATTGATAAGAGTTGTCTACATTTTGGGTTTACAAAGGCTAAGATTACTACAATGTGCGGCTGGAGTAAAATGCCAATGAGGTTCCCTTCCTGCTGAATAGTTTGAAAGAGTTTAAACTGTCGTTATCCTATTTGAGAGATTATAGGGATTATATAAAGTCATGGGAGGGTTTCTTTAGATTAAAAATGTATAACTGTTATACCCATTATCTAAAGTGTTATTATTAATGATTAGAAATGTTCCACTTCACATCTCTTATTTTTTTCTTAGAGATAGGATATTCGTCTTATAAAGATAAGATACTTGCCTTATAGAGATAAAACAAGTACTAGCTATCCGTTAGTATACTTGAACAATACACATTAACTATAGGGTACTGATAAACTTTTAGGACTTGCTTATGAATCTAAGAGTAATTCTAGATTCAGATAAACTTGGATATACAATTGGTCAATAAATAATTGATAGGTGTTTCTGATAATATCTCTTTGAAAGAGGAGGAAAATTACCAGAAATGGATAAAGAATGATTTGAGAGTCAAATCATATATCTAGGCCTCGATGTCTAATGATCATCAGCGGGGATATATGGATATAAGATGTACAAGTAGTGCTCATTCTGAAAATTTATCCAAACCACAGATAGAGAATTGTCACAATGAAATGAGTTTCCACTGTGATAAGATTTGAATAGTAAGTGTTACTGTTTAAGGTACCTCGACTTATAATAGATAGAACCCTTGATATCTATTTACTAAACATTGACATTTCACTGGCATATGATGCTAAACATGTAGGGGTATGAGATACCATCTATCCTTATCATATCTGCAAGATGTTACATGATTTGAGAAATGCTACGAAGCTAGAAATGAATAAGTATAGCTTCGTGTAGGAATTAGAGATTTCCTACACATGGCAGCTGTTAGGACCTTTTAGGTCACTTCTCCATTCCTGCAATAAAATTATGTTGTATAATTAATATTTTGCATCATGCATTGAAAAGGAAAATTATATCACTCCCTGTAGTAAACAGAGAGGGTTATCATAAACACATCAGGAATAGTTCACCATATTTATATGATAATGATAATATTTTGCTAACTAAGTATCAATAAATGAATGGTCATTATATCTTTAATACAATAAGAAATGTATTGAATGTCTAGGTGAATGGAATAAATAGTAGTTTGAGAACTTTGAATAACGAGGATAGTGACACATAAGATTAAGTTACGTAGTCGTGAGATGACTATCTCATCTGGTTAAGGATGGACAAATACTTGATCTGATTATGGAACCTTTGCTATTTTATGAATTCAAAATTCAAGGGATAATAACCAAATCTTAGTATATATGTTAGACACCAGGTCACTGATTTATTGGAACTAGTACATAGTTATGTATTCAGTCCAATGAATCATATTGCAATGGGTGAATTTCAATTCTTTATTATCCTGATAGTGATTGTCACTATACGGACACATGCTTCTTGGAAATATGAGTTAGAAACTTTTGAAGTGTTCAAAGGTTTCGACTAAGAAGTAGAGAAACAAACCTTTGTGTATATCGAATGTCTTCAATTGAATCGAGCAGGATTATACATAAGTAGTATATTTAAATTATTTCAAGGAGAATACAATTCTAGCTCAATATAGTCCTCCAGATACTTCTCAATACAAAGGTGTCTTGAAGTGGAAGAATCAAACTTTATTAGATACAATCTGATTAATGTTGAGCTTCACTAATCTTCTAAAATATCTTTGGGGTTATGCTCCAGAAACTATCATTCACTTATTGGATAGGATTCCATTGAAACCCGTTCCTTTTATTCTGTATGAGATATAGACTAAAAGGAACAGAATCTTAAGTATATTAAGGCTTGGGGATGTTTTATTTACATAAAGAGTTATGCAATAGGATAAACTTATGCCAAAGGTACAAGTATCATTTTATTAGGTATCCCATACATTTGATAGGATACTAGTTCTATAATCTAGATGAATGAAACATATTATTTTCTCGTAATTTCACTTTCTTAAAGAAAGAGTTTCTTATGAATCGTGGGAATTATAGAATGATTGGACTTAATGAAGTCAGTCAGAATATATATGAACCAACGGTGGAATTTTAAGTTCAAATGAGTGAAATACCTTTACACACTCTCCTCATAGGTCAGAAAGAATATCAAAGCCACTAATGGGTATGTGATACCTGAAGGTGCCCTTAATGTTTTCTTAGTTGAAGAAAAGGATCCTATAACTTATAAAGAGACGGTGTTGGACATTGATTTGGGAAGTTGGCATAATGTCATGAAATTCAAAATTGACTCTACGTATGACAATTAAGTCTGGCACTTGGTTGTGCTTCCATGGGAATTATTCCTATATGTTGTAAAGGAGTTTATACAGTGAAAGTGTGGACCCGAAGGTAGAGACTTTTAAAGCCCCACTAATGGTTAAAGGTTATACTCAGAGATCAAGGATTGAAACTGAGAAGACCTTTTCACCAGTTACCATGCTAAAGTCAACTCGAATTTCACTAGTTTTCTCAAAGCTAAAATCTTCATTTGATGAGGTAATCAGAGGGTTTGATTTCATTAAAAATAAAAAGAAAGTATATGTGTTCAGAAAGAAAAATGGGAGCAAAATTATCTTTCTAATTCTCAAAGTGGTAAACACACTCAATGTCGGAAACGACTTTAGGATGTTGCAAGTCAATCAGGTAAGAGTTATTTGAGTGAGAACTTCTCCATAAAAGATTTAGAAGAGTCTTCTTGTACACCAAGTATAAAACTTTATAGATATGAGCTAAAAAGCTGATAGTACCCTCCTAATCTTTATACATAGATCAAATCTTAGAAAGGTACACTTATTAAATTGTGAGACAGTTAATGTACCTTTCATACATGACATTCATATTTTAAGAAAAAGTTTTATCAAAAGAAGTTCAAAAAGCTAGAATGTCTAACTTACCTAATACATCAGCTAAAAATAGCTTGATATATACGATGCTATGTATGAAGCCTGGTTTTGGATGGCAATGTAAACTCCTTTGCTAATGGAAATGTAATAGTGTCCATGATTCAATCCATAGATGACGTAGCGAATCCACTCAAACCTTAACTCCTTGGGTGTTTGAGAAATATGTGAAGTGTATTAGTATGAGATACTAGTATGAATGACACTAAAACAAGTGGGAGTTTGTTGGAGTTGGTGCTTACTTGCCATTCTAATATTGTGTGAATATTAATTATTAACATTTATACAATATACATTTCAATTATAATTGCTAATATTATAATAAAAGGTATTATGCTTGTTATACTATAGACATTGTATAATTTAAAAAAGTCCAGATCTGGCCTAAATGAGTTTAGACCAGGCCTAAAAGTTAGCAATGTTGAGAGATATAAATACTAAAAATCAACACTGCTAAGAGTTGGCAGATTATAATTGTTAGGGTTGTGCCTACGTGTCATCCTAGTTTTGTATAAATATTTGATATCTATACAAAGTATATTTTGTTATATCGCTAATTATTTCTTAATAATATGGTTTAATGTTTATTACGCTAAAGACTTTGTATTATCCGAAAGAGTTCGGAAACAATCTAAAGGAGTTTAGACCGATGCTAAAAGTTAAAAAATATTCCAAGAGTTGGAACATTATCTATAATTGGACAAAAACCTTAGAATATACTTATAATGATATAGTTGCAAGAGTTGCAATAGGTTGCTAGGATGTGTCATTATGTAAGCATGTTCTCAAATATATTGTTCCTGATTTATTTCTACTGACGCAGGTTTGTTGGTAGATCTCATTAATTCACATAAATCAGTGTATGTCTATATTTCTTGGGTACAGTTGATCGTTCCTACCTGACTAGAATCTTGAAGATTGTATAGGCATACGGGTATTCAATTAGGACTGAGTATTGAATAGACTCATGAAGACTGTTAATGGAAAGTCCTCTCGAGTTGAGTAGTATACGTGGTCCTCTAACTTGAGCACCACGGTGGGCTTGTGAGTGATCCACCATGCTTTGGTTCCACGCATATTAGAGACTTTTTATGGTTTGACTACTAGGTATCGCTAGGTATGGTCCGATGCTCATGGATTTCGGTGTATGCAGATATGGGATCCATCAGCTCTCATAGGGAGTAATATATCTAGATACTCCAAGATAATATCTTAAGAAAGCTAACTCGAAACGGTATTTCCACAAGGTTAAACAATATTATTCAATGAGATATCATTCTGGAGATAGGTTTATGGATGAGCACATGAGAATTTGACAGTGTTAATCTATATCTCCGCACATCCAAGATATATGATGGAAGGACTATACGTATGCTTTGTTACCTCAACTTATATGGTTTAGCGTGCTGATTTGTAATATTCGTGATATGTGCATGGGACATTACTTACAAACTTATGGAATAGTTTCATTTGACAAATTAAGCGTAGACCTAGAAAGTCTTGCGATATAGAGTGTATTCGTTATGCACTGAGGTAGAGTAATGGATTAAATTGTTTAGTCAAATAATATCTAGCACTATCACGAGAATGCGTGCGTGTCTGTATTTAAGTGTTAAATACAATAATTAGTCAATAATTTTTATTCATTAATTGTAAAATGACACATGGCGCATTGTGGACCCTCGTTGAGTTTACCTAAGTGTGGAATTTAGTGGGACTCACTAAGGGGTGTACTTGGTAACTATTTATGAGAGGCGAAATAGTCATTACACACTTTGATTATTTAATTGGTAAATAATCATTATATCTCTAATGAATTATATTATTTTATAATATTATATTATTAATAATATAATATATATAATGTATGATAGTTGTCATGCATTATATATATAAAATATTATTATTTTTATTATTTAATATTATTTTTGCCAATAATTGCTATTTTTATTAATATTAGTTTTTAATGCAAATGAGATATATCTGTATGGAAATGAAATGGAAATGTTGAAAAAGCAATTTTGAGAAACAAAAAGGAAAAATAAGTGTTATCTTTTCCTTTGTATTTTCCGTTTTCTTTGCTTATTATATTGAGAAGCAATTGTTGCTTCCTTTGAAAAACTCTACCATAGGAGATAAAGAGCAAAAGATAAGAATCGGCCATTTGGGGTTAAGGGTTAATTTCGTGTTGGATAAAGGAGCTGCTGTTCTAGCTTGTTAATTCCACCAAGTTCGTAACCATAACTGATAACGAGTGAGACTCCAGACGGACTCCGAAGTAATACATGTAAAACGTTACATATACTATTAATTTCTCAATTTTACTGTTGATATATTAATTTGATTAATATGTGTTTATTGTATCTTTTAAATATTCTGTTGCATTAAATATGCATTAGATATATATTTTGCAATAAACATAGTTGCACATGCATACACCCCTATATATTTGATCCCTAACAAAATTGGTATCAGAGCCGGTTCTGTGATATTTGGGTATTGTTTGAGTGAATAGAATAAAAAGGCCTAGTGTAAATGGCACGTTTCAAGTGTTGAAATGGATATGCCAAGGGGGATGCACTGAGAGCCATTGTGTCAGGGCTGGCGCCGCGGCGGTGGGAGTTTTTTCTTCTAGCACTGCGACTTTGGCCATCCCTTGCTGGGGTATTGAAGGTTCTGGAAGTACTGCCGCGGTGTTAGGGGTTTGACCTCCCAGCGCTGTAGCGCTGATTAATGGGCGCCACGGCGTTGGGGGTTTGACCTTCCAGTGCTACAGCGCTAATGGATGGGCACCACGGCGCTGGGGGTTCGACCTCCCAGCGCTGCAATGCTGGTAGTCTGTGCCGCTGTGCTGGTACTATTCACTTGAACTGTGGTAAATGAACAATAATTTTTTGCTATTCATGTGCTACAGTATTTTTTTGAACAGTGTGGCAAAATTATTTTTGCATGTGTAAGGTTTATGAGATGCAGCGACAATAGTTATCGGTCTGCATTATAAACTATGATCAATTTTTCTATATTAAGAGTCACAATGGAAACCCTACTGGTATGGGTTAGTTGTGTCGATATAGAAAAATTAAATTAATTGAGAATTTTCTCCTCATGAGATAGGGATCTACAAACTAGAAAAATCTCTCTTAGTCAGATTAAAGTATATTATATTATAAGATAATGTTATATTTTAATCCGTCTTGTCAATACGGTGTTAGACGAGCCACGTCGGTCTTTTTCCAATATCGCTACAGTGTAAGGGACTTGGTCGGTTGGGCTTGAACTATACCGGTTAAATATAAGATGAGGCAAATATATGCATACGTATTGCCCAATATTGCTACAGCGTAAAGGTAGTATTAGTAACATATATTTGATAATTAACAAGTTTATCTGGAATACACTTACCCAATATTGGTACAATGTGAGGATAAGGTGTATTCAGAATCAAGAAGTAAGGGTTGTATGAGATGCAATTGATAAATGTTGTCACCTGTTGGATTTACAAAGGCCAATATTGCTACAGCGTGAGGTTGGAGTAAATTCCAATAGGGCCTACTTCCTGCTATATAGTTTAAAAGAGTTTAAACTATCATTTTCTTGTTTGAGAGATTATCGGGATTAAGTAAAGTAGTGGAAATGTGTTTTAAATTGAAAAATGTATAATTGTTATACCTATGATTTAAAACGTATTTTAGCGGTTTAACAAATTCCGCTGATATCTTCTATTTGTTTAGTTTGTGCAATATTTGATCTGATGGCCTCCATAAATCCCTTGGTGGGCATACTAGATGTATGCCAGCTTAAAGGCGTCAAGAATTATTCAGACTGGCTTATGAATCTCAGAATTGTTCTGAATTTTGAGAAGTTCAGATATGTTATAGATCAGAAAATACCCATAGGTGTTTCTGATGATGCCTCCTCTGAGGAAATGGAGACATATTAGAATGGTTAGATGAAGATTTAAAAGTTAAATCGTACATCCTTGCCTCAATGTCTATAGAGTAACAGCGGGAGCATGTCCGTATGGACAGTGCTAGTAGCATAATGCTGCATTTGAATGAGCTATTTGGCAATCTTCCTCAAGTCGAGATGTATAGAGTCGCCAAGGCTATCTTTCAGGCTAGACTGAGCGAGGGTAGTCCAGTTAGTCCTCATATACTCAAGATGATTTGATACATCGAGAAATTAGAAGCTATGGACATTTCTCTAAATAATAACTTGAAAAATAGTTTGATTCTCTAATCACTACCAGGGTTATTTTCATAGTTTGTTATGAACTTCAATATGCAAGGATTGACCCCAACATATGCTGAGCTTCATAATTTGTTGAAGATAGTAGAGGAGGACATGCGTAAAGGGGGCTCGACCTTTTTGGTCCAGGGTGCCTCATCTTCTACCCCAAGGGCTTTTGGGAAGTCCAAAGGGAAGAAGAAGAAACAAAAGAAGCCACCTAGAATGGGTCCTTAGAGGTAGTAGATATCTAAGCCTCAGGAGAAGAAAGCAAAAGAAAAGTGTTTCTTATGCAGCGAGGATGGGTACTGGAAGCACAATTGCCCGAGGTATCTTGCCACTGTAAAGAAGACTCTCTCAGGTATGTGCTTGACTATTATTAATATTTCTTTAGCATTTGATGCTTGTACTGGCTGGGTATTAGATACCGCATGCTCTTCTCACATCTGTAATGTGTTGAAGAAATTGAGGGAAGTTAGGATGCTACAGCCTGGAGAAACGATGCTTAGAGCAGAAAATGGAGAGTTTTTACAGGTCCAAGCTGTTGAACATTTTGATTTGCTTCTCTCATGTAAGAGAATAATTATTTTTGTATTTGTTAGTATGTACCCAATATCATCAAGCAGATTGTATCTCTTCCTGTACTTGACAGTGAAGGATATCGTGTAAATATACGGAATCGTTCTTTGTATTTATATTATATGCATGATGTTTTGTTAGTTGAGTGTCAGTTAGTTATGTGGTATTATGTATTGATACAGTGAGAAATGTCATGAATGTACAAACTAGTTCTAGTAATAAATATGTAAGATCGAAAACTTTAAATAAAATCAAAATGTGGCATATGAGATTAGGTCATATAGGCGTGAGACGCCTAACCCGTCGTGTTAAGGATGGTCAGATACCTGATTTAACCATAGAAACTTATCCAGTTTGTGAATCTTGTATTCAAGGGATGATGATCAAATCTTTATTTACCGGTGTTGGATACTGTTTATGCTTAAAATATAACGCGGCTATCGTAGTATAGATTGAGGTGTCGATCCTACGAGGAAGCTCTTGGCAAAATAGGTTGATGAAGTAAAATATTAAAGCAGTAGCAAAGGATAAAATTAATTGATTTAAGTGGATGAGATAGGATTGTCTATGATTTGAAGGAAATGTCTTATGATAATTCAAACAAGGCTTCGAGAATCACAATTATGCTTTATAAATCTACTCTACACTTTGATTCAATGCTTATAACTCAATTGAAAGTTTCACATCCCAAACAATCAATCAGAAGATAGGAAAATATAGCACATTTGATAACACATGTATTTGACATAATTAAACTCTTTACAAGCATTAACATACATCATGTTCATTTATACAAGTTATCTAAGATCGACAATATATCACTTTGACAATATTGCAGTAAAAGATCAACTTAAATATTAAACATCTATTGCCCTTATATGTTATCCAAGATCGACAATATATCAATTTGACAATACTGCAGTAAAAGATTAACATATAAAATAATGTCACCAGTAACAATTATAGTTCACCAAGAATCACATAAGAAAAGCATGACTGAACTTATATGAGATATGAGAATTATAATCTCTGGATTATAGAAAATAGAATAGATAAGAGTTTAATCAAAACCAAACTTACAACATTTGTAGCTCTTGATACCGAATCAAAGCATAGAAGTAGATTTATTACACATAAAAGTTCATCTCTTAGCCTTGCCAAGAACTCTAGCCTAAATTACAATACATGTTAATGAGAAAAAAATAAGAGAGAATTATCTATTTTTAAAAACGTCATAAGTGTCTCCTTATATAGGCAATGAATGGACATATGTCATGGATGACATCAATCTTCAATAATTTTAAACCAATAACTCGTTTATCCACTTGCAGCACATTTTTAATAATGTAAATAACTGATTTAACTTCTATAGCTGACATAAAAGTTGTAGAATTTTGACTCTTCTTTCCATAGGCACTAATTTCATGTAAATTGGATGAGTATCCAATGAGATATGAGCAAAATTCCAAAGATACATCAGAATTCGGCCAACAACCATTTTACCCACTTACAATGCGATTTGGTCCATGATAACGGCTGATTTGGACTTTACTATCAACATACAAGTTGTTGATAGTTAAGTCATCAATTCACATCTTCAAGAATTATACCAATTGAGTATGTATTTTGTGATATATGGTCTAAATACGTGAGTTAGGTCAAGCTGGCCAGGAGTTGTAGTCCGATTCTGTTGTATCTCAATTTTTGGCCTATAACATGTTGGATTTGGCTTTTCCACTATTCTTCAAATTTGTGTAAGATTGAGTCATGTTACACCAGGTTCAAGAATTTCTTCATTTTGATTTCTACATTGAGAGTTATATCCATTTTACCTAAACCTGTCCAAATAACATTCATTAATCACAATTTAAGGAGAACACTTTATTTCAAGCTAAAAATACAAAAAATATTAAAATTAGTGACATTAAATGGTGATTGAATCTCTTAACAACATGCATTTTCATGTGTTCATCACAGCCCCCAACCAGCTTATTGCTAGTCTCTAGCAATTCAAGTGTAAATAGAATATGCAAAACTACCTAAGCATTTCAATCAAAACGTCAGTTCGAGATCACTGTTGCTATCATGGTTTTTTCAATTACAACTTCCATAATTTGTGTGTGTATGAACTGAGCCATAACCATCTAACCACAAACCACAATAGATATAGTCTTGAAAATTTCTCCAAGTAAAAGCCTCAACTCCATATCCTCACAGGTGTATGACTGTTTAAAAGGTTGGGACTTCTCTTATGGAGTTGGAAAACAGCTAAGCATTAAAGAAAAAGTCAATTTTAAGAACAGACATATAAACTAACATTGATCCAAAGATAGGAAAATTATTTGTTTAAAAATCAATTATTCATATCATATGCCAGCTTTAGAACTTTAATTGGCTTGTGAGAATAATACAATTATAACTTGGTGAGAAAACTATTTTACAAAATATTTGTCTTCTAAAATTGAATGAAGACTTTATTAAACTGAATTGCTTCTTTTTTTTTTGGTATTTTTGCTCTTTTTATTTTATTTAATATTTTGCTTTTTATTTTTTTTTTTAAGAATACAAGGAAGCATTACAAAGGTTTCTCACCAAATTATATTATACACAAATGCAACCAACTTATTCCTTAATTCAAATAATATCATTCTAAACAAAAATAACCAATTCAAAGGATCAATGAAGGTTCATAAGCTGTTTTCTCAATCTTTTCACTTACTCACAAAATATATGTGAGATTTAGAAAAATATATACTTAAACATGGGAATTCTCTTGGCTATATAATTGAATTATCCATCTTACCACAAGGCTTAGCATTGTGCTCAAAAATATTTTGGAAGTCATTCTTTAGTAACCTAAATAGAAACAGTGACTCAACTTAAATAATTCTGAAATTATACTTAGGCAGAAAAACAAATTCCTTTATACAAGAATTACCAAGACTACAAGCAGTAAACGACAATGCATGAAATATAAAACAAAACTACAAAAAGTTAGTTAAAATGCATTTCAAAAGTTAGTACTAAAACTCCTTACTCTGCTATTCTAATTTGACCTAGAATGCTTCTCAAGAGTTCAAGAATGAACTCTTTACTCTGCCATTTTAATCAAATGTCGGACCACAATTGTTTTTTTATTTTTTTTATTTTTTTATTTTTTGCAAAATGCAACGTATGTCTACTATCCTCCCCCCAAACCAGATGAAACATTGTCCTCAATGTTTAAATAGAAAGAGATAAAGTATAGGAGACATTATCTGAAACGCCAGTTATTTGAAAGAAACAAACCTGAGAGACACTTAAGCAAATATAAACTAAAATGATGATACTGATAAATAAATAAATAAAAAGAAAAATTTACAAACGAAGTGTCAGATCCAATTTTCGCTTGTTAAGGCCCACTGACCAATCGATCCGAGTTATTGCTGGGTCAGGTTCGTAGGTAACTGCCTGTAATTTGTTAATCAATTCATCCACCTCAGTAGCAAAAACCAGGATCTGTCGCGTCAAATGTGAAATAAAATTCTGTTCCACAGCTTGATCAAGAAAATAAAGTAAGCAATTAAAAATAGTTATTAACATTCAACAAACCTATGAGTTTTCGGTGGATATTCAGTTGGGCCTAAGAGATAATTTGAAAAATTTCTTCTAAGGTACCAAAACTACCTGGTAAAGCAATAAAAGCGTCTGCATTGCAAAGCATTCTAGCTATACGTTCATGCATGGATGAGACTTGTAATTCTTCTCTTATTGTTTTCCCGGTCAGGTTTCCCATGGCTAAAGTTGTAGGAATAATACCTAAAATTTGACTTCCTCCTAAATGTGCAGCTGTTGACACATACCCCATTAGCCCAAGGCTACCTCCTCCATAAATCAAATGAATTTTTCTTACAACTAATGCTTTTCCTAGATTGTTTGCTACTTCTACGAACACTTTACTCTCCCCAGGACTAGATCCACAAAATACACATATATTTTGAAATTGTCGAACTTGGGTTTCCTCCATATCTACACTCACCTTTATCTTAATATATGAAAATGAAGAAAATGAGGTACTGTATTTATAGAGTACCAAATGATAACAATGATTATGGTAACCCGACAGTTTGTCAAAAGTGAGTTAAAAATAAAACACAAAAATTTAAACATAATGACCCACATGCATTATTGAACAAAAAGATTTGAATTTAAGACATCTACATGAGTAGCCCTACTATTCATAAAATAAAGTTTGAAATTAAAACACATATATTTACAAGTAGTTGTGATTGTGGCTCACATATTCCTCTGGTTTTACGTCCAGTAATGGCTTAAACGCCCTCTATGGGTCGGGGATAGGCTTCCCATCCAATTTTCTTATAAATTGGCAAACATGGTCTTTTAGAGTCAGATTCCCAAGACTATACCGTTGATGTTCATTTTTGAATTTGTTCCACAAATCGAGAAGTTCACGTTGCACGAGCCCACAGGGATGCGTCTCAAGAGTCAATAGGATATCATCCAAAGACTCCTTACTCTGTCTATCCTTAATGAACTGAATTTTGTCTTCTCAATTTCTAGATACGAATCCTAAAGAACGACAACTCCGATTACAATTCCATCAAGCACATTTATGACAGACTTGTAACCTTTTTGCTCGTTGCCTTTTGGCATAAGAGCTTCTTCCAAGACCAGGCATATGAGAAACAAAATCATTTTCAAACTCACCAGACAACCGAACCTTGGCTTTAATTAACCAACGAAGGTCCACAGGGATATTATCCAACATCAATAACCTTAGTCTTTCATACCGTGCTTTGTAAATCTTAAGTAGAGCATTTTGAGGCAATGAAGGAAAACGTTTTTTAAGGTTGGCAAAAATGTGATCCATTTTGAAATAAAGAAAAGAAATGAATGCACAATTTGAGGGACAGCTTTTAGAGAACTAAAAAACCGACTTTAATAGTCACGGAGTACCGTATCCGCCACTTGCCGGAAAATAAAATCACACTGAAGAAAAAATAAAAAGAAGAAAATAAAATAAAATAAAATGTGCAAGAAAATAAAAGCAAAAATAAAAAGTCAAAAGATAAAATATAGACAAAATATAAAATATGGTATAGATAGATTGAACCTAATCAATCATGATAGACAGGATTCACAAGAGGGATCTCGCCTAGGTACATAGAGTCGTCTACCTTTTTCACGTAACTTTTTAGCCGTTGTCCATTCACTTTGAAAGTCCGTCCATCAGTGGGGTCTTCTATTTCAACAGCACCATTAGGAAAAATATGTCTTACCATAAATGGACCAGTCCATCAAGATCTCAACTTTTCAAGGTGTAAATGCAATCGAGAATCATAAAGATAGACCCGTTGATTTGGCTCAAAGTGTTTCCTTGAGATCTGTTTATCATGAGCTACTTTCATTTTAGCTTTGTAAATTCTGGAGTTGTCATATGCGTCATTTCGTAGCTCTTCTATTTCTGACAATTGTAACTTTCTCTGAAGACCTGCAGTACTCAAAGTTGTAAAAGAACAGTTAGAGAAATGTGTTCCTTGGTCACTAATGATGACACGTGGTGTCTCGAGTTTTGATGACTTTGGTTTCTCCCTCTCTCGTGGCAACTTTTCAATGCCTGGTTTCCAAAATCGAATCCCTTTATCCTATGAGTCAAAAATACTAAACACATCAGTTGTTTCATCAGGATAATAGAATTCTTCAAAATCAAAATTGAGAAGGTTTTTCAAAGAATCATAGCCATGGTTTTTATAAGCTTCCTCTGTTACAAGTGTGTCTATCATATATGAATGATAACACTCATCTTCTTCTCGTGGTTGTTTGCCAATATTAAAAATGTTCACCTCAAGAGTCATATTTCCAAAAGATAATTTTATTAGACCATTTCTGCAATTAATAAGAGCGTTAGCAGTGGCTAGAAAAGGTCTCCCCAAAATAAGAGGGATTTTTGACTCCATTTTAACAACAGAATGAGTATCTAAAACAAGAAAATCAACAGGGTAGTAAAATTTATCAATTTACAACAAAACATCTTCTACTATTCCCCGTGGTTTCTTGATTGATCGGTCAGCTAATTATAGGACTACAAATGTTGGTTTAATCTCACCAAGTCCCAACTGCAAGTAAATAGAATAAGGCATTAAATTTACACTTGCTCCTAAGTTCAATAAAGCTTGACCAAACTCATATGTCCCAATTTGGCAGGAGATTGTGGGACATCCTGGGTCTTTATACTTGGGTGGTGTCTTTTGTTCAATCACTGCACTTACCTGTTCTGTCAAAAATGCAGTTTTCTTTACATGGTATTTTCTTTTGATAGTGCATAAATCCTTGATGACTTTGGCATAAGTTGGAACCTGCTTAATCAAATGTAACAAGGGAATATTAATTTTAACTTGTTTTAAATGTTCTAAAATCTCACCTTGAATTTCTGAATTTTTCCCAACCGATCGAAGAGCTTGAGGAAAAGGCACTGGGATTGAAAACTTACTTTTGGGCATTTTTTTCATTGTGGCCTCTTTGTCAAGGGGGGCGTCTTTACTACTCGTAGATGTGTTAATTTCAGGAGTAGGCTCACTTACAATCTTACCACTTCGAGTAGTAATGGCATTGACTTCTTTGAGATTTTGAACATCAGAAGTAGAAGCTTGTGCCATGAATTATCCCTTTGGATTGGATTGAGGTTGAGATGGAAACTTACCTCGCTCTTGTACAGTTAAGGCACTGGTCAACTTTGTGATTTGACTCTTGATTTCTTTGTTTTCGTCCACCACCTGTGCAAGAATTGTTTCAAATTTTTTATTAGTCTTACTTTGTGCCTCCATAAATGCTTGTAATGTATCCTCTAAAGAACTCCTAGTTGGGCGTGCATTATATTGAGGTGCAACATAAGACTTGGGTGCTTGTTGTTCTTGTTTCCACTGGTTGTTGGCTTGTTGGTCAGATTTTCAACTGAAATTTGGGTGGTTTCTACAGTTAGGATTATATGTTTTAGAGTAGGGTGAATAAGGCTTCTTGTACATCCCTAGGGCATTACATTGTTTCTTATATATCCCTCTCATCTCACTATAAGTGGGGCAATCCTGAGCTAAGTGTTCCGCTCCTCCACAGACAAAACAGACATCGTGTGACTCAACTTTAGCAACCGTGTGGGTGACCCTTCTATCTTTGGTTTTCAAGGCCTCTAACTCCCTAGTTAAGACTTCTAATTGGGCTTTGAGGTTATCCTCTTCCCTAAGATGGAAAACTCTATTGGGTCGTGACCTATTTGTGCTTTCAGCAATGTTAGGTCCAGTCCATGTATGGGCTTTTTCGGCTAAGTCATTAAGGAATTCTATGACTTCCTCAGGATCTTTGTGAAGGAACTCCCCATTACACATCATCTCAATCAATTGGCGCTCTCTAATTGTGAGTCCCTCATAGAAATAACTAACCAAGCGCCAATTTTCATACCCATGGTGAGGGCACAGATTTAGCAACTCTTTAAACCTTTCCCATGTTGATATAAGGTTTCACTGTCTTTTTGAGAGAAGGAAGAAATTTGTCTTTTCAGGCCATTAGTTTTGTGTTGTGGGAAGTATTTATTGAAAAATGCTTGGGTCATTTCTGCCCAAGTTCCTATAGACATCGGCCTTAAAGAGTATAGCCAACTCTTTGCTTTGTCTTTCAAAGAAAAAGGGAAAAATTTAAGTCTAATAGTGTCTATGGCTTCAGGTTGGCTATGGAAGGTGGCAATTACCTCTTCAAATTCCCTAACATGTAAATAAGAATTTTCACTATCTAGACCATGAAAAGTGGGAAGAAGTTGTATCATTCCAGGTTTAAAATCCGAATGTGGTGTGTTAAGTGGAAATATAATGCATGATGGTGTGGCTGTGCGAGTAGGATGCAAGTAATCTTTTAGAGTTCTAACGGGGTTTTCTTCGTGTTGGCTCATTGTGTTAGAATTACAAGATGAACTAGAAGGTGAATTCTCTTCACTTAAAAATTGTGGGGGTGGTTCTAGTTCTAGGTCTCTCACAAATCTTCCTCGTTTGTCTCTAAGTCGATGCATACATCCTAACAACAATATTTTTTTTTTTTAAGGAAAGAAATGCTTAAGGAAAATTAAGAAGTGGAATAAACACAACAAGAAATAGAAATGAGTTAGGTGGTAAGACCAACCATGAAATATAAATACAATAACTAAACAAAGGACTGTAAAGTACGAAAAATAAAAGTACAATAAATAAATAATAAAAAGAAAATACAATAAGTAAATAAATAAAAGGTTAGGCGGTAGAACCGGCCATTAAAATAAAAAGAAAATACAACATATTAACTAAAGAAAATAAAGTGCAATAAATACGTAAAAGAAAATGAAAATAAAGTACAATAAAAAAAGTGCAATAAATAAATAAAGTACAATAAAAAATAAAGAAACTAAGTTAGGCGGTAGAACCAGCCACAAAATAAAAATAAAATACAACAAATTAACTAAAGAAATAAAGTATAATAAATAAATAAAAGAAAGTGAATGAAGTTAGGCGGTAAAACCAGCCATTAAAAAAAAGTGCAATAAATAAACTAAAGAAAATAAAGTGTGATAAATAGATAAAAGAAAATAAACTAATTAAGCTGTAAAACCAGCCATTAAGATAATATAAAATATAACAAATTAACTAAAGAAAGCAAAATAAATTAGGTGGTAGAACCAACCATGAATAATTAATAAATTATAACCAAGGAAATAAAACTAAGATTTTACAAAGAAAAGAAAATATACAAAGTCACCACTTTAGTATTTATAATCGCAACCGACTATCGCTTATTGTGCTTCCCCGGCAACGGTGCCAAATTTTGTTTACGCTCAAAATATAACACGGCTATCGTAGTATAGATTGAGGTGTCGATCCCATGAGGAAGCTCTTGGCAAAATAGGTTGATGAAGTAAAATATTAAAGCAGTAGCAAAGGATAAAATTAATTGATTTAAGTGGATGAGATAGGATTGTCTATGATTTGAAGGAAATGTCTTATGATAATTCAAACAAGGCTTCGAGAATCACAATTATGCTTTACAAATCTACTCTACACTTTGATTCAATGCTTATAACTCAATTGAAAGTTTCACATCCCAAACAATCAATCAGAAGATAGGAAAATATAGCACATTTGATAACACATGTATTTGACATAATTAAACTCTTTGCAAGCATTAACATACATCATGTTCATTTATACAAGTTATCTAAGATCGACAATATATCACTTTGACAATATTGCAGTAAAAGATCAACTTAAATATTAAACATCTATTGCCCTTATATGTTATCCAAGATCGACAATATATCAATTTGACAATACTGCAGTAAAAGATTAACATATAAAATAATGTCACCAGTAACAATTATAGTTCACCAAGAATCACATAAGAAAAGCATGACTGAACTTATATGAGACATGAGAATTATAATCTCTGGATTATAGAAAATAGAATAGATAAGAGTTTAATCAAAACCAAACTTACAACATTTGTAGCTCTTGATACCGAATCAAAGCATAGAAGTAGATTTATTACACATAAAAGTTCATCTCTTAGCCTTGCCAAGAACTCTAGCCTAAATTACAATACATGTTAATGAGAAAAAAATAAGAGAGAATTATCTATTTTTAAAAACGTCCTAAGTGTCTCCTTATATAGGCAATGAATGGACATATATCATAGATGACATCAATCTTCAATAATTTTAAGCCAATAACTCGTTTATCCACTTGCAGCACATTTTTTATAATGTAAATAACTGATTTAACTTCTATAGCTGACATAAAAGTTGTATAATTTTGACTCTTCTTTCCATAGTGATGCGATAATTCTATATCATAAATTAAGTGCAAGTATACACTATCGTATGTAAGTAATAAAGAGACTAATTAGTCGGATGTCGAACCCACAGGGATAGTTTCTTCTTTTTAAACCAATTACTAAAATTATATCTTCCTAATAATTATTCAGAAAAATAAAAATCTAAGACTGAATGTAAGAAATATAAAACAAAAACACAATGTAAAGAAAATTAGGTGATAGCAATGTAGAGAAAACCTAGGATTAATATTATCCCTCAATATGTTTCTAATGATTAATCCTCTAATATTTAACTCACTTAGTCTTTATTATTGATCAAGACACTAATGTATTCACAAGCCTCTTCCAAGGTCATGCAAGTATACCTTAATTTACCAAATACCTATATTCCTATGGTACTTGTAATAAATTAAGATTCATTAAGATTAGGTCTTATTGATCATACATGCCAATTAGGTATATTCATATCCTAAATTGAAACTTGCATATGCAACATTGAATGTTACTCTACAATCATGCATCAAATTACCTAGGTCTAAATATTATGATTCCTCTTCCGAGTTTATCAATAATATTACCAACTCATTCACCATATATTGGCCAGATATATTGAAGCATTAAACACAAGTAATTTAAATAATAAAAGACTAAGTTTATTAAATATTCGAAAGATATGGCAATTAAGCACACATATTGAGTTCAAGTATTAACCCTAGAAAACAAGTTTAGCTCATGGCTACAAGAGAACAGCAGTAAAAATAATTATAAATCATGATACAATTATTAGCAAACCGATATAGACGTCGAATTGCTCTTAATTGCGGTGCCTAGGAACTCTTGATGCCGAAGAACGTCTTGTATCTCTCTCTAAAGTTGCTTCAATTAAGCTCCTATTACTCTCCAAGACTCGTGCTCTGTATTCTTGGTGCTCTTGGGTCGTCTTCGATTGATTCTTGAAGGTTGGGAACGAGTGGCTTTATATAGGGATTGATATGAGCTTGAAAATCTCAATTCTCGTCGAACTAGGACTCGCACTACCGCTGGCGCGCTATGCATCTGTCGCTGGGGCGACGCGTGAAAAAGCTATTACCGCTGGAGCGGTGGGATATTGACGCTGGGGCGCTGCATGAAAACGGCTTCACCGCTGGCGCGGTGACTGTCTGGCGCTGGAGCGTTATACGCGACTTAAGCAGGTCATTTTTCTTATTTCGATCACTATTTCAGCGCTGGGGCAAAATTCCTTGTGGCGCTGGGGCGATGGACACATACTTTCTTTAAATTTCGTTCAAGTCCCTATAAATAATAATAATACACATAAATAGCCATCTATTCTCATAAAATCATAAAATATCAATAATAAAAACATGAGAAAATATATGACAAATTTGCCCTTATCACATAGGCACCAATTTCATGCAAATTGGATGAGTATCCAATGAGATATGAGCAAAATTCCAAAGATACATCAGAATTTGGCCAACAACCATTTTACCCACTTGCAATGCCATTTGGTCCATGATAACGGCTGATTTGGACTTTACCATCAACATACGAGTTGTTGATAGTTAAGTCAGTAATTCACATCTTCAAGAATTATACTAATTGAGTATGTATTTTGTGAGATATGGTCTAAATACGTGAGTTAGGTCAAGCTGGGCAAGAGTTGTAGTCCGATTCTGTTGTATCTCAATTTTTGGCCTATAACATGTTGGATTTGGCTTTTCTACTATTCTTCAAATTTGTGTAAGATTGAGTCATGTTGCACCAGGTTCAAGAATTTCTTCATTTTGATTTCTACATTGAGAGTTATGTCCATTTTACCTAAACCTGTCCAAATAACATTCATTAATCACAATTTAAGGAGAACACTTTATTTCAAGCTAAAAATACAGAAAATACTAAAATTAGTGACATTAAATAGTGATTGAATCTCTTAACAACATGTATTTTCATGTGTTCATCAAATACCATGCAACTTGTTTATTGGAACTAATACATAGTGATGTATGTGGTCCAATGAATCACACTGTAATAGGTGGGTTTCGATACTTTATAACCTTTATCGATGATTGGTCACGATATGGTTACGTGTTTCTTTTGAAATACAAGTCAGAAACCTTTGAAAAGTTTAAAGAATTCTGACTTGAAGTAGAGAAACAAACCGGCATGTGCATTAAGTGCCTTCGATCAGATCGAAGTGGTGAGTACATGGGCAGTGATTTTTTGGATTATTTAAAGGAGAATGGGATTCTCGCTCAATATAGTCCTTTAGGTACTCCGTAACACAATGGTATTTTAGAGATGAGGAATTAGACTTTATTGGATATGGTCCGATCGATGATGAGCTTTACTGATCTTTCTTAAAACCTATAGGGTCATGCTCTAGAAATTGCTACTTATATTTTGAACAAGATTCTATCTAAAGCTGTTCCTACTACTTCATATAAGATGATGAAGGGTAGGAAACCGACTCATAAGTATCTTAAGATTTAGGGTTGTCCTGCTTACGTAAGAATTACACAATAGGATAAGCTTGCACCCAGGGGATATAAGTATAGGTTCATCGAGTATCCCAAGAATTCGATAAGATACCAATTTTATGATCCAGAGGAACGAAATGTATTCCTTGCTTAAAATGCCACTCCTTGAGAAACAGTTTCTACAAGATCGTTGGGATTGTAGAAAGATTGTACTTGATAAAGTCAATTAGGAACCTGATGAGCTACAGATGGATACTCAAGCTCAAGTGAGCATTGTACCTTTAACACACCATCCATGTAGATCTGAAAGGATGTCCAAGCCACCTATTAGGTATGGTTAGATGCCTAAATGTGCTCTTGGGGTTTTCTTGTTAAAAGAAAATGATTTTTCGACTTACAGGGAGGCGATGTTAGACATCGACTCTTGACTCAGGTAAATGAAAAGCAGCCATGAAATCTAAAATTGACTTTATGCATCATAATCAAGTCTGGGACTTGGTTCCACTTCCGAAGGAATTATTTCTATTGGTTGTAAATGGATTTATAAACAAAAGTGAGGGCCTGATGGAAAGGTAGAGACCTTTAAGGCCCAACTGGTGGCAAAAGGTTATTCTCAGTGATTTGGGATCGACTATGAAGAGACCTTTGCACCGGTTGCAATGCTAAAGTTAATTAGGATTTTGTTGGCACTTGCTGCATACTATAACTTTAAGATTTGGCAGATGGATGTAAAGATGGTGTTCCTGAATAGATACCTCAAGAAAGAGATATTGATGGAATAACCTGAAGGTTTTACATCCACCCAGACTTCTGGTATGGTGTGCAGCTGAAGAAGTCCATTTATGGACTTAAATAAGCCTCCTGGAGTTGGAATCATCGTTTTGATGAGGTAATCAAAAATTTTGGTTTCATCAAAAACAAGGAAGAAACTTGTGTGTATAAAAGGGTCAGTAGGAGGACGATGGTCTTCTTGGTTCTTTATGTGGATGACATACTGATAATTAGAAATGATATTGGTATGTTGCAATCCACGCAAAGCTATTTGAGTAAGAATTTCTCCATGAAAGACTTGGGAAAGGCTTCTTGAGATATCAGAGAATCTTTTTACAGGTTCTTTAGCGGATAGCTAAAAGACTGTCCATAAATTGACTCAACTTGTTAATTACATAGGCTATTTTAGGTCTAGTTATGGTAAGGTATTGTAATGCCCCTACTGTGCTTCTGAATTTTGTAGGATCTTCAAATATATAATCTATTCTGTTGCTTGGTTTTTATCTATTCACCATAAGGGTATTAACTCCACTTGCTTGGCTCATGTGAGTCTTTTGCAATAGATCTTAAATGTACTTGACTTGTGACAATTTTATTCCATTGATATCTCGATTGATTTCTATCCTAAGGAAATAGTGTAAAGAGCCAAGATCCTTAAGTGAGAATCTATTATTCAATTCTAAATTGACTTGTTGAATTTTAGATGAATCATCACCTGTAATTAATATGACATCTATATAAATAAGACCATAAGTTGTATGTGAGGAATTGTGTTGAATAAAGAGTGTAGAATCTAATTTAGCATTGCTGAACCCCCAACTAAGTAATACTCCCTTTAATTTTTCAAACTAAGCTTTAGGAGCTTGTTTTAGTTAATAAAGAGCTTTAAGCAAACAACATACATAAGAAGGGTAATTTGGATCAATAAATCCTTCTGGTTGGGTCATAAGTATAGTCTCTTAAAGCTATTTATTTAGGAAGGCATTGTTGACATCTATTTGCCTTACTTCCCTTCCTCTTTGAACTGCCAAGCTCATAATAACTCTAACAGTGGGTATTTTGGCTATTGGACTGTAGGTCTCAAAATAGTCCACCTCTGCATCTTGGTGAAATCCCTAAGCAACTAGTTGTGCTTTATATCTCTCTACTATTCCATTGGGTTTGTATTTTACTTTGAAAACCATTTGTTACCTATCAATTTCTAATCAGTAGTAAAATGTACCAATGTCCGAGTATTATTGGCCATTAAAGCTTGATATTCACTTTGCATAGCTTGTTTCCATTTGTCATCTTATAGAGCTGCTTGAGCAGAAGGTGGTACAAGATTTGATGAGATGACAATAGTTTTGATGGTGCTGAGGTATACTTTGGGTTTAAAAATACCAGCTTTAGCTTTGGTAATCATAGGATAAATGGACACTAAAGGTTGATAAGAGTTTAATGGTTTAGATTGGGGTTGTACAGAAGTTGAAATGACATCTTGTGTACTTGTTTTAGGTGAGGAATTTAAAAAATGATCATACTAATAGTTAAAGTGAATACCTGAACTAGAAGGAGAGTTGTAAACTGAAGTAGACACTGCTTTTGAATTGATTCTGTCACCTACAGTTAATGATGCTCGTTTGGATACACTAACCAATTGAGGGAATAGAGTATAGCTTATAGAATGTTTATAGCTAAGAATGAGGAAGCTTGTTTTTGACCAAAATTTGGGTTAAGTGTGAAAGGGAATTCATATTCATTAAACATAACACTTCTAGCAATATAGAGTTTTCCAGACTCACTTAGACATTTTTAACCTTTATAAAAAACACTGTATTAGTTGTTCTAAATTTAATTTGATTCTATTGTAGAGCCTTAAAAAGGGATAACAAGTGCACCTAAATACTTTTACAAATACATAATCAGGTTTTCTAAGGTAGAGTTTCTAAAATGAAGACATGTTGTAAAGAATTGGTATAGGCAATAGATTAATTAGGTAGGCAGCTGTTTGAATAGCTTCCCACCAAAAACAAGAGGGCATTCCAGCTTGAGACAACAATGTCTATGCTGTTTCAATAAGATGCCTATGCTTTCGCTTAATTTTCCCATGTTGGTGATGAGAATGTGGACAGAGATGTCTAAATTAAATTCCTTGTTGTTGTAGAAATTGTTAAAGAGGTTTGAATTCCCTACCCCAATCAGATTGGACACATTTGATTTTATTATTAAATTATTTCTCCTCCATGTCTTTAAATTGAATAAAGATTGAGAAGGTTTCTAATTTAGATGTCAAATGATACACCCATATAGACCTAGTAAAGTCATTTAACATGCTAATGTAATAAATGTGTCCTTGAGTTGATTTGATTGAAGTTGGTCCTCATAGATCAGTATGAAATAATTTTAGAGGTTTGCTAGTTTTGGTGGTTGATTTTTTAAAGTACATTCTATAATATTTACCATACTGACAATATGAGCAAAAATTTAAATTTGAGGACTTAAGCTGACTTTTATTGATATAAGAAAATGTCTTATAATGTTTTAGTATTTGTCTCAATACATTTACATTGGGATGACCAAATTTATTATGCAGTAAAACAAATTGATTTGGAATCTCCTTATTTTCTGGCTCAATAGCTGAGTTTGTTTTTGATGCAAAATGATTAACCTCTGTTGAGTGAGCCAATGGTTTATTATGTACCTTTTGGAGAAAAGCATCCTTAACTTGCAGCTGATAGAGTTCTCATTTAGCAGTACTTTCCAGCAATACTTGCCCCTCCTTTTTGTCCTTGATTAGCCAAGCTTTTTTATGAAATTCAATAAAGACATTGTTGTTAGAAATAAGTTTTGATATGTTGATTAAGTTTTTGGTTATTTTAGGCACAAGCATGATATTTTTTAGTTGTAAACTTCTGTGTGTTTTTTAGTATAAAGTAACAGTGCCAGTGTGTGTGATGTAAAGCTTATTACTATTTTCAACTGTCACTTGCTCACCACCTTTGTATTCACTTCTATTTTGTAATTTATTGGCTCTAGTCAGATGACTGGTTGCTCCATTGTCTACATATCAGTTTGGATATATTGGACATTTTAAAGTTGCTACAAAAGCTCATAGGGAAGTCTTGTTCTGCTGACCAGTGTAGTTATCATCAAAGCAATGCCAACAATTACCTGCTAATTGTTGGCAGGTAATTATTGGCATTGCTTTCCCATAGATTTGATAGGTCGGTATAGTGTTGCCATTTGAAGAGTTCTTGAAGTTTCCAGAAGAGTTTCTAGAAAATTTATTGCCTCTGTCTCTGCCTCTATTTACAAAGGCAAAACCTCATTTGTTACTTGAGCATCCTCTACCATTTGTGTGTTTTTTTTGTCCTGTGTTTTAAGCAAAGTATGCTAAAACACTGTTCTGGCCTGTAATAGCTGGTATATCTAGGTTGGAGTATGATGTGAGCTGATCAATCTTGCTTTCTTGGTTTAACAACATGGCATATACCTCTTGAAGAGGTGGTAATTCATTTCGTGATACGATATTGACTATAATAAAGTGAAAATCTGAACCAAAGCCAGCCAATATGTAGAGAATCAAGTCATCATCTTTGATTGCATTACCTGCTGCATCCAAGTAATCTACAATAGTTCTCATTTTATCAAAATAATCACTTGCTATCATGCCTCCATACTTAGTTATTTGCAACTGCATTCTGAGTTGTAAAACTCTAGCCTTATATTGTAATAAGAGTAAATTTTCTATGGTTGTCCATAGTTCATGAGAGGTGGCATAGTTGATGACTATTCCTAGGATTCCTTAAGTTATTATTGATAACATCTAGTTGAGTAGGAGTTGATCCTGCTTCATCCATGTTGAAAACTCAGGGTTTGGTGTTGTGATAATACTGTCATCTTCATTCATCATAATGAGAACTGAATCAGGTCTCTTTATGGTGCCATTAATGAATCCTTCAAGATCATGTCCTTGTATAGCTGGTATGACTTTTGATCTTCAGATGTGATAATTCTACCTATCGAGTTTCAAAGTGGTGAAATTGTTGGATAAAGTCACAACACTTGATATGCTACTGTTAGCAGTATTTAGATTATTAGATGTAACACCACTTTCAGAGATTGCCATGGCTCTGATACCAAAAAAGAAATTGAGTTTGAATGAGATAAGTGTTTGGTTTATAAACTGTAGATTTCATTCAATGATTGATTAAGTAATACACTAAGGTATCTATACATCACAAGTATATCAATAGTTATCTATTTATACCTTATCTATCTAAGTTTAAAATTATATAAGATAAATTCCTTAATGAATAAGTATGAACTTTATCTTCAAGGATATTATCTTCAAGATGTAATTATCTTAATGCAGGATTTTATTATTAGCTTCATCTAGGATCTACTTAAATTCCACTTAACTTGTTAGTTCTCTAATAGTTATTATTGCTACAAACAAAGAGAGAATCAAGCTTTTAGAGGCAAGACTCGATGGAGTTCGAATAGACTGTAACGGGTGAAGGTTAGGGTGACAGACTGGCTATGCTAACTGGAAGAGACCATTCAAAAGCTTTTGGATGTTGTACTCTTAACCAAAGCTTCATCCAACTATAACACTCAGTGAAAGGGAAGGCCTCTAGCATTCATATCGAAAAGAAACCGAGGATAATCTCCTCAGTAAGTATGCTTACTTTCTACTAAGTCTATAGCTGAGAAATTTATAGATGGAGTGGTTAAGCTACACAGCATGCCCAAGTTCATCATTAACGACTGTGATCCTATTTTTATGAGTAAGTTTTGGCAAGAATTTTTAAGCTCTCTGGCATACATCTTAAAATGAGCTCGAGATATGATCCCTAGATAGATGGACAAACTGAAGTTGTGAACATTATCGAGAGCAATACTTACGCTGCTTTGCTCAGCACTAACCAAAAATGGAATACCTATATTTTATGGGTTGAATTTTGGTATAACACTACCAACCATGCCTCCATCAAAATGTCTCATTTTCAAGCTCTCTACAGCCAACAACCTTTAACTATCCCAACTTATGAGTTAGGCCACACTTTGGTCCTTGAGGTTGATCAACAACTCACCAACCATGACAAGCTCCTAACACAACTAAAGAAGAACTTGAAGCAGCCCAAAATCAAGTGAAACAACTAGCAAATTATATACAACGAGAGGTGGTTTCTTAGGGAGGAGACTTGGTCTATCTATGCCTCCAACCCTATCGTCAATAGACAGTTTTGTGCTGAGTCTACCAAAAGTTGTCTAACCACTTTTATGGGCTATACAAAGTAGAAAAAAGAAAAGGTAGCTTATAAAATTATACTATCAGAGGGTGCATATATCCATCTAGTATTTCATGTTTCCCTCATTTGAAAACAAGTCGATAAAGGCAACAAAACCAGCCTATAGTTACCACCATTAATGGAAGAATGAGAGGTCATTCTCGAACTTGAAGCAAACTTGGACACATGTTGGGTGAAACATGGGCAGAAGTTCACAAAGGAGTAACTATTTAAATGAAAGAACCTGCCTCTTGTACATGTTACTTGGGAATCTTCGAAAATAATAGAGTCCATATTTTCAGGTGTAAACCTTGAGGACAAGGTTTCACTTCAAGGAGGAGGCATTGATAAGCTATAGATGTCTGAACATAAGTTTAAACCAAATTCTAAATATATATGAAGAACATTAAAAGAGAGACTATATGCATGAAGATAGAAGACTTATACTGCATGAAGAATTGAAGACATGCATAAGGGAAATCATGGGGCACTAAATAAAACATTACTTCTTACGTCTCTCATTATCTCTTATTTGCTTCTCCACGTCTTGCCCACACTTACGTTTGCACAAGACAAGAAGACTATATAATTTAGTTATTTTCCATTTCCATTATCAAGAGTTAAATTGTAGGAGTCCAAGTATTTTATTAGCTTATAAATGCCCTAGAGGAAGTAGAGTAATGGTAGAATTTAAATTATCTTGTAAACTGGTTTACTATCACTCAAAAGATAACTATTTAAATACTAGAAGGTTTTCTTGCAAACTCTGATTGAAAACTATCAAAGACCTAGTTGCCTTTTATTGTTTAGAGTGTACTTGTGGATAAGTAAAGGGTTGATGATATTGCTGGATATATGGTGGCAAACTTTAATATCGCATATTCCATATCCTGTCCAACCTGGTACGAGAACACTGCCCAGAGGTGATCTTTCTCATAGAAACACGCTCTCTCAAACATAGGCTAGAGAATATCCGAGTGAACCTTGGATGTGTTGGAAAGCTTGTGGTTGAGAGAATTGGACGTAGTAGAGGCTTGGCATTACTATGGATGGATAAGGTAGATATTTCCCTTCTATCTTACTCTTGTTTTCATATTAATGTTACTGTTATAGAATAAGGGAGGAAATGGAGATTTACAGGTTTTTATGGCCATTCTGATATACCTCAGCGTATCCACTCTTGGACACTTTTTCGGCATCTATATTCTCTTTCTTCTCTCCCTTGGGTGTGTGGTGGGGATTTTAATGAAATCCTTACAAATTCTGAAAATAATGGCGGGCTGCCTCAACCTCTATACCTTATGCAAAATTTTAGGAATATTGTTGATGATTGCAACTTAATAGGGATCCATTTCAAAGGTCCATCTTTCACTTAGTGTAATGGATACAAATCTAAGTCTTTCCTTGGTATAATGGATATAAATCTAACGCTTTCATACAGGAAAGACTTGATCGCATGTTCTACTCCTTCTCTTGCCATAACCTTTTCTCTAAGGCCTTTGTGCAACATCTGAATTTTTGGGGATCCGATCACCACCCTCTATTGTTAGTTAGTAGAGACCATAGAACAACGGATGGTAATGCCTTTTCCCAAGTACTCCGTCATAGGTTCAATTTTGAGAGTCCTGGGTTGATGAAGATAAGTGTAGACATATTATCTCAGAGGGATGGTCTCATAATACGGCTTCTCTTGACAGATTTTGTGGAACCTTATAGCGTATTTGGTATAGTTTCAAAAGGTGGAACCTGGTACATTTTCGGAGATTGACTTTTGAGAAAAAGAAGAAAAAACAGTATCTGAGAATCTTCAACCAGCAGGTAAATCCACAAGCTTGGCAGGATATTACAAAAGTCCAAAAATCCCTAGATGCTCTATTATATAAGGAGGAAACATATTAGAGACAACGATTAAAGGTTATGTGGCTCCAGGCAGGTGATAGGAATTCATAGTTCTTTCACCTTAAAGCCTCTGGCCGTAAAAGGAAGAATTATATCTCGGGGATTATAAGCAATGATAGAACCTGGTATATAGACTTAGACTAAATTGCACGAATTTTTTATAAGTATTTCTCTGACATTTTCACTGCGTCTAGGCCTTTTGAATAAAAAATTGACTCTTTGTCTCTTGTGTGGGGTGGTGATTCTCTAAGCAACACCATCAGTGGCTGTAGACCCTTTTTCGAGCTGAGAAAATTTACACTACTATCCATCAGATGTACCTCACAAAAGCTCTAGAAAAAGATGGTATGTCTACCTTATTCTATAAACAATTATGGGATATTGTTGGCTCATCTATTTGCAACGTATGCCTGGGCTTCCTTAATAATGGCAATGATATTGGAAAGAATAACGAAAGCCTCTTCACCTTAATCCTTAAAGTCTTTGAGCATAAGCTATGCTCAGATTTTTGTCCTATCAGCCTTTGTAATGTCCTATATAAGATCATCTCGAAAGCACTAGCCAACAAATTACAATGTGTTATGAATGAGGTGGTGTCAGATTCTCAGAGTGCTTTCATCCCAGGATGTCTAATAACTGATAATGCAATAATTGAGTTTGAATGTCTCCATGCTATTAAAAGGAATAAATTTTCTGGCGGGAATTACTTGGCCTTGAAATTAGACATATCTAAAGCCTATGATCGTATGGAGTGGCAATTTTTTATGGCTATGATGTGTAGGTTAGGCTTCCCTAATAGCTAGTGCCTAATGATCTATCAATGTATCTCTTTGGTTTCCTACTCTATTTTTATTAATGATGTGGCGCATGGTAATATCTCTCCTTCTCCTGGTCTCTTCCAAGGTGATCCTCTATCCCTGTATTTATTTCTCCTTTGTGTTGAAGGTCTCTCTGCCCTCCTCAATTTGGCTGAGCAACAAGGGGCTCTACATGGGTTGAAATATGGGAGATCAGGCCCAATTATATCCCACTTACTCTTTGCTGATGATGATTTAATTATTACTAGAGCATCTTTGAATGGTTGTAATTCAGTACTGGAGATTTTACGGTCTTATGAGGTTACTTCTAGTCAGTTGATTAATTACCCAAAATTGGTTGTATATTTTGGCTGATCTATTTCGAGAGTGTTCACATCTCATTTATCTCAATATTTTGGTGTCACTAAAGTTTCTTACTATAGTAAATATCTGGGTTTCCCTTGGTTCTCTAGTAATAATAAGCAGAATCTGTTTGCGGCCATTAAAGAAAGAGTATGGAATAAATTAAGGGGATGGAATAAGCATCTATTTTCAAATGGTGGTCGGGAGGTGCTTTTTAAAGCAGTGATTCAAGCAATCCCAACTTAAGAGTCTTATCAAGGATATTCATAGATCTTGTGCTAGATTCTTTTGGAGTGGTGATGAAAATAAGAGAAAAGTCCATTGGTGTTCTTGGGAATTCTTGTGCTGCCACAAAAAGGATGGAGGGCTGGATTTCAGGGATTTAAACTCCTTCAACTAAACCATTTTGGCTAAACAGGGGTGGCATGTAATTACTAACCCAAACTTGCTGGTTGC
This sequence comes from Ailanthus altissimus, assembly GCA_946807835.1. Classification (NCBI taxonomy): domain Eukaryota; kingdom Viridiplantae; phylum Streptophyta; class Magnoliopsida; order Sapindales; family Simaroubaceae; genus Ailanthus; species Ailanthus altissimus. The sequence goes on along the minus strand of OX327700.1, from coordinate 16,529,286 downwards.
AAGAACCCTCCAAAGTATTTACTTCCCTAACTCTTCACTCTTATAGGTACATCCTAAACATTCCGATTCTGCTGTTTGGAAAAGCATTCTATGGGATCGAAAATTAGTCTTAAAGGGACTTCGTTGGCGTATCGGTGACAGCTCATCAGTCTCAGTTTTCTATGACCAATGGCTCCTTCGCCCTATGTCTTTTAAATATTTATTCCCTTATATACTGCTAGAACACGCACTAGTAGTTGATCTGCTTCTTCCTTTAGGGCACAAGAACCAAGAGCTTATACAAAACTCCTTCTCGGAAGGAGAGTGCAACCTTATCTTAAGCATTCCACGCTCACACTCTTGGAACCACTTTAGCGATTCAATTATGTGGCACTTTAACAAATACAGATAATATTCTATTAAGAGTGGTTATTGGCTTTCTCTTGCTCCTAACCATGCCTCTCCTAGCAATGGCAATGTTGTTACCTGTAACTGGTGTCAAGTCTTGTGGAGTTTGAAGCTTCCCCAACACTGTTTTTAGAGAATGTCTCATGGCTAGATTCCTGCTTTCTTTAACCTCAAAAGACATCATATCCCTATTGATGACTCATGTGCTCGCTGTGCTAAAGGAGCCGAAAACATCACTTACGCGCTATAGCTTTGTAATGCACTAAAGAAAGTACACCAATCATGCACTTTCATGAATAGCTTTTATATTTCCCATAATACACCTATGTTAGATCTTTTGATTGACTGTCGAGCGTGCCTATCGTGTGAAGATTTTGAGATTCTACTAATACTTTTTTTGAAAACTTTGGTTTATCAGAAATCAATTCATTTTAGAACAAAAAGTGTTTACTTTGTCGGATGTGCTGAGTTGGGTGAAATGTTACAAGAATGAGTCAATGACTATTCATGCCTCTACTTCTAATATCCCATTGATACCACATAGATTATGACTGGCCCCTAGGCTGGGCTTCATAAAACTAAATATTAATATCGGCCTATCCTCAAAATATTTCAAGGCCAAGCTAGAGGTAGTGCTACACGACTACTCTGGGACTGTCTTAGCCTCCTCATCAATTTCTATTGATGCACAGCTTCCTGTGGATATTCTTGAAGCCTTGGCTTTGCTACAGAATCTTCGTTCAGCTAGGCTGCTAAGTATTTCAACCTTTGAGGTAGTTTCGGATGCTGCGGGTATCATTTAAGATATCAACAATTGCTCTATTTCTGCCTCAAAGTTAGGCTTGGTTCTTCATGACATTATCACAACTGCCTCATCATTCTCTCAATGATCATTTAGTCACACTTATTGATCAATTTAGATTCTGAAATTTTTTGGTATGACAAAGAACTTACCCAAATAGAATATTTTATAATTGAGGGCATTTCCTCCTCTTAAGTTATTTATGAAATTTGATCTTATCTTAAAAAAAAAAACCTTTAATCTGTGAAATAGTTCTCAGGTACAACATTTCTCTTCATCTGCTTTCTAGTTTCTGTAGGAATGTGAGTTGAGTTCATGTGAATCTCTTTCTTGTTCTCCAATCAGTATTGTGCAAACTTATTCTTTATAGATTAAGCACTAAGAGCCAAAATCTTGATTAATCTAATTGCGATGCTAGAGATAAGGAAGTTAAAATGTACCATAAAGTGAATAGTCAGAGCAGCGTAGGAAGATTTATTTGTATAATATAGTGGATTTACCAGAGATGCATCAGGAAAAGAAACTAAAAAGGAAAATTGACAGTTTGATAGTATTTCAACAATTAATTGATATGTTTTTTTTTAAAAAAAAATTAACAATTTAATCTCTTGTATTTTTATCTTTTAAAAGTATTTTTAATATTATTTTTATTTTTAAAATATATATTTTTGATATTTTTATTTTTAAAATATGACCATTTTCATCCATTAGATGTATTTAATAATTTTTAAAATATTAAAATTCTAATAAGTAATTCAACGAAAAGTGACAATTTTTCTTTATGGTATTAGTTGTTTTCTGTGGCTTTATTAATATTATTTGGCACAATATACTTCACTGGTTTTTTTCATATTTATTATTTTATTATAATATAATGACTTCAAGATATCTTCTTTCCATCATACTTTCAACATTATCACGTTTATCCGTGGCTGGTGTTTGCGTAGGCGTCATTATTTACTACTATGAAACCTGTTTTACAATGACTAAATAAATGTGCTTATTTCCTCGGAAGATAGATTTCAATTTGCCGACATTTTTTATATATATATATATATTTTTTTTGCATGACGAACTTCCCATATTATTGTTTTTTTTATTATTCTGTCCTTTACTTTATGAGAAGGTAGTGTTTTCATAGGCCTTACCAGTTTTAACTCTGATGATTCGGAAATAAATTGTTTACTGAAAGTGTCATATTCGGAATATTTTAAAAATTATGTTTTAACTCTTTGAGATATTTTGAATTATTGTAAAAAATATGATCATCATTTTTTTACAAAAAAAAAAAATATTTCAACACTTAAATTAATAAATAATCAACATAAACATGTAGTGTATGAAGTGCTCTCAAGAGAATAATACTTCATATGATTGTGTAATATATTTTCTCACAATATTTTTTTATGTATTTTTTTTATATCTATTTCATGAATGTAAATATATAATGTATGTCCTTTTATAATGCGAAGTAATTGAGTTCAATTGTAATCTATGTATAATGATATAGTCTAATTCACATTTAACACAATTCTTTTGATGATAAAATGATAATTCTTATCATCTTATCACTATACATGTATAAAATAAAATATTAATCATGTGGTGTGGTGAATAAGAGATATCATAAAAAGAATTCATACTCAAATAAAATTATAATTTGAATAGAAAAAAGTAGTATATTCGTATTGTTATTTTCGTTGGTCAATTTTATTTTTTTTACCTTTTCTCGAAGGCATTCAGGTTTCTTCTCCATTTTGGGTTTGGTTTAGCCATCTTTTCCATGAACAAGCTTTTATTTTTGACTCTTCGTCTTTTATTGGGCTTGGCTTACTTTCTTTTGGACCTAAATTTGATTTAAATGTTACAAGCTTCGTTTATAAGTGGAGTGAGTGACGGACATATTAATAATAAGCTGAATAGATGTCCTCCACAAGTAAAAGAAAAGACGGGTCTTTAAATTATTTTTGAAGGATACACTTTTTTCCTTCGCTTCGTCCATTCTTCTGATGACACATGGAGATGCCTTGTCATAAACTATATCGCACCTCAAGTAAGTGTTTCACCTCCTCAAATAAATACATGATAGTTGATAGTGATTACCTTTAAATGCTGAATCATTGTATTTTTATTCACTTTCAATCTTTAAAAAAAAGAAAAATAAAACCTTCCTCGAGCCTTTCTTCTTCTTTCAAGAAATCTCGTCCCTTTCCTTCTTCTTATTTCAAAAAAACCAAGAAAATACCTACATTAGCGAGATCTGATCAATCTTTTACTCTAGAGGAACTGAAATTTATTTTTGAGTTTCCTCCGAGGTTAGAAATTAGAAATATTCGGCATGATAAACCTTATGCTTCTCTTCCCTCTGTATCTCCTAGAGAGTTTCTTCTTTTCATGGAGCATCTCAATTGCTTCCGTTTTCCTCTTCCTCCTCTTATCTAGGAGTTCTTGTACATTATAGGTCTTTCCGAATACAAATTCACCCAAATGTCTTTTACCTGCTTCAAGACTTGTCAATCTTGAACAATATATTTCCTCCTCCTTACGCCTTGACCCTTTATTATTTCTCTCCCAATGGTGAGAGAGTTATTGTTTACAACTTTAATAACAAAAAGGCTAGCTTTGAAAGGCACATGGTGGTGGTTAGTGGTGCATGGAAGCGACTAGAACACTCTTTCAAGTTCCCACTGCCTTTGAGATCTTCGATTGAAAACTAATCGGACTTTTCCCAAGATTCCAGGCGGGAATAGTTTCTGAAGAAATTTTATGGAAGTAGTTGATAAATCACTATGAGTTAGTTTATGTTCACCTTTTGAGAGACAATGCTTATAGAGAAAGAGTGCGTCATCAGCCTTGCACATTGTCCTACGAGAAAGGTCTCTCGACTTTGACTCCTCCAAACTTTAAATCTATAGGTCCGTGCCCATCTTTAAACTGCCAAGCCTTTAGAAGGCTCCTTGCCCACCTCAAGACTCTCCTAAATTCGATTCTCTTACCTCTGGAAATGGATGTCGAAGTTGGAGGCTCAAATAGTGAGAAAATATATCGCCTATTCAGATACACCCACTTTTTCCCTAACATCTATAAGTCTTTTTTTTCCCAAAAAAAAATAAAGAAAGCAATTTTACCTCCCTTATGCCTTTCTTGTAGCTTATCTTATGATTGTGTTTCATGTACTAATTTGGATGCTATCTGAGTATCTTCAGAAGGTAGAATAACTGATTATTTTGTTGTGCAGTACCCTTCTGAATCTAATGTTCTTCCTACTATAGGTGTAGGTATAGATTTTAATGAAGATCTTGGAGGAGATCTTCTTGAAAACCCAGTTTCTATCACTGCTTCGGGCGCTCCGAAATCTATTATCACTCCCGAGCTGATATGCTCTACTTTTGTTCCTGGTTAGAAGCAATCTAAGGCTACAGCTTTATTGTCCGTATAGCCTTTTATTTCTACTGGAATAGTTCCTGAAGTTCCAATTCTGGTTCATAATATGAGAGAAGACTTTCTAGACATCCTCCTAAACATTTTAAGAATGCTCATAAGAAAGCGCAGGTTCTGTATAAGCGAAAGGCATTGAAGAAGCCTTTTGTGTCAAAGTACCAAATTTCTTATGCTCTGGATACTTCTAAAGCTATTTCGGAGGCCACTTTTGTTGCCGTTGAGGGTCCTTAACCAGTTTCTGATGCTTCTATGGCTCATTTTGTTGAGGCTCCTTCAAATTTTGAGGTTCCTCCTATTCCATCAGCGGATGTTCCTTTTGATTTCTCTGTTGATCCTCCTGTGGAGGACTTCGTGTCTCCAAGTAAAAGGAAAAAATTTTAATTTTCTCCTTTTTTTTTTCTTTCTTTCTTTACATGATCTTCCTAATTTCGTATTTTGTTTTTCTTGTGTTTAGGTGCTGTTGGCTTAGAGCTTGGTCCTAGGGGTTTTACTCCCTCCATAGAGATGGGATCAGGAAGAGCAAGTGAAGTTACCTCTAATTGTGCCTCATCCTACTCATAGGACGAAGCTTGGTATGGATGCCTCTATATCTTCTTTGAGACCTACTTATACAGAGAAACCAGAGAAGATTCCTATGAGGGGGCCAATGATCTTTCTTGAGTTCCATCCTAGGTTCTGAAGGGTTGATAAAGAATTCGTTCGCGAGTCAGACATTCTCTGAATTGATGGTAAAGTTACTGTAGCAATCTTAGGCCGCTTAATTACTTGGGGGGATCTGAAGTCGATCCCTAATATATATACCACTGATTGGAGTCTGAAAAGTTTGGCTTTCACTTTAATGGTAAGCTTTTGTATCTTTATAGTGTCGATATTCCTTTTTATGGATTTTATTTTGACATTCTTTGTGTTGCGCCCTCTAAGATTCAACTTTAGTTATAGAAGCCTATTAAAAATAACTATGGGCAGCCATAAAGAAAGTGAAGAAGCTGCAAGGAGAGTTAGATTCTACAAAGGAGGGTAAGATTCTCCTTTAGGGCCAAAAGCTACTATATTGGATTGAGATTTCCTGACTAGAAAGAGAGTTGAAGAAGGTTTGTGATAGTGAAGGAGACAAAGTTCTGATCTAAAATCTCTAGAAATTGGTCACGCTTCTTACTGCAGTGGTATTGCAGCTAAAAGCTACTAATAAGTCATTAGTTCTAGAGCGAAATGACCTGTCTAGGTCGCTGCCTACCAAGGTGGCAAGAAAACATTCTTTGGAAGGTCAAAATGCTTCTTTGCAAGCTTTCCAAGATGCTTTAGGGTCGAAGGTTAATGTCCTTCAAGAAAAACTATCAATGGCCAATTGTGAGGTGATGAAGAAGCATGATGAGCTTCGGGTTGCTATCAACCGTGCTGGCATCGACGCGATTTGCTCAAGGTTTCCGAAAGGAAGGTCTACGACTTGGAATTAACAGTCAAAGTTTGGCAGTATCTTTGAGTGAGCAGTGGGAAGACTCGTGATGAGACCATAAAGGTTAATTACTAGCACCAATTGACTCTGTCGTCAGCTCAAAGCTTCAGTAGAGGGTTCGGTTCGAGAAGTAGCCTTCAATTTATCAAGAGCTTCCAAAGGACTATGATCAAGCCCTGGGTTTATAAAGAGGGTGGTCTGCAAGGTATTACGAGGATGATCCACGTAACATCAACTACGACTATGCTGGATGGGGAGCCTCTGAAGCGGATCCTGATACTACCTCGGTCTCTGGAGATGATTCAGAATGGTTTTGTTTGTGTATTATTGCTGCTTTATACTCTGAACTAGATCATTTAATGAAGAAAAAATGGTTTTTGATACTTCCTTCGGTCTTGGTATCTGTGTTTCTTGCTTGGAAAAGTTATTCTATGTTGTTTACATGTTTCCCAGAGATGAAAAGGCAAATGAGAGAATCCTCTGCCTTTCGAACTATGTCATTTCTATTCCTTTGATCTCCTGAACTTTGATCATAGAATTCTATTCTGTCCTTGATCCTTCCTTGTAACTTTGAACTCAGATTTTTCTTTTGAATCTTGACTCTCTGGAATCTGGAGGCTTTTGAGGTTTTGAGAGGAAGTTTGGTGGGAACCTTCTCCTTCTGAATCTTTTTTTTTTTTTTTTTTTTTGAATTCTGGATCTTTGTATTTTAAAGGGATTAGAGAAGAGTGGAGGGATCCTTCTTTTTCTCAAGCCATTTTTTGTTTCTGAAACCTTGGGTACTAGAAAAGGGCAAGGGAGGGTGGTGCGAATCTTTTTCCTCTCAAACTTTCTTTTGTTTTTTAATGTTGATACTATTAAGGGGGGATAGGAAGGCAGTGTGACCTTTCTTCCTCTTCGAATCTTCTTTTATGTCTTTATTTCTCGCAGAAGGAAGATACGAAGTGCTTTAGTCTTTTAGGAAGACTTATATAGTGTATGCTCGGTTTTGTTTTTTAATGTTGATACTATTAAGGGGGGATAGGAAGGCAGTGTGACCTTTCTTCCTCTTTGAATCTTCTTTTATGTCTTTATTTCTCGCAGAAGGAAGATACGAAGTGCTTTAGTCTTTTAGGAAGACTTATATAGTGTATGCTCGGAGAGGAAAGGTACTGTGTACCTCAGTCGCCGTAGGAGTTAGAATTTTTCTTACACAAAGAATCATTTCAGCATCAAAATGTTCCATGAAGTTGATATTGTAAAGGGTGTCGGTTTACAACCTAAACCTATCGATTGTGTACATGTAATACACGTGTTCATTTTAAAAATTATATATATATATATATATATACGCATTAAATATAATACATATACACCATTTACGTATTTCATATATAAAAATTTGCAACAAAAATTAAAAATTTAATTTTTTAAAAATAAAGAAGATAAATTTTATTCATTACACTAATAAATAAAATATAAAATATATTAATTAAATTAATATTAATGATTGAGAATATCACCTATCAAATTTTTAAAATGTATTTATAGTTGGGATACTGTAGAATTAACTCTTAATTCCTATATCTTAATATATAGATAAAGTCTTAAATTAAATTCTTTTAACTTAAAATTTTTTTTAAGGGCATAAAATTTTTTTTTATTCTTTTGTTCAACACTTCAACAATAAAAACAAACTTGAGCATTAATGATGTCCAATCCATTTAAAGAAGAAAATGATTAAAATCTCAGGTTTTGAAATTAAAGCACGAAAACATTGTTGGTTTACCCATTTTCTCTCCAAGTTGCCAAACACCAAAAGCTCCCCCTTAGTTTTATTTTTCAATTCATCAAAATAAATTGTCTAGACTTCATCCGCTCATGTTTTCCGAAAATACACACACATATATATCATCACATTGTGTTTTTTTATTATAATGAATATTCTTTATTCCTTCAACAAGTATGGGTGGCCATACCGCTTTGTTGCTATGTATAATTAAAAAATAAAACTTGGTTTTGCTTTTTCAAAAGAATTGATATGTTATAAGCAAAATATGTAGATTATTAAATAGAAATAAATCAAAAGGAATTTGTTCAAAAGTATGGAACAAATCTGGCGAGATGATAAAACTACAAATGATATTCTCAATATCATTTAAGTCTTTTTTGTTTCTTTAATACCTTTTTAAGCAACATTTATTATAATTATAATTAATTGCTTAATAAAATCTCATTTTATTTAGTAATTAAGTTCTTAATTAAATATTTACTTTATTAATTTAATTATGACTCAATAATTAACTCTAATCAAATTAACTAATCACTTAACTCTTAAGTGATAACAAATATTTAGATCTTTTAACACTTAAATAATCAATTTAAGTAAATAACCCTTAAGTCTTTAATTAACCTAACGTAGGTTCCACCATATCCAATACTTGAGTCAATTTTAACCGAAGGCTTACTATACGCTACGTGTCACTATTTAATTAGTCAACAATAATTATTAACTAATTACTGTACTTAACACTTAAGTACTAACACCCATGCATCTCGAGGGTTCTTGAAACAATTATTTGATTTTGTTGAAAGTTACTAGATTGAACAATTCAATCCAGTATGCTGCTTCAATGCACAATGAGTACACTTCATACTGCAGGACTCCCTAGGTCTACGCCTAATTCGTCAAATAAAACTCTTCCATAAGTCTATGATCAATTCTCCATGCACATGTCACAGATATTACAAATCAGCGTGGTAGACCATACAAGTTAAGGTCACAACACATATGTATAATCCTTCCATTATCTATATCCTGGATGTGCGGGGATATAGATTAGCATCGTTAAATCCCCGTATGCTCATCTATATGCCTATCTCCAGATTTGTATTTCCAAGAACAATATACGCAAACGCATTTACTATATTGTTAAACCCCTTTGGAAACACCTTTCTTCGGTTAGTACTCGTGGCCACGAGATTTTTTGAATTACAATCTTGGAGCATCTAGATATATAACTCCCCTATAAAAGCTAACGGATCTCATATTTGTACACACTGGACTCCATAAGAATCAGATCATACTCAACAACATACAACGATCACACCATAAAAGGTCCGTGACATGTGTAGAACCAAAGTATGGTGGATCACTTATAATCCCACCATAACACTTAGATCAAAGACCACGTATACTACTTAACTCAAAATGACTCACCATTGACGGCTTCATAGGTTGTCTATTGGTGTCCTCGTAGTCTGTTCAGTATTCAGTCCTGACTTAATACCCGTATGCATATACGAGCTTTCGGTAAGCCCATGGTTGGCTAAGAACAACCATTTATACCATATAGATATAGCATACACTGATCTATATTAAATGGATCCACTGATAGACCCGCATTGGTGAAACAGATCAGAAACATAGTGTTTTAGGACATACTTGTATAATGACATCTCCTAGCACTTATTGCAACTTCTTGCAATCATGTCATTATTAGTATATTCTCATATCTTTGTCTTATTATAGATAAGGATCAAACCTTTTAGATCTAGCTGACTCTTACTTCCTGCTAACTCTTAGCAGTGCTAACTATTAGCATTTATAACTTTCAGCTCTGTTAATTCTTAGCACTAGTCTAAACTCCTTTAGACCATATCTAAACTCTTTCAGATCATACAATGTCTATAATGTAACAAGTATTGTACCACGTATTTATATTGTATTAACAATTATACAAAATGTTTACTGTTTATATATTAAATAATTTAACATTCGTACAATATTGGAATGGCACGTAAACACAAACTCTAATAGATATATCTTCCTCTTCCATGGTTTACAATAAGTAGGCACCTCGGTCTAGTTTCTTGATGACTCTGTAAGGTCCTTCCCATGTTTCACTTATTTTGCCTAAGTTCAGTTCTCTATTAATGTCTAGGGCTTCCCTTAACACTAGGTTACCTTTACTAATGGTTTTTTTCTTGATTTTGTATTCTCATTGTTTTTTCATCCTCCTCTTATATATTACATTAACGATTGTAGCAATACCCCTGGCTTCATCTACCTAATCTTTGGCTAGGGTCAAAGCTTTATCGCTCAATTGTAAGTTGACCATGCTTATCAGTAGAGTTAGAAGGAAAGCTTCTATAAGGAGCACGACTTTCATCCACACATTATTGCGTAGGGCGAGGTTCAATGGATTTGTTCTCGATTGTTCTTTATACATATAGGACACTTAGCAGTTTTTCCAACCATCTTCCTTTCTTTCTCTCAAGTCTTTTCTTTAAGGAAGTGAAGTTTGTTTTATTTATGATCTGCTTTCCCGTTCCATTGTGGGTAACTTTGGGAGGAGAATTTGTGCTCAATCCTATATGCTATACAGAAGGATATTACAAGGCTACTAGTAAACCACCTCTCATTATTTGATACCAATACTTATGGCATTTTGAATCTAGTGATAATGTTAACCCATAGGAACTTTTTCACTTTTGCATCGGTTATGTTGTTGTAAGCTTCTGCTTCTACCCATTTGGTGAAGCAGTTAGTCGCTAAAAACGTGAATCTTTTTTCCTCTTATAGCTGTAGGTAGTGGTCCAACAAGGTTCATTCTCCATTGGATAAATGGTTAGGGGTTCGAAATAATGTGTAAGCTTTATAGAGAGAGAAGAGTATGAACAGTGTGTACTTCTGACATTTTTCGCATTTCTTGACGTAGGCTAAGGCCTTATTGTTGTGTACAGGACAATAACACCCTTGCCTTAGAATCTTATTTACTAGTGTCTACCCACTGGAATGATTTCTATAGGTTTCTTCGTGTACTTTTTCTAGCATTTTTTGTCCTTCCTCATTTGGTATACACTTTAGGTATACACCTGAAAAATGCTCTTTTATAAGGGGAATCCTCATAGAGGTGAATCTTCCTGCTTTACTTTTGAGCTTTCGTGCTTTCTTCCTATCATCTTGGAGTTTTCTATCTTGTAGGTATTCTAAGTAGGGATTATTCGATTTCGATGAGGATTTGTTTCAGTGCAATTTATTTTTTGAAAGGTTATCCTTTCCTCCGTTATGATTTTATCTCTGACTAGAAGTAGAACCAGCCTACTTCTCACTGTCTATGGCTTCTTTAGCTAATTAATTAACTTTTGTATTTTGAGTCTGTCAAATTTATTCGATCGAGACCTCGTCTAACCTCTAAGCTATCTCCTTCACCGTTAGATATAGCTTTTCATCTTATCTTCTTTCATTTTTGTAGTCACCATTCCATTGGAAAGTGATTAATGTTGAGTCAATATAGATCCGTAGCTTTCTTACTAGTAGTTGGGAGGCTAGAGTTAATACTTCAATTAAAACTTCATACTCTGCCTCATTATTGAATGTTATAAGTTGTAATTTAACTATGTGTTCTAGGATAGGGCCTTTTGGAGTTTTGATCATAATGTTAAGCCTCATTTTTCTTGTTGAAGTAGCTGTATGTATGTATTAACTATGGTTCTGTGTTTTTGATAAGGTTTGCAGTGAACATTTCATCCTCTACCTCTGACTCACATTCTAGGAGAAAATATGTTAGAGCTTGTCCTTTAATGGCAGTCTTAGGTTTATATTCTATGTCCAGATGGATAAGTCCCAATGCCATTTTTATCATTCTGCCAAATGCATCAAGCCTTGACAATATTCTTTTCAAGGGGTAGGATGTGAGGACAATAATTAGATGGGCTTCAAAGTAATGCTTGAGCTTGTTCTTAACTTGGACTAAGGCAAGCATTAACTTTTCAGCCACTATGCATCTAGTTTCTAGGTATGTTAGTACTTTACTGTTGTAGAATACGGAATGTTGTTGCTTTTTCTCTTCTCAAAAGAGAACTACGTTGATTGTTACCTTGGATACTGCTAGATACATGTATAGTATCTGATGTAGTGCTGGTGGAGATAGGATTGAAGGCTTCCCTAGGTATTCTTTCAACTTTTGTAGTGCCTCTATTTGTTCGGACCACAGAGTTGCCCTTCTTTTTTCTTGATTGTCAGAAAGAAAGGTTAGCATCGACTGGACATCTTATAAATGAAACTACTAAGTGCTGCTAACCTTTATATTAGTAATTGTACTTCTTTATGTGTTTATGGGATCGCTGTATTTAAGTGCTTGGAGTTATGCTAGATTGGCTTCTATTCCTCAAGCACCTATCATGTGGCCTAGGAAGGTTCTAGATGATATTTTGAATTAGCACTTAGTAGGATTCAGGCACAGTGGGTATTTTCACAAAGTTTCGAAAACTTCTTGTAGGTTCAATATGTTGTCGGGAGCCTTTTCCTTTTGACCATGGTATTGTCTATATAGGCACCCACTATTCTACCAATGCGGTTCCCAAAGACCTTTGTTACCAATCGTTGAAATGTGGCTCTTGTAAGACTATGATGGAGCCTACTAACTCTTTGGTCCACCAGTGGGACCTCAAAGCCATTAACGCACCACCAACAGCCCTCGCATGTTACCTACATCCCCAACCAATGTCAAACTTGGGATCTCATTCCTTATAGGCCTTTAAGGTTCGATGGTTGTACCCATCGGGATGGCTTATAAGGGATGAGATCCCAAGTTTGACATTGGTTAGGGACGTAGGTAATATGCGAGGGCTATAAGTGGTGCATTAATGGCTTTGGGGTCCCCAAAGGGTTGGTGGGGCCAGCTTGATGGGTACAACCTTGTTAACTTATTTTAAGGTGTATGCATGTGATTATGTACATATTGAAAAATAAACACATGTATCATAATGCACGAATTTCACAGCGAAATTTATCATGTAATCAATATATACACATGTACTTAAATTCTTAACAACTTAAGAATACAGACAACATACCTTTGAAGACCTCCGATGAAGATTTCAAATCCGAATTTCTTAGCTCCAACTTTGAGCTCACCTTGAAGTGCCATTGTGTTCAATTCTAGTTCACAACAATTCGATGGGATTGTGAAACTAGAATAGCAGCAATATAATCTCCAGCAACAAGGTTTGTATTACTTGAAATAAAAATAAGAAGAATTTATTTTTCTTTCTCTTTAGTTTTTCTCACAAGTCTTTGTTCAATGAAAAACTCTCTTAAATAAAAATTGATTCACCCTTGTTAACACAAATGAAATTCAACCATTTTTAGTACTCTCAACACTTCACAAGTGCTCCACCAAAATTAGATTAAGTGGCCAACTACCAAAATAATTTTTTGTGGCCATTTTAATGGTTTAATAAAATTAACCATTAATCACAAAATGGTGCTCTACTTAATTTAATTTATATTTCTCAAATTAGGTATGTCTTTCATTTAAAATAAAATAACAAATAAATAAAATTATATTTTAATTATTTAAATAATATTTGTTTAATTATTCAAAAAACTATTTGAATACTTAATATTTACCTTATTTTATTTTACTAACATGGTTAATGGGTGAACTTATGGTAAAACAATTAATGGAACAAAATTGTGCCACTTGCTAACATCTAATTAGTTAATAACTCTTGTCAATTAATTAAATGATATACTTAACATTTAAGTGTAGACAAGTGCATAACCTGAGGAACCCTGAAACATATTTTCAGTTTGCTAGAATTTTTAGAATGGAACTATTCGATCCTTTATGTTGCCCTAGTGCACAACCAGTACACTTCATATTGTAAGACTCTCTAGGTCTATGTTCGAATTGTCATATGAAACTCATCCATACGTCCGTGAACGATGCCCCACACACACGTTACGGATATTACAAAACAGTGCGTTAGACCATACAAGTTGAGGTTATAATATATTCATATAATCCTTCTATCATTTATATTCGGGTAAAGCAGAGATATAGATCAACACCGTCAAATCACAATATGCCCGGCCGAAAGCTTATCTCTAGAATTATAGTTCAATAAATAATATTCTCAAACACTTTTGTAATATTATTTATCTCTAGGGTTAAACTCTTTTCTCGAGAATTACTGCTTATAGCTATAAGACTTTCTGAAATATAATCTTAGAGCATCATGATATAATGCTCACCCAAATGAGCTGATGGATCCCATATCTATGCACACCGAACTCCATGAGCATCGAACCATACCCAGCGACACACAGCGGTCAGACCATGAAAGGTTTCGGACATGTGTGGAACCAAAGTATGGTGGATCACTCACAAGCCCACCGTGGCACTCAGGTCAAAGGATCACGAATACTACTAAATTCGAAAGATCCTTCATTGACGGCTTTATAGGATGTGTATTAGAGATCTTTGTGAGTCAGTTCAGTATTCAGTCCTCACTAAATACCTGTATCTTTATACGAGCTTCAACTAAACTCATAGTTTGCTAAGACTAACCATCTAGACCACCCAGATATAAACATACACCGATCTATATATTTATTAAGGTATTCACTGACAGACCAGCATCAGTGAAGATAGATCAAGAATATAATTTTTGAGAACATATTTGCATAATGACACTTCCTAGCACTATTTGTAACTCTTTCCAATTATGTCATTACTAATATATTCTTAGGTCTTTGTCCCATTTTAGATAATGCTCTAACTCTTTAGATATCGCTGACTCTTATAACCTAATAACTCTTATCAGTGCCAACTCTTAGCATTTATAACTTTCAGCGTTGCTAATTTTTAGCACTGATCTAAACTCATTTAGACCAGATCTGAACTCTTTCAAATCGTACAATGTCTGAAATGTTACAAACATCTTACCATATATAAAATATAATTAGCAAAATTTAATGAAATAATAATACTAGTATAAACATTAAGCAAATATTCATATATTAAGGGATAACTTGTAAGCACAAATGCCAACAGCTTTAGTGTTCTTTAATCCGAATGGCAACACCTTATAGCAGTAATTTCCCCACTCAGTTATGAAATTAAAACTTTTCTCATCATTCATATCCATTTTAATTTGATTATAGCCACTATAAGCATCCAAGAATGATAGCCTTTCATATTATGTAGTGGTATCCATCATCTGATAATCTTTGGAAAGGGGAATAAATCTTTATAATTTGTTTTACTCAGGTCTGTATAATCTACACTGACCTTCAATTGTCCATTCTTTTTTGGTACTACTATAACATTTGCTAATCAATTAGGATAGTGTACTTCTTTGATGAAGCCTACTTCAAAGAGCTTATTTACTTCCTCGATGATTATTTTGTTCCTTTCTAGTGCAAATCTTCTCTATTTCTGCTTTATGGGTCATAATTATTTTCGTAGGCTAAGCTTATATGTTATAATTCTTGGACTGATTCTAGGCATGTCCATGTGACTAGACGAAGATATCCTAGTTTTGTTGTATATGTTAAACAAAAGCTCTCTTTCTATTTTGTTTAGCATGGTTTTGACCTTACTCTCCTGTCTAGCTGTAATAAGTCGAGTGTTACCTCTTTTGTTTCTTCCATAAGGAGGAATATATTCCTTAACTTTTTCTTCTTCTCGAAGCAACCCCTTCTTGTTATTGTTGTTGCGGATCCCCCAATTGTTGAGAGAGAACACCCACTTCCTCAATTGGATCATCTCATACATCTGAAGGATGTTCTTCTCTCGTACTAGAGTTCCTTTTGTCTTCTTTTGGGATTTTCAGAGAATTGGCATAGTATTGCTTTATTTTAACCTACTCCTATTTAATATCAACTATCATTTTTCCATCTATTGATATACATCTTACCACTTGGTGGAAGATGAAAGGTATTGTTTCTACGTAGTAGATACATAACTTTTTGGCGATAATAATGTATGCTAATGAGCATATACTATTAGGTAGTCCACTTCCAGAACCTTTTTTGCTACTACGACAAGTATAGTTATGAACCCTTTAACTTACACTCTGGATCCTCCGAATGCTATCATCTTAGTTTGACATCCACGGATGTCTTGTTCAGCTAGGTCCTTTTTTTTTAAGGTGTCTAAAAAAGTGATATCTGCACTACTTCCTCCTTCTACTAGCTCCCTTTTAACAATATTCCTAGCTATATTGAGTTTGATAACTAGGGGGTCCAGGTATATAGCATGATGTCTGACAAGTCTTGTTGGGAGAATATAATCTTTACTCGATCCTACTCTATTGTTATTATTACAGGCATTAAGGTCTCTTCTACGTTATTTTCTATATCTTTGCTACCATTTAGAATAATAATCTCCATCGTTCATCTCTTCCACTTGCTTTGGGGGTCTATTGTGTATGACCTTTATAATATGCTTGTTTACCACTGCACGTGCAGCTTTAACTTCCTCTGATTCTTCAGTGGGGTCTTCCTTTTTTAGTGGTCCTTCTATCACAAGAAGGACTTCAGTTTTGTTGTAGGCGTAGATAGAATCATATAGGAACCTATGGACTACGTCTAATGTTTTAGCATCTATGTTTTCTACTTCTATTGCCTTCTTAGAGAAAGCTCTTACTTCTTTCTAATTATTTACGGTTACCTTCTCTAATCACGTTTTTACCTTAAACTCTTTGAGGAAGCCATTTCTCATTAGAGTGTTCAAAGAGCTCCTTAATGCCAAGCATATAGAGAGCCCATTCCCCTTCTCACCGCGAAATAGGCATATTCTGCTCTAGATTCTCTGAAGGTCTAAGATATTGATCGACCTTGGCTTTATGAACAACCCCTAGTCTTTATATTTCAGTCAAATTTTCTTTATTGTGATACTTACGGGGATGAAAGGCTCAAAGACTCTGGACATCTTGTCTTGAGAGTACTTTTTCGTGTTGAAAGGTTTAATTTTGTGCCCCTCATTGCAAGAAGTCTAACTTTTCCTTTGGGTGGTTATCATAGAGGTTTCTTTCATTATCAAGGCTGTATCTTTATCTTGGCAGATCCATTACTTTGAATTTTAGCTCAATAGTTTAAAAGTTGCAAATTCGAACTAGATATTGTTAATAGGTTGTGGTCGGTCTTATTACTTTTTGATAGGCTTGTGTTACGAACTCTAAATCGTTGCTTCCTATTTTGCTCAACTCTTTGTTGAATCTATTTAGGAAGGTTTTATTGTCTCGTTGTCTATTTGTCTTAGGAAGAATAGGTCTAATGCGGTATTTTCTTTTTCTTATTTCGAATATATTAAGCAATTAAGGTGGCAGTGAGTTCCTTGAGTAAAGAGATGGAATCTTCCTTTAGTTTCCAAAATCAATTTTAGGCTACTCCCTTCAGGCTAGAAGGAAAGATTATGCACTTAGAGTTTTATCATTGTTTTGCATGATCATCTTTGAATTATAGTTTAAGATATGTTCCTCAGGGTTTCCTGACCTATCGTATGGAGTGAAGTTTTGCAGCACGAATTTTCTTGGTCTCTTAGCTTTTCTTATCTTTATTGTGAAAAGCTCTTAGTTGGCTCTCATCACCTAAGAAAGTGTATCGTTTAGGATTCCAATTTTTTACCCTTTTCATATAGTTCTCCTATCTCTTTTAGGATTGAGGCTTTGAGCTCCTCTTCCTTGGTGGATGTTTTTGCTACTGCCTCCACTTCGGGTTCCTCAAGTAGATCCATCGTCTATTTTCTCCCAAGTTCCTCAAAATATTATTAAAGGTTTCTAGCATGAGTATCCCTCTATGAAAGCTCTCCATAATCCACAAGGAGGCTTCATTCGACCTTTAAGGTCTCTAGAAGATCGCAAAGATCCTATTTCTCCTTCACAATTCTTTTAATTCCTGGTAGAATTTCTTCCAGGAATCCTACAAAGTCACCAAAGCCAAGTCATTGTTGGGATGAGAAATGCCTATATCACCGACTCGAATTTTGATTGATCTTGAATTATTAGTTGTCATGATATTTTTAGAAGGCTAGCTTTTTATTCTGTCATGGTATGCAGTTCCTACAAATTGTACCACCAAAAGCTCTAAATTCGAAACTTTCTTAAAATTATATCTTAGCCCGTTGAGATGTTTCAAATTACCATGAAGAATATGAGCACCGTCTTCTTGTAAAAAAGAATACTCTGACATTCAAGTCATTGTTTGATCAACACAAGCCTGTGGTATGTAAGAGTGCTCTTAATCAAGAGGATAATAATCTATATGATTGTGTATTGTATTTACTCACTATGTTTCTCAATGTAGTTTTTATATCTATTCCATGAAAGTAAATATATAATGTATGCTCTTTTATAGTGTGAAGTGCAGAGTTTTAATTGTAATCTATGTATAGTGATAGAGTCCAATACATAATGTAATTTCTTTAGCAATAAGATGATATCATCTTATCACTATGCATGTATGAGATAAAATATTAATCATATAGTAGATAAGATATATCATAAAAAGAATTCATGCTCAAATAGAATTATGATTCAAGAAAGAAATAGTATATTTATACTGTTATATTCGTCAATTAATTTCATTTTTTTGCCTTTTCTTAGGCCATTTTGGTCTCTCTTTTTTTCCCTTTTTGGATTCGATCCAATCCTTTTTTCTACGACCAAGCTTTTTTCTTAGATTGTTTATCTTTTACTAGGCTTAACTTACATTTCTTTGGACCCAAATTGGTTCAGATATTACAAACTTCATTTATAAATGGAGTGAGTTGTTGAGTTTATTAATATTAGGCCAACAGTTACTACAAAGCCTTTTGGAGATGCATCATAGTTATAAAAATATATTTTTCATATACTCTTTTCTTATCCCATGTTTTTTCTTCTTTCTTTTGTCTTTGATAAAACATTTTGGCACATTTTACTGTTCTATTTCTCATTGTCTTCCTTCTTCACATAGGCTATATGAAGAGATGATGGCTTCTATAGCAATAATCGAGGAATATCAATTTGAATCAACTTCACCTAAGAAGAAATTTTGAAATTGTTATACTCGTTGTGTCTTTTCTCATTGTTATCCTAAAAAAGCCATTTAGCATTATTCACAATCTTTATTTTATAAATAATGTTAGACATCTCAAATAGTATCTCAAATTATTTATCTTAAATAACATGTTAAATAATTATTTAATGGTAAAATAGTGTAATAAATAATTTTAAATTTTACGTTATTTAATCACTTAATGGTTGTTTAACATCTCAATTTGAGATCCAAAATTTATGATATAATTTAGAAAATATAGCATTACTCTCATTTTATATATATATATATATAATATACTACATGTATATAGAAAACATTGGCTTTTTAATTTTTAATTTTTTTCTTTTTTGATGAGCCAAGTTAAGTTAAACCCTTTTCTCTAGTCTATGAACGTAAATTGATCATAATTTACACGTAATATCTTTTATACTTGTTTTGATGCATGGAATGATATAATATCTATAAACATATTAGTAAAATAATACCTAAAAAATTTATTTAAACAAATTAATTTGAAGATATTAATTCAGTACAAAATTTGACTCATTTCTTTATGGCACATTGAAGGAAGTAGACATGAACAAAAGTTGGATCATTTATCAAGTGGAGTTTCTAAGCAATACATCAAATGGGGTTGATAAGTTTTTGGATTTTACATTTAGGAACAAAGTAGTAGTTTGTTGTACGGGTGGTAGCAAGGGAACATATAATAGTGAATGGTTTTTTGTTAACATACAAAATTTGGACTGAGCATCGCAAGCCTTATACATCTTTACATGCAACTCAAAAATAATATGGCTAGTCGTGATTCGGCCATAGGTGATTATATATCTGGAATGCTACATCGGGCGACGGGTCAAATATATTATATAGCCTCATGATATGACTGGAATGCCATAGAGACTTTAGTGATAGTGAAAATCAACAGATGGAAATTGTTTACAGTGATGGGCCGAATGTTGAAACTTCTAAGTTTTTCAAATTGCTTCAAGAGGTAGAATCTCTTTTATATCCAAATTGTACAAATTTCATAATTTTATCATTTATCGTTCGACTCTTACATTTAAATGTTATTGTCAGTTGGACAGAAAAATCATGCACATTATTCTTGCAATTACTTAGAGAAGCTTTTGATAGACCAAACGAGCACGTGTGGCTAATCCCAAATATTTATGAGTCATGTTTGAAGATAAAGGGCAGTACAAGAACGTGAAAGGAAGAGAATTCAATGACGTGCATAAGAAGCGCAGCCGTGCAGGAGATGTGCTTGAGTGGAAACCAACATGCATGGAGTTGGACGTGAAATAGGTTGTGCTTGAGTGGGAACGTGAAATAGGGAAGTTGTGTTTAAGTGGAAAACTTACATGCATGGCAATATAAGGCAACGTGAAGATGAAGAGGCATATGATAATAGAAAGTAACCAACAGGTGAGATGGAGCTATTCACGGAAATAGAATTGTAAATAGAAGTTGATTAATAGTTAAATTGTATAACGTGTTATACACGTTTAGCTAAATATTAGGAGCAGTTTTAAATTACGAATGTATATAATGATCATTTGGAATTCAGTGAAAGGGAGGAAATATTATTCAGTAACATCTTGTGGCTCAATTCTCACTCTAAGAAAATTTTATTTTCAATATAACTCTGGTTGCGACGACCTATCAATTAGTATCAGAGTATGGTTACAATGTCATAAGGAAAGAATTGAAAATTTGGAAGCATGGTTAAGAGCAATCTAGGATAGCGTAAACCGAATAGAAGCCAGTGTCAACAAGTTGTTTGAATTGTTGCTTGCCAACAAAATCGAACCAAGCCTAGAAGATGATCACCATGGCCAAACCAATAGCATCAAAGAAGGATCCAGCACCCCTATCAATAGCGTAGATGGACACTTGCGTGTCAACGAGGAGGAGAACAGAGTGGATGTTGATGGAAGTCGACAGACATTTTCATCTAAGATGGCCAAGCCTGAGTTTTCAATATATGCTAGACACGAGTGATTCATGAGCAATTCTTTGATTATCAAGGCATTGCAGAAGCACAGAAAGTTTCTCTAGCTTCATTCCATCTTGAGGGTGAAGCCAACCAGTGGTGGCAGTTGTTGCGACAAGCTTACAACTTAAAGATGCATTCTTATCATCGCTTTGTCAAAGAGAAGTTGGTTAAATGGACACGCCTCCTTAAAGAAGACGCCACTTGGAAAAATACTTACGAGCTGCATGAGCGTTTCCTGAATGTTAACCTTGGGGACAAGGTTTATGTCGATGAATGGGGTATTGATAGACCAAACGAGCACGTGTGGCTAATCCCAAATATTTATGAGTCGTGTTTGAAGATAAAGGGCAGTACAAGAACGTGAAAGTAAGAGAATTCAGTGACGTGCATGAGAAGCGCAGTCGTGCAGGAGATGTGCTTGAGTGGGAAACTAACATGCATGGAGTTGGACGTGAAATAAGTTGTGCTTGAGTGGGAACGTGGAAAAGGGAAGTTGTGTTTAAGTGGGAAACTTACATGCATGGCAATATAAGGCAACGTGAAGATAAAGAGGTATATGATAATAGGAAGTAACCAACATGTGAAGTGGAGCTATTCACAGAAATAGAATTGTAAATAGAAGTTGATTAATAGTTAAATTGTATAATGTGTTATACACGTTTAGCTAAATGTTAGGACCAGTTTTAAATTACCAATGTATATAATGATAATTTGGAATCCAATAAAAGGGAGGAAATATTATTTAAAAAACAGCTTGTGATTCAATTTTCAGTCTAAGAGAATTTTATTTTTAATATAATTCTTACCAAGACCTATCAACTTTTTTTAAAGTACCAAAATTGTTAACTTCAATGTTACGAGGCTAATATGATCACTAGTGACTTCTTTTTCATATAAAAGACATGGAATTCTTGTTCCAAAAATTATATCTTGTTTAACAACGAGGATGAGAAACTTAATTGTTGTAGCATATGTGAGACATTTAGATATAGAAAATTTTGATGGTGAGAAACTTAATTTTTGTAGCATATGTGAGACATCTAGATATAAACAACTTGATGGTAATCTTAATGATACTCAATGTAAAAGGATACCTGCTAAACAAGTAAAATATTTTCTATTGACTCTGCTATTGCAAAGATTGTTCATATCATCAAAAATAGCAAGTTATGGCTTTAACCGTTAGAATTATGTCGGTAGCTTACAGTACATGGCCTGCTATGTTAACGCCTAATGACTTACCAATAATTTTTTTTTTAAGTAAAGAATTTATATAAATGCTAAATCTAGTAGATATTACAAAATAAAGATTCAATAAGGAGAAAAGGTAAGACATTACAATTCATAGACGATTAGTTACATTTACCAATTAGCTGCAATGTGGTAAATCCATTGGCCATTGACAGCACTTATACATCTAAGTCAGATAACATCCTTAATCTTTTGGTAGACTTCGCTTGTAGAAGGAGTTTTCGTTGGAAGACCTTCAGATTCCGTTCTCTCCAAATAAAATAGATTGTAACACAGAACGATATTCTTCTGATCTTACTGAGAATAGATTTGCCTTTAGATTTCTTGCAGAGAAATGAGATCACTCGTTGCCATCTGTTCGAGCACTAATTGAATTGACACGCCCTCAATACTTTGTGCTAAATTTCACTACAAAAACTGCATTGAAAGAATAAGTGTGGAATTGTTTCCTTGTCACTACCACAAAGGGGGCATTCATCTAATAGGATAACCCCTCATGTTTTAAATCTCTCTCTGGTAGATAATCTATTCTTCAAAGCTAACCAAGTGACGAAGCTGTATCTAGGTATATGTTGCGTTCCTCATATCAGTTTATACCATCCCACCTTAGCCTCATTATTCTTAAGACATCTCCAAGTACTCGCAATAGAAAACTTTGCATTGAAACTTGCAGTGAATGAAATTCTATCATCTCTTTCAGAAATTGAAATATTTTTGCAAAGATAATCCCATACCTAAGCAGTGTACTCATCCAGAGGGTCAGAAAGGTTCCAATGACCATGTTGCCATAGCTTATTAACCTTTGCATCCCGAGGAATATCCGCATCGGAGATTTCTATGTGGGAGAATTTATTAACTATTGATGCTCCACCCAGCCATGGATCCAGCCAAAATTGGAAGGACTTGTCGTTGCCTAATTCATATGAGAACAATTATTTTATCTGACTTCTCAATCCCAGGATCTTCCTCCAAGTCCAGCTACCATCCATTGGCTTTGTGATACCCCAAAAACCTTAGTCTCCGCAGTTTGTTATTAGTTACCCATTTTGCCCACAAAGAGGATTTCACAGCAACCAGCTCCCAGATGTGTTTGGTGACTGTCGTTGAATTCCACAAGCTTATAGATTTAATGCCAAATCCTCCTTCTTTTTTACCTTTGCATACCTCATTCCAGCCCACTAAACCTCTCTTCCCCTGTTGGTTACTTCCATGCCATAAGAAATTATAGCATTTGTTTTCAATTTCTTTGGTGACTGACTTAGGCAGGTTGAACATAGAACTCCAGTAGACATGCATGCTCATTATGACAGATTTTATTAATTGCAGCCGCCCCGCATAACTCAAATATTTCACAGTCTAACTTGAGATTCTAGTAGTTATCCTATTAATAAGCTCCTGGCAGTGGTCTTTTTTCAGTCTCCCTGAGATTAAGGGGATGCCTAAGTATTTGATAGGCAACGTACCTTGCTGGAACTGAGTAACTTAAAGGATTGTCTCCTTGGTAGGTTGAGGCATATTTCCAAAGAAGATGAAGCTCTTGCCAGCGTTTAGGTGTAGCCCTGAAACCATTGAAAATTCATCAAGCACTTACTTAAAGTGGCCCACTAACCTGTCATCCCCATTAGAGAATAATAATAGGTCATCTGCAAACATCAAGTGGTTTAGTTTCAGCTTGTTACACCCTTTGTGATATATAAACTAGTTCTGAGGAATATAGCTTAGGCTCCTACTGAGGTATTCCATGGCTAAAACAAAAGGCAGAGAGGATATGAGGTCCCCCTGCCTCAATCCTTTCTTCCCCGGGAAAAAGCATTCTAATCTGCCATTTACCACAACTGAGTACATGTTTGTTCTGACACATTTCATGATAATGTTGATAAAGTGATAAGGGAAATTCAGCCCCATCAATACCTCTTCTTGGAAATCCCAGGATACCGAATCATAAACCTTGCGGAGGTCTATTTTAAGACCACATCTTGGGCTCCCGCTGTTGCGATCATAACCCCTCACAAGTTCATGTGCCAGTAAAACATTATCTGTTATCTGCCTATTAGGAATAAAGACTGATTGACTAGGGTTGACCAAATAGCTCACCACTCTCCTCAGTCTACATGTTATTATTTTGGTGATACATTTGTAAAGGACAGTACAACATGCAATTGGTCTATAGTCCCCAAGCTATGAGGATTATGAACCTTAGACATAAGGGTAATGGCAGTGATATTTATGGGGTTGTAGAATTGACCTGGAAAGAAGAAATATTGCACAGCTGCAGTGACCTCCCTTCCAATAATGTGCCAGCACTTTTGAAAAAACTAACTGTTATAACCATCCGATCCTGGGGCTTTATCACCATTGATGCTGAAGATAGCACTTTTGACTTCTTGTGCTGTGACAGGGGCATTCAACATGTCTCTATCGTCTACCTTCAGTTTAGGGCCCGCATCTATGATTCTCTTTTGTATGGACGCCTTATGGGAAATGGGGGTACCCAACAAATCTTTGTAGTAACGGACAATGGCTTCTTTCACAACCTTGGGATCTTCCGCAATTTCCCCATTTGGGTTCTCAATCGAAATGATTCTATTCCGAGCTCTTCTTTGCTTAACTGAATTATGCAAGTAGCTGGTGTTTGAATCCCCTATTTGAATCTATCTAATTCTGGATTTATGTTTGATAATGCTTTTGATAAGGGTAAATTTGTCATATATTTTCTCATGTTTTTATTATTGATATTTTATGATTTTATGAGAATAGATGGCTATTTATGTACTTTATTGTTAATTGTAGGGACTTAAATGAAATTTAAAGAAAGAATGCAAAAGGAGCAAAAACAGGGACTAAAATGCAAAGTTTTTAAAATATAAGTCCATCACCCCAACGTCAAGAAAACTATCGCCCCAGCTCTGGAATAGTGATTGAAATTAAAAAATGACCTGTTTAAGTCGTGTCTGGCTCTCCAGCGCCGAAGAGTCACCGCGCTAGCGACGCTCCATCGCCCTAACGCTATCAACATACTGCGCCAGCGGTGAAGCCGTTTTCATGCAGCGCCCCAGCGCCAAGATTCCACCGCTCCAATGGTAATAGCTTTTTCACGCGTCGCCCCAGCGACAACTGCATAGCATGCCAACGGTAGTGCGAGTCCTAGTCCGACGAGAATTGAGATTTTCAAGCTCATATCAATCCCTATAAAAAGTCACTCGTTCCCAACCTTCAAGAATCATCTAAAGAGACCAGAGAAAAACCTAGAGCAAGAAAAAGAGAACTTAGAGCAGTCCAAGAGTACCAAGAATACAGAGCACGAGTCTTGGAGAGCAATAGAAGCTTAATTGAAGCAACTTTAGAGAGAGATACAAGACGTTCTTCGACATCAAGAAGTTCTTAGGCAGCGCAATTAAGGGCAAGTTTGCTAATAATTGTATCATGATTTATAATTATTTTTACTGCTGTTCTCTTGTAGCCATGAGCTAAACTTATTTTCTAGGGTTAATACTTGAACTCAATATGTGTGCTTAATTGCCATATCTTTAGAATATTTAATAAACTTAGTTCTTTGATATTCAAATTACTTGATCTTAATGCTTCAATATATCTGGCCAATATATGGTGAATGAATTGGTAATATTTTGATAAACTCGGAAGATGAATCAATATATTTAACCCTAGGTAATTTGATGCATGATTGTAGAGTAACATTCAATGTTGCATATGCAAGTTTCAATTTAGAATAGGAATATACCTAATTGGCATGTATGATCAATAAGACCTAATCTTAATGAATCTTAGTTTATTACAAGTACCATAGAAATATAGGTATTTGGTAAATTAGGGTATACTTGCATGACCTTGGAAGAGGCTTGTGAATACATTAGTGTCTTGATCAATAATAAAGACTAAGTGAGTTAAATATTAAAGGATTAATCATTAGAAACATATTGAGAGATAATATTAATCCTAGGTTTTCTCTACATTGCTATCTCTCTATTCTCTTTGCATTGTGTTTTTATTTTTATATTTCTTACACTCATTCTTAGATTTTTATATAATTATTAGGAAGACATAATTTTAGTAATTTGTTAAAAAGAAGAAATTATCCCTGTGGGTTCGACATCCGACTAATTAGTCTCTTTATTACTTGCATACGATAGTGTATACTTGCACTTAATTTTATGATATAGAAATATCGCATCAACTTTCTTCAGCATAAATAAGATTCTTTAAATGTTGATAAATGCCCATTTCCTCATCTTGAAGGGTTTAGTTGAATGGGTCATGGATTAATCTACTCTGTAAGGAGGCCAACATCAGTTTGTAATCTTCAATCTTTTGCTGGATGTCAGAGAAAAAGACCTTGTTGAGCTCTTTTAGCTTGGGTTTTAATAGCTTTAGTTTGAACCATACCTGGGCCATTAGGGAGCCATGACAATCATGCTGCCACTCTTGCTCGATTGTAGAGAGAAACTCATTGTGAGTACACCAGGTGTTGAAAAACTTGAAAGGGACAGTACCATTATATGATGCTCTAGATATGGAGACTACAAGAGGAGAGTGATCTAAAATACACGCTGGAAGAACTTTACACTTAGAAAACTCCAATGCATCCATCCAATTTCCATTAACAAATGCCCAGTCAATTTTTCTCCAAATTCGTTGTCCTTCTGTTTGATTATTACACCAAGTGTAGTGACAGCCATGGTTCTTTAACTCGAATAACTCTAGTCTCGATATCCAATTTTTGAACTGTTCAACCATGTTCTCATTAACCTATTAACCACCAATTTTATCATTGTTACTGAGGACATTGTTGAAGTCTCCTTGGATTAACCATTGTATAGTGTTGGGAATCAAGTCATCCCTAAGGTCCTTCCACAGGCTCTCTCTCTCAATAATGGTAGAGGCACCATAAACCAGAGTCCAGTAAAATATAGTGCCATCAATAATCACTCTACTATGCATGAATTGCTAGTGCTTTTGTAAGATCGTGACATTGCATCTAGCAGGATTAAAGGTGATCCAAATTCTTCCCATATCTAGACACTCAGAATTATTATCAAGCTTTCACTCCCGTAGTGCCAATTTCTTCCAAATGGTATCTAGATTAGATAGTTTCACTTTTGTTTCTAACAATCCCAAAATACATAATCGACAAGATTTAATCAGAGCCCTTACCTTTGATTGTATGCAGAGGTCATGGAGACCCCCGAATATTCCAGCTTGTAATCATTGTCCTCTATATGGGGATTTAGAGCTTCTTTTGGCACGTCGACCCTTCTCTATAATTCCCACATCATGTGTCAGAGTAATAGTCTTCCTTAAGTTGAATCTGTTCATTACCTGGATTACCTCTGTTCTCCCGCTTCCTGTGTTTGTTTTATTGCCTTATTTGTAGGGCCATGCGCCTCATTTCCCTCTGGTGTCTGTGTTTCCCCTTCTGTTTTACTTAGATTTAACATTTTTTGTTCTAGCATTTTTGGGTGAATAATAGGTACTTTAGTTTCTCCTTGATTATTCTGATCCTTCTCTTTTTCTTTCCACACTTGTTTCATCCCTGTCATACAATCTTTTCCATCATGACCAACCCGTTTACATTTGGTGCATACAGAAGGCTTCCACTCATAAGTCACCTCTTGCCTAACCATGTTACCATCTTCGTCCTCTAATGTGATCATGGAAGGGAAATCACCCTCCACATCCATATCCACCAGGACCCTCGCAAATGCCAGCCTTATTCTGTTCAAAGTACATTGGTTACTAAATTTAGGGGATCCCAACGAACTAGCGATAAGACTCAACAGTGGGGGGCTCTAGAATTCCTATGGTAATCCTAGGAATTGCACCCAAATAGGCAAAGTTCTGATACTGACTACATCTATAACCATTCTGGGTTTCCAAGCTTTGAGGATCAAAGGGCGTTCATCAAAGGTCATGGTCCATCCTCAAGAGCTTTTTGTTGCCCATATTCATTCTCAAAGTTAAACAGAAACACCCTATCTTTGATGGAGTGAATCGATATAAGGTCACATTGCTTCCAACGGCGCATTATAAAAACTTGGAGAGGTTGAAATTAAGGACACAATCCATACACACCCAATTAATGCATGCTGCCACCTTTTTTTTTTTCTTTGAGTTCATTACTGTTGAATTTCACAATTTTCTTACCGTTTGAAATCGTCGGGGGATAAATTGTAGTTCACTTCCATGACTTCAAGCTCGGTTGTCAGCAAATAAGGATACCCACGGCCTGTTGGACTGTACGACCTTGCTGCCCACACAATCTGCCACTGTAGCAACCGCGCCCACTGTAGCAGCAGCAGTCGTCGCCGCACCGTAGCTCGTCCCACAAATAGCAGTCGTCGGAACCATGTACCTATTGCCGTCAGCCATCTCCGCGGGATGACCGTTGCCCCTGCGCGCGGCCGCTATATCACCCGTAGCCACTGGAGAAGTCCCGTCGGCCAGCCTAGATCCAGCAGAGACCGGAACCATGGTGGCCAAGGCAGCCACAGCATGTCCGCCGTTCACGAGCGACGGTGCGACGCTTGTTGAATCTCCACACTCAGAGTGGCCAGGAGCCTTCATTCCAGCTCCCCAGGAGCCGATAGAAAATGCCGTCGGCAGCTCATCCCCCTGCGTAAGAACTTCGGTAGCCTCTGCATGAACTTCGCCAGACCCGGTCGACGCACATGCAGCAGCTCCAGTTTCCAGGGGGTCACCATACCACACAGTCGGCAGCTCGGCTAGCTCGGCCGAGGCTGCCTGAGTTCCCCCAGACCAGGAAGCAACATTCGGAGGAACAGCCGCGTGGATCACCGGCGACTGTCCCAACAAGGGTGGAGCTGCAGCAGTGGGAGGAGCGGCAGCATTTTGGTTGCTGCATTCGTTCTTTAACACGCCAGGCTGAGGAGAGCGATCTCGGCTACAATGAGCAAACGAAGACGACAGCGTTTTGCTCAATTTTTTCTTTTCCATGAGATACGGCGTAGATTAGACCCATACACCGAGAGAAAAATCCTACTAGGACAATTCAAATGTTGATTTTAATGACTTACCACTATAGACGTGCATTGTCGTCAATATGCTTAGTGATGGTCCCATAGGACATAGTAATAAGATTGATGCGTACTTACAACCGTATGGTATGAAGGTGTACTTATGATGCATCAAGTATTCACATGATTAAATTACATGCAGCTTTATAGACTATTTGTGACTTTCCTACATATGCCAATTTGTCAGGTTGGAGCCCTTTGTCACAAAGAAGAAATTTTGCTACGCGGGTCACCGTCAATTTTTACCTATGACTCATAAATTTCCAAAAAGTTAAAATGTCTTTCAGCGGTTCAGGAGAATGAAAATGTGCACTAAATAAACTTTCTAGGACTGAATTGATAAAACAATTTGATCGTATACTAAGTACAAAAAAGAAAAAATTCTTCTAAAGAGTACAAATGATGGCCGCAGCTGAAGAACTGTATATATATATATATATATATATATATATTCTTTGAATTGCCATGTCATGTTACGAACATAATTTAATTCGTTATTTACATTGAGAAAAGAAAACAACTTCTTTTTTTTAACGAGGTTTTAACTAATCTCTATTTACTTCCTTATGATTTTAAAAAGTATTAAAATTTATTATTATTATTATAATTTACTGTTTTATTACTATTTTGTTATCATTATTTTATTAATTTTAATTTTTTTAATAAATTAATAATTTTATCTTTGATAATATATAATTTGATAATTTTACTAATAAATAAATTATAATTTAACTTTTTTGATGAATTGATAATTTTATTTTTGATAATATGTAGTTTAATAGTTTTTTCTATAAATAAATAAGACAAAACGAAAAAGAGCATTCGAAGAAAATTGAACCCTTGATCTCAAAAATAAAACCACTCATTTTCACCACTAGATTAAACTAAAGTTTACATAACATATTATGAAGAGTAATATATATACTCTAACAATTAATTAAATGAATTGTTAAGTCTAAATTAAATAAATTTTGGTACTAAAACATTATAAACAATAATAAATATAAAATATTTTAATAAATAATAAATTTAATTATGTACATATTTACAACAAAAAACTTAAGTATTAAGTTTTAGGAACTTATTATAAAAATAAATTACTTTATAATTCCTTAAAATTAATCTAAAAGAATAAATAAAAATACTAAACTATAATACTTACTAAAAATAAAGTTATTTTTTAGTTCATACGTGAATTTTTATCATTTAATATTAAATAATAAAATAACTTTTCATGAAAAATTCAAAATTTAAATTATAATTTATGAGAATTCACAAAAAAAAAATTTAAAAAGTAAATATTGAGGATTATATTCAACTCAAAAAAAATTTTCATAAATTTTTAAATTAAAAAAAATTACTACAAATAATGTCAAATTCTTCATCCAGATGAGTTGTTAATAAAGAAAAATTATGTTATATTAGAAAAATATTTTTAAATTAAAAAATATTGATAATTATGGTGAAAATTTATTTTTTTATAATTAACATAATTATCAATATTTTTTTATTTCTTTTCAATTAATTTAAGAATAATTAAAAAATGAGAAGATGCTTATAATAGGTTTTTTAAAACAAATACTCATTTTTGTAAACTTATTTTAATTAAATAATATTTAAAATATTTTACACTTAATATTATTTATAATTTTTTTAGTATCAAAATTTAATTAATTTAGAATTAACAATTCATCTTATTGATTTATAGGATATATATATTAGTCTTTATAAAATATTATGTGAATTTTAGTTTGGTCTAATAATTAAAATAGGTGATTTTATTTTTGAAACTAATGATTTAATTTGCTTCAAACTCTCTTAAAAGTTAAAGTTAATGGAGTAGTGATAATAGAATAATAAATAATAATAACAGTATGAAAGTTTTGATATTTTTTTTAAACCGTAAAAAGATAAATGGATATTAGCTAAAAGCTTAGGACAAAAAAGATCATTTTTCCCGTTGAGAATAATGTTTATGACAATATACTTTAGGGATTATTAGGCAATAAGGATAATCTGAAAGCTGGTCGTGATTTACAAGAAATAAATATAAGAAAACCTTTATCCCGACCTGAGGAAGAGGGCTGTTCCAAAGTATACTGACCCGCAGCTTGTTTTTCAATAAATAAAGAAAACAATGTGTTTTTTCCTCAAATAATTAAAGAGAAAGAGAGTAAAGGTTCGAGATGGTTACGCTTCTAATATGTCACATTATTAAAAGCCATGAAAGATCGTAGCATTAGGGGTCATAAAAGCCATGATAGTTATTTTTGATGCAACAATTACTTCCTCTTATTGCTCGCAGAGCATTAGCTAAAAATGTTTTTGAAATATTTATTAAATTGTCAAATATTTTTAAGCAATTGTTCTCAAAAGTGAATATGCCATCTAGTTTAGAATATATTCAAGATCAAGTTGTGCTTATCTTTCTTCATTTGGAGAAAATCTTTCCGAAGTCCTCCTTCCATATAATGGAGCACCTAATTGTTCATTCAGTTGAAGAGGCACTAATTGTTGGACTCGAACAATTTCGGTGGATGTATTTCATTGAGAGATATTTAATACTTAGTCTTGATCCTTTTTTTTTTTTAAAAATAAATACTTTAAGATATGCTTTAAAATATACTTACAGCATGCGTATGTGTAATATTTATTCACATTAAAATGCTAATATTTATTCACATTAAAATGCTAAGTGCATAATAAAATCATTGTAAAGCTTCAATTGCTAAAGGATACTTGATGAAAAAATGTGTGAGTTTCTGTGTCAATACTTATTTGAAGTAGAAATCAAGTCTACTTGAAGTAGTATGTTTATTAATAATATGTAAACAATAATCTATATCAGAGTATAAATGTATGAATTCAAATCAAAGATTTGTTTTAAAAACATTTACTTTAAAATATACTTACAGCATGCTTATGTGTAATATTTATTCACATCAAAATGCTAAGTGCATAATAAAATCATCTTAAGGCTTCAATTGCTAAAGGATACTTGATGAAAAAAAAGTGTGAGTTTCTGTGTCAATACTTATTTGAAGTAGAAATCAAGTCTACTTGTAGTAGTATGTTTATTAATAATATATAAACCATAATCTGTACCAAAGTATAAATGTATGAATGCAAATTAAAGTTTAAATTGATTAAATTGTGATCAATTAAGAATTATAATCTATTTCAACTTAAAAGAAGAATTTAAGTAGAATTCCTCCACTTGTGTAAAAAAAAATTTCATACAAAATAATAATTAAATAATTAAAATATAAATAGAATTCAAATTTTTAATTCATTCTTGTCTTTCTACGAGCCCAAAACTTGTTTGTGGGACTCATAGATTGGCGAACATAACTACCTAACAATATGAATCTAAAATTTGAGTTTATGAATCAATTATGTGCAAGCTAGTTGAGTCTATAGATAAAGTGCTCAACATACATAAACAACAATGATAAAAGTAAATCTACTCACAATTCAAGTGTTATAATGAAAGCAAATGCAGTAAGCTATGCAAGTGTGATAGATTAAAACCCTCACTCAAGTGATTTTACATTCCATGGAGTGTTGATAGATGTTAATGAAATTCGCTATAACAAAAATATAAAATTTGTGTTGTTTAAGTGTGATTGGGTTTATAATCAACTTAAAAAAAACAATATGATTTTTGTTATAGTTTAAACCCTAATTTGATTATAAACAAGAGTAATAAAATTAATAAAAGAATAAAAAAAATATACACAAAAAAATTTATAGTGGTTCACTCTTAATCTAGAGCTACATCTATTATCGCTACAGTTTTTTTACTATGATTAGAAAGAATTATAAGATATAATATTTTTTCTCACGCCACCTTTAGTATAGGCACACAAATATCATTATAAAATCTTATGCCTAGTAATTACCTTTCACTAGTAGGAAACAAATTAAAGTATTATCCTTTTACTAGTAGAAAATAAATTGAGACAATTTTTCTTAACTAATAAGAAAACAAATTAGGACAAGTATAAATAGAATGGTTAATTAGACTCCATAACTATATAACAATATCTCATTAAGAGATTAATTCATCTTTAATTGTTTCCTCTGTAACAACTACTCCTCCATCCTTAAGAGAAAAGTCCAACTAATATTGCACACAGTTTCAATTTCTCGATTGTGACAATCTTTGTTTAATATATTAGTTAGATTTTTATTTCTATGAATATTTTCATATGCTAAAAATCTATCTTTCAAGCCAATTTATAAAATGATACTAGACTTGAATATGCTTTTCCCTAATATGATAAACAAGATTTTTTGCTAAATGAATAGCACTTTGACTGTCGTAATGTAACATATAGTTTTCATGCTTTTACCTAATTTCTCCTAAAGATCTGTAACCATATCATCTCTTTAATAGCTTCCATCACTACGACATATTTTGCTTCTGTAGTTGAAAGGGCAAATTAGAAGCATTAAGCACATAAAAAACATAAATGAATAAACATAAAATAGTCATTAACCACATATCAATATCAACATATAGTGTTCAATAGAGTTCCATCAAACCCTAGAACATATAATCTAGCAATCTATAGGAAAATATTCAATTACATCCATCCAAATATTCATAAAAGTTCTCATATTCAAATCAATACAAAACACAATAAAAAAACTTTAAATAAATGTAAATGAAGTAAAGAGAAAGAAGGAATTAATTGGAGAAATCTTGGAAAGTCTTCAATCTTTAATAATCTTATCCAAATCCAAGTTTCAATGTATTTCTCTCACTAAAAGCATTTGCTTCTTTCTCTATTTTGTGCTTTTCTCCTCTTTTAAATGAGACATTTAGCTCTCCTTTTATAGGTCCAAAATTAAGGTAAAATTGAGACAAATTTGAAAATTTTCCATCGATTGGTACTGTGGCTTTGATTTTTTTGCGCTGCAGCTACAAGATTCTACTCGAACCAGCGCTGCAGCAGGGTGCTGTTCATATGAACAGTACCCTAAAATAGTGAAACTGTTCATTTTCACTTTTCATGTGCTGCGGTGCCACGACTTGAGTTTTTGGTGCTGCAGCATGAGCATTGTAGTAAAAGGTACTATAATAAAATAATATTCATATTTATTGTAGCAAATACTGTAGCATTTTTGTTATTTTTGCTCGTTCTCCTCAGTTTTTTATCTTAAATAGTTTCATCGACTTAAAACCTACAAAGTAATATTAACACACATTAAAAAAAACATATATTCTTATTTAATTTAAGCAATCATCAAGTTTAGGAGATTAAAACGATAGATATAAAATACACTCATCACTTGTAAATCTATTTCACAGCTTCTCAATACTGCTTCCCTAGATTTTCAATTACGTTAAGTATTATAATTTCAATTATATTAAATATTATAATTTCAACTCTAATTTTGATTTTAACTACGTTGAATATTATATTTTTAATTATAATTTTAATTTAATTACGTTAAATGTGATCATTTCAAATCTAATTTTGATTTTAACTACGTTAATGTTGTATTTCTAATTCTAATTTTGATTTCAATTATGTTAAATATTATAATTTCAAATCTAATTTCAATTTCAATTACGTTAAACTTTATAATTTCAATTCTAATTTCATTCAGTTTTCATTACGTTAAATGTTATAATTATAAATCCAATTTTAATTTCAATACTTAAAATTGAAATTAGAATTGAAATTATAACATTTAACGCAATCGAAATCAAAATTAAATTTGAAATTATAACATTGAACGTAATTGAATTTAAAATTAAATTTTGATTTGAATTTGTAAGATTTAACATAATTAAAATTAGAATTATAATATTTAATATAATTAAAATTGAAATTAGAATTGGAATTATAACATTTAATGTAATAGAAATTGAAATTGGATTTAGAATTATAATATTTAACGTAATTGAAATTAGATTTAGAATTAGAATAATAATATTTAACGTAATAGAAATCAAAATTAGATTTGGAATTATAATATTAACGTAATTGAAATAAGATTTGGAATTTGAATTATAACATTTAATATAATAGAAATCGAAATTAGAATTAGAATTATAATATTTAACATAAGTAAAATTAAACTTGGATTTAGAATTATAATATTTAACGTAATTGAAATCGAAATTTGAATTGAAATTATAACATTTAATGTAATTGAAATTAAAATAATAATATTTAACGTAATTAATAATTGAAAATAAATTTGAATTAAAATTATAATATTTAACGTATTGAATTTGAAATTAGATTTAGAATTATAATATTTAATGTAATTAAAATCGATATTAGAATTAAAATTATAATATTTAACATAATCAAAATCAAAATTGGATTTGAAATTATAACATTTAACACAATTGACATTGAAATTAGATTCAAAATTATAAAATTTAACATAATTGAAATTAAAATTAAATTTGAAATTATAACATTTAACGTAATTGAAATTAGATTTGAAATTATAATATTTAACATAATTAAAATTAGAATTAGATTATAACATTTAACATAATACAAATTAAAATTGAAATTATAACTTTTAATATAATTGAAATTGAATTTATATCTTTTTTCATTCTAAAAAAAACATTTGGGAATTCTCAACCTGTCTCGACTTAAACTGTCCCAACTCAAATCGTTCCTACTCAAACCGACCCTACTCGAACTAAAATTATGCATTTTGACATTTTGAAAAAAAAACTTGGGAATTTTTGACCCGAACCTTCTCGACTAGAAATCGAGTCAGAATCTCCTAATCGAGACAACTTTCTTCATCCCAATCGATACTTAGGTTGGGTTGCGAATTTCTGAATATGAAATTGCCCACCCCTAAATTAACCCTCACTAAGTCATACATACATACATACACACATTATATTTTTTCTCTCTCCTCTCTTTAATATCTTATCTCTCTTCTATTTCCTATCTTTAAAAATTTTCCTCCAATATCTTTTCACTATTTTCTCACATCAGTTCTCTTTTTTTCTATTATACATTGGTTGATCATTGGTTAATTCTCTGTTGTAGGGGTGAGTAAAAAATTGGCTAATCGAACCGAGCTAAACAAATCAATCTAGTTCGATTTTTGGTTTTATATTTTAAAAAATTAAAAATTTAGTTCGATTTTTAGTTTAGGATTTCTGAAACCAATTTTTTTTTTTAAAAAAAAAGAAAAATACATATGACAGCTTAAGAATGAAACCGAAATTGAGAATCGAATTGAACCGGGCCATTCAATGCCATAAGTCAACCCAATTTGAACCTATCAATTGTCAAAACTTCTAAACCGACAACTGAACCAGTTCAATTCAATTTAATTCCACACATCTTTGATTTTTAATTTTATTTTTTTGAAAACCAATTAGTTCAATTTAGTTTTTAATTCAACCCAAAAACTGAATCAAACCAGATTTGCTCACCCCTACTTTGTTGCAAGTGAAATTTTTATCTTCTTTCTTACCAAGTCTTACACGGTGTATAAAATTAGCTTACAAATATTTTTCCATAATATCAACAAAAAGAAACTTGCAAAATCGTTTTTCAAAGCCAGAATTTTAAAACCTATATTTTGAAAAAGAAAAAAAAGGTAAAACCTAAATCTCCTCGTACCCGAAATTGAATACAATTGAAGGGAACAGTAAATCTTCACACAAAAAAAAAAAAGAACTACTAACTTGGCTACAACTTATAAATCAACTCATGTTTATAGGTAATTTTACAAAAAACAATTACCAAAAAAATAATAATAATTCGCCAATATTTATCTCGTCTCTGCCTTTCCCATTTTGATGACAAGTGAAAATTATTCTAGGTTCTTTAAGCTTCACGATGTAAGAGTAAGATTACTATTTTGATTTCTAGATATTTAGTGTTTTATTTTTTTGAAGTGGTTTAATAGCCATGGCGAGAAAATTTGCCATGAGATTAGATGCGAGAGAATAGTAAGAGAAGGAAGGGAGATAA
This sequence comes from Ailanthus altissimus, assembly GCA_946807835.1. NCBI lineage: Eukaryota > Viridiplantae > Streptophyta > Magnoliopsida > Sapindales > Simaroubaceae > Ailanthus > Ailanthus altissimus. Next base: position 16,492,114 of record OX327700.1, on the reverse strand, counting down.
GAGAGGAAAAGAAAAAACATTGGAGAGAGTAGAGATTGAGAGATAAGATACTGCAAAAAGGAACGAGGGAGAGAGAGAAATAATTTAATGAATATGTCATCTTATACTCATCTAATCTTTCCCTTCATTAGTTTCTAATCAAAGGACTCAAATTTTGTATTAAAAGTCGTGTAAAAAAAGAGTGTTATGGAACTTATTTTATATATAAATTTTTTTTATGAAAAAAATTTAAATATTTAATTTAATTTAAATTTATTTATTTAAAAAATTATTTTTTATTTTTCTTCTCAACCTATTAATTATTTTTCTTTTTAGATTTATTTATTTTTTTATTTCAATTTATTTTTATTAAGACTAATTTTTATATTTTAGTTTATTCTTATTAGGTTTATTTTTCTTTTAGATTTATCTTTTTTTATTTTAATTTATTATAAACTCTATAAATACTTAAATATTTATTAATGAGAATATAATAAATACAATATTTTTTTTTCCTCTAAATCTCTATATAGTATTAGAGTCTTTTGAGTTAATATTTCTCCTCTACCAAACTGTTGTACAGCTACAAGCAAAGTTATTACTCTTTATACGACTAAGCAAGGACTGTTGCGCAACAATTAAATAAGTTTATAATCAATTCTTTATTTTATTTATTTTCTTTTTAAATTTAATCACTAACTAATATCTTAACACCATATTCAATTCCCCTTTAATCAATGTATTTCTTTATTCCTGTCAACAATGCATATAAACAATAACCACGAATAATATTTGTAAACTATGCATAAGAATAGTACTTTGTAAACAATACCATTGCCTATAACCATGAATAATACTTATTGAGTTTGAACTCAATTAACCATTTATCATTTTTAACATTAATAATTCTCTTTAAAAATATATATACCTTCTCTCTCCATCTCTATAGATTAGTTCAGTTTTGTTATGGGATTAAACTCCTATAAATTATATCTCCCTTTATTTTTTTAAATAGATATTTTCTTTTTCTATTATTTTAAGAGTTAACTCCAAATGGATCTTTTATTTTAATAGTTAACTCCCTTCCATTCTTAAATGAGTTTTTTATATTCTACTTTATTTTTAAAAAAAATTATTTTAAACCAAATTTTATTTTCAACCAAGTTTTATTTTCTATTTTATTTTAAGGGTTTCACCCTTCAATTCTAAAAAAGTTTATTTTTCTTTCTATTACTTCCTTCTTCTTCTTTTAATTTTAAAATTCTTCAAGCTCAACAACTTGAGCTAGTTTTTGACTAAATCAAATCAACAACAACTACCTGCTCTATCCAACAGTAAGTGCTTCAACCTTTTTAGCAATCTTCATCACAATTAACGCAGATGCTATCAAAATACTCTTTCTCTACATTATTGTTGTTGCATAACTGCCTACTCCAGTTATCATGGAACTCTCATCAAACCTCTTCATCGCACTCAATTTCTCTTTCTCCCTCCCCCTTAGACTTTCTCCTTTTGAAGAATAAGAATGAACTCTCTTCCCGAAACTCCGTCTTGCAAGGGCATGATAAAGAAATTTAAAAGATTTAGTTTAATCTAAATTTATTTATTTTAGAAATTACTCTTTTTGGCTTCTTAATCTATTAGGTCCATTTTTATTTTTAGGTTTATCTTTTTTTTATTTTGATTTATTCTTATTAGGTTTATTTTTTTTATTTTGGTTTAATCGTATTAGGTTTATTTCTCTTTTAGATTTACTTTTTTTATTATTTTAATTTATTGTAAACTCTATAAATATTCAAATATTTATCAATAAGAATATAACCAATACAATATTTTTTTTTATTCTCTTTAATCCTCTACACTTCTTGGTATAGATGTCTACATCTTTTTAAAGTGTGAACATTCAATTTTTTTATTAAAGTCCAGCACTAGACTTTATTTTAAAAAACAAAAAGACATCAACATATATATATATGTATATGTATATTTTTTTGTGTGTATGGAAGGATAAAAAACCCCTTAATTTTACATAAATTTTTACATAATTTTATGACTTTTAAATTGAATAAGGCTAAACTTATTAATTTTGAGTCCAATATGTTTTTATCATAAATGATGTGTTAAGGATTCATTGGATAATTATTTTTAAAACTATTTATTATACTATTTTACCATCCAATAATTATTTGACAAATAATTTAAAATTAAAAAATGTTGAAATTAAAGTTGGAAAAACAACATTACTCCTTTAAACTAGTTGTTTATTAATGCTCAAAATTAAATATAAATGATGACTTGCACTTGTAATAATGATTTATTAACTACTTTTCTCTCTCTTTGATCCCTTTTTTCTTTGTGGCACTTTCCAATTTTTTCTTCCCTCTCTTTCCTATCTTTTCTTCTTCCGTTTTTTAAGTTACATCACCTTGTTCCTCTGGTCTTGAAAAAAAAAAATCTTTGCTTTCTTGATAAATTAAAAAAAAAACAATTCGTATTGTCTTGCCACAAAGCAACAAAAGAATTTCTATATTTTTATGGTAGTTTATATATATATATATATATATATTTGAGGGTAGTTTTTTCTAATATATATTTGAAGGTTGTTGAACCAATGTAAGAACTTGTACATATAATTCTTGAATATATAAATTGGGAAGTTTGATCTATAATGTATGAAGCCTTTTTTTACCATCTTTAAAAATTAGCACCACAAACTTTAAGCTCCATAGTCATTCGTTAAGGTGATTATTGTTGTCTCTACTGATTTTCACATCATGTTTTGGAGATTTGAATCTTATATGATTATGAGAATTTTGGAATCTGTCTACAATCTATAGAATTGCAGCAAACCGATAGAAGTTTTAATAGGTTGACCTTTGAATTCAGGTGCAAAAACTTTTTTTACAATTTATTTTCTTTTTTCTTTTCATCTGAACCTTTTCTTTATAACAAAAAAAAAATTAAATTTTTGTTTTTGTTTTTGGTAAAAGAAAGAGATTTTTTTTTTAAAAAAAAGAAGTAAGTCAGAAGATGTTAGAAAAATAACAAAGGAGAGAGAGAAACGATAGGAAAAAGAAAGAAAATTTTAAAAAATAATGTCAGAAATAGTATGTTAAGCAACCAAGAGGGAAGAGAGAAAACCACGGATTTTTATGTAGTTACTTCCACACGGACTTATATTTACGCTCTGTACCAAATGTGACGAGGATTCCATTAATAATGCCTTAAATCAAGATGAGTTTATAAAATTAATTTAAAGAGTGTCAATCAATTTATACAACATTCAAAATTATTCGCAAGTCGAATAATTATTAGGCTTTCTCCCAGTAAATGAAATGAGAATGATAAATAATTTTAAAAAAATTCCTCATGAGTAGATACACAAGTAAAATCTTAAGATATGTGTATGAATTTCAATCAATTTATACAACACTCAAAATTACTCATAAGTCGAGTAATCATTAGGCTTTCTCCCAGCAAATGAAATGAGAATGATAAATAATTAATAAAAAAAAAAAACTCCTCAATGAGTAGATACACAAATAAAATCTTAAGATATGTGTATGAATTTCAATAATTAAAAAGCTCAATTTGTTTTCAGTTGAAGATACAAGTTTAAGTGTTTTAGAAGCTTGGTAAAATATTTTTTAAATGAAAAATGGCCTCCTTATATAGGAGTTTTGCAAGTTCCAATCTTTTCATCTGAACCTTTTTTTTGTAACAAAAAAAAAATTATGTTTTTGTTTTTGTTTTTGGTAAAAGAAAGAGATTTTTAAAAAAAAAAGAAGTAAGTCAGAAGATGTTAGAAAAATAACAAAGGAGAGAGAGAAACGATAGGAAAAAAGAAAGAAAAATTTAAAAACTAATGTCAGAAATAGTATGTTAAGCAACCAAGAGGGGGAAGAGAGAAAACCACGGATTTTTATGTAGTTACTTCCACACGGACTTATGTTCACGCCATGTGCCAAATGCGATGAGGATTTCATTAGTAATGTCTTAAATCAAGATGAGTTTATAAAGTTAATTTAAAGAGTGTCAATCAATTTATACAACACTCAAAATTACTCATAAGTCGAGTAATCATTAGGCTTTCTCCCAGCAAATGAAATGAGAATGATAAATAATTAAAAAAAAAAAAAAACTCCTCAATGAGTAGATACACAAATAAAATCTTAAGATATGTGTATGAATTTCAATAATTAAAAAGCTCAATTTGTTTTCGGTTGAAGATACAAGTTTAAGTGTTTTAGAAGCTTGGTAAAATATTTTTTAAATGAAAAATGGCCTCCTTATATAGAGATATTGAGAAAAATAGTTTATTAATATTTGAGAAAATCTAGAAAAATATCTAACCACACAACTTGTTTAGGAATCACACAATTAGTTTGACAAACTGCACAGCTGATTTGTCCATATTTAAAAAATATGACCGTGTGAGTTAAATTCCATTATCAATTCACAAATTGATTCTTAAAATGCACAACAAGTTTCAAACCAATTAGAGCTATTTTTGGTTCTTCACAGTCGAATACATTCTACTTGAATCGATTGTGAAACCGGTTCTCAAATTGCACAACTAATTTAATAGTTGTCTAAACCGGATAGCCGATTAACCTTACGACAAAAATTTCAAAGTTTTGCAAGTTCCAATCTTATAAAATTTATCTTGTTTTTTAGCAAGACATATTTTTAAGATTTAAAACTATTTAAAAAATATTTTATGTTTAAGGGATTAACATAACTCTTAAAAGGAAGCAACTTGCCTACATGAATACAAGCTATCATATGAATATACATTAACCAATCAAAAGACCGTCTTGATCTTCAATTAATTTTCATGAAGTTCAATATCATTTGATTTCTCTTTAGATAGATAATTCATTTTGTTGATGGATATCAAGCCATGTACTTCAATTTGACACTCCTATGGCATCAACTAAGCCACAATTTTGATACTCTTTGCGCAGCGAAAAATTATAACTCACACCATAAGCAAGAATACATAAGATTAACACACTAATAAAGATACAGAAAATAAACCAATCACAAGATATACGTGGTTCGGCCCAAATTGCCTACGTCCACGGAGGACCCATGATCCAGCTTCTTTCCATTGAAATAGATTACAAAGTATCTTCTTACATCATCAATGATCCCACAAGACCCCTTAGTATCTCCCATAGAGACCTCTAAGCATCTACCCTTGATCACTATGACTCCCTAAGATCTCTTCGTATTTCCTCATAAGAGATTTTTACAAGAAACACAAGAATAGCCCGAGCATCTAAGCCTAAAGGATCTATGATGTTTCTCTTTTATTCACTCAAAGAACCTAAAGAAGAAAACACCCCCCAAGGTTACACCCTAGTGCACCACGCATTTAGTGCCTACCTAGCTCATCTATTCTCTCTTATGGTTACATCTTGAAACCTTAGATGCTTAACCTTAAACAATGGTTTACAAGTGTTTATATAGTGTATATTTCGTGCCTATAAACCCTATTCCTTGTTGGAGTAAGAGTCCACTTGTTTTGGAAGTCCAAAACTTCCCAAAACTTGAAATCCCGAGTCAAAACGGACTTTTTCACGCGTTCTAGCGCTGCGGCGCTCCTCCCTGGGCGCCGCAGCGCTGGCCTTTCTCGCGTCCAGCGCTGCGGCGCTGGACCTTCTCGTGTCCAACGCTGCGACGCTGAGGTCCCGGCGCTGGAAGCTCCCCGCGATTTCTTCTTTTCCTTCGCGTCTTTGAGTCCCATTTCACTTCCTCTTTCGTGTCCCACACGTCTTAGACTTCTCCATACATGTCCCACACATTCTAGACTTCTTGTGACTCTCCACTTTGGTATTCATCTCAATTCTTGTCCAACCAAGATTGTTGAATCACCAATTTTCTAACACATTTAAAATAACTTATGAAATTCTCAAGTAATCTAAATATCATAAAAATAAATAATTATTTATTATCATCAAAATTTAAAGTTGGTATAACCGTGTAGGTCATCAATCTCTCACTTTTTTATGACAACAAACACCTATGTATTTTGGAAAAAAAAAAGTTCACATATATTTGAAAACCTTTTAAGTGTTATTTGTTATCATTCCCACTTGGGTCTCGGTCCAAAGCTCTTTTTTTTAGGAGCTTAATTCAGCCCATAAACCCTAATTCGTTCTGAGGTCCATTATGAAAAATGTTAAAGGATATGGCTCGTTGCCCTTAGAAAAAGAAGGGGGAGAGCGGGGCGGTGGTGTCAAATTATATGATGTAACCTCAGAGATACGACTAGACCTCGAAACTCTAACATTGAACAAGGTGTACTCAACCATTAGCATAGGTCAAGCAAATCGTTGACATTCCCATCAAGACCGAAAACTACTCTTCAAGCAAGGATACTTGTCTGGGATCATTTGATATTGGTTGAGGACCAAAACTGAGTTGGCTAGCTACATTGAAGATGCAAACCACTTTTAAATCTAAGATCCTCAGAATCTTGAGATTCTCTAGAGTATAATCTCCTATAATCTTAAAACGTATTCTGAATAGGAAAAGAGACCCTAATTTTACCAATATAAATTGAGGATTATATGATAACAATTAAGAAAGGAGAGGCTTTAAGGCTTTCTTTTTTTAAAAGGGGGGAGGGGGGTGCGTGGGGCAGAAGGAATGATACAAAGGCTTCATACAGTTTTCTCCTTGATCTTTAGGAATTCTTTCAATCTCTTTGGAAGGAATATAATATTTTAGGTATTCTTGAAGATCCTCTCAAAAGAACGATCCTATCATAACTCTCAATAAGACGTCACTACTATAGAGATTAATATAGTTAGAAAATGAATTTCTATGTAACTAATATTTGTATAAGCTATGCCTCCTTAAATATTTTGTGTAAAAATAATAAGACCCTCAATCAAACTTCTTCTAAAAAAGTAAAAAATCTTCTTTGGAAGACCGTTGACCCTCAAGTCATGCTTATATAGAAGTAAGAATGTTAAGACCCTCAACCAAACTTCTTCCAAAGAAGTAAAAAATCTTCCTTAGAAGATTGTTGACCCTCGGATCACGCTTCCTTGAAAGCAATGATGTTAAGACCCTCAGTTAAACTTCTTCCAAAGAAGTAAAAAGTCTATATCATTGACCCTCAGGGTCATGCTTCTTTGAGCAAGGACATTAAGACCCTTAGTTGAAATTCTTCTAAAGAAGTAAAAAGTCTTCCTTGGAAGATTGTAAAACCTCAGGTCACACCTCCTTAAAAGCAAAGAAGTTATCTAACTTTTATGAAAAACATTCTCTTCCATAGAAGCAAAAGGTATTCCTTAAAAAATTATAAACCCTCAAGTCACCCTTCCTCAAAAGCAAAGAAGTTAAGATGCTAAGTCGAACTTCCAAAGAAGCAAAAAGTCTTCCTTGGAAAATTATAGAGGCTCAAGTCACCCTTTCTAAAAAATAAAGACGTTAAGATGCTAAGTCAAACTTCTATGGAAAGAATTCTCTTTCACAGAAGAAAAAAGTCTTCCTTGGAAGATCATAGATCCTCAGTTCACACTTCTTAAAAACAAAAGACGTTAAGACATTAAGCCAAACTTCCATAAAATGAACTCTCTTCTATAAAAGAGAAAAGTCTTCCTTGGAAGATCGTAGACCCTTGGGTCACACTTTTTCAAAAGCAAAATCATAAAGACACTAAGTTAAGAAACTAAGCTTAACTTACTCGAAATGATATTTCTTCCACAGAAGTAAAAAGTCTTTCTTAGAAGATCGTAGACTCTCAAGTCACACTTTCTTAAAAGCAAAAATGATAAGACGATAAGAGAACTTTACTAGAATGAACTTCTTTCTTTAGAAGCGCAATATCAGAAAAATTTCTAGAACTATAAGCACCTACATATTGAATTTCTTCCCTGAAAAGATTGAGTGCCCAATGGTCACCCTCTTGTAGAAGCATGATACATGTTTTAGATTATCACTAAGTAGAAGGCAGTATATAGTATTTAGACATACATTATGTAGCCTTTTCTAATTAAGTATATTGTGTCATAGGATGAATGTAGGGTGCTCCCACTTTGAGGTTACGATGATCTGATTGATAATCTACATAAAAAGCTCTTATAATAAGTCATGTGCCATAGGTTATTATTGAAAAACACAAATATTTCCTAAAAGAAGTTGTGTGCTCATGAAGCCATCCATCCCCTTCCAAAAAAAAATCATAAAAGACTTTCTTTAAAATAAAAAGAAAGCATTATATCAACTTCCCTAAAAAAAGAAGCAAAGTCTTCACTCAGAGGAAGCATATTATCTGTTGGGTGTGTTGGGCGAATTTAACTAGGGTTCTTGCATGTGGGTTGTGTTCATCATACAAACAATATACATATCTCATACATACATGTGCACAGCGGAAGATTGAATACAATGAACACAAAAAATAACATTTGATTAAACTGAAATTCGAGATTGAGAAATATCACCTATGAAGCCTTTGGATTAATATTCTTTGAAGTCCACCATGAAATGAATCTTTGATCAATTCTAGCAATCAACAAGGGTGGGTTTGATTGTCTAGAATGGCAGCATCTTAATCCAGCATATGTGTTTAACACTTAAACATTTTTCAAAGTTAAACTATTTAACTTGATTAAATTTGTTTTTCCTTTTATTCAACTCTTGAATAAGTAAAACAAATCTTGTTTTTAGTTATTACATTTAGTATCCATTAATTCAATTTGTTTTGTTGTTCTAACACTTAAAACACAAAATAAACAATTTCAATTTCTCAAATTGAATTGGCTCCCAAAATGCAAAACCTAAAAAACTAAATCAATTCTTAATTTTCAATTTCATTTCACTTTATATACAAATGCATTAATTCCAAACTAATTTGAATTTCATTTGCATTTCATTTGACTTAACCTAACCTTAGTTAACATTTAACCTTAGTTAGATTATTTTAACTTAACCTTTAAGTTAATAAATATTTAATTAATTTAACCATAGTTAACTAACTTAACCATGGTTAGGTTAACCTTTACTTAACCTTTAAGTAAGGTTAACTTAACTTAACCACTTGGTTAACTTTTAACCTTAGTTATGTTAAATTAATTTATTTAACAATTAAATAAATAAATATTTATTTTAATTATTTAACAATTAAATAATCATAAAGTGAAATTACTATTATATCCTTACTCGGTTACCAAGTTAACCTAAAGTGGGTCCCACCAATTTAACCACATACTTTAGTTAACGTAACCTTAGTAATTGCTGAATTATACTGTATTGAACAATTCAATACGGTACACTGCCCAAGTGCTCAAAGAGTACATTTCATATTGGGACTCTCTAGGTCTACACCCGATTTGTCAAATGGAACTGTTCCATTAATCCGTAATCGATGCCCCACGCACACGTTACGAATATTACAAATCAGCGTGTCAGACCATACAAGTTGAGGTCATAGCATATACGTATAATCCTTCCATCATTTATACCCTGGATGTGCGGGGATATAGATCAGCACCGTCAAATCCCCATTTGCTCATCCATAAACTTATCTCCAGATTCGTATCTCGATAAACAATATACGCAAACACTTTTGCTATATTGTTTAACCCTATGGGAAACTCTTTTTTCCGGGTTTATGCTTGTGGCCACAAGACTTTATGAAATACAATCTCGGAGCATCGGATATACAACTTACCTACGTAAGCTGACGGATCCCGTATCTACGCACACCGGACTCCATGAGCATCGGACCATACCCAGCGACACATAGCGGTCAGACCATGAAAGGTCTCTGACATATGTGGAACCAAAGCATGATGGATCACTCACAAGACCACCGTGGCGCTGAGGTCAAAGGACCACGAATACTACTCAACTCGAGAGGACCTTCCTTTGACGGTGTCATAGGATATCTATTGGGGTCCTCATAAGTCTGTTCAGTATCCAGTCTTGACTGGATACCCGCATGCCTATACAAGCTCTAAGCTTATGGTCAGCTAAGAACAACCATCTGAACCAGTCAGATATAAACATACACTAATCTATATAAAGTGAATCACCGATAGACCCGCATTGGTGATTATAGATCAGGAACATTATCTTTGAGACATACTTACATAATGATATTTCTTAACACCTATTGCAACTCTTTGCAACTATATCATTACAAGTATACTCTCAGGTCTTTATCCCATTATAGACAAGGTTCTAACTCTTTAGACCTCGCTGACTCTTATAACCTGCTAACTCTTAACAGTGCTAACTTTTAGCATTTATAACTCTCAGCTTTGCTAACTATTAGTTTTGATCTAAACTCCTTTAGACCAGATCTGAACTCTTTCAGATCAAACAATGTCTGTAATGTTACAAGCATTATACCATATTAATATGATATTAACAATCTTTATTCGAAATGTTTATTGTATAAATATTAACAATTAATATTCATACAATATTGGAATGGCACGTGAGCACCAGCTCCAACATTATCAACATAAAGACGTTTTTGAATCGGAAGCATAGGAGTCAAGAATTTCTTCCAAGATCATAAGTTGGACTCTTCAAGAACATAATTTAAAGTCACATCCTAAAGCAATACAAGAAGAAGTAATCCAATGAAGTTACATAAACATTTTCTCCTTACACATACAAAACAAGACTTAAGCTAGACTGGCACTAACACACGATGGAAAAACCATTCCTGCATCACCCTTTAAGTCGAAAACATCACCATCATTCAAAAAGATGTGATAATTTTCAAAACCAAATATCATTAGAGAAGATATGGGGATACACAAAGTGATCGCTATTGAAAAGCAAAAAAATGTATCCATAACACTTCTAATGATACACTCCTTTATTTGTAGAGGGGCATCTGTTGGGCCCATCTCACATTGGGTCCAACCAGCTCATACCAAGTTTATACTTTGAGAGGGACAAATCTAATTACAGATTCAAATTCGATAAGTAACCCAGACCCGCAGATCAGTGGATACCACAAACGAGTTGTGGACACTATAGAAAGGCGAGAATGGATTAGATCCTAACTTTTCAGTGATTGATGACCATTGAATTGTATTGTATTAATAACTATTGAATTGTATTGATGATTATTAAATTGATTTAGTATGAAATATCTTAAAGTAAGAATAAATTCAATTAAGTGTGTACAACGAAAGATTTAAAGATTGAGTTTTAAAAACTTTTATGAAAGTAAATTATTTTATAATTCTCAAACATTCTCTTCTCTCCACTCAAACACTCTCATTTTTCCTCTTAAAGACTCTCTTCTTTCTCTCGCTTTCAAACTTAATTGTTTTTTAGAAAGTTTCTAAAATTTATAGATCGACTACAACTTAAACACATTTTAAAGATTTGAACTAAAATAAGTTAGTGTGAAGTTGAAAAAATTAAAAATAGGAGAAATTGATAAGTTTTTATTCAAAAAAATTTTTTGTTGTGTTTTTTTATATTCTAGTTGTTGAAATATTTAGGTTTAGTATTAGTAAAGGTATAAAATAGGTTTAAAATGAATGTAAGTAGTCAAATATGGCCAAAAATGGCGGATTCCCTTTTTTTTTTTGTTGTGTTTTTGAGTTTTTTTTTATGTAATTGTTAGAAATGTGTCAAATAAGTTAAAAATGATTGTAAGTAGCCAAAAATGTCAAACATGCCAAAAATAGCGAATTTTGATAATTTTTCCACCAGATGTAGGCGCATGCTGTGTGCTCTATTGCACATGCATTAGGGCGCGCAACAAGGCTCTAGGATGCGTTTGCACAGCCTGCTGGGCTAGTTGTAGCGCGCCCAGACTTTTATTGCACGCGCATCAAGGCACGCAGCAGCTTGGCGCATGGAGCCACATGGCGTTGTCAAAATTTTTTTATTTTTTTATATTAAGTTTATATTTGCATATATATTCAAATATTTATTTATTCAATATTTTGTATTATTTTTAATTTAATTGTATATATAATTATACTAAATTAATAATTATTTTTGGCGTTGTTTTTTTCAAGTGCTGCTAATATTATCATGATGCAAATTTCGACCATTATATGCTTTCAGGAAAGATAGGAGAGTTCTAGTGAAGGTTTTGAGAAATGCAATAGATATCAAAATATGCACATGATAGTTCTAAAAAATATTAAATATGAAGCATTGTTGAGAAGAGTTTGTCATCTTCTGGGAGTTGATCAGGTGCATTATAAAGTGATTCTTAAATTCGAGGTTCCTCTAAATACTATAAAGTGGAGACTTATTCCACTTGAAAATGACGATGATGCGATATTGTTGTTGAACCTACAAACGAATATTGCTACACCTCTATGTGTAACAGTTAATGCTCAAGCTCCTAAATATTAAAATAAAATAGAAGTACCCATGGAGCATAAACAAGGCTATGGGTATAAATTCCAATCTACAACCCATATATATGTTTCAAATTCCCAGAGGATTATCATTATTTTTTTTCAATGTTCAATGAACAACTAACTTACACATATTATAATAGTCAGATATATGAAAATGTTGGTGTTGATCTTGGCTATGATATTAGTCATAATGTTGGTAATGATGTTAGAAATGACAAAAGTTATGAGAATGATGATCGTGATTATGATGTTAGTTATAATATTGGTTATGAGGTTAGAAATAATGATGATGATGATGCTAATTGGAGAAACGGATGTGGATGGAAATGATGACGATGATGATGATGACAATAATGGTGATGATGATAATAATGATTATACTAAGGAAGAAAGGGTTAAGGTCGAATCTATTTTAGTTCCAGCCAAAAATATCGCCATTTGACTTGAACATATCAAAAAAGATATCTTATACTGAGAATTGGAGATGTGTTTGTAGGAAAGTTGTATAACAATAAAGATGAAATTCATGAAGCTATAAGCATAGTTGCACTGAAGGGCAAATGAAGCTTCAGAGTTTACAAGTCCACCAAATATCATTTTTAGTTTAAATGCGATAATGACAGATACAAATAGAGATTACGGGCAGTGTCAACGAAAATGCATCATTTTTTTATCGTGAGACGAGTAGATACAGAGCATACTTGTGTTTTGAGTTAATTATGGGATGGTCACTAGTAAGTCAAGAACCGTATTATTGCTAAAGTAATTAAAAATACGTTTACATCGATCAATAGAAATTATGGACCAAATAACATTCAAGCAGACACACGTGAAGAATTCGATGTTCATATAATATATACTATATCTTGGTGAGGTAGAGAGCATGCATTACGATCAATAAGAAGTGATCCAGAGGAATTGTTCGGATTGCTTCCTGTATACAGTTATACGTTGTAACAGAATAACCCAGGTATAATTACTCATTTAGAAACTGATGCAGACAATCACTTTAAGTATTTCTTTTTTATGTTAGGATCTTGCATCAGATGTTTTAATTCATCAATCCGACCGATAATTGCAGTAGACGAAATATTTTTAAAAAATTCTTATCTTGGTATGTGTGTGAAGCCACGCGCCCGCCAACCCCCCCAGCACGTAGGACACTGTGCTAGCGCATAACTTCCCCGATAATGGTGAAAAATGGCTAGAATTGTCATTTTTGATTATTTGTTTTGGTCATTTTCAATATTTTACACTCATTTTTAATTTATTTTATACCTTACTAATACTATAATACATTTTTAATAATTACATACAAAAATAATTTAAAAATATATAAAATTAAATTTAGAATAAAAACTTATCAAATTTTACTCATTTTTAATTCTTTTAATTCTACAATAATATTTTTATTCAAAATTTTAAAATATATAATATTTAAAATTAATCTATAAATTTTCAAACACATTTTTAAAAGGCCAAGAGAGGACTTAAAGAGAGTTTTCAATTTTGAAAAATTTTCGAATGAGAGGATTAAGGACAAAATGAATACAATAACAAATGTTTGATTAATATATTTTTAAAAATTTTGACCTGGGCAAAAAAAAAATTTAACTTTAAAAGCACGGTCAAAACCGTTTTCCCATTTTGCAAGTATGCGAATGCATCTTCGTGAATAAAGTGAGCGTGTGCTGTGCGTCAGGCAGGCTAAGGGAAAAAGGTCAAATTTCGGTGCAATCATATGATAATAATTGTTGCCCTTGCGGCTTGGCTTGCCCAATGACCATGTTATTGTTTTCTCTTTTTTTTTTGGGTGTTAGTTGTGATTTGTGGATGCTTTCTTTCTTCGTTCAAAACCCCACCATTGTTAGAAAGTTGTGTGCGCTACAACTAACCTGGTTTTATTTATTAAAAAGTATACAAAGGGAATGTCGGGTAATTAATAATTAAGCAACCATAAAAATGATTCGAGGGTCAAATACTCAATAGCTGAGCTGCCCGTTCTTCAGTTACCTGAAACCTTCCTAGTTTGTTGGGATGCAAACTTCAATCAGACTTACTTTCACCTGAGCCTATCAATTAAATTATAGCTGTTTATATTAATAGTCTTTCTTAATAATAATAGGTAAATAGTAGACCCTCACTCGCTAACTATGAGACAGTTCTCAAATTCTATTAACATTCTTTCTGTGCTTTTCAATATCATACATTATATTATATAGACATTAATGAAGGCAAAAATGTTAACATCTCGAGGCATAGAGAGCCCTAGTTATCAGACTATACTTAATGTTAAACAATCATTAAATAATAAAATTATTAAATAATAATAATAATAATAATACCCATATATATAACTATAGAATAATAATAATATTACATTTTCTATAATATTATCTTAAAATTTATTTCTTAAATAATATGTTAAACAATCATTAAATAATATAATAATAATTTTAAAAATTACATCATTTCACCATTTAAAAATTGTTTAATTATTGTTACGCCCAAAGCGAGCTTCCAAAAAAATCAAGTTAAAATTTTTGAATTGAGACGCGACAACTAACAGCAACGTTAAGGAGTCTAGAGACATCGGCAAAGCCTCAAGAAGAGCTATCTTTTCTGTTTAATGGCCTACTCACCCTGGAATATAACATTACTCTTAAATATAACATAATGATTTTGTTTTTTCCGTTAGAAAATAGACCTATTCTTATTTTTCATTTTATTTTTTCTGGATGCTTTGTGCTTTACATTTAAAAGGCCATTATTTGAGATTTCAGCTTACATAGTAAACATAATCCGTACTAATCCCTGGCTACCTACCAATAATATATTCAATGAAAAAGGTTGAGTAGGCCAAGTGGTTATAACCCCTCACACTCTCACCCATATCTCCCCTTAATTGTAATATGATGCTAAAATAAATAATAATAAACAAATTGAATAGTCCAACATACCATTATAAAGCAAGCTGAAGGTGTACCATAGAACAGGATAAGGATTTCATAAATACTGAAAAGAAATAAATATGGGGACTAATGAGTTTTAGGCAGCCAGCGATCAATTCTCTTTCTCTTTCTCTTTCATGTGAATGTGATGTTAAAATGAATAATGAATCAATCAACTCAGCTGTCGGCAGCTCAACTAATTCAACAAAAAAGTACCTTTCACTTTTATTTCAACTTACTTGCTAGATAGACTTTTTGGTAAGGTAAACCAAACCCACATAAACACATCACATCCCTAGAGTTGAAAATGAAATATGCTATGTTGCGCAAATTAAAATTCACTAATTTGCATAATGTATGACATTCTGTTAGTAAGTAACACTCCACGTTAACTAGTAACATTATGACAATTTTATTAGCATAAAGTTAGATGTTATAAGTGTGACACCACATTTAACAAAATTTAAAAGAGAGAAAGTTCTGTTCTAAAAATGACATTCTGTTAATGTTAGCAACATTCCACAAATGTGATATGGGCCTGATTTACCCTGTCTTCTCAATTCATTTCAGTTCCAACTAATGACTGTTCCCTCACATTGCAGTATTGCAATACTTTCCCTTCTCCATCCTGAAAATACATGTCGATCCATTTTGATTTTCCATACACGGTATGTACAAAGCGATCAAAAGATAAATACCAAAAATCCCACTTATCTCACTAATCTCAGTATTGCTTGTCACAATATCAAGATCAAACCCTTCATATGAAAGCTAGCTTTGACAAAAGTACTTCCACTAGTACCTGTTTTCGTTCCCATGTATGCCAAAGATCACTTGAAGTTGGGAGCGTTTCGGGGTTGATTGGTTGTGGGCACTTTACGCCTCTTCAACAACATATTCCCTGTTAATTTTACTCCATTTCCACACTCTCAAAACTCTTTTTCTTTCACCTGTAAAAATGGTCAATTAATCCCAACAATCAATGAACTGCCACCACTACTTTCAAAAAGAAAAATGCTAAAACAAGAAGATATGCTTTATGGGTAACCAAAATTGTGGGTGACAAGGAGAATATGCCTACGACACAAGTCAGGAATGAAGACTTCAACTTGCATATGAAACCAAAGAAAAATTCTTTGATAAATCAAATTCCACACTTTTCCACTGAGAAGAATTTCCAACCAGAATCTACAACACATAGAAAGCCAAAATCCAAAGCAACTTCACAGCCTCTCAAGAGTACACACAAATTTATAATGTGTTCAAGAACTTCTTTTGGGCATCATCAAAATAATAAGAAATCTCTTCACCTTCATTTTATCGAATTTGGCTCAAATACCAAAAAAAAAAAAACAATTAGGTATTTTGGATCAGAATATAAATTTTGATATTTGTTTCTCTATAAAGCATTTGTTACAGTCAAAACTAATATACAAGATACTCTTCTAGAGAACGATTTAATAGATATTTTGTGGAATCCCTTTCAAATACAGAAAAAGCATTTTAACAAAACACTTCTGGAGAGCAATTTTAAAGGAACCAATACAGAAATTCCTTCCCAACAATACACAGTATTTCCAAATAGTTGTATCCATAAAAAAAGTTCTAGCAATCAATTTTCAAGTGACCTAATAATCCTTCGACCCAGCTCCTTAACTCCATAACTCACTGTATTGACTCACAATGTCAGATAAAATTAAGAAAACATATAATAATAATTATAATAATGAAGAGCTAATTAACTTACCAGGAACAACTTTTGATCCGTATCAGTCCCTGAAAATGACCGGATCCGCAATCTTCATCAATGGTCTCAAGCAATCAGGCGAGAATTTCCTCGCAAACAAATAAGACTCTGAGTTATTCGATTCCCTCAGCTTATAAATAAGCTGCGGCAACACTTCGGTCGCCTTGTACGTGTATGGATGCCCGTTTGTGGTGCCTGTCCAATTGACCCGAGTGAGAGTGTACTGAGTCAGCCCATTTGGATCCTTCATTGACAACAGCGTCGGAAAGTAATGCTCCTCCGGGTAACACTCGTCCGCCCTGTAACACGACTTCTTGAATTTCCTCCAGAGTGCCCGATCCTTCAGCACCAAAAGCGCGTGCTTACGCGTCAAAACGAAGAACTGGGATCCAACCCGGAATTTCTCAAACGGCACCTCCGGCATCATCGCGTAGCGCCCACGAGCCACGTAGCGTTTCCACAAGCGCGGGTTCTTTGAGATCACCTCGATGAAGCTCTTGTACCTGAGTCGGATTCTGAACTCGGCGGCTGACTCGGACGACGATAAATCGAAGGTGGTTGAAGTGATCAGAGAGTTGTAAACGTATTTGAAGGAATGGAGGGGGATGCAATGCTGGGAGAGGAGGGCGAAGTAGGCGTTGGCGGGGTCATCGAGGATGGCGGTGGCGAGGAGGCGACGCGCGGCTGAGACGAGGGTGGGGGAGGCACGGTAGGTGCGTTTGGAGGATATAAGCTTGGATTCGAGGACGGTGCCACGTGGAAGAGAGATATTGACAGTGGGGTCAGCGTGGACGTAGATGTTGTAGAGGTTTCGGGTGGCATTGCGGAAGAAGCGGGACCAGAGAGGGGAGAAATGGAGGTCGGAGTTGGTGAGGAAGAGGAAGGCGATTTTGAGTTTAGGGTTCGGGGAGGAGAGGCGGGAGACCGCGGATGAGGAGGCGGCTCGGTTGAAGAGGGAGAGGTCGTCGATCTCGTCGGGGAGAGGGATCGGCGGGGGAGAGGGGAGAGTAGAGGGGGAGGATTTGCAGGGAGAGAAGGAAGAGGATTGGGAGAGAAAGCAGGAGGGTAAATGAGAGAATGAATGGGGATGATGATAACATTATAATGCGCCAATTTTGGGGAAAATGAGGGGATTTAGATTTAGGATTAGGGTTAGTTAGAGAGAAGTGGGAGACTGAAGAACAGAGGAATTTGGAGTTGATGATGAAGATTACTGATGAAGGGGGTTTTGCTGTTAGATTTGACGGCCTTTTGGATGGTGAGAGACAGCGAAATACAAAGATCTTTGTGAACGGGATATTTTGTTGGCTTGCTTAGAATCACAAGTTTTAAGGTTTATTAGTAGTAGGAGGAAATGTTAATTAAAGATGCCGTTTCCATTTGTTATTGCCACGCACACTCACACTTTTTAGATAATGTTATTTAAATAATAAAATTATTTTATTTTATTAAAAGAAATATACGAAGTGTAACATCAAACATTCGCCTGTGTGAAACAGTTGAATGACGTGAGGAAATTGTAAGTCATTTGGCCTTTATCGAAATAGGTCTTTAATTTTGTGAAACATAATTCATAAAGTAATTATAAATTTAGAATCAATTCAATACAAAAAGCGAAATTAAAAAAAATATGAACGTTATGATAATATTTATTTTGATAAAATAAGACTTGATAAAAGTTCAAAAACATGAATTTCAATATTATCCTAATAGTAACAACCCAATCATAAAAGAAGAAAAAAATATACATACCAAAAATGTTTATTCTAATTACTTATAATTTCAATTTTAATTTTAATTTTATTAAATATTATAATTTTAATTTTAATTTTAATTACATTAAATTTTATAATTTTAAATCTAATTTTAATTTCGATTACATTAAATTTTATAATTTTAAATCTAATTTTAATTTAATTACGTTAAATATTATAATTTGAAGTCTGATTTTAATTACGTTAAATGATATAATTTCATATCCAATTTCAATATCAATAACATTAAATGTTATAACTTAAAATCTAATTTTAATTTTATTTACATTATATGTTATAATTTTAAATTCAAATTCAATTTTCAATTACATTAAATGTTATAATTTCAATTTCAATTCTAATTTCAATTATGTTAAATTTTCTAATTCCAATTCTAATTTTAAATTCAAATTCAAATTTTTAATCAAGTTAAATATTCTAATTCTAATTCCAATTTCAATTACATTAAATTTCATAATTTTATTTTTAATTACGTTAAATGTTATATTTCTAATTCCAATTCCAATTTTAATTATGTTAAATGCTATATTTCTAATTGTAATTACGTTATATTTAATAATTCTAATTTTATTTTCAATTACATTAAATACTATAATTCTAAATCTAATGCAGTGATTGTGCACCTACAATTTGCTACATGATGACTGAAAGTGAATTAACGTGTTCTTTTAATTGAGGACTAACACTTGAGAAAACAACACTCATTTGGGATAATATGATAATCTTCATCTATTGAATCTTCAATAACGTGGATTACTAATACTTGAGGTTGTGAAAATTGCTAATATTTAGACCAACTTTCCTAGAAGTGTAAATATACATAAATCTAAGAACGTGAAAGCAACTTGGTGCATAATTAATTAAATTATAGAAACATGTTGCTTGAGTTGAGGACTACAACACTGAACTTGGGAAAACAAGATTAAATTACAGTAATATCTTTACCTTTACCTATTGAGGTAAGCAATAGTGAGGATATACATAAAATATATTGGGTGAGAGGTACTCAATAAAATAATATCATTTCTATAAATAAGGACATATTTAAAGTGGTGATTATGCATCAATAATTTGGTGCATAACATGTAAAAATAGATCAAAATATATTGTTTGAACTTGGGACTGCAAGTTTAAACTTCGATAAACAAGACAATTATGGGGCAATATTATAATATTGATATTTTGAATCTTTAATAATGGGACTATACTCACACTTGAGTTGGTTATAAGTGTCAAGACTATGAGCATTTTTATAAAGGTGGAGACATACAAAAAGCGTAATTACGCACCCACAACTTAATACATAATGGGTAAAAGTTGAAAAATAAAATCTTGATGAAAAGTAAGTAGAGTATCATTCTCATGAGGAATTATTGTTATTGTTATTGCTAAATACTAAAATTGTGTCTTTTTTACTTTTATTCAAATGAATGAAAATTAAAAGATAAATAATCTAATCTAAATAAACAAAAAAATTAATAATCAAGATAAGACTAAAGATAACAAGATATAATCAATAATAATAGATAAAACCTAGGATTACAACTATTTCTCAATACTTTACTAAAACTAATTAATTTGTTCTTAAGTTAATCTTTCAATATGAATTGTTGGCTAGATCATTAATATGATCACAAGCCTCTGTCAATGGTCGAGTGACTATACCTTATCCTAATAATTACCTATATGTCTGTGGTAATCAAATGAGAATAAGATTTATTAAGAACTGATCTATTACCCCCATATATGCCATATGAGTATATATCTATCTCATATGAAACTCATAACTACTATGTTATAATAATATATCAAATTATTCAAGGCCAACATAAAAATTCCTTCGTCAAGTTCATTAAGGTTCTCTAATCAATCTAATTAATGATCAAGTAATTAGTAAGCATTAAGCACAAAATAATTGAATAATTCTACTATTAAGATCATAAAAATAAGAAAAGAACAATTCTACCATAGTATCTAATATCCATGGACTCTATATGTTTCAAAAATACAAAATACATTAAAAGTTAGGCCTTAAAAGTGGGCCCGCTATATTATCATTAAAATCTACTCTAAATACTATTACATATCCTCTAACTAAGATCACTCTAACTATGTGATACTTTCGTTCCATATCCTTATACTTCTAGTGTGCCCTAAACTCCTTGGCTTAAGCAATTGCCTTATTGTTATCATAATATAGTGGGATAAGATCCATTATACTTGGGACTACTCTTAGTTTGCAATAAACTTGTGTATCTGAACTGCTTCTTTTGTAGCTTTCAAAGCTGTAATATATTCTACATTTGTATAAGAATCAAGTACGGATTCCTATTTTGCATTCTTTCAATTGATAATGGCACCATTGAAAAGAAATATATAACCAAATATAAACTTTCTACCATTTGGATTAGATTGAAAGTCCGAATCAGTTTATCTTCTCACCTACAAGTCACTCTCTCCAAAAGTCAGAAACTTATCATTTGTACCTGATTGGTGTTGCTATGGTAGCCAAACGCAAGTGCACGTTATCGTATCAAGTAATATAGAATTTTTAAGTCCAGATATTGATCCCATATGGACTATGCAATCTAACTCTATGAATCAAGTACTAAAATTGTACTTACTTAACTTTTATTCAGAAAATCACAATATGAAATTTATTTAACTAATCTACTCTATCAATTAACTAAACAAAAGTAAAGAGTAGAATTCACAAATAAAGATAATCTAGGGTTTTGACTCGTCCCCTAGTATTTCATTAGACTCATTAACCACTTAGTTAATCCCTTAATACCAATTAATTGGCTTAGACACTAATCACATCATAAGCCTCTTTCAATGGTCAAGTGACTATATTACACATTCTAACAATCACCTATATGTCTATGGTAATCAAATCAGAATGTAATTCATTAAGATCAAGTCTAAATTATATCATACATGCCACCTAGGTATATGTCTATCCTAGATAGAATCCATAGTTGTTACTCTATGATCATGCCTTAAACTACCCTACGCTAAATACATGAATCCCTCCGTCGAGTTCATCTAGTTCTTCAATCATTCAAAATATTGATCAGGTATAATGAAAGCATTAAACACAAGATAGAATGAATCAATTAAATGTATCAAGTTCATAAACTAAAAATTCACACAATTCAAATCCATACTAGGTTCACATAGTCTAACCCTAGATGAATAAATTAACCCATCACAAAACCAAAAGCATCAAACCAATTCATAAAGATCAACAACAACAAGAACAAGAACATAATGATAAGGAAATATAAGAAAAACTAATCAAAATGACTCCTTGATGTGCTTTTCCCTCAATCTTGACTTAAAGCTTGAATCTTGATCTTGGTTCTTCAATCTTTGGCTTTGATATTTGATTTTGTGTTGTGAATTATTTCTCTAAGTTTTTGCCTCTTTTCTCTCTTTTTCCCTCCTTTTCTCAATTAAGGTTTTTGACTTTCTATTTATAGGTTTTTGTCTTCAAAATACTGTTTACGAGTTACTGTAGCAAAATAATGTTCCTCGAAACTGTTCACTGACACGAGCGCCACAGCGCACAACTACTAACCTGGGCGTTGCGGCTCTCAGTCATGGGCACTACGGCGCCCAGCCCTGGTACCCCTTTTGTATTTTGAGCGTAACTTCTTCGTTTGACGTCCGATTTGCCTCTCATTTGTTCCTATACGTCACATTTTTCATTGTGCATCTATTTATGATTAAAAAAAACACAATTAAATAACCAAATATTTATGAATTAGAGCAAAATATAAAAGTTGGGTATAAATCATACTAGTACTTTTACGCCCCTATCAGTACCCTTAAGTTATTTCAAGATATATTTTACGGTCATCCAATGGTCATTACTTAAATCAAGGGATGGCAAAATTCGGATCCGAATCGTGGTCTTGCTCAACCTGGATCCAGATCTCGAGTTTTTTAATGAACACGAGTTTTACCCAAGTTGTTTTTGGGTTTTTTTAGATCCAAGTTTAAATCTAGATTTGGGTAATCTGGATCTGGATTTAAGCCTATATGTATTTTTTAATTTTGTTTTTTAATTTTTAGGTGAAAGTTGAACTTTTTAGATATTTATTTTGTAAGACAATTGTTAGATTCAAATATATTAAAGATTAAGAATATTATGAATTAATTTAAGACTTTTAAAAAATATAAATAAATAAAAACTCGGATCTTGACCTAGATTCAAATTTTGGCTAAAAAAAGCCCTAAATTTGGACCAAGATCTGGATTTTAGCCAAAAAAAAAAGTTGAACTTGGATCTGAGAAAAAACCTAGATTTTAGGCTGGGTTCCAGATCCGGATCAGAGTCCGAATTTGGGTTATTACGGGTTTTGATCTAGGTCCGAGTTTTTTTTGCCATCCCTACCTAGATTAGACTAATATCGACTTATAACTCTTACAGCCATACTGATGTCAGGTCTCATACATAACATAGCATACATTATGCTACCTATTATTGATGCATAAGGTATGTTAGACATTCTAACCATTTTAAAAAGATAAATACCATGTTTGAAAGGTATATTAATTGTCTTATAATTACTAAAGCTATACCTTTCTAGAATATTATCTATGTATGAGAACTGAGAGAGTCCTATCAGCTCCCACTAAACATTTTGTACACATGCTTCATCTTTATTTTTGGTAAAACTAAACCTTTTGATTACATCATCAAAATGAATATTCCAACTTTAAAAGGCCTACTTAAGTCTATAAATGGACTTCTTCAACTTGCACACCAAATTAAAAGTCAAGCTGGACGTAAAACCTTCAAGCTCCTTTATGTATATTTCTTCCTCAAGATATCCATTCAAAAAAGCTATCTTTACATCCATCTGTCAGATTTTATAATCATAATATGCTGCAATCACCAATAAATTTCGAATTGACTTTAGCATGGCTACTAGTGAAAAAGGTCTCCTCATAATCTTTCCTAGATTTTTTATATAACCTTTTGCTATCAGTCGGGATTTAAAGGTCTCTACCTTCCTATCGAGCTCACATTTTTTCTTGTAAACCTATTTACAACTAATAGGAACAATTTCTTTGAGAAGCTCAACCAAGTGCTAGACTTGATTGTCATGCATAGAGTCAGTCTAGGATTTCATGGCATATTGTTATTTTCCTAAATCGATGTCTAACATAGCCTCTCTATAAGTTAAATTACCATTTTCTTCAACAAAGATATCATTAAACACACCTTTAGGCATCATACCATACCTAATAGGTGGCTTTGAGATCCTTTTTGACCTATGTGGAGGGTATGTTAAAGGTATCTCACTTGGTTAAATATGAGGTTCCATTATCGGTTCATAAATATCTTGATTGATTTCAAATAATTAGTAAATTCACTGCTAATATATTCACTGTCTCGATCTGATTGAAGGCATTTAACAAACTTATAAGTTTATTTCTCTACCTTTAGTCAAAATTCTTTGAACATTTTAAAGATTTTCGACTTGTGTTTTATAAGAAACACTTATCCATATCGTGATAAATCAACAAAAATCACGAAGTATCGAAACCCACATATGGTAGTGTGATTTATTTCACCATATACATCAGTATATACTAGTTTCAACAAATCAGTGGCCTGGTGTCCAATACCAACAAAAAAATATTTGGTTATCTTTCCTTGAATTTAGTATTATTCACAAACTAGATAAGGCTCTATAGTAAGATTAGGTATCTTATCATCCTTAATTAGATGAGTTAGGTGTCTCACGCCTATATGACCTAATGGCATATGCCATAATTCAATATTATTCAAATTATTTAAATACATTCAAGACATTTCTTGTTGTATCTAAAATATAATGGCCATTCATCAACTAACAATTAACTAGCAAAATATTATCTTTATCATATGAATACATGGAACTATTCTTAATATATACATGATAATCTTAGTTGTCTAACACAGAGAGGGATATGATTTACCTAATTATATTTGACATAAAAAATATTTAACAACATAATAGATTTTCCAATAAGGAGATGTAGCTTAAAACTTCCAACAGCTTCAACATCTAAGAAACCTATATTTCCAACACAAAGCTATACTTCTCTATGTTGAATTTGTCTAACTCCTTGTAACATATTGCAGATCTGAAAAGGACATGGGGTATCTAATACCCAACCAATGCTAGCATTAAATTCCAATAAAATGTTAATAATAGGTAAACATATACCTGAGAGGTTCTTCTTAACTGTGGTAGAGTACTTTAGAAATTTTCATTTCCAACGTCCATTCTCATTATAATAGAAACACTTTCATTAATCTTTATTCTTCTCTAGTGGCTTGGATATAACATGTCTTTGAGGACTTACAGGTGTTATCTACTTCACCTTCTTCTTCCCCTTAAACTTCCAAAAAGCCTTTGAGGTAGAAGATGAAGCATCTTGAACGTAGAGGACTAAAAACCTTTATTCATGTCCTCATGAGCTGTCTTCAACATATTAAAATTCATAATGAATTGTGTAAATGATCTCAGTAAAAACTAAAGAATCAAATTATTCCCTAAATTATCGTCCATAGCTATGTTCATTGATAGAGGCATAAATGCACTAGTATATTTAGCACTCTGAACTTGTGTTTTGATTTAAATTATAAATATTTAACTATTTAACAGTGTTTTTGATCATAAATATGTACATGAGGGAAAATATAATGTGAAACAAAGAAATTACGCTCAAAATACAAAAGCACCCAAACCTAGGCCTGGATGCCGCAGCGCCCAAGGCAGAAAGTTGGGTACCGCAGTACTTAACCCCAGCACTGTGGTACTCAGTTAGCCCTCCACCATCTTTGTATTCCATGTCTCAGCACTGGGGTACTGAGCCCTTAGTGCCGCGGCACCCATGCGACATATAAAAGACCTTATTTTTAGTCTTATTCCAACTTGGATTCAAAGGCCCTCAACCCTAGGATTTCTTAAAGCTATAAAAGTACTCTTTTAAAAGCCAAAATATATATTTGTAGAAAGGTAAAACTTAGGGTAACAATTCACAACACAAGATTAGGAGATCAAAGTGAGATTGAAGATTCAAGTTCAAGAATTAAGCTTCAAGTTAAGGAAGAGAGAGAAGCAACCGATGTCTTTTTGATTAGTTTTTCTTCTATTTTCTTATCATTATATTCTTGTTCTTGTTATTATTCATGGATTGGTTTGATACACTTGAGTTTGTGATGAGCTAAATTTGTTTTATCTAGGGTTAGACTATTGAATCTAGCATGTAATTAGATTTTATTAATTCTTAGTTTATAAACTTAATACATTACAATTGATTCATTATATCTTGTGTTTATTACTTTCATTATATCTGGCTAATATTTTGAATGATTAAAGAACCATGATGAACTTGACAAAGGAATTTACGTCTTTAGCTTAGGATAGTTTGATGCATGATTATAAGGTAACAACTATGAGTTCTATGTCGGATAAACATATACTTAGATGGCATTTATGGTTTGATTTAGACCCGGTCTTAATGAATTACATCCGTTTTTAATGACCATAAACATATAGTTAGTTGTTAGAATGCGTAATTTAGTCACTTAACCATCGATAAAGATTTATGATGAGATCAGAGTCTTGCTAATAAATTTGTATTAAGGGATTAACTAAGAGGTTAATAATTCTAATGAAATACTAGGGGAAAAGTCTAAACCCTAGATTGTTATTAATTAGTGAGTTCAACCTTTTATTTGTTATTAGATTTAGTTTAATTGATAGAATTAGATTAATTAATTAAGTTTCAGATTTTGGTTTTTTGGATAACATTATTTATTGGGCATGAATTATTGGGCATAACCATTCATCACATAATTAATAAAAATAACAACCAGTTGTTGGTAGTAAATAAAAAAAATTTGTTTAATAAAATAAATACTGCGGAAGCCAGATAGTGTTGTTCATAATTACATGTATAGGGAGAGAAGATTACATCCATTTTTCACTATGATAAATCTTGAATTGACTAGCTGCAATCTTCTCTACTATCCTCAACATTCAAACTTAACGCGTGTGGGCACATGGATCTTTTTTAATCTCTAAAATAATTAATACCCTCCTCGTAAGAATATGTAGAAAGAATTTTTGTAGTTATATTTATTTTATATTATTACTACCCCATACCTCTCATATATATAGGAATCTCCCTTGGGTATTTTGAATTAGATTAAGATTAGAAAATTAGAGTTTGATTAGGATTTGAGTTAATAGAGGGACTGCAAGACCCATAGGCTTTCTAAAAAAGCTTAGTCCTTATTATCTCATAATACATCAATCTTTTTAAGTTAACCCTAAACTATTTCACTAACCAAAGGCTATACTCTAGTAACCCATTTTATTAAATAAAAACTCATTTAATTAAAACTCCTTTCAATTAAACTGGGCTTGATTTGTAGACCAATAATAACCACTTAATTCACCCTCTAATTGATGTTTATAATTAAAACTAGGCCATAGAAAAATGTCTTGCCTCTTTAATTACTTATTTGCCCTTAAGTCACTGAATGCTCTAGTGATCACTTTTGATATGTCTATATTTGTAAATAAAATTACAAATAAATATTATTATTCAATAAATAATTTATTAAATAAACTGCGGCCACAAATTTTAACAATCAAGTACTGCAAACAGTTTAGGTAAACATATTTATTAGATTCTATCTTATAAATATATGTTCCTACGACCCATGAAATTATATCTCCAAGATATTAAAGTTTTGACGGTTTATATGGATCTCACTTCGTGATAACTCAAAAGATATATTACATAAATGTAAGTTCATTACCTGCTCATGATTAAAATCAATCAAACTTATTAAAGCTTTTGTGAATTAAGATCTACGACATTTAGTTAACCAGATCGAAATTCATAGTAGTCCCGTTCAATGTAACATATACACTAGTTTTTCTACTCGAAGTCCCTACTTCAATGATCAAGACAAATTATTCACTATAAGAAGGAGAAAAACTACAACTTTATATAATGAAATATCATTTTTCATTGATAGCTATGAACTAGATTTAATTTACAAAGAATTTGTGATTATACCCTCTGTATTAACATCATATGCCTAATACATAGATCACATACTTTATAAATATAGGTTCATCAACGTATGCTCAATTATATATATGAATAAACTTTATTAATCTAATAAAATGTTATTACACATGCTTTAAAGGCATAAAATAACATAAAACGTCTAATAATATCTCACTTGCCCTAAAGCATGTCGGGCATCTGTCGAACTCCATACCATATATATGAGTTTTAAAACATTTTGCTAGCAATGATTTAGTGAATGAATCCGCTAGATTTTTTATTAATGCAATCTTGGATACCATAACCTGTTTCAAACGTCTAAGTAAAATTCATTAATTTATAAAATAATAATTATATAAAATAATAATTAATTAATAAAAATTTAATTCATTCCTATATCCTTGTGACTATCATAACCTGTTTGTGCGATTAATAAATTGACGAGT
The DNA here is from genome assembly GCA_946807835.1 of Ailanthus altissimus. Taxonomy (NCBI): domain Eukaryota; kingdom Viridiplantae; phylum Streptophyta; class Magnoliopsida; order Sapindales; family Simaroubaceae; genus Ailanthus; species Ailanthus altissimus. The sequence goes on along the minus strand of OX327700.1, from coordinate 16,463,758 downwards.
CTTGCTTAATATCCGTTCCTGCCTCCTCATCTAAAATTTAAGCTAAAATTTCTTATTTCATAAGATTGAGCCTCCTCAATTGTACGGTAATGGGTGCATGTTGATTGGGCCACTGGATAGCAGGCCAACACGACTGTTAAAACATCTTTCTTGAGACAGAAAATATCTTGAATATGAACCAAACATCACTGACAATGCACCATGCTGAAAAGAAAAGAATGAACGAAGCTTCCAATCCATTCCATCAAATAAGATTTTATCCCTGAAGTTTCACGGAAAATGTCAAAAAAAAAATTCTTCTTTTAAAGTTAAAATTTATTTTAACCTCTTAATATATTTATAAATTTTATTAGTCAAACACTTAATTTTTAAATTATTTTATCTTTAAAATATTTTTTCATTTCTCTCTCACAAGCTATTTGATTGAAATTTTGATCTAAAATATACTTTAAAATGAATTAAAATAAATAAATTTAAATTAGTGTAAATTGAAAATTTGATTAAAAAATGAATCAAAAAATGAGCAAAATTAAAATATAAAAAAAGGCGAAGAAGAAAGTCCAGATCGCATCCCAATGATAGGGCCTCGTGTGAGGCCCCTCCCAACACCACGCATCATGCGCGAGGTGCAAGAAATTCTAGTGTGAGATTCAATATTTTGTCTTCGATTTCATTATTTTCATATTTTTTTTATAAATTAACTCACAAAATTCCTTGTTCTTAATTTGTATAATTTTTTTAAATTTATTGGACAATAACAATATTTTATGTTAATTTTATGCTCAAATTATTAATCTTTTAATTATATTATTTACATAAATAATTTTATCTATTTATTATTTTTTTACTAATAAAAATTAACTAAATAATTTTTTGTGAAAGTGACAAAAGCCACGCCAATTTGGTGGCTCAATTATCAACCTCATTGCTTCCCTTTTATCATTTACCGAAAGTAAAATCTTAATATGCAGAAGAAAAAGATAATAGCCCAACGAGATCATAATATACACAAGCAGCCCGAAAACACATTTCAGACAAAAAAATCTCACAAAAGAATAAAAGATTACTATTAAAACTTGTACATAGTTCAATCCACTAGCCCCTTAATTACCGATTACAAAATCCCTGTACCCACTATCACAACCACTTCCTGATCTCCATCTTTTATATCATAACCACAATACAAGATTGTCCATAAGCCCAGAAATAGAATGGACAAAGAAATAGATAACAATGTGAAGGACAACTGCTCTGGATATCATACATTTAAATATATAACATGTGATCACATAATTCACAACACTGGATGAAAGACTTACAACATTTGCACCAAATCTGCCAATCTTATTCTGACAACCCAAGCCATTAACCTCAATGCTGCCAATATGAAACCAACTCTTCCATAATGAAACCACCATTGCATTTTGACCGACAGCGATGCCGTTGTATCTCCTCATTATAAGACTCTTATATGTACAATACAGAAATAGGAGCACCTGAATGGATTCGCCTTTTCCAGGGATTTTTAAATCTACAGATCAACAGGCTGCAGAACAGATTTTGTAGGGTTCAAGTCCCCTTTTCCATTAATTTTTGACTTACCACTCGTGGATTTATTGGAGCCAGGTGTCACTTTAGCAGCAGTTCTACCACCAAGCCTAGCTGTCTGAGTCCCAGGAGTCCCTGATGCTTGAACCAAGCAAAGGCATTAGTAAAATGAATGACAAGTGCACGACATGCCATATTTACCATTACAATTACTCCAGGGAAATTGTGAGCTAAACACTGCCAATTCGACGAAAAACTTAAGAAATTTGAAGAAATAGAAATGATTATCCTACCTAAGCGGATACTAACTAAACTTGTGGGATAGAGATCCTCAATAAAATAAAAGGGGGGAGAGAGAACCTACCATTGTTCGGCAGAGACAAGCGCTTCTTTACTGGTTTATCTGATTGTGTGGATCTCTCTTTTGGATTACTGTGGGATCTTGAACAGATACCAGGAGGTCTTGAGTTAGCTTCTTCAGTCCGATCTTCAAGAGGTGGCTTGGGCTTCGGCTTGGCAAACTGTGTTGAGGCTGCTTCTTGCATGCCTGCTGATATAACAGGCGAAGAACTACTACCATCAGACTGAGATGGACCTGTTTTCTGACTTAACAGATTGGAATGAAGATTTGATGCAATTGGTTTCTTGCCAGATTTTATCTGAGGTTTGGAGCCATTCTTATTGTCAGTTGATCCATCCTCACGTATCATTACTCCATCTTGGAGATTAATGTCAAGAAAGCGGTTCTCCCAAGGACGGACAGCCATCCATCTCTCCAACCAATTCCAACCCCAGCTGCTTTTATCTGGTTGGAATCCAGAGAGAGCAGACTGCTGTCTAGACCCCGCCTGCCACTGGAGGGGAAAAAAAGATCTTATATCGAACTTCTTGGTTTCTGAGAAATTAACTCGGAGAAATTAACACAGGACATGTTATAAGCAGACAGCTGTACACCAACCAGAAGCAGGATTTGAGCAAAACTTTAAATTGTCTCACAAATTTAGCAGTCAGACGCAAATCTCTATGAGGTTGAAGGGTAACAGTCAGAGAAATGAGATGCATCACTCAACTAAATGAATAATAGCTGAATCAAACTTTCTAAGAGTTTGAATGTTCAGATTTCCCAGAAAATTTTCACAGAAAAGAAGCCTTGTTAGGCATGAAATATGTAGTTAATAACTATGCCTCCACATATAGGGGACTCGTATGACAATTGATGGATTCTATGAAAATAAATTTGCAGCTTCATAAACCTTGAAAGGAAATTTTCACAAGTATACCTGATGGGCCAGAGCATATGCCATGGCTCTCTCACGCTTAGCCGCAGCTTCCTGTCTCTTTAGCAACTTGGCTTGAATTTCTTCAACAGATCCTACACTGTCACACCACCCTTCCTGCATCAAAATGGATTCAGAAGCGACATGCAGCACTTAGAAAGCCAGAATTCAGGTGGCTAAAGTTGTGGGTTGGTTAGCAAATGTAACATTTCCTGGACGTTGATATATGAGAATAGTGATATAGTTGCAAAATCATTGTAATATAATATAATATTAGTAATAAATAGTATAGTTACAAAATTATTGTAAATATTATATTTATGATAAATAGCAACTCAAAATCCCCTTCCCATCACTGTAAGGAGTTGATAACTTTGAATACACTATCCAGGCACGAATGGTACTAACTTTGCAACTGGTAGTCCAATTTGAAATCCAACAGTCTTTAACTCTTTAAATATATTTTAGCTTTTATCTTTATATTCAAACTTACCATATCCTAAGCATTTATTCACTATATCCAAAATCATCAGCTTAGCCCTTTGCCAGTGAGAATCACATTTTCTTTTCTTTTCTTTACAGAAGAGAAATATCCATTGAACAGGCATCAAGAAGCTGCCCTAACCCCAAAAAAAAAACCAATAAAGTAAACTGCAAACTGCAGAAACTAAAATACACACTTTGAAGTTCCTTACCTCTATTTCTCGAACACGAGCCTCATTTGCAAGTTGTTGCTGAAGTTTCTGCTGGGCTGTTTGACTTTCCAGTGCCAATCGAACACGCCTTGCGCGGACACGAGCCTGAACTCTTACCAGAGCTTGCATACAGCGAAGAGTAATTGCAGCTTGCTTTCTCACGGCATGACCTCTGACAAGAGCTTGAAGTCTCACTAACCCTTTCAATGCTCGTAAAGCTCGTCTAGCCTAAAATGTATATATGACCAAGTCATTTAATCTTATCAAAATTGTTATGCTGAAAGAATTTGAAAAGATATGAAAACAAATTAGTAAATCAGAAACAAGCAAAGAGCATTAATATACATTTACTCTCAGGTACGTACCAATTGCACCAGAAGATAAATCATATTGTTCCAGACAGAAGAACGGCAAAAATAATCAGTCACACTTTTAATATTTCATTTGACAAGTTAGTAAATGTATTGGGTAACCAGTCAGCAGAGGCAGTAAGTAGTCTAAATTCATCGGTGAATAGCATATCAATCCAAAGCAGCATACAAGATTGGCATTCTGAGTATTATTTGAAATAAGAACACATGATCATGTAGGGGGAAACCATTGATGCTATAAATGATCAAATTTCCACCAGAACAGCAGTCCTGAAGGTTGCATAACTTTGTCTAATTCAACCAGAAAACTATATCTTTATTCCAAATAATTCACTTCCTAAAATGAATCGTGCTCAACATTTCACAAATGACCATGACAGGCTACACTCTCTCACAATAAACTCTTATCTAAAGTGCAAGGTTCATGTTGAAGGCTTCATTGATCTTGTTTGTCAGTATGAAATTGATTTCTTACCACAAATTTTTTATTATTTTGATAAAGGGTATAGTAAATATACTCAAGGTTTTTGATAGATAATTTTGCATCTCTCTCTTCTATTCCAAGTTAACAAAAAAGGAGCCTATATTTAAGATCTCACAATAAAAAATCACATATAATTTTTATTAGTTGCCAATTGATATAGTTTTATGATGCCACGGGCAAGTCAATACCAAAAATCCTCGAAAAGATGTTTGGATGCGTGTTGCAGCCCATTCATCTCTCAAGATTTGTTGATTGTGGACTGCATTTTGTACTGGGAGAGAACCTGAAGTGGAGCCAGCATCATCTGCAACTAAATTTATAGTAGCATCTCCAACTGGTGGAGCAACATTCTGATCAAAATCATTCTGAAGTTTATCAGCATCAATCTCAACAGAATGCTTTCTCCTGTGGCAAGACCTGCTAGCTGCTGTCTGCTGTGATAAGAAAGTAACAGAGATTAGTCTAGAAACACTTTTATACCATTGACTGTATTTTACTTTAGATCAAATGACTTGAAGCTTGTCCAGTTGTAAAGCATCCATTGACAAAAAAGTCATCAAGTTGAAATACAGTATCTCAAGTGAATAATTTCCCTACAAAAATATGGTGTAAATGCCCTCAACCAATACAGTATCATATTCAGCATTCACAAATGTTGGAAATATAACATATATGTTCAATTATCCTTAGGAAATAGTAAAAGTTATGAAGATGAACATTCAAAAAAGAAGTAAAAATGATCTACCCACATTTTTGTCCTTCTCTGAAGATGGTGACTTTTCTGATTTCTTCAAACCAACCAATGCCTTTATCCATTTCCCTGAGACACCCATACTGCAAGCCAATGAAGATCAAATAGAAATACACCTGACAGAAAACAGCCTTTAAGAAATCAGAACCCAACTTAGCTCATTAAAAATTGATCTACATCTCTTAGAAATCGTAGGATACGATTGGGGATTGAAGAGGGGAGGTTTGGGGGTTGAGCCCGAGCAAAGACTATTTAGCTTCAAGGTATTTTTCTATCAATCTAATGAGAAGATTATGATTACATGAGAAGTCCTTGATGAAAACTAACACACAAATAACGCTATACAATTGTGTTAAGTTATATTACAGATATAATCATATAAGTTTATACAATTGAACAGTGACTTACTACTGAGCCACTATCCATGTGGCCAATTGCAACCTCCTTGGAGAGGATGAACACCAGAACACTCTTATGTGGCACCAAGCAGATGAGCAGTGAAACACAATTTATATCTCCCAATCCAACATATTGACAAAATGTGATCTGCGGATCAGGTTTGATACTCAAAGTTTAAACATCTACTTTTATAATTTTCAGTCGCTATGCTATTGGGCCATATAATCAATCAGATTTTCATCAACAGGCTAGCTGATGTATGGATATTGGGCTAGTCAACTGTGCCTTTGTCTTCTTTCCAGAAAGATTCATGCTCATGCCGCAGCAAAGGGATCTGAACACTGGCAATAACTACATTCTGAGTGTAAACTAACCACTTAGACTTTTGTAAGCGTAATCCAATTGATAGATGCTCAATTAGTATTCCAAGAACTTCCAAGTGTTTTCTAGTCTAATCCTCAAGACAGAAAAAATCAAAAATGACTCCTAATCTCAAACTTCAAAACACCATCCTGGATTATTGGAAGATCTTTACCTTAAGACTAGATATATGAACAGCTAACCCCAAATTTAGCCAACCTATTCACCTTAAATATGAGAGCGATGTAGACTTTATATATTCCTAGAGCTGCATATTATAGACTAATTTTGTTGGACTATATACATCACTTATGCCCATTAATATCATACTCAACTCGAAATGGATTTTGCCATCATTGACATAATGATATCCAATATTTTTCTTTGTTGATATTATCGCAGCACTTAATTATTTAATCTCAATGTGAGTAAGCAAGTTTGAGAAAGCTTATACCATCTTCCTGCATATGAGATTATATAAGCTAGCCACTTACTACACAGGCCCAACATTGTACTTACAGAAACTAACTCTATTTCGATTGAATTTCAAAAGCCAGTTCACACACTCAATACATGTCTTGACTTTGAAAGCATTGTCAAATCTTTTCCGTGGTACGACTCATTCTCTAAAGAACTACATATCTATGTATAGCTTCACCAGAAACTATTACTAAACATCACAATTCTCCAATTGAACCAGATTAAAGAAACCCAATTATGAAATCCATGGACATACAAAAAAACTCAACTTAGACAAATAAAAAATATTTCATTACATCAGATACAATTGAGAAATAAGAAGTATCAAATGCATAAAAATTGGTTACTATGACCCTCTTAAGCCAGTAACCAATTAACATAACACCTAAAAAATGAAATTTTGAAAAGTAACATGTCCACAAGTTCCTCTTCATCACAGTGAAACCAAACAGAAACAAATAATAAAATTAAATAATGTGGGTAACACAAACCTATCAATATTAATTTCGAAATCAAAGACGTTTCTCTACTTTGAAACCGCCAGTTAAGTTAAAAAGTCAACGTCAAGAACACCAAACTCGAATTCCCAAATAACGTCTTCATTCCCTGCACCCTGCAAATCATAAAACTTAAAACCACCTCTTTGAATTATAAAAAAAATAGATACTTCAGCGCACCAAATTGCATAATGAGACCATAATTTACTTTCACTATTGGCAGACCAAACTTGTCCTTAGGCGCACATTGTAATTAAATCGCGCTAATTATTACCAACGGATCAAGCCCCCACAGAGTACAAATCTCGTAACTAAAATTTAACGCGCTTTAATCATTGAACAATTCAAAATCCATCCAGTAATTAAAATTCATAAAATTACCAGATAAAAAAAAAATAGAATTTTGAAAATAGGACAATGTAGATCAACAGATCACGAGCTCAAAAGGCTGAATTCACCTAAAAAAGTGAAGAGTTTGGAGTTCGGAGAGAAAAGGCAAGAGAAAGAGAGAGAGCAAGTGAGATACCTTTTTAGCCGTTGATCTAATCAATCAGAATCAGTCAGCACAACAAAGTCAGTAGTTGATTCAATTCAAAAGTTGGAGCTAAAACTTGATAAAAGAGGCCGGCAGAGTGAGGCGGAGAGAGAGTGTGTGACAGAGTGAGAGTGAGGACCGGTGTTAGCTAAAGTGCGCCGGGGGGACGGGGGGATATTTAACTGTACTAAATGATGCCGTTTTAAAGGTAGAGGTGCTGTCGTCGGGTCGTTATCACGCAAGCAAACAAATAGAGTCAATCACGGGACGTGTGTCATCGATTCGGTTAACCTAGGCCACGTCAGCGAATTGATATCCGGGGTCAGTTAGAACTGGCTGGTCCCTGCCTGGTGGTAGTGAAAGGCAAAAGGTAACAAAAATGAGAATGAAGTTGGAGGGAAAATCGTAATAGCAGGTGTCAAAAAAAAATATTCAGGAAAAATTGGTCTGATCCGAATTGAATCCACTGATTTAATTCAGTTTTTGTACCGTTTGATTTTTATTATTAAGAAAATCCAACAGTTCGATTTTATTTCCATTCAATTATGTATAAAATCGAAACCAGATTGAAAAAATTAATATTTTTAATTATTAATATTTTAAAATACTGATATAAAAATTAAAATATGTTTTAAATTTAAAACTAACTAACTCGGTTGATAAAATAAAATAGTACCTCTCTTTTAAGTCTCTAGTTCAAATCCAATAAATTATATTTTTTTAATTATTATTATTTTAACATTTAAATATAGTAAATGAAGTGTGTTTTCTTTTCAAAAACAAAAAGCTTCAGTTCAATGAGATAGAGTGGAGGTGATGGCTTAAAAATTTAAATATAGTAAATGTAAAAAAAAAATAGTTTCAATTCAGTGGGTAGAGTGGAGGTGATGGCTTAAAGTCTCTTGTTCGAATATTCAACAAAGTTGTGTTTTTTTAATTATTAATATGTTAAAATTTAATATATATATATATATATAATAAAATGTGTTTGAATTTTAAAAAATTGGCTTTTGTCTAAGTGGTAGAGTGAAGGAAATAGCCCTCGGGTCTCTGGTTCGAATCTAGCAAGTTAAAGGTTTTTTATTAACATGTCAAAGATTTAAATATATAAAATGGAATGTATTTGATTAAGAGTTCATAATAGCTCAGTTGGTTAAGTGGACATAAGGTTGAGGTCGTCGTTTTGAATACAAAAAGTCGTGTATTCTTAAATTCTTTTAATTTTATTTGTTTTTTGATTGACTAAAATTAAAAGCAAATTAAATAGAAAAAATTAGTTCATTTTAATTTGGTTCAATTTTTGATAATATAAACGATTTTTTCAATTCTCATAAGGGAGATTCGAAAAACCATAAGCTAATTTGATTTCTACTGAATTGACCCATACCCATCCCTAATAATAACAATAATGACTTCGTAAAATTTTATTATTCTTATTTTATAAATAAATAAATAAATAATTCAAATGTTTTATAAAACAATCTTTAAATTAAAACATTTTTTTTTGGTTAAAAGTACTTTTAAGACATTATATTTTAAGTTTTTAAATTCAAATGCTATCAATATTTTGCCTTGCGACGATGTTCATGAGTCATAAATGCAATTAGCATTTGTGACTACTAGAGTTCTGAGTATAAATAAGAGATAGACATGAAGAGTTAGTTAACCAATTGAGTTCTAATAAAAATAAAAGGTAATTATAAATGAGTTTAGCACTCATAGTCATTTTGAATTTTGTGGATGAAGTTTTTCATGCCTATCTAAATTTTTAAATTCTCTATATTTTTGAATTTCATTGGTGAAGTTTTTCATTCCATTCAAATTTTTTTTTAAAAAAAAATTCTATATTTTTTTAAAGTACTGATAATATATCAGAGGACTGCTAATATTATAATCAGAGAATTACTAATATAATACATTACATTTATATACTGATGCATGTCTAAACATATAAATTTTATAAATGAAAAAAGAACATATACCCCATACTAAAAAAAGTAGAACTTATAAAATGAGAATATATACCTCACAAAAGAAAAGGAGAAAGAGACTATTTCACGAACTTAACGCATCCTAAATACATAGATCCTGTAAAAGATGAGAAGAACACATATCTCACACTAAAGTAATAGATTATATGAATGGGGAACACAGACCCTCACAAATCAAATGAGGAAATAGAGACCCATTAAAAATGAGAAAATTATTCACTCACAAAGGAGGAAAAAAACATGTACTCTACACTAAAGAAGTAAATCTTATGAAATGAAAACATAAACCTCACAAATGAGAGATAAGAGACCCTTTCATTAAACTAAATGAAAACATAAACCTCACAAATGAGAGATAAGAGACTCTTTCATTAAAGTGATGCATGTCACACAAATCCTATACAAAAAAATAGAAAAACACATATGCCACATTAGAAAGTAGACCCTATAAAAAAAAATACAAATTCTATAAATAAATATATAAAAAAAAAGAGAAAGTTATTCATCATCTCAATATCCATTGAGACTCTCAACCTCTAACTTCTTGATTAGAGAGATGCAAAGAATTGACCACTCAATCGTGTTATTATATACAAAATTTTCTATATTTCAACCAAATAAAAATATATCCACATTAGTAAGTGCTCATTCAAAAATCATTTTTAAGTTCTCACAAATATATATATATATATAATTGTTTTAGTGAGATTTTTCATAAAGTAATTTCTTAATATTTTTCATATTATTTTTAGCTAAATACTATGAATTAATCAAAAGTAAAAATGTTTGAAATTATTTTAAAATCTTTAGTTGATCGGCAAAATGTGCACTTTTTGTTACTTCAAAATCACGAGTTTAATTCGTTATGATCTTAAAACATATACGTACTTATAGCTTTAGTTGAATTAAAAATAGTGTCAATCAAATGGCCAAGTAAATAACTTCATTTTCATAAAGCTTTAGATTTGAACTTTGATGAGTTTCAAAAACAAAAATGAATTTCTATAATTACAGTTTAGGGTGGGCTATATTTCTACCATTTTCTTCTTATATACCATTAAGTTTGAAAGTTGTACTACTTAGTATGTAATTTTTTTTTTTTTCTTTACAAACTTAAAATGAATTTAATCACATAATACAATGTGAGCAAGCAAGCAAGCAAACAAATGTATTTTCCTGTAAGTGTATATGGCATAACCACAAATAATGAGCATTATCTTTATTCATTAAACACACAGTATTATACCAATAATCCGCAACATGTAACGTGACGTGCCAAATATGAAATATCTACAACACAGTGAGTGAGTATGTGTTTAGTAGATCAATTTTTAAAAATAATCTTTACTAAATATGTGAGTTATAGCACTTTAAAATTAAATAATATTAATTATTTTTAATTACAATATAGTACAAATTATATAAGATTTAATCATTCAATGTCCTATAACTAACCAAAAATTAAAGCTGTAAATTAAATATATTATGTACATACTTAACATAAAAGAAAATATCATAAAATGACTACTAAATTATATCAAATATTATGTCACACTCATGGCATTCATTTGAACAACACTAGATGAAGACAAATCTATATTAAAAAAAAAATGACTTGCTCTCTTTAATTTCCTTCTTCAATTATCACATTCACGTGCGGTTTTCTTTCGAATAAAGGTATGCAACACATAACATTTAATAGGAATTAAAGTTATTCAAAACAAATAATAGCTAAGCATTATTGATTCCTTAAAATAGAAAATAATCCTTTTAAAACACCAAAGCATCATTTAATTAAACAACTCATTAGGTGCCTCCACAATCACCTAAATGATATCGTTGATCTCTGGGCAGTGTCAAGAGAAAGAATCCTTTTTTTATATTTATGTATCCAGAATCCACACCGTAATAATATCTTGAAAAGAATATCATTATAATATAAATTTTACAATAATAAAAATAAAAAATATTTCCTAAATTTTAGAGTCAATTATAATCCCCTTAAAAAAAAAGTCCTTATCCTTGAAATTAAGAAATTATATATTTTAATCATAAAATTAATAGGGAGTTCTTATCTCTTAATCATGAAATTAATGGGAGAGTCCTTATTTCTTAATTATAAAATTTATAGAAGAATTAACAAAAATTATTACATTTCTAAATAACTTTACTATAAATACCTATAAAAAATAGCAATCAACAATGAAAAAGGGCATCACAAATGGATCCAAAATAGTTATTTTCTCCCTACGAAAATCTAAATATGATCTTTTTTTTATTATTATTCTCTTTGTATTAATTATGGTGTCTTATGCTATTATCGTAAAAATATTATTTTATAATATATATGAGTAAACTTATAAGTTCGGTAAAGTAGACGTAAGCTCAAATTAAGTGAAACTACTATATATTGATGTTCATTTTTTTCTGTTTTATTTTGGTTTTGTTCGTATCAATCAATGGTTTTTTAACAAAAATACAAATTTAACTAGTTAATTTAAAAATTAGTCAAATTTTTGGGTTAATAATTTAGCGTCATCTATAAAAAATCAACAAAAAATTATGAAGACTAACCGTAAAGGTTAATAATTTAAAAATAATTTTTTAATTTTAATTTATGTTGATTTTTGTGTAAATATTTAATAATTTAAAAATAAGTACTTGATTTTAATTTATGTTGATTTTTGTGCAAATATATGGTTTGCAAGATGATATATCTTGATTTTATTACGAGTTTTTTTGTATGATATAAACTCAATTCATTTCAATTAAGAAATTTTGATACCAATTCTATAAATTTTATCCTGATTTAATTTTGTAGTAGAATAATTTTTTATGCCAAAAAGGAGGCAAGAATGGGCAACAAGTAGAGGAGAACCCGGAGCACCAGACTCTAAAATTAAAAAAGGAGGCTGTTACCAATTGAAATTATAAACTCGCTAAAAGTGAAATGACATCTTCTTAGGTGATATAAAAAAAATGGGACTTCAAATTAAAAAAAAAAAAAAAAAAAGAGATGTGAGAAGACAAAAAGCTGTTGAAGTAAAAGAAAAACTGCTCAAGTGGAAAAAAATAAATTAAGAAGACTGTTGGGTAGAAAAATAAGGGAGCGTTGAAGTGCCTCGAGTGAAGAAAATAAAAAAAAAAATTGTTGTGTAACCAAAAAAAAAAGGTTAAAGAAGAAAAAGGTGGAAGAAGACAAAAAAAATGAAAAAAAAAATGTGTGAAAAAAAGACCAAAAGAAAAGAAAAGAGCAGATGAGAGATGCGCAGCGACCACAAAAGTCCTAGAGGTTTTTTTTGTTCAAACTCGTATAGTTTCAGAAATTACATTTTTAACTATAATAGTTTTGAAAGTTTTTACATAGAACTCGATAAAAATTAGCTTTTAACAACCTCCTCAATAAGGACCCTGAGCACTTAAATTCTATTTAAGCCTGATTACTTAAGCTCTTAAGGGACTCAACTACTTAAACTCTCACTAAGAATCTTGAGCATCTAAATTCTACTCAAGCACGATCAATTAGGCTTTTAAGGATCCAAATAACTTAAGTTCTTACTAAGAATCCTAAGCACTTAAATTTTACCACAGCTTGACCACTTAGGCTCTTAAGGAGTTCAACTACCTAAGTTATCATCAAGGACTCATAACACCTAAATTTTACACGAGTCCGACCACTTAGGCTCTCAAGGTCCCAATTACTTAAAGCTCTCACTGAGGACTCCGAGACTTAAAGTCTATCTGAGCACCGAAACTCTACCCAAGCCCAATCACTTAGGTTATCACTAAGCTTGATTACTTACTCTCACTAAGGACCTCAAGCATTGAACTCCGCCCTGAAGTTGACCATGTAAGTCCGCCCGACCACATAAGTATACCCTAAGGCCAATAGTATAAGTTTACCCCGAGGCCTACTAGATAAGTCTAGCCCCGAGGACTACATAAAGTTTGGCCTTGAGGCCAACCACATACGTCCCCCTTGAGGCAGAACACTAAAGCTTCCTGAGGCTGAGCACTTGAAAAGTCAAGTAAGACAGCAGTGACCGCGATGGCTATAATTCCTCACTCACAATACTTGAACTTTCATCAAGCCCGATAATATAATCCATTTTTTTTTCTTACTATCATTTATTAACTACATGTTATCTTTTTCTGATTATATGCTCTGTACCTCTACCCAACCGTTGGAACAAATTGTCAAGACTTTATATGTAAGGTCCCGAGCCCTTTCATAGAATGAAATTCAAGACATTATATAGGGAGTTTAAGCCCTTTTATAAGATTAAACATAAAATGTTATGCATGGGGTCTCGAGCCTTCTATAAGATGAAACTCAAAAATTTATGTAGGGGTCTCGAACCTTTCTATATGATGAAATTCAAGACATTATACATGGGGTCTCGAGCCCTTCTATAAGATAAAATTCAAGCCTTATGTAGAGGGTGTTGAGGTTTTTTATAAGATGAAACTCAAGACCTTATGCAGAGGGTTTTAAGCCTTTCTATAAGATAAAAATTAAGACCTTATACAAGAGATCCCAAGCCCTTTTATAAGAGAAAATTTAAGAGCTTATGCAAAGGATCCCAAACCCTTCCATAAGATGAAATTCAAGACTTTATACGAGGGCTCTCAAGCCCTTTTATAAGATGAAATTCAAGAGCTTATGTGTGGGGTCCTAAGCCCTGCCAAAAGTTAAAATTCATTAAGACCTTATGTGAGAAGGGGTCTCAAGCCCTTTTTATAGGTAGTTTAAATCCTTATGGATAGGTCTTGAGCCTTGTCATAAGTTAAAATTAATCAAAACCTTATATGGGGGAGTGGGGGTCCCGAGCCCTTTCATAAGTTGTTCAATATCCTTACGCGTAGGGTCTCAAGCCCTGCCATAAGTTAAAATTCATCAAGACCTTATGTATAGGGGTCTCGAGCCCTTCTATAAATAGTTCAAATCCTTATGCATAGGGTGGTCTCAAGCTTTACTATAAGTTAAAATTTATCAAGTCCTTATGTATGGAATCCTGAATCTTACTATAAGTTAAAATTCATCAAGACCTTATGTGGGGAGTTTCAAGCTATTTCATAAACAGTTCAAGTCATTATGCTTGAGGCCTGAGCTCTACCAAAAATTGCAATTCATCAAGTCCTTATGCATAAGGTCCCAAGCCTTACTATAATCTGAAATTCATCAAAACCTTATACGAATGGTCCCGAGCCCATCTGTAAATAGTTCAAGTCTTATGCGTAGGGTTTCAAGCTCTACTATAAGTTAAAATTCATCAAGATCTTATGTGGAGGTCTTGAGCCCTTGCATAAGTAGTTTAAGTTCTTATGCATAGGGTCCCGAGCTCTATCATAAGAAAATACCAAAGCCCTACACATGGAGTCCCGAGCTTTACCATAGGTAAGAAATTACCAAAGCTTTATGCATAGAGTATTGAGCTCCACTGTATGCGAGAAATTACCAAAACCCTGTGTGTGAAGTCCCGAGCTCCACAGTAGGCAAGAAATTACCAAAGCCCTACACGTGGAGTCTCGAGCTCCATCGTTGGCAAGAAATAATTGCAGTCTTATATGTAGAGTCCCAAGCTCCACCGTGGGCAAGAAATCACCAAAGCCCTACGTGTGGAGTCTCGAGCCCCATTATAGGTGAGAAATCACTGAAGACCAACATGTAGAGTCTCAAGCTCTATCGTAAGTGAAAAAGTTGTTCAAACTTTGTGCATAGAGTCCCAACCTCAATTGCAAAGTACTATCCTAAGCAAAAAAATCCGATGTATGGAACTGCGTGCTCTACTATAACTGAACTTTTTTTCAAGCACGAAAATTGTACACATGATGTCCTAAACCTTATCGTAGGTAGCTCTGCACCCCAACATTGGCAGGGATCACTTACACACGAAAATATCGAGCTCCATCACAGGCAGATTTCATTTTAAATATCAAAACTTAAGCCCCAGGGTTATAATAAGGGTGCTCACACTACCTGAACACCATAAGATAGATCCGAAATACAAGGGTAAAATCTTCTAACTCAAGAACTATAATAAAGTTTTCAATATCAATAAGTTAAAAATAAATGACCTTATTCTCCATTAGATTTTAAGGTTAACCCTAATCTTAAAATGGAGGGTCCTTACCCTTAAAATTAGAGAATTATATCCTTAAACAAGAAATTAATGAGGGAGAGTTATTATCCTTTAATCATGAAATTGATGGGGGGAAGTTATTATTCCTTAATTATAAAATTTATTAGGAAATTAATGAAAATTGTTATATTTCTAGAGGACTCTACCAACAATACTTATAAAATAAAATAAAAATCACTCAACAATGAAAAAGAGCATTTCCAATGGATCTAAAGCCACTATTTTCTTCTTACAACAATCTCAATATAATTTTCTTTTAATATTATTTTTGTAATAATCATGATGCCTTGTATTACTATTATAAAAAAATTATTATATAATACTTATGAGCGAGCTCATAAATTTAATAAAGTAGACGTAGTATTGAATTAGACTGGATCATTATATATCGATGTTAATTTTTCTTTTTTTTTATTAATCTTAGTCGATAATTTTTTAATAAAAAAATATAAATTTAACTCATTAATTTAAAAACCACCTACATTTTCAGGTTAACATTAACATTTATATTAATTATGTATTATCTTACCATCTTTCTTAAGATAGTATAATATATAAAGTCCTGATTGAAGCCGTTCCTTTCTAATTGATAACACAAAAAGTATACTATATATCTTGATACGATGATTGTTTATGTGTCAAATCTCATGCAAAAATATGAGTTCCATCGATAACACCAATACATTTTTGAAACAATTGGTCATATATTAGTTTATTTATACATTAAAATTAAATATCATATATAATGCTAACTTTTTATCTTCTTACCTCAAAATATGAGAAAAAAAGGGTTTAAGATTATTTATAATATCTAGTGGTGGTGTCACATCTGTTCTTTTTGGACGAATTATATTACATGGGCTTATTCCACACGCTTAAATTGCCTAAACACAATATTTATCAAGCATTGAAAATGCTTAGCAGCAACCTATATTCAATAACAGTAAATACTCAAGTGTAAAACATTACCTTTCAAATACATGTTTGTCCATACAAAACATGTTATATATTCTACCAGAGTGACCATCCAACAACCCTTGAACAAATTCATCCCCTGATAATTTTTCATTTTAACACTGTCTCCCACCAATACATGATTGATATTTGTTAAAAATTTTATAATTCAATAATTTTGTTTAAATAAGAATTGAGTTAAATATAAAAAAAAAAAGAGTCATAATGAAATTCAAAACGTGTGAGATACATATAGAAAAGCCTATAATGTGTAAGACATGAAGAAAAAAGTAAAATAGAACTCGAAGACGTGAAAAAAGCGAAAAAAAAATACAGAGTTGAAACAAGGGCTAGCTCCCCGACGCCCAAAGGTGAACGCCGCGGCCCAAAATAGAACCTCAGCTTCGCAGCGCCAGAATGTCAGTGCCGCGGCCCAAAATAAAACCATAACT
Organism: Ailanthus altissimus; assembly: GCA_946807835.1. Lineage (NCBI taxonomy): Eukaryota > Viridiplantae > Streptophyta > Magnoliopsida > Sapindales > Simaroubaceae > Ailanthus > Ailanthus altissimus. Next base: position 16,446,821 of record OX327700.1, on the reverse strand, counting down.
CCGTGACGCCAAGATGCCAGCATTGGATGTAAATGCCCACCGCCACGACAACAGGCTCCCAACGCCGCAGTGCTGGACCAGTTAAGGCTCAGCGCCATAGCGCTAGGACCTTAGCGCCTCGGTGTCAGAGCGGAGAGATTTTCTATTTTTGATTCGAATTTTGAGTTTTGAAAAATTTAGGACTTCCAAAATAAATGGACTCTTACTCCAATAAGTAATAGAGTTAGTAGGCATAAAATAATTCTTATATAAACACTTGTAAACTCTTTCATTGAGATTAAATATTAAGAGAGGGAAGAACTAGATATATATTAAGTGCTTGTGTGCGTTAGGATAAAACTGTCATTTGGGTATTTATTGTTCGTGGTAGAATAAGAGTACACTAAACATTAGGTTTTTTTTAAAGTTTTTCATTGTGTTTTCTTTGTAAAATTTTTAAGGAGTTAATAAGAGAGGTTAGGATCCTTATATCCACCGTAAACGTAGATAATTAGCCGAATCATATATAAGTGATTGCATTGTAATCTTTATTTTTTGTTTTGAATTCTTACTATTTTATTTGATATACAAATTATTTCGCTGAGCAAACAAATTAAAATTTAAGATAAAACTTAAAAATTTACACTTTAACCTAATCTTACAAAAAAAAAAAAAATGACATTTTCTACCTTAACAATATTTATCATAAATTGTTAGGGTTATAACAACTTCCGCTATACGAAGAATCATCGCAACTATCATCTCAATTAGTAATGTCAAATTTATTTTTACTATATTTGGAAAAAAAAAATGACAGGTGATTCTCCGAACTATTTTATTGAACAAAATATTTTATTGAAGCAATAGTCTGCGTGGTGATGATTATTGAATAGATATGCATGAAAAATAAAGAAAATAACGAAGAAAAAAAATCCAAATATTTATAAACTAAAAACTACATTACTGTCAAACATCAATATTGCTTATTATAACTAAATAACTCTTAAAGTCAAAGGAAATACAATAAACTTCCAAGTAATAACATTTGTGATAACATCAAGTTCATACATAACAAACTCCAGATACAAATAAAAGTACTAAAATGTACAACACAATAAAGTTTACAAAAAGAAAGTACATCCCATCACATATTGATCTCTAATTTTAAGCTTTTTAATTCAATTAGAAGTTAAATTGGAAATTTTTAACCTGAATTTATACTATGTAAAAATAATTATGACACATGAATGAATTGTTGTTGCATTTTATAAAATCTTTTTGATGGTTGATTTTTTTAATACGGTAAAAGAATAATGGATTAAGGATAGTTGGTGGTAGTTTTCACAAAAATTCTCTAACACTTAAATTAGAATAATGAGAATTTGGAAAAAGATATGGTGGTGTAAAAAAGAATAACAAAAAAAAAAAAAAAATTATTTTAAAGAGAAAAAAATCATACATACCGCGAGGGGGGAAATTGCCTATTTATAGAGTTGTGTATAACTTTAGATCTTATAAAGGACTTTTCACTCTTTAAATTATTTTGAGGGTGCTTTTAATTCTTTTTTAAATTTTTAGGTGCCATATTTTATTCTTCTTTAAAGTCTTGAAGGTTGTTTTTGAAAATATTGATGATGCTCCCCCCAATGAGAAGTGATAAGGCATGGTAGGGAGCACACTAGTCTATAGGGAAATATGAGAAAGATTTTTGATAGTTGCAATTACATGCTTGCTTATATATATATATATATATATATATATATATATATATATATATATATATAAAGAAACTCCTCAGTTTTATATTAAGATCTCTTTGGTGGTGGTGGTGGTGGTGGTGTGTTGATGATGGGCTTCTATTATGAATGGATAAGGGGGCTTCACGATCATGATTTAGAGAGTGTGTGTCTGTATTAGAGGGTTTCTCTTATCAAATAACAATTATTCAGCTTCAGTAGTTGTTTGGAGTTCTGACCTAATCTAAAATATTTTGGTCCAAACGCATATAGTTTTTACCATGATGGAAGTGTTCAACTACTGGGTTGAAGGGATCAGTATTCTACCTTTCTAAGCTAGGATCAACGTTCTTGGGCCTTTGCGAGTTGGGCCCAAATTTCCAAAGGACAACATCAGATGACCTAAATTTGAAAATTGCTTAAAACAACATCTCCATCCAAGTTATTTTTCTTTTCTTTTCTTTTCTTTTCTGAGCCATGCATAGAAGAGCCTTTCTCCATTGGATGCTACGCACTCGGCAGTCGGCACTAGCCTATCCATAAAACTGCTTTGAAAAGATGAAGAAACAAGATTTGTACTGTACATAAATCAACCAAAAATAAGTTGTGTTTTTTTTTTCTTTTTTGATTTGATCTAAACGCTCTTTGAGAAAAGAGAAGGATGAAACTTGAAGAGGGATATAGCTATCTGAAAGGCTGGTGTTTACGTATTTTATTTATTTTAAAGAATATTTTTCTTTTTATTTTATAAAAAGATCAAACATGTTAAAGATGTTCTCTGCTTTGTTAACTCGACGGCTTCCGTTTTCCATACTTTGTATAAATCACTTTTGGAAATGGTTAACTGAATAAGTTTTTCTATGATTTGTTAAAACGAAATTAAAATGGTCATTTAAAAACAATACTGAACATGCGATATAATTTTAGAAAGGGAAATTAATACTTTGGTTTTTTGTATTTTTTTTTTGAATTATTTATGATATCTTTGGCTTTTTTAAATTACTTAGGTTAGCTTTTGTTATTAAAAAATTGTCGTTAAAATGGGCACGGTTGGAGGAAATTTTAGTCAGTAACAATATTCTAAATTAATATTATATTAAAATATAAATAAATATGAATCTAATAAACTCTTTCTTTTTTACACTCATATCTCCAAAATCCATTTAAAAAAAAACTATTCCCTCCTCTTTTTTCTTCGAGTCAAAGCTAAAACAAAGCTAATCCCACGCCATCACCTCTGGTAATTGTGCTGATAAGGGTTTTATTGATAAGGGTTTTATTGAGAGACGAAATACTATTCTTTTTCTTAAGATTATATTGAAACGAGAAACTTAAAATTTAACTTAGAATCTTAACTTTCTTGCGCAGTGGAATAACCTGTCAATCAAACAAAAACAACAAGAATCCAAAACAGAAAATAAAAGAGCACAACACAATCTTACATGGTTCGGCCAATTGTCTACGTCCACGATAGATTCAAGAATTCTAGCATCTCTTATTATAACTCTCAAGAGATTTTATAAGGAAAACTTAATGAAAAACCCTTAAAAGGACCTAAACGTTTAGTGAACTCTTACTCTACCACAAACAATGATCACTCAAACAACGGTCCCACCCTAGCGCACACAAGCACTTAGTGTCTATCTAGTTTTTCTCCTCTCTTAGAGTCTCTCTTAATGCTTAATCTAAAATCAAGGGTTTACAAGTATTTATATAGGGTGTATTTCGTGCCTACTAACCCTATTCCTTGTTGGAGTAAGAGTCCACTTGTTTTGGAAGTCCAAAACTAAAAATCCCAAAGAAAAACGGACTTTTCCACGCGTTTTGGCGCCGTGGCGCTCATCCCTGGGCGTTACGGTGCTGGCCAAAATAGCGCCCAGAGCATTGGGTTGCTGTCCTCAGTGCCGCGGCACTTAACCCTGTGCGCCTATCCCGCGTTTTCTTGCTTCCTTTACGTCTTTGAGTCCCGTTTCACTTCCCCCTTCGTGTCCCACATGTCATAGACTTTTCCATACATGTCCCACACATTCTAAACTTCTTGTAACTCTTCACTTTCGTATTCATCTCAATTCTTGTCCAACCAAGATTGTTGAATCACCAAATTTCCAACAAACCATTCCTTGATTCAAAATCTTCCAAATAAGAAGGATTCGAGATTCGATCCACACCAATACTCTATCACCTAGAGTTGAGTCTAGTTAAGTCTCCACCAAGACTTAACTTTCCCCGAGCTAGTGACTTCGGCCTCCAAAGGCATTTGTGCACCTTGCATAGGGTATGGATACGTTGCACTCCTTTCCGACCCTCATCACCTCGGTGAGCACGGTTTGGATGTCGCATAGTGGTCTGCAATACCCCACCACCCCGCGTTGGGCCACTCATGGCCATCATAGTAAGCACATAGAGCCCCCAATTGTGCTTCTTACCCTCAAACACTATAGGTCCTTTCTCTACCCTTAGTTTTCCTTTTTTCGCTCTAACCGAATACCCTTCCTCATCGACCTTGCCTAGGGATATCAAGTTCCTCCTTAATTTAGGAACATGCCTTACCCCATGTAATTCTCTAGTTTCTCCACCTTGCATCCTCAGCCTTATGTCACAAACTCCCATGATCTCACAAGTCATGTTATTCCCCATTAGAGCTTTACCTCTCTTGGCTTTATAGTTGGTAAACATCGATCTGTCGGGACACATATGGATGCTGCACCCCGAATCTAGTATCCATTTGCTAGTGTACTTTCCCTTTGAAGCTACCAATGTGTCTACAATTTCGATATCTTCCTCAGTACAGATTGCAGCCCACCCTCCTTGGCTTTTTGATTTTGGACAATCCTTCACAAAGTGTCATTCCTTATTACAAAGGAAACACCTCTTGGATCTCCTCATTGATTGGTTGCTCTTCCTTCCTTGTGCAAGCAAAGCTGCTCTAGTCTCGGACTCAGATCTCTTTGTCAATTCTTTTGAGTTCAATGATGCCTTGACGTCATTCATCGTTAAAGACTCATTTCCATACAGCAGCGTATCCACAAAGCTCTCATAGCTCTTCGGCAACGAACTTAACAGGATAATGGTCTTGTCTTCATCCTCAGTCTTGATGCCTAGTTGCTCAAGACTTATGATGATCTTATTGAACTCGTAAATGTGAGCTCTCAATGAAGTTTCCTCGTGTATTGTCAGCTCATGTAATTTCTTTTTCACAATAAGTTTATTTGCAAGAGACTTCTTTATGTACAATGCCTCGAGTCTCTTTTATAGCCCAAAAGCGGTTTCTTCGTCACCAACTTCCCTTAATACTTCGTCGCTCAACGCCAGGAATAAGGTGCTGTGAGCTTTTTTCTGAATCATGTCCCAATCTTTATGCCTGGACTTTGAGGTTGTTACCTCATCGCTAGTTGAGTAGCTGACTTCCTCCAAAGCTGAGTCTAGCCCTTCCTTCACTAGTAGAGCTCTAACTTTCTTCCTCCAAAGATTGAAGTCATTCATCCCATTGAACTTCTCTATTTCTTGCTTGATTGTGGACATGGTTTAAATACCACAGATGTGTATTATCGAACCTCTAGCTCTGATACCAATTTGTTGAGGGAAGAAACGCCCTTCTCCCTCTTGAGGTTATGTTGAAGCGAAGAACCCAAGATTCAACCTAGAACCCTAACCTCCTTGTGCAGTGGAATAACCTATCAATCAAGCAAAAACAACAAGAATCCAAAGTAGAAAACAAAATAACGCAACACAGTCTTACGTGGTTCGGCCAATTGCCTACGTTAACGGTGGATCCAATGATCCTAGCCTCTCTTATTATAACTCCCTAGAGATTTTACAAGGAAAATCCAATGAAGAACCCTCAAAAAGACCTAAACATTTATGAACTCTTATTCTACCACGAACAATAATCACCCAAACAACAGTTTTTCCTCTCTCTCGAGGTTATGTTAAAGCGAAGAATTCAAGATTCAGCCTAGAACCCTAACCTCCTTGCGCAGCGGAATAACCTATCAATCAAGCAAAAAACAACAAGAATCCAAAGCAGAAAACAAAAGAGCACAACACAATCTTACGTGGTTCGGCCAATTGCCTACGTTCACGGTGAATCCAAGAATCCTAGCCTCTCTTATTATAACTCTATAGAGATTTTACAAAGAAAACCCAATGAAGAACCCTCAAAAGGACCTAAGTGTTTAGTGAACCCTTACTCTACCACGAACAATGATCACCTAAACAATGGTTCCACCCTAGCGCACACAAGCACTTAGTGTCTACCCAATTCTTCCTCTCTCTTAGAGTCTCTCTTAATGCTTAATCTGAAATCAATGGTTTACAAGTATTTTATATAGGGTGTATTTCGTGCCTACTAATCCTATTCCTTGTTGGAGTAAGAGTTCACTTGTTTTGGAAGTTCAAAATTTCATAAAACTAGAAATCCCGAAGAAAAACGGACTTCTGACGCGTCTGGCGCCGTAGTGTTGGTTGCTGTCCTGTGTGCCGCAGCGCTCAGTCTTGTACATCTATACTGCGTTTTCTTGCTTCTTTCATGTCTTTGAGTCCTGTTTCGCTTCCCCTTTCGTGTCCCATGCGTCCTAAACTTCTCCATACGTATTACACACGTTTTAGACTTTTTGTAACTCTTCACTTTAATATTCATTTTAATTCTTATCTAACTAAAATTGTTAAATCACCAATTTTTCAACACATTTTTTATTTTTATTTTTAATCTTATTCTAAATTTAAGGTAAGTTTTGTAGAACATCGGCAATCTAGCTAGTTGAAAGAGGAGACCATGGAGTTTGGAATAAAAATGCAATGGCTTTGTGAATTATCTGAGAACAAACAAGCGGCTGGTGAATATTTTGGAATGCTTTATGTACGATTTACTGTAGCTTTTATTTATATACTCATAAATGCATGTACAAGATCTATATATGTTCTCTTAAGATATTCAATTTGAAATAATTGAAATTAATATTTACGTAATGCATCAATAATAGATCTTTCACTGCAGGTTAACTACTAGAAGAAGAAGCATTACTTCAATTCTGATCATTTTAGCTGAAGAAGGCATGCCACTTAGTCATTAATCTGGTGTCTTTATTAAATTAGAATGCTTTAGCTTTGGACATGATGGACAGTCGGCTCAGCTGCGGTTGGTAATGAAGAAGAAAGGTGTTGATGAGTTCCTTTTTGTGTTCCTGATCCCACATCATAAATTAAAATAAAATTTGAGTTGATAAAACAGAAAATTAAAATAAAATTTGAGTTGATTCTTGTCTATAGATTGGTTGTTTTGAGTATTCATTAAATAAAAAAGTGAGTGTTCATTAAATAAAAAATAAAAATAAAAATTTGAGTAAATTAAAATTAAAATTAAAATTTAGGGGGAGGGAAGTAGTTGGGTGGGTGGGGTGGGGGAAAAATGAAAATTAAAATTTAGGAGGGAAGTGATATGACAAGTGTATCATTGTAATTCAATACAGTATTTTATATCAATTTTATTTTTAAATTGGCGCCAATATTTAATAAATTGTCACATTATGGGCAAATTAATATAAATCCTTCAATAGTGTCTTTTTAACGCTAATTTTTAGACGGCATAAACTAATTAGGATAATTTAAAAAAGTCAATGACATTATGGATAATTTTAAAAAAATCCAGAGACTAAAGTCTCAAATTTTATTTTAGAAAAATTATTGATATACTCTAATACTTTTAAAATGGATATGAAATTCTTGTTAGGTAACAATTTTCTTTATTTTGAATTGTTTATACCCTTGTAATAGTTGAACGTTTTATCTACTCCTTTAAGCAAAATTCACTCTTACTTATTTATTTAAAATTTTTTTTTGAGTTGACCGTTATTTTAATATTAATTTTTATTTTGACTAAAGTTAAATATTTTAAATTATATTAATCAAATATATCTTATGTTTAATATTTTATCCTTATTATAATTTTAATAATTTTTATTGTTATTTAATTTTTTATTTTTTTTATATAAATTATTGAAGAATATAAATTTTTAAATAATTAAAATTTAAATTAATTATAAATTTTTTTAAATTTATAATAATAAAAACTAAAAATAATAACAATAAAAATTTAAAAAAACACAAAAATGGTCGCTGGGCGCGTGCCTTGCAACCATTTTATCTATATTTTAAAAAAATAAATTTAAAAATAAAATAAATAATTATATATTAAATATTTCTTATATTTTTTATTTATTTAAATATATAAACCATCGTAATTTTATTATTGTTATTCCCCTGACAATATCATCTCTCGTTTTATTCGATTATTAGATCTGATGTGTTCTCAAAACTCATAGATCTGCTCTCAAAACTCATATCTATCGATTCATCTTTACGCGAAGATCAAAGATTTAGAGAAGAAAAATAGCTAAAGTTTAAAATAAGTAAGATTTTGTTTATTTTAATTTAATTAATAATATTATTTATATTTATTGAAATAAATGATTAAAGTGTTTGGATATATATCTGTTACGATTCAGTTGTGGTTTATGATTGAGTTATGGCTGTGCCATATATAATTGTTGCTGGTGGTGGATTGGTATGCGTCTGCGCGTGACTGCACATATAGTTGTTATTGGCCACCGTTGTGTGCACACCAGTAACAACAAGGTGCTCATGTACAACCCGTTCTGATGAGCACCGATTATAATAAGGTGCTTCTGCGTACCATCGCAACGTTATAATACCACCACCAAATAGTTCTCATTTATTTTTCTGAAACTGCATATTATATTTATTTTATATATTTAAAATAAAATATATTTTATATATATAGTTATATATTCAATTATATTTTTTAAATTTAATTAATATAAAATTATATTAAAATTATGTTATATTTTTTTTCAGGTATGTCACAAATTTCAACCATTATATGTTTTGGGGGGAGATGAGAGAGTTGTAGCGATGGTTTTGAAAGATACATTAGATATCAAAATATGCATATGGTTGTTCCGAAAAATATTAGATACAAAGCGTTGTTGAGAAGAATTTATCATCTTTTAGGAGTTAATCAGGTGCATTATAAAGTAACTTTGAAGTTTGAGGTTCCTTCAAGTACTATAAAGTTGAGATCCATTCCATTTGAAAATGACGATGATGCAATATTGTGGTTGAGCTTACAGAATAATATGGCTACACCGCTTTGTGTAATGGTAGATGCTCGAGGACCCGAAAGCAATGCATAAGCATCAATGGAGCAAAAAGAAGGCTATGCTAAGCAATTATCATCGACAACTCCTGTGTATATTCTAAATTCTCAGGAGAATTATCATTATTCTCCTTCAATGCTCAACGAACAACAAGGCTACACATATGACCATGGTCAGATATATGGAGATGTTGGCGTTGATATTGGCGATGATATTGGTGAAAATGATAATCATGGTTACGAGGTTGATGATGATTGTAGAAATGATTATGATGATGAGAAGGATGATGATGATGATGATGACGACGATGAGGGTTATGGTAGAGAAGAAAGAGTTAAGGTAGAAAATTTATTTCAGTTTCAGCCTGAAATACCACCATTTGACTTGAATGTATCGAAAAAAATTTCTTGTAATGGGATTGGTGATGTATTTGTAAGAAAATTATATAACAGCAAAGATGAAATTCATAAAGGTATAAGTATGGTTGCACTGAAGGGAAAATGGAGCTTTAGAGTTTACAAATCCACCAAAGATCATTTCGAGTTGAAATACGATGATGACAGCTGCAAGTGGAGATTACGGGCAGTGTCCACAGAAGAGCGACATTTTTTTGTTGTTAGCGAGTAGATACAGGGCACACTTGTGTTTTGAGTCAATTAAGGGATGGTCACCGGCAAGCCAAGAGTCGAATTATTGCTAAAGTAATAAAAAATAAGTTTACATCGGTTAATAGAAACTATAGGCCGAAAGACATTCAAGCAGATATACGTGAACAATTCGGTGTTCAGATAACCTATACTAATTCTTGGCGTGCTAGGGAGCGTGCATTAAGATTGATAAGAGGTACTTCTGATGATTCGTTTAGATTGCTTCCTGCATACAACTATGTGTTGCAACAAAATAACCCAGGTACGGTTACTCATTTGGAAATTGACGCGGATAATCACTTCAAGTATTTCTTTATGGCGTTAGGACCCTGCATTAGAGGTTTTAATTCATTAATTCGACCGGTAGTTGCAGTGGACGGAACATTTTTGAAAGGTTCCTATCTTGGTACAATGTTTGTGGTTGTTTGTAAAGATTGAAACAATCAGATTTATCCATTGGCTTGGAAAATTGCTGACTCGAAAAATGATACTTCTTGGGAGTGGTTTATGGTTAAACTGCGAGGAGTTATTGCAGATCATCAGAATCTTGTTTTTATATCTGATCAACATGCCAGTATTGAGAAGGCTATACAGGGTATGTTTCCTCATGCATATCATGGGTTCTGCATATATCATTTGAAAGAAAATTTGATGACAAAATACAAGTTACCATCAGATAAGTTTAAAAAAAGGTATACCTATCTACCTACTTCACTTCTGCTAGGACTTATCGTGTCCATGATTTTCAATACCAATTAAATAAGATGCGATAAATGAGACTTGACGTAACAAAGTATTTGGAGGAAGATGTTGGTACGGTAAGATGGGCACAATTATCTGGTACTTCAGAAGGTACGACATTATGACTACTAATATCGCTGAGAGCATTAATGCAGTTACAAAAAAAGCAAGAAAGCTTCCGGTGACTAATTTGGTAGAGTGGATGCGGGAGCTAACGCAATTGTGGTTTTACTATAGACGATTGGCATCACAAAATATGACCAATGTCTTGACGAACTGGGCACATCATAAAGTTATGAAATATAACGATAAGGTAAGTCGAATACCCATTTCTCCTGTTGATGATTTACGATTTATAGTTATGGATGGTGGAGTAAACTGGATTGTAGACATTGGCGAAATAACATGCAGCTGTCGAAAGTTTGATTATCGGCAACTGCCTTATTCCCATGCACTCACTATATGCAGATACATCAGATTATCGCACAAGAGTCTTTGTTCAACTTATTACACATCTGAAACTTTATTCCGTGCTTATAGCAAGCCAATACTTTCGATTGGTCAAGTGTCAGATTGGATAGTCCCAGAGTATTTGAAAAATATGGACATTCAACCTCCGATAGCACGGCGTCAGTCAGGCAGACGTCGGATGAATCGAATTCTATCTCAAGGAGAGGAACCATCAAAGAATATATGTAGTCGTTGTAAATAATATGGACATAACCGACAAACGTGTCAAAACCCTGTACCTTTATAGAGCAGGTGATGTATATTCATTTATAAATATTTACTTTATTGATTTTTAATTATGTATAATATAAGGCTAATATTTAAATATTTTTTTATTTTAGACGGATCTGAAAAAATAAGAAAAAGAGTTATACTATGAGGCTTAATTATGTATAAGAATTGAGTTTCGTCACTTCTGTAATTCACTTATTTTGTAATGCACTTATTTTGTAATTCACTTATTTTATAATACACTTATTTTGTAACGCACTTAATTTGTAATGCACTTATTTTGTAATTCACTTATTTTGTAATGTACTTATTTTGTAACGCACTTAATTTGTAATTCACTTATTTTGTAATGCACTTATTTTGTAACGTACTTATTTTGTAATTCACTTAATTTTATAATTCACTTATTTTTTAATGTACTTGTACTGTGTATTACATATTTATTTTATTTTACTGCACTTATCTTTAGTATTAATGTTGATAATTTTCACAAAAATTTTGACAGAATCTCCTCTATAATATGGATAATCCTAAACCTGTCATATTAAATAAACACACTTCTATCAAACTGCAAAATTACTTTCGCATACATACACCCAAATCAACGCCCACAAACAATTATACACCTAAATCAATGCATATTGATTAAATCACACTTCTATCAATTATGGTATATCAATTATACACCCAAATAAATGCATGTAAATAAATTATAGTGTTAAATATCTATGAAGTTATAGTCCACAAATCAACGGTCATCTTCTGTCTATAAAAGGTACCAATGTCAAGGAACGAGTCAAATGACCGACCTAACATAAGATATTCAATATACATATAGGCGAACACGCCACAGTCCCCACTCTCGACCTTTTGTTGCGACACATTTTTTCGGATACGAGTCACCGGCCAAGGGAACAAATTTAGACTTTCTATGCCCCTCAAACTATAAAATCTACACATTTGAAGGTAAAAAGGCATTGCAACACACAGAGGCTCTATAAATCTCATAATGGACTTGTCTGAATGACCGTTCACGCTGAAATCATAAAGAACGATTGCAAACTGAGTAAGGTCGAGTTGCGCTACAATTCAATGTTCTTGATTCATATTCAGAGCAATATATACCTACAAAAATAATTATGGTATTATTTTTAACTTAATGTTGTTATATGCATAGTAAAAAGTCATTATTATTCTTAAAAAAATACCTTATTGACCGATGCCCACGGTTGAGCGCCAAGTAACTCGATCTTTGTTCCGAGTGCATAAGCCAACAACATTTGAAGCCAGTCGTTGTTGTTTGGAGGATTGGCAGTGAATGACGTTTTTCATATTTGTTGAATGTACTCCTAAACACAAATAAAATATACTCGTTAAAGTCGATAATAGTTAAAGTCAATAATATTATATGCACAATAAACGGGTAATATAATAACTTACGTAGAAATTGTTGGAGCTGGTGCTCACGTGCCATTCCAATATTGTATGAATATTAATTGTTAATATTTATACAATAAACATTTTGAATAAAGATTGTTAATATCATATTAATATGGTAAAATGCTTGTAACATTACAGACATTGTTTGATCTGAAATAGTTCAGATCTGGTTTAAAGGAGTTTAGACCAGAACTAATAGTTATCAAAGCTGAGAGTTATAAATGCTAATAGTTAGCACTGTTAATATTTATCAGTTTATAAGAGTCAACGAGGTCTAAAGAGTTAGAACTTTGTCTATAATGAGACAAAGACCTGAGAGTATACTTATAATGATATAGTTGCAAAGAGTTGCAATAGGTGCTAAGAAATATCATTATGTAAATATGTCTCAAATATAATGTTCCTAATCTATGATCACCAATGCAAGTCTATCGGTGAATTCACAATATATAGATTAATGTATATCTATATCTGACTAGTTCAGATGGTTGTTCTTAGCTGACCATGAGCTTAGAGCTTGTATAGGCATGCGGGTATCCAGTCAGGACTGGATACTGAACAGACTCATGAGGACCCCAATAGATATCCTATGAAACCGTCAAAGGAAGGTCCTCTCAAGTTGAGTAGTAATCGTGGTCCTTTGACCTGAGCGCCATGGTGGTCTTGTGAGTGATCCATCATGCTTTGGTTCCACATATGTCAGAGACCTTTCATGGTCTGACCGCTATGTGTCACTGGGTATGGTCCGATGCTCATGGAGTCCGGTGTGCGTAAATAAGGGATCCATCAGCTTACGTAGGTAAGTTGTATATCCGATGCTCCGAGATTGTATTTCATAAAGTCTTGTGGCCACAAGCATAAACCCGGGAAAAGAGTTTCCCACAGGGTTAAACAATATAGCAAAAGTGTTTGCGTATATTGTTTATCGAGATACGAATCTGGAGATAAGATTATTGGATGAGCAAATGGGGATTTGATGGTGTTAATCTATATCCCCGCACATTCAGGATATAAATGATGGAAGGATTATACGTATACGTTATGATCTCAACTTGTATGGTCTGACACGGTGATTTGTAATATTCGTAACGTGTGCGTGGGGCATCGATTACGAATTAATAGAATAGTTCCATTTGACAAATCGGGTGTGGACCTAGAGAGTCCCAATATGAAATGTACTCTTTGAGCACTTGGGCAGTTTACCGTATTGAATTGTTCAATACAGTATAATTTAGCAATTACTAAGGTTACGTTAACTAAAGTATATGGTTAAATGGTGGGACCCACTTTAGGTTAACTTGGTAACCTAGTAAGGATATAAAAGTAATTTCACTTTATAATTATTTAATTGTTAAATAATTAAAATAAATATTTATTTATTTAATTGTTAAATAAATGATTTAACTTAACTAAGATTAAAAGTTAACCAAATAGTTAAGTTAAGTTAACCTTACTTAAAGGTTAAGTAAAGGTTAATCTAATCATGATTAAGTAAGTTAACTATGGTTAAAGTAATTAAATATTTATTAACTTAAAGGTTAAGTTAAAATAATTTAACTATGGTTAAATGTTAACTATAGTTAGGTTAAGCCAAATGAAATGCAAATGAAATTCAAATTAGTTTGAAATTTATGCATTAGTATATAAAGTGAAATGAAATTGAAAATCATTAATTTTTTGAAATTGATTTTAGATTTTAGGTTTTGCATTTTGGGAGCCATTTCAATTTGAAAAATTGAAATTGTTTGTTTTGTGTTTTAAGTGTTAGAACAATAAAACAAATTAGATAAATGGTTACTAAATGTAATAACTAAAATGAATATTTGTTTTATTTATTCAAGAGTTGAATAAAAGGAAAAACAAATTTAATTAAGTTAAATAGTTTAACTTTAAATCATGTTTAAGAGTTAAACACATATGTTAGATTAAGATGCTGCCATTCTAGACAATCAAATCCACCCTTGTTGATTGCTAGGATTGATCAAAGATTCATTTCATGGTGGACTTCAAAGAAAATTAATCCAAAGGCTTCATTGGTGATATTTTCTCAATCTCGAATTTTCAGTTTAATCAAATGTTATTTTCAGTGTTCATTGTATTTAATCTTCCGCTGTGTACATGTATGTATGAGATATGTATATCGTATGTATGATGAACACAACCCACATGCAAGCACCCTATAGTTAATTTGTACAACCCATAACCCAACAGAAATATGCATCTGCAGTTGTACAATCCTGTAAGTACATGTCAGAAAACGTTCTTTGACGCAAACACAAAACCTTCAAATATTCATTTATATGTTACAAAACACACAGAATATGTATAAGTTTTGATATTATTAAACAAATCACAAAACAAAAAAAAGTTAAAATAAATTCTCACCAAATCGTCAAGTCAATTTTGTAGTATCTCATTAAACCACGTATTGTTCGGATCGAGTCTGTACAAATGAACCCGTTGTGTTGGGTCATTCTTTTTTATCCAATCCATAAGCTCAGCATATTTACTCTGATCAATAGAAATCAGCTGCCCGTTTATGTCAATAGTAGGTCCTACTTGCAAGTCCACAATATTCTTCTTCGCGGGCTATTTTAACGGATTGGTATATGGACTGACTTGGGCTACTGCCTTTTTGCGAAGGCGCCTATACCTACTTATGTTTTCACCCAATGGAGCAAGTATAATTTTTAAGCTTATAGGGCTATCAGTAACATGAGCAAATGACTGATGATGAGACTCACTAGCAGGAGCAAATGTATGAAAGTCAGCAGCCATGAATTCAGCACTCTACAAAACCAAACAATACCGGTTAATGTATTGACTTGTTAAACTTTGTATTCAATATATTTTAGGTTTAAAATATACCATACTCTACCCTACATCCTCAGAGATATTGGCTGGTTTAAGCTGTTACATCAAGAGAGATATCTGATGCAAGATATTTTCTTCAGCCTTATCAATCTTGGCTAAAAGCTTTGCGTTACCCTTATCAATCCTGGTAAATATCATTTCTTTAAGAACATCCATCTTCTTCTCCAGGATTTGATACTGTGATGTTGACGTGCCGGATTGAAACTATACATAAGTTATTATAATCAATTTTCACAAGTTAATACTAACGAGTAACAAAAGCATCAGATAATTCTAGAAAAAAAAATTAAATTATTATACCATTGATTCAGTCGCTGGCGGGGCTTGAAATTCGTCAAGGTGCTGCAGATTATTGGTGAATTGGGTGTCCGGGATATCAACTGTCTCCAACTTAAGACTCCCTCCCCATTTTCCCGATGGAATGCAAAAGTTTACCGCCGTGCGATAGTCCGCAGTCTTCTCATGTTTGCGAGGTACCAACTTCCTATGATCCTCCAAAACCTTTATAATATTTTAGATTTATTAATCATTATTAAAAAATATAACACAAATTATAAGAAAGTTATATATATTTTTTATTGAATATAAAAGCATACCCCAACACCATCGAAGAGGACATCTACGAAGTTTTTGTATAATGGGGTGCTCGTGCCAGACCAATTTAGAATACAAGGAAAATAATCTCCATTTCTATTGGCAAACAACTCCCCACACCTCGGGATCGCCTTGTAGATCCACACTTGAGATGATAATAAATTTAAATTACAATGCCAACAAAATAAAATTTTCTCTATCATAATGAACCAAAAAGATAGAATTACTTACCAAGAATGCGTGACAAAATGAGTATAAGTTGTATGATTTTATATCCCTAGCACCTATTTTTTTTACCATCGCCAACTTTTTAATTAGAGCCGTGCATAAACTATTGTAGAGTACAGTCCATGCGATCGTGCCCTAATGATAGACATTAAACTCATCTAAATTATATACCAGACGAAGTACAAAATATTGTATGATTCTATTCCGATCACGTGGCATTATCAATTTATGAAATACATAAAATAGACACATTTTTACTGCATCTACATCATCGTCAAATGTAACGTTGCCGAAGCACTGATCTAAATCCTTGTAAGTCAATTGACTTCTACCCGAAAAATATTTATGACAAAATCTATCACCTAACCCACTTACTACAGAATAATCATTCATCCTATAAATTTTTGGTATGCACACATCTTAATAAAATCTTATGGGCTAAAATACATGAGAATGGAATATTTGATACATCCAATAAACTACCAAAATATGTGGTTCTAAATATTTCTACCTGCCTCGAAGTCAATTTATTTTTTATATTTCGTATAACCCATAACTTCGAGTACATATGTACGTTTGCTTGGTAGAAATTTTTTTTGGCAATTACATATTCTTTCGTGACATTCTCCTTCCTAAAAAAATTAAAAAATTAATAATATTAATAAAAAAATAATCAATATAACATATAATCAAAATTTAAATTAATTATAACTAACAACCTAGACTATTTACATAATTATTAACCAAATTAAATTATTAAATTAAATAATTATAAATAAACATAAACAACATAAATTAACTAAAAAAATTTAAAAAATGAAAATTTTTGGAGGTAAGATGCGGCGGCGCGTGCATCTACGCGCTGCTGGCGCCAAGTGGCGTGCGCCTAACGCAGTTGGCGCGTGCGTCTACGCGCCGCCCCCAGTAGCGCGTAGACGCACGCGCCGCCACATCTTACCCCAAAAAAATATCGGATACAATCTACAACAATCTACCCACATTAGTAACTTTCTATCGTTTAAATCTACATATTTCTACATATTTTTAATTAATATAAATTATAATACTTAAAAATAAAAATAATTATTAATAAATACATACCAACTTTGTTCCGCCATGATGAGAGAGAGACGACCACCGTAAGAGGTAGAGCACCACCGTGAGAGAGAGTGACTGTGAGGAGTGTCGCCGTGAGAGAGAGTAACGTGAGAAAATTTTGAAAAAGTGAAAAGGTAAAGGTAATGAGGAAAGTGTCAATGGAGAGGGAGAGAAGAAAAATGAGAAAAAATAAAGAATTATTTTTTATTTAATATAAAAGGGTAAAATAGGAAAAAAAACAATATAATTGGTTAACAATGCATTTAAAAATACGACTAAATTGGCTAATTTCCCATTTATTTATAACATAACTTTTGTCCAATCACTACCGTTTGTGGGCGCTACCTCTTTTGGGTAGTTGTAATATTGCATGTTTATGTCGTTGGATGACAACCCTATAGTATAGTAGTCACTTGTCTTCTCTCACATTTCGCACTATTTTAGTGCTACATCGAGAAAAATAACATTTACTATTGATGAAAATAATTTAATTATTAATAATGAGTCAATCTACCCTTAGTTACTAGAGATCACCTAATAGGATTGGTGGCTACTGATGGTAGTGTTTTTTTTTTAAAGGGATGGTAGTGATTAACTACTCCTTTTTTATTTTTTTTATTTTGGTTAATTACTTCAATTTTTTAATTAAAAAATAAAAATAAGCTTACTACATGATGATATGCCTTAGTTTAATTTTATTACAATATGAAATAACATTATTTGTGGTAACATTAAAAATTAAAATGCTAAAGAAATATAGCTCACTCACAAATGTGTGCCATGTGTCTTTTTATAAATAAATACATTAAAATTTTTACCATCTAAATTAATAAAAAGTATTATATGACAATGTTTTAACGTTCCTTTAAAATTAGTGGAGGGTATTATTTTTTTCTTACAAAAAAATTGAAGATCCATATATTCCTATCACTTTACAATTGAGTTAATATTTAAAAGTAAAAAAGATAGTTGAGCCTCTCAAAAATAGCGAAAGGATCATTAAAACCGTCATAATTTTAGAATTACCCACATAAACCCTAATTCTTTTATTAAAAAATTAAGAAAAATATATTGTTCCTCCCTAGAAATCTCTAAAGGTCTAACTCCTGAAAGCCCAGATGTCAACCTATAAGAACACCAAACAATGGGTTGGTCCAAAAATTTAAAATAGTGGGGGCCTCAAATGGCAGGACAAGTCACCTAAGTATTATCAAAAGAATAAGGACCAGAGGTATGGAACGTGCTTGGCCATTCGAACCATTTAATAAGATTAAGACTGACCTGCTTAGGTCCTACCCAAGCCACCCAGTCCTGTACTTGCCAACACACTTAGAGGGTCAGAGAGCCCTAAGTCAACAGTACAAGAATTTATAAAAAGATCGGTACGACAAATGTACTGAATCGCCTTTATACAAGAACTTTCAAAGACCACACAAGTCTATGCAGAGTAAAAACCAAACTGCACTCAACAACTTAAAAGGAAAATATAAAATAACATGAACAAAGTAAGTCCTTAAAAAAGGCAACTAACATTATTTTGAAGAGAGAATTGTATTATTTTAAAAAGTTATTATCCAAATCATGCTAAGAAATCAAAAGATTACTCAAAATAATTTTAAATCCGCACGAAGATAAGCATCAAAACTCAATATTATAAAAAGACCGATGTTATATAAAGAGAAAAAAATAGCTCAAAATAAGTTCCATTCAAATAAAAAAAAAATATGCATCGAACATTCAACCACTATAGACCAACGATGCTTGTCATTAAATTAACATTATTAAATTCAAATATTTTAATTTACATAATAGTAAAGTATTTTGACAACTGAGTGTTTAAATCTAGAAAAAATTAGTGAGTACTATAGCACCATTATCAATACAACAACGAGTTAACACACATCCCCACATTCACTAAAGTTGTTAGCCTAAGCTTTTGCTTAAAAAGATGGTAGTGCATGATAAAACGTAGTTATTTAGTAGCGGAACTGCTGCTTTAACCACAGTCCTAGCTAAATATAAGGCTTCTTTAGTGTTTAGTTATTAAAAAGGACCATACAATTATATAGAAAAGTAATTGAAAATTTAATAATATTAATTTTGAGATTTATTATTATTATTATTATTATTATTATAGTGATGACACATCAATGATGTGACAGTGCCGATGATTATGATGATAGTGGTGTTTATATATATATATATATTTAAATTATTATAATTTTCTTAAATAAATTAAAATATAAAAATTCCTAATTAAGCCGTGTGTTCTCTTAAGAGATAAAGACTCTGTTAGCTAATAGGTTTAACTAATTGTTGGGAGTTTGAATGGTAATTTTAAAATCATATGAATTTTAATGCCCATTTCACTATTTTGAGAGGATTTGACCTTCCTTTTCTCTATTTAAAACGTGTTTTTGTAGCTATTGCATTTCAACTTAATTCTAAAAATAAAGTAGAGTAGTTCAAGTGTTTTCTATCTACTTTTTCTTGTACAATTAATTTAATTTTACCTCACAATTACAATAAATTAGCGTATACCTATCTAATACTTTAGGGAAGTGGTAATTTATAAAAAAAAATTTAATTGCTCTAACTTTTGGAATTAAGTTGACGCAAAATAATATTTATAAAATAGGAATTAATTAATTTCAAAGTAGAGAGTATGTGTGAAATTATTTATCATAATTTTAGTTGGTAATTTTATAAAAATGTTGACACAACGAGTTGTTTTATTTTTAGGTATTGTTTGGTTTATAGAATTTTTCGGAATTGAATACATTTTTATTCAATTCCAAGTTAATCTCATATTTGGTATCAAATTAAGGGTGAGGATAAGCTTGTCTCACGGGGAAGCATAAGATAAGCTGCTATTCACTATTTAATAAAATTTAAATATTATAATTTACAAAAATAATCATTGAATGATAAAATATAATATAAGTAAAATAAAATAACAAAATATAATTTATAAATAAGATTCAATATTTATAAATTAATGATTACTATATATTTAATATATTATTATAATAAATAAAAAATATTTAAACAATTTTTATTTACATTAATATAGAAAAATATAATACACTAAACAAAATACAATAGTAAATATAATTCAATTATATCTTATTTTATTTAATCCTAACAATTCTAATGCAATTTC
Organism: Ailanthus altissimus; assembly: GCA_946807835.1. Lineage (NCBI taxonomy): Eukaryota > Viridiplantae > Streptophyta > Magnoliopsida > Sapindales > Simaroubaceae > Ailanthus > Ailanthus altissimus. The sequence continues at coordinate 16,426,405 of OX327700.1, read as the reverse complement.
ATCCTATCCTATTCGAGAATTTTCTTTTGTATGGTTCGAGAGGAGCTGATTAAATAGGACATTTTGGGGGTGTTTGTTACTTAATCCTCTGTTATTTTTGGGCTTTGTAATAAGTCTTCGCTTCAACAGATCATTACTCAGAGGTTAGAAATACGATTATTTTAAATTAAAATCTACTAAAACTTTCCAAGTTGCTTCCAAAATTCCATGTGAAGTATTCAGCTGTTTCTCTTGTTTTGTTTTTATTTTATGTCTAATTCTGATTTTTTTTAATTAGATCAACTAAATAATTATAACATTAAAAAAAAAATTAGAAGCATTACCAAATTTCGCTGACATTTGTAAGTTTTTTTTTTTTAAAGTTAAAATTTGAAACGGAAAAAAAAAGGAAGACGTTGAGTTGAGCCGAGAAGAGAAGGGTCTAGAACAAAATCTGGACCGTCAAATCTTCTGAAAGCGAACATCCAACGGATTCCAGAATACGTAGACGAATATTATTTTCTTTATGCGATTTAAAAATGGTGTCCGTCCCCACAAGGGCGAAGGAGAGACTAGAGAGGGAATTCTAGACCCTTCTTAAACAAGTACGCTAACGACCAGAACGCAATCTCTACCGTTCATTAGAATTACTTTTAGATAAAAGACACCCACTCGCTTTTGCTTTTCCCCGTGAAATTTGAAAGCAAGTCTTTGGTTTCATACAAATTCTTGGCGTGTCTAGAGTCTAGTAGAGCATTCTCTGAGTCTTGGGGTTTGTGTCCGTTGAACTTGAGGAGGAAGATAAGAGAAAATGTTTGGGAGAGCGCCGAAGAAGAGCGATAATACGAGGTATTACGAGATTCTGGGAGTGTCCAAGAACGCTACTCAGGAGGATTTGAAGAAGGCTTATAGGAAAGCTGCTATCAAGAATCACCCCGACAAGGGTGGTGATCCTGAGAAGGTAACTTCTTTATTTTTTATTTTTATATCATTTCCGTGGCTATTTTCACTGTGATTTCAGCTGTTGCCTCTTGGGTACTCGTAACTAAAATGTTGGCGGGAGATATACATGCTTAGGTCATAATTCTGTGCAGGATAAAGATTTTTAATCATCAAATTGAGACTCATATATAAACAAATTATGGTTAATTGCATTTAAATGTGGAATCAACCGGGACATAATCTTGAATGGATTTCTGCTTGCAGTTCAAAGAGTTGGCCCAGGCCTATGAGGTACTAAGTGATCCTGAGAAGCGTGAGATTTATGATCAGTATGGTGAAGATGCACTCAAGGAAGGAATGGGCGGCGGCGGCGGCGGACACGACCCGTTTGACATTTTCCAATCTTTCTTTGGCGGCAGCCCTTTTGGAGGTAAGAACTATAATCAACTATGCTATTAGCATGTTAGATGAAGACAAGCATGCTATTTGCTCTTAAAGTGACGATTACTGATTAATATCTTATTTGTGAGCAGGAGGTAGCAGCAGGGGACGACGGCAGAGGCGGGGAGAGGACGTGGTTCATCCTCTCAAGGTTTCCTTGGAGGATCTCTACCAGGGTACGACAAAGAAGCTTTCACTTTCACGGAATGTGATATGTTCAAAGTGCAATGGGTGAGTACTGTTGGATTCTAGTGGTTTTGTACATGTCATGTGTGAAACTTGATAATAATTTCTAATGTGGGATGTTTATATCTGATCTATGACAGTAAAGGCTCGAAATCTGGAGCTTCGATGAAGTGTCCTGGTTGTGAAGGTACTGGTATGAACGTCTCAATAAGGCATCTTGGCCCCTCTATGATTCAGCAGATGCAGCATCCTTGCAATGAATGTAAGGGTACTGGTGAGACCATCAATGATAAGGATCGCTGCCCACAGTGTAAGGGAGAGAAGGTGGTTCCGGAGAAGAAGGTGGTGGAGGTCATTGTCGAGAAGGGTATGCAAAATGGGCAAAAGATTACTTTCCCTGGTGAAGCAGATGAAGTGGTATGCTTGAGTTTCTGGTTGTAATATTTTTTCTGCTCATGCTGTTTTTGTATAATTAGTTTTGATTGGTTTTGTTCTGCGTGTGTTTTGCAGCCGGATACGATCACTGGAGATATGGTATTTGTCCTACAGCAGAAGGAACATCCCAAGTTCAAGAGAAAGGGTGAAGATCTCTTTTATGAGCACACCCTGCCCCTCACTGAGGCTCTCTGTGGCTTCCAGTTTGTAATAACGCACCTCGATGGTAGACAGCTTCTGATTAAATCCAACCTTGGGGAAGTTGTCAAGCCTGGTTCGTATTAGTAGTCTTAAGTTCTGGAAAGTTTTGTCTTCCTGTTGATCATTTTCAGATCATTGACATGCAATTCTGTTCTGCAGATTCATTTAAGGCTATCAATGATGAGGGTATGCCAGTGTACCGCAGGCCATTCATGAAAGGGAAACTGTACATTCACTTCACAGTCGAATTCCCTGATTCTCTGACCCCAGATCAGGTTAAGGCCCTGGAGGCCACCCTGCCACCAAGGCCATCCCCTGATCTCACAGACATGGAGCTGGATGAATGTGAAGAGACTACAATGCATGATGTTAACATTGAAGAGGAGATGCGGAGGAAGCAGCAGGCTGCTCAGGAGGCCTATGAGGAGGATGAAAATATGCACAGTGGTGCTCAGAGGGTGCAATGTGCTCAACAGTGATAATGATGAAAACTGGTTTGAGTTTATACGCTTAGATAAAATGAAGCTGATCTGAGTAGTAGTTACTAAGAAAATTTGCTGTGTGTTGGTGCTTCTGCGCCCAGATATAATCATGAATGCCTGAAAAGGGACAATGTTTTTGTTTTTGTTTTCGAAGTTCTTTAAAGCAATGTATGCCATTTTTATTTCACATAGTTTTGTTGATTATGAATTTTATACATGTTGTGTTGATGATGATAAATCTTTACATTAGAATTTAAATCAAAACCACGTGATTGCTGACTTCAGTTAATAGGTTGGAGATAGGAGCTGTTTCAATTCTCTCAATTCTAATCTGAAGGTCTAATAAATGGCAGTATCGATCTCACATGACAGTAAAAGTTCATCATCATGTTATCAGTGAATTTTGTGTCTAATTTCTGTGAGAACGGAACCAACACTTGAGACAACAAATCAAATTCATAATAATGTAAAAAAATTTATATAAAAGAAACCCGAGTCTTCGAGCAGTGATGATATGGAATATCTACCTTCTTCTGGAGATACCTAGATATCTGTGATATAGAAAATGATGGCTTATCTTTGGTTTTAACACATAATCTTGCCACAGCAAGAAGCTTTTTCATCTCCCTAGAATCATAGTCATTTCCAAGGTCCGGATCTATCATTCTATGAATGGAGCTGCTGAAACAAGATTCTTGAATCCACTGGACTAAATCAGCACCTCCTTGCTCTGATGATTGACCAGTTATGAGCTCCAGGATCAGCACACCTAGCTGGAAAATTATGTTACTACATTCCTGACCTGTACAATCTAGAGAGGAAAATGAATGAATCTGTTATAGTTGAGAAAGATTGCAAGCAAAGCAAATGTTGTGAAGCTGCCATAAGGCTGGTAGTAGAATGTTACCTTCTGAACACGAGGCGTGAGGCACTTTGTCAAAGTTTCCAGCAGAACTAAGAAGGCTAACATCAGCGAGCTGTAATAAGAAAAGAGCGTGGCTAACATCAGAGAGCTATAATAAGAAAAGAGCACAACTCAAAATTTGGAAGGTAGCATGACAGGTATAGTATGTGGACCCTAAGTCACTGTATCAAAGTTTACCTTAGCCTTCACATGCAAACTAAAAAAAGCACTCAAAATGTATCCGAAGTTTCAGTTCTCTATAAGAGCTAAATGCTGAAGATGAAAAGAGAAAAACAGAAAGCGAAGAGTTCAATTGACCTTTGCAGTGAAATTTTCATCCAACATTATACTACTTGCACTGATGGAGACGTGATATACGGGTGGGTTACTGAAGAGAAGCAAATACTCCTGCGCTTAAAAATTACTACAATCAGGATATTGGCAGATTTCAATAGTTTTAGAATATTTTACAAGCCACATGGTTTAACCCACACTAAAAGGAGGAGATTATTGAACAAGGAAAAGAAGTAAGGCTTAATTATCAGGCCGAAAGTGCCTAAGGAAAGATCATTGAAACAATTAGCCTGCTGTCAGTATCAAATACTAGCAAGCTGGCTTAACTTTACAACATACCAATGCAGCTGCCACTCCAGTTGCTATTTGTAGCCTTGTCTTCCAATCCAAGGGAGTCCTAAGAGGATCTGTCAAAAGCTATTAGTTTATGATACATTTAACTTATCAATCATAGACTATTTTTCACACACCAGTTCTGCTAAAAAGATTACCGTTAAGATGTTCTTTCAAGCTTCCGTTTTCTATGTTGTCGAATATTAGCAACCTGCAAAATATTTTATATAAAATTATCTCTTATTCTTTTTTGTTTCTTAATTTCCTAGAAAGCGGAATGCTGGGAGTTGGGAATCAAACCTCTTACGTCCTGTAGAAAACCCACGAAGTGCAAGAAGATGGCGGTGATGCAAGTGTCCCAATAGCTGCACTTCTTTATAGAAGGCATCTTTTTCTAGATTAAAAACTTGCACTTCTTTTACCAAAGCTACCTCACCATTTCGAAATCTGGCCTTATATGCAGCTCCATGAGCATTTCTGTAAATTGTTTTGTGAAAACTGTCTGTTGCCCTCTTTATATCCTTGTATGAAAAGCGCCTTTGAAAAGATATCGAGCCTGAGATGACAAGATAGTGAAATTATAGCTGGCATTGTATCAAAAAGCTGATGAAGCCAAAGGCACAGACAAGATCATGAAATTATAATGTGTGCATTTTCCAATATACAAAAACTTATTTAGCATGATGGATTGTTATTCAACTTAAATAGGAGAAGTAGGGTCTAGATTTTCATCAACAATACAAGAACTTTCACAGTATTACAGCAGGCAACATCAGTCGAGGAGAATCTATATTGTGTTTGAAAAGCTCATTCAGCTTGAAGAGCTTTCCCGGTCCATGGAGAAAAGGAATATTCAATATAGACACTAGCTTCTTTAATGCAGCAATTAGGAATCGCAAAAGCTCATTCAGTTGTTGACTGATTCATTTTAAATACTGCATTAAGAAGTTTAATATCCAGTTGACTGAGCAGGACAAGTTCCTTCATAATCAATATCCATCTGAAAATTGAATTTGTTTACCACAGAACTCTCGGAATTGCACTGACAATAGTGACGTTAAGCGAATCATTAATTCAGAAGAATGTTGAGACATTATCAAATTAGTATGTGAATTATTTTGAGTTAAATATGTTATATCTATCAGAATCTCACATATCAGAGAATTGAAGTCAGAACAATTAACACCATCTTAAATTCAATAAACCCACATAAAATCCATCAAATTCAAATTCAACTCGATCGAATTCCATTGATTTACACTGAATTCATCTAACTCTATGCATAATCGCCACAAACCCACATAAGATTCAGCAACTTCAAGCTTAAAATTCAATTTTTTTTTCATTTAAAAAAAATTATAGCACTGAACTAAAGTCACCCAGTAAGCTTAAAATCACAAGATTCTTTCACTTCAAATGACGACAATCGCCAAATTATAAGAGAAAAGAAGAAAAGTCAAAATTGAAGACAAGTACCCGAACGAGATCTATGAAGCCAAGCGAGAAGAAGAAGCCTGAATTTGCGGATCAAGCGATCCATGAACTATGATAATTTCTTTGCTTTTCTAGCACAATCACCTGCAGTCATGGCAAAAATAAAAATCTGTTTTTTTTTTTCTCTCCTTTAAACAAGTGAAGTATATTATTTAGTAGTTAAACTGAAATTGTCTTTTAATAGTCGGTAGGTATAGGTAATTTCCAAAAACAGTTGAGGATCGCTAAAAATGAATATTTTTTTTTTTAATGTTTAATGTTTTATGAATTCTGTAATTGCGTAAAGCGGGACTCATCGACAGGTCATATGTGGGAAAACGAACATTCTTTTGCTCCCTAAAAACAGAATGATTTCCGAAGCTTTGACAACTCATTCTTTTTCCATAATAAAGAGTTCCTACTTCCTACATATTGTGATGATTATGATTTTTTTATTTTATTTTATAAAAAACTAGTTAAAACATTTGACAGGCTGATAGCTGGAGCTGCCAATCTTGAATTGAGTATGTTTTGCAGCACATGCTACTTGCAATTATCAGAGGTTGATCTTTTTGCCATTATTATTATTATTATTATTATCACACCTACCTATCCATTTACCATCTCTATTGCCACCATCATTAGTTAAAATTGATTTTATGGGTAGATTTTCCTTTATAATTCTTTTTTTTTTTTCTCTTCTCTAGCATGATAAGAATTTCCATTTTTTGTTCTTACCATTAAGTCCAAGAGAAACCAAACAATAAGATTAAATATTTAACTTCACTATTGATTTAATTAAAATTAATTTAATGTTTAATCTTAATTTAGATTAGATTTAATTATAAAATACATAAATTGTTGAAAATAATGAATTTATAAATATATCCACTTTTACATTTCATTCTAAATATTTTAAACTAAATTTATTATCATTTAATTTTATCTATAACATTAATTAATAAATATATATAACTAATTAGTTATATTACTAATTATCATTGTTATATTATTAAAATATTATAATAATCACATTATTTAATATAATATTAATATTTATTAATTATCAAGTATGCTTTTTGTCACAAATTTAGTCCTTAGGAAATCGGATAAGTTCGTTCTAAGGAGGAGATTAAGATTAGTTGTCGTAGCATTTTAGAATTATTATGTGGGCTCATGATTAATAATATTATTCTCATGTCAATAATAAACATGGGATAGGATTAATAAACTTTCAGGTAGTCTAATCTTGACCTTTTTGTCTAAAACATGTCCTTTTTTTTTTCAAACCCCTTTAAAATTTATCATAATTCATGAACTTTTTTATTTTTATTTTTTTACTTCTACAAATCTTTTTATAAGCTATTGCATTCTTTTAGCTATATTTGTTGGAAAACTAAATCGGTTGAAAATATTATTCTTAATAAAACAATAAAAATCAGATCGTTTCACTTGTAATTACATATATATTAGATAAATATCTTAAATTTTTTGCTTTAATAAATTTAATATTTAAATTGATTGGTTACAATTTTTTCTATTATTTTTAAATTTTAAACTCTTAAAATGATGTCCAAGAACCAAAGACAATGAATAGCTAAACATAAAAAAGAAAAAAAAAGAGAAAAAAAAAAGTTTAACTACTCATTCTCTATCTTTTTTCTTTGAACGTCAAAAGCTACTACCACTAATTGTTTCTCTTTTTTTTTTATATAAGCACCACCTCTTAAAGTTAAAATTTTATTATGATTTAGCTAATAAAAAGACTTATAAATTTATGAATTTTTTAACTCTAACTAAAAAGGCTAAGTACTAACTATCTCATGATGCAGTAGGACTTTTAAGTTAACTTCATGATATTTTATTAAAGTGTAATACTACACTTTTTAAATGATATTGTAAATTTTTTATCTTAAATTAAAGTGTCAAATAATTATTAGATGGTGAAATAATACAAATTTTAAAATTATTCATTTCACCGTTTCACAACCCAAACTTGACACATTATTTGGAATGAAAAAATTAAAGATACTATTTAAAAAGTGTAGTATTCATTATTCTTCACCAAAAGTCTAGTAACTCATGTTATGAAATAAAACCTATTTATTAAACTAGGCTTGTACTTATATTAATAATAATTACTTAATAGACTCTTTATGTGTTTATAATTAGAACTAGGTTATAAAAATATTTTATATTTTCTATTACTTATTTATTTACCCTTAAATCATTAAATATTTTAATGATTATCTTTTAATTTGTCTATGATAATAAATAAATTTACAAATGTATATTACTATTTAATAAATTAAAACGACAATTGAAATAATCAAATACTGCCAACAATTTACATAAACATCATTAAGCATAGAATTTTTATCTTGCAAGCTTATTTTCCTACAAACTAAGGGTTCACATTATTAGGTTCAGATGGACCTAGTTGAACTTGATTCTCGATTTGGATAGATTAAGGTCTCATCTTGACTTGACTCGAATTCGAGTTGGGACGAGACCTTGATTCTAAAAATTTAGAATTGGGTTAGGTTGTGTTTGTCTCTCTCTTTTAGGCGGGTTTATAAATTAAGCTAATTTTTTGTGGGTTTTTTTAAAATTCTTTTTGATATGTTTGTATTTTGGGCTATGGATTATAATTATTCATTAAGCTTAGGCCCCACCATTTCCTTAACCTTCAAGTCTTAGAGTTTATATTGTAAAATAAACAAAAATTTATTTTTGTTTAAGCTTTTACTGTCTTTTATGGCCAAGCCAAATGAATTCTTCAATTAATTATATTTTATATGCCTTTGCTTTTAGTATCTTTACTTAATAACTAAGTAAAATAAAACAAAAGCTTTTCATATAAGCTTCCTTTACTTAGCTTTAAGTTAAATAAAAAGGGCCCTCCCACTATAACCAAGCCCTTGAGTTAATTAACCAAGCCCTTAAGTTAATTAATTATAATAAAATTATTATTTGACTTTTAATACAAATAACTTGTTCAACTAGTCAAGGGTATTATAGTAATATTAATAGTCAAATAATAAATTGCTCACAATAAACCATATGTCAACATCCATTTAGTCAATAATATTTGTTAATTAATTGATGTACTTAACCTTAAGTCTTGATAAGTGTACATCCTAAGTGATCTTGAAAAAAATATTCAGTTCGCTGAATTGAACTATTCAATCTTGTATGCTGTTCCAGTGTACAATGAGTACATTTCATATTACGGGACTCTCTAGATCTACACCCAATTTGTTATATAGAACACTTTCATACATTTGTGAACAAAGCCCTACGCACACATTGTGAATATTATAAATCAGCACATTAGACTATATAAGTTAAGGTCGTAATATATATATATATATATAATATCCATCCGTTACCTATACCCTAGAAGAGTAGAGATATAGATCTGCATCGTTAAATCTCTATATGCTCAATCGTGAACTTATCTCTAGATTTGTATTTCGATAAATAATATATACAAACACTTTTGCGATATTATTTAATCAAATAGAAGAATCTTTTTCAAGATTTATGCTTGTGGTCACAAGAATTTCTAAAATATAATCTTGGAGCATCAGGATATACAACTCACCTATGTGAGTAAACGGATCCCATATCTATATACACTGAACTCTATGAGCATCGGACCATACCAAGTGACACGTAGTAGTCAGACCATGAAAGGTCTTTGACATCCATGAAATCAAAGTATGATGGATCACTCACAAGCCCATCGTAATGCTCATGTCAAAGGACTACGAATACTGCTCAACTCGAGAGGACCTACCATTGATGACTTTATGAGATATCTATTAGAGGTCCTCGTGAGTCCATTCAGTAGCCAGTCCATACTGAATATCGGTATGCCTATACAAGCTTCCACTAAGCTCATAGTCTGTTAAGAATAACAATCTGGACCATCTAGACATAGATATATGCGGATCTATATATAAACGGTATTCATCAATCGATCCACATTGATAAAGTTAGATCAAGAACAGGGTGTTCGAGAACATACTGCATAAAGACATTTTTTTTAACACAAATTACAACTTTTTATAACTATATCATTATTAATATATTCTCAAGTTATTATCCCATTTCAGACAAAGCTTCTAACTAATAGAATTTTTTTGACTCCTATAACTAACTACTTCTTAGTAATGCTAACTCTTATAATTTATAACTCTTAACTTTGCTAACTCTTAACATTGATTTAAACTCTTTTAGACCAGATTTGAACTCCTTCAGAACTTATAATATTTGAAATGTAACAAGTTTCTTACTATATATTTAATATTAACGATTTTATTCGAAATATTTATTGTATAAATATTAAATAATTAATATTAACTCTTAACATTAAAATGGAACACAAGCACCATCTCTAACAATAAGAGTTAGCAAAATCTAAAAGTTAGAGCTTTATGTAAAATGGGACAAAGACCTGAAAATATATTAGTAATGACATAATTGTAAAGAGTTGTGAATAATGTTAAGAAATATTATTATGCAGTAGGCCCTCATACACCTCATTCCTAATCTACTTTATCGATGCAGGTTTATGTTTAAGTGCTGTCCCATTGTTGTATGAGTACTCTATTTTATAATATTTATACAGTACTTTTTATTAAATCACTAATTTCATTAAATAAATGGTACAATGCTTGTTATGCTATAGACATTGTATGATCTGAAGGAGTTCAGATCTTAAAGAAGTTTAAATCAGCGCTAAATGTTAGCAACACTGAGAATTATAATTACTAATAATTACCACTACTAAGAGTTAATAGGTTATAAAAGTCAGCAAAATCTAGGAGTTAGGACTTTATTTGTAATGGGACATAGACTTGAGAGTACATCAGTAATAATATAGTTGTAAGGAGTTACAATAGGTGCTAAGAAATATTATTATACATGTGTATTCTCAAACACGATATTCCTGGTCTTATTCACCTATACAGGTCTGTTGACAGAACCCTTTCTATTAGACCAGTGTATACTATACCTAGATGGTTGTTCTTAGTTGACCATAGGTTTATCGAACGTTGTATAACATACATGTATTTAGTAAAGACTGAATACTGAATAGGCTTAACGAGGACCCCAATAGACATCCTATGAAGCGTCAATAGTAGGTCCTCTTGAGTTGAGTATTATACACGGTCCTTTGACCTGAGTGTCACGGTGGACTTATGAGTGATCCACCATGCTTTGGTTCCACATATGTTAGAGACCTTTCATGGTCTAATCGCTATGTATCATTGGGTATGGTCCGATACTCATGGAGTCCGGTGTGCACAAATATGAGATTCGTTAGCTCACATGGGTGAGTTGTATATCCAGATGCTCTGATATTGCATCTCAAAAAAAGTTATGGCCATAAGCAACATACCCTAAAAAAGAGTTTCTAACAGGGTCAAACAATATCTTAAAGGTGTTTGCGTATATTATTTATCGAGATACGTGTTTAGAGATAAGTTCACAGATAAGTGTGTGGGATTTAACGGTTATGATATATAACTCTACTTTTCTAGGATATAATTAGCAAAAAGATTATACGTATGCGTGATAACTGTAACTTATATAGTCTACTACACTGATTTTTAATATCTGTGACGTGTGTGTAAGGCATCGATCTCGGACTCACAGAACAGTTTCGTTTGACAAATTGGGTGTGGACCTAGGGAGTCCTGTAATATGAAGTATACTTATTGTGCTCTAGGGCAGCATATCAGATTCAATAGTTCAATCTAATAAATTCCAGTAGACCCGACATTTGCTTCAGTTTCCCTCAGGACGTACACATGTTAAGATTAGTGTTAAGTACATCAATTAGTTAACAATAGTTATTAGTCAATGGGATGTTAACACGTGGGGCATTGTAGGCCAATCATTATTTGACTTAAAAATTACAAAAATGACCTTACTTGTTGGACAAGTAAGATCATTATTTTATTCATTAAATTATTTATTAAAATAAAATAATAATAATATATGATATTATTATTTTATTAAAGTCAAACAAGTATTATTTATTACAATAATACACATATTTTGTTTTATTTAATATTGGTTAAATAAAACAACAAAACAATAAAATATATGAATGTGTAAGTAGTGGGGGCAAGATGTGTAATACAAGTAAGTGAAGAAATTGTTTCTTCAAAATTACTTTGTTTGACATGGTTTAAACACACACATATTAACTATCATATGTCTTTTGATTTCAATTGTTTAATGTAAACAATTCTATCACAAGCAAGGCCTTATAAGACCATGCATGGTGGGACTATGATTTGCAAATGTGGATTTGTTCCCATTTTCTCACAATATTAAGCCAAATTCATCCATGTTTTAAGTTTCATTATTGTTTTTTTTGAATAAACAATTAAAACAAAAAAGCAATAATGTGTAGTCATGGTAAGCGTTGCCATGCTTGTGGGCATGACTTATCTATAATAAGGGAAAATGAAGCAAAACATAAAAGGAGCAATTATGCTCTTTTTTCTTTAGGGTGAGACATGACCACAGAAAGAGAGAAAGGGAGAAGCTTTGGATTTTCCATTTTGAGTTGAACAAAAGTTCAAAAGTTAAACTTCTTCTACACTTTCTTTCTAATTAGTTCAAGTTCTTAAGAGTTAAGATAGACTTTAAAGATTTAAACCCTTTGTTAGAAAAGAGGTTGCCATTCTAGACTTCCCAAGCCCATTAAGTTGGGGAACTAGAATTGTAAACGGGTTGCTTCATTACAGTTCTCCGGTTCGACAAAAAACCAAAAGGTTTGTCAAGGTCATTCTCCATCCTTTTGTAATTTACATTTATAAGATACATGTAAAACTTAATTGTGTTTATCATTAGAAAATTAGTATTCCACTCTTCCACCGCGCTTATGTATGTGATACGTATACGAGTTTGAATGATAGATACAAACCCACATGCATGCACCTAGGTTTAAAATCACTCTCAGTTATTGGTGAATTTTTGTTCTATAAATCAGTGTATGTCTATATCTGGATGGTCCAAATAGTTAATCTTAGTAGACCATGAGCTTAGTAAAAGCTCGTATAGGCATATAGATATTTATTAAGGACTGGGTATTAAATAAAGACATTCCATAAAGTCATCAATAGAAGGTCTTCGGGAGTTAAATAATATTCGTGATTTTTTTGCCCTGAGTGCCACAGTGGCCTTATGAGTGATCATCATACTTTAGTTTCACGAATGTCAGAGACCTTTCATGGTCTGATCATTATATGTTGTTGGGAATGGTCCGATACTCATAGAGTCCAGTGTGCATAGATATGGGATTCGTAAGCTCGTATAGGTGAGTTATATATCCTGGTACTTAAAGATTATATTTAAGGAAGTCATATGGCCATAAGCATAAACTTTGAAAAAGAGTTTTCCGTATAGTCAAACAATATTGCAAAAATATTTGCAGATATTTTTTTATCAAAATAATAATCTAGAGATAAGTTCACGGTTGAGCATACAGAGATTTGATTGTGATTATCTATGTCTTTGCTCTTTTAGGATATAGGTGACAGGAGGATTATACAAATATATTATGATCTTAGCTTGTATAGTTTAACACGGTAGGTTATAATATCTATGACATGTGCGTGAGGCATTGTTCATAGACTCATGGAAGAGTTTCATTTAACAAATTGAACGTGGACCTAAGAAGCCCCACAATATAAAGTTTACTAGTTGTGCACTGGGGAAGCATACTGAATTGAATAGTTCGATCTAGTAAATTTCAGTAAACCAGACATTTGTTTTAGGATCCCTCGTGGTGTGCACTTGTCAAGACTTAAGTGTTAAGTACATCAATTAGTTAATAATAGTTATTGACCAATGGAATGATGATAGGTGGCAAAATCTAGCCTATTTATTATTTGACTTTGTAATTACCAAAATAACATTTCTTATTAGACAAGCAACTTTTATTAAATAAACAAAGAATTATATTTTGTTTTATTTAATATTATTTAAGTCAAATGAAAATAAATTGAATAACACATGTTTATTTGTTATAAAACAAATAAAGAAACATGTGATGATGGCTAAGGATAGGTTAACAATACATGGTGAGGCATCTTTATTGATTAAATATGAGAGAAATGGCTTAAAAGATGAAATTGTTTCATTTGGCAAGTATTTTTGGTTCGACCATTTAAATGGTTGAGAGAGGGAGGTTTTGCAAGATTTATAAAAGGTTTTCATCCTCTTTATCTTCTTTCAAAGTGGCTGACCATTTTTGTAAGCAAGAAAGAATTATTTTTGTTTTGTTCAAGTGTTGAATAAACAAAAACAATTGTATTGCTTTGAAACAAATACATTTTATTTAAAGTGTTTAACAAAAACCATAAGTTTAAAGAGTTTAAACTTGGTTCAAGTGATTAACTAATTATGTGTTTAAGAGTTAAACATAAAAATTGATGGAATTGAAGTTGTTATTCTAGAAGCTCAAGCCCACCTAAGTTGGATTCTAGAATTGTTAACGCGAATGCTTTACGATGGACCCCAATTTTGATCCAAAGGCTTAAGAAGGTGATTCTCAATCTTAATTTCATTAATATAATGAAGGACTTAAATTTTAAATGTGTTTGTTGTACTAAAAAATTAAATTTCCAGTTTTGTTGTGCACTATTTATGTATGAGATACATAGTTTACAATGTAATGAACATATGGCATATGCATCCATAGATATGCAACACGCTTTCCAGAATAACTTGAAAAAAATATTACACTCGAACATAATTTCAAAATCTTTATTTCCACTTTCTAAGTTCTAACATCAAACTAACTTCAACAAACACCAATAATCACAACTACAATTCTGTAATTAATTAACCATATCAATGTAACATACTAACAATTAAGTCTAAAATAATAACTTTGAATATACATAAAAAAATTATATAAACTATAAACATATTAACTATTAAGTGCAAAATAATAACTCTGAGAGTTTGAATCTCGTATTACCAATGGAAATTTGCATAACTACATCCAAAATAATTTAACACATTATGTTAAGAGAACATATAATTCAATAAGAAAATTTCATTATGCTTGAACAATTGAAAATTGAAAATTTATCTAAATTGAAAGAATAAGTTTTACTCTTATTGTGGTAAAGGCTTTTGTATCAATAATAACCCAAACTCTAAATGAGAAATAAAAATATTCTTACAAATTAAAAATTAGATTAATAAATAATATTTAAAAAAATTAGAAGTATAAATAATTAAAGAATACTGTGGCAATTGTTTATATGCTTCAAGTTGGTCATAACACTCGGTATTTGTAAGTAATTCTTCTTCTTTCTTCATCGTATCCATCAAAAGTGAAGCACATATTCAATTCATGCATATATCAAGCCCTCTACTATCTTCGGAGCCAACAAACTCAAGAACGAATCAAGAATATAACATTTAGTACTAAAAGTTAACTTAGAGGCCATAGTAGATTTGGACATAGCAAGTATATCTCTAGTTATACGTGCTAAAATCAAATATCTCTCGGTATTTAACTTCCACCACCACAAAAGATCAAAACATGGGTTATAAGAACTCTAACCTTTATCCATATAGTATCTATCCACCTCTCTAACTTTTTTCAATTCTATATCATCACTTACCAGTCCAATGAATGAACTCCAAGGCACGCATGACATCTCACACCATATCTCGAACTACTGAAAGGCCACCGGATTGTTTTGACTGTGAAGTAAGCATGTTATTCCTACCTACAATAGTATTAGTAGATGCACTATAATGTGGTTGCCATGCATTGTAGGCTTCGTAAAGCCTAAATAATGCTTCATTTCTTTAATTATTGCACCATCATCACCAAATAAAACTCTAAAACTAAATCCAACGAACTGTATCCTGTGCAATGGATCAAGTACGATAGTAATTTTTAATATTTTGTTAATCCTCTCTGTAGATACCCAATACTTATCAAACTTCATTCTCATCTTATTTGCCATAGATCGTAACAAAAAATTGTCACTCTAACTCAAATTTGTCAAGTTGGAATGTATTTTTCAAATTTCATTGAAGTAGTTATTAGATGTTACACTAAAAAAAACACTAAAATTTAATGTCACTTCATAGAAAGCTTGTAAAAATGATATAAAATATTTAGCATTCTCCGAATTCCCGTTGATTGATGGCCCAGTATTCTCTTTCCATTTTTCTTCTCTAAAAAATAACTTCTATATAGACTATTTTTTTCTACCATCTGATCAAAGCTTTCTAAAATTTTAACACAACTGCCATTATTAAGTAGGTGAATTCCACCTAGTTGGCACATTTAACACTACGCTCTCTTTGTACTAAATCTTCTCTCTTTCCACACAACTTTTAAAAGCTTACAATTGTTGTTGACGTATTCTAGGGTGTATGCATGTGATTGTGTACATATTGAAAAATTAAAATTATGCATCATATACATGAATTTAGTAGCAGAATTTATCAAGTAATCAACATATACACATGCAGTTCAATTCTTAACAACTTAAGAATACAGAAAACATACCTTTGAAGACCTCCGATGAAGATTTCGAATTCTGGATATCTTTGCTCCAATTTTGAGCTCACATTGAAGTGTACTTTTGTCCAATTTTAGTTCACAACAATCCGATGGGATTGTGAAGCTAGAATAACAACAGTATGATCTCCAACAACAAGGTTTTGATTCTAGAAAGAAAAATATGAAGGATTTATTTTCTTTCTCCTTTGGTTTTTCTCACAAGTCTTTGTTCTTTGAAAAACTCTCTCAAAATCAACTTTCTTTTTTCCTCTCAACCCTTGCATAAATTTTTATTCACTCTCTTGTTAACACACTTGAAACTCAACCATTTTTAGTGGTTACAACAACTTCACAAGTGCTCCACCAAAATTAGATTAAGTGGCCAACTACCAAAATAATTTTTGGTGGCCATTTTAATGGTCTAATAAATTTAACAATTAATTATAAAATGGTGCTCCACTAAATTTAGTTTATGTTTCTCAAATTAGGTATGTCTTCCATTTAGGAATAAAATAATAAATAAATAAAATCATATTTTATTTATTTAAATAACATTTATTTAATTATTCAAAAACTATTTGAATAATTAATATTTATCTTATTTGATTTTACTAACATGGTAAATGGTTGAATTCATGGTAAAACAATTCATACAATAAAATTGTGCCACTTGTTAATATCTGATTAGTTAATAACTCTTGTCAACTAATTAAATAATATACTTAACATTTAAGTTTAAACAAGTGCACAACCTGAGGAACCCCGAAACATATTTTTGGTTTGCTGGAATTTCTAGAATGAAACTATTTAATCTATTATACTGCCCCAGTGCACAATGAGTACACTTCATATTGTGAGACTCTCTAGGTCCACGCCCGAATTATCAAATAGAACTCCTCCATACGTCCGTAAACGATACCCCCCCACACGTTACAAATATTATAAAGTGGCGCGTTAGACCATACATGTTGAGGTTATAACATATTCATATAATCCCTTCATCATTTATATCCGAGTAGAGCAGAGATATAGATCAACACTGTCAAATCTCCATAAGCCCGACTGAAAGCTTATCTCTTGAATTGTATTATAATAAATAATATTCCCAAACACTTTTGTAATATTATTTATCCCTAGGGTTAAACTCTTTTCTCAGGAATTATTGCTTATGGCTATAAGACTTTCTGAAATACAATCTATAGAATATTAGGATATAATACTCAC
This sequence comes from Ailanthus altissimus, assembly GCA_946807835.1. NCBI lineage: Eukaryota > Viridiplantae > Streptophyta > Magnoliopsida > Sapindales > Simaroubaceae > Ailanthus > Ailanthus altissimus. Next base: position 16,408,950 of record OX327700.1, on the reverse strand, counting down.
CTAAATGAGCTGATGGATCCCATATCTATGCACACCGGACTTCATGAGCATCGGACCATACCCAGCGACATCCAGTGGTCAGACCATGAAAGGTTTCTGACATGTGTGGAACCAAAGTACGGTGGATTACTCAGAAGCCTACCGTGGCACTCAGGTCAAAGGACCACGAATGCTACTCAACTTGACAGATCCTCTATTAACGGCTTTATGGGATGTCTATTGGAAATCTTTGTGAGTCTGTTCAGTATTCAGTCCTTACTGAATACCTGCATCTCTATACGAGCTTTCACTAAACTCATGGTTTGCTAAGAATAACCATCTGGACCATCCAAATATAGACATACACTAATCTATATATTTGTTAAGGTATTCACTGATAGACCTGCATCAGTGAAGATAGATCAAGAACATAATATTTGAGAACATATTTGCATAATGACATTTCCTAACTCTATTTACAACTCTTTACAATTATGTCATTACTAATATATTCTTAGGTCTTTATCCCATTTCAGATAAGGCTCTAACTCTTTAGATATTACTGACTCTTATAACCTGGTAACTCTTATCAGTGCCAACTCTTAGCATTTATAACTCTCAGCGTTGCTAATTCTTAGCACTGATCTAAACTCATTTAGACCAAATTTGAACTCTTTCAGATCGTACAATATCTGAAACGTTACAAGCATCTTACCATATATAAATATAATTAGCGATTTATTCAAATAATAATAATACTAGTATAAATATTAAATAAATATTCATACATAATGGGATGGCACGTAAGCACAAATCCCAACAATTGTGATGTAAAAGATCTAACATATATCACTGCATTGCATATATAAATAACACTCTTATTCAATTTCTTCAACCCATTTGTCACAATCAAATTTAAATGTGTGCACAACAATACACATGCATAAATTCCCTATTTAAAACTATTGAATCCTCTCTTCAATTTCTTTCTTTGATAAATTATGGCAACATTGTTGGCATTAGCATTACCAACTGTTATGGTGGATATTTTCTCAATGCCACAATCTAACTAAATAAATCTCTAACTGCTTCATGATCATTTCTCATTTATGGTTTGAAGCTGGAGAAAAACTCAAAATTTTCTCATGTAACTATTAATTATTGTTTATAAAGTGAGCTGTGGCAACCATATACCTATGATTATGAATAGAAGTCTAGATGTCAATTGTTAAGCTTACTCCTTGCCCATTAACAAACTTTTCAACATAGCATTCTTTATAACAAATAACTTAATTGCGTTCCTTGTTATGATTCTACATGATGGGACATTAAATTTTGGAACTGCCATACTACAAAAATATCGAAATCTTACATTGTCTACAAAATTAAAAGGCAACTCATCTATCACTACCATTTTCATAAGTGCCTGTTGATATGCTTCTTTAATCCATCATTTAGACACAACATTACTACCCCATCCCTCTTCTCTGTAAGTTCTTTACCAAACCCTTTTATTGCTCATCAATCACGTTGTTCTTGTACTATTTACATCTCTCTAAGTGCGTATTTGGTTAGACTTCTCTACTGGCCAAAAGATATTTTTTTACTGCCAAAATCTATTTTTAAAATTTTTTATGATGTTTAGCTGCAATTAGAGAAGAGTGTTTGGAGATTAAAAAAATTATTTTTCCTCTACTTGCAAAAGCTTATTGAGCTTTTAAGAGTAGAGCTTTTTGAGTTTTTTTTTTTAAATTTTATATATTGACACATATAGCTTAATAATATTTTTTTAATTGCATAATACACCCTTAATAAAAATCTAACCTTATTCAACTAATATGTTTTTAACATTTTATTGAGAGCTATCATATCTTTATATCTTTGCAACCATCATCTTTTGCAAAGTTCAATCAAATTTTTTTTGGTCATAGATACATAGTATTTTATTTTATTTTTAATTTTATACTAAACGTAATAATTTATTTAATTCATTGATTACTATGTATTAATTTTACTTTAATTCTTATAAATATTTATTTATTGGTGTTCATAGTTCTAATTATTTTGGTCTTTATTTCACAATGATTGCAAAACTAAATTTTAGCATGAATTCCTTTTGTGTTTTCTATAAAAATATGTTAGTAAATTTGAAAGATTAATGGTAAATTTTATTTTATGTAAAAAAAGATTGAACTATCTAGAATATGAATGTAAGTTTTATTAAGTATTCTTTTTTATAATTTAACAACATATAAACACTTGTAATAATGTGTAACTAAACAATCTACTATTTTAAAAGAGTTTTTTTAATTGACAACTAAACGATCAATGACTTCTTATTAAAAGCCTACTTTTAAAAGATCTACTTTCAAAAACTCTATTTAAAAATGCCCGACCAAAGGACTTTCTCTTTTTTGGATTAGAGTATGGATTCTTCTTGATTGTCCCATTGGCGCTCATCCTAAAAAAATTAATTAAGAATGAGATTGCGAGTCCACTGTATTATTACTCAAACTTGATTATGAATTATCATCTGCAAACAATTAAAAGATATAGATAAGTTAATAATATAAAAAAATACAATAAATAAAATTGATTGAATTGATCGATTTAGTTCATTTTTTTACTTCAAAAGATTTTTTTTTAATTGACAATCAAATGATTAATAATTTTTTTCTTAAAAGCTTTATTTCTAAAAGATGTACTTTTAAAACCTTTACTTTTAAAAGCTTAATTTGAAATGCCCAACCAAACGACTTTCTCTTTTTTGGATTAGAGTATGACTGAAAGGAAGCTTTTTTTTGATTGTCTAATTGATGCTCATCCTTGTAATTTAACTAAGAATGAGATTGCGAGTCCACTGTATTATTACTCGAACTTGATTATGAATTCATCATTTGCAAACAATTAAAAGATATAGATAAGTTAATAATATAAAAAAAATACAATATACAATAAATAAAATTGATTGAATTGATCGATTTAGTTCATTTTTTTACTTCAAAATATTTTTTTTAATTGACAATCAAACGATTAATAACTTTTTCTTAAAAACTTTACTTTTAAAAGATATATTTTTAAAACATTTACTTTCAAAAGCTCTATTTAAAATGTCCAACCAAACGAGTTTCTCTTTATTGGATTAGAGTATGACAGAAAGGAAGCTTTTTCTAGATTGTCCCACAGACGCTCATCCTCATAATTTAACTGAGAATGGGATTGCAAGTCCAAAATATTATTACCTGGGATTATGAATTCATCATCTCCAAACAATTAAAAGATATAGTTTAGTTAATAATATAAAAAATATACAATATATAATAAATAAAACTGACTGAATTGGTCAGTTTAGTTCATTTTTTTTTTTACTTCAAAAGAGGTTTTAATAGACAATCAAATGATCAATAACTATTTTTTAAAAGTTTTACTTTCAAAAATTTTATTTAAAATGTCCAACCAAATGACTTTCTTTTTTTTGGATTAAAGTATGACAGAAAGGGAGCTTCTTCTTGATTGCCCATCGATGGTCATCCTCAGAATTTAGCTGAGAATGAGATTGCAAGTTCACAATATTATTATCTTAACTTGATTATGAAATCATCATCAACAAAAAATTAAAAGATATGAATAAGTTAATAATATAAAAAATTTACAATATACAATAAATAAATTGATTGAATTGGTTGGTTTAATTTATTTTTTATTTTAATTGACAATCGAATGATCAATATATTTTTTTAAAAAAAATTCTACTTTAAAATTTTTTATATAAAGTATCCAACCAAATAATTTTCTCTTTTCTTAATTAGAGTATGATAGAAGGAGAATTTCTTCTTGATTGTTCCACCGGTGCTCATCCTTAAAAGTTAAGTGAGAATGGGATTGTAAATTCACAATATTACTACTCAAATTTAATTTTAAATTCATCATCTACAAATAATTAAAATATATTAATAAGTTAAAAATAATAAAAAATACAATATACAATAAATAAAATTAATTGAATTGGTTCATTTTTTACTTCAATTTTTTTTTTATTGATAAAAACACAGAACCGAACTACCAGCTTTTACTGAATTGATCAATTTTCAAGTCGGTTTGGTGCCAACAATATGCATCCCTGTATATGCAACAATCTTATTAAGAGGTAGGTTTTATGGCTCACCAATTTATACACAAGTTTGAAACAAATTTAGACCATCGAATTTTGGCTCAGGTTCTGATGTATTTTTTTTTTAAATTTTTAAATGCTCATAGGTATTTGCGATGAGTTGACAGTATAGTTTAAAGGTTTTCTTATTACTTCAATTGCAGGCTGAAAACGGACAAAGCATACAATTACTATACTGATTGTAATTGACCCTGTTAAGATTCTCCACTTGTGACCACCCCATGGTTTGAAAATGTCCTTAATTCTAATAATTTAACAAGAACTACAAAATGGAATCCCCAAAAGCAAGAATTTTTAGCGAACATTCTTGTCAATTTCATCAGCACAACAATTAAGGCACTAGGTCTTCCATAAGCTGTGATGTTACCACTCACTGCAGCTAATTTCAAACCTGATGCTTTATTAATACAACATCATTTTCAGTTTTTTGTTCAATCTTATTATAAGACTAAATAATTCCTTAACAATGATTATGGGAGCACCCAAAAAAAAAAAAAAAATGAAGCATGCTTCATATGGCCCAACCCCAGCCTTCTCTCTCTATCTCTCAAGAATCAAGAATCAAATATGTTTTCAATCTTTTTGACCCTACCTTGGCTTCAAATTCTTACTCAAATATCATGACCCACTGGCACCAATAATTGAAATCAATTGAACCCAAACTTCTGGCTGGTTTCGTCTTTATATTTAAAAGCATTTAAAAATTACATGTAAAAAATAAAATATTCAGCCTAGTGGATATGTAAATAAATATAATTTTAGTATCATTAAAAAAATGTAAATAACTAGTGTCTAAAAATAAGTTATTTACTTTAGTTTCTGCTGAACAAACAGAGGCACGGCTGAGACCGACAGAGGGATTGATGCTGTGATGCAAGGCTCGGAGGCTGAGAGTCTGAGACAGAGACGCTTGCAAGTCGTGATAGGCTAGCTGAGTCGCTGTTGCTGAGAGCAAGGAAAAATTTGAACTGAGGTTTGAGACGGAGAAAGTTTTTGAGACTGAGAGAAAATTTTTAGCTTTTTGCTCTAAGAAGGTTTTGACTGTCGAACTAAGATTTGAGACGGAGAAAGTTTTTGGGTTTTTGCTCTGAGAAAGAAGACGAGCTTGAGAGAGAGAGAGAGAGATCAGAGAAGAAAGTGAGCATTGTTTTGGTTAGTGTGGGTGCAAAACGGTGTCGTTTTACACCGATTTAAAAAAAATTAAACTACATAGCAAATCGGCGCTTTTTTGGACTCCGCAAATGGTGCCCTTTTGCACTTCAGTTTATTTAAAAAAAAAAAAAAATCTCAAAACGATGTTATTTTGGCACCAACAAAATGATGTTGTTTTGATACTCGCTTTTTTTATTCTCGGTTCTAAAATTTTCAGGTCTGTTCAGAAATTTTCCAGAACCAAATGGTGCATATCAGATCCCTCAAAATGGGTCTCGATCAGCCTGATAGTGTTACTTGAGCCCAGATCGATTTAAAACTTTTGGGTCGAATTCATCGGGTTGGTTCAGTTACGGAATTTTACTTAGTCTTACTACAAATTATGAAATTATATTATAATTTATTAAGATGATTATTAAATGGATGTCATTTTGTGATAACTTAAAAATATAATAGGTGAATACAAATTTATTATTCACTCAAAATTAAAATTAATTAAATTTATTAATAATTTTTTTTGGTAAATTAAGATTAATATCATTCGATTAACTAGTTTAGTTAAATATATCATATAAATTAGTTTTTTTTGCTCAAAATTTTACTTTATTAATTAAGTAAACGATTTACTATAAAGTAAAAAATTACTGTCCTATATAATAAATGCTCATTTCAATAATGATTGTGTAAATTTTTTTATTTATAAATAACTTATGATCTATATTTTTTTTATATCTTATGCTTAATGCATAAATTACATATTTTATAAATATAAATTTTAATTATATATACTCAAAATTTTATATAGATAAATAAATATGTTGATCCCAAAATTTGATAGCTCGAGATCAATGAGTTAAATTTATTTTCTTTGAAAAGTTTTACTTTGGATGTCAAGAATGTGATAAAATATAAGACCAAATAGGCTACTTGTACCCTTACTGATATGGTATCTAACAAGAATTCTGAAATTGGAGAAAAAGTGAGGTCGTGTTAGAAGTATTCTCGTTATAGACACTCTGACACTTAAATCAACAAAGATCCAAAAAAAAAAAAAAGAATAAGGCAAGCTAGTAAAAAAGAGTAAAGACGGTCATTTGCTATATGCTCTTGCGTATCTTCCTTATAGTTTCACGTAAATGATTATAATGTTTGCTCTTTTGCATTAGTCTAATGATCATGGGAGATATATTCAATATCTGCACATACACATGTATGCAATATGATATTTTGTGCTAATTTTGTAATCTATTTACACGGTAAGAATATAGATTTTACCTGTAATTTTAGAATCCTCCTCAATATAGAAGTCTTGTGGATATTCATTTTTAAGATTTTGCTATCAAAGTTTTCTTGAAATTGCATTGATTATTTATTGTTTTAGTAGAATTTATATTGTGCTTTTATAAATGTCCATTGAATTTAAAGATTTTTTTTTGATAAGTTTGACTTTATTCATAATTCTCTATGTCTCTTATATGTTGAGTTATTTTTAAGAAATTCTTTTGATCTTTTAAGATGGTCGTATTTGGACTCCCTTTACTTAAAACAAATGTTATTTTCCCTCGTTTGGAGTTTGGTCAAATAGGGTAGCCAGTGTACGACTATTATTTTGACTAGTTTTAGAAGTGATGAGTTTGATCGAGCAGAGTAGCCAGACTTCGACCATTGCTTTGACTAGCTCGAAGAGCGCATAGTCATCTTTTGAGAGTTTAATTGAATAAGATAGTTAAATTTTGACTATTATTCTGACTAACTTAGAGGGTGTATATTTATTTTTTCTCTATTGAGAGTTTAACCAAACAAAGTAGTCAGATTTTGATCATTGTTTTGATTAACTTAGAGAGTGTGAATTTATTTTTTTTTCTTTGGGAGTCTAACCGAATAAGTAGTCAAATTTTAATTATTCTAACTACCCTAGAGGAGGTGTTTGTAATTCGAGGACATTTCATGGACTGACACTTTTTTTTAAGTCTTGTAGATCAAAGTTCTTTTTAAGCTTTCATGAGCTGAGATTTTTTTGGACCTTACGAGTTGAAAACTTTGGGCCTTGTGAGCTAAAATTTAGAGAAATAAAATATTATTAAATTAAAAAATATTACCGTATACATGTTTTAAAGGCGTAAGTACTAGCTTTACGTCTAATAATACCAAAATTGTTTTCATTTGCAAATATATAGTTGATCGGCCATCTCCAATAAACCTTTATTGCTTATGACTAATGTACTAATTGATGTTCAAATATAAGGAATATGAGTTACTAGTTGACACGGAGGATTGATTTCCCAAATCTAAGTGCGGTAGAAATTGTCACTACTAAAAAAAAGATTTTATTAGTTACTAGAAATTTTATAATAAAAAAATATTAATATAAAAAATTTGTGATAAATTTTATCATAAATTTTATCTTATCAATAATTTATAATAAATTTTATTATAAATAAAAAATTAAATATTCTTCACAAATTAGTAATAGAATATGTCAAAAAATAAGTAGCATATATTATGATAAATATTTTTTCATATTATTTAATAAAAATTTAATAACGTGGAATTGAAAAATGACATGTAAATTCGTATAGCACCAAACGGGGTCATTTCTAGAATTGTTTTAGAATATTACCATGTCGTTTCAAGAATTCGAATAGATTCCAAGTGTAAACTCTTCTCTCTCGTCCAAGTCTAAAAGGCCACTGAAACAACCGTAACCCTAACCCTTCGAAAAGGCTCTTCATATTTTCATTTGCTGAGCAATAAAGAGAAAAGGAAGAAGAAGACAAATGCACCGTCAGCGTCGTCGTGATGGCCATGTCCTCTTCATGTTTGAATTGAAACTTCTCTCCTGTTTCTTAATTTCCTCCTTTGAGTGTTGGTTCGATCCCGACTTAAGCTCGGTGGCGGTTTAAGAAACTGAGGTTCTCTGCCATAAACATGTGTCTGATGTTTGTTATCGGCCATAGTATGTGGTTCAAGAATTTGCATTACCTATCCCTAAATCTAAACTTTCCAATATTACTAATTGTTTTGCAACTTTTGCTTATTATGCTTTTTTCTACTAGTACTCCAAGTTAGCGATTTTATGATAGTGAAATATATTGTTTCTAAGGTTTTGATTAATTGCTGAAGTCAGATTGATTGATGTTTGGATGTTTTATCTTTTGCTCCTTAAATTTGGGTTGATTTCTCAATATTAGTAGAGACAGCTGATTCGCAAATCACAGGAACTTTAGAGTCTGAGCTGTATAAGACAGCAAGCATCTCACCAAGCTCTCTGAGGTACTATGGCCTTAGTTTGAAGAATGGAAAATACAGCATTGATCTTCACTTTGCAGAGATAACAATGGATGATTCGCAGTCTTGGAAGGGTTTAGGAAGGCGTGTATTTGATGTTTACATTCAGGTATAGTGAAAATTTAACTATTGGCAAATCAAAGATAGCCTTTAATACGAATATTTTTGTTGGCAATTGTAGTTGATCAGCTACCTCTGTTTGGTTACTTGGATCAGTTTGGTGCTGAACTTCCTGTAAATGAGAGTTCTTTCCAATTTCTTGATTTTGGATCCTACTTGTTGATGTGTTATTTCTTCTATGGCTGGCGATGGAACAACTACCTCTACTTTTCAGGCGCAAGGTTTGATTGCCGAAGGTATAAAGGCTAGTAACATGTATATATATTGCTACTATTTATCATAAAAATTATGTTATGTGTTTGTGCTGCTTATTGTTTTGTCATTCAGGTGCTATTACTTGAGCAAATCCCATTCAGGTGCTATCAGTTGAGCAAATCCCATTCAACTTGTCTAAGGGAATCGAGAAAATCATTAATGCTCTGGTGCTTGAACTTAAGTTAGTGTCAAAAGATGTAAATTGGTGTTGAAATGTATATAGTAGGTATATATATGATAGATGTAAAATAAAAGAGCACTACTAATGTTTTCTTTTTGGCATAGAAGACTTTCTTTTTAAGGCCGTCATTTTTTTTTTATATATATATATATTGTACTCTTTCTTTACAATGAATAAGATAATATAGAATTATATTCTTTTTTTTTATATGGTATAAGAGTTATTGTACTCTCTCTAATTTTTAATTTTTTTTGGGTGAATTTGCCTGTTTTCTTTTTGACCATTGTGTTTTTTTTCCTTTTTCAGTGGTCGTGTCCTCTATTTTGATATCACCAATAGTCCACCGATAAATCTCAAAGAAAACAAAACTTGAACCTCCGTCGTCGGAATCTAACCTTTTTTTTTTACGGCTGTGGACTTTCACTGTTGGCATCCCTGTCCTTAGATAGCATCGACGATCACTTTTGCAGGGCTCGATAGTCATTGGCTTCGTAGGCGCCACCACGCACCACCTCTCTCCTCAGCTTTAGGTTTTTCGATCTCCTTCCAGGCGATCGTGGGGCTTCACCGCCGGCACCAATCACTCTAGACGACACCGACAACCCAAAAACCACCCACCATGTCCCTTGCCATTGCCGGCCACCATCACTATTATAGGAAAGTCGCCACTGCCTTGCCAGAAAACTACTCCTAATTGTTCGTTGTTCTCTCATTCCTCATCCTCTCTGATTTGTGAGCCAATATGACTACTAAGAGCTCTAAAATAGGTTTGATTTTTTCATTCGATTCATTCTTGACTATTTCTACTAAAATATTGGTAGGAAATAGTAATTATACTTCTTGGGCCGCATCTATCGAATTATGGTGTATGGGATATGACTTATAGAACCATTTAACTACTAGAGTTATAGATTTAAAAAGTAAATAGACAATTGAATGAAAAAGGGTTGATGCCTTATTATTAAATTAATTATGGAAAATCATAGATTTTCAATTATATCCCATTTATAAGGCATATTGAACATGTTTTGATATTTGGTATCAAGCTAAGTTTTTATACACTAATGATATTCAAAGTTTGTACTCTGTGGTCTTGAGTCTGGTTAATTTGAAACAACAAGGTATGGAGATGTTAGAATTCTTTGGCAAGATGGCCTCCTTTAAAACTGAGTTTAATTCACTCATGTCGTGTAGTGAAACTGTCACTGACGATCTTACTCAAAGGAAAAAATTCTTTATGGTTCTCACCCTAGCATCACTTAGCCGTGAGTTTTCATCAGTCCATGATCAGATTCTTGCTAGTGTTGTTGTTCCTTCCATAGATTATGTCTTTGCTTGGTTGCTTCATATATCTTTTCTAAGTCATCAGTTTGGGCCCTCCACCACTGATTCAAATTCCTCAATCTTGACATCTCAGTCACAACCTTCTTTTAAAAGAGAGCAAGGTAATCGTGGGAAAAGTTGTCCTAAGTGCACTTATTGTCGTCGGTGGGGATATATTAGGAAAAAATGTTACAAGTTACATGGACGACTCCCTTGGGCTGCTAACCTTGCTCAATTTGATCATTTTGATACTACAGACAAGCAACCTCCATCCATGACTCTCACTGGTGCCGATTATAAGAATTACCTCAAATATCAAGCAGCTAAGCAATCTACTTCTTCTATTGCCTCTATTGCACATACTGGTAATTTGGTTGCTTTTCTTACTTAGTAATTTCTCTAGGACCTTGGGTCTTTGATTCTGGTGCCTCTGACTACATTTCTGGTAACCTTCAATTACTTTCTCATACTTCAATATCTAGGTCATTACCATCTGTTACCTTAGCTAATGGTTCCATAACTACTACTCAAACAATTGGTCAAGCATATCCTCTTTCTTCCTTACCTTTAGAATTTGTTCTTTATATACTAGGTTGTCTTTTTAATCTTATATCTGTCAGTCAACTCACTCATTCTTTAAATTATGCTATCGCCTTTGTTGATGACTCTATTGTTAAACATGATTGTAGTATGGGGTAGACAATTGGCACAAGGCGTGAGTCTCAAGGGCTCTATCATCTCGATTTTCCACAACTATCTGTAGCATGCACTATCACTGAATCTCCAGCACTCATTCATAATCGTCTAGGACATCTAAGTCTGTCAAAACTACAAATAATGATTTCAGATTTGTCTAGATTGTTATCTTTCAATTGTGAGTCCTGTTAACTTAAAAAATACTCTCGTGGGTCGTTTTCCAAGCATGTCAATAAACGATCCGTGTCCCCCATTTGAATTAGTTCATTATGATATTTAGGGTCCTAGTCGACTTCCTAATGTTTTAGAGTTTAAGTATTTTGTTAGATTTATTGATGATTATTCACGTTGCACTTGGTTATTTTTAATAAAAGATCGATATGAACTATTTTGTATATTTGAATCTTTTTGTACAGAAATTAAGGCACAGTTCTCTACTACTCTTTGTACATTATGTAGTGATAATGCACGTGAATATTTTTTTCGCTTTCTTTACTAAATTTTTGTCTTTTAAAAAATTTTTACATTAGTTCTCCCATACCTACACTCAACAATAAAATGGGATTGTCGAGTGTTAAAACAGATATCTTATTAAAACTACTCGTACCTTACTTATTCATATTCATGTTCCTCACTATTTTTGGGTCGACGTCATTCTTACTGTGTGTTTTTTAATCAACCGTATGCCCTCTTCTGTCTTATAAAATAAAGTCCCTCATTCTCTTTTACATCTTGATACACCATTATATCCTATCTCACTTCGGGTTTTTGGCTGCACGTGCTTTGTCCATGTCTTTTCTCCTGGCCAAGACAAGTTATCTGCTCGATCCATAAAATGTGTCTTCCTCGGGTACTCCCGTCTTAAAAAAGGATATAGGTATTTTTCTCCTGACACACGATGGTATTTTATATTTGTTGATGTCACATTTTTTGAGTCTTTTCATTTATTCTCTTCATCTTATTCCAAAACACAGATCATCATATAAGTTCTTTCAATTTCATATTGCTCATACTACTATGCCATCCTCTGAGCTGAAGTCGCTATTCCATCTTTAACCTGTGATAATCTTATCTTTGTTCCTTTTACAGATGATGTTATTACTATTTTCCCTGATATAAATCTTGCAGGTTTTGCTATTGATACCGGTGATGCCATTGATACTATTTTTGTTGACTCATTACCTGCTCTTGAATCCTCTTCGACTGTGGTCTTGCCCTCTGCTGAACAGTTTTTCGTTGCCATTCGTAAAGGTATACGATCTACTCGCAATCTTTATCCTATATATAATTTTCTTAGTTATCATCGCTTATCTTTCCCATATTATGAATTTGTGTCTACTTTATCTTCTGTTTCTGTCCTTAAAACACTTCGTGAGGCTTTTTCACACTTTGGCTGGTGTCAAGTAATGGTTGAGAAAATGACTGCTTTGCATGCTAATGGTACATGAGAATTAGTTCGGTTGCCACAAAACACTTTACAATTGGTTGTCGATGGGTATACACTATCAAAATTGGACCTAGTGGTCAGCTGAACAGATTCAAAGCTCGGTTAGTTGCAAAAGTATATACTTAGACTTATGGGCAGGATTATTACGTTCTCTCATGTGGCTAAAATGTCTTTTGTTCGGTTATTCTTATCTATGGCTACTATTCGACAATGGCATTTGCACCAACTTCATATCAAAATTGCATTTCTTCATGGTGAGCTTCAGAAAGAAATATATATAGAGCAACCACCTAGATTTGTTGCTCAGAGGGAATCTGGTTTGGTATGTAAGCTTCGTCTCTCTTTATATGGTTTGAAACAGTCTCTTCATGCTTAGTTTGGCCGCTTTAGTACTATTATCCAAGAGTTTGACATGATTCGAAGTGAGTCATATCACTCTGTTTTCTATAAACATACATCACATGGTCAGTGCATATATCTAGTAGTCTACGTTGATGATATTATCATTATAGGAGATGATTAAGAAGGTTTAAGCAATTAAAAAATCACTTGTTTCGTCATTTTTATACTAAAGATTTGGGATTGCTTAGATATTTTCTTGGTATAGAGGTTGCCCAATCTAAGTCTAGAATTGTTATCTCTCAAAGAAAATATACGCTGGATATTCTAGAGGAAACATGAATGTTAGACTACAGACCTATAGATTCTCCTATGAATTTTAATGTTAAACTTTTATTTGGACAATGGAAGCCGCTTTTAGATCCTGGGAGATATTGAAGACTGGTTGGTAAACTTAATTATCTTACTATCACATGGCCTGATATTTCTGTTTCAGTCAATGTTGTCAATCAGTTTCTATAGTCTCCAAGTGATAGTCATTAGGATGCAGTTATCCGAATTTTACGATATATCAAGAGCACACCAAGCAAAGGATTGTTGTATAAGAATAAGGGTCACACGCAAATTGTGGGATACTCAGATGTCGATTGGGTAGGATCTCTATCGGATAGACGGTCTACTACCAAGTATTGTGTTATTATTTGAGATAATTTTGTATCATGAAAAAGTAAGAAACAAAATGTTGTTGCTAGGTCAAGTGCAGAAGTAGAATATCGTGCCATGACTTTAGTTACATGTGAGCTTATATGGTTGAAACAATTAATTCAAGAATTAAAGTTTACAGACATTTCACAGATAAAATTATTTTGTGATAATCAAGCTGCACTTTATATTTAATCAAATCTAGTGTTTTATAAAAGGATTAAGCATATAGAAGTTAACTGTCATTTTATTCGAGAAAATATATTATATGATTGTATTTCTGCTAATTATGTTAGTTCAAATAACCAGTTAGTAGATATTCTTACTAAATCTCTATTTTTGAATTGATTTCACTTGTAACGAGCTTGGCGCATACAACTTATATATTTCAACTTGAAGAAAAATATTGAAATGTATATAATAAATATATATATGATAGGCGTAAAATAAAAAAGTATTAATATTATTTTTTTTATATAAAAGACTTTCCTTTTATTATTGTGTTTTTTTTTATATATATTGTATTTTTTTATAATAAATAAAATAATATAGAATAGTATTTTTTTTTTAACGGTGCTATCAGCTGAGCAAATTCCATTCAACTTGTCAAGGGAATCGAGAAAATCATTAATGCTCTGGTGCGTGAACTTAAGTTAGTGTCAGAAGAGGTAAATTAGAATGATATTTGTCCTTGTATTCATGGTTTTGAATCCAAAGGTTCTTTCTTTTCCTTAAACCTTACCTCAAAAACCAATCTAAACTAAGTTTGGCTTCTTAGCCAAGCTTATAGCTATTCAAAGATTCACTTATTGAATATAGCAGTGTCGCAGATCAACAAGTCAGTTTGCTTCTTGAATAATGACTATTGATCAAACATTTGAAATTATTAATCTTTTCCTTCAATTATTCTGAATTCTCATGAATTGGATTTTCATAAAGTTGATTGGTTAGTAAGCCTTAGGTATTTAACAAAGAAACAAAGAGGACTGGTGGTTGTCATTTTAATGGGAAGTCTTGGGCCTTTTCACATACCAATGATCGTTGATGATAAATATGGTACAAACCTTACTGTTAAGTGTTTTTTCCTAGTTAACTGTAACTCTAATTATGATAGATATGGTCAAATTCTACATTGAGAGATTTATATGATGTGTAACTCTAATTTTTCTTTTTCTAAGATACCTATTAATGGATGAATTTACTGCAATATTATAGATCCGTTTGATTGAATATCCAAATGTCATGTGAATTAATTCACTTGGATCAGAAATATTTCTAAAATCAACTTCAATATTTTATATATTAATTAATTCTAATGATGGGGTATTTGAGAAAGTTTATATTTTTTTAGTTGGTTATGTTAAAAGGCTAAAGCATCAATTGTTTTACATGTATATCATTATGGGTCTACTCTACCTCTCTCTTTTAGGTTCTTTTAGCATTAGGAGAAATAGTTATGTGCTTGTACTTTGGGTTAAACGATCTTTGATAAGTGATCTGTTAACTGGAGTTCAAAAACTTGTACGCTTTTTTCTTTGTTTATACTTGGTGGAAATTCAGTGTTTTTTTTTATGAAGCTAGGATAATGTTTTTTGATTTGGCTTGGGTGATTTATCTTTTTCTTTTAAGTAGGTTACTAGAAAAATTCCTGAATTTTTGACAAATTTTTTTGTTACTCCTTACTCATACTTTGATGTGTTTGCTATATTGATACACATTTTCTAATTTCTATTGTGGGATTTGCAAGGATTCTGTGCTTGTTTGGTTGAATTATGACGAGTACTTATTTAACAATTCAGTTGTTGAAGAATCATTATTTGATGAATTTACTCGACTAGTTTTTTTTTTCTCGTCGTGGACTTGAAAGAAAATTTATTTCATGATGGTGGTTTGGTTTCTGATTGGGTTTTTTTTCCAAATTAGATAACACTATGAAAACTGTGCTCGATAACTTTGTCAATTTTTAGGTTTATTGCAGTTTCTTTTATTTAGAAAATTATACGTTTTGATGTGTTTTCTTAAATAGTTTCTCCCCCTACATAGTAAAATCAGTTTCTTTTATGGATTTGGATGTCAAATGGTTTATAGAGGGTTGGTGAATGTTGAGATTTTATATTAGGTTTAAATGGTAAATTTTGATTTAGTTAGATTTTTGGCAGACGAAAGTTTTTCGAGTTGTGGTTCATAGGGTCCTAGGTAGATCTTGGTTATGAAAAAATGTGTTTTTTTAAATAGATATATAATTTGATTGCATAAGAGAAGAAAATGCAAACCATATGTTGTGTAACCCTTATACATATTTATTGTTAGCGATAATCATCAGTTTAGATATCTTTTTTGAACTTTATGTGCATCTTTCTACAATCTCTAACAGTAAAAATTATTTTTATTCCCTTGAATAGAATTAGTTGTTTGGCACTAGTAGTAGAATGAAACTGAGGTCTTGTCCTTTTGTTGATTGTAGGTTAGAGATAAATACAGTTTGATTAAGTTGAATATAAATATACTTTTCCTGATTTATTGTTATTATTATTATATTTTATGATTTACCAAAGGAATATTATTGTGAATACTCTTAAAGTGTGGCTTAATTTTAGTAATACTTATTAATTTAAAAAATAGATAATAATACCCAATTGTTAAATTTTTTTTTGTTAAAATTAACTATAAAAAATGTAATATTGTCATTTTAATACTGTTTTATCCAAACAACTATTATCCCAAGCCAAATACTCTTATCCCTATATCCAAACACTTTATAATCTTATTCAAACAATATTATCCTTATATCAAAATACTCAAATTTAAAAAAATATTAAAAAATAAATAAAATAAATAATAAAAAAAACCAAAAGTAACTAGAGGCCATTTTGTCGTCGAAAATTAAATTTTTTAAAAATTATTATTATTAATTTAAAAAATAAAAGAAAAATATTATTAATTTATTATTAAAAAATAAAATTTTATGAAAAATAGTGCTTTGTAGGGGTAAAATTATTGTTTTATTATTTTTTATGTTTAAAAGGACAATTTAGTTATTTGATTAATTCTAACAAAATATTCTTTAACGGTTGGACATTACTATTTATTTTTTAAATTAATGAATATTATTAAAATTAAACAATAACTTAAAAGTATTCACAATAATATCCCTTTACCAAATTTAATCTTAGTTGTTTGAAATTAATGATCAATACGTGATTATTGATAAACTACCAACTGTTTATGATTCTTTATTCCCATTTAGCTTGGCCTGTAACTTCTTCAATGTCGTTTCTTGTGTAATGCACGTTTTCATATGTTATGTTCGTACAAAAACACATAACAATCCTAACAATTGCTTTGTTTTTTAATCTTTCATAAAGCTAAGATAAGTTAGCCCTTTTTACTTATAGGAAGAGTAACCTAATATTAAATTTATCTCCATTTGGCTATTATTCTTGATAGTTGGATAACTTACTACCTTTTGACAGATGATTTGGTGACTGTTTATAAGGGTTAGTCTAGTAGAGAAATCTAGGGTTTCATGCTTACTCTTTGTGGCTCTTACTAATAGAGAAATTGCTATCATGCTTACTCTTTCATTAAATATTTGTTCAAATTTATTCTTTATTGCTTGTTCAATATGCATCTTGAAGGTACTCATGAGTATGTTATGCTTTTGGCCAATAGATTGAGACCCTTCAAGACAAATATTATTGTGTTTTTAGTATTACATTCTTTTGTGGTATGCATTTCGCATCGTATTCGGCAATTTTTTTTTTTCATTGTTAATCATATGCTTTCATGTGTTGCTAGAAATAGTGTTAAGACAATGATAAATTTTAGTGAAATGAATGGAAATAAAGAAAGAGTCAGAATGCCTTTAGTTTGTAATGTTATTAACTGTCATGCATGTTATTATGAATTTGATTTTGTATGTTGAAGTTGCAATAATTTGGATTTTGTTGACAAATATTCCTGATAAAATTTTATTTATCAACTTTCTATCACACATCTTTTATTTTTTTACTCAACTTTTTTCTACAAACTTAAGTAATATCTTAAATTTTGTTTTATTGCAAGTTGAATTTGCAAGCATTTACACAAATGTTGATAGCTTTGTTAGTTGTTGGACGGTGGATTTATATATTGCTATAGAGACATATAACTTACAACAGATGTTGGATTTGGATGAATTGCTGTATTGCTATATTCTATATGCTGGATTTTATGAATTAATGTTAGATTTACTTTATTTGGATATTCATTTACCTTTGTTTGAATTTATGGGCTGAAGGATTGAGATGTACTAATGAGATATTGATGATTTAATAAAAATATTACATTAGGATTTTTTTATATTATAATAAATGTATATATTGGGAAATGTAATATAATGTAATTTTTATATATGTATGTATATAAATTTAATGTATATATTAAATAGTAAAATTGATTTAATAAAATAAAAGAATCTACCATAAAATTGTGATAGATAGATTCCTATCACAAATTTCGACAAATTATGTATTTTGATAAGGTCACGTTTGACATCACACTTGCATTATTTATTATATTAGGTGTCAAATCAGCATCTATGTCACCATCCACATAGACAATATGTGTCACGTAAGTTTTGTATATATAAGACAAAATTATAATTTAATGATAGATATTTTCTATCACAAAATAATAACATATGTTGGTGATAGAAAAATTTTATCACAAATCTGTGATAGATAAATTTTGTGATAAAATTTTTCTATCACAGATTGCTAAATGTGTTATTTGTTGATAGAAAACTTCTATCACAAAAATATAGTTTGTAATAAAAAAATTCTATTATCAAAAGCCTTTTTTAGTAGTGTGTGAATTATTTTTAAAGGGACACAAACACAAAATTTTTAATGAAATTATAATGGCTACTAAGTTCGAATCACTCCCTTAGATTAGCATCAAAATGTTGATGATTAGCATCAAAATGTTGATGGTTAGATATTTTTGGTGAGCTTACTTTTTTGAGAGAAAAAAATTTGTATGATGTTAAATTTTAATGTTTAGATTTAGGCTTGTTTAGTTAGACTTTTCAAATAAATTTTTTTTAAAAAAAATAGTTCTTTTAAAAATAATTATTTTAAAAAAATCACTGATCATTTTGTTGTCATTTAATTTTTTTTTGAAATATTAGATCATTTGATTACACATTGTTAAAATTATTTTATTGTTATTAAATTATCAAAAAAGACATTTAATAATATATTGAATAAATTAATTTATTTAAGTTTTAGCCAAACTTTATCTTTTATTTTTACAAATTCAATCCCTTAAAACACAAGAATTCAAGTAAAATTAATAGACAACAGTAAACATACAAATAAAATAAAATATTATATTTGGTACAAAAATTTAAAATAAAATAAAATAATACTTAATAATGATAAAAGATTTGTGGTAGAAAGTCTTGTAGAAATATAATACTAGTAGATATATGAATATATAATGAGTTTTAAAAAAAGTTAAAAACATATTAGTTGAATATGATTTATTTTTATAAAGAATAAACCATAGAATTAAGAAAATATTATTAGGTAAATGTGACATTATACGTATATAAAAATAGCCTAAAAGGTTATATTTTTAAACTTTTGGAAGTAGAAGCAAAATAGCTTTTTCAAGCAAAAGCAATTTAAAGAACTTTTTTAATTCTCCAAAAACTCTTCTCTAATTATAACCAATCATTAACAAAAATTTTATAAAGGGAATTTGACACTAAAGAAGTCCTTTTAGATGGTAAAGAAATCTAACTAAACAAGCACTTAATGTGTTTATAGGTGTGCCAATATTGGGTAAAGAGCATTAATATATTATTTCATTACATTGTCTTTAATAATTAATTATATTATATAGCTATTTTTGAAATATAAAATTTTATTAAAATATGAGTGTTTAAAGTATAATTTAATTAAGGTATAAATAATTTTATATGCTGTTGAAGTCGGCCAAAAAATGTTTAATGGGCTTTTTTGTTTTTGCCTTTGAGCTAAATTGTATGTTGTATCCTATTTAAAAAATTATACATTGTAGAAAGTTTTGTTATACTGAGATTTTTTTCTTGTAAAATTAAATTTTGTATAGAGTTTTATAGCTTATAAATAAGCTTGATTTCTCGTTGTATGTATAAAATACTATTCATTCAACATAATACATAAGTTTTTCAACTTTTTATCCTTTTTCTCTCTCATTTTTATTATTCAACCCAAAAGTCACATCCTTGTTTGTTGAAAAAAATTATAGCCATACTGTTGAAGCTTTTCTTGTCATTCTTTAAGAAGAACCCAAGTTTCATAGCTCGCTCGCTATATTCTAGCCCAGGTTTAGCGACAAACCTTACTTGCTAATAGTCCAGGTGAAAACCTTGCTTGCTGACAGCCAAGTTTGGCCTTGCCTTACTTGGTGAATTTCTTAGTCTTAGTTTTTATCTAATTTGAGGTGCAACATCGATTTACCAAGACACTAGAAATACACGGATTTTACCTTAAAATTATTTTGTGAACATTCTTTTTGGCATGCTTGGTTAGACCATATTCCTTATATGCAGTAACAACTAAACAGATAGCAAAAAACAGAATTGAAAAGAACAGTGTTAAACCGTCTATGGCAATAGCCCCACCATAAATTAGAGATCCATTCGATATAGAACATGATAAGGTGACCTTAGCCCATTGATTGTAAGCTATACTAGCTAAGTACAAATGAACGCTATTGTATAAAGTAATATAAGATTTTAAGTTTAGATATCGATTCCATAAGGACTATGCAATCTAATTCTATAAATCAAGTAGTAAAATTATACAAACTTAATTTTTATTCAAAAAATCACAATTTAAAATTTAATTAACTAATCTAACTCTATCAATTAAATTAAACAAAAGCAAAGAGAAAAAAAATTACAAATAAAGATAATATAGAGTTTTGACTTGTCCCCTAGTATTTCATTGGACTTATTAACCTATTAGTCAATCTCTTAATACTAATTGTTGACTTAAACACTAATCTCATCACAAGTCTTTGTTGATGGTCAAGTGACTATATTACACATTCTAATAATCACCTATATATCTATGGTAATCAAATCAGAATGTAATTTATTAAGATAAAGTTTAAATTATACCATACATACCACCTAGTTATATGTCTATCATACATAGAACTCAAAGTTGTTATCTTATAATCATGCATCAAACTATCATAGACTAAACACATAAATCCATCCGTCGAGTTCATCATAGTTCCTTAATCATTCAAAATATTGATCAGGTATAATAAAAGCAATAAACACAACATAAAATGAATCAATTATATGCATTAAGTTTATAAACAAAAAAGTAACAAAATTCAAATCCATACTAGGTTTACATAATCTAACTTTAGATGAAAAATTTAGCACATCACAAAAATAAAATTATCCAACCAATTCATAAAGATCAACAAGAACAAGAACATAATGATAAAGAAAAAGTAGAAAAATTAATCAAAGTGACTTCTTGATGTGCTTCTCGCTCTTGTTTGACTTGAAGTTTGAATCTTGATCTTGGTTATTCAATCTTTAATTTTGTATTGTGAATTTTTTTTCTAAGTTTTTACCTTTCTAAAGTCTTTGATTTGGCTCTCAAAAGAGTAGTTTTTATAGATACGAGAAACCTTAGGGGTGAACGGCTTCAAATCTAAGTCAAAATAGGAGAGTTGAGAGAGAATTTTATACGTCGCACGGGCGCCACGATGCTCGGGGCTTGGTGCCGTGGTGCTAAGACCTAGAAACACGACTTTGAGGAGTATCACCGGGGGCTAGGTTGTGGGTGCCCCAGCGCCCAGCTACTGACCTGGGTGTTATAGCGCCCAACCATAGTTTAGTCACTCTCGTATTTTGAGCGTAGCTTCTTTGTTTTATGATCGATTCACCTCTCGTTTATTCCTATACCTCACATTTTCTGTCATACATCTATTTATGTTCAAAAAAAAAATTTAAATAGCCACATATTAATGATTTTGAGAAAAATACAAAAATTGGGTATAAATCATACTAGTGCTTTTATGCCCCTATTACCCATGCCGAGGAAGACTTGTTGAATTAACAGCTGGAAGAGATTCATCGAAGTACTCTTCCATACCCCAGGCCATTTTCAATGGCTAAAGTACAAGGGTTCGTCATAGATCGCCTAGGAAAATCAACAACTCGACACAATGCTTATAAATCAGATGGTTATAGTTTTTTGATCACTGATAGAAGATAATTAGAATATAAGTTAAAATATTCTAAAAAACCTCGAGTCCATAAGGTAGAATCAAATAGAGTTGACAATTCTTCTATAGGGTAGACCAAATCCTAAACTACAAGAGTCTTGGAGACAAAACAAATTACAATCAAACTGACCTACCTTATGGCTCAATCAATATTCTTAGACAACTTGAGAGGGTTAAGTCAACAAACTTATAGGTACACCAGAATCAGCTAAGTCAGATTTTTAACTATGACCAGGTTGGCAGCATGATCAATCTAGGAAGTTTATACTAGCCTACTTCCCAAGCTTAGGAACAAGTCGACCAAGCTTAATTTAGGTCGATACAATTTGGGTCTATGGAACCTGTGCAACTGACAAGCAATTTTGGGCGACCTAAAATAGACAGAAACATGCTGGCAGAAGTAATGCAGAATATGAGGTCGACTTAAGTCCTATGGTGCGCCCATTTTAGAGAAAGCCATACCTCTATAGCATTGATGCACTATTCTTTTTTTTGAAGGGATAGAACATCCCCAAATTCTTTTTGTTTTCGGGCGAGAAGAACATCACCATATTTAAGCAGATCTCTAGGTTCACAGTTTAATATGCTAAAGCTAATTCATCTCATTTTGGGAAGTAGAGGCTATTTGATAACTCCCTGATTAAGATGGCTTTTACATGGTATACTAACTTGGTGTTAGAGTTGATTTCTAATTGAGAGTAGATGGAAGATAAGTTTTATATCAAATTACAGGCCAGCCCAGAAGTAACTTTGGCCGACCTAGCCAGAGTCACCCAGATGTTAGGAGAATTAGTTTCAAAATACATAAGCCGATTCAGAAAACTTTAAACGTGATGCCAAACTCAGATCTCTAAAGTCAACTTAGTTCCAATGGTGGTTAGAGGCATGTCTTTTGCCATGAGGGAACACTTCGAGGGCCATCATTTCAGAAATTTATATGAGTTGGCCATATTGACAGCTAGCTATGAGCGAATTCTAATGGAAAAGGATCAGAAGCGGGTGTCCTCTAAAAGGACATATTACTAGTATCAACTGAAGGTTGCTGTAGTCCAAGCTGATTTAGAAAGTGATTCTGATGAATCAGATTCTAATGAAGAGGTATGTCTGGCTAAAAAAAGTAATAGAAGGGCCGTATGAGTATCTAGTGTTGAAGAAGCACTTAGTAAAGATGACAGGACCCGACCCGAGACCCTCTACTATAGATCCCAGCGGCCCTGCCGGGCACCCCGATGAAAGTTCCTCCGAACCTAACTGGGTAAGTTAAGAAATTCCGCGAGGCGAACCCCTTTTTAAATCTTGTTACTACCAAGAAGATGTAGTAATATACATGAAAACGACATCTTAGTTTTAAAAACAAACGGACAGAGTTTTCCCTGTTTTTCGAAAAATCCATATAAACCTGCAAAGAAATTTCACTTCTAATTCCAACCCATCTCAATTCTACCAATTCGGACCTCCGGTCCTTTTCAAATCAAATCCAACACAACTCAATTATTTCGTGTAAATCACAAAATAAGCATAATCATAAAAAGTAAAAACGATCATCATAAACTGGAAATCTCTTCTTCTTGATTCAACACATACTTACAAATATACATGCCTACAACTATTATGCATAAAGTAAAGAGTGCTATTAGCACATTTACATGTACAAAAATTATCTTTGGATTCGGCCCACTACTCGGCGATAGGAGAATCAGCAGCTTGCGTTCCGAGACCTGCACCTGGGAAAGGGGTTTAAAACATAACACATAAAACGAGTGAGCTAAAGGAGCTCAGTGAGTGTAAATGAGAATTCAATTACAAGAATATTATACAAAGATAATAATTTCTAAAGTACATGTAGAAATTATGCCTCTAAAACGGATGTAAAATTGTAAAACGGTTTCTAATATCATATGCTAATGAAATCTTGCCGAGCGGGTTTTATCTACATCTTTGAAAAACTATATTCAGAATCTGTATAACATAATAACTGCTGTGTGCATATAAATGCATAAATGCTATCGGTAAATCGAAAACTAGTAAAATTCTCGCTCGGCCATTTTCTTTCTAAACTGTACCAATGGTAACCCTAAAGCTCTATACCCACGCAGCGACTCAACTAGCACTGCATACGTGAGTAGGTCACGGGGCACCTCAACTAGCAGCACCTACAGTGACATCTCAAGACATCTCACTGGCTACGCAGCAGAATCCTACATCGCATGCATATAGCGAGACAATATCCCGTACACATAGAGCGACTCACATGACTCGACATCCCGACTACCCGGAGTTAGTGACACACCCCCAAGACCTGCCCATGTGCACGGGATATACCGGCCGGGTCTAATACAATCATCACCACTATAATCTGAGGGTACCAATGGCCTTAAAACAAATGCAGAAATTTTAAAACTGTTTCACAAATCGATCATGTAAAAGCATGTCTATGAATATATCAAAATCATAAATCATGTTTATGCATCGAAAGCTCATAAAACATACATAGTCATTGTGCGAAAACATAATAACTGAAAAGTAAAAGAAATGACAGATTTCCACTCACAACCGCTCCGCGCTCAATTTCGCTCTCGATTCCTGCTCCCGTTAACGCTCTCGGTTATCCTCACCTACGCGCCATAAATGACATTTAGAACCAAATCGAACACTAGAATGTCATTTAACTACTAAATGCCCTAATCGGCATACAAAGCCCGGATGTAAACTACTTCCCGATTTTAGTTACGAAGCCATAATCGAAACTAACTCACCATCCGGCGCCCTGAAAATTATTGAACATCTTATAATTTGATTGGACATACTTGCCCTAAACCTTTCCAACATGAACAATTATGTCCCATTTTCTTCATTTTTGGGTTTTTTCATTAAGCATATTCATTCAATTCACAATATGCATCATTTACATACAACAATTCAATCAAAACACCACTCAATTCCTAACTTCCCTAAAGTGGTAAAATTTCACCCTAGGTTCCAACACATTCCTTTTCTCAATTTCTTGTTCCAATTACAACAAAATCATGCCAATTTCATTCTAAAGCCCTAATTACAATAAATTGAAATCTCTACAACAAAATCACCAAAAACCCTAATTCTCACCTTGCCAATTTCTTCAAATTGATGACTCCTTCAAGCTCCAAACTAGAATTCAACTCAATCTAAGCCAAGAATACACATAAGAACATCAATTAACACATTCTTGAATTCTCACTTATCAAACTCATAAAAGATGCTTTTCTTACCTCTTTTTCTTGAATTTCTACTAATAGAGACTTCAATTGAGCTTAGAGATTGGTTTGTAACCTTAATTTGGCTTGATTACACATGAAAAATCATGAAAAAATAACTTGAATAGTCACTGTAGCAGCACCCCCTTTGAAGCTCGAATTTCTCTCTTTTTTTTTTGGCTAAGTGTTGGTTTTGATCTCTCTTCAAATTTCTACACACTTCTAACATATATATAGTGCTCCCTCAATTTACCATTTTGCCCTTCAACTTACTTAAAACTTCTAATTTGCCATTAGTTAAAAACTAATTATGTAATTAGTTCATTTGTAACTATTTAGTTAGAATAGTTCAAAGAACTAACTAGAACTTCTAACTTGGCAATCCATGAGATTTCTTCTAATTGGTCCATTCTCTAATATATGGATTATGTTTCTCAACAAAGGCTTGTTCCATTCATAACCCTTAAATGGAAATTCATGTAGTAAATTAGAATTTTATTTTCCAAGCCAATAGAGAAAAATTCTAAAAATATTCTAGGGTCGTCCGGCGCACCGATCGAGTGTGAAATTACCAAATTAGGTCTAATATCTTTCACGTGCACTATAAATGGAATATTTCTAATAGGGTTAAAATTGAGTAACCCTACGGTGTCTTATTTGTTCTATACCGAAATCTAGGCGCCAATACTACTAATAGGGATTGGATATTACAAAAGAGAAGAAGAAATTGGGCAAGAACACTAAAATTGTCAAGAAATATTCCTTCGATCTATATAAGGTCAATTAGATTTTTGATTGGCTCTTAAAGGATTAACAGATAAAACTATCCGAAGGTCACATCATCCTTCTGATTAACAACGCACATGGAAGGATTACAACAAGTGGCATAAATCTTGACGACACAGTACAAATAATTGTATTGTGTTCAGGAATGAGATTTAGCGGTTGATTAATGAAGGCCGCATTCTCTTTGGTTTTAAAAGGAAGACTCCTCTCATAGAGACCAACCCATTCTTAATAGCAGAGGTCAATGTCATCGTATCCTCCACAAAGAGAAAGATATTAAGAAAAAGGGTTATCAACAAGAGTTTGGACCTAGATAAACCAAAAATAAAGATTTTGGTGGGTGATTCAGCCTCAGAGACGGCCTGGAAAGAAAGAGTAGTATAATAAAACTGACACTGTGTGACCAGTCGACCTCCAAAAAGGCTTGTTTGGTTTGTCCTCAGAGTTAGACCATATTTGAAAAGGTTCAGGGTAAATTTAGAGAGAAGTCAACTCCCCACCAGTTCGTTTGGACTTTCAAATATAAACGAGTAAAGTCGGCTAATAAGAGGTCAATAGGTCGAGTTGTAACTTATTTGATCGGTTAGAGAAATAAACCCCTCCACATCCTAGATCGACCAAGACATAAAAAAGGAGAATACAAAAACATTAGCAACTAAGGCGTCTCGAGTATACTATCCAGAATTTAGACGACGTCAAAGAGATTGAAGAAAACTTGGCCAAGATTAATAGCCTCAATAAGTAAAAGGAGAACACAATTGTGAGGCCGATTTGCTCATCTCATACTGCAACAAACCCAGAAATCTACTCCAAGGATTTCAATCTACCTTGATTGAGTATTCAACAAGGATAAATAATTTAGAGGATAATGATCTCACCCAGGAGACATCAGGGTTCAAGAGGGCGATAGAAGAAATTCCTATAATCTATTAGCCATATTCTTGTTTGTATAGTCTAGAGTTATCAATTCAATAAAGATCGATCTTATAGATCAATTTTAGTAAAGATTGGAGAGATGAGTTGGTCATCTATATGAAAAACCTTGGTGTAAATTTCGATCAACGAATAAAAACTATGGCATTAAAGTTCACCCTCTTTGCATGAGAACTATTCAGATAAGCATCATTGGGCGAATTATTGAGGTGTATTAGCCCAAAGGAAAGTATACGAGTCATGGTCTAGTTACACGAGGGATTGGCTAAAGCTCATCTTATTGGGCGGTTGATGAGAAAGGCCATTCTTAAGAATGGTTTTTGGTGGTCGACTATAGAGCAAGACTGCTACAACTACTCCAAAGGTTGTAAAAAATATCAGAAGCACGACTCGATTTAGGTGGTACCAGCTGAAGAAATGCATATGGTGATAAGACCATGGTCATTTAGTGGATAGGCGATTGACATAATTGGGAAGATTTATCCACCATCTTTCAAACAACATGCCTTTTTCTTTTTGGCAACCGATTATTTCACAAAATGGGTTGAGGCTATTGATGAATGTAAATTATATCTATTATTTTCTCTCCCATAACTTGATTAATTGTTCATTTTAATAAAAATATTAGGATTTTTACATATTTTATTGTTATTTTATAGGTTTGGAGTTAATGGAGTAATTAGAGATGAAAATTTAAGAAAAACAAGGCAAAACATCAAATTGCTACAATACATGCTACAACGATTTACTACAATGAAATAAATAGTAATTTGCCACAATACCTTTGCCCCAGCGATGAACAATGCTTCACCTTAGATCCTAAAGTTCTTCGTTTTAGCGGTGAACAATGCATGAGAATAGTATTCTTGAATAGTACTCAAAACAGTACTATGAACAGTGATCGCGCTACAATAAAATGAAATACAATTCTAATATTCTAATTAATTATTATATAAAAGCATCTTATTTCAAACCTAAAGAACATATAACTTAGGGCTATTAGAGTCACAACATATTGAAAAGAGTAATTTTAAAGAGAGAAGTAAAGGGAATTCAATGAAGCAAAAAATTATTGGCAAATATTTGGTGTATCAGCCAACTGCGAATTCACATCTGTATTGGTTTTCTTTTGGTTGTATCCTGTTTATTTTTTTTTACCATAATTCTCTTGTTACCATGAGCTAAATTTATTTTTTAAGGTTATTACGTGAGCTCAATATGTGAGCTTAAATGCTATATCTTTTTATATTTATTTGAATTCAATTATTTATTATTCAAATTATTTGTTCTTAATGCTTTATAATATCTTATCAATATTATGATCGAATTGGTAATACTTTCATAAACTTGAAAAAGACATCATTGTATTTAGATCTAGATAATTTGATGTATGATTATATAGTAACATTCAATGTTGCATACGCAAGTTTCGAATTAGGATATGAATATACTTAATTGGCATGTGTGGTCAATAAGATTTGTTCTTAATAAATCATAATTTATTATAAGTACCATAGGAATATAGGTATTTGCTAAATGAAGATATACTTGCATGACCTTGGGAGAGACTTTTGAATACATTAGTGTCTTGATCAATAATAAGAATTAAGGGATATAAATATTAAGAGATTAAATATTTAAAAAATATATTAAAGGATAGTAATTAATCTTAGGCTTTTTCTACATTGCCATCTTCTTGATTTATTTAAGTTGGGTCATTTATTTTCTGCAATTTTATTATTTGCAATTTGAAGATTTGATTTTCTAGATAATTACTTGAAAGATACAATTTTAATATTAAGTAGAAAATTAAAATTATCCCTGTGGGTTCGACATCCGACTTTATAAGTCCCTTTATTATTTGTTACGATAGTGTATACTTGCGCTTGATTTTAAGATATAAAAATATTGCATCAGCTATCCCATTGGAAATGATTAACCAACACTCAGTCATCAAATTCATCAAGGAGAACATTATCTACGGCATGGTCTCTTAGAGTCCATCACGATTGATTAAAGAATAGTCTTCACCAGAGAAGAGATGGTCAATTTTACTAAGGAATTCAACATCAAACTCATACATAGCACACCTTATTATGCCCACTCAAATGGGCAAGCTGAGTTTACTAATAAATCAATCATTTAAGGATTGAAGAAGTCAATCGAAGATAGCCTCAGAGCATGGCATAAGAAATTTCAAGAGGTACTTTAGGCGAATAGAGTCAACCCAAAAACAGTAACAGGGACAACACTTTATCAATTGGTTTATGGCCATGAGGCTATGGTTCCAATGGAAATTATAGCAAGATCAATAAGAAGGCGATTTTAGGGTAATTTTAACCACCACCAATATTGAAACCCCATATTTGAAGTAATAGGTCAGATAGATAAAAGTCGCTTTGAAGCCTTAGATCGACTTAAAGTACAGAAATGAGAGTAAAAAGAGCTCACAATAAGAGGGTCAAATTCAAGACATTCGGACATGCAATCTCATGTGGAAAGTTGTGCTCCCAATAGGATTTAAAGAGCACAAGTTGTGAAAATTCAGTGCAAATTAAGAAGGATCATTCAAAATTGACAAAGTCATTGGCAATGGGGCATATCTATTGAGCAACTTGGATGGTGTTGTCCACCTTGGGGTGATTAGTGGAAAAAATCTCAAGCCCCATTGGTTAATTATCTAGGAAGGACTTGATAAGGCAATTTTCTCAAGATATTTTTAAGTTCCATGATCAGTGATTGGCTGTGATGAACCATGTTATTTAAGCCGATATTTTAAGTTCATGATCGGTTAAGTTTTAAGCCGTTTCACATATTGTATCTTTTATTCTGATTAATTAGTTTGGTAAAAAATTTGAATTGTGGGCCTTTTACCTTGGGCAATTTATAATTTACTATTCAAAAGGAATAAGATAACAAACAAAAGATAAATGCTCAAAAAGTAAATTTTCATTAATACTAAAAAGGTTTTTATAATAAAGAGCACTTAGGTCGATTTTTACAACTGATCAAAAGAGGAAAGAAAATTGGCCTATGCAGAGTCGACCTTCTTCACCTCAGCCTCAGCCTTGGGAACAAGTATGTTTTTGAGCTTGAGCCTCTTTTTTAGCTCAGCCCTCCTTAGGTAATTCCCCAAGACTTGCTCGCCCAAGCTTTGAGAACTCTCTGTTCGCTCTGTCTCCTTTGCCTTTAGCCTGGGTAGTTCTGCCTCTATTTTTTCTTTGATGTTTTTGCTTTGGACCCCAAGTTCTCGTACCTCGGCCATCAGCTGAATCTCCAGGCGATCCAAGGATGCCTTCTCTTCTACCTCTTATTAACCTCAAGGACTTGGTGATCATTGAGCAGCAAATCAGCCATCTGCCTTTTCATTCCCTTAAGTTGTTGGATGACATCCATTATTTTATTCTGAAGAGAAATGAGAGGTATGGGCGATTTTAGAGAAGAAGAATCATTGTCCAACTCTTCGCTACTACTAAGACAACATATCTACAATAGAGGTCCCCCTCACCAAGATTGTAAGTCTTCTTCAGAGCTGGCTTACCTATAGGTGCTGGTTGAGGCAAAGGTATTTGGGGCGATTCCTCAGCAAGGACAAAAGGGCTTGGCCTCTCATCTTCTTCTGCTTGGAGCAACAGGCGATTTGCTAGTGGGGGGTCGACTGGGTGGTAGGCGTAGTCAAATGGAGAGAAGTAGTCAATTCTTTTGAGGTTACCTTTAAATGTACGATCTTGATGCATTGTGGCTTTTGTGTAATCGTCTAAAAAATACAAAATAAGATAAGTGGGCAATTTTTAAAGCATCAAGCCAAGAAATTTAGATGAGGGTGATTTTTTAAACTTACCTTTATGCATTTTTTTTGGGAGATGCCATCTCCTCCTCATTTGCTCCAGCCTTGTAGGAATGGCCTCTAAAAAATCAACAGAATAGATTAATATAGAAAAAGCCTTTGTATTAAAGTAATAGATAAATTGCCTTGACGAGTTGTGTCGCCAATAATCCTTATCGACTCAAGGTCAAAGACTAATTTATTATAGTCATCAAGGAAAACATTCGTCCATGTAGGCCAATTTTTTCGTCTACTTAGGATGTTGCCAACAAGACTAAATTTGGCGGTTAGAATTGGTGGTCTTGGATCTACGAATGATTGCTTAAAGAACACTTCCCTAACTGGGACTACTTGAGCGAATCCATTCGGTTTGGCATTCTATGGCCCACCATCTGTGTTCCAAGAGAAATTCCTTTTTCTTTTGATGATAGAGGCTTCTCATTTCTTTTAGTTTAAGACAATTATACTGAAAGCCATAAAATTGTTCAAAATCTAAAATTTCCTGGATTAGCTTATCGTTTGCTTTTGACGGGTTAACTTGCACGGTAGCATCAAGGTTAGTGTCAGCTATAAAGTCATGTAGAGCAAGAACTTGGTCTAAAGGTAATGAAAAATGAAGGTCGGTCATTTTCTCTCAATACTTATAAACAATACCTAGGCAATCAGGGTTGACTGAGAGATCTATTAGTTGGAGCGATTTTTGAAGTCAATGGATACCGAAGTGGTTTCTTTTACAAAAATAGTAACCCTAAAGACAACCCTAAATCTAAATTTTTAGTTAGCAGAGAACAAGTTAGGGTAAGGGACGACCTAAACCAAGCCAAACTAGCGACTTACCCATTGAGGGTGATAAGTCTCAATACCATACTTGTTATTACTAGTAATAATAACAACCCCATAGTGCGAGTCTCTCGCTATAAGGCAGACGACCCGTGATTTGTGTCAGTTGATATCAAAATTGATTTCCTCAATAGAGGGCGATCGACCCTGATAGGATTGGCAAGTCCATTTAGAGCCAAAGAGGGAAAGCCTAAGCCAACAGAAAAACCTGTCTTCTATAAAAGAAGTAGAGTAGAAAAAGAAAAAGATGTCTTTAAAATTCCTTTGGACGAGTTGCCACTTGATAAGCCAAGGAGCATAGCAACTAAAGCGACTTTCATCGGGCTGAAAAGTTGTATAAAAGAAGCGCAGGAAATAAGTTGAGATCCAGAAATACAAGATCTAGAGGGGACCACGTACATTGGGGTATGAGGTCTCACCTCACTTTGGACAATTTCAAAGAGGCTCATATACAGGTGAGATAAGAAAATGCGTCATAAGGTTAACTTTGTACCATTAGCTATAACGATTGCCACCTTCAGGTACTCTCTAGTTATATTTTTAGGAAGGAAGGCATAAAGCATATTTGCTCAGCTAGAACAAAATAAATGAAATATAGACCTAAGACATATTAAGAGGAGTCGACCTTAAAAGTAAATAGCTTGTAGACGACCTGCTCATCAACTGATCTGGATTTTGAAAGCAGTGATAGGGGAGTTTTTTTTACCTCGGTCGATTTAAATTTCTTGGAACATGCAGTGTTGATCGATTTGGAGGCCATTGTAATTACTAAAAATAAAAACGTTTAAAGATTAAACAACTTTTAAGGTAAAATGTAGTAAAAATTAAAGATCAACAGTAAAATTTGAGAAATGTTACCTTAAAGGTTATGAAGAGCTGCTTGAAGGTTGATGAACACATTAAAGTTTGTTTGAGAGGGTTAAGAGAGTAGGATTGCGTTAAAGTAAAAGGTAAAGGTTAAAATGATGCAGTCCTTTTCTTATAGTGAGCAATGGTAGTTAAAATGAAAGGTCACTCTTCAATAGTTTAACATTCAATGTATGGGGCAATGATGGGACATATATAGTTTTGAATTTATTGCTAAGGCAATAATTAGACCTTTATTAATAATAATTAATGATATAACAGTTATTGGCAATTATAATGGTTGAAAAAAATAGATGAAGAGCCTTTGGTGAATTAATCCATGGAGATTCTAATTGTAAATCGGCTTAGAAAATTTTTGTTTGGAGCTGATTTGAAGATTTTTACAAAGTAACAAATGATTTTAGGAGGTAAATAAGCAATGTTAGACACAATTTAGCAATTTTGCTATGAGACTTTGAAAGACAGTTTGGAGACAAAGATTTCGTCTAAGGTGATTTAATGCGAATTAAAAAGATTAGATGAGTATCATAGATGATTTCAAGAAGAAATGATGAGGTCTCCATGTGCCTATGATGATTTCTTACCTCAAGAAGAGTCTCTAGGCAATTTTTAGATGATCCATAATGCCCTGGGCATTTTTCTATATAAGCAACCTATAAGGCTTCAACACGGGCGATTAGGGTGATCGTAGCTAGTTCTCAAGTAATGCTTGATAGGCAATTTTTTGGAATCTAAGGGGATGTTGGGTGATCACTAAAAAACAAGTCATAATGGGGGATTTTGATTGAAGACCTAGAAGTCCAGGCGACTTGTAGGATGATACGGGTGACCTTAGTTAGACGATTTTAAGAGAATGAAGCTGGGCAATTTTAAAGATGGAATCTTTATTATTTCTTGGCAGCCTAGTATTGAAGAACTTGTGATCAGCTTTTAGGCTCTAGTGTAGTCAGGAGGATAGAATTCAAGTATTAAATTCTCCACTATCCCAGTGCATTGTGAAGCTTGTGTAAGCTTCTTCAGGATTTTTTTTTTCTTTCTAATTTGGCTTTCATCCACAAATTTAAATCATTTGAGAAATAAGCGGAGAGGATGTGTTGTAGTTTATGGTTTCCTAATTCTTTTTGCATTGACAACTATGGTAGTAATAAGGAAATTTTTATAATTTAGAATAACTATCAGGATCCTTCTGTCATTGGTTCTTCTCGTTTTCATATTGATATGCATGTTTCTAGG
Source organism: Ailanthus altissimus (assembly GCA_946807835.1). Classification (NCBI taxonomy): domain Eukaryota; kingdom Viridiplantae; phylum Streptophyta; class Magnoliopsida; order Sapindales; family Simaroubaceae; genus Ailanthus; species Ailanthus altissimus. The sequence goes on along the minus strand of OX327700.1, from coordinate 16,375,296 downwards.
CCTAGTAAGATGGTTTGAAGGGCAATTGGATTTTATGGAAACCCTATCCAACAAGATGTTATAGTTGAGAATTACTCAGGCATTTAAGGGCTAGACTTACACTGCCGGTGGTTTGCATTGGTAATTTCAGTAAAATACTTTCTATGGAGAAGAGTAGAGGCTCTACTTAATTTCAATAGTCAATGGTGGCTTTTTAGGAGGTTGTTCGCTCAATTGAACTGATTGATTTGGGTTTCTTAGGTCCTAAGTTCACTTGGAAGAGCGCTCATATGCATGATTTAATTTTACTTGAGCGGATGGATAGAGCATTGGTGAACCAATTCTGGCAGCAACTTTTCCTTCAAGCTCGTATTTTTCTATAAGATTTTTTTCTCTTCAGATCATAGGTCTCTTCACTTGCTTGTTTCTCCTCATGGGGCATTTCTATTTTGAATCACTCTAGATTTAGGATTTTGATTGTAGAGATTATGTTAGACAAGTTTGGGGTCAGTCGACAAGCATATCTATTCTCGAAGGTTGCAAAGTTATGCATCATCTTTTTGTGATTGGCATTTGTTAAAAGGGGGTGCTAATTTGGCTAGAATTCGGTGTATTTGGCGAGAATTAGATTCTTTGCTTTCAAAGAATCAGAATCGGGCTGATAGGGAGTGAATTAAGCTTTTAGAAAAGAATTGTTGGTACTCCTTGAGCAAGAGGAACATTATAGGTCTTAGTGGGCTAGGGTAGATTAGTTAAAGTGGGAGATCATAATACGAGGTTCTTCCATGGAAAAGCTTTAAGCCAGCATGCGAAGAATGAATTTTTGGGATTGTTTTGGGCTTCGGGTGATTGGTGTGAGTCCTTAAATGGTATCTTTGATATTGTTACTCAGCATTTTTCTGCTCAGAGTCTTTTGGTTCTAGTTTTTTTTTTTGAATGAGTATGCATATTTCAATCTGCGAATCTCGTCTGTAGCTGGAAACTTATTAGATGCTCATTTTCCAATAGATGAATTATGGTGTGCTCTTTTTTGATATGGCTCCATATAAGTTGCTTTGCCTGGATGGTCTCCATGCTATTTTCTTCTAGGAGTTTTAGGACATAATCAAGGCTAATGTGCTATGGTTTTGCTTCAACGTCTTGAATAATGATAATTCCCTGGCCTCTGTGAATTCCTCCCATATGGTTTTGTTGCCTAAAGTGTCTTCACCTACTTGTATTTAAGAGTTTCGTCTGATAAGTCTTTGCAGTGCGTTATATACGATATTTGGTAAGACTATGGCTAACCGGTTGAAGCCTGTACTATTAGATATTGTTTCTTATAATTAGAGTGCATTTGTTTTTGGCCATCTTATTATGGATAATATAATCTCTCCTTTCGAGCTCATGAATTCATTATACTATCAACATTTTGGTATTTTTGGTTACTTGGCACTTAAATTGGATATGACTAAGGCATACGATAAGGTGGAATGAACTTTCTATTGTTTATGATGTAGAAACTGGGTTTTCAGTTCTTAATGGAAGAGCTTGGTACTTAATTGTTTTTCCATGGCTTACTAATCATTTCTGGTCAATGGGTCTCTAACTAGAATTATTACACCTTCTAGGCATTGTGTTAAGGATGCCCTTTCTTGCTATATTTATTTCTGCTATACGCTCAGAGATTCTTTTACTTGCTTCAGTGTACAAGCTGTGGGGGTGGATTTCTATGGATTTGCATTTTCTCATAAGGGTTTGAGGGTCAGTCACTTGTTCATTGCTGATGACTCTTTGGTTTTCTGTAGATCCATATAGTCTAATTATATAGAGATTAAGAGTGTAGTGGCGGCTTATGAACGGGTTTCTGATTAGAAAGTAAATATCTTGAAGCCTGTGATTACCTTCAGCCTAAATGTTGATAACCTTCAACCTAAATGTTTCTTTAGCACTTTGATTATTTGTTTTTGGATTTTCTTATACTACTACTCATGGTTAATTTGGGTCTTCTAACCATGGGTGGCTTGTAGAAGAAAGCTATTATTTAATACATAATTAATCGGGTACAGAAGTGTATTCAGATGTGGCAGTGGCGTGAACTTTCAATTAAAGGGCGCTTTGTTGATTAAGGTTATAGCTTAGCCTAGGAATCCAAGGAATAAGCTGATGTTTGAAGGGCAGTGTATTACTCCTTCTCGGTTAATCGAAGATAGAAAAATAAATTTGTTTGCAATGTAGAAATCTTAAACTCAACGTGTATTGCTTAGCATACAAAATGGAGAACACATACATGCTACATCATAAGTTTGTTTTCTTGGAGATAAGATTTATCTTTATCCCTAATATATTTAATTCAAATGCAAATATATGATAAGATAAAGCTTTATCAATTAAGTTTCAAAACTCCATCAAATGCTACTGTTAATACTTATTTAACTCCATCATCTAAATTTATACGAAATGTCCGAAATATGTTATTTTTTAACATTCTCCCTCAAGTTGGAAATGAAATATGAACTTTCAACTTGTGTTTAAATTATTAGAATTTATTTGCAGCAAGAATTTTGGTAAAAATGTTTACCACTTGTTCTACTGTTAGAAGGTTGATGTTTCATAACAATTTCTTTGTTGGATACTTTATCCCTAATAGAAATGTATTTCAATTTTTACATGTTTTGTTCGTTCATGATGAATTGGATGGGCTACCAATATAGCTGTACTGCAATTATCACAAAGTGTAGTGGCGGTGAGTTTAGAGGAATTTTACTTCAGTCAATAGACTTTTCAACTAGCAGATTTCAGTTATGATATGAACAAGAGCTTAATAATCTGACTCACAGGTGGACCTAACTATTACAGTTTGGTTTTATAAAGACCGTAAGATTATGTTATTGCTAATAAATATATAGTATTTGTTAGAATTTGTGTTTACGTGCCATCGTATTGTTATATTAATATTTTATTTTATAATATTTATATAGTATGTTTTTATTAAATTATTAATTTCAATAATTAAATGATACAATATTTGTTATGCTACAGACATTGTATGATCTGAAGGAGTTAAGATCTGGTTTAAAGGAGTTTAGATCAACGTTAAAGGTTAGCAGCACTTAGAATTATAATTGCTAATAGTTAGCACTACTAAAAGTTAGTAGGTTATAAGAGTCGGCAAAATCTAAGAGTTAGGACCTTGTTAGTAACGGGACAAAGACCCGAGAGTACATCAGTAATAACATAGTTGTAAGGAGTTATAATAGGTGTTAAGAAATATTATTATACAAGTTTATTCTTAAATTATATATATTCACCGATGCGGGTCTGTCGGTGGAACCCTTTCTAATAAACTAGTGTATACTATACCTAGATGGTTGTTCTTAGTTGACCATGGGCGTACCAGAAGTTCATGTAGCATACAAGTATTCAGTAAAGATTGAATACTGAACAGGCTCATCGAGAACCCCAATAGACATCTTATGAAGCCGTCAATGGTAAGTTCTCTCAAGTTGAGTAGTGTGCGTAGTCCTTTGACCTGAGCACCACAATGGACTTGTAAGTGATCTACTATGCTTTGGTTCTACATATGTTAGAGACTTTTCATAGTCTGACTGCCATATGTTGCTAGGTATGATCAGATGCTTATAGAGTTTGGTGTGCATAGATATAGAATTTGTTGGCTTATATGGGTGAATTGTATATCCGGATGCTCCGAGACTATATCTCGGAAAGAGTTATGGCCATAAGAAACAAAACCACGAAAGAAGTTTTCAACATGGTCAAATAATATCGCAAAGGTGTTTGCGTGTATTCTTTATCAAGATACATGTCTAGAGATAAGTTCACAGATGAACACGTGGGAATTTGACAGTGATGATTTATATCCCCGCTCCTCCAGGATATAAATGGCGGAAGGATTATACGTATACACGATGACCTTAACTTGTATGGTCTACTGCGCTGATTTGTAATATTCATAGCATGTGCATGGGGCATTGATCTCGAACTCACGGATTGGGCATAGACCTAGGGAGTCTCGTAATATAAAGTGTATTCGTTGTGCATTGGGGTAGCATACCGAATTAAATAGTTCAATCTAGTAAATTCCAACAGGTTAAGCATTTGCTTCAATTTTTCTCAGGCCATACACGTGTCAAGACTTAAAAGTTAAGTACATTAATTAGTTAACAATGGTTGTTAACTAATGAAATGTTGACACGTGGTGCATTGTGAGCCAATTATTGTTTGACTTAAAAATTACCAAAATGACCTTACTTATTGAACAAGCAAGACCATTATTTTATTCATTAAATTATTTATTGTATAAAATAATAATAATAATAATAATAATAATAATAATATATGGTATTATTATTTTATTAAAGTCAAACAAGTATTCTTTATGGCAATAATACACATGTTTTGTTGTATTTAATATTGATTAAATGAAACAATAAAACATGAGTGCATGGATGTATAAGTGGTGGGGACAAGATGTGTAATACAAGAAAGTGAAGAAATTGTTTCTTTAAAATTACTTTGTCGCACGGTTCAAACACACATATTAACCATCATGTCTTTTGATTTCAATTGTTTAATGTAAACAGTTATTTCAAAGATAAAATCATAAGTAAATGGTGAGACCATTCTTTGTAATACAAGTAAGGAAATTGTTTCCTTTGGTTGCACAATCTGTTAAGTGCATTCCTTTGGTTTTGGTTTTGATTTTTTATTTTGTTTATTATAAATAAATGAAACAAGAACAATTAAAAATGGGTGTGGTAATTGTTGCCATACTATGTGGGTCATGTTTATCCAAAAGTAAAATGAAATGAAACAAATAAGAGCAAAGTGTTGCTAAAACAAAAATTAAGGATGGATCACTTGGCCAAGTGAAAAGGCAAGAAAGAGAGAGAAGTGATGTGCTTTTGTTTTTGCAAAGTGTTAGGAAAACTCTCAAGTGTTGAGAATATAAAACACCCTATCTAAACTTCTTTATCTTAGTAAAATATACTACAAAGTATAAGGATTCAAGTGTTGAATCCTTTGCTGGAAAGGAGGTTGCTATTCTAGGTTTTCCAAGTCCACTGTATTGGCGAACTAGAATTGTGAATGGGTTAATTTGTCGCAGTTCTCCTGTTTGACAAAAATCCAAATGCTTACTAAGGTAATAAATTCTCAATCCCTTTGAAATTTACATTTATGAGATACATGTAAAACTTATTGTGTTTATTATTAGGAAATTAGATTTTTGACACTTCTACTGCATTCTATAGTGTATGAGATACGTTAGTAATGTATGTTTAAATGATAGATATAATTCCCACATAAATACATCCTAGGTTTAATTGACTATCACCAAATGGTTTTAGAGCATTTTGAGTTGTATTGGGTGGTTTTGAGTATAAAATTATTGTTGGTGATGTTCTAGTGCTCAAATGGGGCATTTCAAGTTGTTGAAATAGGTATACCAAAGGTGGGGAGCACTAGAGCGTTGCGGCCATAAATGCTAGGCGCCGTAGCTAGAGGTGTGACCTCCAACGTCACAACTAGGTTATGGGCACAGCAACGCCAACTGCTAGGCAATACGGCACTAGGGGCTATGCCCCCGGTGCTGTTATTTTATGAACCTGGCACTACGGCATCGACAACACTCACTCTAATTATATTTTAAATTGTTTAAAATATTATTTTAATTATGTAGGGGTTTATAAGATACAATGATAAGAGTTTTCAGTTTATATTATAAACCAAGATCATTTTTCTGTGTTTGTAATCACAATGGGAGCCTTACTGGTGGCGATTAGTTGTGTTTATACAGAAATTAATGTTTGATTGAGAATTACCTCCTCATGAGATGGGGATTAAATCTTTGAGTTAAAAAATCTCTCGTAATTAGATTGAATAGTATAACATTATGCAATAATGTTATATAATAATTCGCCTTGTCAATACAGTGTTAGACAATTCATATCAATCTTGTCCCAAGATCACTACAGTGTGAGGGATTTGATTGGTATGATTTTGACTATGCTAGTTAAACATGAAACGAGGCAAATATATGTGAAAGTATTATCTTAGATCGCTATATTGTGTGAGTAGTACTAGTAGCATATATTTCATAATTGACAAGTTAATTTGGAATACATTTACCATGATCTCTACAGTGTGAGGATAAGGCATATTTAGGATTATGAGTAAGAGTTGTATGAGATACAATTGACAAGAGTTGTCTACCCGTTTGGGTATACAAAGGCCAAGATTACTACAGTGTATAGACCGAGTAAACTTTCAATAGGGTCTACTTTCCATTGTATAGTTTAAATAAGTTTAAACTGTCGTTATCTCGTTTCGAGAGATTAAAGGGACTATGTAAAGCAGTGGTGATAAGGGCAAAATTCTCATATATTTTCTCATGTTTTTATTATTGATATTTTATTATTTTATGAGAATAGATGGCTATTTATGTACTTTATTGTTATTTATAGGGACTTGAACGAAAATTAAAGAAAGAATGCAAAAGGAGCAAAAATAAGGACTAAAATGCAAAGTTTTCAAAATATGAGTCCAGCGCCCCCGCGCCACAACTATTGTAGCCCCAGCGCTAGAATAGTGATCGAAATAAAAAACGACCTGCTTAAGTCGCGTCTAGTGCCCCAGTGCCGAAGAGTCACCGCTCCAGCGACGCTCCATTGCCCCAGCGCTATCAATATACCGCGCCAGCGGTGAAGCCGTTTTCATTCAGCGCCCCAGCGCCAAGATTCCACCGCTCTAGCGGTAATAGCTTTTTCACGCATCGCCCCAGCGACAACTGCATAGCGCACCAGCGGTAGTGCGAGTCCTAGTCCGATGAGAATTGAGATTTTCAAGCTCATATCAATCCCTATAAAAAGCCACTCGTTCCAAACCTTCAAGAATCATCCAAAGAGACCAGAGAAGAACCTAGAGCAAGAAAAAGAGAACTTAGAACAGTTCAAGAGCACCAAGAATCCAGAGCAACATCAATCAAGAGCAATTCGACGTCTACATCAGTTTGCGATTGATTGTATCATGTTTTATTTTTATTTTTATTGCTGTGATTCTCTTGTAGCTATGAACTAATTTATTTTCTAGGGTTAATATTTGAACTCAATATGTGCGCTTAAATTGCCATATCTTTTTAGTATTTAATAAACTTAGTCCTTTATTATTTAAATTACTTGTGTTTAATGCTTCAATATATCTGGCCAATATATGGTGAATGAGTTGGTAATATTATTGATAAACTCGGAAGAGGAATCAATATATTTAGACCTAGGTAATTTGATGCATGATTGTAAAGTAACATTCAATGTTGCATATGCAAGTTTCAATTTAGGATAGGAATATACCTAATTGGCATGTATGATCAATAAGACCTAATCTTAATGAATCTTAATTTATTACAAGTACCATAGGAATATAGGTATTTGGTAAACTAAGATATACTTGCATGACCTTGGAAGAGGCTTGTGAATACATTAGTGTATTAATCAATAATAAAGACTAAGTGAGTTAAATATTAGAGGATTAGTCATTAGAAACATATTGAGGGATAATATTAATCCTAGGTTCTCTCTACGTTGCTATCTCTCTATTCTCTTTGCATTGTGTTTTTATTTTTATATTTTCTACATTCATTCTTAGATTTTTATTTATCTAAATAATTATTAGGAAGATATAATTTTAGTAATTAGTTAAAAAGAAAACATTATCCCTGTGGGTTCGACATCCGACTTATTTAGTCTCTTTATTACTTGCATACGATAGTGTTTACTTGCACTTAATTTTATGATATAGAAATATCGCATCAAGTGGGAGGTCTTTTTAAATTAATATATATATGTATATATTTTATACCCATGATTTAAAACTTTTTATTAGCAATTTAATATTTTTTAAATTCCGTTGACATCTCCTATTTTTTTGTTTTGTTTTGTGAAGTAGTAATAGCCTTAAGTAATCCTTTAGCACACATACTAGATGCGCACAAGCTCAAAGATACTAATAATTTTTTTGATTGGTACATGAATCTCAGAATAATTCTAGATTTATAAGAGTTAGGATATATTATTGACCAGAAAATGCCCAGAGGTGTTTTTGAGGATACTACTGAGGAGAAAAAAGTGACATACCAAAAATAGAAGAATGATAATTTAAAGGTTAAATTCTACATCTTTGCCTTTATGTCCATTGAGCTGTAGCGTGAGCATGTTGGCATGGACAGTGTTAGCAGCATCATGCTCCACTTGAAAGAGCTCTTTAGTGACCGACCCCAGGTCTAGTTTTACAGGGTCGCCAAAGGTCTCTTTCAGGCTAGATTGTCTGAAGGGAGCCAAGTGAGTCCTCCTCAAGATGATAGGATTAATCAAGAGGCTTGAGAGTATGGATATTTCTCTGAACAATAATTTAGGAAACAACTTAATTCTTCAATCATTTCTTAGGTCATTTGCCTAATTCATCATGAACTTCAATATACAAGGTTTGACCCTACTTACGCTAATCTGTACAATATGCTCAAGATAGCCCATGAGGACATGAGTAAAGGGGGCATAACCCTCTATGTCCAGAGTGCTTTATCTTTAACCTTGAGGGCTTTTGGAAAATCCAAAGGGAAGAAGAAAAAGAATATGAAGCAGACACCTAGGATAGGTCCTTAGCGGCGACAAATATTCAAGCCACAAGAGAAGCCAAAAGTAAAAGAAAAATGTTTCCACTGCAACAAGAATGGGCATTGGAAAAGGAATTACCCCAAATACCTTGCCACAGTAAAGACGACGCCCACAAGTATATGCTTACCCATTATTGACATTTCTTTAGCATTTGATGCTAGTGTAGGCTAGGTATTAGATATCGCATCTCCTTCTCACATTTGTAATGTGTTATAGGGTCTAAAGGACATTAAAAGTTACAACTACGAGAGATACAGTTTTGAGTAAGAACTTGTGATCTTTTGCGGATTTAGGCTGTTGGACGTTTTGACTTAATTCTCCTCTGTAATAAAACTATTGTATTGTATAATGGTTATTTTATTCCCACTTTTGTCAGACAGATTATCTTCCTTCCAGTACTTGATAATGAAGGGTATCATATATATATTAGAAACAGTTCCTTATTTTTGTATGATATGTTTGATGTTTTATTAGTTGAATGTTAATTAATTAATAGGTATTATATTTTGGATACAACAGGAAATGTCATAAATGTATAGGGGTATCATATATATAATAAAAATAGTTCCTTATTTTTTTATGATATATTTGATGTTTTATTTGCTAAATATTAGTTAATTAATGGGCATTATGTTTTGGATACAACAAGAAATATCATGAATGTATAGGGTAGCACTAATAGTAGTTTAGAAACTTTAAATGATACAGAACTTTGGCATACAAGATTAGGTCACATAAGTGTGAGACGTATAACTCGTATGGTTAAAGATGGTCAGATACCTGATCTGACTATAAAATTTTACCCAGTTTGTGAATCTTGCATTCAAGAGCAAATGACTAAATCTCCATTTACTGGTGTTGGAAATCGTGCTACTAATTTATTGAAACTAGTACATAATGATGTATGCAGTTCAATAAATCACGCTGTAATAGGTGGATTTCGATGCTTTGTGACATTTATTGATGATTTTTCATGATATGGGTATGTGTTTCTTATGAAACACAAGTCAGAAGCCTTTGAAAAGTTCAAAGAGTTCAGACTTAAATTAGAGAAACAACTCAACATGTATGTCAAATGCCTTCAATTAGATTAAGGCGGTGAGTACATGAACAGTGAATTTTTTGATTATTTAAAGGAGAATGAGATTCTCGCTTAGTATAGTCTTCTGGGTACTCCGTAACACAACAGTGTTTCAAAAATGTGGAATTAGACTTTATTGAATATGGTTCGATCGATGATGAGCTTCACTGATCTACTAGAATATCTATATGGATATGCTTTTGATATTGCTGCTCATCTATTGAGCAAGATTCCATCTAAAACTATTTCAACCACTTTACATGAGATGTTGAATGGAAGGAAACCAAGTTTTAAATACTTTAAGATTTAACACTGTCCTGCTTATGTAAAAGTTGCGCAACAGGATAAACTTGCACTTAGAGGGTACAAATCTCGATTCGTTGGGTATCCCAAGAATTCTTTGAGATATCAATTCCATGATCCCAAGGAGCGAAAAGTGTTCATTTCTTGATATGCCACTTTCCTTGAGATAGAGTTTCTAATGGAACATGGGGTTGTACAAGGATTGAGTTTGATAAAGCCAATCAAAACCAGAATGAACTAGAAATATTGAGTTTGATAAAGCCAATCAAAACCAGAATGAACTAGAAATAGAACCTCAAGTTTAATCCAACGAAATACCTTTAACACATCCTCTACATAGGTTGGAGAGGATTTCCAGACCACTTACCAGCTATAGTCAGATGCTTGAAAGTGCGCTTGGAGTTTTCTTAATTAAAGAAAACGATCTTTTAACCTATAGAGAGGTAATGTTAGACATCAATACGAAAAAGTGGCAAGAGGCTATGAAATTAAAAATTAACTCAATATATCAAAGTTAAGTCTGGGACTTGGATGAGTTTCTAGAGAGAGTAGTTCTTATTGCTTATAAATAGATTTACAAGCAGAAGCATGGGCTTGATTGGAAGGTAGAGACCTTAAAAGCCCAACTAGTTGCTAAAGGTTATGCTCAATGATCTGAGATCGATTATAAGAACACTTTTGCACCAGTAGCGATGTTAAAGTCAATATGGATTTTATTGGTAATTGCTGTATATTATGACTTTGAGATATGACAGATGGATGTAAATAAATATCTTGAATAATAGATATACATACAACATTTGAAGGTTTTTTATCAAGCCTAACTGCATGTCTAGTATGTAAGCTGAAGAAGTCTATTTATGAACTAAAACAAGCTTTCCGAAATTAGAATCTTTGTTTTGATGAGGTAATCAGATGATCTAGTTTCATAAAAAATGAAGAAGAACCTTGTGTATATAGAAAAGTCAATTAGAGCATGATAGTCTTCTCAATTCTTTATATGGACAATATATTAATCTTTAGGAATGATATAGGTATATTACAATCAGTGAAGAGTTATTTAAACAAGAACTTCTCCATAAAGGATTTGAGAGAGGCTTCTTATATATTAGGTATAAAGCTTTATAGAGATAGAGATAGGAAGATGATAAGACTCTCCCAATCATCATACATTGATAATGACTTAGAAAGGTACAATTTTACTAACTATAAAATAGCTAATGTACTTTCTAGAATATCTAAGATGCCATATACATCAGTTGTACGCAGAATAATGTATGCTATAATGTATACTAGACCTGACATCAGTATGACTGTAAGTATTACTAGTTGATATCAATCTGATCCAAGTGATAGTTATTGGATTGCAGTCAAATATATCCTTAAATACCTTAAAGGTACAAAAGAAAAGTTTCAGTCTAATTCAGATGATAGAAAGTTTACATCCGAAAGTTTGATTCGGATGATAGAAAGTCTACATAATTTATGAAGATAGTGACCTGCAAGTAAGAGAATGCACAGACTTAGACTTTCAGTCTGATTCGTATGATAGAAAGTCTACATCCGAATATATATTTATCCTCAATGGTGCCGCAGTGAGTTGGAAGATAACCAAAAAGAGATTCATAGTTGATTCAACAATAGAAGCAGAATATATTGTAGCCCCTAAAATAGCAAAGGAAGTAATGTGGATACGAAAGTTTGTTGCTGAACTAGAAATTATTCTTACTTTGATAGATTATATCCCATTATTCTGCAATAATAAAGGGGCCATAGCACAAGCCAAAGAGTCAAGAGAACACCAGAGATCTAAACATGTAGAGAGAAAATATTGTATAATTAGAGAGATCTTGACTATAAGAGATGTAATAATTTATAAAGTTGACTCTGTAAATAATATAGTAGACCCACTGACTAAGGCCTTAACTCTAAAGGTATTTAAGAAACACGTGGTGTCTATTGGTATTAGATACCACTATAAATGGCACTGGAGCAAGTGAGAGTTTGTTAAGATTTGTGCTTATATGTCATCCCATTGTTGTATGAATATTTTATCTTATAATATTTATGTAGTACATTTTTATTAAATCGTTAATTTCATTAATTAAATGGTATAGTGCTTGTTACCCTACCGATATTATATGATATGAAAGAGTTCAGATTTGGCCTAAAGGAGTTAAGACCAGCGCTAAGAATTATAATTACGAATAGTTAGCACTACTAAGAGTTAGTAGGTTATAAGAGTTGGCAAAATCTAAGAGTTAAGACCTTGTCAGTAATGGGACAAAGACTCGAGAGTACATCAGTAATAACATAGTTACAAGGAGTTACACTAGGTGCTAAGAAACATTATTATGCAAGTTTATTCTCAAATTATATGTTCCTTGTCTTATTTACCGATTCAGGTCTGAAGGTGGAACCCTTTCTAATAGACTAGTGTATACTATACCTAGATGGTCTAGATGGTTATTTTTAGTTAACTATAGGCTTACCGAAAGTTCGTGTAGCATACAGGTATTCAATAAGGACTAAATACTGAACAGGCTTATTGAGGATCCCAATAGACATCCATGAAGCCGTCAATGGTAGGTTCTCTCGAGTTGAGTAGTGTTCATGGTCTTTTGACCTAAGTGCCACGGTGCACTTACAAGTGATCCACCATACTTTGATTTCATATATGTCAAAAACTTTTCATAGTCTGACCACTATTTATCGTTGGGTATAGTTCGATACATATGGAGTCCGGTCATGCAAATATGGAATTCTTCAGCTCACATGGGTGAGTTGTATGTTTGAAAATGCTTAATGAAAACTTTGATAACTAATCAAGCCTTGTACTTGTCTATTGTACCATCAGGTTAATTTTTGTACACCAACTTGTTATTAGTAAGTTTCAAATCAGAGAAAAGAATTAGATCCCATGTATTATTTTGCATAAGAGCTATATATTATGCCTATATAGCCTTAAACCATACTATATAGCAATATGTTCTAATAAAGAAACAATCAAGAAAGTTTTATGTTTGAAAATGCTGGCCTTGGCCAAGGTTATCATGGGATAAGTAGGTGCTAGGTTTAGTTTGTGTTACGAGTGAACAAAAATTGGTACAGAACTAGTTGGTGAGGCTAATGTATTATGGTGAAACATAAGAGAAAGATGGGTTGGTAAACTGTTTGAGTTATTTTATAAAAATGTGTGTACCGATGAGACTAACTTATGTTAAGGCTGTTGAATTTATAAGGATAAAGGACTAGAAATAGAGTGTGTTATTCTTGGTAACACTGCTTTTTCTAAGTTGTTCACAATACCGATAGGCAAAGAATCTCCTTTCACTGAGTGCACTAACTAAGGGAGGAGAGACTAATAAGAGTTTGTATTAATGAATTTGGTTAATGATCAATGTCTAAAGTTAAAATCAAAATAAAAGGAAAATTCTTCTTCATTAAATATCACATTTCTTGCAATGTACATTCTGCAAGATTCACTAAAACATCTATTCCCCTTATGATTTTGACTGTATCCAATAAATACACATTTGATAGTACAAAATTATAACTTAATGTGATTATAGGGTATAAGAAATGGATAATATGTGCAGCCAAACACTCTTAGGAAAGTATAATTAGGTGTGATATTGAGTAGCCTTTGAAATGATGGCGTGTGATTCAAAACTAGAGTTGAAAATTTATTAATAAGATATGTGGCTATTTCAATGGCTTCCTAACAAAATTTTGTTGGCATTCCAGCTTATGAGAGTAATGTAATTACTATTTTAAGGAGATGTCTATGTTTTCTTTCAATTTTACCATTTTGATGTTGTGTATGTTGGCACTAATTAATTCTAAAAGTTTTTCAGTTTTAAATGTTAATGTATGATAATTGAGTTTATATGCTTTTCTAGACTGATAATGGGAGAAAAAACTGAGATTTGAGATTGAATCAAACTTAATTTTATTGAACTAAGGAATGTTGTGACAATCTCTTGCAATTTGTCTCTTTACATTATGATTTGGATGTCTTAACTTCATATGGAGTAAATTGTAATGAATGAATAACTTATTCTTCCCTAATTTTGATCCTAACATGGAATTTGAATTTGAACCTAAAACAAATTTTGAACCATCCTGGAGAGATGCTTCTTTATTGACTTTAGCTGAAAATGAAATTGAGTTATTGTTGTGCACCTTTGAGACAGAAGAGCTATAACACCACGAATTTTCACAGTTACAAAACATGCGTCAAAAGAAGATGCTATTACAAAACCAAAGTATTGTACTTCTCATTTTTCATAGAAATTCATCAAATCTTTATACGTCAGATTAACGGTTCTCAATGTCTCTCGACAAAGATAAATCTCTAAAATAAAATCTTAACTTTTAGATCATATTTACAACTTAAAAAAGACAACATTAAAACTATTAGAGACATAACTTTCTCTTCTTAAACAAAGACTAGCTCTCTGAATGCTTAACTCTAAGGTAACTCACCAGATTAAAATTGTATGCAAAAACGTTAATAACGAAGGGTGAGTTCTTAACTCGATATTGCAAGCATTTTTAAAATATCATCAATAATATCGATAAAAGATTTTGATTTCAAATTTATCGAAGCAAAATTCTTTAATATTATAAATCGTTACGAAAATTGATTCAATAACAATTCTTGTCAACTTTTATATAAAAAGGTTACTTATGTCATATAGTATCACTTGTATCCTCGGTGACCTGGCCAACATCGAAATCTTATAATATCACCTATACCCCTGGTGACCCGGTCAATTTTAGAATCTTATAATGTCATTTGTACCCCCGGTGACTCAACCAATAATCATTTGTAGTGTACACTTTCAGCAAGGATACCAATTGGTCCAAATCATATATCATGTCAATCGTTCAATATCATATAACTATAGACAATAAGTCAAAATATTTTCTTAAAATTTCAGATTCGATAAACAATTCATTTCAAATATCAACATAGCTTGCAACATTTTTGTAAATGATATCTAATTAATTCAAAATCAAACCCATAATTTTTAGTTATCATATAGAGATTCATAATTTTTCAAATTTTGTTTAAGAGATGTTTAAAAGCTATAAACTAATAATTTATTTCAAAACTTTGAAAAATACATAAACTTTAAAGATATATTCATTCTTTTGATTAAAATCAATGAAAAATCATTTAATTGAAAAAACAAACATAAATAAGTTTCAAAAGTAACAATAAATTATAAATATTTTAAAGCATTTTCTATATTTCAAATAACATAATAACAACATTTCTCATTTGAAAACAAAAGGGATATATTATGAATGAAGTTACTTACCTAGATAAAAGTCAAATACCTCAAAGAATATATCTACTTATCCATATATCGCAAGTATCTTACTCATCAAAATAATAATTAATTACCTTTCATAATCAATCTCAAACTAGATATATCTCTCAACCTATAACTCTCTCTCTATTTATGTTTTAATATCGAATAACAAATGTTTTGAAATTTGTATCTTATATTTTGTAATTTAGATTCGTAAAAAATTTATACCTACATTTTTTAGACATAAAGGTTCAATATATAATTTATTCAGAATATTTTATTTATCAAAACAATATAAAATGTATTTTTTCTGCTTGACAAAATTTGTCAAACAATTTTCGTAAATGAACATAGTTGAAAATTTAGTTCATAAAATATTTTACAATTGTCTAAAAATCTTGAAATTAAATTGAAATAACTAGACATATATAAAAGTTTGTATATAAAATTTTATAATTTTTGAAGACCTTTAGGTAGGTGAAACTATTTTTTCAAATTGGGTTTACTGCTGAAATATCTATTTTTCAGCATTATAGTCTTTATTTTAAAAATTCATAAAAAACTGAATTCTTAGAGATTTTTATAAAAACAAATTCTCTGGAATCCTTATTATGTTAACTTTTGAATAACAAAATTAGGTACTTGTTTGCTAAGTGTTTGTGTTATGTCATATTCATCACTAGGCATAACTTTATCTAAAGCATATGTATAAGTTATGAATGGGTCATCAAGATATGATCAAATTAATCACTTGTTTACTAAGTTCTTGTTTAGATCATATTCAACACCAGACATAATTATATGTAAAACACATGTATAAGTTATTGATGACTGAATCATCAAGATAGAATCATATTAGAACTTTCACTGAACAACCTTTAATATCTGAATTTTGCAAATTCACATACTTATTCAAAAATTATGAAACTATCACCAATTTACTCAAGACACATATATTGGTCCACAATAAACCATTCCATGTAAATTTCAATGATATAGTATTTATAAATGAATTTATTTCAAACATTTCAGAATCTGTCTGTAAATTTCTGAAATGGGGTTACCTTACTTTAGAAAATCATAACAATTCAAAAATAATGAAATAAATTATGAAATTTGGATATGTCATACTAGCCATCTATAAATTTAATATTACAGAAAATAATAATTTTATAAAATTATTTGTTAGATCAAAATTAATTATTCATTTGTTCATATTGTAGAAACACAAATTTTCAAAATTTCATGGCCATTTTTAAAAAATTACTAAAAATCGAATTTATTGACTTCATAAACAATTAAAAGTTTTACATAACCATAAACATGTCTAAATTAATAATTTTAAATACTAAAATTAAAATCAAACTGTAACATTTTATAAAATATTCGGACTAAGATGTGGTCATAAGAAAATTAATAATTCTTTTATGATTCCTTCGATAATGCATATAATTATACAAAAATTTATATATATATATATAATCATATACAATAATTCCATTAATCCCACATATTCATTAATAATATATACGTAATAATATTGTTAGCCACATATTCTAATAATAGTAAAAAAATGTGGGTATTACAAGAGCTCTTAGCTAGCAACTAATACAGCCCATCGTTAGCATAGCCTTCTAGCAACACCACTTCTTGCTTAACCAACAATTTTTATAAAATTCAATGAAGATAAAATTGTCAAATACTAATTTGGGAACACTAACGAGATTTTTTGAAATTGCAGGAACAAAAAGAGTGTTATGTAAGAATAAATTCTTGTGTGTGTGATTGGTTACAGGTAAAGAAATTTTGGTTTTTGGTTTTGCCAATATGAGATATAAGTAATCTATTACCATTGTTACTTTTTCATTCCCTTTGCACTCACTTCTAGTGTTGAGATTTGCAATGTCATTTGTCAGATGGTTTGTGGCACCACTGTTAAGATAACAATTTTGGTCCGCTATATCATTTGAAGTAGTGATGTTGGCTGCTGGTGTGTTTTGGTTTCCAGTTTGTGGCCCTATGTAATTTTCATCAAACTTATGCCAGCACTTTGCAGCAGTGTGGCCTATTTTGCCATGTTTGGCATATGGGTTTTGGGTTGTTTCCAGCCTTGTTACTGAAAGTACTTTTGTCTCCTGATGGTTTTCCTCTACCTCTGCCTCGAGTAAGGTTTCATTTTCCTGCATTGTTTCTTTTCTGCCCATGTGACTGATTGAAATGAGTAAAAGTGTTGCCTTGAGCAGTGTTTGCTTGTATGTCTAGATTAAAGCGTGCAGTTAACTAATCAATCCCGCTTTCATGATTAGAAACATTACATACACTTCTTTCAAAGGAAGTAAATAATTTCTAGAAGTTATATTCACCACTATAGAATCAAAGTCAGAACCAAATCTAGCTAAGATGTATAAAATCAAATCACCATCATTAATAGGGTTGCCTGCCACAGCTAAATAATCAACAATGGTTTTCATTTTGGTAAAGAAATCACTTATACACATTCTTCATTTTTTGGTGGTCTAAAGTTGCATTCGAAGCTGCAATACTCTTGCTTTGGATTGAGATGAAAAGAGTCTTTCTATGACTATCCACAATTCATGCAATGTGACACAGTTAACTGTGCCAAGAATGCTTTCTATCATGGTGGATAAGAGCCAACTGAGCAGAAGCTAATCTTGTTTCGTCCAAGTAGCATACTCAGAATTGGGTGTTGTTATGACATTGTTGTCTTCATCAACTGTAACATGGACAGATTCTGGTCTTTTCTTAGTGCCCTTGACAAAACCTTTGAGATCATGTCCACGAATTGCTAGAAGCACTTGAGACTTCAGATCAACTAATTTTGGCAATCCAGTTTTAGGGAGTGAAACTGTTAGACAAAGAGACAATATTGGTTTGTTTGATGGGTGCTGCATTGGTGACGCATTAGTGGTGCTGGAAAATTCTATAGTAGCCATATGAGCAGGATCGTGCTTGCTCTGATACCAAGATAGAAAAATAGAGTTGTTTGCAATGTAGAAGTCTTAAATTCAATGGGTATTTCTTTGCATACAGAATGGAGAATATATGATAATATAAAGCCTTATCAATCAAGTATCCAAACTCCATCAAATGCTACTGTTGATATTTATCTAACTCCATTATCTATATGTATCCGAGATGTTTGAAGTATGTCATTCTCTTACAATCAAAGATGTGGCCTGTTCTTGTATGAGTATCAAGAACTGCAGCCGCTACTGTCTTCTTCTTTTGCTGCTTCTTCTTGTTCATCAATTTCAAAAACTGTTGCAATTGCTTCGAGTTAGGAAAATGATGCTGCTGTCAAGTGGCTTACTCCTCCAGGCACTCTGAAATTAAATGTTGATGCTGTATGTAATTCAAATTCTCTTATGTGGGGTTTGGTGTGGTTATACACGAAGACAAGGGAGTGATTGGGCTAGATGCAACCAAAGCTGCAGTGGGTTTCTTGAAGCTTATGTTGTGGAATGCATGGCCATTCTTGAAGGGTTAAAGCTAGCAAAAGCTTTTGGTCTATTTGGTGGAAATAAATTGTCTTCGAGCTATGTCTGCCCTTCGGGCTCATTCTTTCGCGGGGGTTAAAAGTAACATTCTTGTTGGGATTTCTAGTTTGTTAAGCAAGATGGGGTATATATGTTTCGTGTTCTTTCTCTAGGCGTGAGGAAAATGTGGTAGCACACCTCTTAATTATGTTATTTCTGAATTTTTATATGTTGTTTGAGTGGCTTTGCTGCCTCGCATCCTTAGTGAGTATATTCACAATAATTTCCCTTCTTAATAATATCATTCTTCTTTTTTTGTAAAAAACAAAATATTGAATTCAAGATGTTTAAACATAAATTTAAAGTTAACTACCATAGAATTTAACTTATTGATTAATTTTAAGTATAGTAAATAACAATGAAATTTAAAAATTCTCACAAAAATATATTTTACCATTTATTATTATACATTGTGATTGCATTTTTTTAATGATCTATCTAAGAAAATTTCCATAAATCTTGATAAAATGTATCATTATTATCATTAAATCATTAAAGTTGTATAACTAATAAATAAATAAATTATTAGCTTAATTTTGGGAATAAGGTAGGGTGGTTAGGGATATAAATATACTTTTTAATTCGGAGAACACTCTCCCATTCACGTAATCAAACAGGGCGAAGATGGGGATAAAGATTCTTGTTGCACTCCCCTTTATTGCTAACCCTAATTTTTTATGTGTATATATTTTAAGAAATAATGTTATTTATGTAATTTAAATCAGTTTTCTTTGCCTTTTCTTACTCATGAAACATGCTAAATATAAAGATTTAAAGTAGGTCAGATCAGCGAGACACGATATGATATAAACTGAGTCAGAATAATGTTAGACATATAATATTATTTATATCCTTAAAGCATGTGAAATAATATTTTATTTGATTAATAAAAGTTTATTCATACATATAATTGAGCATACATTGATGAGCCTACATTTATAAAGTATGTGATCTATGTATTAGGCATATGATACTAATACAGAGGGTATAGATCACAGGTTCTTTATAAATTAAATCTAGTTCACAACCATTAATAAAAAAGGGCATTTCATTATGTAAGGTTGGAGTTTTTCTACTTCTTATAGTGGATGATTTACCTTGATCATCGAAGTAGAGACTTCGAGTAGAAAAACTAGTGTATATGTTACATTGAACGAGACTATTGTAAATTTCGATCTGGTTAACTAAATGTCGTAGATCTTAATTCACAAAAACTTTAATAAGCTTGATTGATCTTAATCCTCAGCAGGTAATTAACTTACATTTATGCGTTGTATCTTTTGAGCTATCACGGAGTGAAATTCATATAAACGGTCAAAACCTTGATAGCTTGAAAAATATAATTTCATGGGTCGTAAGAATATATATTTGTAAGATGAAATCTAATAATTAATGTCCACCTAAGATGTTTACAGTACTTGATCATTAGAATCTGTGGTCACAGTTTATTCAATAAATTTTTTATTGAATAATAATATTTATTTACAAATATAGATATATTAAAAGTGATCATTAGAGCATTCAGTGACTTAGGGGCAAATAAGTAATTAAAGAGGTAAGACATTTTTGCATAGCCTAACTTTAATTATGGACATCAATTAGAGAGTCAATTAAGTAGTTATTGTTGGTCTAAAGACCAAGCTCAATTTAATTAAAAAAGAGTTTTAATTAAATGGACTTTTATTTTATAACATAAGTTACTAGAGTACAATACTTAACTTTTAGTGGAATAACTTGAGGTTAACTTAGAGGAATTGGTGTATTATGAGATAATAAAGATTATACCTTTTAAGTTGGAGTTAGAAAGTCCATGGGTCTTGCAGTCCCTCTACTAACTCAAATTCTAATTTTTTAATTCTAATCAAATCCTAAATACCCAAGAGAGATCCCATATATATGAGAGGTATGTAATAAGAAAAGTGACCATAACTATAAAGAGAAAAATTCTTTTACGTATTCTTATGTGAAAAAAGAATTTAGTTAATACTATTATCTTAGATTTGGGTATTAATGATTTTAGAGATTAAGAAAGATCCACGCACCCACACACGTTGAGTTTGAAGATTGAGGATAGTAGAGAAGATTGCAGCCATTCAATTCAAGATCTGTTATAACGAGAAATTAAGATAATCTTCTATTCCTATACATGTAATTATGAACAATACGATCTGACTTTCACTGCATTTATTTTTATAAACAGAAATTTTTTATTTACCGACCAACAAATAATACGATATTTAAATGGGCTCAAGTCAAACTTAAATTTTAAGGATGATGACACAATGGACTGGCATGAAAGAATAAATAATTAATTAAAAATTTCAAAAATAATTCACAAAATAAAATTAAAAGAAACCTTAAATATCTGTAATAATATTTTTAAGTAGTTGTATCATAATTAAATTGAGGGATATTTCAACAAATTTAGGTAGTAATATTTTTATAAAAAAAATAAAAAAAAGCTTAACATGACACAGTATGATAATAATAAACTCATGAGTTCTGTCGAGTCGATCTTTTAAAATTAAGCACAACAGGATTAGCCTAATTGTCATTTGTGAGTGATGGGCAAATCATTTTTCTTTGCCAAAGCAAGAAACAAATGAGAGATTTAATTTCTTTTAAGAGAGCTGGTGGGATCGATGATAATGATGCCGATGATATAGAAATTTTGAATCTAATTATTGATATATTAATATAACTGATGAGAGAGAAAAATAAAAAGTAGAAAGAAAATGCTTTTGCTGTCTTCTTCGAAAGTCAAACAAGCAAAAACCCCTCATTACCTTAAATGCATTTCTTTGGAGTAGCAGGTAATTTGGACATACAACTCATTGTTTTTCTTCGCAACATTGACCCCAAATCATGTAATATATTTTCTTGTGATTAAAGCAGTTTCTCAAGCCCCCAACGCCGTCAAGATGAATCATCTAATTTTTTTCTTCTTTAATATTAATGTTTAAAGAATAATCCTACATTTTTAAATAATATTTTATTTTTTTTCGATATGACACATATTTAGTGAATGGTAAATTTTTATAACTTATAAAATAATTTAATATTTTATTTCAACATTAATAAATAAGTGTTACTGTTTACGAGGTATAATTCGAGTTTGTGTATGTTCTATGTCTGGTTAGATAGAAATCGCTTTAAATTCGAAAGAAACCAAGATTAAAGGTTTTTAACAGCAAATAAGGTTTATTATTAAACCTGGGTTGGAGTATAGGAAGTAAGATATATCACTAGACTTGGACTATGATGTAGCAAGTGTATTGCAGAGCTTCGATTCTTCTCATAAAATGACAAACGAAGCTCTAACAAAAGGATTGTGAAATTTTCAACAACAAGGACGGGGGGTCCTGGATTGAATAATAAAAATTAAAAAAAATTGATAAAAAGTTGAGAAATTTGTGTATTATGTGTATTAAATTATTGATGATTACAATGAAAAATTCAACTCATTTATAGGTTGTAAAAACTTATACAAAACCTAATTTTATAAGGAAAGTAATTCTAACAAAATTTTCTTCTATTTATAAATTCTTAAATAAACTATAACACAGAGTTAGGCCTAAACTCTTAAAGTGGAAAAGCCCATTTGGTACTTTTTTGGGCTGGCGTCAACAATGCCCTCTACAAGTCGATTAAAAGGTAATTTTTGTGAAGGCTTACAACTCTTAGCCGGCTGTGATTGCATATGATCAGATCCTCAAGACCAAAAGACATCTTGACCCGAATCATCATGTTCCTTGACATTTAAAAATCGCCTTCGGTGTCTACTATTCGTCTGACCTTTAAACCTTTCCTTAAAAATTGCCCATGCTGATTTATCCCTAAAAGATTGACCCGTAACGCTCATTTTTTTGAAATCGTCTTAACAAACAAGTCATGCAAATATTTACAAATTTCTAAATGTTTTTCCATTACATCATCTTAAAGTATCTGAATTAGTTAATCAGTATCAGCTAATCATTATCCAAGACCGAATAGGGCTTATCTAATCGGCTTTGATCATTTCACCTCATATTGAAATGTCTTTACTATTCTTGTGGCCGCCTAAACATATCTCTGACACTCAATCAACTTGGTTCTTTGTTTGTGACTAAACCGCCTTTATGGAAATCTTCTTTTCTTAAATTAGCCAGGTTTGCCATGAGCTGTCAAGTTAATTCCCTTGTACTTATAGATTTTGAAATAATTTGGATGGAATCTTTTTTACCTTCATTCGATCGTTATTTTTGTTAACAGTTGTCATGTCATGAAGTTCCAATTCATAAATGTCATTTACTGTCAGGCCATCAAATCATCATTAATGGTCACCATTTTTTTTAAATGTCTCATCATCACTTTTCATTAACTACTTCGAAATGACTTTTTGTCTTAATCGCCTTGAAGATTATATATATACCATTTCATTTCACTTTTACCATTTTATTCAAACGTTTCTTACTCTTGGGCTCTTAAGTGTTCTTCAGCAATCTTTAAAGTTTTTCTTCAATCTTCAACAACATTCAAGGTAAATTCTTGTTCTTTTTAATTTTTGATCCTTATTCATTTACCTTTTATCTTGTCATTTATGTTCTTCCTTTAAACTATTTTAATCCAGTTAATGGCCTCCAAGTCATCTTTTTTTGCTTGTTCTAAGAAGTCTAAGATAGCTAAAGCTGTTGAAATGCCTTTATCACCCTTTACTAAGTCAAGGAGTCTTCAAGATGAACAGGTCATCTATCAGGCACTATCTTTTAAGGCTGACACTTTCCAATATATCTTAGGATCTTATATTTTCTCTATAATCCCTGATTATTTTAACTATTTCCCTACTCACTATTCTAACCCTTAAGGTTTAGCAAATCTCATGATATGTCAATTTGGTTAACTTCTAGATCAATCAGGTCATGGCCTAAATCGACTTCTGAATTCATTGGATGGTTAAATTGTCTTGAACCACACTTTGGTTCTATTTAGAAGTCGACCGACAGCTATAAAATGATTCCACTAAATCGATATCAAATTCCTCTTTATAATGGGATGATATCAGTTTTGTTTTTATTTTAGTCCAAAGCTAGCAACCTTTTTTTTAGGTTTGGCTATATGTCCCTAACCTTATGTGATTTAGCCGTTCTTTTTAATCTCCTTATATATGGTTTTAAAATCAATGCTGATATGTCTGCTAGAGTAGTTGATTTAGAATCTTCTCGAGCCAACTTTAGTTTTGGCAAATTTATGACCAAATTTAGGAGTTAGTCGGCTACTCCTTCTAGGGTAGAACATGTCGCCTTTCTCCTATATTGGCTATGCAAGTATGGCCTTTGTTATCCTTCTTCAAAGATTACAAAGGAGTAATTGAAAGTGGTAGTTGCCTTAGCAGACGACTCTAAATTAGCTTTAGGTCTTTTTTTTTAATCATATCTATATAGGTCTCTTTTTGAGATACTACCTTCAACGGACCAGTCAACTTTTCCAAATGTAGATTTTGGGTCTTGTATTTTTAAATGTTGGCTTACTTTCCCTACTTCTTTAAAACCACTTCACAACCACTACCTAATTAACTTTCTTGCTATATGCCCTAGCTTACTCACTGGCAGTTAGTGTAAGATTGTTTTGAGTCTTTCTTTTCTTTTTTTTACACTACCAATTCTACGGATGACCATTTATTTTGCCAACTTAGGCCAGTACTCTTTGGCCCTAAATGGACAAGGTAGCTTTATTTTGAATAGTTTGTTTTTGTCTCTTCTGAGGTTGATCATAATGTCAATTGGCATCGCTCTTGGGTTAGTTGTCTAATCGCCCGTGACCTCAACCATGGGGTTGTTATTGCATTAGCTAATAACAATAAATATGGAATGGAAACATACCATCCTCAATGGATAAGTTGGAAATTTGTTTATGTTCAAGCTATTCCATACCATATCCTTTTCTCTGTTAACCAAAAATTTAGATCTAGGGTAGTTTTCAAATCCTTTTCTTTTGTTCAAGAGACAACTTTAGTTTCTTTAGAACTAAAGAGATCTCTTTAAATAGATGACCTTTCTGTCAATCCTGGTCAGCTATCACTTTTTTATTCTTATTGGGAAGAAATAGTTGGCCTTTATTTTTATTTTCCTTTAAAGAATGTTCTTTCCCTTCACCAATTTTATAAAGATGAGACTAACCTAAGTGCTCTTGTATAGGTCGGCCATAAAAAATTCAGAGGCAAGCTCATTCAAGAAATCATTTCCTTTAAGCATTTTTATGGTTTTAAGTATATTTGTAATGATTTAAAAGAAATGAGAAGCCGATGTCACCAACGAAAGAGAGAACTCCTCTCAGGCTATATGTGGTTGGCTATAGAAAGACAAACCCATTAGGTTCGTTCAAGTAGCCTATGGTTAGGGGAGGTGTTCTTTCATGGATCGTTTAAGGACCTTCGTAACCCAATCCTATCGGTTAGGTTCATTATTGCTGCAAATATACCCAATGCATGGAGAAATTGGCATACTTGGATCGGCTTTTATTTGAATAGCTATAAGAAACCGATCTTAGATCCTGAGTCGATTAAAGTTGTTGGTGACACAAGTCGACAAGGTATTATTATTGCTTCTCTTATTTAATACATATCAGCTTACTAGCCCACTTATCTTTTTATTGTAGAGGCCATGTCCATAACATTTGATGCTCCTCCTATGAAAGATGATGATTTAACTCATTCTCGAAAGAGAGTGCAGGTACTTAAGCTTTTCAAAGATGTAGTTTTTTATTTAGAAAATCAATTGCTAATATAGCTCTTCTTTTTGCAAACAACCACCAAGAAACTACCTAAGATAAAGATCCTCCACTTAAAGGCTATAGATGACAAGGAATTGTCTGCTTCTTTTTTTGTTTGATGGCCTTTACCTCCATCTTCTGCTCAGCCTCAACTATAATCAATCATCAAAGATTTGAAAAGCTTGAAGGGAAAAATGCCTGACCTTTTCCTAAATGATTGTGTAGTACTTGACATCAATAAGAAATTGGCCTTCTTGTCAGACAATGCTTTTGGGAACTCAATTTCGATCGGCTTAAAGACCAAAATTGATGAATTTGTAGTAACATTTATCACTCTAGCTAAAAGGAAGCAATTAGCCATGAAAGTGTTCAAAGAAGTCAACGAAGAAGCCAAAGCTAAGGCAGACTTGGATCACCTCATGACAGAGATGATGTCTGAGGTGTCAAAGTTTGGGGAGCAGAGTAGTAATGCAAAAGAAAGGATTGAGGCACTAGAGAAAAAATTGGCGCTAGTGAAGGCAGTTAAATCTGAACACAAAAAGAGGTCTTTGTGTTTAGAACAGTGGATACTAGACACTTGTGACTAATGGCCATCATTGAAGAAATTCTTAAAGCTCAAGGCCACTCAAATCCTAAAGGCTGAGATAGAGGTAAAGTCGGTAAACGACCTGGTTATTGATTCCTTTTGTTCTTTTGATGACTTGTAAACTCCTTTGCTATTTTGGCCAACCTTTTGTAAATGACTTTTGTTTAATGGAAATATCTTTTTGCAATGTTATTATTTTATTTCTAATCTTTCAGTGCATTCATTTAGAAATTGGTCTAATAAAGTTAACCAATCTCATATTTAATCATTTGCCAAAGAATGTAAACTGATGAAAAATTGACTGGTTTGTATTAAACCAAAAGAATCATGTAATATATTTAGCCCTAAAAATTGGCTTAACAAATCTATCAGATCTTGCACTTAATTTTATGGAGATTTAAACTGATGAAAAGCTTTATTAGCTTTCTATTGAATTAAGCATTAACTGTTTAGAATATGAGTTCGGTCTAACAAGGTTGACCGCTCTAAAGATTAATGATTAAATGAACATAATTAAACCAAAAAAATAGATCGGGTTATTATAAATTTTTTGGACATATCTAAAAATCAACTTATCTAAAATAGATCGGGTTATTATAAAGTCGGTTGATCCTGATCTATAATGTGTTCATAAAGTTTACTGAAAAATTATCTTGCCAAACCCTTCTCAAATAGTCAATCGGTAAGTTTTCAGATACTTGCCCTTGATCGGCCTAGAATGAACTTCACCTTCTAGATTGCTTAGTAAATATTACCTCTTTCTGAGGATTTTAGTAACTTTGAACAACCCATCTTAATTGGTACCGAATTTTTCTAACTCCCTTTGCTTGGAACCTATTGGGAGGATTGTATTCCATACTAGATCGCTCTGACTAAAGGTTTTTAACCTGACCCTTTTAGTATAAGCCTTTTCAACCATCATTTTTTGAATCTTGAGTCAGTTCAAGGCTTCTAGGCTATGCTCATACAGCTAATCCATTTCATCTGCCATGGCATCTTAGTATTTGATAATGGCAAAATTGTCATATATTTATCATATTTTTATTATTGATATTTTATGATTTTATGAGAATAGATGGCTATTTATGTGCTTTATTGTTAATTGTAGGGACTTGAACGAAATTTAAAAAACAGGGACTAAAATACAAAGTTTTCAAAATTTGAGTCCAGCGCCCCCGAGACATAAGATTATCGCCCCAGCGCCGGAATAATAATCGAAATAAGAAAAACGACCTGCTTAAGTCGCGTCTAGCGCCCCAGCTCCGAAGAGTCATCGCGCCAGCGACACTCCAGTGCCCCAGCGCTATCATCCCACCGCTCCAGCGGTGAAGGCTTTTTCATGCGTCACCCCAGCGACAACTTCATAGCGCGCCAGCGGACGTGCGAGTCCTAGTCCGATGAGAATTGAGATTTTCAAGCTCATATCAATCCCTATATAAAGCCACTCATTCCCAGCCTTCAAGAATGAATCCAAGACGACACAAGAGCACCAAGAATACAGAGCACGAGTCTTGGAGAGCAATAGAAGTTTAATTGAGGCAACTTTAGAGAGAGATTCAAGGCATTCTTTGGCATCAAGAGATCTTAGGCAGTGCAATCAAGAGCAATTCGACGTCTACATCGGTTTGCGATTGATTGTATCATGTTTTATGTTTATTTTTATTGCTATGATTCTCTTGTAGCCATGAGCTAACTTATTCTCTAAGGTTAATATTTGAACTCAATATGTGCGCTTAAATTGTCATATCTTTTTAATATTTAATAAACTTAGTCTTTTATTATTTAAATTACTTGTGTTTAATGCTTCAATATATCTGGCCAATATATGGTGAATGAGTTGGTAATATTATTGATAAACTCGGAAGAGGAATCATAATATTTAGACATAGGTAATTTGATGCATGATTGTAGAGTAACATTCAATGTTACATATGCAAGTTTTAATTTAGGATAGGAATATACCTAATTGTCATGTATGATCAATAAGACCTAATCTTAATGAATCTTAGTTTATTACAAGTACTATAGGAATATAGGTATTTGATAAATTAGGGTATACTTACATGTCCTTGGAAGAGGATTGTGAATACATTAGCGTCTTGATCAATAATAAAGACTAAGTGAGTTAAATATTAGAAGATTAATCATTAAAAAGCATATTGAGGGATAATATTAATCCTAGGTTCTCTCTACGTTGCTATATCCCTATTCTCTTTGTATTGTGTTTTTATTTTTATATTTCTTACATTCATTCTTAGATTTTTATTTATCTGAATAGTTATTAGGAAGACATAATTTTAGTAATTGGTTAAAAAGAAAACATTATCCCTGTGGGTTCGACATCCGACTTATTTAGTCTCTTTATTACTTGCATATGATAGTGTATACTTGCACTTAATTTTATGATATAGAAATATCGCATCAGTATTGTTAGGGGTTTAAACTATTTTGGAATCGTCTCTTTAGTGAATTTCTACTAATGCATTAAAGGGTGCATGCATGTGATTGTGCACATATTAAAAATTTTCAAATGTATGCCCAAACATACATTACGCAGTGAAATAAACTAATATAATCAACATATATACATTAAAACTGAATTAAAAATAGTACAAGGATCGAATACATACCCTTGTGGATAATTCAGTGAAGATTGTTAAACTTAGAAGCTTATTGAGCTCACAATAAATTTTTCTCTTGAATAATTCTAGACTTCAATATTTGGTGGGATTAGAGTAGCTAGAATGATAGCATTTGATGTATATTTCATTCAAGAATTAAAGCAAGTTCAACACTTAAACTAGTTGAAGCATCAAATACTTAAAATGGTGTTTTGAGACTTAAATGCAACTTTTTCAAAGTTATAATTTTCTCTTCACATGGTAGCACGAATTTTTTACTTTTAGAATCAAAATTCTATCTCAAATAAACTCTTTCATTTGTTTTAATAGAGTAAGACACATAATGTGTACACATGTCTAATATTAAGGCATGTATTGCTATGTAATGCCATGCATGAGTGACAAATGCCACTCATCCATGCAAATACTTTGCATAGACAACTCTATCCATGCTATCATTTGTCATACAAATGGCCATGCCTGGATACCATGTGTGAATTTACCTTTTTATATAATAGAGATCTATTTGCAATATTTGCAAACTATGGTTCCAACTTTCTAAATAGGTTTTAAAATATATATTGCTTTCTGAAACCTTCTCGGATTGATCCGTACCGCTACTCTAATGTTCAACGAGTACACTTTATATTGTGACACTCTATGAGTTCACACCTGTTTGTCTTACAGAACACTTTTGTAAAACCATGAATGATGCCCATATACACATTATGGATATTATAGAACGGAGCGATGAGCTATACAAGTTAAGGTTAACTATATTTGTATAATCCCTCTGTTATCTATATCATTTGAAGAGAAAAGATATAGATCATCACTGTCAAATCTCTATATGCTGGACCATGAACTTATCTCCAGATTTGTATTTTCGTAAACAATTTTCATAAACTCTTTTATGATATTATTTAACCCTATGAAAAACTCATTTTTGGGTTTTATGCTTGTAGCAATAAGACTTCCTAAAATATAATATCGAAGCATCAGGATAAATAACTCACCTGATCCCATATGTATGTGCATCAAACGCGATGAGCATTAGACCATACCCAAAGACATCCAGTAGTCAAACCATGAAAGGTCTTTGACATACATAAAAACTAAAGTATGGTGGATCACTCACAAGCCCACCATGGCATTGATGTCAAAGGATCACGAATACTGCTCAACTTAAGAAGATATTCTATTGACGGCTTTATGGGATATCTATTAGGGGTCCTTGTGAGTCTATTTAGTATCCAGTCCTTACCAAATAATTGCATGCCTATATGGACTTTTACTAAGTCTATGGTCTACTAAGACTAACCATTTAAACAATTTGGATATAGACATACATTAATTCAAAATGAATACCGATTGACATGTATCAGTAACCATGGATCAGGAATGATGTATTTGAGAACATATTGCATAATGACATCTTTTAGCACCATTTACAACTCTTTACAACTACATCATTACTATATTATTCTCGAGTATTTGTTCCTATTTTAGATAAGATTCTAAATCTTTAGAATTGCTAACTTTAACGTTGACCTAAACTCTTTTAGATCAGATCTAAATGCCTTTAGATCTACAATGTCTAAAAATATTACAAGCTTCTTAACATATAATTATGTATTAACAATTTTTATTAAAATGTTTACTGTATATCGGAATGGCATGTAAGCACCATTTCTAACAATTTTTAGTTAATTCTATTGGAACCATAGCTCATGGCCATAGACCAATTGGTAAGGTAATGTACCAGTAGCCATCTTTACGTTGACTCTATTTGCTCAAAGCACTTATTGGAGCTTCTAGTACTATGACTTAGGGTTGTCTAAGATCGGTTTCTTTAAGCCTTGGATGAGAGATTTATTTGTTGACTTAGCCTGTCTATTTGACTTTTCATAATAGGGCATACTATGTATTAATTTGAAGCCAAACGCTTTAGAAAAATTGCCTATTTCTTCTCCTATGAAGACCGTTCCTTGGTCAGTTGTGATTGATTTAGGCAGACCATGCCTATAAATAATATTTTTCTTGATGAATTTTATGATCGATTGTTGATTAACTGTCTTCAATGGGATCATTTCAACCCATTTTATAAAATAATCGGTTGCTACAAGGATGAACGAATTTTGCTTAGATGATGGTGGTTATATTTTTCCAATTATGTCCATGACCCATCTCTAAATGGCCAAGGCCTAATCGCTGCATACATTTCTTGAGCTGGGATGACCTGTATCGACCCATGTTTCTAACACTCTTCACAACCTTTGGCGTAGTCATGATAGTCTTGTTCTATAGTTGGCCATTAGAATGCAATCTTTAAAATCACCCTTTTCATTAGTCTCCTGTTAAGATGGGCTCCGACTAATCTTTTATGAGATTCGGCCATAGCAAGCATGCATTTTTTTGGGCTGATACACATCAATAGTTCACCTAGAGGCATTCTTCTATATAATTCACCCCCGAAAAGAGCGAACTTATGAGCGATTGTCTTTATTTTTTGATTGACCTGCTCGTTAGGGTTCTTTATGTAAATGATCAAATCTTTCCTCTAGTTATTGCTAAAATCGACTTGCAAAATAGGTAAGTGATTAGGTAGCCCTGGAGTATACATGCAAGACTGTGGTATGTGAATCAAAGGGATTTTTAGAATTATCCGCCTGAACCCTGATGCCCTCTGGGGGAGATTGTTGGCTTCAGATTTGTTTATCTTTGCAGAATATTAGACTAGGGTGGAATGAAAGCCTTGTATGAGGTGTTTTGTCTTATTGCAATACAAGACTAGTAGGTCAATCTTACAACTATATTCCCCAACTTTGATTGCCAACAAAGAATCGCCACGAACACCAATGTATTTGATAACCATCTCGATAAGTACTTCAAACCTAATGATTAGCACTTCATACTCGGACTAATTGTTGGTATATGAAAAATCCAAGAAGTACAACATCTTTATTTTTATTCCTGTGGAGGATATTAGGACGATCCTTGCTCCAGCAGCCTGATTTGTCTTTGAGTTGTCGAACCACAATTGCTAACTTGTACGCAGTGTGCTAATCTCATGATCGATTGTATCCATTATGGCATGGGGTGATCTGCTAAAAAATTGGCCAATGCTTGTCCCTTGACCGCCTTCTGAGGAATATACTTCAAGTTGAATTCTTATAACATAATTTCCCACTTACCAAGCCGATATCTTAATAACGTCTTTGACAGGAAGTACTTTGTAATGTCTAATTGGCCTATTACACGCACTGTTATGGGTAATAAATAGTATCTTAATTTTGTGCATGAAAAATATACGGCTAAACATAACTTTTTGATTGTCGACTATCTAGTTTTTGCGTAATTTAAAACTCACTTGAGATAATAAATGACCTTTTAACACCATTATGTTCTTGTGCTAACATTCAACTAATTGATTCTTGAGCGGCCAAGATATATATAATGAGAGGTAGTCGGACTTGTTAGGTATTTCTTAATCTCTTCAAAGATCTTCTGATGGTGAGCAGTTCATTTGAACTTTTCTTCATTTTCAATTTTAGTAAGGATGACCATGCATCTAGCCTTCTAGCTAAGTTTGAAATAAATCACTTTAAAACATTTATTTGTAGATAAACTGTTGTAGTTCTTTCTTGGTTCTTGGTGCAGAAGCATCCATAATCGCCCTAGCTTTATTATGATTTATCTTTACCCATTGGTATACCAAGAATCCAAGAAAGTGACCAATCGAGAAGCTGAATGCATGGTTTAAGGGATTCATCTTAAGTTGGTGTAATCGCATTCTCTATAAAGCTGTCCATAAATCTGCCAAGAGTTGATAATCAGACTTTGATTTGATCACCACATCATCAATGTAAACTTCTAAAAGATGATCGATCACGTCATGAAAGATGGCGTTCATGGCTCATTGATAGGCCGCCTTAGTATTTTTTAGTCTGAACGGCATGACCACTCACTCATATGTACTGATCACCCCAGGGCATCTGAATGCTATCTTATTAACATCGGTTATCTTGATGAATATTTAGTTATAGCCTGAATGCCCATCAAGAAAGCTAAGTATCTGGTGACAGGCAGTCGAATCGACCAACATATCGACTATAGCCATCGGATATTCATTTTTTAGAGTTGCTAGGTTGAGATTGCAAAAATCAATGTAAAGCCTCAACTTATAATTCTTCTTGATTATTGGGACGACATTGGACAACCATTCTATGTAGTTGGCTGGCCTAATGAAACCTTCATTATAGAGTCTTTTGATTTCTTCGGCTATCTTATCCTCAACCTCCTTTAACATCCTCCTTATATGTTGCTCGTATGGCTAAAATCCATCTTTGATCAGTAGACTATGTTCAACAAAATCTTTACTAAAGTTAGGCATTTTGGTATAGTTCTATGTGAAGCAATCTTTGTATTCCTTGAGAATTACTAGTAATTTATCATCGTAAGCAGGATCTAAACCCTACCTGATGAAGATTGGCATGTGGTCGCTTGCTGTCGCCATGTTAATTTCTTTCATTTTGCTTTAAGGGTTGTAGTCATCCAACTTTTCTAGAGCTAGTTTTAATTTATGGCTGATTTATCAATCTTGTATTTCATCTTCGTAAATACATTCGGTTGAGTAAGATGTATACTTTTGTTTATTCATAAAAAAAATAGACTAAAGGTTGGTCTGTCTTGACTGTATTAGGGCAAGTTAGATCGTCCTTAATGACTTAGTGTCAGCCTTGATCGTTTCTGGGCTATATCGGTCGAGGTCACCCTGTTCCAATAGAATGATGGTGATGGTTAGATCATATAATGTAATTGATGCTACTTGCTTATCACTTTCAAATGGCTTTGGGTCAACATTAATTATCTCAATCACCCCGTCTATTTTCCATCTAAAAATTATCTTGTACATGCTAAATGGCAACGTTCTATTCGAATGAATCCAATCTTGCCCAAGAAGAACATTGTAGTCACTTAGTACATTGACCATGTAGAATGGTTTATCTCTCTCAATATGGCTGATGTTAACCTTGAGGAAATGAATCCATCAGCTGGTGTTTCTCGGACTGTAAAATCGGTCATGATAACTTTAGAGGGCTCTAGATTGCCATTATCGATGCCTGATTTCCTTAGCATTCTTAAGGGTAAGATATTGACTCATGAACCGTCATCTATCAGGATTCTCTTGCATGGAATCTCATTAAGGTCAACCTTCACATATAATGGTCGGATGTACTTAGTCATACTATTAGCTGGATGGGGGAGTGTTAGAGGTGCCGGTTCATCCTGCTCATCTCCAATATGGAAAATGTCGACCATATCACCATCCTGGGTGGATGATTACCCTGGTTTTGATTAGAATAATTCAGGCAACATGACTATTATGTTGATGTTTTATTTAGGGGTGTCCTATTTTGTTACCTCTTGGTGAGGTTGATCCAAGATCAGAAAGATTGTTAGGATTGTCTTAGGTCTTTTCAATCTTGGATGGTGTACATTTTCTTTTAATCCATACCTAAACTCTTTTTTGGGGTGTATCACCTCTCATGGTTGGTCGAAAAGGCCATTGAACCTATGAAGCCCTATTCTTATAGAGCTTTTTATTGAGACTTTCAATCTTTACCAAGGTCTCGTCATAGTTTTAACCTTCGACTTGGCTCTAGGCAGCACGTTCAAGTCGCTTGAGTTGCTCGCATCTCTGCATTCTCTTTTCTGGGTCTTGGTCGGCGTAGATTGTGAAGGAATGCGTCCCTTCAAATAATTAAGCATGTTTTGTCTTGTCCTATTGACTTTCCATTGGCCAACGGTGTTGATTCTAAGTTTGAAATTTCACAAAGGCCATTGAGGGGGGTTAATGTCATCTTTGTCACCTAGGACCTTATGGAAGGTGGTCTGACATTGAGGGTATGTTAAACAAGCTTTCTTTCAAGTTGGCTGGTTCTTTGAATTAGGTTTTATTGTGAAAAATCTTTCTTTTTTGGTCGTTTCTGGAGCCGAATCATTAACTTAGATCTTGATTCTCGGCTTATTCGACATCCAGACCCCTATGGATGATCATTCCCCTAATAGCCTTATTTTTGAAGGGATGATCATGTTTACACCAACTGTGGGAAATGGATCAGTCTCCATAAGAGGAGTCATGCTCTTTGAGCTAAAGAGAAGTCAGCTTTTGTCAATCAGCCATTGTATCTCATTCTTGAAGACAATATAGTTGTTTGTACTATGTTGCCAAAAATTATATCATTTGTAGTAATCTTTTCCAACATGTTGATCAACTGGGGAATGATATAGCCTTTAGACAACCTAATTTTATTGTTCTTCAATAACCAATCCAAAATTTGATTGGCTTTCTGCAAATCAAAGGAATATTCTTTGACGATCTGGGTGTTCTTGCCGATTGTTGTCTTCTTCTTGTTGGGCGTCATTTATTAGCACCTACCATTCATACGGTCCATCTTTGACTACTTCAACAAGGCATACTTCCTCATCAGAGTCCGATCTTTTGAATTCACTTTCTGATTCAGCCTATATGGTCACGATCTCTAGTTGATTCTTATAGTAAGTTCCTTTTGAAGACTTTTGCTTTTGATCTTTTTCCATTTAAAGTCGCTTGTAACTGGCCGTTAGGGTCACAAATTCATTAAGGTCTCGAAAGCGATGTTCTTCAAAGTGTTCTCTCATCATAAAGGACATCCCACAAACCATCATAGGTATAAACTCAACCTTTAAAATCTACTTTTAGTAATGCTTTTGGAGCTTCCTGAATCGGCTTATATATTTTGAGACTGACTTGTCTGTCATCTAGATGACGCTAGCCAGGTCGGCCAAAATGACTTCTAAAAGTGCCTTATAGAATTTGACATGGAACTTATCCTTTATCTGTTCCCAATTGGAGATCGACTCGGGCACCAAGTTGTTGTACCAAGTGAAGACTGTTTTTATTAAGGAATTGTCGAATAGTCGTAGCTTCCAAAATAAAGACGAACTAGTCTTACCATACTGTACTGTGAATCTGAAGATGTGTTCAAAGATGGTGATATTTTCTTCGTTCTAAAACAGAAAGAATTTGAGAATCTTGTATCTCTTCAGGAAAAGAAAAAATGTGTCTATATTATGAGGTAGGGCTTCCTATAAAAAGAACGTACCATGGGCTTTAGATCGACCCTAATGTTCTGCAATATTTTGGATAGCATAATAGGGTATAGTTCAGGTCGCTCAGGGCTGGTGGTGGGCTACATCGGTTCCATAAACCTAAACTGAATCGACCGAGACTTGGTTTGGCCAACTTGATCTTAGATCTGGGAAAAACTTTTCCCAACTAATCATGTTAGCAGCTTAGTCATAACTAAAAATTTATCTTGGCTAGCTGTGGTGGACCTGAGAATTAGAATAGTCAACCTTCTCAGGACGCCTAAGTATGTTGACTGAACCGTAAGGTAGGTTGGCCTTGTGATGTTGTCGTTGTCAAGTCTCTTGTAACTTAAGGTTTGGTTGACCTTAAAGTAGAGCAGCTGCTCTGTCTGGTTCTGCTTCATCACCTTAAGGTTCTTAAGTATGCTTCTGTTGATGTTTTGATTGTCTTCGATCAAGGCTGAAATAATTTGACCATCTGGTTGGTCAGCATTGTGCCGGGTTGCTAGTTGTCCTGGGTGATCTAGGAGATCAGCCATTGGATGTCAACTGTGGGGAGCAACTTAGGGTATGGAAGTGTACTATGGTGAATCTTTTCTAACTACTGGTTCAATAGGTCTTTCTCGGCATTGGCCAACTTGCCCCATCCTGCTCAGCTTCTAATGGATCTTTGAGCTAAGGTGGTGTGGTCGCAGACTACTCAACTCTAATTTTTTTTTCTGTACGATTTTTTATCATATATCTAGTTGTTACTATTATACAAGGATGTGCTTTCACTGGGCGTGCCAAAAAGATTTTCACGAAATATAATTTGGGTCTGTGTATACATAGTGTTCGATTAGACAGAGGTCACCTTAGATATGAAAGAAACCAAGACTAAGGGTTTTGGCAATAAGCGACGTTTATTACTAAACCTGAGCTGGAGTACAGTAAGCAAGATCTATCACTAGACCTGGGCTGTGGTACAACAAGTGTATGGTAAAGCTTAGGTTCTTCTCAGAGAATGATAAATGAATCTCTAACAATAAGATTGTGGGATTCTCAACAAGCAAGGACGAAGAGTTCTAGGTTGAATGATAAAAACAAAAGAAGAAAGATTAAAACCTGAAAAGCTTGTGTATTATATGTATTGAATTATTGATAATTATAATGGGAAATCCAACCTATTTATAGGTTGTAAGAACCTATACAAAACCTAATTTTATAAGAAAAGTAATTCTAATACAACTTTATTTTATGTACAAATTCCTAAATAAGTTACAACATACAATTCGGCCTAAACTCTTAAAGTGAAAAACCTATTTGGTACTTTTTAGGCCGGCGTCAATAGTTATAGTACTAGAGTGTTGAGTGAGTTGGTTATTCTATGTTGGCGGAAAAAAGAATTGATACTTAGGTTTATAAGTAGAATGAGCACTCCACTCACTAGGATAATCTTTTGAGTTAGACACCTAGATTCTAGGCTTCCCTTTATAAGCATAACACCCCTCAACAAATGGTATCTATACTAGACCTTAGAAGTCGAAATGTGAAAAAATTCACCATCGAATGAAAAGGCCGATTTTAGGCCACCATAGGTGGAGATTTCGTTTAGTGGGACTTGTTAAGTAAGTTGGTTCTCTTATATTGGCTGAAAAATGGTTAATACTTGTATTTATAAATAGAATAATCATCCCATCTACTAAATTAATTTTTTAGATTGGATACCTGAATTTTAAGTTTTCATCTTACTAGCCCAAGGCCCCTAGCATAAAGTTAATGAAAATTTAAATATTACTTAGAAAGATATAATATTGTTATTTTTTTAGTTAGAGATATTTGGAGATTTTATTCAAATCAAATTTGTTATAACATGTTTTGATTCCAATTCCAAACAAGATCATATCAATTAGATCTGTTACCATTTTATTGAGCTCAAATTTATTATAACAACAAAATTTAATTTATTTTAACAGAAAGGAGATTTGACTATCTTTGTAAGTAAAATGGATTACCACTCGACTACTGCTATAACTTAAATATTGTATTACCCAAGTATAGGTTGTCTTAATTATAGTATTTACTCGTGAGTCAAAGTGCCGTATCCATAAGAAGTGATCACTAAGAGCAAAGGTTGTTGTCAATGTTCAAGAGTAATGAAGTATTGTACCCAAAGATGGAGAATATTGGT
Source organism: Ailanthus altissimus (assembly GCA_946807835.1). NCBI lineage: Eukaryota > Viridiplantae > Streptophyta > Magnoliopsida > Sapindales > Simaroubaceae > Ailanthus > Ailanthus altissimus. Next base: position 16,337,128 of record OX327700.1, on the reverse strand, counting down.
TGATTTTAAAAGAAATGATTACCAAGTGTAAATTAAGAAATCAATTTAAAAGAACACTAAGGCATTAGAGATTCACATTTACTTCGGTTGTAATAGGGCTCATTTGATCTTTTTACTTACTTGAAAAATGATTTCAATTGATGGAAAACATCAGTTGTAAAAATATGTTGTTGATATGTAGAAGATCGTTCCAAGCATTCTTTATGTCCTTAATCTACAAAGAATCAAGGCTTTAAACAAACAAAAACCACTTTAAAAAATGATAAATCAAATCATTTGAACATAAACATGAAAAACAAGAGTAGGATTAAAGTGACAAAACTACACCTCTATTAAGTGTTTCACTCCTAGCCTTAATTAAGAATTTAGAACACCATAACATAAGAAAGTAGAATACAATAAAAATGAACTAAAGATTACAAAAATAACAGAAGATATCTCCCTTCGACCAAGGGTGTCCTTAAATAGGCAAATTTATGGGCACTATTAACGTGTGACCAAATGTTTAACATTTTTTACTATCAAATTTCTCACTGAATTTGTAACACTCTTTTGACTAGTAAGTTTGTCGAATTAGACTTTTTGCTCAACTAACAATTTTGAAATCATACCAATTGGTTTTTTATTTTATGATATATACTCCAATACAAAAGCCTGCTCGGACTAGGCCTACACTGCAGATGGGCCCTTTTCAAAACAACTTTTCACTCACTAAACATTCGAATAAAAAATTATATGTGAAATATAATTTTTTTGTACATAACATTATCTTTTCTCAAGTTCAAGAATTACTTCAATTGAATTTTTTGGTAGAATGTTATACCCAATTTATCAAACCTATATTAAAACAGTTAAAAACTTAATTAGATACAATACTAAAAACATGCTCAAGTTAGCGAGATTAATAACACTAATGGTGTAAAATGATGTTGAAAAAGTCTTATTAAATATGGTATTTTAAGTGTTCATCATACCCGCTAACTAGCTTATTACTAGTCCCTAGCAATTCAAGAGTAAATAATTAAAAAAAAATTATCTAAACATTTCAAACAAAATGCCAGTTCAATATCATAATTGCTATCAACGTTATTTTATAACTTCTAAAATTGTGTGTGTGAACTAAGCCAAAACCTTCTTACTATAACCCATAAAATATATAGCCTTGAAAATTTTCTCAACGTAAAAGCCTCAACTTTATATCCTTACAGGTGAAAAACTGTTTAAAGGGTTAGAGTTTCACTAATGGAGTTAGAAAACAGATAAATACTCTAGAAAATGTCAAATTTAAGGACAGACAAACAAATTAACTTGATTCAAAGATAGGAAAATTAATTGTTTAGAGTTACACCATTCTTTCCACGTGGTAGCTTTTAAGACCTTAATTATGAATATCACAAATAGAGCCCGGTGAGAAATACTATTTCCTAAGACTTTTGTCTTTGAAAATAAAGACTTTATTGAAATGAATTGATTATCTCTCTTTTTTTTTAAACTTTTGTCGTCTAACATTGAGTGAAGACTTTTATTGAACTAAAGTGACTCTTTCTCTATCTTTCTTTCTCTCTCTTTTTGTTTTTTGAGAATATGAGGAACATCAGTAAATATTACAAAATAAGAATTACTTCTCACCAGAATACATTTCATAAATTTGAGTCAACCTTCAGCTAGATAACCAAATCATTCCTCTATCTAAATAATGTCACTTCAAACAAAAATTAACCAATTTAAAAGATCAATTAAATTTCATAAGCTATTTTCTCAAACCTCTCCACTTACTCACAAAAAGATGTGTTAGATAATAAAATATATATAAACTTAAACATGGGAAATCTCTTGACTATATACATTGAATCATTCATCTTACCACAAAGCTTAGTACTATACTTAAGAAATGATTTCAGAAGTTACTCTTTAGTAACCTAGATAGAAAAAAGTGACTAAAACTAAACAATTTTGAAATCATACCTCGATAAAAAATTAAACTTATTTACACAAGAATTACTATGAAAACATATGCATAAAATACAAAAATAAAAATAACAAGAAGGTTAAAATGCATCTCAAGAGTCCGAAACTAAACCTTTTACTCATGCCATTCGTGATGCTAGATGTCAAATTTTGCTTTAAGAAAATAACAAAAAGTAAAATCAACATCATATATGAACTAACAAAATGATAATAAAAAGTAATATAAACATCATATATGAACTATCTCTCCCTTCAATTAGATTGAGACATTGTCTTCAATGTCAAAATACAGTAAGAGTAGAGTATAGAAGATATCATATGAAACATCTTTTATTGAAAAAAAAAACCTACAACAAAACACAAAATGTTGAGAAAGAAATAAAAGTAGAGAGACTACAGACGGCGAGTCAAATCTATCTTGCGTTTCTTCTCATTGTCATCAAGATACCAATCTATCTGATGCATGGTTAGATCACAAAGAGATATGAAAGTTTGTAATTCATCGAGCAATTGATTAATAGCTGAAGTAAAAATGAGGATCCGTCGTGCTACAGATGAGATGATTTATTTTTTCACCGCATAGTCAAGAAAAGATAAATACTTATTATAAAAACCACTAATATTTAACAAACCAATGAGTTTTTAGTGGATTTGTAATTATGCCCTAGAGGTGATTTGAAAATTTTCCTCCAGAGTTCCAAAGCTTCCTGGTAGAACTACGAAGGCATCAGCATTCCTAAGCATTAGAGACATGCATTCATCCATTGAAGATACTTGTAACTCATCCCCAATTATTTTTCCTACAATATTTTCAATAGCTAGAGCTTTCGGTATGATACCTAAAACTTGACTGCCTTTATTATGTGCAGCTGCTACTACACACCCCATTAATCCATGGCTATCTCTCTCATATACTAAATGAGTTTTTTATTCAGCAAACACCTTACCAAAGGTTTCTGTTGCTTTTATAAACTCTCATGTTTGTCCAAGGCTAGATCTACAAAAGACATAAATTTTTATTAATTTACAAGTTGATTTTTCTGCCATTGTTACACTCTCCCTAACCCTTGAATGATTTTAAGTATGTATGATGATGCAAAAATAATGTAATGTATTTATAGAGCTAAAAAAGGTGTTGCAATGTTATTGGATTAGATTAAGCTTTAAATATAAATTTTCAAAGTTAAAGTCGGCTATGGGTGGTTGGTTATTATTGGAGAAGACATTTAAGGTTGAAATAAAACATCTTCAAAACTAATAGCTATGGTAAATATATACAAGTAATTGTGATTGTGGATCACATCTTCCTCTAGTTTTATGTTTAGAAATGGCTTAAATGCCCTTTATGGATCAGAGGTAGGCTTCCTATCCAATTTTCTTATAAATTGGCAAATAGGGTCTTTAAAGTCAGATTCGTGAGACTATACCGCTCATGTTTCTTTAGGAATAATTTTTATAAATCAGGAATGTCAATATGCACATATCCACCGGCATACATCTTAAGAGTCATTAAGATATCATCCAAAGACTCATTACTCATGTCATCCATAATGAATTTAATTTTATCTTCACGATTTATAGATACCATTCCTAAACTGTGGTATCTTATGTTACAAGTCATACATGCACACTTGTAACAAACACCTAATCTTTTTGCAAAAGAGCTTTTACCTAAGTCAGGCACACGAGAAATTAATGAGTCTAAAAATTCACCTATCAATTGGACATGGGTTTCAATTAACTAACGTACATCAACAGGTATATTCATAATCATTAATAACCTTAATTTTTTACATCTTGCTCAATAAATTTTCTTTAAGGCGTGTTGAGGCAATGAGAGAAAATATTTTTTTGAATTCATTATAATGTCATCCATTTTTTAAAAAAGAAGGAAGAATGTCTCAATAATTATGGGAAACGGGCAAAATCGACTTGAAATGTCATGGAGTACTGTTATCTGCCACTTAGTTGGGAAATAAAACATACAAAAGAAGAAAAAAATCACAAATAAAAGAAAATAAAAAATAAAGAAAAAAATCAAAACATAAAATATGGTACAGATAGATAAGTCATGATCAAGCATGATAGATAGAATTTGCAAGTTAGATTTCCTTGAGACCCATAGAGTTGTCTACCCTCTCTTTATAACTCTTCAATCATTGTCCATTAACTTTGAAACCATTTTTATTCTTTAGATTTTCAATTTCAACAGCTCTATGAGAAAAAATGCTTTTGACAATGAAAGGTCCAGTCCACGAAAATGAAGTTTTTAGGAAACAAATGTAATCTTAAATTATATAAGGGAACTTTTTATGAAGGTATAAAGATTTTTCTGACAATGTATTTGTCATGAAATGTCTTCATTTTTTCTTTGTAGGTCCTAGAGTTTTCATAAGCATAATTCCTTATTTCCTCTAATTCATTCAACTGGAATTTCTTTAGAGGATTAGATATATTTAAATCAAAGTTAATCATTTTGATAGTCCCAAAAAACTTTATGTTCCAATTTCACAGGTAAATGACAAGGGTTTTAAAAAATAAGCCTACAGGAAACATACCAATTGGTGATTTAAAAGTAGTATAATATGCCCAAAGTGCATCATTTAGTTGTAAAGACTAATCTTTTTTATTTGGGTTTACCATTTTTTTTCAAAATTCATTTGATTTCTCTATTAGCAAGCTCAACTTGTCCACATGTTTGTGGGTTGTAAGGTGTAGACACATTGTGTGTGATTCCATATTTCTTTATCAACAATTCAAAAAGTTTGTTACAAAAGTGTGAACCTTCATCACTTATAATCGCCTCAGTTACTTGAGAAGCAAGCTAAAATGAGACATAGAATAAGAGATAATGAAATAGATAATTTATTCTTATGAAGCTCATATTTATTTGTATAATTATTTATTACTTTGATATGGTTAATATAAGGTTCATTTTTAGTAAGTACTGAACTGACCATGATATAGTTTACTACTATAAAAATCTAATTTAGTTGGATACGATTTTTGTATTTTGGCTCTTTGTGAAAAGATAACTTATTGAGAACCCAAGTTAAGCACTTAAGTAATGAGTGAACTAATATCTGTAAGGTAAACTAGTAGGCATATGCTCTTTAAAAGCGAATTCATTGTAGCATGTGAATTATACCACTTGTATTTTTAGTTAGTAACTCAGAAAAATGAGTGAATGGATCCCTACTTTCTCATTACGTAAGTTCCTTTGAGATTAAATAAAATCTCAACTAGTATCCTTTATTACTATTAACTATATTTTGAAGTGAGATTAATGTTAGCCATTTTAGCATGTTAACTATAACTATGATATTATATAGTTTATGAAACATAGTAGGAAAGTAATTAATCCAAGCTAAAAATTATGAGTTGGATGAAAAGATTTGTTTTTCTTACATCTAACTTGTGTATTTACAAGTCGACTAGCCTATAAAAAGATAGACGTAATTGGTGTTAGGTACCAATTATATAGTTCTAAATCGTATTGGGTGCGTGTATGCATGTGTACGTGTCTATTGTTCATTTATACTTATACATGCATTACATACATAATATGTGCAGCGGATGCTGAAAATTTAATTTCCTAAACAACTAACATAAGTAAATTTTGCATTTCATTTAATGAAATTAAATAAATATTAATCGCATTAATACCAAAATTGAGAATAATCACCTCGCAAGCCTTTAGAATGGTTTAAGTTAGAGTATTGCTTGAAATGAACCTGTTGCCAATTCTAAGACTCAACAGGGTAGGCTTGAGTTACTAGAATAGCAACATTAATTCCACCATTGTGTTTAATACTTAAACACTTTGGCTAACTCTTAACCATACTTAAACTCTTTAAGTCATATTATTTATTTCAAACAAATTGGATAATTGTTTTTATTTTAACAACTCTTGCTTAAAACTACAAAAACAATTTCCTTCCAATTTATTTTGTATAGCCGGCCATGAAGTGGAGAAAAGGATGAAATATAAGCCATTTTCAATTCTTGAAATTTTTTCTCCTATGGTCCCAAATGTGGCCGAATATCCATGAGGCAAAATGAATTCAACAAATCATTTTATATGCCTTTGCCGTCCACTCACATTTGTATAATAAACAAACAATTTCTTTTTTTTCTTGTTCAAAAAAAAATGGGTAGCCTATGCCAACAAAATTACTTACCCTTTATGTAGTAACCACTTATCTGCAACCGGTAAAAATAAGTATTTATATTATATATATAATATTCAAATTTTATTTGTATATGGGTGATACTTGATTTATGTATTATTATTAGTATTATTTGTATAGATTAAGGACCTTTGTATAGATTAAGGACCTACTATTAGTATTGGGTTTATTTGCAAGACTTTAGATTTATTTTAGGGACCAAATTGTAATACTTTAAAAGTTTTGATGGCTAATTTATAAATACTAAAAATTAGCCTCTTAGTATAAAAATATGCATTTGTAACCTTAATTCACTCATTTTGGTAGAGCCACCTCTTTTAGAGAGAGAAAGAAATATAATCGGTCAGAAGTATCTCATAAGTATTTCTCCATGAAGGATTTAGGAGATACTTCTTTTATACTATATATAAAGCTTTATAGAGATAGAGTTAGGAAGTTGATAAGACTCTCTCAAATTATTTCACATTAATAGACCTAGCATTCATCTTTCGAAGAAAGTGTCTCTTCAGATAGAAGATGAGAGAGTTAGAATGTCTAACACACTAAATACATTAGCTCTTCAGAGATTGATGTATGCTATGATGTATATGAGACCTGAGATTAGTTTGGCTATAAGAGTTACGAGCCAATTTTAGTTTGATTCAAGTGACCACTATTTGATGGTAGTCAAACATATCCTAAGGTACCTTAAGGGTACAAAGGATAAAATTTGCAAATATGAAGAAAGTAGCTTGTAAGTGAGAAATGGTACAGAGTCAGACTTTTAGTTTGACCTAGATAATAAAGAGTCTATATCTGGGAATGTGCTCATTCTCTATAGTACTAAGCGAGTTGGAATTACACCAAAATAAGATTCATTGCTAATTTAGATTGGTGTAGCAGAAGCCGCAGTGAGGATTCATACGTTTATCGCTAGCCTTGAAAGAGTTCCAAGATAGATGGATCCTATCCCATAGTTTTGCAACAAAACAATGCCATTGTACAAGTCGAGGTGCCAAGAGGACATTAGTACTCTAATTATGTTGAGAGGAGTCTCATATGATTAGATGGATCTTGGCTTAGAAAAATGTAATTATTTGTAAAAGTGTTCCATAAATAATTTAGCGAACCCACTTTCTAAGTCCATAACTCTTAAAGTATTTATGAAACACGTAGAGTCGATGTGTAGTAACCAGTATCTACAACCGGTAAGAATAAGTATTTATATATGTATAAATATACGTATTTTATTTGTATGTTGGTGATACTTGAATTATATATTGTTATTAGTAATATTTTTATAGGTTAAGGATATACGATTAGTATTGGGTTTATTTGTATGACTTTAGATTTATTTTAGGGACCAAATTGTTATACTTTGAAAGTTTTGGGGGTAAATTTATAAATACCAAAAATTAGCCTCTTAGTATAAAAATACACTTTTAAACCCTAATTTACCATTTTTAGGTCGAGCTACCCATTTTAAGAGAGAGAAGAGAGAAATAGAGGAGAGAGAAAGAGGAGAAGAAGAAGAAAAAGAAGAAGAAATTGGAATTTTGAATTTCAAGAGGTATATCATACGTATTTCTCAATTTATTGGTATTAATTAAGTTAATTCCTTTAAGTTTTGATTTCTGAAAATATGTATAATTGAGGATTTGTTGTGTATTTCGTAAGATCATATGAGAATTGATGATGATCTATAAGATAGTTTGATAAATCATGATGAATTATGGAATGTCTGCTGGATAACCTCTTGATCTAGGAATTTTATAAATTGTTGTGATTCGATTCTGGTTTTGAATTTTGAGTATATGAAATTAGACATATTAAGTATCATCTGAGACTTTGAATCGATTGAAAATTCTGGAAATTGAATTTATAGTGAATTTACCAAAATGACCCTGAAATTCTGGAAATTTCCTGTATAAACAGTATAGTACAGTGAAAAATAATTTTTGTCCTACTGAATGATCTTCAAAAATTATGAATTTGTGGAATATGATAAGTTTATATGTCTAATATGATATACTCGGAATTGAGAATTTAGATCAATGTGGTTGAAGTGTTATGAATTTCTAAAGTGTATCAGCTCATTGCAATATTTGATTAACAGATTTTTAAAGTTATAGAATAAAATAGTTTTAAAATACTTTTGGAAGTGATTTGGAAGTGAAATATTTATCATGGACTGAGATATGTGTTAAGAGTAATTATGTGATAGTTTTATAATTTTTGAGTTAGTATATGATTTTATAAAATTAGGAGATTGAATACTGTTCAGTAAGTATCTTGATCCTGTCAGGTTTGTAGTTTGGATTCGATGGTGTGTATGGAATGGATTGTGTAGGAAATTTGATATAATATTCATATATAAAAAGGATATATGAGTCAAGAATGGTATATTCTGATTTTGGAGTAATTGGACATCATTTGATGTATTAGAAATTTTTGTTAAGTGTAAGTGGTCAGAATGACAGGTTTTGAGAAACCAAATATTTAGACCAATTTGATGTGATAAATGCATTGTGTATAATTTTGTAAGCTATTTAAAGTATTTTGAGTGAATTGTGAGGCTTATGAAAGGATTAATCTCCATTGATAGGTTAAGGAGATTTAAGCCTTGTAGCTGAAAGTGTTAAGAGGTAAGTATACTAGACTTACTACTGGAATCACAATAAACATAATTATTGTTTTGTATGATTTTGTAAATGGGGTTAAGAATATGTTTATGATATGTCAAAGTATATTTTGATATGAAATGTGAATATATGTTTATAAATGTGAGCATTGACATTGAGCATGGACATACATGTGTTTTTGAAAGTGAGCTTTCCAAAATAAGATGCGTTTAACAAAGAAAGCTTTTGAAGTGTAATATGTCCATGAGAAATATTTTGTGATTTGAGGGTACTTGAACTCACTGTTAACTTAGTAGGCATTTTATGTGATTTGTGGAGCCTTTATGTGTGGCCTTTCCTTCAGGATTGGTATATGTTATGTGTTCCGTATGTAGGGAGGATCCTATTGGTACCTAAAGGAAGTGTGAGTCATCACATTCGTGTGATGGCGTATTGGTACACGTGAGAGGACTCACCGATGATCAGGGTGAGGGTTTGGCTTTTACCTTCGGGCATAAGCGTTATATATGTGTGATTTAAAGACCTCACTTGTACTATTCCTCTCATACGGTATGTCACCTACGAGTGACATTTGGCTCATTATGTGATATGTAAGTCCTACTAAGTAGTAATCGAGTAATGGTATTCCTATTATGTGTTTTGAAAGAATGTGTAAGCGCTTACATGATATGTGATTTGATAAGATTATGATTTTGATTGATCACAGCATATCATACATATGCATTGTGTACATATATGTATTTGTATTTGATATATGAAAAACTAGTATGCTTACTGAGTTTTATACTCATTATAGTTTATGGTGATTTCAGGTAAATAAAGTACATGTGTGCTTAGCAGATTTGGCAAGGCTTCTGCTGTTCCTTGGGTTCCCTAAGTTGTTAGGTTGCTAAGTGTTTCATTTGGGGACACGTGGGATAAGATATTTGATTTGTCCCTAGTGAATAAATACTTATGTATTATTTTTATTGTGTGTGGTTGGATTTAGTTTAAGTTTCACCAAGTGTAGTAATGGATTGATTTTAAGTAAGAATTTGCAATGAATATATTCTGGGTTGCTACTGGTGACGTAGTAGAGTGTTAATCTCTGAGAAAACTCTGCGTATCTCCGGTTTACTAATTGTCCCAGTCATAATTCAATTACTATAATTCTGAAAGAAATTAAAATGAATGTTTAAGTATTATTAAATGAATGTAAGTGATGTCGTGTGTCAGATCTTTTGGGTCTGGGGCGTGACACGATGTGCATGAGATGCTATCAGGAATGGCACTAGAGCAAGTGGGAGATGTTTACAGCCTGATGGGTACCGATCTTGAACTCGTAACGCATAAGTGAAAGAGTTTCTGAGTTCGAGCACTAAGGAGGTCGCGCATGAGATACGTCTGTGGTTAGAGTGCCATTGCCCCTTCTGGTAGACCCCAGGTAGCGGTGGGGTAGCCCCACCATAGTTTATCAATAGACTCATCTCCTAATATTTTATTGGACTTATTAATATCTTAGTTAATCATTTAATATGAATTGATTGACTTAGACACTAATCTCATCACATGCCTTTGTCAATGGTCGAGTGACTATATTACGCATTCTAACAATTATCTATATGTCTATGGTAATCAAATTAGAATATAATTTATTAAGATTAAGTCTAAATAATACCATACATCCTACTTAGGTATATATCTATCCTAGATGAAACTCAAAGTTGTGATCCTATAATCATGCATCAAACTATTTTAGCCTAAACAAATGAATCCCTTTGTTAAGTTCATCATGGTTCCTCAATCATTCAAAATATTGGTCAAGTATAATGAAAGCATTGAGATCAAGATTAAATGAATCAATTGTATATATTAAGTTCATGAACTAACAAAGTCAATAAAATCTAACTACATATTAGGTTCACATAGTTTAACCCTAGAATAACTAGTTTAGCTCATCATAAAACAAAGAGTATCAAACTAATCCATGAATAACAGCAAGAATAAGAAGATAATAACAAAAAAAAGAGAAGAAAAACTAATCAAGAAAACATCTTGAGTTGCTTCTCTCTCAATCTTGACTTGAAACTTGAATCTTGATTTCTTGGCTTTAATATTTAATTTTATATTGTAAATTGTTTCTCTAATTTTTGCCTCTCTACTTAATTTTTTGAATTAGGGCTTTTGACCTTCTATTTTATAGGTTTATGTCTTTTAATTAGGGTAAAACATTAAATGCAAATCAGATTAAGATTATTGTCCACGAGTTACTATTTAAGAGTACTGTTCACGCGCACTGTTTGTCGTGTTACTATTCATACAATGTCGTGGTAGTGAATTCTAGGGGCTGGAGCGCTGCACATACGATTTTTTAGCGACCTTTTAGACACTGTAGCACTGAGGTGAAGCAATAATATTGTAGTAAAATCTACTATAGAATGGTATTGTAATAATTTGATGTTTTTGCCTTATTTTCTTCAAATTTTTATTTTCATTTGCTCCATTAACTCTAAACCTACAAAATAATAATAAAATACATAAAAGTCAAATAATTTTAATTTAAACAAATAAATATGAAGTTTGAAAAATGAAAATATTAGGCCTAATAAGCCCCTATCAGGGATATTTTGCTACCTATTAACATTTTTCACATAATGAGCTATGTTTTAGGTAGTAGCCATTCATATGATTGTCTCCATAAAAATTAAAAGTAATAGTTTGGCTTGTACATCTATTTTCCTTGATAACAAGTTAACTTGTACAACTAACGATGTAAGTGCTTCTACATTATAATTGCTGACAACATTCCTTAGAACCACTCTCTTAAATGGCTATTAATAGTTGTTGGAAGCCATCTCTTCTAACAAATCATATGCCTCATCAGTAGACTTCCTCATCAACACACCTCATGTAACAGCATCAACACTAGTTCTTAAATGTCCCAACAACTCTTTATAAAAGGTTTGCACAAGAATCACTTTAGGACTCTATGGTGGATATTTTCTTAACAAGTCTTTGAATCTCTTCCAAAATTCATAAAGTGACTCTAAGTTATATTGCATAAAAGAGGTGATGCTATTCCACCGTCGTTGTCTTATTTGGTGGGAAGAATTTTGTTAAAATTATTTGGGCCAAGTCATCCCATGTTATAATAAAACCAAAAGGTGAAGACATCAGCCAGCTCTTTGCTTTATTCTAAAGTAAGAAAGGAAATAGTGGAAGTGAAATTTCATTATTCGAGACTCCATTATATTTGAATATATTACAAATCTCCAAGAAATTTAAAATATACTCATTTAGATCATCATTAGGCACCGTATTATATTATACCAAATCTTTCAACATCTAAATCTTACTTAACTTGATCTTAAAGTTGTTGGCATTGATGATAGGTCTTTAAATGCTCAAAGGAATGCCATCAACAAGTGGGACTGTAAAGTCTCGCAATGATCTCTATTCTTCAGCTTACTTTTGATCAACCATTTTGTCTTGTTAAAATTGAACTTGATTTCTTTCTTGTTGAATTCTCTTAAAGGTTTGCTCGATTTTTGGATTAAAAGTAATTAGTTCAAAACTTCTTGAACATTTCATAAATGACTTAAAAGTAATTTATAAAATAAAAAAATGGTTTGAATTAAGAATAAGATAGATTGACGTTAGTATTAACAAAATAAATAACTAATTCCCAAGCAATAATACTAAAAACTTGTTATGTGACTTGGAAATGTAAGTGCACGTTATCGTAAATAAATATTATAATGATGAAAAAAGTATAATTCTTATGAGGCATTATTTTTAAATTTATTAATTATTAAAATCATTCTTATTCAAAAGATCAATAATTCAAGCGAATAAAATCTAAATCCAATAATAGAAGAAAACCAAAGCAAAATAGAGTAAAGAAAATAACTATTGGTTCATCAATATTAAAAGGTCTAGGATTACTATTATCCCCAATACTTCACTTTAATCTAATTATTCTCCTTAATTTAATTCATCAATATAAATTATTAACCAAGAACCAAATATCTTCACAAGCATCTTTCAATAGTTAAGTGAAAATACCTTAGCTAATTAATTATCTATATTCCTATGGTAAGTAGATTAAAGTAAGATTTATTAAGAATGAGTTCTCTAAACTGTTATATATGCTATGTAAGTATATTCCTATCTCACATAAAATTCAAAACTTTTATGAATTAATCTTACGTCAATTTTTTCAAGGCCAAACACAAAATCTATTTTCTAAGTTCATTAAAGTTTTCTTAATCAATTTAATTAGTGATCAAGTAATTAGAAGCATTAAGCACATAATGGAATGAACAAATTATCATTGATTTTATAAACTAAGAAAAAATAAATAATTCAAGCTACATATTGAGTTTAAATTATAACCCTATAAAGTAAATCAGCTCATGATGAAATAAAGAGTTTTAGAGCACATTAATTTCAACATTATAGAGATAATATAAAACTAAGAAAGATAAAAAGAAAGGTGTAAAATGTATGATGCTCTGAATTTTCAACATTCAATCACTTCTTCTCTTTGATTCTCTACAAACTTGCTCTAAACTCTCAAAACGTTGTTCTCTTTTGCCCTCTTAAATTTTTTCTTAGAAATTGACTTTTTATCTTTTATTTATAGGCTTACGTTTTTAAATTTGGGTAAAGTATCTAGTACAAGTCAAAATAAGCTTTCCATATCTAACTTTCAATACCATGCCCACACTTCCCAGCACTATGGCGCTAGCCTGATATCATCTCACTATCACAGCCTTGACTTAGAGCGCCACAACACTTACTTTCTGTCACATTTGGCATTGCAATTTTGAATCTTAACATTGCGGCCTTGCATTTTTGAATTCAGGCTTATTTTTAATTTTTCAACGCTACAGCCTTGACTTTTGGGGCCGTTGTGCTAACCTTTTAACTCCATCTTGATACATTTGCCTATTTTCCTTTTAATTTTCTTTTCAATTAATTTTATTGACTTCAAACCTATAAATTAACAATTAAACGCATAAAAAGCCTAATTATTGAATTTAAAATGAACAAATGCTAACCTAAAGAACTAAGATAATAAGTATAAAATGCATTTATCAAACACCCATAAAACTAACACCCAAACCAGAAACTTTAACACCTACAAACCCAATACACAACTGTAGCACCTAAACCCATAACACTAGCACCCAAACCCACAAACCCAACACCTGACACCAGCACCTATAAACCTAGCACCTAAACCAGAAACTTCAACACCTACAAACTTAGCACCCAACTCCAACATCTACAGATCCAATACCTAAACCTACAACACTAGCACCCAAACCTACAATAGTATCACCTAAACCTAGTACCCATAGTAACACAACATTGTTACCACATAATTTTTTTTACCACCATAACACCAACAGCAAAACAAGCTGAAATAAAGAGTTTAGTGAGTGCCATTTTAGGGAGTTCTCAACAACAAATAACTTTCTTCTCGATGGGCACAACAGTGAGCATAGCTCAAGGAGTTCTCAATTAACTTTCTTTTCGATGGTCGCAAAAGCTACTTATGGAATTTGAATTCTGGCAATGATATGGAAGAACTTCAAATTTGACGATGACGATGTGGCACGAACACCAGTCAAAGCTAGTTGAAAAGGTTATGCAAAGTTTAAGAGTTGATTAAGAGAATGAGAAAGCATGATGGAGAAGTATTTTTGTCTTTAATGTTTTTAACCTTCGGCCTTTAAAGCGACATTGTTTTGGTGGCTTTTTTCCTTCCTCTCCAAACAACGTCATTATGGAATTTTTGTTTTTTGCATCCTAAAAACATTGTGGTTTTGGGTGGGGTTTAGTTTTTTTTTTTTTTTGGTTAGACAAAGTTTTTCTTACCCCTTCCCCCCAGATAATGTTTTAGGGGACCTTTTTTTAATTGCTTTTAAATATTTTTTAATTTTTTTACAAAACAACATGGTTTCAGTTTTTTTTAAAAATAATTACACCTTAAAATGACACTTTTTTCGAAGGAAAAATTAAATATTTTTAAAATAATAAATTTAATAATTTTTTATAAACAAAAGAGCGTCATTTTGATGTAAATAGAAAAATAGTATCTATAATTCACTGACACATCATGTTTATGATATTATGGTATCAATAATTTACTAACACTTTATAAAAGCGTCAATGAACCTTGACACAATATTGTTATATCAATATATCTTTATCTTCATTGATATTATTTAAAAAATATCAGTAGTATAATGTTAGTAAAAACTAATTTGTAATAGTGATAATGCTAATTCAAAAGATATTGATCACAAGTTATTATAAATTAAACAATGTCCCTAGTCACTACTAAAATAGGCATTCATTATGTAAGACTACAATTTTTTTACTTCTTAAAATCAATGATTTATTTTAATCATTGAAATAGAGATCATGAGTAGAAAAATTAGTGTTGATTTATTAAAGTAAATTATTATGGATTTTGATCTAATTAACTAAATACCATTCATTTTAATTCTCAAAACTTTAATAAACTTAATTGACCTTAATTTTGAGCAAGTGATAAACTTACATTCATATATTATATCTTCTGAATTATAATAGAGTGGGATCTATATAAACGATAAAAATCTCAATGATTTAGAGATGCAATTTTACAGTTTTAAGAGCATAAACTTGTAAGATGGAATCTATATTTAGATGATGATCACCTAAGCTGCTTAGTCATAGTTTATTTAATAAATTATTGAATAATGATATTTGTTTGTAAAGTTATTTACAAATACAGACACATAAAAAGATTTTAATTATGAATATCATATAGAAAACTAATTGAATGGTTATTATTAATTAAGGACCAAGCCTAATTTAATTAAAATAATTTTAATTAATAAATAATTTTATTTATTATATGAGCTAACTAGAATGTAATCTTAAGTTTTTAATAAAGTAGTTTAAAATTAACTTAAATAATTTAATATGATTAGATCTATACCTTTAAATTGAAACTAAAAAGCCTATGAATTCTCTTGTCCCTTTACTAACTTAATAACTCTCAAAAGTGTAGTACTAAAATGATGCACATACGAAAAAAACATTATAGTAATAGTAGCGCTCTAACATATGCTTTCTTTATAAAATGTGAAAGAGAATGAGGTTATTTCAAGTTATTTATTTAACCTAAGTAGTTTAAAGATTGAGAAAAATAAAAAAAATAAAAATCAATAAATTCAAATCTAACTTTCTTTAAAGAAAATAAGAAATTTTGATATAACTTTTAAAAGTTTTACATAAACATATGTTCAAAATATTATTTTTTTCACTAAAATTATATATTAAATTCTTTAAATTGAAGAAGAGTGATGCTATATTATTTTTTTAAAATTTAAATGGTATTAATTATTAATTAGATCATAAATTTTCATAATTAAAAAGAATTTGTTATAATATTTTGTCATATAACTGATGATCGTCACGTTTTCTTATTAAAAATTCGGATGTCAAAATATTAGAATATATGTATTGATTTTTTTCTTCACTAAAAAGGAAAAGAAAAAAGACAAAAGAAAAAGAGAGAAAAGAAGTGGTTGAAAGCCTTGCATCAGCTTCTCTTCATATTCAGTTTTCATCCTGTGAGTGAACACAAAACACCCACAATATAAAAAACCATGAAGCAAGTTATAGCTCAGTTGAAGCTCAATCTCAGCAGCTCTTTGTTTCTCTTCAATTTTCTGTTTCTATTTTATTCCATTCAAGCCACAAGTGTCAAATACTGCGGTCAGTTTCTACACTTCTTCATTCTTTGCTTCGTTATTCATTTATTAATTTTTTACAATTTGATTGAATTTGTTTTTTTTTTTTTTTTGTTTCCTTTCTGGTTTCTCTTAATTAGTTTTAAATTCTGGGTTTATCAATTAAAGCTTTTATTAAGAATTTTAGTACATAAAGTTGAGGTTGGCTAATTTAAGCATGAATATTGCAGACAAGGAAGGAGATTACGCTGTAAAGGTCGATCAAGTTAAGATAATACCTAATCCTGTAGTGTCAGGCAAGCCCGCAACTTTTAAGGTCTCAGCTGTTACAGGTAATTTTCCAATTCTTGAACTTTTGCGGTCTTATTTAATTTATGCGCTTAATTTTTCACAATATGGTGATTTGTCAGACTCTTCAACCAGGTATTAGATAAGCTTGAGAACTTTCAGTTGGCTGACCTTAGGACTTAGCCAATTCCATAAAATTCAATTTCTTTGTTGGTCCTTCTTGGGTTTGTTTTGTTGACTGCATAGTGCTACAACAGTTAGATTGTTAGGGCATTTATCATGGGGCACAGTTGTGAAGAAAGAAAAAGCGTGCATACATTAAAAATTAGTTGTTTGCAGTCAAGGTCTTGATTGCAGTCAAGATGGCATGCTGTATGCATATCCTCGTGTAATGTAATGCATGATTTATCACCCAAATGTTTCTTTGAAAATCCGGAAGACGATAATAGAAGAAACCACTAAAATGCCAATGTAATGAGAAATGGATCAGTGATTATGAAGATGGGATTATTGGGTAAGATTGTTTGATCATACCATCTATATCTTTGTGAATTGTGAAAGACTAAATAGTCCAATTAAAATGTTTCATATTATTTAAATCGTTGGAAAACCCTTTTCTTAGTTAATTTTAGAACCTTTTCTAGTCTTGAGAAATTGTGTAATGTAAGTCCATAATTGCTGGGTTCAAACTGCAGTAAAAATTGGCAAGTCCTTTTGGCCAGTGTCCTGACCGTGGTTTTTGCCTTTCCTGCCACCATGTGGCTTTTTAAATTTCAGCATCTACTCATAGTTTCCTGGCATGAATCTGTAAGTCGCAATTTGAGTTTTAAGTGGTGATAAATTAAATTTCCATTTCAAATGCTGATTCCAAATGGCTGAGTAGGTTTTTTGATTCTGAAAATAAAGAATTTTCACATCCGAGTCCCTTGGCGTTTTTCTTCAATTGTATTTTACTATTTCTTATATATGTATGAAGGCATGTATACTAGGCTACTTTTCTGCTACATTCCTTTGACATGATTGTTGGTGTTTCATCAATAACCACACTATTTGCCTTTTCACACAGATCAAGCTATATCTGGTGGGAAAGTGGTGATAGATGTTTCATACTTTGGGGTGCATGTCCATCAGGAAACCCATGATCTTTGTGAAGAGATCTCATGTCCCATTTCAGCAGGAAACTTTGTGCTGTCTCACACACAGACTTTGCCTGTCTTCACTCCTCCAGTAAGTTTCACTCACCAGGATTTATACTTTTTGATCTTCTAGTTAGGGGTGGACATCAGTTCCGTTGAAGCGAAAACCGAACCGAACCAGAAGACTCAAAATTTCAAGAAAACCGAAAACTGAACCAAATCAAACTGAACTAAACCGAAACTGGAATTTGCCTACCCCTACGTTGAGTCCAACCTAAGGGATATTGTTGAACCTAGTGAGGAATTATCAAAGAATTGCCATTCATCATTAAAACTAAAAGCTCCCAAATTATGTGCAAGCCCTTTGGCCTTGTCACAGGTGGAATGGATGTGGCATGAGTAGGGTTATGTAGGTTTTAAGGTGTGCTTGCATTTGTCAGATGAAAAAAGAAATGTTGCAGTGCTTTAATAAAGCATCATACATGTTGATTGTTTTAGTTTTCCTTCATAACTACTTGCTTGTCTAGGCTTCTAGCTGGAACTGTCTTTTATCCTTAATCTTTGTCATTCATCTTCTTCGCTGCATTTGGTTCCTAGTGGTGGAAAGCAAAATAAAATGACAAGGAAAATGCATTGTTCTCCCTTTTCTTTTATAACTTTATTTTTTGCTGTAAACATTTATGCCGAAAGTAGAACGAACAAGGGAGACAAGTTACATCTGTCATCATCTTTCATAATTCTCATGTCAGCATAGCTAGATGATTATAGACATCTTGTGTATGTAGATTCAAAAGGAACTCAACTTTATGTTTTTAGTTGTTTTTTAAATTATTTTTTATAAATAGAAAAACTTGCATTCCTTTATACCATAAATAGAAGGTTAATTTTTTGAATTCTTATTAAGGCTTCTTCATAAATTAACTATTCCTTTCGTATAGAATAGAAGGAAAAAAGATTCTTTGCAGTGGAAGTCATGACCATTCATGATTCCACAACTGAATCAATTACATGTTCTAAAGTAGTGAAATGTACGGTAAAATTTTGTATGAAATTATGTGGTAGAAAGCAACATATGACTCGAAGGACATGATCCACTGTGGTTTTTTCTTACATCCATCTTTTTCAATTTTTTCATCTTCTTTTATTAAGCCATAATTACTTTCACTAGGTATTTTATCATGAACTGTGTTTTACCGCCAGATTCACTTCAATTGGTAATGTGTAAACGGCATATATATTTTTGTTGCACTTACACATGGAATTTCTTTTATTCTTTGAAAAAGAGAACCTGTTTGCACTTATGGGATAGAAGAAATTTGCCTAGTTCAGTTTTTTAAGTTACATATATTTGAATTTTTCTTGTGTGGCCCCATTCTTCAGTCAAGAAATAGCTTGCAGATGGTTAACTAATGGTACAAAAGGCGTCAAATGTGTACCTTCTCCTGTTCTCTAGGTCTCTTGCTCCGGTGAGCAAGATCTTAATAGAAGCAGTGTCCATCATAACTTTGGTCATCCAGCTCTTATAATATGAAATGATTTTGCTAATAACTAATGTAGAATCCCAGTTTGCTTCTGCTAAATATTATTGAAAAATAAATAAACTTGCATTTAGAGTAAAAGATCATGATAGCGTACTTCTCAGTGAACTCGTGCATGATTATTTGAATATATCAGTCAATATTTTTCTTTGTTAGTTAACCAGTATTTGTTTTTTTTCCCTTCTCTTGATGACTATTTGTTCATAAGTTTCATGTAAATATGGTTTTTACAGGGCTCCTACACTCTTAAGATGACAATGAAGGACAAGAACAATAAAGTATTGTCTTGCTTTAGCTTCAATTTCAAAATTGGTTTTGGTTCTCCGGTTTCTGAGAGTTAAAAGTGTCCAGTACAGAACTTTGATTCCTGGTTTGAAGCGCCAAGTACATCCTTACCACAGGAGAAGTGTGCACTGTGACTTCTGGTCTTCTTTCTCTGTACATTGATTTTTAACGATTTCGTGTTCTTGCAAGAATCATATTTGTGTTCTATGTGTGTTGCACCTCTACTCAAAATATAATAAAAGATGAATTGCGACAATTGCTCTTTGGATTCTTAACTAACATTACATGGGTTCATAGCCATTATCGAAAAAGACATAAATATATATCAAGTATATAATATTAATGCATAAGGTATACATCATAAATATTTTATAAATTAAATTTTATTCACAATTATTAAAAAAAAAAGACATTTTGTTATGTAATGTTGTAATTTTTTTATTTTTAATAATAGATGGTTATTTTGATTATTTAAGTAAAGATTTTGAAAAGAAAAATTAGTGTATACGAGATTATTATGGATTTTGATTTAGTTAATTACATGTTATTGATTTTATTTTATAAAAAATTTAATAAATTTGATTTACTTTAATTCTAAGCAAGTAATGAAATTATATTAATATGTGTATCTTTTAAATTATCATAGAGTGAGATTTATATAAATAGATAAATTTTGATATTTTAGAGACAAAATTTTATGAATCATAGAAATATATATTAGTAAGATGAAATTTATTTAGTGATTTTTACTTAAGTTGTTTGTAGTGTTTAATAATTTAAAATTATAATCGTTGTTTATTTAATAAATTATTTATTGAATAATAATATATTTTTGTAAATTTATTTATAAATACATACATATTAAAAAATAATCAGTAAAGTATTCAGTGACTTAAGAGTAAGTAAAAAATTAAAGAAGTTAGATATTTTTTTATGACCTATTTTTAATTATTAACATTAACTACAGAGTTAATTAAATGTTATTATTAGTTTAAGACCACATCTAATTTAATTAAAAGTGTTAATTAAAATAATGTTTTATTTATTTTACATGGGTTACTAGAATGCAAGTTTTGACTTTAGTAGTATAACTTGAAGTTAACTTAAAAGATCTAAAAAGTCATGAGATAATTTGAATTGAACATTTTAAGTTAGAGTTAAGAAGTCTATGAGTCTAACAATCAATCTACTAATTCAAATTTTTATTAAATTCTAAATTCTCAAAGAAAATGTCTATATATAAAGAAAGTAAAGAGTAATAAAATAAAACTAATAATTCTTTTTATATATTTTATGTTAAGAAAATAAAAGTAAATTACTCGTCTCACAGTTTATAGCATAGTACTATCTTGGACTTGTGTGAGTTTGAAGATTAAGAGAAATTCGTATATCTACACGTGTGAGTTTAAAAATTGAATATAATAAAAAAGATTGTAATTAATAGTTCAAGACTTATCAAATAAAGAATTAAAATAATTCTCTAACCCTAAATATATAATTATAAACAAAAAAATTTGACTTTTGCATAAATTAATTTTATTAGAAAAAAATTATCCAACACTAGCTAGTTATAAAATCACTCTCTCCCTATGTGTCAAAAAGATTATAGAATTAGCTTAATTTGTGTTCACAATTTTCATCCTTGCACTCGTAAGAATTTTACTGGGATTTCTTATGGTGTGAGATTTCTTTCACATTAGCAATGGTTAAAAAGTTAATGATTTAATTGGTTTTGAAATTAATAATATGTAATAACCATTCATTAATGTCCGAAGTAATAAAGAGTTTCAGTAGTAGTTTTTGGGTTGTTCACTTTTTTGAAATTTTGACACACTTTCAAGTGTTTTGGGGAAATTCCTTTTATGCTTGTCATACGCTCTGTTTAACCCAAAGTCAACTCTCGCCTTCGATCGGATTGTTACAAAGATAGTTTTATTTGATTTTTATTTATTTATTTATTTTTTGAAAGTGAAGATAGTTTTATTTGATTTTGAATGCATAATGCTTGGTATTTGGTAAATATTTATTTTTCTTCAAAATTATATATATATTTTTTTATTTTATAAGTAATATTTTTATTCATAATTATTGTGATTTTAAAATTGTATTTTTTTATAAAGGATTTTAAAATTGTATTACTTCTATATTAAATAAAGTTTAATCATGCTTTATTGAGAGAAACTAGGTGACACGTTAGTTCTATAAAAAAATTTAAATGGGCCTTTACCCTAGTCTCTCTAAAAAGTAACTTAATTCAAAATATACTACTTTAATAAATTGAGCATGGGACCAGGTTCATTAGCCTCTATAACTTGGTCTAGAAAGTCCCTTAAGTGAATTTGCACGAAGATACATATAAGCACTCAATACCATATAGCAGAACACGTCATCACTAATATAACATAGGCCACGTCATTTTTAGGCCCACCAATCGTTATACACATTATAGCAAAGCTTGGCTGCCTGTCACATCACCAAGGGGTCTATTGGTCTTCTATCTAAAAGTTATATTATTTGATGACTAGACCTAAAGATAAAGCTTGAGATAGAAAAATTCGAAGGGAACCAATAACAAACCTTCATGTTAGCATGAGCTAGGTCCCTCCTCTACTAGCATAAGGATTAGGCCTGTTTGGAGTTGTTGGAGAAATTCAGTATTGAATCTGCTGAGCTTAAAGGGATTGCTTTTACAGCTTATTCAGCTCTCTCAACTACTCACCTAATAAAGCTGGTCACTCTAAAAGCACCCAATTCAAAGATATTTAGTACTCTAAACCTTAGAAGGGCGTAATGACCCAAATACCTTCGTCTAAGTGATTTCTCTAAAATGCCCCTTATGAGGGATGGATCTCCAATTGAATATTGTCACGTGTTACTTTTGAAGGGTATTCTCCAAGCCAGCCACCTCTATGCTCAAAGACTTAACTTTACCTTTGAATTTGGGTAAGACAAGAATTAAAACAAGGTACAACCACTATAATAAGAAAATTCTCTCTGCCTTATTTTTATATTCTCTCTCTAGAGACATAAACTATAGGAAAGATTCACCATTGTATGCCACCTAACTTTAGTGTTAGAGGATTGCCACTAGCCAACCCGTCGATGTCTGTCACTAACCTTGTCTTTTCTGTGTTCCTCGAAATCCCAGAAGTGGTTTAGCTCGTGTTTATTTCTTCGCTCAATCTCCACTTAATACCAGTCTTAATATCAACTAATTCAAGGTCTAAAACTAACTTTTGGAACCAATAAGCCCAGCAACTTAAATTTTTTTTTACTCAACAAATTCCTTAACCGTTTGAGGCAGACCCAAACCAAAATCAACCCTAAACATCTTACGCCATATGTGGTAATTTCTAAGAAAAGCCTACTTTGAGACATCTTGCTAAATCTGGCTAGTTGGAGTATTGAAATCCCTCCATTATATTTGAAATGTCAAAAGAAATTAGAGCCTTGACTAGAACCTACCTGATGAGAAAGTAGTTGAAGACTAAAAAGGACCTATACAGCATTTCCTTAAACACACTTAGGTGAACACTTTGAGGTCGTTTAATGGTTTATCTAACAAAGATGCTCCCGTTACCTGATAAGGCGTAATTGTATAAACTATTTTATCTTCCTAACTTGATATTTGTTCAATTTATCTCAATAATTTGGCTATTTATACATCGTTGTATTGCTTTAAAGGTTTAATCATTATCGGAGCAAAAATACCGGAAAACGGACGCAAATCGGAGCATTAGAGATAAAAATACAAATGGAGGCACTGTGCTACAGTAACAATGTTGCTACAGTGCACTGCTACAGTAACACTGTTGCTACAGTGCAGCGCCGCAGCACTGGATTTCAGCGCCGCGGCGCCGGGACCTGGACAACAAAATGTGACAGGTTCCTGAAAATCAGGAAACCCAAAAGCAACCCAAAATGCGCCCTAATTCCGTGCTCTTACCTATTTATTTGCTCAAAACTTACATTTTGAAGAGGACTCCAGCTGGGACAGCAGCTGGAAACACAAAGAAACACCTAACTTCTAAGTTTGAAGAAATCAAAGAGGAGGGAAGCAAGCTTCAACAACAAAGGCATTTGACAGGGATGTCTTCTTTGCTTTGATTCTTTACTTGTTGTAAGATGTTTAGTTTACATGTATTGATGGAATTAGCTTCAAGATTGTGTAGTTTAATGATGAGCTAATTTCATTCATCTAGGATTACATCCTTGAACTCATTATGTGATTGATTTTAGTTCTCTCTTTTATGGTATTAATTCAGCTTTTGATATATTCATTGTGCTTGTGCTTAATGCTATTTGATTACTTGGCTAGTAGTTAAATTGATCTAGAAATGCTTAAATAAACTTGACAAAGGCATTTAGGTATTTAGTCTTAAGCATATTGATGCATGATCATAGTGTAGTACACTTGAGTTTCATATAAGATAGACATATACTCATAAGGCATGTATGGCTCATAAAACTTGTGCTTAATGAATTTTGTTCAATTTATTTATCATAGACATATAGATATTTGATTGGATGGAATAGATTCACTTGACCTGCAAAAGAGGCTTGTGATGTGTTAAGTATTTTGGTCAATATATCAAGTTGAGAACCAATAGACCTAAAAGAGATTCTGCTGAATTTATTTGCATAATGGGGGATAGTTTGTAATCCTAGGATTTCTCTTATTAAATTTAACTTGTTCATAATTTAGTTTATCACTTAGCATAATTAAGTTGTTCTTTTACTTGAGTAGTTTAATATCATACATTAAATCATTTTCTGGATAATAGTAGAAAGACACCATTTCAGTACTTAAACTAGAAAAGATAAATCATTCTCTGTGGGATCGACACTTTTCTCATCATATATTACTTGTTGCGATACGTGCACTTGCGTTAGTTTGCGTTATAGAAATCACACAACATTACCCAGAAGCAATTTGAAGAGTTCACCGAAGCTTTTCATCGTATGATGACCAATGTAGCTGAAAGCCAAAGAAGAACATGGAAAGAGACTTACAAGCTAACTTAGCTTGCTCTGCTCACTCTTATTGTGATTAATCTAGGATTCATTGTTCTTGTGAACCTTAATAGAGCAGACAGGCTGGCAAGTGCATTCTCTCTCTCTCTCTCTCACGTTAATAGAGAGCTCCGATCTATTGTTGAGAATAGGGAAGAGAGCACGAGAAAGAAAATATTAAAGTAGCCTTTAAAAAGTGGCATTCAAGACTTATTTAACACTAAGCATCAATCCTATAAAAGATGCGTAGGATAATGAGGTGGACATTATCATAACCAAGCTCCTTCAAAAAGTTAACAAGCTCTAAGAAGATCTTAAGGACATCTATTGAGTGAATGATGTTGAGACTAGATCTCACTTTCTTATGGTGGAGATTGGATCTCTCTTCATTGAGGGCATTAAGAATACACCTCTGTCTCTTAGGTTTAAAATGTCGTAGCTCATGAACTATGACGACCAAACTAACCCAGTAGCTTACTTAGAGCTTTAAAGAGATCAAGTGTTGATCAAGGGCATGAAGAAAGATGCAATATGTTATATGTTTCCTACACTTTATATGGGATAAGGTGAGTTTTGTTTCAAAGCTTAGAGCTTGACTCAATATGCAGCTTTAACCAATTATATAAGCTTTTTGTCTTTTAGTTTTAGTACTTGCGTGATAGACCTAAGAACCCCTCCACCTTGATGTATGTAAGATAATGAGATTTTTGAGTCGCTCAAAGACTTTGTACAAAGGTTTCACATTGAGGTTACTGATATGGGTATTTTTAATACTAAAGAGACATATATTAACTTCTAGAAAATATCAGGCTCAAGAAGTTATGGTTTGCTTTCCAAGAGTTGAAGCCAAAAACCTATGGCGAGGCCTATACTTGAAGCTTAAAGAAGATCGTGATAAATAAAAAATCCTTAATAAAGAGGCAAAAAGAAAGGGAAGATAGCTTTTGGCCTAAGAAAAGACCATAGAGAGTTGAGCCAGCCTCTAGCACTTATAAGGCCCCTATAGAGATAGAACCCAGCTCCCTTTAGGTTCCCTCAATTATTGTCTAAGTTCAGCCAGTCGAGCCTATAACAGATCATGAAGGTATCCCAATTTCAGTCTTATAGCTAACTGAACACCTTCAAAGAAAATATCTTCTTTATTATACAGAACAAAGGTTGGCTCTAAAAGTCAGAAACTATGAAGGAAAGTCTAGATCAAAGAAACACTTGGAAATATTATCACTTTTATAAAGGATATGGGCATAACACCATTGAATGCTTCAAATTGGGGGAGAAAATCGAGGGCCTAATATGAAATAGCCTACTTAAGGAGTTCTTAAAGAAGGCTAGGAATGTTCAGTGCGAATCGAGCATTAAGCCAAAAGATAAGCATGATGGTGAGGGAACAACACCTAGGAAGTCTATGCTGAAACATGGGGCCAAGGTCAATGTGATAACAGGATGCCCAACTAGAGCAAGGACCTTCAAATGAGCAGTAAAGAATTATGCCTGAGATTTTGCAAGAGATATTGTGAAATGAATACAGATACATGTTGTACACCTCGC
Source organism: Ailanthus altissimus (assembly GCA_946807835.1). NCBI lineage: Eukaryota > Viridiplantae > Streptophyta > Magnoliopsida > Sapindales > Simaroubaceae > Ailanthus > Ailanthus altissimus. The sequence goes on along the minus strand of OX327700.1, from coordinate 16,310,808 downwards.
CCCTCTTGAGATAATTCTCCTATACATGCTAATTGTGGTCACTGAGGAAGACTGTCGAGGAGTAGTGTTCTCCAATGATGATGCCTTACATGATCATTCTCCAAATTGGCAATGGTGGAATAAACCTTGTGATGGTGGACACTGAGAGTTTAGTAAAGGTAATCTATAAGTATGTACTGGATAGAATAGAGATTAAATCCCTTAAGCTTTCATATGTCTCCACTCTTTTAGTAGGATTCGCGAGGGACAATGTGATACCCCACGGATCTATCACCTTTTATGTCTTCATTAGTAGTGTTCTAAGCTCTATTATTCGTATAATTGACTTCTTGGTTATAGATCAATTAAGCGCCAATAATGTGATTCTAGCTCAACCTTTCTTGATGGTGACTCAAGTTGTTGTGTCTATATACCACCTAGTAATGAAGATCCTAGTGAACATAGAGGTTGTTACTATCAAAGATGACCAAAAAGCAGCTAGAAAATGCTATGTAACGTTTGTAAAACCAAGCTACCGTATCACTACATTGGACTTAACGGAAAGGAATAAGGAGAAACAAGGTGAGCCTGTTAAGGATCTTATATCAATTGCCATCTCACTGAGTAATCCAATTAAAACCATCAAGATAGGCTCTTCAATGCCTGTGGAAGTCACGGAAGCTTTATTCACTTTCCTTAGGGAGTACGTAGGTGTTTTCGTTTGGTCCCATGATGACATGCCTAAAATTGATCCAAAGATATCATGTCATAGGTTAAATATGGATTCTAACTACAAATTAGTCAAGTAGAAGAGAAGATATTTCAGCCAAAAAAGATACGAGACCATTAAGGCAAATGTAGACAAGCTACTTATTGTCGATTTAATACGAGAGACTCTTTATCTAGAGTGAGTCTCCAATATGGTATTAGTAAAGAAGGAAAATGAAAAGTGGTGTATGTGTGTGGACTTTATCGATCATAACAAGGTTTACTTAAAGGACAGCTTCCCCTTGCCCCAAATAGATCAGTTGGCTGATGCAACCTTAAGGCATGAGATTTTAAGCTTTATAGATGCATTCTTAAGTTATATCCAAATTAGAATGTATGGTCTAAATAAGGAAAAGATTGCTTTTATCACTAACAGAGGCTTGTACTACTACAAAGTAATGCTTTTTATTTTGAAGAATGTTATGGCTACCTATCAATGCTTAGTGAATAAGCTCTTCAATTATTAGAGTGAAAAGATCATGGAGGTCTATATAGAGGACATGATCACCAAGTCAGTAATTGTTACTAACCACATGGCAGACTTATGGTGAACATTTGAAGTACTAAAAAGGCATAACATGAAGTTGAATCTAGAGAAGTGTGCATTTGGCGTTGCCAAGGGAAAATTCCTTAGATTCATTTTAAATAAGAGAGGGATTGAAGAAAACCCCTAGAATATCATAGCAACAAGGGAAATAAAGACATCTAAAATAGTTAAGAACGTGCAGTGTTTAGTAAGAAGAGTAACTATACTGAGCAGGTTTATCTTTAAAGCCGCCGATCTTTGCCAACCTTTCTTCAAATCCCTATAGGCAAGAAAAAAACATGGTTTGGGCTATTGAGTGCAATGATACCTTTAAAAAGATAAATCAATACTATGAGGAGCCTCCCTTACTTGTTAGTCCAAGGTCTGGTGATGCGCTACCCCTGTACTTAGCTATGTCAGAGTCTGCCATCAACTTAGTAATGGTGAGTTAAGAGAGCGGCGGAAGTCAAAGGCTAGTCTACTACATCAATAAAGCTTTGATCAATGATGAGAATAGATATTAACTCATGATAAAGTATGTATTAGCTCTGGTTGTAGTAGCTAGGAAGTTGCGCTCAACTTCCAAGCTCCCACTATCACAGTGCTAACTAACTTACTATTGAAATAAATTTTTTGGAAAAATAAATGTGTTATACTAGCTAATAAAGTGGTCATACGAGCTGAGTGACTTTGACACTACTTACAAGTCATCACCTTTCATTAAAGCACAAGTCATTATAAACTTTATGCATAAATTCGCTCTAAATCCTGACAGAGAAGATAAAGAGAAGTATAAGCTTAACTTGCAATTAGCATTAGCATCTTTAATTATGCACGTGGACAAATCATTAAATACTCAGAAGAGTAGAGCACGAGTCATAATCATCAGTCCTCAAGAAGTGGAAGTGAGTTACACCCTAAAATTGGCTTTAAGGCATCAAATAATGAGGTTGAGTATAGGTTTATAACTGTAGGAATGAGAATAGCCAAGGCCTTGAGAGCTTAACAATTAGTGATTAAGAACGACTCTCAACTGATGGTTAGTCAGGTCAAAATTGAGTACTAAGCTAAAGAAAAGAACTTACAAGCATATTTGAAGAAGGCCCAAGCAAGTTTGAGCAGGTACTGAGAGAGGAAAAATAAAAAGCTGACTTATTAGCCAAGTTAGCCTTTACTAGTACCATGAAGCTACTTCACACAATAATAGTGGCGATCGTACTTGAGACAAGCATTCACACTATTAAACCTATAGAGGTTAGCTCAGTTGATGGCGAGCCTTGTTAGGTGGATCACATCATTTAGTACCTAAAAAATAGAGTCACCCTTGAGGACCGAACTTAGGCTAGAAGGCTGAGATACCAAGCAGCAAGATACTGTCGATGGACAAAATCCTTTTTAAAAGAAGAGCTTTTTTGCCTTACTTGAGGTACCTACGCCTTTTGGAGGGCTAATATGTGTATAGGGAGATGCATGAAAGGATGTAAAAAAATCACGGAGGAGGCAAGGCTCTTGCTTATAAGTCACTAAGGTAGAATACTTATGGATCAACTTAAAGTAAGATGCACAATCTATTGTCAAAAAGTGTGACAAGTGTTAAAGGTTTAAGAAGATATTATGGTAGCTTTTTGAAACTTTCATAATATTGGGATCCATATGGCATGTTTTCACCTAAAGAGTAGATCTTGTTAGGCTAATGCCAGTTAGAAATAGCCAGCTAAGTATGCTTTTATGGTAGTGGACTATACAACTAAATGGGTATACCACTAAGTTTTTAAGGCATGTTATAATTTGTCGCTTTAGTCTACCTTATGCTATAGTGATGGATAATAAGACTCAGTTTAACAACGAAAGGTTCAAGTTATTATGCAAGAATTTAAAGATCACCTACTAGTTTACCTTACCAACTCACACTCAGTTTAATGGATAAGTAGAGGTATTAAACAAGACCATCAAAACTATCCTGAAGAAGAAACTCGAAGATTGCAAAGAAGTTTGAGTAGATGAGCTACCTAACGTGTTGTGGCCTATAGAACCATGCTATGCACTACCACAGGGAATACCCATTTGCCTTGTCTTTTGGGTTCGAAGCAGTTATACTAATTAAACTAGGAGTGCACACGTACAGGATTGCTCACTTTGACGAAGCTAAGAACACTATATTTGTTGCAACCAATATAGACCTCATAGAAGTAATGTGAGCCTCAATAGTCATCAAAATGGCAATTACTAGTAGTAGATAGCCAAGGTATATGGTCTAAAGGTCAAACCAAGGCAATTCAAAGAAAGTGACCTAGTTTTGCACAAAGTGCCTGAATACTAAGAAGCCCTTAGAAAAAGTCTTAGGACTCAACTAGAAAGGTTCCTATCAAGTGGATAGAATGATTAGGGTAAGAACCTAAAACCTGACTCACTTAGATGACAATCAAGTGAAGCAGTGATGGGATGCAACCCAACTTCTTAAGTACTACTAATGAAGAATAAGCATATCTAACCTCACTAAGTTTCCTTTTCAACGTTTCACCAGTTATTATCTCAAACCTTTGCTTAGAGCTTAGTAGTGCTTCTAGCAAGCTTTTCTATTAATTTTAATTCCAAGAAGTCCTTGTGGACAGAGTGAGAGACTTATTTTTTACTCACTCATTATATAGATGAATGCTAGCATTATACTAGCTATGCTCTAGATGTTCATCACTAAAATGAAAGATGATTTCCAAAGATGTTCTTGTGTCTATAATGACTGCCAAGCTGCTATGTGTACTTTTTACAATTATATTAGCCCACTCTTAAAGTGAAAAGGAGAGTAAAAGTAGCTAAAACTCGATTTAAGAACAAAATATTAAACCAAGGTAATCTCTACATTCTCTTTGTGCAAATATCGAGAATAAATCTTAAGGATCGATCGATGTGAAAGGCCCTTAAAGATCCCCTCAGTAGTGTTACACTAAGACTTTAGGAATTTTGAGTAAGCAAGATGCTTATACATCATAGCACATTTTATACATCATAAATATATCTATTCTAAACTTGATAATTACTTTATTAAATAAGAATATATGGCTTTTTATATATATTAATTTCATTTTGTAGGTTTCAAGTTAATTGAGTTATTTAGAATGAAAATTCAAAGAAAACAAGCAAAAAATCCAAATATGCTATAGTGAATACTAACTTGCTACAATGCCGATGAGCACCCAAGTGCCAAATTAGAGTGCTTAGCACCCAGGTACCAAATTAGGTAAAATGTTTGACGCTCAGGTGCCACCACCTATTTTTTTTGCCATACTTTTGCCTTAATTTGAAGTTTATAAATACTAACATTTGGCTACTTCTCACATTATCAAATGAGGCACGAAATACACAAAGGAGACCAAGACTTTAACTTAGATTTAAAGAGAAGAAAGAATGTCTCCAAGGTTTCTTGAGTATCATTAAAGACACTTGAAGGATTGAAACCTTGTAGACACCCCTAATTTCAGTTTATCTTTCTTTTCTTTATATTTTTTCTTTTGTTGAAATTTATAGTTATGAATATTGTTTATACCTATTTGTATCTATGAATTATTTTGATAATTCTAGTTCTGGTTGGATTTGTGTGTGATTATATTTGAATTCTAAGGCTTGATGTAGTTTTGTTTATATTATATTTGGATGATTTAGTGTGTTTTCATTTAATTCATTTATGTTTCTCTATGTTTAATGCTTCCAATTGATTGAAAATTGAATTGGATATTGTAGATTTATGGATTGATGCTTGGGAGAGATTGACCCATTTATCAAATTTGAAAAATATAACCTTAAATTGTTATTGAGTCGGAGGCTAATAACACTTAGGTAATCACCATTGTTTGCTCAATGATTGCATGTGGTGCCTATTAAGTGTTCGAGAAAATGTGTGAGAACACTTAGGGTGTGACATTATACCTAGGATCTGATTTGATGCTTGGGAGAGGTAATGAGATTAATCCTTGGGTAATCAATTTAAAGGTTGCATAATGCATGTATAGGTAGACATGTTAGATAGGGATATTAACTTGAATATGTATGCACAGTATCTCATTTGACATTCGAGAGAGGTAATAATATTAGTCTTAATCCTTTGATTAATGAATTAAAGGAAATTGCTAAATAGGAAGAACATAAGAAGAATATAATGAAATCAATACTCTAGGATCCCATTTTTATAGAATTCACCATTTTTCTATATTCTCATTTTGTTACTTCGTTAATTCCTTAGTTTAGCTTAATTTAATTTTCCATAGTCATTGCAATTAATTCAATTTTCCTAGGTAAAATTGAGGTTGTCAATACCATAATATTTAGCATCAATTTAGGATACAATCCTCGTGAGAAGATACTCAATCATCACTTTATTACTTGCTCACGATCTATGCACTTGTAGTTACAATTTGCGTGTGTATAATTTTGCGAACTAGTTTTTGGCGTCGCTGCTGGAGATTGTAGATTTTGAATTTTTGCTAACTTTATCTTAATTTAGGCATTTATTTTCCTTTAAATATTTTTATATTTAGGTTGGTATAAATGTTTTGAAGGTGCATAAGAAGAGGTTATTATGCTGAAGATCAACAAGGTTCACACTTCCAACAAGATTTTGGTTCTTGCCAAACAAACTTAAAACAAGAAAATTAAGGAAAGGAATTGGCAAGACCATCGAGTGAACATTGAAACAGGATATGCGAAGAGTGCTCTTGGGCAAAATGCCTTCAACATGTAATTTTATCCACCATAACTCTGAAAAAAGTCTAGCTATGGACAATAAATCAAGTGCTTCTTGGAAGACAACCCAAGTACATTTTAATTTTTAATTTCAATTTTTTTTACTGTTTGTTTTCTTTCTTGTAGTATGTTAAAATAATAATTCAGAACCTCATAAAAGCATGAAAAAAAATCGAAAACAAAGCCAACAAAATGCAACAAAAAGGATCTGATAATCGAGGACAACAACAAATGTGGTAACAACTTGAAGTTGTAGCCTCAGAAAGTTGAGGTTGCAGCCTTAACACCTAGAAATTTCAAGTCAAAAACCCAGGTTGTGGCATTGCTGCACCCCTTGCTTACTCATTCCAAATGGCTTTTAAACTAACTCTTAAACCCCTTTAAACATCCCTTTACCTTTTCTAATCATCCTTATACCCTCCGCACTCTAAATTATCAACAAATTCTACCTTAAACACCATTAAACAACATAGCTAATAAAAATTTCAATGTTGGAGAGCATCACTCGAAGGCTTTGGGCACTAACTCAAGCAACAAATTCCTCTTTGCGATTTGAGCATCAAGCCATTGTCTATAAAAGGAGTTTCTTTTATTCACTTTATTTTTTCCATTGTGAACAATGTCAACTTTAAGTTTGGGGGAGGGAAATATTTATTTTCTATGTTGCTTATGTTTACTCATTATAATTGTTATTTTTAGTTGTTTGTTCTGCATGCATTTTTGTTTCATTTTTGTCTTTAGTTATAGGTTGGTTGAATGATTAGTAGTCAATAATATGAAATAGATATATGATTTCAATTGCTACGTTCTTTTAGGAGAAAGTATTGAGTAGTATTGAGCTACAGGTTAGTTGAATGATTAAACAGGCCACTTCTGATTCCCCTCAGTAGTATTGAGATAAGAACAAGAGGGAGAGGCCCATCAACCATTTATGAAGGAAGTTATCAATAAGGCTCGAAGCACAATGAAGGCATTTTAAACTTTGAGGATATGAGTATTTGAAACCATCATTATCTCTATAACAATACATTATGCTTCTTTCATGGTTATCTTGTTTTTAGTAAGTGAGAATGTAAAAGCCCTTTAGCGGTACCCATAAATGGTGCCTCAAGACTGCTAGGTTAGGTGAATATAGTTATCATTACTTGACTTCATAATTATTGTATGATATTTTGAGTCCATAATTTAGAATTATGAGGGACTTAGTCCATAATTTGGTAGATTATCCCATAATATGCGTTTTGGTAAAATTAGTAAAAGAGGATAATTAGAATTACCTCATAGATAAGTATTAGAGTTTATGCTTACGTGCCATTCTTATTTGTATAAATATTTATTTTGTAATAATTATATAATATATATTTTTTTATATCGTTAATAACCTTTATTAAATGGTACCAATACTTATAATGATAGAGAAATTGTATAATCTGAAAAAGTTAAGATCTGGTCTAAAAGCGTTTAGATCAAGGCTAAAAGTTAGCAACACTAAGAGTTATAAATGCTAAGAGTTAACACTACTAAGAGTTTGTAGATTATAAGAATCATTGAGATCTAAAAAGTTAGAGCCTTATCTATAATGGAACAAAGACCTTAGCGTATACTAGTACTGGCATAGTTTTAAAGAGTTGCAATAGGTGCTAGGAAATATCATTGTTCAAGTTGTTCTCAAATACTATGTTCTTGATCTATTTTCACCTATGCAGGTCTGTCGGTGAATCTCTTTTTTTAATAGATCAGTGTATGTCTATATTTTTAGGGTATAGATGGTTGTTCTTAACTGACCATGAGCTTAGTGGAAGCTCGTATAGGCATACAAGTATTCAGTCAAGACTGGATACTAAACAGGCTCATGAAGATCCCAATAGATATTCTATAAAGCTTTCAATGGTAGGTCCCTTCGAATTGAGTAGTATTCATGGTCCTTTGACTTGAGCGCTACAGTGGGCTTGTAGGTAATCCACCATACTTTTGTTCCACAGATGTTAGAGATCTTTCATGGTCTGACCATTACGTGTCACTTAGCATAATTCGATGCTCATGGAGTCTAATGCACGTAGATACAAAACCTGTCAGCTTACACAGGTGGGTTGTATATTCGATGCTCCAAGATTGTATCTTAGAAAGTCTTGTGGCCATAAGGGATAAACTCAAAAAATGAGTTTTTCACTAGTTTGAATGATATAGCAAAGGGGTTTGCTTGTATTGTTCATCAAGATACGAACTTAAATATAAGTTCATTGATGAGCTTATGGAGATTTGACAGTGTTGATCTATATCCTTGCACATCCAAGGCATAAATGACAGAATGATTATATGTATGCATTCTGACCTTAACTTACATTGTTTAATATGTTGGTTTGTAATATCCATAATGCCTGTGTGGGGCATCGACCGTAGACTCATAGAATAGTTTTATTTGATAAATCAGGCATAGACCTAGGGAGTCCCACAATATGAAGTGTCTCGTTATGCACTGGGGCAGCATATTAGATTGAATAGTTTAACCCAGTAAAATCTAACAAAATTAAATATATGTTTTAATAAACCTCGGGATGCATGCATACCAATACTTAAGTGTTAAGTACATTAATTAGTTAACAATTGTTGTTGATCAATTAAATATTGACACGTGACGCATAGTGAGCCTTCAATTCAATTTATTCAAGTGTGTAGTTAGGTGGGATCCACTTTGGGTTAACTTGATAACAAAGTATGGGCTTAAGGGTAATTTCACTTAATTGATTATGTAATTTTTAAATAATCAAGATATTTATTTATTTAATAGATAAATAAATATTTAACTTAACTATAGTTAAAATTTAACCATGTAGTTAGGTTAAAACATATTTTATCTTTTCTTAATGGTTAAGTAAAGGTTAACCTAACCTAGTTAATTAACTAAGGTTAGATTAGTCAGATAATTATTTACTAAAGGGTTAAGTAAATCCTAACTCAACTAAGGTTAAAAGTTAACTTGGGTTAAGTTAATATCTAAATTAAATGCAAATTAAAGTCAAATGAATTTAAAATTAATTGTTAATGTAAATGCATTTGGCTTAAGTAAAGTGAAATGAAAACAAAAATTTAAGGGTTAATGCTATTAAGTAGTCGACAAACTAGAGAGCGAAAAGAGAGAAAATTGTTTCTTGTGTTTGAAATCAAGTGTTGATATAACTACTCATCTTTTTCTCCCTTTAGCTTAGGCCATTAAAGTAAGAAAAGTTTTTTTGTTTAAACGTTCAAGTGTTAAACATAGGTTAAACAAACAAATTCAAGAAAAAGAGTTTGTCTTAGAATTAAGGTTTAAGAGTTAAACTGGTTGTTGGATTTGGAGCAGCTATTTTAGATAATCAAGCCCACCCCATTGGTTATTAGAACTGTCCATGAACTATACTTCAGGCAGACTTCAATAAATATTTGTCCAAAGGCTTCATAGATGATTATTTCTTAATTTTGTTTTAATGTGATTAAAATGTATTCATTAGCAGTATTTGGCTTCCGCTGAGTAAATGTTTGCGAAATTATACACACGCAAATTGCAACTGCAAGTGCACGGATTGTGAGCAAGTAATAAAATGATGAATGAGTATTGTTCCCATGAGGATTGTGTCCTAAATTGATGCTAACTACTGTGATGTTGGCAACCTAATTTTATTTAGGCTAAACTAAAGGATAAGTTAAGTTGTGGAATAAAAATGCTTTAAACTAAATAATGAGGTAAATTAAAGAAATGAGAGATCTGCAGCGACGAGGTTCTAGAGGCTTGATTTTCCTTTATTGTTCCTATGATTTTTTCATTAGTGATCAACAACCAATTTTATGCATTCATTAGTCCACGGTGTATAATTAATCTCATTCCCTCTCCCAAGTGCCAATGAGATACTATGCATTTACAACTAAGTTGATATCCTTATCTAACCCGTTATACATACATACATTAAGCTACCCTTATGCGACTACCCTAAGTTCATTAGTTTTCCAACTCAACAAACTCAAAGCTATGCTTTTTACAACCAACATATAGATTAAACTTTCCCAAGCAAATAACCCAAATGTTTAAATCATCTAATCCATTTTCCAATGCAATTAGAAGTATGAAGAACATAAAAGGTATAAATGAATAACACAAAATAGTCATTAATAACAAAACAACATCAACACATATTATTTAATAAAGTTCTATTAAGCCATAGAACATATAATCTAACAACAAAATGAAAATCTTGTGATATAGTGGATTCTATAAAAATGGGATCCTAGAGTATCAATTTCATTCTAGTCTTTCTATGTTTTTCCTATTTAGCATTTCATTCATTTTATTAATCAAGGAATTAAGACTAATCTCATTCCCTCTCCCGAGTGCCGAATGAGATACTATGCATACATATTCAAATCCTTATCTAACTTGTTTACCTATACATGCATTACGCAACCCTTAAATTGATTACCCAATGATTAATTTTATTACCTATCCTGAGCATCAAATAAAAATTCTAGGCATAATGGCATACCCCAAGTGTTCTCACACATTTTATCAAACACTTGGTGTGCACTACATGCAATCCTTGAGAAAATTATAGTGATTACCTAAGTGTTATTAACCTCCCAACTCAATAACAACCTAAGGCTATGTTTCTCTCAAATCCAATAAATATGTCAAGCTCTCCTAAGCATCAATCTATAAATCCACAACAACCAATTCATTTTACAATCAATTGGAAGCATTAAGCGTAGAGAAATATAAATGAATTAAATGAAAATATACTAAATCATCCAAACATAATATAAATAAAACTACATCAAGCTTTAGAATTCAAATTTAATTACATACAAATCCAACCATAACTAAAATTATCTAGAAATATATAGATACAACTCATTTAAACATTCTTCAAGACTAGAAATTTAAACAAAAGAGAAAAATAAAGAAAAGAAAGAGAAAACCTGTAGTAACCAGTATCCACAACTGGTAAGAATAAGTATTTATATATGTATAAATATACGTATTTTATTTGTATATGGGTGATACTTGAGTTATATATTGTTATTAGTAGTGTTTGTATAGGTTAAGGTCATACTATTAGCATTGGGTTTAATTGTAAGACTTTAGATTTATTTTAGGGACCAAATTGTAATACTTTGAAAGTTTTGGGGGTAAATTTGTAAATATAAAAAATTAGCCACTTAGTATAAAAATACACTTTTAAAACCCTAATTCTCTCATTTTGGTCGAGCTACCTCTTTTAGAGAGAGAGAAGAGAGAAAAAGAGGGGAGAGAAAGAGAAGAAGAAGAAGAAAAAGAAGAAGAAGAAGAAAAAGAAGAAGAAGAAGAAAAAGAAGAAGAAATTGGAATTTTAGATTTTAAGAGGTATATCACAACTATTTCTCAATTTATTGGTGTTAATTATGTTAGTTTCTTTAATTTTTTATTTTTGGAAATATGTATAATTGAGGATTTGATGTGTATTTCGTATGATATTTTGAGAATTGATGATGATCTATAAGATAGCTTGATAAATCATGATGGATTGTAGAATTTCTGCTTGATAGTCTTTTGATCTAAGAATTTTATAAATTGTTGTGATTCGATTCTAGTTTTAAATTTTGAGTATATGAATTTAGACATGTTTAGTATCTTCTGAGACTTTGAATCGATTCAAAATTCCAGAAATTGAATTTGTTGTGAATTTACCAAAATGACCCTGAAATTCTAAAAATTTCCTATATGAACAGTATGATACAGTGAAAATAATTTTTGTCTTACTGAATGATCTTCAAAAGTTATGAATTTGTGGAATATGATAAGTTTATATATCTAATATGATATACTCGGAATTGAGAATTTAGATCAATGTGGTTGAAGTGTTATGATTTTCTAAAGTGTATCAGCTCATTGCAGTATTTGATTAATAGATTTTTAAAGCTATGGAATAAAATAGTTTTAAAATACTTTTCGCAGTGATTTGGAAGTGAAATATTTATCATGGACTGACATATGTGTTAAGAGTAATTATGTGGTAGTTTTATAATTTTTGAGTTAATATATGATTTTATAAACTTGGGAGATTGAATACTGTTCAGTAAGTATCTTGATCCTGTTAGGTTAGTAGTTTGGATTCGATGGTGTGTATGGAATGGATTGTGTAGGAATTTTGATATAATATTCATATATAAGAAGGATATATGAGTCAAGAATGGTATATTCTGATTTTGGAGTAATTGGACATCATTTGATGTATTAGAAAAGTTTGTTAAGTGTAAGTGGTCAGAATGACAGGTTTTGAGAAACCAAGTATTTAGACTAATTTGATGTGATAAATGCATTGTGTATAATTTTGTAATCTATTTAAAGTATTTTGTGTGAATTGTGAGGCTTATGAAAGGATTAATCTCCATTGATAGGTTAAGGAGATTTAAGCCTTGTAGCAAAAAGTGTTAAGAGGTAAGTATACTAGACTTTTTACTGAAATCACAATAAACATAATAATTATTTTGTATGATTTTGCAAATGGGGTTAAGAATATGTTTATGTTATGTCAAAGTATATTTTGATATGAAATGTGAATATATGTTTATGAATGTGAGCATTGACATTGAGCATGGACATACATGTATTTTTAAAAGTGAGCTTTTAAAATAAGATGTGTTTAATAAAGAAAGCTTTTGAAGTGTAATATGTCCATGAGAAATATTTTGTGTTTTGAGGGTACTTGAACTCATTGTTAACTTAGTAGGCATTTTATGTGATTCGTGGAGCCTTTATGTGTGGCCTTTCCTTCGGGATTGGTATATGTTATATATTCCGTATGTAGGGAGGATCCTATTCGTACCTAAAGGAAGAGTGAGTCATCACATTCATGTGGTGGCGTATTGGTGCATGTGAGAGGACTCACCGATGATCACGGTGAGGGTTTGGCTTTTGCCTTCGGGCATGAGCATTATATATGTGTAATTTAAAGGCCTCACTTGTACTATTCCTCTCATACGGTATGTCACCTACGAGTGAAATTTAGCTCATTATGTGATATGTGATATGTAAGTCCTACTAAGTAGTAGTTGAGTGATGGTATTCCTATTATGTGTTTTGAAAAAATGTGTAAGCGCTTACATGATATGTGATTTGATAAGATTATGATTTTGATTGATCACAGCATATCATACATATGCATTGTGTACATATATGTATTTGTATTTGATATATGAAAAACTAGTATGCTTACTGAGTTTTATACTCATTATAATTTATGGTGATTTCAGGTAAATAAGGTACATGTGTGCTTAGCGGATTTGGCAAGGCTTCTGCTGTTCCTTAGGTTCCTTAAGTTGTTAGGTTGCTAAGTGTTTCATTTGAGGACACGTGGGATAAGATATTTAATTTGTCCCTATTGAATAAATACTTATGTATTATTTTATTGTGTGTGGTTGGATTTAGTTTAAGTTTCACCAAGTGTATAATGGATTGATTTTAAGTAAGAATTTGCAATGAATATATTCTGGGCTTCCGGTAACAAAGTTGCTACTGGTGACGTAGTAGAGTGTTAATCTCTGCAAAAACTCTGCGTATCTCCAGTTTACTAATTGTCCCAGTCATAATTCAATTGCTATAATTCTGAAAGAAATTAAAATGAATGTTTAAGTATTAATGAATGAATGTAAGTGATGTCGTGTGTCAGATCTTTTGGGTCTGGGGTGTAACAAAACCAAATTTAGGGATGTCTCTAAGGTTTCGATCCTTCAAATATCTTCAATGATGCTCAAGAAACCTTAGAGATGTCATTTCTTCTCTTTAAATTTGAGCTTAAGTCTTGTTCTCTTTTGCAAATTTCATGCTTTTCTTTTTATAGATGAGAAAATGGCTAAATGGTAGTATTTATAAGTTTTACATTAGGCAAGAAAAAGTGTGTTAAAATAGGTGGTGGCCTTGGGCACCATAATTTAGCTTCTTAGCACCAAACATTCTGCTTGATTTGGTGCTTGGGTGCTATTTTTCGATGCTCAGGCTCCAAATCCTAGGTGATTTGGTGTTTGGGCGTCGAACACTATAGCGCACTGTTTATTAGGTACTGTAGATATGCACTAGTTACCGATACTGTTTATTACACTGTAGCAATTTGAAGTTTTTGCTTGTTTTCTTTAAGTATTCACTCCAAATAGCTCTATTAGTTTGAAAGCTACAAAATAAAATTAATACACATAAATAGCCATAAATTCACATTCAACATGAGTAATTATCAAATTAAAAGGGGTATGATATCATATATAATAGTCACTTATCAGTAAATATATATATGTGATGAATTTATATGTATAATGAACATAAATACTACATGTATGCACCCAATTTTAATCGGCACTCATAAATGGTATCAGAGAATTTTTTTGTGTTGATTTGGGCATTTCTGAGTGTTAGGTATGTTGTTGAATAAAGTCCAGGGCTATGGTGGTATATTTCAAGTGTTGAAATGCTAAACCAGTTGAAGACATCTGTCGAAATGCCACATCATTCATGTATAGCATTGCGCTACTATTGTGGTTACCAGTACAGAGAAAAATGATCTTGGTTTATAATACGAACTAATAACTCTTATCACTATATCTCATCAACCTCCACATGCATATATTAATTTTTAAACAATATTTTTGAGTAAACAGTGTCAACGCCACGGTGTTGAGCTATAACGTTGTAGCGGTGGAGGTAGTACCCCTAACTCTGCAGCACCAACCCTCTAGTGCTGCGATGCTAGGGCTTGGAAGCAACCTTAGCGCTACGGTGTTCAACATCCAATGTTGTGGCATTACGGCTATTGCCTCTAGCGCTGCAGTGTTGGTAGCTCAACTCCGCGGGATTAACACCGTTCACACAATGCATGTAGGGGTTTATGAGATACAGTGATAAGAGTTAATAGTCTAAATTAGAAGCTCGGATCATTTTTCTTTGTGCTGGTAACCACAATGGGAGCCCTATTGATAGGGTTAGTTGTGTTTGCACATAAATAAATAATTGATTAAGAAATCACCTTTCCATGAGATTGGAGTTAGTGTTTAAAAATCTCTCTTAATCAGATTAAATTTTATTAAATTATGTGATTATTTTAAATGGCCCGTCTTGTCAATACGATGTTAGATGGGTCAAGTCGGTCTTTATATAATATTGTTATAACATAAGGGATTTGATCGGTGTGACTCAGACTATGCTGGTTAAACATGAGATGAGCAAATATATGCGAATGTAATACCCAATATTGCTATAGCATGAAGGTAGTATCATTAACATATATTTGATAATTGACAAGTTAATTTGGAATACATTTACCTAATATTGCTATAGCGTGAGGATAAGGTGTATTTAGAATTAATGGTAAAAGTTGCATGAGATGCAATTAACAAGAGTTGTCTACCTGTTGGGTTTATAAATGCTAATATTGCTATAACGTGAGGCTGGAGTAAAATGCCAATAGGGTTCACTTCTCACTGCATAGTTTAAAAAATAATCCCTTTAATCACTCACTGCATAGTTTAAAGAGTTTAAACTGTCATTATCCCATTTGAGTGATTAAAGGGATTATGTAAAGCAATGAGAGGGTATTTTAAATTAAAAATGTATAATTGTTATACCCATAATTTAAAACATGTTTATTATTGATTTAATATTTTTTATATAGCCGTTGACATCTTCTATTTTATTTTTATCTTATGAAGATATAATGGCATCCATCAACCCCTTGGTGCACATACTTGATGCACAACAATTTAAGGGTGTAGATAACTACTAAGATTAGCTTATGAATCTTAGAATCATTTTGGATTTAGAGAAACTCGTATATCTTATTGATAAAAAATTGCCCATAGATGTTTCTAATAGTGCCACCACAGGGGAAAGGGTGATATATTAGAAATCATTGGATGATGATTTAAAGGTTAAATTACATCCTCACCTCTATGTCTACAGAGCTGCAGAGATAGCATATTCACATTGACAGTTCTAGCAGTATCATGTTCTATTTAAAAGCATTTTTCAGCGACAGACTCCAGGTCAAATTTACAGGGTCACCAAAGCACTCTCTCAGGCTATACTATAGAAGGGAAGTTCAATGAGTCCCCACTCCCTCAAGATTATTGGATACATCAAGAGGCCAGAGACGATGGACGTTTCTTTGAACAATAGCTTAGGGGAACAGTTTAATTTTCTAGTAGTTGCTAAGGTCATTTGTACAATTCATCATGAACTTAAACATGCAAGGATTGACCTTAACATATGCTAATCTTCATAATATGTTGAAGACAACAGATGAGGACATGCATAAATGGAGCTCGATCCTCTTCGTTCAGGGTGCTTTAACTTTTATCCCGAGGGCTTCTAGGAAGTCCAAAAGGAAGAAAAAAAAGAAGGTGAAGCAGACACCCCGAATAGGTCCTCAAAGGTGATTCCAAGCTTCAAGAGAAGAGCAAGGCAAAAGAAAAGTGTTTCTTTTGTGGTAAGGATAGGCATTGGAAGCGTAATTGTCAAGATGCCTTACTAGTGTAAAGAAGACTACCTCAGGTATTCATTTTCCTACCATTGAAATTTCTTTAGTATTTGGTGTTAGTTCTGGCTAGGTATTAGATATCACATGTCCTTCTCACATCTGCAATGTGTTGTAGGGTCTGAGGGAAGTTAGATTATTGCAGCCGAGAGGAATATTGCTTCGAGTTAGAAATGGTGATTTCCTACGTGTTGAGACTATTGGACATTTTAATTTACTCCTCCCATTTAATAGAACATTAGTATTATATAATTATTATTTTGTACCCACTATCATCAAACTGATTATTTCCCTTCCTGTACTTGACAGAGAAGGGTATCATATGTATATTTGAAATAGTTCCTTATGCTTATATGATATGTATGATGTATTATTAGCTGAGTGTCAGTTAGTGAATTGGCATTTTATTTTTGATACAACTACAAATTTTGTTAATGTGCAAGCTAGTACTAGCAGTAGCAAAGAATCTTTAGGTTATATAAGTATGAGACGCCTAACCCGTCTAGTTAAGGATGGTTGGATACTTGATTTAACCATAGATCCTTATCTAGTTTTTGAATCTTGTATTTAAAAGAAGATAACTAAATCTCCATTTATAGGTGTTGGACACAATGCCACTGATTTATTAGAACTGATACATAGTGATGTATCTATTGAGGATTTAATATATATGGGTGTATGCATGTGCAATAGTATTTATTGCATAAAATACGCATCTCACGTATTTAGTGCTGCTGAATAATAAACACAATAAATAATATATAAATTATATTAATATATTTGAAGGGTTGAAAAATTACCGAAACGTATAATATTTTACACGTGTATCTTGGGAGTCCGCCTGGAGACCGACCCATTGACAATTTTAGTCACCAATTCTGTAGGCTTGGTAAGCTGAAACTACAGCTCCAAATCCAGCACTGGGTTTAACACTTAAACACTAAGTTATGTATTTACCACTAATCAACTCTTGATTAATAAAACAATAGCTTGTTGCTATTTAATAGCTAGGCTATTAAAAAAAGATTATGAATCATAATTTCAACACTTGAAATTTAAGAAAAAATAATAATTTCTTCATCCTTTTGCTCTCCCATTACCGGCCCCACTTTCTTTTTGTTTTAACACAAAATGAAAAATTGAAACAATTCTCAATTGCTTCTCACGCACATACACACAATATCTCAATATATATATATATATGTAATATTAATATTATATATATAAAATATTACACATGACCACTATATTAAATAAATAATATTATAATATAAGAAACATGGGTGACAACCAAATGCCACTATAATATAATAATATTATATAATATAAAATAATGAGATATTATATTATTTAACAATTAAATAATTATGTGAAATGACCATTTTGCCCCTCATAAATAGTTACTAAATCTACCTCTTAGCGGGTCCCACTAAATTTCACATTTGCGTAAACTCAAACAAAGGTCTACAATGCGCCACGTATTATTATACAATTAGTAAATAACAATTATTGACTAATTGTTGTATTTAACGCTTAAATACAGACACGCACGCATTTTTGTGGTAGAGTTAGATATTAGTGGATTAAACAATTTAATCTAGTACTCTGCCCCAGTACACAACGAGTACACTGCATATCATTAGACTCCCTAGGTCTAAGCCCGATTCATCAAATGAAACTATTCCATGAGTTTGTGAACATTGCCCCACGCACACGTCACAAAAATACAAATCAATGCATTGATCATCCAAGCTGAGGACACAACACATACGTATAATCCTTCCGTTATAATATCTTAGATGTGTGGGGATAGACTATCACCGTCAAATTCTCATGTGCTCATCCATGTCATATCCCCATACTTGTATCTCACTGAACAATATGAGCAAACTCATTTGTCATATTGTAACACTCTAGCGGAAACTCTTTCTTGGGATTAATACTTGTGGCCACAAAACTTTCTGAGATATAGTCTCAAAACATCTGGATATCTAACTCCTTATGTGAGCTGACAGATCCCGTATCTATATACACAGGACTCCATAAGCATCGGACCATACCTAACAACACCTAGCAGTCACATTATAAAAGCCCACTTACAAGCCCATCGTGGCACTCAGGTTAAAGGACCACGTATACTACACAACTCAAGAAGACCCTCTATTAACGGCTTTCATAGGGTGTCTATCGGAGGCCCTCATGAGTCCATCCTATATCCAGTCATAATTGGATACCTATATGTCAGTACGAGCTCCAAGCTCGGCTAAGAACAACCATCTATACCTTACAGATACGATATATGCTAATCTATATAAAAGTATCTACCGACAGACTTGCATCGGTAAAAATAAATCAGGGACAATATTCAAGAACATACTTGTACAACTAACATTTCCTAGCACCTGATTGTAACTCTTGTAACTATGCAATTACTAGTATATTTCTATGTCTATGACCTATTACAAATAAGGCTCCAACTTTTGGTTCTTCGCTGAGTATTTTAACTAGCTAACAATTAGTTGTGCTAACATTTATCATTTACATCTCTCAATGTGGCTAACTGTAGGCCCTTATCTAAACTCTTTTAGATCAGATCTAAACTCCTTCAAACTATACATGTCTGTAATGTTACATTGCATAGTACCATTTAAATAGGCATTAGCGATTTAATAGGAATGTACACTTGTATAACTCATAAGTATATGTACATTCAGCGATGGCACATAAGCACCAACCCTAACAGTATGCAGTCTAATGAATCACGTTGCAATTGGCAAATTTTGATACTTTGTACTCTTCATCGATGATTTGTCATGACATAGGTACGTGTTTCTTATAAGACACAAGTTAAAAATATTTAAAAAGTTCAAAGAGTTCTTACTTGAAGTAGAGAATCAAATTGGCATGTACATTAAGTGCCTTCAATCAGATCAAGGCAGTGAGTACATTAGTAGTGAAATTTTGGATTATTTAAAAGAGAATAGCATTCTTGCTCATTAAATTCCTCTTGATACTCCACAATACAACGGTGTCTTGAAATAGAGAAATCAAACTTTATTGGATATGGTGCAATCAATGATGAGCTTTACCGATCTCCCGAAATATCTATGGGGTTTAAAAACTACTACTCATATATTGAATAGAGTTTCATCCAAAGCTATTTTAACCACTCTGCAAGAGATATGGGAAGAGAAGAAACAAGTCTTAAATATTTTAAGATTTAGGGGTGTCCTGCTTATATAAGAGTAGCGCAGCAGGATAAACTTGAACCCAAGGGATACAAATATTGGTTCATTTGGTATCCCAAAAATCCATAGGATACTAGTTTCATGATCCAGGGGAATGAAACATGTTCATTACTCATAATACTACTTTTATAGAAAAATAATTTCTCATAGATTATGAGGATTATAGAAAGATTGAACCTAATGAAGTCAATCAAAACCAAAATGAACCAATGATGGAACATCAAGCTCAATCATGCAGAACATCTTTAACACACCTTCTACATAGATCGAAAAAGATGCCAAAGTCACCTACTAGGTATGGTCAGATGCTT
Source organism: Ailanthus altissimus (assembly GCA_946807835.1). Classification (NCBI taxonomy): domain Eukaryota; kingdom Viridiplantae; phylum Streptophyta; class Magnoliopsida; order Sapindales; family Simaroubaceae; genus Ailanthus; species Ailanthus altissimus. The sequence continues at coordinate 16,290,716 of OX327700.1, read as the reverse complement.
GAAGATGCCCTTATCATTTTCTTATTTGAAGGAAATGATCATTTGACGTATAGAAAGGCGATGTTAGACATCAACTCGGGAAAATGGCAAGATATAACCAAGTGTGTGGGGTTAGGTGTACCCATTATAGGTTAACTTGGTAACCAAGTGAGGGCTTAAGGGTAATTTCACATATTTGATTATTTAATTTTTAAATAATCAAGATATTTATTTATTTAAGAATTAAATAAATATTTAATTTAACTATGGTTAATAGTTAGCCATATGTTTAAGTTAAAAAGATATTTTATATTATTTAATTATTAAATAATATTTAACTTAACCTAAGTTAATTGTTAATTAGAGTCAAGTTAAGGTTAATATTGTAATAATAATTTAACCTACTTGGTGGACAAGTAAAGCTAACCTAACTTAAGACCTAATTTGGGTTAAATGTTAACTTAAGTTAGGTTAAGCTTAACCAATGTTAAATTATTATATATCTATATATATGAAATTAAAACAAATTAGGAGTTGTCATTTTTGCCAACAAAGTGGCTGGCCATTGAGAAAGAAAAATAAGAAAGAAAGGTAGTTTTTCATTTTATTTCAATAGTTGAAACATTATTCATCATCTTCCCACTTATTAAGACCGGCCATAAAAGCAATGATTTTGGTTTTTTTTTTAATTCAAGTGTTGAATAAAAATAACCGAGTTCATTGCCTAAAAATAGTTTAAGTGTTAAATTGGAGGTGTTAAACCATTGCTGGAATTAAAGTTGTTATTCTAGCAATTCAAGCCCACCCTGTTGAGTCCTAGAATTGTCAATGGGTTCATTTTGGATGGTACTTTAGCTTAAACCATTCCAAATACTTGCAAGGTGATTATTCTCAACTTTGGTATTAATGCGATTAATATCTATCTAATTTCATTAATATAATGAAATGTAAAATTTAATTGTTTTGAGTTTTTTAGGAAATTAGATTTTCAACTTTCGCTATATATATAATGTATGAGATGCATATATATGTATTAATGCACAATGGACATGCATACCTGCATATACACACCTAATATGGTTTAGAACTGAAACACCGCACTCAAAAAATGGTATCAGAGCATTTTACAGTGTTGATTGGGTGATTCGGAGTGTTTAATTTTTTTATTGGTGAAGTCCTGGTGTTAAATGATGTATTTCAAGTGTTGAAATTGTGCATTATGGAAAACATTGGGATGCCATGACCTTGATGTCTGGCATCACCGCGCTGGGGCCTTTCAAGCTTAGCACCGTAGCACTAAATGAAGAACGCCACGGTGTTGAGGTTTCCAGGCTGCAGCACCACAGCGCTCAAGGCTTGGCACTGCGATACTAGAGGGTTCTGCCTTTAACACTGCATCACTAGTAAACCAGCGCTGCAACACTGGGGCTTCTAGGCCCTAGTGCCATAGCACTTAAGGGCTAGCGTCGCAGCGCTAGAGGCTCTGCCTTCAGCGCTGATAGCCTAGCGCCGTGGTACTAACACTGTACACTACAAAACATTTTATAAAACATTGTTTAAAATTTAATTTATGTATGTGAGGTTTATGAGATGCAGTAATAAGAGTTATTAGTCTACATTATAAACTGAAATCATTTTTCTCTGTGTTGGTAACCACAATGGGAGCTCTACTAGTAAGGGTGTGTTATATTTGCACAAAAATAAATTAATGATTGAGAATCACCTCCTCATGAGATGAGATACGGTATTTAAAAATCTATCTTAATCAGATTGAATTGTATTACATTATGAGATAATATTTTACTTGATCCATCTTGCCAATACGGTGTTAGACGGGTCACATCGGTCTTTTTCCAAGATTACTATAATTTGAGGTATTTGGTCGGTGTGATTTGGACTATGCCTATTAAACATGGGATGTGGTAAATATATGCAAAACTATTACCCTAGATTGCTATAGTGTGCGGGTAGTATAGGTAACCTATATTTAATCATTGACAAATTAATCTAGAATAAACTTACCATAGATCGCTACAGTGTGTAGTTAAGTTGTATTTAGGATCAGGAGTAAGAGTTACATAAGATGTAATTAACAAAAGTTATCTATCTTTTGGGTTTACAAAGGCCTAGATCGCTACAGTATGTGGTTGGAAGAAAATGCCAATAAAGTTTACTTCTTACTGTATAGCTTAAAGAGTTTAAACAATCGTTATTCGGTTTAAGAGATTATAGGGATTATGTAAAGCAGTGAGAGTTTTTAGATTAAAAACGCATAATAGTTATACCATGATATAAAGCGTTATTTATTAATGATTAGAAATATCTCACTACAGATCCCCTTATTTGTCTTATAGAGATAAGATAAGTACGAGCAATTTGTTAGTACAATTGATTAATACACATCAATTATATATTACCGAAAAATATTTTAACTTGCTTATGAATTTGAGAATAGTTCTAAATTCAAAAACGTTTGGACATATCGATGATCGGAAGATAATAAAGAGGTGTTTCTGATAATGTCTCTTCGAAAAAGGTTGATATTTATTAGAAATGGATATAGAATGATTTAAAAAGTCAAATCATATCCTTGTCTCAATATCTAATGATCTTTAGCCCAATCATGTGCACATGAGATGTACAGGTAGTATTGTGCTCTATATGAAAAATTATTTAATATATCCAAACCACTGATAGAGAATAGTCATAATAGAAAGTGTTTCTACTATGATAAGGTTTGAAACAATAAGTATTATTGTTCAAGGCACCTTGACTAAGAATAGATAGATCCCTTAGATATCTGTTTACCAAACATTGACATTTCAATAGCATATGATGCTAGAGGTGCAAGAGTATGAGATATCGTTTGTCATTCTCATACTTGTATGTTGTTGCATGATTTGAGGAATGTTATGAAGTTAGAAAAAAGGAAGTACATCTTCGCGTAAGAAATAGAGATTTTCTAGACGTGGTAGCTGTTAGGACCTTTTCGGTTACTTCTCCATTCTAGTAGTAGTATAATGTTGTATAATTAATATTTTGTGCCAAACATTTTTAGGCGAAATATATCATTCCCTGTAGAAGATAGAGAGGGTCATCATAAACACATCGTGAATTGTTCCTCATGTTTACATGATAATGATAATGTTTTACTACCTAAGTGTTAGTTAAAGAATGACCATTATATCTTAAATACAACATGAAATGTCTTCAATGCATAGGTAAATAGAATAAATAGTAGTTAAGGAAATTCGAATAATAAGGAATTGTGGCACATAAGATTAGGTTATGTAGTCATTAAACAATATCCTATCTGGTTAAGAATGGTCAAATACTTGATCTGACTATAGAACATTGACTAGTTTATGAATTTTGAATTCAAGTGAAGATGATCAAATCCTTGTGTAGATATTAGACACCGGGCCACTGATTTATTAAAATTGGTACATAATGATGTATTTAGTCCAATAAATCATACTGTCAAAGATGGATTTCAATGCTTTATTGTCTTTATAGTCATTTGTCATAATACGGGCATGTGTATCTGGGAAACATAGGTTGGAAGCTTTTTAAATGTTCAAAAAGGTTTCGACAAGAAAGTAGAGAAACAAACCCTTGTGTATATTGAATGCCTTCGATTAAATTGAGATGATTTATACATAAGTAGTATATTCACATATTATTTAAAGGAGAATAGGATTCTCACCTAGCATAGTCCTCCAAATACTTAACATAAAGGATTTTTAGAAAGAAGGAATCATACTTTATTAGAAACGATCTGAGTTAATGTTGAGCTTCACTGATCATCTAGAATATCTATAGGATTATGCTCTAGAATCTGTTGCTCACTTATTGAACATAATTCTATCAAAAATCGTTCCTTCGACTCTGTATAATATATAGACTAAAAGGGAATTGAGTCTTAAGTATGTTAAGGCTTGGGATTGTTTTTCTTGCATAAGAGTTACGCAGTAGGATAAAGCTACACCCAAAAGGTACAAGTATCAGTTTATTGGGTATTTCAATCATTTGATGGGATATTAATTCTATGATCTAGAGAAAAAAAATGTGTTTGTTGCTTGTAATGCTACCTCTTAGGAGAAACAATTTCTTATGGGTCATGAGGATTGTAGAAAGATTAAACTTGTTGAAATCAATCAGAATATATATGAACCGATGGTGGAGTTTTAAGTTCAAATAAGTGAAATATCTTTGACACACTCTCTCCATAGGTAAAAAAGGATATCAAGGTCACTATTTAGGTATGCTTGATATGTGAATATGCCCTTGGTATTTTCTTAGTTGAAAAAAATGATTCTTTGACTTATAGAGATGAGATGTTTGACATCGATTCAAAAAAAAAGCAACTAGCCATGAAATTTGAAATTGATTCTATGTATGAAAATCAATTCTAAGACCTAATTGTGATTCTCGTAGGAATTGTTTCTATTTGTTGTAAAAGAGTTTACACAGTGAAAAGCTTGGCTCGATATAAAAGTAGAGACCTTCAAGGCCTAACTGGTGGCAAAAGGTTATACTCATAGATCTATGATCGATAATGAGAAAACCTTTTGTCAGAGATCTAATATACGTGGGTGTATGCATGTACAATTGTGTTTATTGTCTAATATACGCATCACATACATATTTAACGCTGCGAAAGCATTAAAACATACAATAAACACAATGAATAATATATTAATTACATTAATATATTAAAAGAGTTGAAAAATCATCTAAAAGTGTAAATGTATACACATATATCCTCGGAGTCTGAATAGAGACCAACTCGTTGCAGTTCTAAACACCAACTCAGTGGACTTGGCGAACTAGAACAACAGTCTTATATCCAACACTGGGTTTAACTCTTAAACCCATAAAATAGCTGGGTTGTGTATATTCTTCCTTTTCTTTAAAAGGAAAGAAAATGGAAATTGAAACAATTCATAATTACTTCTATTAGCACTACAAAAAAATGAAACAATTTTATTTTTTATTTTTTCTTTCTTCTTCTTTCTCGACACCAAAATAAATGAAACATTTTCTATTTCCTTTCTCTCCATTTTCCATATCACAAAAACACTCACTTTTTTCATTCACACACAATCTTAAAATATATATAATAATAATAAAATATATTATATAATATTAATAATAATATAATTAATAATAATGGATGCCAATTATTTGGCATTATTAATAAAATAATATTATATTATATAATATAATAATATATTATAATGAGATATTGTAATTATTTAATAATTAAATAATTAATGTGTGAAATGGTCATTTTTCTCTTTATGAATAGTTACCAAGCATACCGCCTAGTGGGTCGCACTAAAACTCACATTTGGGTAAACTCAACCGAGGGTCCATAATGCGCAACGTGCCATTATACAATTAGTAAATAACAATTATTGGCTAATTATTGTATTTAACACTTAAATACATACATGCACGAATTTCCTTGGTATTGCATGATATTACTAAATTAAACAATTTAAACCGACACACTGCCCCAATGCACAATAAGTACACTCCATATAGCGGGACTCCCTAGGTCCACACCCGATTCGTCAAATGGAACTACTCTATGAGTCTGTGAGCAATGCCCTACGCATACGTCACGAATATACGAATTAGCGCGTTGAACCATACAAGCTAAGGTTATAATGTATACATATAATCCTTCTGTCATGATATCCTAGATGTGCAGAGATATAGATTATCACCGTCAAATCCCTATGTGCTCATCCATATCTTATCTCTAGACTTGTATCTCACTTAACAATATGTGTAAACTTCTTTTCCATATTGTTCTACCCTAGCAAAACTCTTTTTCGGGATTAATGCTTATGGCCACAAGACTTTCTGAGATATAGTTTCGAAGCATCTGGATATCTAACTCCCTATGAGAGCTGACGGATTCTATATCTATACGCACCAAACTCTATAAGCATTGAACCATACCTAACGACACTCAACGGTCACACCATGAAAGGTTTATGATATGCATGGAACCAAAGTATGGTAGACCACTTACAAGCCCACCGTGGCAATCAAGTCAAAGGACCACGCATAATACTCAACTCGAGAGGACCTTCTGTTGACGGCTTATATAGAGTGTTTATAAGAGGCCCTTGTAAGTCTGTCCTTTATCCAGTCTTAACTAGATACCCATTTGTCAATACGAGCTCCAAGCTCACAGTCGGTTAGGAATGACCATCTATACCCTATAGGTACGACATATGCTGATCTATATAAAGGTATCCACTGACAGATCCGCATTGGCAAAAATAGACCAAGGACAATTATTTGCGAACATACTTGCTTAATTGACATTTCTTGGCACCTGATTGCAATTCTTGTAACTATGCAGTTACTAGTATATTTCCAAGTCTGTGTCCCATTACAGATAAGGTTTCAACTCTTGTATCTTCACTAAGTATTAACCAGCTAATACTTAGTTATGCTAACATTTAGCATTTATATCTCTCAGCGTGGCTAACTATGAGCTACTATCTAAACTCTTTTAGATCTGATTTGAACTCTTTTAGATCATACAATGTCTATAAAATTACATTGTATAGTACCATATAAATAGGTATTAGCGATTTAATGAGAATGTACACTTGTATAAATACACAAGTATATATACATTTAGGGATGGCAAGTAAGCACTGATGTGATATTTCTATATCTTAATATTAAGCGCAAGTATATGCTATCGTAACAAGTAATAAAGGAACTTAAAAAGTCAAATATCGAACCCACAGGGACAATTTTTATTTTTTACCAAGTACTAAAATTACATATTTCTTATAATTATTCAGAAAAATCAAATCTTAATTTTGCAATAAATTTAAGTAAAATAAAAGTGCAGAAAATAAATGATATAACTGAAATAGAATAATAAGATAGTAATATAGAGAAAGTCTAGGGTTAATTACTATCCTTTAATATATTTTCTAAAGATTAATCCTTTTAATATTTATATCCTTCAATTCTTATTATCGGTCAAGACACTAATGTATTCACAAGCCTCTCCCAAAGTCATGCAAGTATATCATAATTTTGACAGGACCTGGCCCGAGACCCTCTACAATAGATCCCAGCGGCCCTACCGGGCACCCTGACAAAAGTTCCTTAGAATATAACTGGGTAAGTTGAGAAATTCTGCGAGGCGAACCCCTTTCTAGTAGTTGCTATTACTAAAAACAAAATCTTGGAATATATATGAAAATGACATCTTAATTTTAAAAAAACAAGCAGAATTTTCTCTGTTTTTTTGAAAATCCAGTACAAAACCTACAAAGAATTGCACTTCTATTTCCAAAGCACTTCTCAATACTGCCAAATAGAACCTCCAATCTTTTCTAATACAATCTAACTCAACTCAATAATTTTATTATGATCATAAAACTAAAATACTGATAAACGAGTGAAACGATCATCAAAATATCGAAACTCTTCTTGGTTGTACAAAGCATATGTACAATACATAAGCCTAGAACTACCATGCTGAAAGAAACAAGAGTGCTATTTAGCACATTTACATAAACAAAATGTTCTTCAGATTTTGCCCACTAATCAGCAATAGGAGATTCGGTAGCTGGCGTACCGAGACCTGTACCTGGGAAGAGGGTTTAGAAAATATAAAACACAAAACGATTAAGCTAAGGAGCTCAGTGAGTGCATTTGGAAAACAATATCCAAAATCTATACAACATAATAACTAGCATGTTCATATAAACGCAAAATATATTATTGGTAGATCGAAAACTAGTAAAGTCCTCACTCGGCCATTTTCTTTCTAAACTGCACCAATGGTAACCCTAAAGCTCTATACTCACGCAGTGACTCAACTAGCACCGCACACGTAAGTAGGTCATGGGGCACCTCAACTAGCAGCACCCACAGTAACATCTCAAGACATCTCACTAGCTATGCAACGAAATACTATATCGCATACATATAGCAAGACAGTACCCCGTACATATAGAGCGACTCATATGACTCAACATCCTGACTTTTTGGAGTTAGTGACATACCCCCTATAACCTGTCCATGTGTACGAGATATACCTGCCGGGTCTAGTACAATCACTATAATCTAAGGGTACCAATGGCATTTGAAACGGATGTAATAATTTTAAAGTTATTTCTTAAACCGAATATGTAAAAGCATATCTATTGATATATATCAAGATCATAAATCATGTTTATGCATTAAAAGCACATAAAACATACATTTTCATTATATAGAAATATAATAAATGAAAGATAAAAGAAAGGACAGATTTTCACTCACAACCGCTCTGCGCTCAATTTCGCTCCAGATTTTTGCTCCCGTTACCGCTCTTGGTTTTCTTCACCTATGTGCCATAAATGACATTTAGAGCTAAATCGAATGCTAGAATCTCATTTAACTACTAAACGTCCTAATCGGCATACAAAGCCCGGATGGATACTACTTTTCGATTTTCATTTACGAAGACATTCAATCTTATCTAATTCACCATCCGACACCCTAAAAATTTCTTAACACCTTATAAATCCAATTAGACATAATTGCCTTTTACCTTTCCAAAATTGACAATTATGTCCTATTTTCTTCTTTTTTTATTTTTTTTATCAACCATATACATTCAATTTACATAAGGCACCATTTATACACCACAATTCAATCAAATCATAACTCAATCCCTAACTTTTCTAAAGTGACAGAATTTCACCCTATGTTCCAACACATTTCTTTTCTCAATTTCTTGTTCCAATTACACTAAAACCAAGCCAATTTCATTCTAATGCTCTAATTACAACCAATTGAAGTCTCTACATTCAAATCACCTAAAACTCTAATTCTTACCTTGCCAATTTCTTCAAATTGATGACTCCTTCAAGCTCCACTCTAGAATTCAACTCAATCTAAACCAAGAATACACACCAGAACATCAATTGAAGCAATCTTAAACGTTCACATATTAATCTCACAAAACAATGCTTTTCATATCTCTTTTTTCTTGAATTTTTACTAATTAAGGCTTCAATTGAGCTTAGGAACTTATACTTGACCTTATTATAGCTTGATTAAGCATGAAAAATCATGAAAAAAAAATTAAAATTTCACTGTAACAACACCACTCTTCTTTTGCATGAATTTTGCTTCTCTTTTGCTCTAAGTGTTATGCTTTTCCCTCTTGAAATTTCTACACACTTCTACTATATATATATAGTGCTCCCTAAACTGACTAATTTGCCCCTCAACTTACTCTAAATTTCTAATTTACCATTGGTTGGAAACTAAGTATGTAATTGGTTCCTTTGTAACTATCTAGTTAAAATAGTCCAATGAACTAACTAGAATTTCTAACTTGGCAATCCATGATATTGTTTCTACTTGGTCTATTCTCTAATATATGGATTGTGTTTCTCAACAAAAACTTGTTCCATACATAACCTTTAAATGAAAATTCGTGCAGTAAATTAGAATTTTCTTTTCCAAATCAATTGAGAAAAATTTCAAAAATATTCTAGGGTTTTTCGACGCTCCGACTGCGTGTAAAATTATCAAATTAGGTCTGATATCTCTCATGCGCACTATAAAAAAAATATTTCTAATAGGGTTAAAATCGAGTAACCCTACGATGTCTTCATTACTCTATACCGAAATCTAAGTGCCAATACTACTAATAGGGATTGGATATTACATCATGGTCTATCAGTTTCAATTTCAGCAACAAGTGAGAGAACATAGATCTTTTAGAGATTATTCAATCCCTATGATTAGCAACATTCAATCCAACATATACCAATCAACAAAAAAAGGTAATACTTTGAAATTCAGCCGAAAATAATTCAAATGTTGAAAAACTTAGTTCAATTTAGTAGACATCTATGCGATGATCCAAATGAACATATCATAAATTTTGTAGAGATTTGTAATTTTTTTCAAATATAATGGAGTCTCAGATGATGCAGTATGATTACGGCTATTTTCTTTTTCACTTCGAGACGAGGCAAAGAGTTAGTTGATGTCATTAGCATCAGGATCAATTACAATATGGGATGACTTGGCCTAGAAATTTCTATCTAAATTCTTTCCACCAGCTAAGATAGCAAGGATGAGGAATGACATCACTTTTTTCATGTAGTATGACTCAGAAACACTTTATAAAGTATAGGAGCGGTATAAAGATATGTTAAGAAGATGTGCACATCATGAGATTCCAAAGTGGTTACTTGTTCCGACATTCTATAATGGCTTAATGGGGCAATTGAGGATCATAATAGATGTCGCAGTAGGGGGAGCACTAATGAACAAGTCAACTAATGAAGCATATAACCTGTTAGACGAGATGACATCCAATAGTTATCAATGGCCAGTAGAGAGAACAACCCCATGAAGAATTACAAACATATATAATGAAGGGGCACTTGTCCTACTAGCTACACAAATCAACCTATTGACCAAAAATTTAGATGCTATTAGAGTTAATGCTATTAAGATACAACCATCACTTGTGATTTTTGTGGTGAAAACCATCCAAATGGCCAATGCATAGAGTCTATGCATTACATGGAGAATTATCAAGTGCAACAGCACAATCCCTATACCAACTTCTACAATTCAAATTAGATAGACCCTCATAGCATGCCAACACAACCTCAACAGCAGATTGAAGAGAAACTAGACCTAGAGGAGATGTTTATGCAATATATGAAGTAGACAGATGCCCTAATTCAAAGCCAAACAGCCTCTTTAAGGACGTTAGAGATGCAGTTGGTTGATACGCCAAAGTTTCACTAATATTTTCTTACTTCCTTCAATTGCCCTTGCTTCTCTCTCTAAACATTACTCTTATTTAATTATTGTGGCTCTAAGAGCCCTAATTATGTGTCTTTGAGGTCTGAAATAAGAGGTCTTTATATAGAGATTGATTAGAGTCTTAGAGTTGTATTTTCTTTTAGGTTTAGGAAAAATTGCACTGTTCACCGCTGCTGTAAATATTATTCATCGCTAGGTAAAAGTACTGTAGCATGGATACTGTTCGCAGAATATTGTTCACGCGAGAATGTTTATCTCGTACTATTCACTTGTCACTGCAGCGAGATGTATTGGGCGCTGTGGCGCTAGAATTTTCACTGTGGCAAAATATTGTTCACCGCTTTAACGATGTATTATTATAAAATCACTTTTCATAGACATTGTAACGATTACTGCAGCATTTTATGTTTTGCCTTATTTTTTATAGATTTTCATCCTCAATTGCTCCATTGACTTCAAACCAATAAAATAATAATTAAACATATAAAAAAACCTAATATTTTTTTATAAAAATGAGCAATTAATTAAGTTAAGGGAGTTAAAATAATAGATATAATTTTACGCTTATCAAACTCCCCCAAAATTAACCATTTGCTCATCCTCGAGTAATAAAAAATAACATTTAAGAGAGAATTTAAGAGACTATACTTGACTCAAAATGAAATGCAAATTTTAAAATAAAAATAAAAATAATATGCCAGGTTAGTAAGATAATCAAAATGATTGTCTCAAAAGCTGTTTAAATGACACAAATCCTTAAGGTTGATAAATAACTATTAATAATTTTAATTATCTTTATTTAGTCCCTCATTATTCCTTAAAGATAATCACCATGTGTGTGTGTGTACATATAGCGAGCAATAACTAAAACTAAACTTTGATTTACTTTATACTTTAGTTTGTATAGAAAAGATGATGTTTCAACATTTGATTTGTATAATGACACTTCTATAGGCTTGTCTTTACTACTACTCTCCACTAATGTAGAAAATCACATATCTAAGGATCTATTTAGGACTTTTCTTAGCTTGTAATATAAGGCTAAGGTCAAGGCGAGATAAAAGGATAAACAATTTATATTAAGTCACACTATGAACACTTAGATTTTACCTAGAAATCTCTTGATCTTTTTTCTTGTATTATCTCTTCCCCCAAACTTATTGTGTTTCCTATCTTTTTTTTTCAACCTTTATTTTTCAAATAATTTCTTCTTTTGTTAAGCCGAAGGTATTTTTCTTTCTCTTTTTCTTTGATTTTGTTTTCTTGAATACCCGCAAACTTATTTTTCTCATATCATCACAACCTTTTCCTTTCAAAAGTATTTCTAAGCAAATGCAAGTTTTACAGTGTTACGGATAAATTTTTAGTTAAGTAAACTTTAAGTCTTGGGCTTAAAATGTGGTTAAACCAAAGAATGGATAATTAGGCTCAAAATAGGATACTATGGATAAATATAGAATTAAAAGCTAGGCTAGAAAGGCTCAATCGGTCCAAATATGGCATAATGTCATTTCTCTATTCATGTGTTTCCTAGAATTTCGCCTCAAGTGCTAATTAAAGACAAGTTCTAGAGTTTTGGTCTTCCGAGACTTCGGTGTACTCCTTAAAGCATCAGTATCTCTAAGTAATAATTATAATTATTCATGCTTTAATAAGTGCTAAAAAAGAATGGTGATTATAAATAAAGTTGAACTTGTTCCTAAACTTAGACAACAAAAATTGTCTCAAGTATCTATCATTCCTTATGAATTTGTAAAAATAAATTCAACCATGTATTCTTTTTCTTATCATAGACTAATGATAATCTTAACATCCTAACAACTAAAAGTTTTTAAAAAAAAATTAACCCACAAGACAACCAAACAAATCATACAGCAAAAATAAACACAAGAAAGTGTTTCCTACCCCCAAACTTAAATTAAATATTGTCCCCAATGTCAAAAAATAAACTTAAGAGTAAGAGAAACTCCCTTGGTAAAAGAAGTTGATGCAATGCAGCATTGTTGTATAATGATACGAATGCAGTGTCTTTTGCTCTAGATGCTTGCAAATGCTTGTGTTGCTTTCCTTAAGGGTTTGACTTGCTATTTTATTCCAAAAAACAAATAAACAAACATAATTAAAACTGAAAATAAGCAAATAAAAATAAAATTTATTTAGGTTGCCTCTTAAAAAGTGCTTGATTTAATATCGTCAGCTTGACATCTTCTTTCTTAACTCATGGAGGATCAAACTGCGTGTTAGCGGTATCACGCCTATGGAACTTCAATCTATATCTAAGAACATTGGTATTCCTTTTCTTTGACTTCCATAGCTCTATGAAAAACTTTTGTAGACACAGTCCCATCTTCCTTGATTTGAGCCTTACTAGAAAGATTTTAATCTTAGACTATAATATTACACCTCGTTGGCCATTATCAATATGCCTCTCCATTATCTTGCTATGCTCCTTCTTCTTTTTTAACTTGCAAAGTTTTGTATGAGTTTATGGTTGAAAGGCTTCCATTAATTTTACTTTATGAGGTAATAGTGGATCTTCAGGAATTACCATGTCAACCTTGAAACATTGAAAGATATTACTGAAAAATTATTGATGTTTAACGCTCTTCTCTTAGAGTCTTTGTGGGAAAGGTAGCTGTGGAATATAGGTATTGTCTTTGCTTTGAAGTGCCACTAATTTCTTTTATTTTGTAGTTGAAAACTTCTCTTCTTCTGTCTCCTTTATTGATCTATCATGGCTTTCTTTAATTTGAGACGTTTCAGCGGCTATTGGTAGTTCTTATTCAGCCCTTAAGGTGATTGCTTAGCATTGCTCCTTATTTTCTCTTAAATTCTCCTCTGTGTTATTGGTCAATATGAATTACGGATGATTTTTTAATGATGTGGCTAATTGGCTCACTTGCATCTCTAACGTCCTTAAAGAGGCTATTTGGCTTTGAATTAGGGCATCTGTCTACTTCATATATTGCATAAACATCTCTTCTAGGCCTAGTTTCTCTTCAATCTGCTGTTGAGGTTGTGTTGGCATGCTATGAGGGTCTATCTAATTTGAATTGTAGAAGTTGGTATAGGGATTGTGCTGTTGCACTTGATAATTCTCCATGTAATGCATAGACTCTATGCATTAGCCATTTGGATGGTTTTCACCACAAAAATCACAAGTGATGGGTTGTCTCTTAATAGCATTAACTCTAATAGCATCTAAATTTTTGGTCAATAGGTTGATTTGTGCAGCTAGTAGGACAAGTGCCCCTTCATTATATATGTTTGTAATTCTTCATGGGGTTGTTCTCTCTACTGGCCATTGATAACTATTGGATGTCATCTCGTTTAGCAGGTTATATGCTTCATTAGTTGACTTGTTCATTAGTGCTCCCCCTACTGCGACATCTATTATGATCCTCAATTGCCCCATTAAGCCATTATAGAATGTCGGAACAAGTAACCACTTTGGAATCTCATGATGTGCACATCTTCTTAACATATCTTTATACCGCTCCTATACTTTATAAAGTGTTTCTGAGTCATACTACATTAAAAAAGTGATGTCATTCCTCATCCTTGCTATCTTAGCTGGTGGAAAGAATTTAGATAGAAATTTCTAGGCCAAGTCATCCCATATTGTAATTGATCCTGATGCTAATGACATCAACTAACTCTTTGCCTCGTCTCGAAGTGAAAAAGAAAATAGCCGTAATCATACTGTATCATCTGAGACTCCATTATATTTGAAAAAAATTACAAATCTCTACAAAATTTACGATATGTTCATTTGGATCATCGCATAGATGTCTACTAAATTGAACTAAGTTTTTCAACATTTGAATTATTTTCGGCTGAATTTCAAAGTATTAGCTTTTATTGTTGATTGGTATATGTTTGATTGAATGCTGCTAATCATAGGGATTGAATAATCTCTAAAAGATCTATGTTCTCCCACTTGTTGTTAAAATTGAAACTGATAGACCATGATGTAATATCCAATCCCTATTAGTAGTATTGGCACTTAGATTTCGGTATAGAGTAATGAAGACATCGTAGGGTTACTCGATTTTAACCCTATTAGAAATATTTTTTTTATGGTGCGCATGAGAGATATTAGACCTAATTTGATAATTTCCCACGCAGTCGGAGCATCGAAAGACCCTAGAATATTTTTGAAAATTTTCTCAATTGATTTGGAAAAGAAAATTCTAATTTACTACACGAATATTTATTTAAAGGTTATGTATGGAACAAGTTTTTGTTGAGAAACACAATCCATATATTAGAGAATAGACCAAGTAGAAACAATATCATGGATTGCCAAGTTAGAAATTCTAGTTAGTTCATTGGACTATTTTAACTAGATAGTTACAAAGGAACCAATTATATACTTAGTTTCCAACCAATGGTAAATTAGAAATTTAGAGTAAGTTGAGGGGAAAATTGATCAGTTTAAAGAGCACTATATATATAGTAGAAGTGTGTAGAAATTTCAAGAGCGAAAAGTATAACACTTAGAGCAAAAGAGAAGCAAAATTCATGCAAAAGAAGAGTGGTGCTGCTACAGTGAAATTTTAATTTTTTTTCATGATTTTTCATGCTTAATCAAGCTATAATAAGGTCAAGTATAAGTTCCTAAGCTCAATTTAAGCCTTAATTAGTGAAAATTCAAGAAAAAAGAGGTAAGAAAAGCATTGTTTTGTGAGATTAATATGTGAACGTTTAAAATTGCTTCAATTGATGTTCTGGTGTGTATTCTTGGTTTAGATTGAGTTGAATTCTAGAGTGGAGCTTGAAGGAGTCATCAATTTGAAGAAATTGACAAGGTAAGAATTAGGGTTTTAGGTGATTTGAATCTAGAGACTTCAATTGGTTGTAATTAGGGCATTAGAATGAAATAAGCTTGATGTTAATGTAATTGGAATAAGAAATTGAGAAAAGAAATGTGTTGGAACATAGGGTGAAATTCTGCCACTTTAGGGAAGTTAGGGATTGAGTGGTGTTTTGATGAGTTATTGTGCGTAAATGGTGCCTTATTTATGTTGAATGTATATGGTTGATGAAAAAATCAAAAATGAAGAAAATGAGACATACTTGTCCATTTTGAAAAGATGAAGAGCAATTATGTCCCATCAAGTCATAAGGCGTTTAATAATTTTCAGGGCGTCGGGTGCTAAGTTAGATTAGATTAAATGACTCCGTATATGAAAATCGAGAAGTAAGTTAGATTAGATTAAATGACTCCATATATGAAAATCGAGAAGTAGTATGCATCCCGACTTTGTATGTCGATTAGGGCATTTAGTAGTTAAATGAGATTCTAGCATTCGATTTGGTTCTAAACGTCATTTATGGTGCGTAGGTGAAGAAAATCGATAGTGGTAACAGGAGCAGAAATCCGGAGCGAAATTAAGTGTAGAGCGGTTGTAAGTGAAAATCTACCATTTCTTTTATCTTTTGTTTATTATGTTTTCGCATAATAAAAATGTATGTTTTATGAGCTTTCAATGCATAAACATGATTTATGATTTTGATATATATTCATAGATATGCTTTTACATGTTCGGTTTAAGAAACAGTTTTAAAATTACTGCATTCATTTTAAAGGCCATTGGTACCCTCAGATTATAGTGGTGGTGATTGTATTAAACCCAATCGGTATATCCCGTGCACATGGGTAGGTTATGGGGTGTGTCACTAACTCCAAAAAGTTGGGATGTCGAGTCATATGAGTCACTCTATGTGTACGGGGTATTGTCTCACTGTATGTATGCAATGTAGGATTCCGTTGCATAGCCAGTGAGATGTCTTGAGATGTCACTGTGGTTGCTGCTAGTTGAGGTGCCCCGTGACCTACTCACGTGTGCAGTGCTAGTTGAGTCATTGCATGAGTATAGAGTTTTAGGGTTACCATTGGTACAGTTTAAAAAGAAAATGGCCGAGCGAGAACTTTACTAGTTTTCAATTTACCAATAGCATTATGCATATATATGCATATGACAGTTATTGTGTTATATAGATTTTGGATTTTTTTTTTAAAGATGTAGATAAAATCTGCTCGACAAGATTTCATCTACATATGATATTGAAACTGTTTTACAGCTTTACATCAGTTTTAGAAGCATGATTTATGTATGTACTTTAGAATTTACTATCTATGCATAATGTTATTTTATTTGAAATCTTAATTGCACTCACTGAGCTCCTTTAGCTCACTCGTTTTTGTATTTTATATTTTCTAAACCCCCTTCCCAGGTACAAGTCTCGGTACGCAAGCTGCTGATTCTCCTATTATTGAGTAGTGGGCCAAATTTGAAGATCATTTTTGTATATGTAAATATGTTAAATAACACCCTTTACTTTCTGCATAGTAGTTGTTGGCATGTATATTTATATGTATATTTTGAACCAACAAGAACAGATTTCGATATTATGATGATCATTTTTACTTTTTATGAGTATGCTCATTTTGTGATTTAAATGAAACTATTGAATTGTGTTGGATTTGATTTGGAAATGACTGGAGATCCGAATTGCTTTTATTGAGATTATTTGAAATAGAAGTGAAATTTCTTTGTAAGTTTTATTTGGATTTTCAGAAAAATAGGAGAAACTCTTGTTTTTTAAAATTAAGATGTCATTTTCATGTATATTACCAGATTTTCTCAGTAATAGCAAAAACTAAAAAGGGGTTCGCATCGCGAAATTTCTCAACTAACCAGTTAAATTCTAAGAAATGTTTGTCAAGGTGCCCGGCAGGGCCACTAGGACCTATAGTAGAGGGTCTCGGGGCGGGTCTTGTCAATGATATAGCTATGAAAGGTATCTTAAAAAAATAAAAACAAAAATAATTGAAAAGCAACTATACAAAAAAAAGGACTTATAAAAAAATTTCTGAATTAAAAACAAGAACGTTTGGTATTAATATTGACAAAAATAAATTATTATCTCCGATAATGGTGCCAAAAATTTGATGCGATATTTCTATATCTTAAAATTAAGTGCAAGTATGTCACGCCCCAGACCCAAAAGATCCGACACACGACATCACTTACATTCATTCACTGCATGTGCACTCATAAATAATATTACACAAAATTTTCAACTTTCATTCAACACAGAAATCCTTAGCAAGTTGCTAGTAAGTTCAACACTAAAATCAACCATAACCTAACATATAAATATAAACTTCTCTTGACAATATTTAAACATTCATTTCAATTTCTTTCAGAATTATAGCAATTGAATTATGACTGGGACAATTATTAAACCGGAGATACGCAGAGTTTTCTCAGAGATTAACACTCTACTACGTCACCAGTAGCAACTTTGTTACCGGGAGCCCAGAATATATCCATTGCAAATTCTTACTTAAAATCATCCAATAGCCACACTTTATAAAACTTAAACCAAATCCAATCCACACACAATGAAATAATACATAAGTATTTATTCAATAGGGACAAACCAAATATCCTATCCCACGTGTCCCCAAATGAAACACACAACAACCTAGCAACTTAGGGAACCCAAGGAACAGCAGAAGTCTTGCCAAATCCGCTAAGCACACATGCACCTTATTTACCTGAAATCACCATAAACTATAATGAGTATAAAACTCAGTAAGCATACTAATTTTTCATATATCAAATACAAATACATATATGTACACAATGCATATGTATGATATGCTGTGATCAATCAAAATCATAATCTTATCAAATCACATATCATGTAAGCGCTTACACATTCTTTCAAAACACATAATAGGAATACCATTACTCGACTACTACTTAGTAGGACTTACATATCACATATCACATAATGAGCCAAATGTCACTCGTAGGTGACATACCGTATGAGAGGAATAGTACAAGTGAGGTCTTTAAATCACACATATATAACGCTTATGCCCGAAAGTAAAAGCCAAACCCTCACCTTGATCATCGGTGAGTCCTCTCACATGTACCAATACGCCACCACACGAATGTGATGACTCACACTTCCTTTAGGTACCAATAGGATCCTCTCTACATACGGAACACATAACATATACCAATCCCGAAGGAAAGGCCACACATAAAGGCTCCATAAATCACATAAAATGCCTACTAAGTTAACAGTGAGTTCAAGTACCCTCAAATCACAAAATATTTCTCATGGACATATTACACTTCAAAAGCTTTCTTTGTTAAACGCATCTTATTTTGGAAAGCTCACTTTCAAAAACACATGTATGTCCATGCTTAATGTCAATGCTCACATTCATAAACATATATTCACATTTCATATCAAAATATACTTTGACATATCATAAACATATTCTTAAGCACATTTACAAAATCATACATAGACAATTACTATGCTTATAGTGATTTCAGTAAAAGTCTAGTATACTTACCTCTTAACACTTTCAGCTACAAGGCTTAAATCTCCTTAACCTATCAATGGAGATTAATCCTTTCATAAGCCTCACAATTCACACAAAATACTTTAAATAGCTTACAAAATTATACACAATGCATTTATCACATCAAATTGGTCTAAAAACTTGGTTTCTCAAAACCTGTCATTCTGACCACTTACACTTAACAAAATTTTCTAATACATCAAATGATGTCCAATTACTCTAAAATCGGAATATACCATCCTTGACTCATATATCCTTCTTATATATGAATATTATATCAAAATTCCTACACAATCCATTCCATACACACCATTGAATCCAAACTACTAACCTGACAGGATCAAGATACTTACTGAACAGTATTCAATCTCCCAATTTTATAAAATCATATACTAACTCAAAAATTATAAAACTACCACATAATTACTCTTGACACATATCTCAGTCCATGATAAATATTTGGCTTCCAAATAACTGTCAAAAGTATTTTAAAACTATTTTATTTCATAACTTAAAATATCTGTTAATCAAATACTACAATGAGCTGATACACTTTAGAAATTCATAACACTTCAACCACATTGATCCAAATTCTCAATTCCGATTATATCATATTAGACATATAAAATTATCATATTCCACAAATTCGTAATTTTTAAAGATCATTCAGCAGGTCAAAAATTATTTTCCACTGTACCATACTGTTTACACAGGAAATTTCCAGAATTCCAGGTTCATTTTGGTAAATTCACTACAAATTCAATTTCTGAGATTTTCAGTCGATTCAAAGTCTCAGATGATCCTAAACATGTCTAATTTCATATACTCAAATTTCAAAACTAGAATCGATTCACAATAATTTATAAAATTCTTAGATCAAGAGACTATCAATCAGAAATGTTACAATTCATCATGATTTATCAAACTATCTTATAAATCATCATCAATTCTCAAACTATCATACGAAATACACATCAAATCCTAAATTATACATATTTCCAGAAATCAAAACTTAAAGAAATTAACATAATTAACACCAATAAATTAAGAAATAATTGTGATATACCTCTTAAGATCCAAAAATTCCAATTTCTTCTTCTTCTTCTTCTCTTTCTCTCTCCTCTATTTCTCTCTTCTCTCTCTTAAAAGGGGTAGCTCGACCTAAATGAGAGAATTAGGGTTTTAAAAGTGTATTTTTATACTAAGTGGCTAATTTTTGGTATTTACGAATTCACCCCCAAAACTTTCAAAGTATAACAATTTGGTCCCTAAAATAATTCCAAAGTCTTGCAAATAAACCCAATACTAATAGTATATCCTTAACCTATAAAAACACTACTAATAACAATATATAAATCAAGGATCACCCACATACAAATAAAATACGTATATTTATATATATAAATATACATATTCTTACCGGTTATGGATACTGGTTACTACAATTCTCCCCTCCTGATAAGAATTTCGTTCTCGAAATTCATAACTTAAGCACATAGATGAGGATACTTAGATCTCATTTCTTCTTCTCTTTCTCAATTTTTCTTTTTAACTGTATGGTTTATTCATAAAACATTTACAAAGCAATCTTCCTTGTATATAGGATTTGCTCATTGTGGTCCAAAATCCTAATAAATACTCATTCATATGTTAGATTATCTCTAAGTTGGCTCATAGCTTAGTATATGAGAGAAGTACGAAACATTCATCCATAAAATAAACACATGACACACATTATGGACTTATAAAATATATACACACATATTTTTTTTCTTTTTTTTTTTTCCATTCGTTCAATATGCTTAGTTTCAAACAGAAAAGATTGCACTAGCACAATTACTGCGATGGCAAATATGATTTTTCAACTATTCCTTTAACGTCATCCACGGAAAAGGAAAGAACAAAACGATTATTGATTTTCTTTCACAAAACTCTATAAATAGCCTAAACCTCATAATCACTTTTCTAGCAATAAAGAAAACCAACCCTCATACCATCTTCATAATGAATCCTATTATCATAACTCCTCATGTTCCTTTTACTCCACCACAACTTCCAGACCTAATCAGAACCAGAACACTCCATTCTCGTGCCAAAGAATTCATCAGACACTACGCCATCTTGGCAGTCCAAGAACACGGCCTCACAGTTCTTGGTGGCCCTTCGTTCAACTTGGAATACCCTTTCTTTCACCTGCACTATTTTTTCCCATTTTCCCAATGGTCCAAATCTGTCCTTTACTTGTTATGGTACCTATTGGATCTGTATACAATCGCCATGGAATTCCCATTACTTAGAACCGTCCAAAAAATAGAAAAATGTGATGAAGATCATCCAGCCCTGATTTTTCTCCAATGGTTTTACCCAAAGACATGGTGGATAACTAAATTTCAACACATGATTGCAAACAACACAAATGCTGCAGTCCCTAGACAACATCTTTGGTCTGTTTTACTTCTCCAACGAAAGGGTATGATTGTTTCAGATCATGAAATCCATTATTACCCCACTGTCAAGGATTACCTCACCTTTACCCTTTCACTAAAGGGATCAATTAAGCTCTGGCCTGAAGAAGTAATCCAGCAAAAGAGAGAACTTGAAAGAATTCTTGCTCAAGAAAACCAGATAATTCCTCCATCCGTTTGGATCTCCCCAGAAGATGCTGCACCTTGGGAATAGGTTGAAGATGACTTTGCAGAAGAACTGAATTTTGCCAATATACTCAAATTCCAACAAAGACAAAAACATCATCTTTCACATCATAGAAATACAAATTACTCTACCCACCATCACCATATCCCAAACATGACTTATTATGCCAGATACAGACAAGAAATCGATAACCTTCACCAATGGCCTCAGCCACTTGTCCCGACAGAACCTACTCAATCTCAGCCAGTTGTCCCGACAGAACCTGACCAACACCAACCCAATCTTGACTTATCCCTCTTTCAAGACTCCTAACCTTATCCAACCGACACCCAAATCCAAGAGGAAGCCAGCACATCCCTCATCCAGACCAGCTCACATGGAGAAGATCAAGATATGGTAGACCCACATTCCACTCAGCCAGAGCCCTCATTCAATGCATGGGAACAACAACTCCATAAGTTCCTCTCTCACGGATACGACACAGATGAAAGCGACCAAGGAGAATCATTTTGACCTACATTGCTGTTTCTATTTTTCACAGAAACTAGATCCGTGCCGCTTTATCACATCAAAGAGAGACTGACTACTACTTTATCTTTATGTCAAGTGTCATTTATCTTTCTTCATGTCCATTTTTAATCTATCAGCCAAAGATCAATGTTAAGACCACAAAATCCTTGTAATTAATAAAGTTAATTTGGCCTCATGTCCAAAGTCTAATTGTTAGCTCAAAAAGTCTTCAAGTCATAGATGCATTGTCGGCCATTAGTGCCAAAACGGGAAAGTCCCTAAGCCCATAAAATATGCCTTTATTTGACTTTTCTTAATCATCTTACCTAACTCATCACGCTTCCGACACAATTTTATCACACTTACATATCAAAAATATTTATTCAAATTTTGCGGCCTATTGTCCCTTATAAAATGATAAAGTAAAACCCATTCTTTTCTTTTTGCCTCACAAAAATCGAGAAAAATATATACTTGAACATACTTACACATATGCTCCACAGCTATTATAAATTTGTTTCTCTATAAATACATTGTTTTGCATCCTTATACAAACTCGAAAATATTTAAAGATTAGGGTAAGCGTAACAATGGAGGAAACCTCAGCTCGTCGATTCACAAAAATTTGTGTCTTTTGTGGATCTAACCCTGGGAATACTGAAGAGTTTACAAAAGTTGCAGAAAATCTTGGTAAGGTATTAGCTGAGCGAAATATACATTTAGTATATGGAAGAGGTAACCGAGGGTTAATGGGGTCTGTGGCAAAAGCTGCATACAATAAAGGTAGTCGAGTTTTGGGTATCATTCCAAAACCTCTAGCTATTGAAAATATTGTAGGAAAAATATTTGGGGATGAGTTACAAGTCTCATCTATGCACGAGCGAATGGCTCAAATGCTTAGGCATGCAGATGCCTTCATAGCTCTACCAGGAGGTTTTGGGACCTTGGAGGAAATTTTTCAAATTGTCTCATTGGCACAATTACAAATCCACCAAAAACCCATTCGTTTGTTAAATGTTAATGGTTTTTACGACGGGTTGATATCTTTTCTTGACTATGCAGCGGGAACACAATTCATCCCACTTCTAGCACGACGGATTCTTATTTCTGCTCCAACTGCTGATCAACTGATTGATCAATTGCAGTCTTTTATTCATCTGTCTAATCCAACATTGCATCAGTTAGACTGGTCTACTTATGACAGTCAGAAGAAGCGCAAAATAGACTTAAATCTCACTCCGTAGCCTCTACTGTATTATTATTGTTACTATTGTTATTGTTTTCCTTTTCAATAAAAGTTGTTCAATTGATGTCTTCAATACTCAACTTCTCTATATTTTGTCATTGAGAAAATTTTCTCAATTTGCTCTATGACATGCAAATTATCATTATAAGATATTCGACATCATTCTTGCTAAGCATATTAGTCACAACTTAAAAAAAAATCTAAATGGTAACATAAGATCCACAAGGTACCATTATCCACAACAACAACAATCTTAGCAGCTCTTGGATAATGTGTCATCTTCACAAAATCATACAAAATTTAAGGAATATGTCAAACTTTTACACAATAAAGCTACAAATACAATCCTAAGGATTTGGCATCTGCTCGGTTCCCTTGACTCGACACTTAAAAGTCTACAGAATCATATCTTAGCTCTGATACCAATAAAAGCTGTCACGCCCCAGACCCAAAAGATCCGACACATGACATCACTTACATTCATTCACTGCATGTGCACTCATAAATAATATTACACAAAATTTTCAACTTTCATTCAACACAGAAATCCTTAGCAAGTTGCTAGTAAGTTCAACACTAAAATCAACCATAACCTAACATATAAATATAAACTTCTCTTGACAATATTTAAACATTCATTTCAATTTCTTTCAGAATTATAGCAATTGAATTATGACTGGGACAATTATTAAACCGAAGATACGCAGAGTTTTCTCAGAGATTAACACTCTACTACGTCACCAGTAGCAACTTTGTTACCGGGAGCCCAGAATATATCCATTGCAAATTCTTACTTAAAATCATCCAATAGCCACACTTTACAAAACTTAAACCAAATCCAATCCACACACAATGAAATAATACATAAGTATTTATTCAATAGGGACAAACCAAATATCCTATCCCACGTGTCCCCAAATGAAACACACAACAACCTAGCAACTTAGGGAACCCAAGGAACAGCAGAAGTCTTGCCAAATCCGCTAAGCACACATGCACTTTATTTACCTGAAATCACCATAAACTATAATGAGTATAAAACTCAGTAAGCATACTAATTTTTCATATATCAAATACAAATACATATATGTACACAATGCATATGTATGATATGTTGTGATCAATCAAAATCATAATCTTATCAAATCACATATCATGTAAGCGCTTACACATTCTTTCAAAACACATAATAGGAATACCATTACTCGACTACTACTTAGTAGGACTTACATATCACATATCACATAATGAGCCAAATGTCACTCGTAGGTGACATACCGTATGAGAGGAATAGTACAATTGAGGTCTTTAAATCACACATATATAACGCTTATGCCCGAAAGTAAAAGCCAAACCCTCACCTTGATCATCGGTGAGTCCTCTCACATGTACCAATACTCCACCACACGAATGTGATGACTCACACTTCCTTTAGGTACCAATAGGATCCTCCCTACATACGGAACACATAACATATACCAATCCCGAAGGAAAGGCCACACATAAAGGCTCCATAAATCACATAAAATGCCTACTAAGTTAACAGTGAGTTCAAGTACCCTCAAATCACAAAATATTTCTCATGGACATATTACACTTCAAAAGCTTTCTTTGTTAAACGCATCTTATTTTGGAAAGCTCACTTTCAAAAACACATGTATGTCCATGCTCAATGTCAATGCTCACATTCATAAACATATATTCACATTTCATATCAAAATATACTTTGACATATCATAAACATATTCTTAAGCACATTTACAAAATCATACATAGACAATTACTATGCTTATAGTGATTTCAGTAAAAGTCTAGTATACTTACCCCTTAACACTTTCAGCTACAAGGCTTAAATCTCCTTAACCTATCAATGGAGATTAATCCTTTCATAAGCCTCACAATTCACATAAAATAATTTAAATAGCTTAAAAAATCATACACAATGCATTTATCACATCAAATTGGTCTAAAAACTTGGTTTCTCAAAACCTGTCATTCTGACCACTTACACTTAACAAAATTTTCTAATACATCAAATGATGTCCAATTACTCTAAAATCAGAATATACCATCCTTGACTCATATATCCTTCTTATATATGAATATTATATCAAAATTCCTACACAATCCATTCCATACACACCATTGAATCCAAACTACTAACCTGACAGGATCAAGATACTTACTGAACAGTATTCAATCTCCCAATTTTATAAAATCATATACTAACTCAAAAATTATAAAACTACCACATAATTACTCTTGACACATATCTCAGTCCATTATAAATATTTGGCTTCCAAATAACTGCCAAAAGTATTTTAAAACTATTTTATTTCATAACTTAAAATATCTGTTAATCAAATACTACAATGAGCTGATACACTTTAGAAATTCATAACACTTCAACCACATTGATCCAAATTCTCAATTCCGAGTATATCATATTATACATATAAAATTATCATATTCCACAAATTCGTAATTTTTAAAGATCATTCAGCAGGTCAAAAATTATTTTCCACTGTACCATACTGTTTACACAGGAAATTTCCAGAATTCTAGGTTCATTTTGGTAAATTCACTACAAATTCAATTTCCGAGATTTTCAGTCGATTCAAAGTCTCAGATGATCCTAAACATGTCTAATTTCATATACTCAAAATTCAAAACTAGAATCGATTCACAATAATTTATAAAATTCTTAGATCAAGAGACTATCAATCAGAAATTTTACAATCCATCATGATTTATCAAACTATCTTATAAATCATCATTAATTCTCAAACTATCATACGAAATACACATCAAATCCTAAATTATACATATTTCCAGAAATCAAAACTTAAAGAAATTAACATAATTAACACCAATAAATTAAGAAATAATTGTGATATACCTCTTAAGATCCAAAATTCCAATTTCTTCTTCTTCTTCTTCTCTTTCTCTCTCCTCTATTTCTCTCTTCTCTCTCTTAAAAGGGGTAGCTCGACCTAAATGAGAGAATTAGGGTTTTAAAAGTGTATTTTTATACTAAGTGGCTAATTTTTGGTATTTACGAATTCACCCCCAAAACTTTCAAAGTATAACAATTTGGTCCCTAAAATAATTCCAAAGTCTTGCAAATAAACCCAATACTAATAGTATATCCTTAACCTATAAAAACACTACTAATAACAATATATAAATCAAGGATCACCCACATATAAATAAAATACGTATATTTATATATATAAATATACATATTCTTACCGGTTATGGATACTGGTTACTACAAAGTATACACTATCATAATAAGTAATAAAGGGACTTAAAAAGTCGAATATCGAACCTACATGGATAATTTTTATTTTCTACCAAGTACTAAAATTTTATCTTTCTTATAATTATTCAGAAAAATCAAATATTAATTTTGCAATAAATTTAAATAAAATAAAAGTGAAGAAAATAAATGACACAACTCAAATAGAATAAGAAGATAGCAATATAAAGAAGGCCTAAGGTTAATTACTATCCTTCAATATGTTTTTTAAAGATTAATTCTTTTAATATTTATATCTCTTAATTCTTATTATTGGTCAAGACACTAATGTATTCACAAGCCTCTCCCAGTGTAATACAAGTATATCATAATTTACCAAATACCTATATTTTTATGGTACTTGTAATAAATTAAGATTCATTAAGAACAAGTCTTATTGACCATACATGCCAATTAGGTATATTCCTATCCTAATTCGAAACTTGTATATGCAACATTGAATGTTACTCTACAATCATGCATCAAATCATTTTAAGTCTAAATACAGTGATGCCTCTTCTGAGTTTATC
This sequence comes from Ailanthus altissimus, assembly GCA_946807835.1. Classification (NCBI taxonomy): domain Eukaryota; kingdom Viridiplantae; phylum Streptophyta; class Magnoliopsida; order Sapindales; family Simaroubaceae; genus Ailanthus; species Ailanthus altissimus. Next base: position 16,263,273 of record OX327700.1, on the reverse strand, counting down.
AAAGTATTACCAAATCAATTACAAAATTGATCAGATATAAGAAGCATTAAGAGCAAATAATTTGAATAATGAAGAATTAAGTTCAAATAAATATTAAAAAGATCCAACAATTAAGCTCTCATATTGAGTTCAAGTAATAACCCTAGAAACTAAATTTAGCTCATGATAACAAGAGAATTATGGCTGAAAAATAAAATAAACATGATACAACCAAAAGTAAACCAATATAGACATCAATTCGCAATTGGTTGATACGCCAAAGATTCACTAATAGTTTCTTGCTTCCTTCAATTGCCCTTGCTTCTCTCTCTAAAAATTGCTCTTCTTAAATTATTGTGGCTCTAAAAGCCCTAAGTTATGTGTCATGAGGTCTGAAATAAAAAGCCTTTATATAGGGATTGATTGAAGTCTTGGAGTTGTATTTGTTTTAGGTTTAGAAAAAATTGCACTGTTTACCACTGCCGTTAATACTATTCACTTGGCGTTGCAGCGAGATGTAGGCGTTGGGGTACTAGAATTTTTGCTGGGGCAAAATCACTATTTATAAACACTATAGCATTTATGTTTTGCCTTGTTTTTCTTAGATTTTCATCCCCAATTGCTCCATTGACTCCAAATCTATAAATAATAATTAAACATATAAAAAAGCCTAATATTTTTATGAAAATGAGCAATTAGTTAAGTTAAGAGAATTAAAATAATAGATATAATTTACGCTTATCAAGCACCGACCCTAAAAATCTTCCACTTGCTCTAGTGCCATTCTTGATGGTATCTCATACACATCGACTCAACGTGTTTCATAAACACTTTTAGAGTCATGGCTTTAGAAAGTGGGTTCGCTAAATTATTTATAAAATATTTCTAGAAATAATCATATCTCTCTATGCCAAGATCCCTCTAGTTATATAAGACTCCTCTCAACATGATTATAGTACTGGTGTCCTCTTGGCACCTCAGTCTGTACAACGGCCTAGTTTTGTCACAAAGTATGAGATAGGAACCATCTGTGTTGGAACTCTTCTAAGCTGAGCGATAAACCTGCGAATCATTACTGCCTGTTCTGCTGTGCCAATATAAATTAGTAGTGAATCCTAGTTTGGTGCAATTCCAACTCACTTGTACTAATGAGAATGATCATATTTCCAGATGTAGACTCCCTATCATCTAGGTCAAACTAAAAGTCTAACTCCGTGCATTTTCTCATTTATAGGCCGCTTTCTCCATATTTGAGAAACTTATCCTTTATGCCCTCAATGTACCTCAGGATATATTTGAATACCATCAAATGGTGGTCACCTAAATCAGAATAAAACTAGCTCGTAACTTTTACAACCAAACTGATATCAGGTCTCAAATACATCATAGCATGCATCAAGCTCTTAAGAGCTAATGTATCTGATACATCAAACACTCTAACTCTCTCATCTTTCATCTAAAGAGACACTCTCCTCGAAAGATGAATACTAGGTCCAAAAGATACGTTAACTAACTCACAGTTAATAAACTATACCTTTTCTAAACGCTATTGATGTGAAATGATTTGGAAGTGTCCTATCAGCTTCCTAGCTCTATCTCTATAAAGCTTTATACCTAGTATAAAGGAAGCCTCTCCCAAATTCTTCATGGAGAAATTCTTACGAGTTACTTCTGACTGATTATAATATACTGACATTATTACCAATGATCAGTATGTCATCAACAAAGAGCATCAAGAAAACTATCATGCTCCTACTGACCTTTCATGCACACAAAGTTCTTTCTCATTTTTTATGAAACCAAATAATCTAATTATCTCATCAAAACAATGAGTTCAGCTTCAAAAAGCTTATTTAAGCCCATTAATAAACCTTTTCAACGTGCACATTAGACCAGAAGTCTGGCTGGATGTAAAATCTTCTGGCTGATCCATGAATATCTCTTACTTGAGGTATCTATTCAAGAATGCCGTCCTTACGTCTATCTGTCAAACCTTAAAGTCATAATATACTGCAAGAGCCAATAACAATCTAATCGACTTTAACATCAATATTGGTCCAAAAGTTTCCTCTTAATTGATCTCAAATCACTGAAGATTACTTTTCTAGAACCAATATAGGGTCTAGAAGGTCTCTACCTTCCTTCTGGCTCCCACTACCTCTTTGTAAACCTTTTACAACCAATGAGAACAATTCCCATAGGTATTTTAACTAAGTCCCAGACCTGATTTTGATGCATAGAGTCAATTTTTGTTTTCACGGCTTCTTGCTATTTCCCGAACTAATGTCTAACATCGTCTCCATATAGATCAAAGGATAATTTTCTTCTACTAAGAAAACTCCAAGTTCACATTCAAGCATCAAACATACCTAATAGGTGACCTAGACATCCTTTTCGACTCATTTAGAGAGTGTACAAAAAGTCCACTTCTTAATTAAACTTGAGTTCCTCTCCATGGTTCATTGATTATTAAATTGACTTTACCAAGTTCAATCTTTCTATGATTCCTACGATCCATAAGAAACTCTTTCTCTAGGATAGTGGTGTTTCAAGAAATGAACACAATTCGCTTCTCTAAATTATAGAACTAGTATCCTATTGAATTCACAGGATACACAATGAACCTATACTTGTACCTCTTGGGTGTTAGTTTATCCTACTAAGTAACTCTTACAAAGCAAGATACCCTGCTGCGTAACTCTTATGTAAGCAGGACAACCCCATTTTAACTTATTTAAGATACGACTTGCTTTCTTTTTGTATCATATACGGAATAGAAGGAACGGCTTCTGATGGAACTCTACTTAATAAGCAGTTGTCTTTGAAGTATATTCACACAAATATAGATTGGTAACACTCATCATCGATTGGACCATATCTAATAAAGTCTAATGCCTCATCTCCGAAGATCATTATGTTGTGGAGTACCTGGAGCACTATAGTGAGTGAGAAACTCATTCTTCTTTAAACAAACGAAAAACTTACTGTTAGTATACTCACTTTCTCAATCTAATCAAAGGGATGTGATGTACATTCTGGTATGTTGGTTATATTTGTGAATAATTATTCATAAACTGGTTAAGTCTTTATGGTCAGATTAGAAATCCAACCATTCTTAACCAGACGGATAAGCGTTTCATGCCTAAATAACCTAAACGTATATACCATAACTTTGTATCATTTAAGGATACCAATCTACAGATATTTCTAATTGTATATAATCTCCATTTATTAACTGATATTCAGCTAATAAAACATCATTCACATCACAGGAACAGAAGGAACTTTTCTAAATATTCATATGATATCCTTTACTGTCCAGTACAGGAAGAGACACAATTTGTCAGATAATGTTTTAGATATTATACCAATTATGCAAAACAACTATTGTATTGTATATAAGAAGTAAGTCAAGCTATTCAATAACTTGGACCTGTAAGAAATCACTATTTCCTACTCTTAACATTACTTCTATAAGTTGTTGCATTATAGTCTCTTTCAATCCCTACAATATATTGCAGATATGAGAGGTACATATAGTATCTCATATCAAGCTTGAACTGGCATCACATGCCATAAAAATGTCTATGTTTGTCAAACACAAACCTGTGGAAGTCTTCCTGACATTTATAAGGCTTCTAAGATAATTGGATTTCCAATACCCAACCTTACTGTAGTGAAAACACTTTTCATCTACATTGCTCTCTTATTGATCTTTGGATAAATATTATCTCTAAGGATTTATCCTAGGTATCCGCCTAATCTTCTTTTCCTCACACATCTGATCTCACCAGATATACTTGGCGTAGAAGATGAAGCACCCTAAACAAAGAGGGTCACATCCTCTCTATTCAATCCTGTAAAGATGTGTTATCAGAGATACCTTGTGGCAAACTCTGATAAACAATAAATCTAAACTTTTTTGAATCCAGAACATTTTTTAGATTCATCTGTCGATCGAAGTAATGTCTAGTACCTTTGAGTTAGACTGCATCAACTATGTATACCAACTAGTTCGTTGATAAGGGCAAATTTTTCATATATTTTCTCATGTTTTTATTATTGATATTTTATGATAATAGATGGCTATTTATGTGTATTATTATTATTTATAGGGACTTGAATGAAATTTAAAGAAATGACGTAAAAGGAGCAAAAAAATAGAGACTAAAATGCAAAGTTTTCAAAGTATGTGTCCATCGCCCCAACGCCACGAGGATTACCGCCCCAGCACTGAAACAGTGATCGAAATAAGAAAAACGACTTGTTTAAGTCGCATCTGGAGCCCTCGCGCTAAACAGTCACCGTACCAGTGATAGGCCAATGCCTCAGCGCTAAAATCTCACCGCTCCAGTGGTGAAGCCTTTTTCACGCATCGCCTCAGCAACAACTGCATAGCGCCCCAGCGGTAGCGCGAGTCCTAGTCCGATGAGAATTGAGATTTTCAAGCTCATATCAATCCCTATAAAATGCCATTCATTCCCAGCCTTTAAGAATCATCTAAGATCAATCAAGACACATTCAAGAACACCAAGAATATAGAGCACAAGTCTTAAAGAGTAATAGGAGTTTAATTGAAGCAACTTTAAGATTCAAGGCGTTCTTCGGCATCAAGAGTATCTTAGGCAATGCAATCAAGACAAATTCGACGTCTATATCGGTTTGCTATTGATTGTATCATGATTTATTATTATTTTTACTACTGTTCTCTTGTAGCCATCAACTAAATTTGTTTTCTAGGGTTAATACTTGAACTCAATATGTGTGCTTAATTGTCATATCTTTTAAATATTTAATAAATTTAGTTCTTTAATATTTAAATTACTTGATTTTAATGCTTCAATATATCTGAGCAATATATGGTGAATGAGTTGGTAATATTATTGATAAACTTGGAAGAGGAATCATAATATTTAGACCTAGGTATTTTGATGCATGATTGTAGAGTAACATTCAATGTTGCATATGCAAGTTTAATTTAGGATAGGAATATACCTAATTAGCATGTATGATCAATAAGACTTAATCTTAATGAATCTTAATTTATTACAAGTACCATAAGAATATAGGTATTTGGTAAATTAAGGTATACTTACATGACCTTAGAAGATGCTTGTGAATATATTAGTGTCTTGATCAATAACAAAGACTAAGGGAGTTAAATATTAGAAAATTAATCATTACAAAGCATATTGAAAGATAGTATTAATCCTAAATTATTTTCTACATTGCTATCACCTAAATCTCTTTGCATTGTGTTTTTGTTTTTATATTTTCTACATTTATTCTTAGATTTTTATTTTTCTGAATAATTATTAGGAAGACATAATTTTAGTAATTGGTAAAAAAGAAGAAATTATCCCTGTGAGTTCGACATCCGACTTATTTAGGCCTTTTATTACTTGTATACGATAGTGTATACTTGCACTTAATTTTAAGATATAGAATTATTGCATCATTCGTAGTGGCCATTATTCTTGACAGGTCAAAAATAATGGGAGATGTAAGTGAAATGGTCATTAAATCGCTAATCAAAAGTTTTAAATTATGGGTATAATAATTATATATATTTCAATTTAAAATGCTCTCCTACTGCTTTACATAATCTCGGTAATCTCTCGAATGGGAAGATAATAGTTTAAACTCTTTTAAACTATACAGCGGGAAGTAGATCCTATTAAAATTTACTCGGGCCTCATACTGTAGCAATATTGGCCTTGTAAACTCAATAGGTAGACAACACTTGTCAATTGCATCTCATGTAACTCTTACCACTTAATCTTAAATACATCTTATCCTCACACTGTAGCAATATTGGGTAAATATATTTCAGATTAACTTATCAATGATCAAATATACACTACTGATACTACCCTCACGCTGTAGTAACATTGGGCAATACTTTCGCATATATTTGTCTCATCTTATGTTTAACTCATACAATCCAAGCCCAACAGACCAAGTCCCTCACATTGTAGCAATATTGAAAAAAGGCCAACGTGACTTGTCTAACACCGTATTGACAAAACGGATCAGAATAAAACATTATCTTATAATATAATATTCTTCAATCTGATTAAAATATATTTTTGTTTCTATCCTAGGTCTCTATCTCATAGGGAGGATGATTCTCAATTAATCAATTTTTCTATGCAAACACAACTAACCCTACCAGTAGGGCTCCTAATGTGGTTAACAACATAAAAAAATTAATCCTGATTTATAATGCAGACGATAACTCTTATCACTGCATCTCATAAACCCCAATTTAAAATGTAGATTGATAACTTTTATCACTATATCTCATAAATCTACATAAATAAATTAATTTTGAAACACTGTTCAAAATTACTGTAACTATGAACAGTACAAAATTTTGTTCATTCATTACTATTCAAGTGAACAGTACATCATTGCGACGCCAGATTACCATCATTGTAGTACTGGGAGGTCGAACTCCCAGCACCGTAGCGCTCATCCATCACCACTTGGGAGCGAATTTTAGAACCTTCAGCACCCTAGCATCTACGGTGCTAACCCTATGGCACTATAGTGCCCAATACACCCTCTTTGGCATACCCATTTCAACACTTGAAACACGCTATTTACACTAGGCCTTTTGCATCTATTCACTCAAACAATACCTAAATTTCTCATAAATGGCTCTTAATACCATTTTTATAGGGGATCTAATATACATAGTTGTATACATGTGCAATTGTGTTTATTGCCTAATATACGCATCACATACATATTTAATGTTATAGAAGTATTAAAATATACAATAAACACAATAAATAATATATTAATCACATTAATATATTAAAAGGGTTGAAAAATTACTTGAACGTGTAAAGTTATACATGTATATCCTCGGAGTTCGCATAGAGACCAACTCGTGGCTAGTTTTAGTCACCAATTTGGTAAGCTTGGCCAACTAGAATAGCAACCCTATCTCCAGTATTGAGTTTAATTCTTAAACCCATAAAATGGCCGATTGTGAATATTCTTCTTTTTTTCTAAAAGGAAAGGAAATAGAAATAGAAGCAATTCACAATTGCTTCTATTTGCATCACAAAGAAAAATAAAATAATTTTTTTTCTTTTTTTTTCTTCTTTCTCAGCACCATTTTTCATTTCTTTTCTCTATATTTTCCCGTATCATAAAAACACATTTTTTTTCTTTCACACACAATCTCAAAATATATATATATCTAATATAAATATAATAATAAAACATATTATATAATATTAATAATATAATAATAGTGGATGCCAACTATTTGGCACCATTAATAAAATAATATTAAATAATATAATAATATATTACAATGAGATATTTTGATTCTTTAATAATTAAATAATTAATGTATAAAATGATTATTGTGCCCCTCATAAATAGTTATCAAGTATACCCTCTAGTGGGTCCCATCAAATTTCACACTTGGGTAAACTCAATAAAGAATTCATAATGCACCACGTGTTATTATACAATTAGTAAATAACAATTATTGACTAATTGTTGTATTTAACACTTAAATACAAATATGCACGTATTTCCATGGTAGTGTTGGATATTGCTAGATTGAACAATTTAATCCGGCACGCTGCCCTAGTACACAACGAATACACTCTATATCGCGAGACTCCTTAGGTCCACGCCCGATTCGTCAAATAGAACTATTCTATGAGTCCGTGAGCAATGCCCTACGCACATGTTACAGATATACGAATCAGCGTATTAAACCATGTAGCTGAGGTTACAATGCATACGTATAGTCCTTCCGCCATAATATCCTGGTGTAGGGATATAGATTATCACCGTCAAATCCCCATGTGCTCATTCATATCTTATCTCGACTTGTATCTCACTGAACAATATATGCAAACTCATTTGCCATATTGTTTTACTCTAGTGAAAATCTTTTCCAGGATTAATGCTTGCGGCCATAAGATTTTTTGAGATACAGTCTCAAAGCATCTGGATATCTAACTCCCTATGCGAGTTGACAGATCCTATATCTGTACACACCGGACTCCTCAGACTCCATAAGCATCGGATCATACCCAGCGACACCCAGTGGTCACACCATAAAAGGTCTGTGACATATGTAAAACCAAAGTATGGTAGATCACTTACAAGCTCACCGTAATACTCAGGTCAAAGGACCACAAATACTACTCAACTCGAGAGGACTCTCCATTGATGGCTTATATAGGGTGTCTATAAGAGTCCCTTATAAGTCTATCCTATATCCAGTTTTAACTAGATACCTATATGTCAATACGAGCTCCAAGCTCATAATCGGCTAGGAACGACCATCTATACCCTATAGGTACGACATATGCTGATCTTTATAAAGGTATCCACCGACAAACCCGCATCGGCAGAAATAGATTATGGATAATTATTTGAAAACATACTTGTGCAACTGACATTTCCTGGCACCTGATTACAATTCTTGTAACTATACAGTTACTAGTATATTCCCAGGTCTATGTCCTATTACAGACAATGCTCCAACTCTTAGATCTTCGCTGAGTATTATAACTAGCTAACACTTTACTGTGCTAACATTTAGCATTTATATCTCTCAGTGTGGCTAACTATGAGCCCTTATCTAAACTCCTTTAGATCTAATATGAACTCTTTCAAATCATACAATGTTGTAATGTTACATTGCATAGTACCATATAAATAGGTATTAGTGATTTAATGGAAATGTACACTTGTATAAATACACAAGTATATGTACATTCAAGGATGGCACGTAAACACCGATCCTAACACTTGTTTTATCAGTAACTATGGTAAAGTCAATTGGAATTTTGTTAACCATTGTAGCATATTAAGATTTTGAGGTCTAGTCGATGGATGTAAAGTCGGTGCTCCGAAATGTATATCTCGAGCAAGAGATATGCATGAATAGCCTAAAGGTTTTACATCCAGCTTAACTTCTAATCTACTGTACAAACTGGGAAAGTCCATTTATGGACTTAAGAAGTTTTCCTTAAGTTTGAATCTTTGTTTTGTTGACAAAATCAGAAAGTCCAGTTTTATCAAGAATGAAGAGAAAGCATTTATGTTTAGAAAGAGCAGTAGGAGTATGATTATCTTTCTAGTTCTCTACGTGGAAGACATACTTAATGTCAAAAACAATGTTGGTATGTTGCAAGTTAATTAGATCAGAGTTATCTAAGTAAGAACTTCTCCATAAAAGATTTGGGAGTGACTTTTTGTATAATAGGTATAAAGCTTTATAGATATAAAGTTAGGAGGTTAATAAGACTCTCCCAATCTTCGTACATAGATTAAGTTCTGAAAGGTATGACTTTATTAACTGTAAGATAGTTAATGTGCCTTTCACACATGGCATTCATCTTTCTAAGATGAAGTATCCTCGGGAAGAAGATAAGAGGGTTAAAGTGTCTAACTTATCAAATGCATCAGCTAAAATTAGCTTGATGCATGCTATATTAAGTATGAGACCTGAATTTGGATGGCTATAAGTGTTACAAGCTGGTATCGATCTGATCCAGGTCACGACCATTAAATGGCTATGAAACATATCTCCTATACCTTAAAGGTATAGAGGATAAGTTTCTAAATCATTGGAGAAAGTTTCTTACAAGTGTCGAGATGTACATATTCAAACTTCTTGTCTGAATCGGGTAGTAAAAAGTCTACATCTGATTATGTATTTCTCTTCATCGATACTGCACCTAGTTAGAAATGTGCAATTTATATGTCCCTAACTAATTCTGCCTTAAAGGTAAAATATATTGCGGCTTGAAAAGCCTACAAAAGAAAGCACTATGAATATTCAAGCTAGTTGCAGAGCTTAGAATAGTTCCAAGCTCAGTCAATCCTATCCCACTATAATGAAACAATAACAGAATAAATGCTCAAACTAAGAAGCCATAAAGTACACAAGAATTCTAAACATGTAGACTTTAAATACCACATAATTAGAAAGATCTTGGCTACTGGAGATGTAAAAATATCTAAGATACATTCCTTAGATAACATAGCGAACCCATTTGAGCCTAAACACCTAAGGTGTTTGAAAAATACGTGAAGTGTATTGGTATAAAATACCAGTCCCAATGGCACTAGAGCAAGCAGGAGCTTGTTGAAGATGGTGCTTACATGTTATTCTAATATTGTATGAATATTAATTTTTTAATATTTATACAATAAATATTTCGAATAAAATCGTTAAAATTAAACAATGGTATATTGCTTGTAATATTACAGATATTGTATGATCTGAAGGAGTTCAAATTTGGTCTAAAAGAGTTTAAATAGTGCTAAGAGTTAGTAGTGCTGAGAGTTATAACTGCTAAGAGTTAGTAAGTTATAAGAGTCAGCAAAAGCTAAAAAGTTAGAGCCTCGTCTATAATGGGATAAAGACCCGCGGGTATACTAGTAATGACATAGTTGTAAAAAGTTACAATAAGTGCAAAAAAATGTCATTATACAAGTATGTTCTCAAACACTATATTCCTGATCTATTTTCATCAATGCAGGTCTGTCAGTGAATCTCTTTTATATAAATATGTGTATGTCTATATCTGTAGGGTATAGATAATTGTTCTTAGCTAACCATGAGCTTAGAGCTTGTATAGGCATACAGGTATTTAGTCAGGACTGGATACTAAACAAACTTATAAGCATCTCTAATAGACATTCCATAAAATCATTAATTGACGGTCTTCTTGAGTTAAGTAGTATTCGTGGTCTTTTGACTTGAGCGCCACAGTGGGCTTATGAGTAATCCATTATGCTTTGGTTTCATGCATGTTAGAGAACTTTCATAGTTTGACCGTTGGGTGTTGCTCGGTATGGTTCGATGCTTATGGCGTTCAGTGTAAGTAGATATGGGATCCGTTAGCTCATATATGTGAGTTATATATCCTAATACTCTAAGAAGTATGTTTCAAAAAGACTTTGGGCCAAAAGCAAATACCCCAAAAAAGAATTTTTTGTAGGGTTAAACAATATTTACAAAGACAATATCACAAATGAGTTTGTAGATATTGTTTTACAGAAATACAAATTTAGAGATAAGTTCATGGATGTGCTTATGAGGATCTGACGGTGCTTATCTATGTTCCCGTACATCTAAGATATAATTGACAAAAAGACTATACGTATGTGCTATAACCTCAACTTGTATGGTCTAACGCGCTGATTTATAATATTCATGACATATACGTGGGGCATCGATCACGGACTCATGAAAATAGTTCTATTTGATGAATTGGGCGTGGACCTAGGGAGTCCCGTAATATAAAGTGCACTCGTGATGCACTAAAGCAGCGTGCCAGATTAAATTGTTCAATTCAATATATTCTAGCAAAATTGAATATTTGTTTCATGAACCCTCGAGATGCGCACTTGTCAATACTTAAGTGTTAAGTACATAAATTAGTTAACAATTGTTGTTAATCAATTAAATAATAACACGTTGAGCATAGTGAGCCTTTAGTTAAGTTTACTCAAGTGTGTGGTTAGGTGGGACCCATTATGGTTAACTTGGTAACCAAGTAAGGGGTTAAGGGTAATTTCATATATTTGATTATTTAATTATTAAATAATCAAGATATTTATTTATTTAAGAGTTAAGTAAATATTTGACTTAACTATGGTTAAGAGTTAACCATATGATTAAGTTAAAAAGATATTTTATATTATTTAATTGTTAAATAATATTTAACTTAACCTAAGTTAATTATTAACTAAGGTTAAGTGAAGATTAGTATTATGATAATAATTTAACCTGTTTGGTGGACACGTAAAGCTAACCTAACTTGGGTTAAATGTTAACTTAAATTAGGTTAAGCTTAACCAAGGATAAATTATTATATATACGTGAAATTAAAACAAATTAGGAGTTGTTTTCATTTTTGCCAACAAAGTGGCCGGCCATTGAGTAAAGAAATAGGTGGTAGAAAGCAAGATGAAGTGAAAAAGGTAGTTTTTTTTTTCAATAGTTAAACTATTATTCATCATCTTTTCACTTATCAAGACTGGTTAAAGAAGCTATGATTTTGGTTTCTTTTTAATTCAAGTGTTGAATAAAAATAACCAAGTTTATTGCTTAAAAATAGTTTAAGTGTTAAACTAAATATTAAGAGTTAATCTCAACGTTTAAGTATTAAAATATTACTAGAATTAAAGCTGCTATTCTAGCGATTCAAACCCAGCTTGTTGAGTCCTAGAATTGCCAACGGGTTCATTCGGGTGGTACTCCAGCTTAAACCATTCCAAAGGCTTATGAGGTGATTATTCTCAATTTTGGTTAATATCTATCTAATTTCAGTAATGTAATGAGCCTCTATTAGCTCTATATGCTTAGAGGATCTGGGTCTCGAGCTCAAGAGGGAATTTGGAAAGTTAGACATATGCTATCTCCTCTGAACATGCTCATAGATCTCTCTACCTACTGAGCTGGCTCTATCCATTTCTTAGTAAGACTCATTGAATACTCTATTAAGAGCCCTGGGTTAGATTGTGAGTGCCGATTAAAACTAAGTGCATACATATGGTACTTGTGTCTATTATACATATATATGCATCATATACATATATTTACATAGTAGAAGCTAAATATTGATAATGAACACAGTTTATGCATTTTAATCACATTAAAACAAAATTAAAAAAAAATCACCTCTGAAGCCTTTTTAAATTTTTTCATTGGAGTCCACCTGAAGTGTAATTTGTTGACAGTTCTAGCAATTAACGAGGTAGGCTTAGTTGTCTAGAATAACAGTTCCAAATCTAACCATGGGTTTTGTTAAGTGCAATGTTTTAGTTCTAAATCATATTGGGTGCGTGTATGCATGTGTGTTTATCCATTGTTTATTAATACATATACATACATCTCATACATTGTATACACAGCGAAAGTTAGAAATCTAATTTCCTAAAATAATGAACACAATTAAATTTTACATTGGCTAGACTCAGGAGTCATCCTCTTCTTGGTCCTAGAAGAACTTATGGTCACAGACTTAGAGTGGGAAATGCAGTAAAACTTCCTCGAATATGGGCACCGAAATCACGAGGCTTGGGGGAACTAGAAAGGGCTTTCATTAGGTTGTGTATTCAATCGTTACCTTCCTACTTCTTGACAAACTCCAGATGAGTTATGAAAGAAGGAGCCTGGGTTATCCTGCAAAAATAAAGAAAAGATTAAGAACAATTAAGAAACAATTAAGCTATAATGGTACCACAACCATGTTAATCTTAAAGCACGACCAAAATATTGAAGAAAGAACACAAGTGCTCATTAACCTATCTCAAGGACCTCAAAGGACAATGAGCTAATTAAACTAACATCGTTTAAATGGCGTTCATCTAATGCATAAGAGCCATTGTTAACATTTGCAAAGGGGTCAGTAATAAGAATAGTGTATTCTTAAGTAAAAAGGACTAGTTTGAGGTCCTTAATCTAATAGTGCACTAAGGGAACAAAAGGTACAAGTGAGAGAAACATGGTTAATAGCCTCAAATAGAAAAAACCTCATTGACTTTAAAGATCACATCGAACAATGAAAATGATAATTTGAATTTTAACTCATTAATTTATCTTTAAGCATGACATTTGTTAGTTTTCAAGTATTTAAATTTTTTGTTTTTACTTGTTTGAGTCTTATTTTGTAGTTTGGAAGATTAGAGAAAGTTCTCAAGAAGTTACGAAATGAATGGACAATGTGCTAATTTTTTAGCAATGTTGGCCATACAACAAACATGGTACCCCAATGTTAGAACTTGGCAGCCTAGTGCCAATACAAAAAATTTAGCAAACCAAGGCAAATAATTGGCACTATAAGGCTAATTTCCTGGCATTACAGCTCCAAATGTAACCAAAAAAATTTGAAAACTAAAGTTTTTTCAAAATTTGACCCCCAAGCCTAAAAAGCTATAAATAGAGACATTATGTTTCATTATAGAACGCCTTTTGAGAGAGAAAACAACCAAAAAATAGCAGAAAAAGAAATTGAAGAAAACAAATTGAAGATTTAAGCAAAAACTGAAGGAGCTGTCCACTAATTTTTCTCTCTTCTCTCCACTTTTCTTATTTCTTTAAATTTTTTAGAAGGATGTTGGAACTCATATATTTGATTTTATTTTGTTTCATTATGAACTAAAATTTTATTCTAAGGTGGTAATTTGAACTCAATTATGTAACTTAAATTCTTTCTTTTTCTTATTTTATAAAGTGATGATGAATTATTCATTCTATATTGTGTTTAATACTTTGTAAATACTTGATCAAGAATTAGATTGATATGAAAACTTGAACAACCTTGGAAAAAGGAGTTTTGGTATAAGACCATAAATAGATTGATGTATGATCATAGAGTAGCAGTCATGAATTTTATACGAGATAGTAATACACTCATATGATATATATAATTATTATAAGACCTAGTCTCAATGATTCTTGCTTTAATATAATTACCATTGGAATATAGATAATTATTTTATAATATATATTCATTTAACTGTTGAAAGAGACTTATGAATACATTAAGGCTCTTGGTTTACAATTCATGTTGACAGATTAAGATAACATGACTAGTTAGATTCAAGTGAAATAATTTAAGGATAATTGTAATCCTAGATCTTTCTGATACTGATGATTTGATACTTGTTATCTTTTACCTACCTCTGTGATATTTATTTAATTTATTAGTTTAATTACTTCTTAATTGTCTGGATAAAAATAAGAGGATATAATTTTAGTACTTAATAAAAATTAATAATAATTCCTTATGGGAACGATATTTATCACATATTACTTGTTTACGATAACAGGGACTTGCATCCACAAAATCACACAATAATTTTTTTTTTTTTTTTTTGCGCTATTGTTAAAGAATTATTTATTATTTTGTTAATACAAATACCAATCCATCCTATTCTTAATTCAGACTTTTACTGTTACTTTTCAACCTTTGTTTTTGTTTTATAGTTAATTGTTAGCCGTTTATGCAACGTTCACAAAGCTTTGAACTATTTCTTTTTTATACAGAGATTGAAAGAACCTTGAGGAGAATTCGTAAGAGTAGAATCAAGCTTTGCATCAACCAAACATAATGGTTTAATAAATACAAGCTAAGGAACAGAGATTATTACAGGACTATGTAATCCTATTGGTTGATGTCTGATGTGCTGATTATAGCTAAGTGCAAATGCATGCTATCGTACCAAGTATTATAGGAATTTGAGTCTAAGTATCAAACCCATGGAGACTTATTTAATCTAATTCTTTATATCAAGTACTAAAATTAATCATACTTAACTTTTATTCGAATAAATCTAAAGTTGAATGTTCTCAAATTAATCTAAATTAAGAAACTAAACCTAATCTTAAAAAAATAAGCAAACAAGAGTTTAAATTCACCAATAAAACAAAAAATATAAGGTTTCAACTTATTCCCTAATATTTCATTGAATCTATTAATCTCTTAGTTGATATCTCAATAATAAATTGCTGGCTAGATAACGAATATCGTTATAAGCTTCTGTTGATGTTTAGATAACTATATCTCATCCTAACAATTACCTATATGTCTATGGTAATCAGAATAGTATGACACTCATTAAGAACAAGTCTAATAATGTTATACATGTCATCTAGGTATATGTTTATCCTACATGGAGCTCATAGTTGTTACCCTATAATTATGTATCAAACTATATTAAGCTAAACACATAAATTTCTCTTTCAAGTTCATTATGATTTCTTGAATAATCATTATATTGGACAAATATAAAGAAGCATTAAACACAAGAAAATGAATCAATCTAATTTATTAAGTTCATAAACAAAGAGAATTAATAATATCTAATTACATATAGGTTCAAAAGTCTAACCCTAGATCAAAAGAATTTAATTTATAATGAATCTAAGAGCATCAAAGTAAATAATGAAAGACATCATAAACAAGACTATAAGAATAAAAAGAGATAAGAACACTAAATAAAGTGATACCCTAGATTGCTTTTCTCTCTCTTGATTGAGCGCAAATCTTGATCTTCAATATTCAATTCTTGCTTTTGATCTCTTATTTTGTCTTTTTCTTTTATTTGCTCTATTACTCTGTGTTATTCTCTTCTTTTGGTTGTGAAAAAATGATCTTTTTATAGGTCCTCTTAACCCTAGAGACATATGACTTTAAATACAAGTCGTATTAGGACTTATAAGATAAGGTTTCTTTAGTCACACGAGCGCCACAATACTAGATAGTGGGCACCGCAGTGTTGAGACCTAAAAAATGGGTGATAATTAACTCTGATTGAGTGCTGCGGTACAGCACTCAGCTCTCTGACTTAGGCATCGTAGTGTTGGCCCAAATTTTTTGAATCTTTCTTTTTTCATCCGATTCCTCTAGTATCTTCATGACATTAGTGGAAAACTTATATGTGATCAAAAACCTCAAACAAATAGTCAAATACTTATGATTTAGAGCAAACTCTAATTCCGAGATGAAATAAATAATAGTATATATAAGCCCCTATCAATGGCATTCCTTGAGTATTAGGAGACTTATAATAAATTATAACAACTTTGAGATCAAATTGAGCACAACCTATATGCTAAAGAATTTAGTGCAATTTAATGGGCTACCAAATGATGATCTGAATTAGCATATTGTAAAATTTATAGAAATTTGCAATACCTTTAAGTATAATAGAGTCTTAAACGACGCAAAATGACTTTGTCTATTCCCTTTCTCACTAAGGGGTGAAGTGAAGCGTTGGAAGAAGTCTTTACCATCCAGTTCAATAGTAACAGGGGATGACATGCCTAGAAATTCTTAGCCAAATTCTTCCTAGTGGCAAAGACAACAAAGTTCAAAAATGATATCAATTCCTTTGTGCAATATGAGTCCATGTCACTTTTTAAAGCTTGGGAGATATTCAAAGATTTGTTAAGAAAGTGTCCTCGCTATATAGTTCCAAAGTAGTTGTTTATGCACGCATTCTACAATGGGTTAATGGAACACTTGAAGACAATAGTTTATGTTGCAGTAGAAGGTGTGTTGATGTATAACTCCACTGATAAGGCCTATAACCTACTAGAAGAGATGACTTCCAATAGTTCTTAATGATTATATGAGGGAATAGTGCCAAGAAAGGTTGCCATTATTCAAGATATGAAGGCACTGACTTCATTAACTACTCAAGGAAATTTATTATCAAAGAAAATTGATGTTATTGAAGTAAATACCATAAAGATGACCTATTACTTGTAATTTTTATAAAGACAAACATACAAATGGCTAATGAATAGATACCTCTAAATATATGGGAAGTTTTAGTAGGCAATAAAGCAAAGCAACCCTAATTCAAACTTCTATAATCTGAAGCGGAGGAATCAACCAAATTTTTCTTGGAGCAATATAACTAAAGACAGATATCAAACCTAATGAATTCTCATGGATTTCCATTATAGCCACCATCTCAATATAAGAAGAAGTCGGCTTTATAAGAGATGTTTATGAAATACATGAAGTAGACAGATGCTCTTTTACAGAGTAGAACAACTCTTCTCTGAAGCCAGACTTAATCACTTCAAACTCTTAAAACTCAAGTAGGCTAATTAGCAAATGATGTTCACAGTCATCCCCAAGGAAGCAATATAAAAGTTAATCCAAAGAGAGATACAAAACACCACAAGGCAATCATATTAAGGAGTGGTAAAGAACTATCAAGTACTATTGAAGAAAGATACAAAACACCTTTTAGCTTCACATTTAACTAAAAGGGTCGTAGGGGCCTTACCTCGTATCTTTCAGTTCTTCAATCGAGAGGGTCATAAGAGCCTTCTTAGTACCCCTTAGCTTCATGTTTGATTAAAGGTGTCATAAGGACCTTACTTTGTACACTTCGGTTCTTTGACCGACAGGGCTATAAGGGCTTTACCCCATACCCCTAAGCTCTATTTTTAACTTAATGGGTCATACGTACTAAGGTGATTATAAAGCCTTTACTCCATATCCTTCGACTCCATCTTCGACCAAAGCGATTATAGGGGCCTTCTTTGTACCCTTCAATTCTTTGTAATTATCTAGAACATATCTTCATTCACTCACTACTTATTAAAGAGATGAGTTTTCATTAATTTTGAATTTTTATTACAACATCAAAAGAAAGTTTTCAAAGCTCTTAATGTTCATCAAGTTAAAATAAGCATTTATCAAACTGACATTCATGTATAATTCTTTTGAGCAGTTCAACATTCTAAGATTTCCTAACTACCCGACCATCTAGATATTCGAGCTCATATGTCCTTAACCTGACCTTCCTAAGCACTTTGTATGGTCTTTTCCAATTTTTTAAGATTAAGTCCCTTTTTATAAATTCTTGAGCTCGAACATTTTTGTTGTAGTACTATACAATCTTCTATTGGTTGGCTATAGTTCTAATCATTGCCACTTCTTATTTTTCTTTAAGAAGCTCAAGCCTTTCCCTTATCAATTCTTAATTCTTCTTTTCATCGAAGTACATAGCTCGATGAGTTGATACTCCTATCTCAACATATATCATAGCTTCACAACCAATAGCCATATAAAAATAAGTTTCTCTTATAACTGTTTTCCTAGTTGTCTTAAGTGCCTAAAGCACTTAGGGTAACTCGTCAACCCATGCTCTTTTTTTCTCAATAAGCTTCTTTTTAAGTAATTTATTAATAAGCTTATTAAAAACTTAACTTCTCTATTAGTCTTGAGTGCATTTGGGAGGCAAATCAAAGTTTTATTACTAATTACTCATATAAGTTTTAAAACTTTCATTATCAAATTGCTTCCTATAGTTAGTGACAATCGCGTATGGTACCTCAAATCTATGGACTATAGTTTTTCAAATGAAATCCCTAGCTTTAATCTTTATGATAGAGGCAAAGAGTTCGGCTTTCCACCCAGTTAGTGAAGTAATCTACAATAACTATAGAATATTTGGTTAAAACTTTACCCTAGAGTAAAGGGCAGATCAACTAGAGCCCTTATTAAGCAAATGCTAAAGGTAGTCAGATTCTTTGGAGAGGTATGAATATTGTTAGCAAATCTCTAGTAAGCATCACACATTTTAACCAATTCCTTTGCATCTTAGATTGTTATGGGCCAATAGTATCCTGATATCAAGGCTTAGTAGGCTAGGTTTTTGCTCTATAGTGGTTTCTACAAATCCCTTTGTGAATCTCCCAAAGTATGCACTCTTACTTATCGGGTGTAAGACATCCAAAAACTCTCTTATGAACTTGCTTAAGCTGCTTATAATTTATAATCTCAACTAAGAGCCAATCGCTACCATTTTTTAGGGTTCCTGGTTAGACCTACACCGAGAGCATCTCCCCCACTAGCTATAGGGACTTTGAATGTCCTTTTCTCTCAAATTTATCATAGAAATATAATAACTCATCTTGGTTGAGGTTACGTAGCAGCTCCTCACCATATTAAGATTACCAGAGATTAACCCAACTTCTTATCTAGTCGAGAATTCAATTTCTAATAATGAATTGACATGGTCAAGTTCGAATTAACTATGAATGGTCCTCCTAGGGAAACTTTATAAGGGAAAGGTTGATCAACCATAATAAAATTTACCCCCATAGCCTTTACATATAGTTTCTCCCCTAAAGATCTAAGAAAACTCATGACCCCAAAGTAGTATGACACAACTATCTTTGAATCTATATAGTGGGGTCTAGGTCCTCTCTATCTTCAAATATGTAATCCCTAACTCATTTAATGCCTCTTTAAAAATGATGTCTACTAAGTTGCCAGGATCGATGAACAATTGATTTACTTTTGCTCTTACTATCTAAATAATGACCACCAATACATCTCTTGCGAGTAACTATCTCATTGGAAATCCTCATCACTAAACATTATTAGCACAGCCTGGACCCGAGGTTTCTTAGCAATCGAGATGTTCATCACTTGATACTCTATCATATAGTACTTTGAATAATTCTTTCTTTGCCTATTTGAGTCTCTAGCTAGGGTAGGTCCTCCAGTGATCACTATAGTAATCCCTCGATATGGTAAGGACTCGAGACTTAAGGCATTTGTTGGTTGAGCCATCCATCAGTTTCGATTGACTCTAAACTCGTCAAGTATCTGTTTATGCAAAGCTAAACTACTTGCTCCCTTAGCTGCTTACACTTATTAGTGGTGTGTGTCCATAATCTTAATGAAACTCACGCCTCTCACTTTTATCACACCTTCTTTTCAAGGGAGCTACTTTGTTAAGTAGATATTTCATTTAATAACTTCAAATAAAATCTCTAATAAGACTTTAACAGGGATATACCCTTCTTATTGGATCCTTGCCATATTGGGAAAAGGTTTCCTTGTTTCTTCTCATTTCTTCTTGCATGGTTCGCGTTTTCCCCTTATGGTGGATCTTTCTAAGGATACTTTATAGTTTGAGGTGGCATTTTATCCTTTTTCTCTTTTCCTTAGAATGACATTTTCTCTAAGTGTTTGTCTATTAATAACCTCTTTTCAATAGGTTTTTGTGACTCCCTAACTCTCGTGCCCTCTTGAGTATTTACAATTACCACTTTCTTCGCTCTTTGTCTTCTTTAATCTTCACATACTAAGGGGCTTGATCATAAGTGACTGTGTAGTCTATGATCGGGCTCTCAGTATTATAAATGATTTGCCTTCAGTCTTCCCTTCAATGCTTCTAATGCTATTAGTAGGTCAAAAATCTTGAGCTACATCACCTTTTGGTAGAACTTGGTATTGCAAGCTCTCTATCTTGCCCTACTTAAGCTTCTTCGACTTCTATGGGTTCTTTACTTTTTCACAAGCTACTCCTAAATATTACATAAAGCTTTTAATTAACCCATTATAAGAGGAGATACTTCTTTGTTTTAAATCTATATATCAGAAGAGAGGCGGTACATCTAATTTTGTTTTAGTTATGCAATAAATAACATGTCAATTATTTGATCTATATAATAATATATGTCAGTAATGTCTTTATTAAGGGAAGTTAGGTAATCTAAATGTCGTGGGTAGCTCTATATCTTTAAGTCAATCAATAAGAGGGGACTTCATCTTCCTCTTTGTTATTTTTGGAGGTGCAAATTCATGCTTCTCCTTTTCATCTAGTAGTTTATGTAGTCAAACTTCATGTTCTCAAACCTTTTCGTATAAGTTTGCCTTGAGAACTTTACTTTTTTTTACCCACTTTCACTTCTTTTTTCCTACCTTTTTAAAGTTTTCTATCATTCTTAAACCTTTGAGTGACGTGCTTAATTAGGTTATCCTTCTGCTCTTTCTTAGGATTTTATCTCTCTCGTGCTAACTTTTTTACCTTATAATATTTTACTTAGTCATTGGGTTCTTGATATGACTATTCGCTCGATGATTAGCTTTCTTCTAATGATACTTGCACCATTTTTCCCTTCTGTGAGTAGGTAAGCTAAAGCATATGGACTAAGATAGATTTAGCTAACCAATTGATCAACAACCTCCTGAAATTCAAGTTGGTCTTTTAACTTATTGTTCATTTCCATCATCGCCATCAAAGGTTCTCCTATCTCCTTCCTCTCTTGTCTCACTTGTCTTAACCCTTCCTATAAAGCAACTTGCCAAGCAAAGATTTCACTTACCTATTGCGTTGCATTATCATCTCATATTTCTAGTGATTGGTTTAGGTTGTTTTTATCTAGATGATCATTTAATTATTGATTATGGGACTTTTAGTTTTGGGTATTCATGGATCGAGTGGTCGTTTTATTGGTTTTCATCTATTGATCCTCCTGGGTTGTCTTTTTATAGCTTTCTGTTATGTTCCCATAAATGATGCCAAATTATAGACCTTGAATTTTAAGCAATCTTAGGCCAACGAGTTAAATTTGTAGATCTTCAAGAACAACTATAAAATTGCTTGATGGAGTTGGCTGAAAAACGAGTTGATTGAACTACCTTGAACATTTTTTAGATAACTAAGCCTTATGAGCTTCTTACAACCACAACCGATGTTAGGCCAGGCTAGAGTTTTTCCTAGTAAAGACCTTTCTATGCCTAAGTCAAAGAGGGTTAAGAGAAAAAAAAAAGGCTTAAATGATAGCAAAGAAAAGATTTTAAGAACGTGGTTTGAGTATGTTTAGATTGGAGAAAGGTGTTGATTTCTCAAAGTCAGAAATTTTTAGAAAAAAACTTGAGAATAGAGTGTGTTTTATACATAACCCATTTTTTAGTCCTTTAATATCTTTTTTATAGATGCATATTATAGAGTCCTTCAAAATTATGGCAAGCATGTTCTTTCTTTATCTACTAGTTTGATTGTATTTGAATTAGGCCAAAATTCTTTGATATATTTAAGAGTAGGATTGATAAATTAACTTCAAGATTATGGGGATTAGACTAATCACGAGTGCAACTCTGAGTGTTATAGGAATTTTAACAAGTTCTTAGTCTTCAGTAAAGTTAAGGCTTTGGGGAAGTGTGGTCAACTCGACTAGTGTCAATTGCTAAGTATTAACTTAACCCGAGGTCTTCCATGCTGAGGTCCTCTATGTCAAGGTCTTCTATACTAAGGTTTTCCAAGTCGATGGGCATAGCAAATCCTAAGGAGTTCTCATAGTTTATGGCTAAGGTCTCCTCGGTGATAGGTTAAAACCATGTGGACTTATATAATAGGCTTTGTCGTAGGCATAGGGGTAAGAAGTTTTTAGGTCACTTGAATCATGGGCTATCTTGATCCTCTTAGAGAATTAGGCTTAGGGTTAGAAACCTAGGGAGAACATAATTATTTATTTAATAAATAAATTGAACAAAATAATAATTTTTCTAAATTAAATAACTAACTAACTAAACAAATATAAATTAATAAATTAAACTAAAAAAAATATTATTCAATTTTTTAATTAATTAAGTAATTATTAAAAAAGACATTGACATTTTTAAATATTATTTAATTATTTAACTACTTAAATAATTTATTAAATATAATTTTACAACTTAATTAAAGTAATTTATATTTAATACTTTTAAATTAATTTAATCAATTTCAACTTGAATGTATGTTTGGTTTTTAATATTTAATATAAAAAATTAAAAAAACAAGTTAGTGGCGCGCATTCAAGGCATGCAGGATGTGCCCATTGAGCGCATGCCTAACTTGTATTAGGGAACACATGCCATTTGTGCATGTGTGATTGACACAAATTCCCAACATGTGGCCTTTTTTAGCAATGCACATGGCATAATCGCTTCCTCGACCACTTTCATTTTTTAAATTCTTACTTATTTCAACTTATTTTTTTACGTTTTAATTATTTTGCACCTATTTTTAAAGTAATCTATCCTCATTTCTCCTTTTTCACTCCCAATCTAATCATTTTTACTTATTAATTATAAAAACTTATCAAGTATTAGTCATTTTAGTCAATAACTTTCCTTTACTTCAATCTACAAGTCATCGCAGGTCAATGCCGTTGATTTGAAGTGTTTAGGTATAAGATTGTTATTTATTTATTTTCAATTGTAGGGACAAATTTTATTGGTTTGAAAATATAACATGAGGGCAATCATATCTACTTTTAAATATTTCAACTAGAAAAGATTAGATTATTAATTTGTGGCTTAAAAAAATGGACTCAAAATTTGGGTTATTTTGGAAAATTCCCAAATAAATTAGGAAATAATTTTACTATATCAATACTATTATACATATCAAATTAACAAAATATATGTAATTGTTTGTTAAATATCTATATATATATATATATATATATATATGTAATTGTGTCACACACATAACTTAATGGTAATTATATCTTTTAACTAATGTTGAGATCGCTTGTTCAATTATTTAACTAAAAATAAAAATTATATTTTATTTTCTATTTTGTAAATCTAAATATATGAGTATGAAATCGGTAATAATAAAATATAAGACATCAATAGAAGTTTAAACACGAAAAATATGCATCAACAAATAACCCGGATGAACAATTTGACCCGATTTCATAACGGGTTGCGAAAACTCGAACCCAGTCGTTTCGATTTAACAATAAAGGGTTAAAAGACTGAAATTGAATACAGCACAGTGACCGCGCTTGGCTGTCTGGGGTCTCATCTCCTGGAAGGAAGAAGATACTAATAAATATTTTTTTTTAAAAAACCAAATAAGGTGACGAGAGAATTCTTTTGCTTTTAATTTTCCAATTACGTAAATTTCAGTTCGTATTGTTTGTTCCTCTGTTCGCATTTTTTTTTCTGGGTTATTTTCAGTATGTACTTACACTGTTCGGTTGAATATTTATATGTTTTTTTTTTTTAAAGAGAGTAGCTTTTAGACTTTTGTGATTAGAAAATAGGTTTTCATGATTGCATTGTTAATTATTTTTTAATATACACAGTTATTGGCACGCACAAAGCACAATAAATAATTAGTGTAATTAGCTGTATATGAATTTATGCTTGCCTTATGTGAATGTTATTATTTGAATTTTCAGGTGTTAAATTTCTGCATAGTTTTTGAGTTTTGGTGAATTAGCTCATTGTTTTTTTCACTATTTCTTTTTGTTTCAATAGTGTATATATATGTTATATATATGTAAACTAGAACCCTCCAAAACCATCCTGTGGGTAGGATTTGAACCCAAATGTCTTGCATCACACCAAGAGATTGTACCAGCTGAACCAACTAGAAACACAAATTTCTGTTTCAATAATATGGCAACTTGTCTAGTTACAATTAGCTAATTTAGGTTGCCAGTTCACTAATATGTTTTAAGTGTCTAAAGTGGCATGCTGAAGTGATTCATCAATTAAAAGTGTTTCAATTGGGTTGGAAGGCATGAGCAAAAGGTTTTTAGAGTTTTATTTTTGTATATGCGAAATTTGAACTTGGTCTATTGTTCTTGGTTCCGATGATTAAACTTTTATATTGTACTTTTGAAACTCTAATTAAATGTAATTTGAGTTCTATATATGCATCGTGAAGTTTGTTGTATTTGTAAGGTGCTGGAGTTTAATGGATCAATTGCAATGCACAATAAAATGATTTCTTGACTGCATTCAATCTCATGGCATTTATTGGTTATGTTTTCATTTCCAAAGCAAATGGCTGCCTGCATGTCAGGGACGTTTATTACTTCGTTTTTTTTTACGGTAGCATGGAAATTTTTTTTTTTTACCTATTTTTGGATTTAATATGGAGCTTAAAATCCCTTTTGGGATGATATTGAAGATAGCATGTTTAATATTAGTTACCATATTCGGGGCTTAACTTTTGCTCGCTTGGTTCATTTTAATTCTAATCCTTTTTGTGGGAGACAGTGCCATTTGTTTTAATGTGACCATGCAGATTGAAAGAAATTGAGAAACTTTGATGGGATTGAGTCTTCCTTACTGGAGATTAAATCATCTTTGCAGTATTCTTTGATCTTCTCTTTGTGGCTGACTTTAATATTACTATTTTATGTTAAAATTTCCTGACTTTTACAGCTTTTGCCTCGGTTTGCTGGTAATATTTTTCAAGTTATTGTAAGAATTCTAACTCATGTCATTAAAAGTCTTGCTTTATGTAGGATTTGAAGTTTGAGCTCAACTGCTCTCCATCCACAAATATGAAATTCCTTTTCTTGTTTTCTTGATATGGAATTCAACTAGTGTTGTTGGGGCAAGATTTGCTGTTTCTGTGCTTGTCATTAATTTAACAGATCCTTTTTGGTGCATTTCAGGTTTGTTAGGTTCTCTACTCAAGCTGATTAAAAATAAAGATGAGACGACAGGGACAATATGGTGATCATGGTGTCAATACATATGGTGCTGGCCATCTGCAGCAGCATGTGTCTGGTCAGAGGATGGAACAGAATTCTGGTAGCTTTCAAGGACAACTTGAGGCCTTCACTCCTGAGAGGGAGCAACCATTTGTAACTTCAAAAACAGAAAGACAATGGAGATGGGAAAGAGATGGGTCAAAAATGCCCGGTCAAATGGCACCTCAAATGTTCAATGAAGGCATGTTTCTATGTGATCACTCTCTCTTTCTCGCTCTATCTCATTTCTCCTTATAGAAGGGGCCTCTAACAGATGAGGATGCTTGATTCCTCTCTCTCTCTTTCCTTTATGTGCTTGTACCCAATTTTTGAAAGGAGAGATAGAGGGAGGTTGGCTTTTTGTTTATATTTTAGGGGGGATATTGGAATGAAGAGTCTGTGAATTGTAATGGAAAGATTATTGATCCTCATCCTCAAATATTAATGATGGTCTCTTCAGTCAGATCATTTCCTAAAACTAAAATATTTGCAGCTTTATCCTTGAAGTGTTCCTTGTGGTAGTTTATTTGAAAGGTGGTTCGAAGAAAAAGAAAAATGTGTGATTTATGCCCTTCTCACTTAATATGACTGTTTCAGTATATGAGGAGGAGAAAAGAGCCATACAATCAGCCATAACATACTTCTGTTGCTAGCATGAACATGGGACTATGTTTGAACATCGCCTGACGTTCAACCATACCCTATAACTTCTGTTATAGGCTATCTGGTGGCTATATTAGGAGCTGATACCTTGGGCTCTTACATTTTTAAAGTAGAATTCAACACTAATCATTTCTTGTAGTCCTTGGATAATAGAAACATAAACTTCCTTGAGTAATAGTCACTTTCTTTCATTTTTTTCATATTTTTATTTTTATTTTAATGTAGTTATATGGTTTTGTTGAAAATCAATACTTAATGGATTTATTGTTTGTAGAGTTTTTGTCAATGTACTGTAAATTGATGTGCTGGAGAGACATTTTGCTTTTGTTCCATTGATAAATGGAGTTCACTATTCTGTATTTAATTTAGAAAATAATTTGAAATTTTTTTTCAAGAAAACAATGCATAATGAGAAAGCCTTGTAATTTGTTGAAAAATATTTAGTTCTTTCTTTCCTTTGCATTTTCCGCTTTCTATTATATTCCTCTGTTTGCATTTCTGCCTTTTACGTATTTGACTTGATTGAACTAATTGCACTTTGTTTTACACACCAAAGACTTCCTTTTGAGTTTGTAAAGGTTTGATATACTGAGATGTTAGAATTTATGCATTGAACTCTTTATACTTAGGGACACATGTACATTGTGATGTAGGTCAAGGAGTTGATGCTTCAAGATCATATTTTCAGGGTCAACGGCCAGATCCAAATGTAGCTTTAGAGAAACAAGACAATAGTGATCCCAGATCCGGTCCTCGTGAAGAAGATATGGACATTGGCTATGAGGACAAGCCTTTGTCGAAGAGCTTTGATGGTCTTGAGCAGAAATTCCTCGATGACATCATGAAACTAGCAAAGGAACAAAATGATGCTGAAGATGCGGAAAATGCTAGACATAGAGAGGTTTGTATAAGGTTGAATTTGCCTTTTCTCTTTGGTAATTAGCTTTTACTCTTTTGTGTTTTATTTATATTGCATTTTCCAATTTGAGAAATTTCTTCCAGAAATAATATGTAATAGTTTGTTGCCAAGTCTAATTAACTAGAATTCCATTTAATAAATTCAAAGTGGGATTCCATGAAAAAGAATTATCCAGCATCTTGAAGATCAGAAAACAAAATGTTTATGCTGGACTGGTATGGTTAGAAAATGTGAAAAATATGGAATTTACTGATTGTGTAGTGCTTTTGCATATGGCAGCTTATAGAAGTATAAAGTCTACTTGTTATAGATTGGAAAGTAGATGTTGTATATCTCCTAGCTGCAAGTAATGAATACGGTCAGGTTACACCTTTTCCTATGAAACTTATTGTGGTAATATCCCTTTTGCAAACCATAATGTTTATTTCAAAAATAGCGTTCATTTTGCTATATAGCAGATGCAAGTCACATAACATTGCTAGTCCACTAAAGCCATAAAATTAGACAAGCAGCTTTTGTCAAAAAGAATAAATGACAAGGTTCTATCTTGGCTCATTTTGTGGTCTCCCTATCATGCTTCAGGTTAAATCCTTTTTTGTCAATAGATGTTTCTTGCATTTCAGTATAGAACTCTTCTGGGAAGCCTCAAAGTATTGTGAGCTTTGAAAAGCTTTCATGTGATTTTGCCATGTATCATGGTATAGATTCTCAGAACTGATTTTGTTTGAACATGGAAGGCAAGGAAAATCTTGATGTATCTTTAACTGACTCCCTGGTCAGAGGTGTCCCATTTGAGTCCTGGCATGAAAGATAAAACAGGTGGCCCACCTTTTGAGAGTCCCTCTGTCATCCCAAGTTTGGAACTTCATGCTCCACTTAACTTCTCTGCCAAAGAAATGATGGAGCACAAAACTTTCTAAGCCTAGTAAATGTTAAGACCTTGATATCTGTTAATTTTTAGACCTAGATACCTATTAAAACTTGCCAGAATCCCTGTTTTTCAATTTTATTTATTCTCGCTGTAACAAAACCTCTTTCTGAATGCCTCGTGATGGGAAAGTTGGACCATTTGACAATTAGAAATCAACAAATCTATGTGGTCAGGTATTGAATTGATCAGCTGGCCTTGCTACCTCCTGTCAACTGAGTACTGAGATGCCAGGATTGACACATCTCTTAGCACAGAGCCTTTTTATCTGCCCAGAAGTTACAAAGTTCTGGAGAACATGCAGAAAATAGAGTTTATGGTGTTAACAGAGAGAGAAGGAGCTATATAGGCTCAGAGAAAATATAACAACTAGTTTTTATTGTGTTACGTTACCAATGAGAATTACAAGAAATATGTTGGACTAAAGCATAGGTAAAATAGCTAACACAACTTGGTGACAATAAACAGAGTGACTTGGTGATGGCTAGTGACGACCTTGGGTTTCCTACTTTCCTTTTTTAGCTTGAACATGTTGTATGGTTACTTTGTGTTGGTCTATATAAAGCGTTAAACATTGTTTAAATATGATGTGTAGTTCGTTTTTTAAGAGTCTGATGTGAAAGTGCCATGTAAGATGAGAATAGGTTAAATTTCTTTGAATTTCCTTTTAAAGTCTCAGTTTCTAGGAGTTCCATTCATCTCAGTGAATTTGTGACAGGACACATTTTCCCCTTGAAAGAAAATAAAAAGTTAAAAAATTTCGCCATACTATTGTGATCTCGAACTGTGTAAAAGTTTACAAGGTTTTTTTTTTTTTATTGTGCATCAATTGTAAGATATTAGCAAGTTGACCTTATCTTTCAACTATCAGTTATGCTTTACAAAGTGATATATTTCAGAAAGTAAAAGCCATCAATGCCCAATACGAGGAACAACTAGCAGTACTTAGAGCCCGCCATGCAAATCGGAGAGATGAGTTCCTCCGGAAGGAATCACGTGCACGACAACAGCAGTACCAGCAAGCTATGATGGACCATTACCCCAACAGTGGCATGGGTCCTGGTGATCCTCGTGGTTACAGTGGTACTCAAGATGCAGCTGCTGCTAGAGAAGAATACCGAACCTACAACTCAGATAATTACGACTCCTACAGAGATCGGAGTCGTTTCCTTGGGGGTCCAAGGGATCATGGGTTTGAGCCTAGAGGTCCATACCCTGGGGGCCGAGATTATGATACTGTCTCACGCTACTACTAGATAAGTTTAGACTACCTTTGCTTGCTCATGTCCTGATGCCTGCATCACTACTTAGGCTGCTTTTACTAACATATATATCTGTAATTTCCAGTAAAATATACTGTAGCTTTGTGCTGATTGTTTCCTCATGTTTGTAATGCTTCATTGTACACGTAGCTTATTCATAAGTTTGGCCGCTGAGAAAAAATTAGTAGTGCTATTGTCATAGTTAATTTTGGTTGGTTGGTTGGATTTTTTAATTTGTATGATCCATGAAGGTAGTTGAGGCCATGCAGGTCTACTAATGCTTAGATTGCATATCACTCTTTTATACAAAAAGAGCTCTATCTCGACAATGAAAACAAAATAAAGGAAAAAAATCTCCTAGTTAAGGCTTATTCTGACATTGGGACAAGTTTACTCCTGACTAAGGGAAATGTGCATATAGCAACTTGAAACTTAAGACTGTAGGAGCAAAATATAGGTCTCACTGTTTGACCAAATTCGTTATGGGACTCTTGATAATGTTTGGAAAATAAAATATGAAACACTTGTAAAATGAAATTGAAGTAAGGATGGCAAAAAAAATTTGGAAAATTTTGAAAAATAAATTTTTTTTTATTCAATTTGAGTCTTTTTGGGATCTAAGTTTCTTTTCTTTTTTATCTTTTTAATGTAGTTTTAAGATCTGGATTGGATTCGGGTATCGTAGGATCTAGAAAATTCTGGCTGGTTCGAAAATTCGGATTCTTTTAATCTTTATTTTTAAGTCCTAAAATTTTAATTTTTATATATCAAAGACTAAATTTCAAAAATTCATTTCGCAATTCTTAATTTATAGATTATAGAATATGAAATTTTGGAACTTTAAATGATATATATTATGTATTTTTTCAATTATGGTTGAAATAAATTATTTTGGTAGTGTATATTTTAAAAATAATAACAACTAATAAATAAGCACTAATTAATTATTTGAATTTTTTATTATTTATAGACTATGGCAAGTATTAAGTTACTAACTACTAAATAAATGTATTTTGTGGACCTGTGACAACAAATATTATTATTATGTTTATAATTACATAAGAGAATTTCAATTATTAAGTTACTAGTATTATAAATTAACGATCAAATCAATAAATTCATATTTAGTACATTATTATATTTAAATTTTATCTAAAAAAAAAAAATTAAGATTGGAATAAAATCCAAATCGAATTTTTCAAATCTAGCTTGGACTTTAACCCATACTCGACCCACACCCAAAAAAATATGAATACAACTTGAGTTTGGGTACATAATAAAAAAGAGTATGATTTTTGTGACATGTAAATTGAGTTTGATACAATATAAAAAAAACTCAAATTCAGATTTAAATTGATAAAACTCGAATCCAAATTTAAACATTGTTATCCCTAATTTAAAGAATACGATTTTTTGTGACATGCAAATTAAATTGTGAAGGAAAGAGTGTGATTGGTAACACAACACACACACAAAAAGTATCACAACATACCAACAATACTTGCAACAAGTAAACATTTTATCAAATAAATTTTGCACACCACAAAGCCACAACACATTTCCACTTGTTGACCAAAGACAACATAACTTAAATAAATTTAGTCACAACATACCAACAATACTTGCAACAAGTAAACATTTTATCAAATAAATTTTGCACAGCACAAAGCCACAACACATTTCCACTTGTTGACCAAAGACAACATAACTTAAATAAATTTAGTCACAAGCACCTGAGATTGGATTATGTTGGTTGTTTTGTTTGTCTTTTTTCTTTTATCTTGATTTCTTGTCTTCGAATGGAGATGCTTAAGATTTTAAATTCGAATTTGGGTTATCAAAATTTTTTTCAATTATAATAAGAACTATGCTAAATTTTTTTTAAAAAAAAACTATCTTACATAAGTAAGAAATCAAATGATTCTTCATAGGTGTTGTGCCACTCTTCATAATTGGTCAATATGCATGAGTAGGACGAGACTTGGCATAACCATTAAATCATTCAAGTGTGAATTTGAAGAAATGATAGAAACAAACGTTTTTACTATTATCTACTAGAGTCATAAACTTCAATATAATATATGTCATCAAGTTATTCATGAAACACAGTAAAAAGGTAAGGAGCTACCTAGAATTTAGATGTTAACTAAGAGAGCCTTTTTTAGATATGATCAATGATCTGATCATAGAGAATAAACTTGTCTAATCGTGAAGCAATCATAGCTTTAACACTGTAGCTCTGGCTGTATGTTGTGCCTTACATAATTCTTCTATTGCATATAATCATAAAACTATTTGATCTAGTTAACAAAGATGGGCTAAAAGTCCACTCTACTTTTCCTCCAAATCAGCTTAAGGTCCTTTTAGATTTACGTTTTAGCCAAAGATAAAGTAATAGAGAAGAAATCCTTGTCATCTGAAATAAGTAGGCTAATGATAGTAGTGACATCCTCCAAAGTGGGAGAAACTCACCCCAGATAGTAATAAAGGTATATGAAGTCGTACTCTACCTATGGACTAATTGCCTCAAATGGGCCCAATCTTGCATGATCTTGGATTGACAAGAAGCAAAGATAGAGGCATAAAGCATGTTTTGTGTATAATGCTCATAAAGCTCAAACTCTTTCAATTCATAAGCTACCCAATCAACCCAACCAACTATAAGATTTAAAGTAACATGAAAGTGAATAGGCACAGACAAAACATTCTAAAAAATTATACATAAATGAGGAGAGCCTGACTCAATTCTTCTTTTTGGAGGCCTTTAAAACTTAAAGAATTAACCCAAGACTCAATTTTCACAACAAGGTCATTATCGGTATAAAAAATATGGTTATAAACCCTATTAAGAGAATATAATCTAAAATATGACTTCACAAATTTGGAAGAATATGCCATGATTCACCTATTAAAATCAAGAAACTAGTATGATCAGACACATAATAGTGGCAACAACACAAAAAATGACATAAAAATGAAGAAATACAAACAAGTATGAAAAAACCCCTAAATCAAGTTCAATTATAACTAGTATCCTATTGTAATTATATAAGTGTTCGCAAATATAGACATATGCAATATATAAAGCCGCAAGTGCATGAATTATGAACGAGTAATAAAGTAATGAATAAATATCATTTTCACAATGATTGATCTTTTGAATTTATGCTAAATACTATAAGTGTTCGCAACTCAATTTTTATCTACACTACTTCAACTCTAAATTGATTGCAAATATTAAGAGAAACTTAACAAAACAAGTTGATAGTTGTGCGAAATGACGAATCTATAATAAATAGGATTCTAGGATCTTGATTTCATTCTATTCTTCCTATTTAGTACTTTCGTACAATTCATTAATCAAAGGTTTAATACTGATTTCATTATCTCTCATAAGCGCCAAATGAGATCTTATACATAAATATTCAAGTTGATATCATGACCTAACTTGTCTACCTATACATTCATTACGCAACCCTTAAATTGATTATTCAAAGATTAATCACATTATCTCTTTTGAGTATCAAATGAGATCCTATGCATAATGTCACACCCTAAGTGTTCTTATGTATTTTTTAAAAAACTTGGTGTGTGCCACAAGCAATCATTAAGCAACCCTTAGTGATTACCCAAATGCTATTAGCTTCCTGACTCAATAATAATCTAAGGTTATGTTTTTTAAATCTAATAAATGGGTCAAATCTCTCCCGAGTATTAATTCACAAATCAACAACCAATTTATTTTCTAATCAATTAGAAGCAGTAAGAATAGAGAAATATAAATGAATTAAACAATAATCTTTTAAATCATTCAAGCATAGCAAAACTAAAACTATATCAAATGATAGAATTCAAAGTTAGCCACAAATAAATCCAACCGTTACTAAGCACAAAACCCAGATTATCTAAAAATTCATAAATGCAAACATGTTTAAACAAACAAAATCAACCATTACAAACTTCAATTAAAGAAATAAAGTAAAAAGAAAATAAAGAAAAATCAAATTTGGAGATATCCTCAAGGCTTCAATCTTTCAAGTGCCTTTGATAATTCTAAATAAGTCTTGAAGACATGCTCTTACTCTAAAAATCAGTCTTTCTATCTTTTGTATTTTTTGTTCCCTTCTTAATAAAAATGAGAAATGACCCCAAAAGTTCTAATTTATAAACTTAAAAAATAGGAAAAGTTGGCTTTTCTATGAGCTACGGCCTAGGCACTAAAGCTTGGATTTTTGCTTCTTGCACTATTTATGTGAACAGTATCATAAATAGCATAGTTCATAGATATGTAATATGTTCATTTCACTCTTTATTGTTCCCATTTTAAGAAGTTTGGTCTCTTTCGTTGATTTTGTATATTTTTCTCAAATTTTTATTTCAAGTAGCCTTATTAACTTAAAATTTACAAAATTATATTTAACGCATATAAAAAATCATATATTCTTATTCAAAATTGAGTTTTATCAAGTTTAAGAATTTAAAACAATAGATATAAAATGCATCTATCAACAAGTAAGTGAAAATTAAAAATATAAAAAAATATGTAAAAAAAATAACATAAAGAATGAACAATCAAAGGATGATCAAATATGAATTTTTTAAGAAAATTATGTGACTAGACTAATGAAAAAAAACAAGAGCAAAATAGAACATTTATTGGTCCTTAGAGTCTTTTTAAAATTAAAAGGCTTAATGACTTATCTATTAAGGTAATTAAGTAATTAGCCTAATAAAATTTTATTCATAATAAAACTCGATATTTTTCTTCTTTTATATAAAAACTTGTTTTTCTATTTAACTATGGTAAAAGTCATTAAATAATCTGAGTTTTAGAAAATTTAGAATTATGAAAGGAGTTTTAACTTTTATTTTATAAAACTCCTTTAACACTAAAAGAACATTGTCATTTACTCTTCAATGCTTTTTCGTTTTGCCCTATTTATATCTTAGAAGTCTTACACGTTTTTTAATGTCTATAATATTAAAATAATAACTCTTAAAAATTCTAAAAAAGAATTTAAGAGGAGAGTCTCCTCAATCTATAAAATGAGATTTCTTATGACCTAAAATCTTAACTTTCATAATGTTTAAAACGGACTCAAACAACACCAAATTACTTATAGTAGTGCCCTCACACTCCTTTTATATATGTTTCTCTATTTATTATTATACAAGCTTGGTTCTGCACCTCTCACACTTTAAATTAAAATTTATTTGATTAAAAGGCATCAAAATCAAGACTACCAAACTAAATTCACAACACTAGGCCCATTGGACTTGAGGAACTTTTAGGGATTCTGTGATCCTTATTCTTCAACTCAACCGAGGTGAAAACGATAAAATCCAATAACTAAGTCCAATGCGACTCATTCTTGCGATCTATCACAACAATGCAATATTATTATAGCTAATAATATCCTGTTATGTATTGGCCTCACAAATTTTGCATCAACAAGTTTATTTTTTACTTTTTAATAAAGTTATAGATATAACTATTATCAGATTCAAACTAATAATCAAATTTAGTATACATGTTGTCTTCTAAGGTGTTATTATTCCCTTTTTGCTGCGGCGTGAATGCGAGCATAGATCTTCTTTCTACTTTTGAAACTTTCATTATTTAATGAAACTATATTAAATAACGAGACGATGACAACCACGGTAGCCGGCCGCAACAACGACAACAGAAAATACAAGAAAAATATGATAGTTTTATTAGCTTTTATTAATTTAATTTCAGACCTTCTAACATCGTTGAAATCAACTCCATCAATAATGTAATGGACCACGCGTTGGCAAGTGTGTGCGGTTGATACCGGCCGTGTTACTATAATTATAAAAAACCATATATTTTAATTTGCATTGTGAGAAATTATTTATCATTAATGGACCAATTCAGAATTAGCATGAAGAGATATAGATATTTTTGCAAGCAGGCCAACGCACACTTCTCGTTTCTCGTTTGAAATGCCAATAATGTTTAAAATTATTTATAAATTGAAGTTTTCCAATACTAGAAATTGTTTCTAGACAATATAACACAACAGAGAGTTTTTGGGATAGGTTAAAATTTAATAGGGAAGGTTAACTAATGGCTGCACATCATCTATATATACAAAGCCTTTGGCAAAGTGAAGTGTTGAAGGCAAACAAGATAAAGAGAATATGGGAAAAAGCAAGGTGCTGATTGTGGGGGGAACAGGATATATCGGTCGTAGGATCGTGAAGGCAAGCTTAGCTGAAGGGCATATAACGTATGTCCTTCAGAGGCCAGAAATTGGCCTTGACATCGACAAGCTACAAATGCTATTATCTCAGAAGAAGCAAGGAGCTCGCCTTATTGAGGGTTCATTTTCTGATCACCGTAGCCTTGTCGAAGCTGTAAAACAAGTTGACGTTGTCATTTGCGCCATCTCTGGAGCTCATTTAAGGAGTCACAACATCTTGCTGCAGCTCAAACTTGTTGAGGCCATCAAAGAAGCTGGAAATATTATGGTATATTATTAATTTAATTTCATCCATTATGTTATATATATAATAAATTAGAATAGTAACTATTGAATATGCATAGCCTAATTAATATCCCTACACAAATGCATTTCTGCTTGTCCTAATTTATTTCCTAACCAAGGCTCAAGTTCTCATTCATGATCAGAAAAGATAGACATATCCAACTCCATTATCAAAATGGAAGGTCATGTTATATGGCCCTGATTTCTGGCTTTTGTGCTTAAATGTGGTGACTAGTCTAGCTATGGTTTAGTTTCTTTTATTTCAATTTTTTTTTCTTGTTTCCTTGGATGAGAAGGCTAGCATAGGATGTATATGTATATATATATTTGTTACTAGAGGTGGACAATCCATAACTGTAGTATTTGTTTGCTGTTACATGATTATACTAGAATGTACGGAAAGATATTGAGTGTCTTTTTATCTAACATTTGTTACTTGTTAGAAGATTTTTACATTACATGGGTTTTGTGTTGCACAATACACTATTCAGTGCAAACACATGAAATCATATATATATATATATATACATACACGTGACTTCATGTAATACATGCGGTCATGTATTGACTGAACATATACAGAACACGCAAATAATTCTTTTTCCATTTTAAGGTTTTCTTTCTTTTTTAAAATTCAATTACTTTTATTTATAGATTGACTCGTCACTCCATAAATAGATTAATCAGAAGAAAAAAAATTATATCATCAACAAAGTTATGAAAGGGGATTAAATCAAGATTTTTATAGTATATCATTAAAATGATGCTCTGTCTATAAAGTTGGGATACGAAATTTGTATTCTACTTATTAATAATATAAAATTTTAATAAAATTATTTGACAAGTGTTAATTATTGATGGTAAATTAAGATTTAAAATTTGTATTCCAATTTTATAAACATTGCGTGTATCCCAATTTTATTGATACATAATAAAACCCATTTCGTGTAGCTCTTGGTAGCCTCCTAAGACAATAATGTTAAAAGATAACTTAAATTTCGAGAAAATACAAATATATCTGTTACCTCTGCAACGTGAAAAAAAAAAAAGCTGTAGCTAGCAAATGTAATTAAAGAGGTGACACACCGAATATCTACAATTTACTGTTTACTTTTTAATAAGGCTACGTGGGATTTTGAATCACGAAGATGACTTGTAGAAGAAGTATAAACAAACTAAAACATATTTATAAAAATGATATGTAAATGAACAATTAAGTAGGAACATTATTTACAGCGTTTCTTACCTTCGGAGTTTGGGATGGATCCTCGTCGAATGGGAAATGCACTTGAACCAGGGAGAGTAACATTCGATGAGAAAATGCAAGTGAGGAGGGCCATAGAAGATGCTCAAATCCCCTTTACTTACGTTTCTGCTAACTGTTTTGGTGGTTGGTTCGCGGGCGGCCTCTCTCAGATGGGCAGGCTCACCCCTCCCAAACATCAGCTTTACTTGTATGGAGACGCTAATGTTAAAGGTAACCAACGTATACTTCTTATTCTTTTTCTCAACGTCAATATTCCGACTGCATGCATAGGCTACGTTCAATCAGTGCTAAGTCTACTTCAAATCACAAGTTTTTGAACATCTAAATTTTTGTTCAATTCTCCATTATTTATAAATAAAGGAACTTAAGTTAGTCTTTAAATCATCTGATACTTTCACGAATAATTAATAGACTTAAGTATAATTATCCCTAAAATTGAAATCAAAATCGATTGAACACAATTACATATTACAATGTTCATTCAATATTATATTGTATTCATATGAAAATGAAATCATCTTAGTTTATAATTTGCATGCAGTTGTGTACATGGACGAGGACGATGTTGCAACATATACGATTAAGACAATAGATGATCCTCGCACGTTAAACAAAACGGTGTACTTGAGGCCACCAGAAAATATTCTTACTCAAAACCAATTAGTTGAAATATGGGAGAAGCTCGTTGTGAAAAAGCTCCAAAAAGTTCACATTTCCGGGGAGGACTTCCTAGCTTCCATGAAAGGTATATTTTGGAAAGGAAAAATGTCATTTTCATTTCTGATTTTATGAATATACCCCAACTTAGTACTCATCTAATATATATTATGTTAATTCCTGTAAGGACAAAAATAATAGTTATTTAAGAATAAAAGTAAAATAAAAAATTATCAAAAACGTCTTTATAGAAACTAACATGATATTTATTGAAGAAGTGAAGAATAAGTGGGTATATATCCATAAGATAAGAGATCAAAATGGTATTTTTTCATTTAAAAAATAAAAATAATTGACTAATATTCTTCCCTCCGACTTCACTACTATACGAATTTTCATATTTTATCAATTCAACATAAAAATTGAAATGTTTTATATATAAGTTTGAAATCTTTCAATAATTTAATATACTTTATATATGAGTATAATTGACTTGGAGATTATATATATGTATTGCAGATATGAGCTATGCTGATCAAGTGGCAGTGGGACATTTCTATCACATTTTCTACGAAGGTTGCTTAACAAACTTTGAAATTGGGGAAGGGCAAGAAGAAGCTTCAAAGCTTTATCCAGAGGTCAAATGCACCCGGATGGATGACTACTTGAAGCAATACCTTTGAGATATAACTTGTACATCTGATGACTACACAAGTTCATATAGCAAAACAAAGTCAACTCAAATTTGGAGACTATGATTTATCTATTTGAGTTGTTCTTTGTTCTTCCTGATTCAAGTTGGATTAAGAGATTGAATTAGAATCATGCTGGGCCTCTGCTGATTTCGCTTGGGTATCGTTTCATGTAACTTTTCTTTCTTTATTTTTGCTTGTTTTTTGAGACACTGTTTGCCTCTTTTCATGAACTGATCCTGGTGCTTTTTAATTTATTTGTCTTCCTTTGTTGAGGCTATATTATTCCGCGTGTTTCTTTTTGTCGATTAATAAGAAAGTAGAAAATGGGGTTACAAGTTTGAGTCCCAACACTTTCTTCTTCTATATATATATATGTTCTTATTGAGGATGGAAATATCATTCTCTCTTTTAAGATTAGATTAAAGTGAAGAACTAAAAATTCAACTTAGAATCTTAATCTCCTTGCGCAGTAGAATAACTTGTTTATCAAGTAAAATAGTAAGAATTCAAAGTAGAAAATAAAAGATTACAACACAATCTTACGTGGTTCGGTCAATTGCCTACGTCCACGGTGGATCCAAGGATCCTAGCCTCTCTTATTAACTCTCTAGAGATTTTACAATGAAAATTTAATAAAGAACTCTTAAAATGACCTAATGTTTAGTGAACCCTTACTCTACCATGAGCAATAAACACCCAAACGATAGTTCCACCCTAACGTACACAATCATTTAGTGTCTACCTAGTTCTTCCCCTCTCTTAGAGTCTCTCTTAATGCTTAATCTCAACTAAAAAGTTTACAAGTGTTTATATATGGTGTATTTCATGCCTATTAACCCTATTCTTTGTTGGAGTAAGAGTCCACTTATTTTAGAAGTCCAAAACTTTTCAAAACTCAAAATTCAGATTAAAAGCGACTTCTTAACGCTTCTGGCGGCACGGTGCTGACCGTTGTTGCACCCATCACTACGGCGTTGGGCTTCTGTGTTGGGCTCTGTGGAGCTCAGCCCTGGAGCCTCCTATGCGCATTTTCTTAGCTTCCTTCCCGTCTTCGATTCCCGTTTCGCTTTCCCGTTCGTGTCTCACACATTCTAGACTTCTTGTAACTCTCCCCTTTGGTATTCATCTCAATTCTTGTCCAACCAAGATTGTTGAATCACTAATTTTTCAACAGTTCTTTTAATGTTCCTTGAGTTTGTTGGCTTTCAATCCTATAATTGGTATCGTTGGCATTTCATAAAATCAAGCCATGGACATAGATATGAGCAACGCACTTTACAAGTCAGACGCTTAATGAATTCATTTTCCTAACTTAGATTTATCTAAAATAAATGTAAATGCTTCTGAAGTTTCTTAAAAGCGAAATCTTGCATAAATCACTTCTTATCCTTAATTACTCCTTAAATTTGTGGGAAAATACTCTGCATTTGTACAAAAATGAATTCTAATACTCAAGTCAGTATTTAATCAAAATTAAAAAATAGTATTATGTGTTAAGAGTGTCTCAAAGACAAACAGGAAAATGATGAATGCTATAGGTAGCAATTACAATTAATAGAATAGGATTGAATTAATAAAACAATATGTATTTATTATAGTGGTAGAACCAAATTCAAACTAGGATTTAGATGCATTATTGGTTACGCTAGTCATATATTTACCAAACATAAAAGTAAAGTAAAATTAATATTCAAAATTCCATTAAAATTCAAAAATAATAATCATGAAAAAAGTAAAAATCATAATTTAAATTAACCTTCTCATTCTCCCACGTCTTTTTACCTTTTTAAAAATACTTGCAAGTTACTAGGTTGAATTTT
The DNA here is from genome assembly GCA_946807835.1 of Ailanthus altissimus. Classification (NCBI taxonomy): domain Eukaryota; kingdom Viridiplantae; phylum Streptophyta; class Magnoliopsida; order Sapindales; family Simaroubaceae; genus Ailanthus; species Ailanthus altissimus. Next base: position 16,222,767 of record OX327700.1, on the reverse strand, counting down.
ACCTATCCACAAGTCGAATATTTAGATTCTAGACATTTTAATACTATTAAGCCATCTGAGCAGATGCGCCAAATCCAATTTACTATTACCTAGGTATATTCCCTAAAAAAAATGGTCCAATAATATTTATACGTGGTATGGGCTAGTTGAGCTGTATTAATAATAGGTCCAATAGAAGTTTTTTAACAATATTATCTCTTACAATATGAAAAAGAAATCTAGAGATAGAAGAATCCAAATGCATGAAACGCTATTCCTAATATCATATTTAGCCTAAAGGTGAGCCAAAAAGTTGGCATCTCGCTTTATATAATTACTTTAAAGATCATGATAAATAACCAATAATTCTAGGACTTCATAAATGATGTTAAATTCAGACAAGAGCTTGAAAATACCATGAAGAGCATTGGTAACATTCTAACAATCAAATGCAATAAAAGTAAGTTACAAATCCGTGTTTCTATGTTATAAGGTGGGTGTTTATTATTAACTTAAAAGATTAGTCTATTAGGTAATATTACTTACTTACTCATATATATTCAAGACCCACTTAATTTTTATTTGATGTGAGATGTGACATTCTCTCTCACCCAATCATGTGATGCCTTGATCACATCTTACCCAAACTCAAGAGCCAACCTGGCCTACCGATCTCCACTATTCATATGATCCATTATCCACGTGATAATTTCTATTAGAGTTTAAGATAGAATTTTTTAGGGCTTACATATGGATGATAATTTAAGCTTACTTTGATACCACTCACACAAGCCAGACACTTATCATTGACCCAAAACATTAGTCTATTAGATAATATTACTCACCTATATATAAATACCTAAGACCTACTTAATTTTTATTCGATATGGGGATGTGACATTTTCTTCTACCTAATAATGAAATGCCCTTGTCACATATGACTCAAACTTAAGGGCTAAGTTGGCATGTATTACCTATCTCTACTATTTATAGACGTGATATTCTCCCCTACCCAATTATGTTACGTCATCGTCATATCTTACCCAAACTCATGAGCCAATCTAACTCATATTGTCCATTCTTACTACTTATAAGGACCTATAATTCTCATGGTAATTTCAATTAGGGCTCAGGATATAGGATTTTTAAGGGGTCTATATGTAGATGAGATTCAAATATACTCTAATACCACTTATAATGAGTCAGACACTTACTATTGACCCAAAAAACTAGTCTGCTAGCTGATATGGGTTAATTAAGATTGATATTTTTATTTTTCAAACTTAATATTTGTTTAATTAAATAAATATTATTTGGTATTTTATTATTATTTTATAAGTTTTAAGTCAATGGAATAAATAGGAATGAAAATTGAAGAAAAATAAGACAAAAATATCAAAATTACTACAGTACAAGTGAATAGAATTTTGTGAACAGTACCTTTGCTATACTATCTCGATGCTCAAGCTTGGAATTTGAGAGCTGTAGTGTTCAGAAATGAATGTTGCAGTGCCCATGTGACTAAGGAGACTCCTAGCTCACCTTGCACACAAATATGCCCTAATTGGTAGATACAAAACCTACAAATAAGATACTTTTAAAGCCAAAAACAAAGATAATAAGAGAGAGCACGAAAAAAAAAAAGACAAGTTTTAGACAGTTTAAATCAAGATTTGAAGACTGAATAAGGGATTCAACTACAAGTTAGAGAAAAAGTGTTGAATCAAGACATTTATCTGTGCTTTTTCTTCTCTTACTTATATCTTTTATTCTTCTTTGTTATGTCTATCAATTTATGTTCTAAAATTCTTTATTTCATTATGAGCTAAGTTTTGTATCTAGGGTTACAACTTTGAACTTGATATGTGATTGAATTTAAGTTCTTCTCTTATTTTTATAAACTCAATAATAGAATTATTCAATTATTCTATATTTAATGCTTTCTAATTACTTGATTACTAATTAGATTATTGTGGGAACTCTAATGAACTTGACGAATGAATTTTTGTGTTGGCCTTGAATAATTTGATATATGATCATAGGGTAACAATTATGAGTTTTATATGAGATAGACATATACCTATATGGCATATATGGTATTAATAAATTAATTCTTAATAAATCTCACTATAAGCAAATTGCTCATATATGATTGCATAATGCCGTAAAAACAAGTATAATGTTGTCAAAAATATATTTTTTCAATCGAAATGAGCCGTCATCAGTGATCATTGAAGGATTTGTTAGAAATAATCTTTTTTCGACTAACTATCACAAATACAATGTATTGTGAGCAATGTATGCCATTGAAAATACTATAAAAAAGTATCAAATAAATGTTGATGTCAAACGACCATTTTCTTTTCAACCACTTTTGGCTATTGAAAAAATATATTTTTTGACCACATAATGCAATCATAAATACAATTTCAATTTTAATTGTATATTGTGGTTGATAATTTAATAATGGCGAAGAAGAGATGAGAGTTTCTTGTTGTCAAAAATAATTATATTATCAATAATACATTGCCTTCAAAAATAATTTTTGATTAGTTGAAAGAAACTTCATCTCCATTGACATATAGTTATCGAAAATAGGCTAATTTCATAGGTATATTACGGTGACTACTAATAGTTAATTTGTCAAAAATATTAGTATTAACAATGGTAGTTTAGGGATTAAAAATAATAAAATGGTGGTTAGAAAATAATTTTTTCGAAGGTAAAGTTTAGTGAATAATAGTATAGAATATATATTACTATAGCAATCAAAAGACTATGATGAAAAAATAATTTAAAAATAATGAAATAGTTTAAATTTTTTCTTCAACAACTCAACTATTATAACATCTCAGTGAAATTAGATTTATTCAGCTCTAATCTTCTTCTGTATTCCTCCTCATCATTCTTGATAAAATATTGATCATCCTTAACACTTAAGGGAGGCAGTTGTAATGGATGTGTCATTAACTCTGAAGTCGCAGAGAGAATGGAAGCAAAAGATTTCTAAGCCAACAATAGAGGATCATTAGTAGGCCGCTTATTATCCCCATCTTCCAACTTTGTCTTGTAACGATCAAGGAGTTCAGCCATGTCGTCCAAAACATCATGCATTGGACAGTTGCCAGAGAGCTAAATCAAGAAAGAGAAAGAAAAACAAGAAAAGAAACACCAAAGAGGAAAAATAATACTTGAAAAAGATCAATTATTTTAGGCGGTGAAAAGTTTCTAATTAATGTAGCTTTTTCATGTTCAAACCTTCGTTTCCCTTTCATTCAACAATTTTTCAATTTGACGAGCCATAAGAGTTTACCAAGCGACCTGTAAAATAACATAACTTTGGCATGATTAATCCCTAATCTAGAATATCAAAATATTGCCAATTATAATCACAAAAATATCTTCAATTTCAAATATTTTGGCATCTAAAATTACTAAAAAAAAGTAAAGATAAAAAGATAAAATATTCTCATCAATTTCAAAGTAAGATAAAAGTAAAAATCATTAAAAACTTAGAAAAACAGTGAGTAAATGTTCCTCTATTAAAATCGACCATGTTAAAATTACATAATAAATTACAAGACTTCAAAAATATTTTTTAAAAAATTAATTTGTTCAAGCATCAACCAGCAACCGGGAAAAAAATTCAAAACCCTTACCCAGTCACCCTGTCACAAATTACCTCTCTTTCCCCTCAGAATTCTGCCCCACCAGCCACCATCAGCCCAAACTCTGACATTTGACCCCATGTGATCTCTTTTCCGAAACATAAACACCCAACATTTCCAATTTATTTTTTATACTTGCCATTTTGTCCTTTTGTAATCAAATTGGAGATTTATGTGTAGTGTGTAGTTTTGTTTAGTGCAGCATTGTGGGAAGAACCAGAAAGAAAAAAATAAAGAAAGAAAATGCCTCGCCACACAAAGCACACAGATGATAATTACATATTTCTAAAGATACCCATTTAATCTTTATATTTATTGTTTTGTATTTTGTAACTGTTTTTATCTTAATCTTAATCTTTTTTTTAAAAACAATCTTAATCTTATCACTTATCATTTGCTTTTGCATCTAAAATATAATGTGACCACGTTTTTTTGTGGACTTTTCCATTTTAATCGTTCATGTTCTTTTCATGTTTTCATTCAAGTAGCCACTAATTATATCATTTGCTTCAAAAGATCTCTTCTTTTGACAAGAGTAATTATGATTTTCAGAGGTTTACATGATCACAATTATTTGCTATAAAATTAGGAAGGCATTAATTATAACATGATTTTTCCTTCAAAACCCCAAATCATTAATGACTTCCTATTGAAGTTATTACTACAAATTCTGCCATAAACCCTTGAAAGCTATAGATTTCATGAATGAAAGACTTTGTTTTTACAACTTTATTTTTCAAGTTATATTTTTTTATTGTGATTTGTAATTATTAAAAATAGAAACATAGCCCCAAATTTTACCGTCAAAAAATCAAAACTTTTAATAATTATTTATGACTACATTATCATTTTGCCAAAAAAAATTTACATTAACGAGTGCATGAAAATGCAATCGAAAATAAAATTATTTTTATTGAATGATAAATGCGGTTGAAAAATTAATTAAATTTTACTAAATTTGTAACTGTAAGTGTATTTTCTTGAAATTAGTAATTTGTTACCAAATAAAAAATGCCGTCAAAATAAAAAAAAAATATTTTTAACTACAACAACAAATCGGTCAAAAAAAAGTATATTTTTGACTATCACTTATAGCCATTGGAACGAATATTAGTGCCTATAATTCTTACTAAAATATGATTATCAACGATCAAAAGCTAAAGTTTTTTCAACGGATAATTAGTCCTCGCAATTGCATAACACATTTTTTTACTTTTTTGATAGTTTAAATTTTTTAGTTAAAAAAGTTATATCAGCGACAACTTTTAATTGCGGTTGAAAAAATATATTTTTTTTGCAGTGTCTTATTCTATTCTGATTACCATAAGCATATAGGTGATTGTTATGGTAAGATATAATCACTCTACCATTGACAAAAGCTTATAATGATATTAGAAATTCAACCAACAATTTATATTGAGGGATTTACTTAAGAAAAATTTAATTAGCTCAAGTAACATATCAAGGGATAGTTATAATCTTAAATTTTATCTATTATTAGTACTTCTATCTCGTTGTCTTTAGTCTTTTCTATTTTGTTAATTTTCTATTTTTTTAGTTTAGATTACTATTTTTTCTTTTTTCTTTTTTCTTTTTTGTTTATATAAAAGTAAGAAAACACAAGTTTAGTACCTAGCATAAACAATAGCAGCAATTCCTCTTGGGAATGATACTTTACTTATCTTTATTATTTGTTTATGATAGCGTACAATTGCGCTTAGTTAAAAATGGCACATCATTAACTAATGTTGTATACCCACCCATATACACTCAAGACCCATCAATTTATATCTGATGTAGGACGTAATATTTTCTCCCACTTAATTACGTAATGCTCTTATTACGTCTGGAACAAATTCAATGGCCAACTTGGCCCATATTATCCATTCACAACAAGAAATTTAACTTTTAGCCATAACAAATTTCGTGACTAAAATCTTTTTCCTAGTAATTTTCGTCTGTTATAATGCATTGCGGGTTATATTTAACTATGAAATTTGTATTTTGTGGTTAAATATAATTAGCAACAATATTTTAACTACAAAAATTTTATGGCTAAATGCGTTGTTTAGCCACGAATATTTATTGCTAAATATATTATTTTGTCGCGAATTTCTTTGGCTACAAATACTATTTAGCTACGAATATTTCGTGGATAAATAGCCACGAAATTTATAGTTATGGTTAAATTTTCTACTATTTGGCCACATAAATTTTTGTAGCTAAATACTATATTTAGTGGCTAAATATTTATCATCTAGCCACGAAAGTTTTGTGGCTAAATTTGTTACTATCTAAAGTGACATTAATAGTGGTAGGATGATAATCTTATCTTTTTCTTTTTCTTTTAGGATCTATATCAAACCATTTATATTTAAACAAGACAACTCGATAACCAAGCGTGTACTGCAACTCAATAATATTTATCAAAACACCATAAAAATCAATTTTTTTTCATTATCATGTTCACCCAATAATACTATTCCACAATTTTGAGTTATTCTTCCACAATCCCTTTCTTCAACAATGTATTGAACTCCATTAATATTGCATCCAAAGTAATAAAAAAAACTCTTAAATTGGGCCCATATGCTAGAATACAATTAGTCAATTGCTTCTCTAGAGCCTTTATGATGCAAGCACATTATCTAAAGAAAAATTAAAAAATTATGTCAATTAAAATTATATTATATAATTTTACATACTTAATGCTTTGTGTGGACAATACTAATAAAATACAATTACATATAATACAAACCATTTTGAAAAATGTTGTTTTTGTCTTTTGTTTATATTTTTAACCCTTTTCACTTGTAATAAAGCTATATGCTTTCTATTTTTAAAAAACAATATTAAAAATATTTTATTTAATATGAAAAATAAAAAGTACTAAAATTTAACTTTACTCACTCTAAATATGGTTGCACCTCTTCACAATTATTTAATATATACCAATGAGCTTTATCTATCTCTTGACGAGTAAATTCTTTTGGTACAACTCCTCCACATGGTCAAGTATTATGAAAAAAAACCGATATCCCATCAATTTGGTTCCCTCCATCATTTCACTCAAACCATGTAAATTTTATTTCAATTTGCTGAAGATATATTGAATAAAAAGTTAATGACTTATTTGCAATGTATGCTTCTACAATAGACCTTTCAGGATGAGCTTTATTTTATACATATGTTTTATATTTTCCAAAGCCCTACCAATTAGCAATGATGATAACTGAATATATATTAGAAACTATTATAATTCAATATAAAATCCTACATAAAACTTAATTTTACAAAAATAATGATATTAACATGAAGTTACCTTTTAATTGGATACATCCATCTAAATGAGACAGGACCAGCGTTTTTTGCCTCTTGAGGTAAATGTATGGCCAAGTGCACTACTATATCAAAAAAAAAAATGCAAGGGAAAAATATGTTCAAGCTTGCACAATATTGTTACAATTCCCATTTGAATAATATCCAAATCAATCTTAGTTATTGTCTTGGCACACAACTGCCTGGAAAAGTTACATAGCTCTAAAATTATTGTGCACATATCCTTTCGTACCAAAAAATGACATATTCCTATTGGGAGTATTTGCTCTAACAATACATGACTCTTTAAACTTAATAACTTACCATCTTTCATGCTCACACACTTAGTAATATTCGCTACATAACTATCAGAAAATTTAATTAACTTTAAGAACTGAAAGAACTCTATCTTTTCACTTGTACTTAAAGTATAACATGCATAAGACTTCACAAATTTATCACCATCACATTGCAAATGCAACTCTTTTTGAATTTTTATCTTTTCAATATCTATTCTGGCCTTAACAGTATCTTTTTTCTTGCCTTCAATATTCAACAATGTTCCAACAAGACTTTCACAAATATTTTTTTCAATGTACATCACATCGAGATTATGACATAGTTTCAAAGTTTACCAATACTCTAATTCAAAAAAGATGCTTTTTTAGTCCAATTCAGCTCTTCTGATTTTCGTTTCCTTTTCACATCTTTATTATTAGGATTCTTCCCAAGTGTAAGTTTTGGAAGAACATTATGTTTCTTTAGAATATCATAACCAGAATACTCTTTTGGAGCAATTTTCATTTTCCATCTACCATTATGCAATCTGCTCTTTTGCCATGAAGATTATCTGGTAATAATCAATGATGTCCCACATCATATATTTTACGATTCAATAACTCTAAGGATGTTTTCTCATTACATACAAGAAAAGGCATATAACCTTTAGTACATCATCTAGATAAATTACATAAGTAGGAAAATCATTAATAGTTCATAGCACTATTGCATGTAATCGTAAATTACGTTTTGTTGAAACGTCATATATCTCAACACCAACATTTAACAATTCTTTTAGTTCATCAACTAAAGGTCTAAGAAACACATCAAAGTCTCTCTCTGATGCTTTTGGTCCTGGAATAAGTAACGACATAAATAAATATGGTTGTTTCATACACTTCTATGGTGGTAGATTATAAGGCATAAACATTACAAGCCATAAGCTATATGGATTATATATGTTAGATTAAGGATTGAATCCATCAATTACTAGTCCCAATCTAACATTACACGGATCAAGTACAAACCAAGAATGTGACATATCAAATATTTTAAAGTAGGTATTTGAGATATTCAGTTATTTATTTATTTATTTGGACTAAAGATATAAGTTATATGATTAGATTAAAATTTTCAAGTTCTATTAGAATTCCCCAAGTTTTATATAAGAATATGATTTAGATTAGGATTTTCTTGTGCCCTAAGAAAAAACCCTATACTATAAATAAGCTAGTCTATAAGCCTTTAATCATACAATACATATTTTTCTCTAAATAAAACAGCCCTAAAGGCTTTGAGAAGGAGTTAAGAGATTCTTGAGAAAATTTTGAAGATCAAAGAGGTAACGTTACAATCCTTTGAATTGTTCATAATGCTATTTATTATTTTAGAGCAATTTTATGAAAAGTATTAAGAATAATAAGGGATTAAATTCTGAATTAGATGTTCTATGGTTATTAGGCTTGAATTTAGAGAGTCATTGATTAAAAGAAATCACAAGTACATAATATAAGATAAGAATCGATAAAGTTTTGCAAGTTTTGTTTATGACAGTATTGTATTTTGAAACCTGGATTACATTTTCTATCATGAGTTGTGCTAATATCTTTATATTTGCTTAAAATATACATCTAGAGGATCATATATAATTTTGATTCATTCAAAAATACCATAAATTAGATTTTTAGTAATTTTTCGATTCTAACCCTAGGTTTCTGGAATCTATCAGTCTTTGTTGTATGATTAAAAAACAAGACTTATTTGAATGACCAAAACACCTTAAAAAATTATACAATTTGGTACATTAATTCCTTTATGTGCTTAATATGACATATTACAATTTCGTGGTCATATTCTTTGTATTCTAATTGTTATGTATTTTGGAGTATACAAGTATGAGTGCAGAATTCTAAATAACAGAATCTAAAGGTTCTAAAATGCAATTCATATAAAAATATTTGGGTTGTTTAAAGACACGAATATTTTTATATGGAACCCTCTATGTGTCTATAATGTTTATGTCAAATTTCAAGAGATTTTGATAAGTGAATTATTTGTAAAACAAATCGGAGACTAAGAACTAGTCAGTGAAGATCGATTTCTGACAGGTTTTTGTTCTAAATTTTAGGATTTATATAAAATATGGTTATAACAATTAAGTATCCTATATATTTTTTATAATATTTAGTAATGCATTAGGATTATTTTATTCTGAACTCATAAGCATCGGACTTTGTTTATGCCCTAAGAAAATTTAGAAAGTGTTAAAGGGTCAATTTTGACAAGTTAGAGAGGCTAACTTGATAGGTTAATTTGATGAGATAAGTAAAGGGTTTAACAAGTTATTTTACGCCTTCAGTTTTGTGATGGTGTTTATGAGAGAATTTATTTTCCATGATAGGTTAAGGAGCTCGAGTATTATTGTAATCCAGTAAGAGGTAAGTATTCTAAACTTTTACTGGGATCACAACAAACATATTATTGTTTGTGAATAAAATGTTTTGTATATGTTTCAAATTATGATTATGTTTTGTGCCAAATATATTTGGATATGAAAGTATAAATTTATTTTGTTTGTAATGTAAGCATTCACATTAAGCATGGACATGCATAAGACCTTATTTGAATAAGAAGTTTGTTTTGAAGTGAAAGTTTTGTTTATGATATAAGTTTTATTTTTCTAGAATACCTAAACTTAATTTTTGCTTAATAGGCACCCTTTGTATGTTGTGGAGCTTTTCTGTTATGTGTGTTATTTCTTTTGGAATTGGTATATGTGATCTATTTGTTTATGCTACTGTATGTTAAGAGGGGTCCTATAGGTACCATTGGGACTTATAAGTCTTCACATTCGTGTGTTGACATATTAGTGCATGTGAGATGACTCACCGATGATCAAGGTGAGGATCTAGCTCTTACCTTCGGGCGTGAATGTACTCTGTGTGTGAAATCTAAGCCTAACTTGAGCTATTTCTCTAATACAGTATGTTGCCGACGGGTGACTTTTTGAGCTCATTTTATAAATTATGAAAATCTTACTAAGTGATAATTAAGTGAGGGGATTCCCAGCATAAGTGAAAAGAATTTGAAATATATGTTATGATATGTTTTGGGATGTTGAAGAAGATTTCTTTGATGGCACATCATGCAGACGCATTATATATATGTAATTATTTTGCTATATGAAAAATTAATTTACTTATTAAGTTTTATACTCACTATAGTTTATTGTGATCACCAGATGACTGAACAATTATGCACTAGTGTATTTGGCGAGGCATTTGTTGTCCCTTGGTTTCCTATAAGTCGTTAGGATTTTTAAGAATGGAATTTTATTATAGTGTTATTTTATTGTTAAGAAGTTTATTTCCGCATTTTTTTTTTTAGGATTATTATGACTAAGTTTGATTTCTTGATTATTCATTAAGTATTGAATATAAATTTTGCATAATAAATTTTAGTAAGGTGTGAATCACTCTTTAACCTTTTCGGGTTGGGGGCTTGACAATTTCAATTCTAATTCTTATTTAAAATACGTTAAATGTTATATTTCTAAATTCAATTATAATATCAATTACGTTAAATGTTATATTTCTAAATTCAATTCTAATTTTAATTATGTTAAATGTTATAATTTCAATTCTAATTTTAATTTTAATTGCATTAAATATTATAATTCTATTCTAATTCTAATTTTAATTACACTAAATGTTATAATCCAAATTCAGTTTTAATTTCAACTACGTTAAATGTTATAATTTTAATTTCGTTAAATATTATAATCCAATTTCAATTTTAATTTCTATTACGTTAAATATCATAATTCTAAATCGCAAATCCAATTTTAATTTCAATTATGTTAAATAGTCTAATTTCGATTCTAATTTTAATTTCAACTACGTTAAATATTATAATTTTAATTCCAATTTAAATTTCAATTACGTTGAATGTTATAATTCTAAATCGCAAATCAAATTTCAACTTCAATTACGTTAAATATTATAATTTCAATTACGTTAAATATTATAATTCAAATCTAATTTTATTTTCAACTACGTTAAATGTTATAATTTTAATTCTAATTCTAATTTCAATTTTGTAAATATTATAATCCAAATCTAATTTTAATTTTAACAATGTTAAATGTTATCATTTTAAATTTAAATTTAATTTTAATTATATTAAATATAATTTCAATTACGTTAAATATTGTAATTCTAAATCTAATTTAATATTGATAGTTTAATTATTCTTCAATATCAATTTGCTTAAATAAAGTCATGAATATAAATTAAGATGAAATGTTTAAAAAAATAAAATTTATTAATTAATTTATAAATTTATAAAAATTACATTAAATTAACTTATAATTTATTAATTAACTACTAAAATTCAATCTTTAAATATTATCTATAAAAAATTCATATAAAAAATCATTCGTGTCCAGAATGAGACCCAATTCAAGATAGAATTTTTCAAGATGGAACATGTCCCAATCCTCAATATATATATATATATATATATTTCCCATCCCGAAATTTTCTAGGATCACAATCTACACAAACACACACACACACACACACACACACACACACATATATATATATATATATTTGTATCTACATTTGTGTTGATTAGATATCACCAAAAAAAATTTATATTAGTACAACTTGACTCTAGATATATTTATTTTTGTATCTGTTCAATTGAAATTGTTTTATAAGTTCATTAAAAATATTTTATTTGTTCAACAACTTTTCCTTTTTTTTTTAGTTTTACCACTACTTAATTATAAGTAAGAAATTAAAAAGAATCAATTTTAATTATTATATTTCTAATTACAATTATAATTATGATTTCATTTCTACTTGCAATTACATAAAATTACAATTATAATTTCAATTACATTTATAATTCTTACATTTCCAATTCAATTTTAATTCTAATTATTATATTTTCGATTTCAATTACGATTTCAATTCTAACAACAATTACATATAATTTTAATTTTAATTTTAATTACGTTTATAATTATTATATTTTCTTTTCAATTTTCAATTTTTATGATTATATTTTTATTACAAATAAGATTCCAGTTCTAACTCTAATTAAGTATAATTAAAATTCTAATAATGTTTATAACTATTACATTTCTAATTCAAATTATAATTTTAATAACTATATTTTGAATTATTAATATAATTTCAATTATAATTCTAATTACATACCAATACAATTCCAATTACATTTATAATTATTATATTTTAAATTCAAATTTTATTTATAATTATTACATATCCAATTATAATTACAACTTCAATTCTAATACCAATTACATATAATTATAATTACAGTTTCAATTATATTTACATTTATACTATTTATATTTTCAATTCTAATTATTATATGTCCAATTACAATTACGATTTCAATTTCAACTCCAACTTATAATTATTATAATTTAATTTTAAATTTTAATTTCAATTATTGCATAGTATGATAATTCTAATTGAAGTTATATACAATTAAATTACAATTATCAATTTTAAGTCTAATTATATTTATGATTATTAAATTTTTAATTTGACATATTTTTACAATCAGCGTATTAGCCACGATTTTTTCGTGCCTAAATATGATCTTAAGTCACGACAAATTCGTGGCTAATAGTTGGTCATGAAATGAAAAACTTTTGCGAGAAGTAAAAGCTTTAGAGAAAAAGCTATTAGTCACGAATTAAGAGTTCATGACTAAATGTTGTCACGACCTAAGTTTTTTTTTTTAACTAAAAGACACTTCTTTTAGACGCAAATTAAAGTTTCGTGACTAAATGTCACCATATTTAGTTACAAACTAAAATTTTGTGGTTAAAAATCACTACATTTAACTACGAATTGAAGATTTATGGTTAAACATCACTAAAATTAGCCAAATAGCTTTATTTTATGACTAAATATTACTTTATTTAGCCACAAAATTTTAATTCGTGGCTAATTGTGCTAATATTTAGCCATGAAGTTTCATTTCATGACTAAATATTACTATATTTAGTCACGACAATTCAATTTGTGACTAAATGTTCTAACATTTAACTACGAAACTTTAATTCGTGACTAAATATCACTATATTTATCCATGAAACTTTAATTCATGATTAAATATAGTGACCTTGAGCCACGAAATATAGATCAGTGGCAAAAAGTCACAATATTTAGCTATCTTTCAGCCACGAAAAAATTGTGGTTAAATACTTCTTTAAATATTAATTTATTGTCTTATATTATTTAGTCACAAAACTAAATTTTCGTGGCTAAAATCATTATACGCAACAAAATATTTTTCGTGGTTAAAAGTCAAATTTCTTGTAGTAATCTTCATTATTTATAGACATAACATTCTTCACACCCAATCACGTGACGTCTTTGTCACACCTCACCCAAACTCAAGAGTCAATCTAACTTGTATTATCCATCTCTACTATTCATAGTGACTAACTATTCACATAGTAATTTTTAAATGGGCTCAGACATAAAATTTTTAGAGGGTTCACATGTAGATGAGAATTTAAGTTTATTATGATACCACTTATTAGGAGTTAACCGCTTACCATTGACCCAAAAAACTAACATGTTAAATAATATTGTCTACCTAACTATATTTATCAAAGACCCATATAATTTCTATCCAATGTGGGGTGTAACATGTTCTTCCACCTAATTATATAATGTCTTCGTCATGTCTAATTCAAACTCAAGTGGCAAGTTGGCCCATATTACCCATCTGCACTATTTATAGAGGATTTACTACTTATATAAAAAAATTTATTAAAGTTCAAGATACAAAATTTTAAGAGTCTACTTGCAAAAAAGGAATTTAAATCTATTATGATACTAATTGTTATGGAGCAAGTGCTTATCATTAACACCAAAAAAATTGGTTTGTTAGGTATTGCTGTTTATTACTTATATCAACTTAGATTTTTTAATTTCTATTCGATATTAAATATGACACTTATCAGACCTTAATCCTTCATTCACAATAATACATTGTCTAAGAAGAAGACTAAAGGCACCTAGAAGTGTTTTAGTCGTAACAAATTACTATGCCATCACTATAATGATAATAGCCCTACCCTAAAATAATCCACACCAGGTAGACATGCATGCAAAATCAACATTAATCTTCAAACAATTAGAAAGCAGAGGGATTCATCGAAATGGATGGAGCAACTGTAGATTTTAGATTCTATTGTAATTCCTAAAACTCAAATACATAAGAACCTGCATCATTTAGAAGCTTCTTTGTTGATCTGCTCAAACTACAATTAGCAATGAGTTACGACTTTTTCAACAACTCTATAAAATAACACGTTATTGCTCCTTATCTTCTTTAGTAAGTTATTTTTATTTTTTTTTTTTAAATGGGAGGATTACAATAATTTTTAACATTTTCGTACCACTTGGGAGGACGGGAGTCGAACCCAGGTGGGGATATGAGACCTTGAGGGACTCAACCAACTTGGCTGAGCCCCCATGCTCTTCTTTAGTAAGTTATTAGTGATAAGAAAATTGGATCGCCGTTGATTTAGTTTCTCTTATTTTTATATTTAATTATTTACTTATTTATTATTGCTTAGCATGTTTCGGGGGAGCACTTTTAGCTCACATTCATTTATGGTCATGAAATAAAATTGTTCCTGTTTCTGAATCAAAGAAATAAATAGTCAATGTAAAAAGAAGTTAGACTAGAAGTCAACTATTGAACAAAAACAAGGTAAGGAAATTTTTGTTCTTTTTGGTTTAACGATAAATTTGACTTAATTTAGTTTATTCAGTTATTTAAGTTGTTTTTTTTTAATTTAATAAAAAATTTAAGTCATTTTTGACTTAATAGAAAATGTCAAATTTTTTTAGAATAATATTATAAATAATTTAATATTTATTTAAAATATTATGAAAAAAAAAGAGGTCAATCAAATTTAACCATTAAATTATATTAAGCATTCAGCTCAATTGGCTCTATTAAGAATTTAATCAAAAAAAATAAACACTACCGAAGTTAGAATATATTGGATGTAAGCATTTAAAGAATGAAAAACTACCATTACTCCTTAATTTTCTTATATATACTACTTTCTTTTTTTTAATTTTTAAAATTATTCAATTATCTCTTTTTAAAAAAAGATAATTAGTCATTTTTTAATATTGTTTTTCTCTTTAAGATCTTTAACAAGGACAAAGACAAACAAAAAAATTCTATTAAAAAAATAGTATATAAAAAAATGAACAAGTATTTTTCCATCAAAATAATCAAATAAGTTCATAAAAGGAGATGTCTCAAATTCTATTTAAGTGATTCTCAAAATCAATTTTATAAAAATTGACTCTTTTAATATGTCAAAAAAAATGACCCTTTTAATTTCAAGGATTAACTAAAAACTGATTATTATGATAACGAGAAAGCTGGTACGATAAAATCAGTAGACACGCTGAGATACTTTGTTGGGTGTTTGGTTCGTGGTATGGACTATGGTGATTGGTGATTGGTGATTGGTGATTGGTGATTGGTGATTGGTGATTGGTGATTGGATTAATTAAAAATTGCTTTTGCAGTCTCCTTTGAATGGTGATTTTGTAATTTATTCGTAATGTCCCCCGTATTTATTGGTGGCATTTGTTTTTTTTTCTCCTTTATTTAATAAAATTTCTTGTTATATTAAGATTTAATAAGTTATGTTAAAATGTGATGTGTTTGTTCGGTATATTTGTTTTAAATATTAATTAAACTATATTTTAAATTATATATTATCATCTATATAAAAAATATTAAATATATAAATATAAGTAGAATAAATAATAAATAAAGATAAAATTTATTTGATAAGTAATACAAATACGCCAATCTATAAATACCACAAACTGATTGTAGATATTATAGGAAGACGAAAACAGTTCGGTTCCTAACTTGTAAGTGATTGATGATTATTGAATTGAATTGCGTTGATGACTATTGGTGGTTAATAGCATTCAATATCAAATTTAATTGATATTTGTTTGTTAATATTTGGTAATAACTTTAAAATCTAAACTTATATAAACTCTGCAAATTGACTTATGAGGAGACATCTTGACACATATGAACACACGAAATTTTTGAAACAAATATTTGAAAGAGAATCTAATATAAATATACAAAAAACTAATAACCTTATTTATTCTCACATTATTATTAACTTCTTTACACACGTACATCCTTTTATTTTACAATTACTAATTTGAGTATTGAGGTGCTCTTTCTTATAAGAAAATGAAATTTTTTTTTACAATTGTGGGCACTATGTAAAAATAGTGAGATAATTTCTCATAAAATTTATATTGAGGAACTTCAACATCCAATGTTCTTGACAAGCATAATCATAAAATAAAATAAAAAATGTTAAACTCTCATTGTTATAGTTGCCAAAAAATACAATATAAAAAATATTTTGTTTATTTTATTTATATATATATATATTAACTTTCTTCTCTTTTTCATTCTCACCCTTTATATAATATTAAGCGGTTTAAATAATAAGTCTAAAATTAATAAGACTAATTTAATATATAATAATTCTCATAATAATACATAAATATTATAACTCTCACACACATTTAACTTAAATTTAATAGTTAAATTAAATATATTATAATTTTTATATAATAATGATAATTTATAGTGAATAAAATATAATGTAAAAATTATATTTAAAATATGTAATTTATAAAATATTTAAAAGGTTTTTAAAACTTTTCTCGAACAATGGTAAGAAAAGGTGATTCAAACGTAGGAATCTTCCCGCCCATATTTGGACAAATATTGGAGATATTTCAACTAATACTTCTCTCATGACTGTTCAATGTCCTTAGCGAATGCCTGGAACCAAGAACAATAGCAGCCACCAAAGAGTAAAACCAAAAAAGGCCTAAAAAAGAACAATTTTTTGTTGTTCTCTCTCTCTTTTTTTTTTTTTTATAATTTTAGATTACATTCATTCTAATAATATATATAATTAGAAGATTATCTAAACCAGTAAAGATCATAATGTTTCAAGTCCAACACAACCTAGCATGGTTATGTCATATTGTCAATGGCAGGCACCGAATGCATATCCTCTTCCTCGGTCAATTTTTTTTTTTTTTAACTTTGGGCTTTGGGTAGTGTCGATGGTGGGCTTAAAAAGGCCTAAATCAAAACTATTATGCTCATAGCCCATAATCAAAATGTAATAACAGATGAGGGATGTTAATTCTTATCATGTAAATTAATGGCCATACATACCATTTTGTCCAACTAGAAGGTCATGCTTTTACTGTTTGACCATTATCTATTATCCATCCCATGCATGTAAATTTAAAGAAAAAATGTTATTTTAATCTCTGTTTTTAAAGATATATATTAATTTAATTATTATTTTTTAATATATATTATATTAATTTTTATAAAAACGAAAATAATAATTATTCAAAGATGAAAATAATAAAAAATTTATTAAAATAATTATTAAAAGAATTAACATGATATATAAATAAAAATTAAAAATTAAAAATTAAAAATTAAATTAATATATATATATTCATAAAATTAAGAACTAAAATAATATTTTTTCAAATTTAAATTATAATGTGAGACAATTTTTATTGTATATGATGATATATTATTGCATGCGTGAGGGATTGTGAAACCATGTCACTGGGTCACACTAGTGGTAGTGGAAACTGGAATGTGACGTGGATGTGGGAAGTAAAAGGATTTAAACAGAATAGATTAGCTTAGCTTATTATTTACTTTACTGTGTTCATCGATTTAAGTAAATACAATTTGCCCAAAAAAAAAAAATTAGAACCGCACTTGATTTACGCCCAAGTACTAGCCCATGTCCAAGACATTTCTTGGCTCTAAATTAGTGATTATTTTTACCCTATCAAAGTTTTAATATATTACAAATACACTTTAATAATTCTTAAAAATACTCCTTTCTGCATTAATATATTACAAAATAAATCCTAATATTACTAATGCACTAGAAATTAATCTTTACAATATTTTCTTCAACTAAATACTTGTCAAACAAATTCATCATCTATAGATTTTTTATGAAGTAATGTTTTTTTCATAAAAGTTACAAAATTAGTATAAATTTTTTTATGTATATATCTTCTTCCTTCATTATTTTTTTAAAAATACTTATATTTATTAAAAGTATTTATATATTTTAATTTAAAAACGAGTTTAAGATATTTTAAAATAAATTAATTTTATGTGGTAAAAGATTTCTTTTTAAATAATATAGTTAATTTTTAAATTAGTATTGATTTATGTCTTTAATTGGTTATTTAACAAAATGTTAAAATTATAATTTTTCAAAATTAAAATAAAAATGAAATGTTATTACGTGAAGGGAAATATCACCATCCTATTTTTAGTATAAATTGTAATGAATTTATTTATCAATATTATTAAGAGTTCTTTCCTTGATAATGTCCACATACTTTTATAAATGAAATTTGTCAATAATCAAATTGATAAATATTTATCTTCTTTTATTTATTGTTTTCATATATTTGCCGAGGGAAGATATGGTGTGGACAAAGAATATTTTTTCTACCGTGAGATGGTATCAAGTAAGTATATTTGAGTATGTACTAGGTGATTGTATATGATTACTCCCTTGTATCATAAGATAGGAAGAGACAAGACAAATTAATCTAGAAGTAGTTGTATGGATTTTGTTTTCAAATTAACCTTAGACATAATAATTCAAGTAAATTAACTTGACCATTAAAATTAAATTCATTTAAAATATACATAAATATAAGATAGAGAAAAAAAATAACTAACTTGAATAAAATTGCTTGCATAAAGAAGGATTTGTTAAAAATATAATTTTTTTTAAATTAGAAAATGATAAAATAAATGCAATGAAATTTTTTTTTTTTAAAAAAGGACCAAAATAGCAACAACCACTAACTACCACTAGTTATTAACAATGGATCCAGGAACTAGTGGTTAATCGATTTACTAGAGATATTATAGAGTTGTTATAGGATTTTAAATTTTATAATTTATGTGATAATGAATTTATTTGTTAGATAAAAATTTTAATTGATGAAAGAATTATCATAGTCAAAATTTTATATTAAATCATTAAAAAAAATAGAATTAGAAAAATATCTGAATTTGGGTTGATATTTTTATGAATAAATATTTTTTTAAAAAAGAAAATTGTCGTTTACTCACTACTGAGATGTGAATAAATAATACGTTAAGATTTAGACTGAGAATTTTAATCTATTATTTATATTATTTTATTTTATTTTTGTTCATCATGAAAATAAAATAAAATAAATAGGTCTTTACACATTAAAGCCTGTGTGCCATATGAGATGCCCTAAAAGTCTAATAAAAAAAATTTATTTGATAATTTTTAACGTGTAATAAAATAAATAGTCAATAATGTACAATTAATTGATATATGTAGGCTCACTTTATATAATTTTCCAACAATTTTCCATTTGGGCTACATAATCACTTTATAATTGTACATTATTAAACAATTTTATGAGCTCAATATTTGCTATCTTAATAAAAGACATTTCTAAACAATCTGGTCCATCAATTATACTAATATAGGATCAAAGTGATCTTTGTTATCCTTTTATAACTAGACCCATCAATAGTCACAACATCAATATAATAAATGACATAGATCAGACATGAATGTGTAGCATGAAAATTTTATATAATGCGATTCTTTAACATATTTATTTTTAACTGGCCCTACTTTATAACTCAAAAGAGTTCAATAATATATTTTTAAAATTTTATGCACAACTGCAACTAAAAAAAATATAACTTTATTTCAGAATTTTTAATAAATAAACAAAGAACAATACTTTATCTGATCAAAAAACATGTTAACTATAATTAAACATCATGAAACAAACTCACACTATACAAGCATATTATCAAGATGAACCAAGCCCATACGAACCACATACTCATGAAACACCTTTGGTGGTACACTTTTAGTAAACAGATCTACAATTATAAATTTTGTACTGATATTAAGGTGGGCACTAATTCGGTTTAACCGAAAATCAAACCGAACCGAACTAGATTTTTCGGTTCAATTTAGTTTGATTTGGTTCAAACAAAAAAAATATACTAAAAATGCCAAAAATTCATAAACCAAACTAAATCGAGCCGGTTTGGTTCAGTTTCTAAAGGGTAAAACTGATCAATTTCAATTTATTGGAATCGATCGGTTCGGTTTCGGCCTAAACCAAATTAAAATAAAAAATGTCCACTCCTAACTGATATGTTCAATTGACACTTGAAGACTTTAAACTCTCTCTTTAACAATAAGAAACTTAATATCAATATGCTTCGATTTTGATGAGCTTATGTTGTTCTTAGAATATAACTCAACAGCTTTATTATCATAATTTATTCTCAATGGTCTCTCAATGCTTTCGGTAATTTGTAACCCAATAATAAAATTTCGTAGTCATATTACTTGGTTTGATGTCTTATAGCAAGTTACAAATTTTACTTCCATGGTAGAAGAAGCTATGAGTGGCTGTTTGACAATCTTCCATGACACAACTCCTCCAACCAACATGAATACATACCCAGAAGTGGATCTTCTGCTATTAAGGCGACTAGCGTAATCGAAGTCTGAATACCAAATAATCTCTAAATGATCTAATCTCTAATATGTGAGCATGTAATCTTTTGTTCTATGTAGATACCGCATAACCTTCTTAACGATTCTCTAGTGATCTATTCCTGTGTTACTTAAATATCTACCAAGTATTTCAACTATATACAGAATATCCAGAAGCGTACAAACTTAAGCATACATGAGACTCTCTACCGACGTATAAAGGATGTTCTCCATCATTTCCTTCTCAATCTCATTTCTTGGGTGTTGAAGCAGATTTAATTTATCACCTTTAGTAATGTGTGTGTCTTCTGAAACCTAACTTTCATGTCAAATCTACTAAGCACCCTATCGATATATGTTTTTTGTGATAAACCAAGTACACCACGAGAATGATCTCAATGAATCTATATACCTAACACAAAAGATGTATCCTAAAAAAAATTTATTTCAAAATTATTTTTAAAACATTTCTTGATTTTATGCAACAAGCCTATATTGTTATTTTTCAATAGAATATCATCCACATATAAGACAAGAAGAATAAATTTGCTTCCACTAATCTTGTGATAAATGCATTGATCAATAGTATTTTTCTTAAAATCAAATGAGGTAATCACTTGATCAAATTTTTGATACCATTGAAAAAATGTTTGCTTTAAACCATAGATGGACTTCTTTAATTTGCATACAAAATGTTTTGAATCTTTGGATTTAAAATTTTTTGGTTGCACCAAGTATATAGTTTCTTCAATGTCGCTATTGAGAAATGTTGTCTTTACATCCATTTAATATAGCTCTAATCATAATGAGTTATAAGTGCTATAATAATTCTAAAAGAGTTTTTCAATGAAATTAAAGAAAAAGTCTATTTATAATCAATGCCTTCATTTTATGTGAAATATTTTGCGACTAGACATGCTTTATATCTTTCGACATTGCCTATCAAATCCTATTTAATTTTGAAAATCTATTTGTAACCAATAAGATCATCTTTCAGTCTTATTCAAACTCATATTCTTAAAGATATACGATATAATCATCTAAAGTTGCTGATCTTCTCTCCCTATTAGATCTCCTTAATAGCACTTCCAATTGAGGTTGTTGTTAATCCTTTACATGAATATGAACAGGTTCTTTAATATTAACATGAGGTATGTCAAGAATGTCTTGATTATCTGTATTTACATCCTGTATAATGACAGGCGCAATTACCTTGTCATTATCAATTGCAATATTAGGAAAAATAACATATTTCTCTTCAAAGATAATGTTCTTGAGTTTAGCACTTCCATCATATTCAACATCCTCAATGAATTTAGTATTCTATGTCTCAAAAAAGATCTGCTAGAAGGATCATAAAACTTGAAACTCCTTGATCTCTCTGAGTACTCAACAAAGTAGCAACTTATTATTCTTGAGTCCAACTTTCTTTCATTAAACTTATACGGCCTAGCCTTAACTGGACAACCCTAAACATGCAAATACTTAATACTAGGCTTCTTTCATGTCCATGGCTCATATGAGGTTTTAACTATGATTTTACTTAGAACTTGATTAAGGATATACACTGTCGTCTTTAAGGCTTCACCCTAAATAGATTTTGGTAAAGAAAAATGATTTATTAATCATATCATTTGAGTCCGATTTTGTCTCTCAACTACATTATTTTGACTTAGAGACTTCGGCATAGTGTATTGAGTAACGATTCCACATTCTTGTAAATATCTCACAAAATGGCCTAGAAGTTATTCACCTGTTCCATCATATTCACCATAGAATTCACCACTATAGTCAAATTAAACGGTTTTAATTTTCTTGCCAAACTTATTTTTAACTTCAGTTTTAAAGGCCTTGAAAACGTCCAATGATTAAGACTTTTTATGAATCAAGTATAGATACCTATAACGAGAACAATCGTCTATGAAAATAATAAAATATTATTGACCATTCTAAGAAGTTGTAGAGAATGGACCACAAATATTAATATGAATTAATTCTAAGACGTTTGAACTCCTCGTGACACCAACCTTTCTAACCTTTGTTTATTTTTCCTTAATGCATTTAGTACATAACATATAATAATTCTCATTAATTAATTTGCGCTTTATACCATAATTGCTTGTATGCAGGATTTCATTAATTTGCGAGGCATAAAGATTCAATCTATATAGATTATTAACTAAAGAACCGATACCAGTAATATTTGAATTCTGAAAGAGACTAAAATGTTCATTTTCAAAAGAATAAGAGTAATCAAATTTTTCCAAATAAGAAATAGAAACTAAATTCTATCTAAATGACAGTACATAAAATGTCTCATGCAAATTCAAATAATAATCAGATTCTAATTATAATCTAAAAAATTCAATTTTCTCAACAGGAGCCTTATTGTCATCACCCATAATTGAATCTTTTAGCATCAATTGATGGTCTGCTCCTCAAATAACTCTACATAGTTACACTTATATGAATAGTTACAATCGTATCTATCCACAAAGTGTGACTTTGTACTAAAGCCAAATTAACTTATATATAGATAAAGTTGAGAAGTTTACCCTGTTTGGTGAGCTATTTTACATATTTGGAATAATTCTTCTTCACATGTCCAACTTTCTTTCAAATGTAACAGGTGATTTCATTATTCTTTTTTTTTTCTTTTTTTGCACCTTAAGATGTCAAGTTCTAATGGCATCATTGTCATTGAAACCAGCTGCTAAATAATCACTCTCTATCTTTTCTTGTTTCAATCTATCTTCCTGTTGCACAAATTAAGTAATAAGCGTAAATTATATCTATTATTTTCACTCCCTTAACTTGATTAATTGCTCATTTTAATAAGAATATTGGGCTTTTTATATGTTTAATTGTTATTTTGTAGCTTTAGAGACAATGGATTAATTGGGGATGAAAATCTAAGAAAAATAAGGAAAAACACATTGCTACAGTATGCTACAGTATCGAGGGGACTAGTGTGTGAACAGTGTTCCGAGAACAGTATCCGTGCTACAGTGCTGTCACCCCAGCGATGAACAATGATCGCGACAGCGGTGAACAGTGCGATTTTCCTAATCCTAAAAGAAATACAACTCCAAAACTCCAATCAATTCCTATATAAAGACCACTCGTTTCAGACCTCAAGGAGACACAACTTAGGGCTCTTAGAGGCATAACACATTGAAGAAGAGCAATTTTTAGAGAGAGAAGTAAGGGCAATTTAAGGAAGCAAGAGATTATTGACGAATCTTTGGCGTATCAACCAACTGCGAATTGACGTCTATATTGGCTTGCTTTTGATTGTATCATGTTTATTTTATTTTTCAGCCATAATTCTCTTGTTATCATGAGCTAAATTTATTTTTTAGGGTTATTACTTAAACTCAATATATGAGCTTAACTATTGGATCTTTTTAATATTTATTTGAACTCAATTCTTCATTATTCAAATTATTTGTTCTTAATGCTTCATTATATCTGATCAATATTGTGATTGCTTTAGTAATACTTTGATAAACTCGGAAGAGGCATCATTGTATTTAGATCTAGATAATTTGATGCATGATTGTAGAGTAACATTTAATGTTGCATATACAAGTTTTGAATTAAGATAGGAATATACCTAATTGGCATGTATGGTCAATAAGACTTATTCTTAATGAATCTTTATTTATTACAAGTACCATAGAAATATAGGTATTTGGTAAATTAGGATATATTTGCATGACCTTAGAAGAGGCTTGTGAATATATTAGTGTCTTGACCAATAATAAGAATTGAGGGATATAAATATTAAAAGGATTAATCTTTAGAAACCATATTGAAGGATAGTAATTAACCCTAAACTTTCTCTATATTGCTATTTTCTTATTTTATTTAAGTTGTATCATTTATTTTCTGCACTTTTATTTTATTCAAATTTATTACAAAATTAAGATTTGATTTTTCTGAATAATTATAAGAACTATATAATTTTAGTACTCGGTAGAAAATAAAAATTATCCATGTGGGTTCGATATCCGACTTTATAAGTCCCTTTATTACTTGTTACGATAGCGTATTCTTGTGCTTAATTATAAAATATAAAAATATCGCATCATTAAGAAATGAGCTCATTAAGAGTCATTTTCTCCTTTTGAGTGTTGTAATTGATTTTAAAATGACTTTATTGTCCAGAAAGAGAAATTAAGATTAGGTGCACCAGATTGTCATCAGACAACTCTAACTTTAGTATCTTTAATCTTGTAACAAAATTGAACATTTTCATAATGTACTCCCTTATATTTCTTTTAACTTATACCATATTGAAATAAGTTTAGATAAAATAGTGCTCATTTCGACCTTTTCATTACCAGCGATTCAGTCTGCTATTTGGCTTATGAACTTTTTAGCATTTTCTTCCTCAGATATTGCACCTTTAATGGTATTCAAAATAAAGTATTACATGATCATTATACTCATGCGATTAGAACGCTCCTATTTTTTATAAAATGTCATTTGATCAACAATACTACCATCAATAGGGAAATGAGGTGCATAGTCTAGATCCACCTAAGTACAATGGTAATGTACCCCTTTTATTTCCTGAAGTTAATGCCGTTAAGCACTAAAATATTGTTCAAGTTAGCAAATATAGAAGAAGCATTTACTGAATATAGAACAAACAAAAAAAAGACTCACAATTAATAACCATGTTATACATATACACATATGGCATAAGATACAATAAATTGGGTCATTATAAGATACCAAACACAATATTGATATATAGTTTTTGGACAGAAATAACAATTTGTAAACGTACTCTCAAAATTGGTTAATAAATATTGATAATAAATCATACTAGTAATATGTCTTTCTTTAGACCGACATATTATACAAATAAAAAATGCTAAAGTTTATTACATATTTACTATCACATGTGTCTATTATCTGGCCAAAAAATAATCTTCTTTTAGGTAGATTATTTTTTACATAGATTTAAACACAATTATTTAGTTTCTTTAATAATATCCACATATTTCAAAATAAATAAATTTACATAAAAGATGTCACTTTTATGGTATTTTATTTTATTTTAAAATACTGGATCTCAATTTGTAGGAAAATGAAGAAAAAAAGTCAAAGTCAAACTAAATCGAATCAAAGTAAGGACAGGACCGGAGTGGATCAAAATTGAAGTGGCCAAGTTAGATTAAATCTAACCCTATCTAATTATCTAAACCATAAACTTTATTCAATAGCTTAGACTTAAAAATGGGCTTAGGCTCATCCTGACTCATTTAATTTAATCCATATATTGGGTTAAGAAAATTTAGGCTTATTTAAGTCCTTATAAGCTTTATAAAATTGACTTGAAAAACTTATAAAATTTGTGAATGCTATCTACCTAACGTGCACTACAATTAAAAAGAAATTCTATTAAATTTGATATTATTAATTTGAATTTAAAAATTTTTCTTTTTTTTTAATTTAATTTTTTATTAGGTAATAAAAAAAATTGCATTCAATTTTATACAAAACGTTTTTTCAAAATTGAATTTCACTTGTACATTCAAAGCAATTAATTGATTGGCATGCATGGAATAAATAATGCATTCATTCAAATACGATTTTGCCAAATTAAGCACTCTCTTTAATTCTGATCGCATTCGACAACAAAGCATAATAACTGTGCCAGTAGGACCAGTATAGCTTATGCTCTCCATTCATAAATTAATGGAACTTATTTTATATGCCAGTTCATTAATCAAACAAATCAAATCAAATTTTTCAAAAATTAGTATTAGAAAATTTATTTCTCAATTATTCAGTGTGAGATGGCTCTCATATTATGTATTATATAAAAAAATTTAATTGATAAAAGAATTATTATAGTCAAAATTTTATGTTAAATCATTAAAAAAAATAAAATTAGAAATGCACCTGAATTTATGTAGACGCAAAAAATTGTGGTTGATAGTCTTTTATGTCTAAACCTTTTCTTTTGAGAAAAAATTATCATTCACTCACTAATTGAATGTAAATAAATAATATGATTTAAATTGAAGACCTCAACTTATTATTTGAGTATTTTATTTTATTTTAATCCATCATGAAAATAAAAATAAAATAATTAAGTCTTTACACATTAAAGCTCATGCCATATAAAACCCCTTAAAGACCCAATAACAAACAAATTTTATTTGATCCCTTTAATAAATAATAAAATAGATAGTCAATAATTTATAATTAATTGATATATATATATATATAAGCCCACTTTATATAATTTTTCAACACTATTCTCAACTACAAAATACTAGAGCTACCACTAGTTATTGGCAATGGATTGCAGGAACTAGTGGTCAATCAATTTACTAAAGATATTATAAGATTCTAAATTTTACAATTTACACAATAATAAAGTTATTCTCAACTACAAAATATTAGAGAAGTGTCAACCGAAGAGAAAAGAATGACGATTATGATAGCGTTGTTATTAATTGAGGACACTATAATCTTTATTAGAGTTGTTGACTATCAATTTAGATGATGAAGGTGGCGGTGCATGTTAAAGTGCCACTGTTTAATGGCAGTGTTACAATAATCATCACTCGTCTCTCCTTGATTGGTACTCCTCTAATGTTTCTTTGTAAAAAATAATCTCATTATTTTTATTGTGAAATTTAAAGTTCAATAATTTTTTAATTAAGTCAATCGATCACTAGTAGGAGGAGTTATGGCCAGCTTCTTCTATTTTTTATTTTTTATTTTAATAAATTTATTTTATAGTTTTTCAATTAAAAATCAACTTATCAAAATGTGACATGTGGTATTAAATATAGATTAACATACTTGTAACAATTAAAATACGAATTCAGTTAGTGAATTGTGGTTTTTTTTATGTCTTTTTTGATACTATTTAAGTGTTTAAGTCATTTTTCTAAAATTTTAAGGATTAAATTATCTTTTTCTCAATTATAATATTAAAATCTTACAAGTAGAAATCAAATATAAGCCATTCCTTGTCCTATAGAGGTAAGAAATACAAATAAATTCTTATATTATAAAGATTAAAAAAAAATACAAATATAAACCAAATATAAGTCATGTATTAACCTATTAAGGTGAGAAAACGAATAAATTCTTATGTTATAAGGATCTAAACTAGAATTGTCTTAAGATATATTAATTTATAAAATAAATTTTTTTTGCAGCAAAATACAAATTTAGGGTGACTAAGTAAATAATTAAAATTCAAAAATAATAGTAGATAATTAATATTATTGTTTTGGGAATTTTTTAAAATTAGCCCAAGTTGTAGGGCTATTATTATTTTTAGCACAAACTAACTCTATATTCATTATTATCCAAAACTTTAACAAATGAACAAAATTACCCTTATAACATATTTTTCCATCTATTCTCTCTTTCACCACACAAAAAAAAAATTAAAAAGATCGGTGGTTGTAAGCGACACACTCAGTAGTTGACACTCAAGATCAACGGTTCACATTGCATATACAGGAGTTAATATGCACTAAATTTTTTATTAGGTAAAGGACATTTGGACCACATATTATGATGAAAGTGATAGTTTATTTATATTATTTTTAAAATTATTTATTTTCACCAATTATTTAATAATTTTTTTTATTAAATTTGATGAAATTATTTTTTTTATATTATCGATTGGTATTATTAATAATTTTTATTTTTATTTAATTTTTTTAAAATAGTAATTCCATCAAATTTAACAGAAAAAAATTATAAAAAAATAGTAAAAATGCATAATTTTAAAAACAAAATTAATAAATTATTACTTTCACTATAACTTTGTGGTTCAAATGTCCCTTCTTTTTTTATTATTTTAGTGTATAAAATTATTATTATTATTGTTAAATGATTTTTGTTTTAGTATTTATAGTTTGATAAATATATAAGATTGTTGTGTTTGTGCAAAGAAAAAACAAAAATTGAAAATAAGTGAAAATAGTCACATAAAAAATAAGTAAAGAGGATGATTAGTAGCGACGGCTCCGCAACAGAGGGTTTGCATCGTGTGTCACAAAAAAAGCATGCATAGCTTTTGCATGCCTTTATTACGGCATGCAAAAGTTGTGCATAGTTCATGCAGTAAGCACATGCGTGCGCTGTGCGTGTGCAGCAAGCATTGCACAGAATTAGATAAGAAATTTAATTTAATATAATATAATTTATTTAATTAATTAGTTAATAAATAATTTTATAATGCACATTATTAACTTTCATTATACAATACATAATATTTAAAATTATTCATATTTAATATTTTTTAAGATTGAAATACTTGTAATTTTAAATTTAATGTACCTCTCATCACCGTTAATGAATTTTTTCATCCTCTCTTAAAATATACAATGAGTAAATAATGTTCTGTGACACTTATAATTAAAAATAAATTATTAAAAAAATATTTAAAATAATTATAAAAACATATATTCAAAAGAAAAAAAAAGCATTAAGTAAAGTGAAACTAGCATTGTGTAGCTTGTGCGAAGCATTTTCGTACGAGATTAGCCCCTGAATACATTTTTGCATGCTTTACTTGTGAATCAATTTTTTTTTAATTTTTTCTGATCCTTCCCCTACCTCATAATCTTTTTAGATCCACCATATTTCTTCTCTAATAAATTACATTACACTAAATCTATATTTTTATGTTTATACATTTGCAAAATAAACTCAAAATATTTTATGACTTAAACTACATTTATAATTCAAATTTAGTAAATTTTATATTTATAAATATATACAAAAAAATTATATTTCATAATGATTGCAAATAATCATACCTTTTTTCTCAATTACAAAATTGAAGCTACTTATTCTGAATTTTGATATGTTAGAGTGTGTATTTTTGGAGTAATTTTATAGTACCAATTTGAGTCATTTGGTTTTAATAGTGTAGTTATATTTTCTAAATAAGGGCAATTTTATTCATTTACCCAAATTTTGGTTAAAAAAATAGAGAAATTATTTATGCTTAAAACAATAATAGCCTTAAAATTTGGGCCGTTTAAAAATTTTCTTTTTTTTTTTCATGGGCTCGACTTTGCTAAGCTATAAATAAACCAAGTCCCATTCCTTCACTGTTCACCATTTAGAAAAATATCCTTTTTTTATACCATAATTTGCCCCTCGTATCATTCAATATTCACCATTAATGTTGGAGACCGCAGAGAAAGCTTGTTAGCCCAAGAGGGGTGGCTATCCCCCACTAAAATTTCAAATTGTCAACTACAAATTATCAAAGCTACCCCCTTAAAATGGCATTTTATTTTAAAAAATCCCTTATTTTTATTTATCTAAGCACATTACCCTTTTTTGAAACACTTTAAATCTTTTGTAAATTATCAAATTTGTGTAATGTTAATGTAATAAGTTATGTTGGTTATAGTTCATCTGCTAGTAACTTCCATCAGCAATTAAAAATAATTGATGTTGGTAACTCCTATGAATTAAGAAACTACCCATAACCTCCACATTAACTTCTTGATGGAATGAGTTAATATGGGTTTATTTATGTTTTTGGTCCCTAAGCCCCCTTAGACGAGCAATTTCAATGTTCTAAGTGAGTGTTTGTGAAGGGCTTAAAAGAATCAAAAAAATGATTTCAAACTTGTTGTTTAAAGGTAATCATCAATTGTTGAAGGTTAGTAAATTATTGGTTTAATTTTTACATTTGATCTTATGTAGTGGTTGTTATGCATAAAAGATCATGTTTAAGTTCTTATAATTGATATCAGAGCGTGTTTATCTTTGCCTTGATGTGTTTGGACATTATGTTCATAATATCAAAAAATTTGATTTGTTCATAATATGAAAATTTTGGTGTTTTGATGATAAATGATGTTTTAAATCATTAGAATTTTATTTTTTGAACATGTTTGTAATTTGTAACATCAAAATTGGTGTTCAAAAAACCTAGAAATGGTAATTTTTGAAGCGGGTCCAACCGAGCTGATATTCAAGTCAAGTTGACCTGGTTGGACGTTGAAGACGACTCCAACTAACATATCGTTTCTGTCATAGGGATAGAAACGACATGTCATTTTTAATGTGTGAAGCAGCTATTTTGAAAACGAAATGTCATACAAATTTTTAAAAATTTGCCAAAATAAAAGCATTGGCCATAAGAATCAAACTCATGACCTCAAAGCCCATAATTACACACCTTACCACTAAGCTGAGACCCATTTTGCTTTTTGGTATAAGCATTTATAATTTATTAAATGATCTTGTTGCAGTTTATGAATTAAAAATAAATAAAAGCTTAGACCCAGGACCTTAATAGCATTGAACCAGCACATTAACTATTTGGACTAAGACATTTTGACATGTTGTGTTTATACATGCTTAATATTTTATATGCCTTATAATTTGTTTTTTAAAATTAAAAAAAAAAATTTGGGCGTTGACCCTAGGAATTGAACCTAAAACATGAAGCCTGCTAGAGGCCTCATTCACTACTGAGCCAAGATCATATTTCTTATTATCATGTGCGTTCATAATATATTATATGATACTGCCTTAGCTTTGTATTAAAATTTTATTTATAAAAATCTTAATATCTATAAAATTTTAATTAATTAAAGATTAGTTATAACATCTTTAATTATTCAAAATTTTATATTAAGATTTTTCCAAGATCACATATAGTACAAAGACATTAATTGCGATTAATTATATTTAATATAATAAATTTTATCCTATAAGAATTTTTGTTATATTTTTATGATTAATTAGGATAAAATATCAAATTATTTTTCTAATTTACTTATAAGAATTAGGAATTGGTACATAATTTGATAGTTTTATCATTAAGTTTTGTATGAATCTACTTGAATTAAAAATTTGGCCCACATGCAATTTTTATGTCATTTGATTTATATTTATACAACCATATTTACATTATTAAAATATGATATTTGTTTATTAGTCTCAATTTTGTAACATACGCATGTATGTTTGAGTTTATATAGTTGTACAACCTGCGAATTGTTTTTGTTTCAAATGTGATATGCTTGAATTGAAAGGTAATAACTATAAGGTTTGAAAGGAAATAATCTTTCTTCATTTGTGGTAGATGGACATTAATTATGCTATATGGAAGGATGAACCACCTGCTATTACTGAAATTAGCACTCTAGCTAATATTGATCTTTATGAACAATGGACGTTTAATCGCTTTAGTGCAATATTCATAAAGGCCAAGATCTCTACTAGTTTACGTGATTCGGTTGATCAGTATAATAATGTTTAGGCATTATTGAAGGCTATTGATGAGCAATTTGAAACTTCAGTTAAAACACTTGCCAGCACCCTGATTAAAAAGTTTTCATATTCGAGACTCACTAGTGTTAGATATATGCCTGAGCATATCATGTAGATAAGGGATATATTGCTTAACTAGAAACTCTTAAGGTTGATATGTTCGAAACTTTTATTGTGTATTACATACTTAATACTCTTTGGCATCAATATGGACCCTTCAAAATCTCTTACAATATACATAAGGATAAATGGTCACTTAATGAACTTATGGTTATGTGTGTTTAAGAAGAAGGGAGGTTAGTGATAGAATTGGGTGAAAGTGCTTTTATGACAACACAAAGAAAGAATAGAGACAAAGCCAAATAGAAAGGAAAAGGAAAAATACTTCTTCAATCTCCTCAATCTAACATTAAGAAGGACTGCAAGAGCTTTTTTTATAAAAATAAGGGGCACATGAAGAAAGATTACCCAAAATTTCAAAAATGGCTTGAAAAGAAAGATATTTCAATCTCATTTATTTATTATGAATCTAATATGGTTGATGTTAATTATAACACTTGGTGTATTTATTATAGTTCTATAATCCATGTTTCGAATTCTTTACAGGGTTTACAAAACTTAAAGAAGCCAGTAGAAAATGAGTAATGCATCTATTTAGGAAATAAGATGCATTCATATATGGTGGCAATTAGATCATGTTGTTTGATTTATCTAGTAGTTTCGTTTTGTATTTAAATAAGACCTTTTACATTCTAAGTTTCACTAGAAATTTATTTTTGATTTCAAGACTTGTACTTTTGGAATATTTCTTTAACTTTTTTATATAATATGTTTAATTTATATTACAAATCTAATCTTGTTAGGAATGGTATATTATCTGATGATCTATTCTACATTAGTTTACAAAACGATACCTCTTATAATACAATGCATGTTGATATTGACATTAAACGATGTGTTATGAATAAAGATTCCTCTATATTATGGCATCGCAAATTAGAACATATCTCCGTTAAAATGATTAAGAGATTAGTAAATAATGTGGTACTTAGTACTCTAGATTTTACTAATTTTGACACTTATATGAACTGTTTTAAGGGAAAATGAACCAATAAGTCCAAGAAAGATGTCAAGATGAGTTCAAATATATTAGAGATCATACATTCAGATATTTGTAGTCTAGACCAGACTTGTATGGTCAGAAATACTTAAATCTCTTTTATAGATGATTACTCATTATGCATGTATCTCTAATTGCTTTATAATAGGAATGAAGCATTAGATATTTTTAAGGTATTTAAAGTTAAAGTAGAGAAGTAATGTGGGAAGCAAATTAAGATTATAAGAACAGATAAAGGTGATGAATACTATAGTAGATACACTGAAGATGGATAAACACCTAGTTATTTGCAAAGTTTCTTCAAGAGTATAGGATAGTTATCTAATACACCATGCCTGGTTCTCCAAACCAAAATGGTACAGGAGAAAGAATAAACTGAACATTATTAAACATGATATAAAGTATGCTTAATAGCTCAAATCTTTCTAAATCCTTGTGGGCTAAAGATTTTAAATGGAAGTGTGTATATTGAACCAAGTTTCAACTAAGGTTGTTCCAAAGGCACCATTTGAGTTATGAAAAAATTGAAAACTGAGTTTGTGACATATAAATATTTGGGGATGGCTGTCTGAAGTAAGAGTTTACAATCCATGAGAAAAGAAACTAAACTCATGGACTATTAGTGGGTATTTTATTATATATGCTAAAAGGTCTAAAGGTTACAAATTTTACTGTCCATATAACAGCACTAGAATTGTGAAATCAAGAAATGTAAAATTTCTTAAGAATGACTTGATCAGTAAGAGTGATCAATCAAAAAACTTAGTTTTTGAGAAAGATCCTACAGATTCTCAACCTTCCACTTCAAGTAATAAATTGATTGTTATTCAATATACCTCTCAAGTTTAATGAATGTTGAATAATCGATCATTGAGATTATATAAGCTGGTGATGATAATCCAATAGATCAAGTTGTTCAAGAATTACCAGAGATGGTTGAGCAACCAATTGAAAAACAAGCCTCTTAGGAGGATGTTGGCACAACAATAATAAGATTTACTAGAGTAGGAAGTTCGGCAATTTCTAGTGACTATATTGTATATATACAAGAATCTCATTATAACATTGGTCCTAAAACATTTTCTAAAATCATGAGTTGCAATGAATCAAAATTGTGGCATGATGCCATGAAAGATAAGATGAATTCTATAAAATCTAATGGAGCCTAGGATCTTATTCAGTTGCCTAATAGTATGGAAGCTGTAGGATGCAAATGGGTCTTTAAGACAAAGAATGACTCATTAAGCAACATTGAGAGATATAAAGCAAGACTTATTGCTAAATGATTCACTCAAAATGAAGGAATCGATTACACGGAGACCTTTTTCTCCTGTATTTAAAAAAGATTCCCTTTGTATGATTTTGGCATTAATTGCTCATTTTAATTTGGAGCTGCAACAAATGGATGTGAAAATGACTTTCATCATTGGAGATTTAGAGGATAAGGTTTACGTGAAACAATCATAAGAATTCTCCTTTAGTGATGATGAGCAATTGGTATATAAGTTGAAGAAATTCATATATGGATTAAAATAAGCCTCCCGTTAGTAGTATTTAAAATTTCATAATGTTATTTCTTTATTTGGATTTGTAGAGAACATTATGGATCAATGTATATACCTCAAGGACAATATGAGTAAAAGTTTCTTTTTCTTTTATATGTGAATTGTATTTTGCTTGCAACTAATGATATGAGTTTGCTACATGAGGTTAAATTAATTTTTTCTAAAAATTTTGACATGAAGGATATGGTTGATGCATTTATGTCATTGGTGTTAATATTTACCAAGGATAAATTTCAAGGTATCCCAGTTCTGGTTCACGAAACCTATGTTAATAAGGTTCTAAAGAGATTTGTATGAAAAATTGTTCACCAAATATAACTCCCATTATGAATTATGCTCATTCAATTTGAACAAATGCCCCAAAAATGATCTTGAAAGATAACAAATAACCAACATTCCATATGTTATACTGTTGGAAGCTTAATGTATGCTCAGGTCTGTACAAAACTTGACATTGTATTTGCTATAGGAATGTTGGGAAGATTTCAGGATAATTCAGGTGTAGACCACTAGAGAGTTGCAAAGAAAGTGATGAAACACCTTTAATGAACCAAAGATTATATGCTCATATATAGACGAACAGACAATCTAGAAATAATTAACTATTCATATTTGAACTTTACTGGCTGTGTTCATTCACGTAAATCAACATCTAGATATATTTTTATGTCAGCCGATGGAGTTATATCTTGGAGGATTATAAAGTACTTTCACTATAGAGGCTAAGTTTATTGGTGTTTTGAGGCTACTTCTTATGATGTATGGTTAAAGAGTTTCATTTCTAGGCTCAGAATTTTAGACTTTAATCTCTAGGCCATTGAAAATATATTGTGATAATTCAACTACTATCTTTATGGGTAAAAACAACAAGGGTGGAAGTCCAAGTAAGCATATCAAAATCAAGTATTTAACCATAAGGGAATATGTTAAAGAAAATAATTTGATCATTGAACACATTAGTACTGAATTGATCATCATTGATCTTTTGACAAAAGGGTAGAATGGGACTTGGTTCCATTTTGTAATTTTCGTTATATAAACAACATTGTTTATATGAAACTCTTATTTGCTTGTAATGTTTTCTCATATTTTTGTGCACATTAATTTATTATGAAAAAAATCATTGTTAATTGGACTTAGAATAAATATAGAGTTTATTCATTAAGTAATGTTATGATGCGATATTTCTATATCTTAAATTGAGTACAAGTATATACTATCGTATGCAAGTAATAAATGGACAAAAGAGTCGGATGTTAAACCCACAGGGATAATTTCTATTTTTTAACTAAGTACTAAAATTATATTTTTCTAGTTATTATTCAGAAAAATAAAAATCTAAAAATGAATTTAGAGAATATAAAAGAATTGACACAATATAGAGAAAACCTAGGGTTAATACTATCCCTCAATATACTTTTTAATGATTAATCCTCTAATATTTAATTTTCTTAGTCTTTATTATTGACACTAATGTATTCACAAGCCTCTTCTAAGGTCATGCAAGTATACCTTAATTTACCAAATATCTATATTCCTACGGTACTTGTCACAAATTAAGATTCATTAAGATTAAGTCTTATTGATCATACATGCCAATTAAGTGTATTCTTATCCTAATTTAAAACTTGCATATGCAACATTGAACGTTACTCTACAATTATGCATCAAATTACCTAGGTCTAAATATAATAATTCCTCTTCCGACTTTATCAAAAATATTATCAATTCATTCACCATATATTAGCCAGATATATTGAAGCATTAAGATTAAGCAATTTGAATAATAAAGAATTAAGTTTATTAAAAATTTAGAAAGATATAGTAATTAAGCACACATATTGAGTTCAAGTATTAACCCTAAAAAGAAAATTTAGTTCATGGCTACAGAAGAATAGCGGCAAAAATAATAAAAAATCATGATACAATAAATTACAAACCGATATAGACGTTGAATTGCTCTTGATTGTGCTACCTAAGAAACTCTTGATGCTAAAAAATGCCTTGAATCTCTCTCTCTCTCTCTATGGCTGCTTCAATTAAGCTCCAATTACTATCTAAGACTTGTATTATGTGTTCTTGATGTTCTTGGATGATCTCTAAAGGCTAAGGATGAGTGACCTTTTATAGGGATTGATTTGAGCTTGAAAACCTTAATTCTTATTGGATTAAGAATCGCACTACCAGTGGAGCGCTATGTTGCTGTCGCTGGGTGTTGTGTGTAAAAACCTTATCGCTGGAGTAATAAAGTTCTGGTGCTGGAGCGCTGGGTTATCGCTGGCGCTGGGGCATTAGACTACAACTTAAACATCTCGTTTTTTTTTATTTTTGTTTAAGTCCCTATAAATAACAATAATGAACATAAATAGTCATTTATTCTCATAAAATAATAAAATATCAAAATAAAAATATAGAAAAAAATATGACAAATATACCCTTATCATGTTACCAAGTATGAGATAAGTTTTAAGAAATATAATTAATTGTACATGAGAGATAATACTCATTTTTAAATGATCCATCACCATGATTCATTTATTTTATCTTTTAAGTATGAGAATTGATGGAATTGTTATGTTATATCGAGCATATGAATCAAGTAGGAGAATGTAATAGTAAATATAATAATTTACGCTGGTTACGGTTCATATGCTAGTAACTTCCATCAGCAATTGAAAACAATTGATGCTTGTAACTCCCATCAATTATAAAATTATCCATAATCTCTATATTAACTTTTTGATGGAATGGGTTAATATAGGTTTATTTACATTCTAAGTTCCTAAGCCCCCATAAATGAACAATCTCGGTTTTCTAAGAATAAATATCATCACTGAGAGTTTGTAAAGAGCTTAAAAGGACTAGAAAAACGATTTCAAGTTTGTTGTCCAAAAATATTACATCAATTACTGGAAGTTAGTAAATTCTTGGTTTAATTTCAGCATTTGATCTTATGCATTGGTTGTTATTGTTGGAAAACAAAGTTTCAAAACCTTTTAAAAATAAATAATAAATTATAAAATATTAATATAGTTTTAATATTTTAAATTAAATATTATAAACTAGTATTATTATTATTTCATTATCATAATATTTAAATTAGCTATTAAATCTATATTAAATATTTGAGAGTTATAAATATTTATTTATAATATAATTATTATTTGGGAGTTATTTATTTCAAATTATTGTAGGAGTTATAATGATACGATCCAACCAAGAAACTAAGAAAGTTGTGGATTAAGGACTCTAAGACTATCTAGAAATAGATTTGTATGTGTTAACTTTCTAGTCATACATATTGATGTTTTGATGATAACAAATCTCATATTTAGACATTAAAAGAATAAATGCATAAGTGAGGTAAAATATGAGCAAATAAAATAGAAGGGCAAATTTAAAATTATACTGGTACTGTGTGAGATAGAAAATGTGCACAAACTTATTGATAATAGAAATATAATTGTGTTAGCTTTCTAAACAATTTTACAAAAATAAATTTGGAGGAGCCTACAAAAAGTTATTGTCAAATCATTCAAATATACTGAAGTTTAATCAAAGTACAAAGTTTTAAAAGTTTCAAAAAAATAGACTAAAATACAAAAGATCAAGACTTTGTGAAGATCACTGTAGCAACGGTTACAACACTGTAGCAAAGGAAGAATTACTATATAACGGTCAAGTATTATGGATCACTGTAGTAACGGTTAAGCTACTGTAGCAGTACTATAGCAACGGTTATTTTTTACTCCTTATAAATATCTCACTCATTTAAAGCTAAAAAAAATAAGAGAAGAAGAGAAAAATGTTATATATTAGAATTGAGAGTTTTGTTGTTCTTACAACTTCATTTTTACTCATTTTGGAGTTTAAATTATTTTATTTATCAATTATTTTATTGATTTTATTCAAGTGTTTGTGAGAAATACTTTGTTAAGAGAGTGGTTACTTTTTTGTTGTAAGTTAAGTGTTTGTGGAAAACACTTTGAGAGGAAAGTGTTACTCTTTAATTGTAAGGGATTTAATTGGTACCTTAGAAACTAATTTGTTGTAAAGGTTTCTTGACCCCTTAGAAGTTAAGTATATTGATTCTTGGCCTTGGTTTAAGGCAAGCTAGTGAAATTCTCAATGTGAGTTGCTTAGAGCGTGGACGTAAGCTGTGTGGAGTGCCGAGCCACGTAAACATTGGAGTGCCATTCTCTCTATTCCTTACTCTATTATTTATTGTAATTATTTGTTAAAATTTTTTAAGTTTTAATAATTGCATAAATTATTTATATTAGTGCATTAAATTTTAAATACTCAATTTACCTCCTCCCTTCTTGGGCTGCCTATCTAAAATTTTCAGTATGAAATTGCGATTCGTTGCTTATATTGAAGTAAGAACCTTGATATATTGAAGATGCCATAATTAATTATAGAAGGATTGATTGATAAGTCGAAAGAGAATACCACATAAATTGTTCTAGTAAGTTCAAAGAGTTCTAAAAGAATCAAAGAAATATTTTTTAACCAAATTGCTGAATGCTTTTCTCTCATCCTTCGTGTATTTATAGTGAACACTTGAGATGCTAATATTTATTATAATATTTAATAACAACTTAAAAAATACCAAATACTATCAATAAAGCTTTAATTTTAACTAGCTTTCAAATATTACAACTACAACAATAAATGCAGCTACAGACTTTAACTAACTACCAGTTACCACCAACAACTAAGATTTTATTTTAAACATTACAACTACTATCATAAATGTTTATTGTAGGCTCCTACAAGCTTCTAACCATTTGGGTTGCTCACATGGGTTGTTGTGCGGCTATTTCTATCATTCCCCAATACTAGATGAGTCAAAATTGTGTAATCACCAATTAAGGAAACTTCACTCAATCCACCCACTTTTTGATATGAGGAATGTCTTCTAGATTATTCCAAAGCTTGAACTATAGAAATCCAACATTGTGGAATACGTGGAACATCTTCCTTGGGCCTCCATGAATTCACTTTAGCCCAAATGTTTTGAATCAGTCCATTGAGAGTTTTCGTGAACTTTTTAGCTCGAGCCCTTGTAATCGGACCAACTGGACCTCGAATAGGATCTGCATTCCATTTATTAGTCAAGCCCTCATCATTCTCACCCTCTTGAAAAGGATTTGTCCTCAAATTATCACCTACATCAAAATGACTTAAATGCGCTCAAGAACTTGAAAATGTCCATCTACTCTTAAAAGTAACTTAGATCACCTTTGTGCCGAAAATCTTTCTTTCCACATGTACAACCAAACCCAATCTCCGGGTTCAAAAATTAGTTGTCGACTCCCTTTATTAGCTTGTTTTACCTATTGCTCCATTCTCCTCTCAATGTTGAGTCTTGCTTTCTTATGTATCTACTTAACAAATGCAGTCATTTTCTTTCCATCTAAGTTAGCATGTTTAGACAAAGGTAATGGCATTAAATCCAATAGAGTTAAAGGATTAAAACCATAAATAATTTCAAATGGTGAAAACTTAGTATCAAAATGAATAGTATGATTATAAGCAAACTCAAAGTGTTGTAAACATTCTTCATGAGTTTTGATGTTCTTTTTAATAATAACCCTTAATAAAGTAGATAAAGTCTTATTCACTACTTCGGTCTGACCATTATTTTATAGTGCAAGTAGTAGAAAATAATAACTTAGTTTCTAGTCTTCCAAAAGTAACTCAAGAACTTAGCATCTCTATCTAAAACTGTTATTCTAGGCATACCATGTGTTCTTAAAATTTCTCTAAAGAACAAATTAACAACATGTGAAGCATCATCGATTTTGTAACATAGAATAAAATGTGTCATCTTAGAAAATCTATCCACAACCACAAAAATTGAATCTTTACCACGTTTAGACCTAGGCAAACCTAACATAAAATCCATTGAAATATCAATCCAATGCTCACTAGGAATAGGTAGTGGCCTGTATAAATTATGAGGTTGCACTCGAGATTTTGCTTGCCTACATGTGACACATCTATCACAATTTTCTCAACATCGTTTTTCATGTGTGGCCAATAAAAGTATTCTTACAAAATGGCTAAGGTCTTAGCAACTCCAAAGTGTCTCATTAACTTACCACCATGGGATTCACTTACTAACAAATCACGCAAAGAATAATTTGGCACACACAATTTATTTTTCCAAAATAAATACTCGTGCCTAAATAACTTACCCACTGCGTTATCTAACAAGCCCTAAACTTCTCACAAAAATCATGGTCAAAAGAATACAATTCTGTAATTTGCTTAAAACCAAGTAACTTTGCATTAAGAGTAGAAATTAACACATACCTTTAAGAAAGGGCATAAACAACGATTTTTCCTTACCTTGCTTGTATCAGATGACATATGGAAATGTCTCAATGAATTCCACCCATCGTGCATGTCTCCTGTTCAATTTATGTGGCCTTTTAAATGCTTCAAGGACTTATAATCTGTCTAAATCATGAACTCCTTGGGCCAAAAATAGTGTTGCCATACTTCCAATGCTCGAACCAGTGCATATAATTCTTTATCATAAGTAGGATAATTTAAGGCTATCCTACTTAATATTTTGCTAAAATATGCTATTGGTCTTCCTCCTTGCATAAGAACTACGCCCTTACCCATACTTAAAATCTTACATTCAATTTCAGGCAAAGCAAGTAAATGAGCATAAATTAATTTTTCCTTGACTAATTATAACATCTTCTCTTGTTCATCTCACCATTTAAATCCAATGTTCTTCTTGATAATTTCGGTAAGCAGTGCGGTTATACTACTAAAGTATTTCACAAACCTCCTGTAAAAACTAGCAAGCCCATGAAAATTATGAACATGACCTATACTTGTGGGACTCGGCCATTCTTGAATCATGTGATCTTCTCTTCATCAACTTATATTCCTTGTGTACTTACAACAAAACTAAGAAACACAAGCTTATCGATGCAAAAGGTACACTTCTTCAAGTTAGCAAATAACTTCTCTTTTCTAAGTACATTCAAAACTGATTTTAAATGCAGAACATGATCATCCAAGTCTTTGTTATAAATAAGAATATCATTAAAATAAACAATAATAAGCATGCTTATGAAAGCTCGTAAGACATGGTTCATTAATAGTATGAAAGTACTCGGTGCATTAGTTAATCCAAATGGCATAACTAACCATACATATAAATTATATTTCGTTTTAAAAGCAATTTTCCATTCATCGCATTCTTTCATGCTTATTTGATGATACCCACTCTTTAAATCAATCTTAGAAAATACATAAGTACTATGCAGTTCATC
The DNA here is from genome assembly GCA_946807835.1 of Ailanthus altissimus. NCBI lineage: Eukaryota > Viridiplantae > Streptophyta > Magnoliopsida > Sapindales > Simaroubaceae > Ailanthus > Ailanthus altissimus. The sequence goes on along the minus strand of OX327700.1, from coordinate 16,180,540 downwards.
TAACATATCATTTAAGTAAAGAATATGATAACGATACTTTACCATTATATTATTTATTGCTCGACAATCAATGCACATTCTCTACGTTGCATCATTCTTAGGAACCAAAATCATTGGCACGACACATGGACTCATACTTTCCTTTATGTAAACATTTTCCATCAATTCACTAACCTGCCTCTATAGCTGCTTTACCTTCTCAGGATTGCTTTAATAGACTGGTCAGTTTGGAATGGAAGCATCAGGTACGAAATTGATTTGATGTCCAATTCCATGAATATGAGGTAAACTAAGTGGAATATGCTCCGGAAAGACATCATCAAACTCCTACAAAAGAGAAACAACTAAACGAGGCAGAGACGAGTCAATTTGGTTAATGTTTAAATATACCTCTTTGTACAAAAGTATAATTATTAGTTGATTTAAAAACATCGCTCTTTTTATTTCACTTGCTTTTGTATAGAAGTTTTCTTTTCTCTCTATTTTTCTCTCAATGACCGAATTTGTCCTCTTATTTTCTCTCTCATTTTTTTCAACCTCTCTTCTATTTTCTTCCTGATTTCACTTATTTTCTTTTTTTTTTCACTCTCTTTTTGTAATCTCACTTGATCTTCATAGACCTACTTTGGTGACAAAGGGACTAGAATGATTGTCTTTTGATTAAACATAAATGAGTATTTGTTAGTAAAACCATCGTGCTTAACACGCCGATCAAATTGCCATGGTCAACCTAGTAACAAGTATCTAGCTTGCAGCAGAACTACATCACACAAAACTTCATCTTTATATTTTTGAATGCGGAAGGAAATTAACACCTGTTTAGTAACCCTTACCTCACTACTGTCATTGAGCCATTACAATTTATAAGGTCGAAGATTTTAATTATTGGCAGCCTTAATTTCTCCATCATTGTAGTGCTAACAACATTAATACAACTATCTCCATCAATAATCACACTACATATCTTGTTTTGCACGTGGCATCTAGTATAAAAGATGTTTTCTCATTGCACTTCATCATCTTCTTTAACCTGCATACTTAAAACTCTCCTTGCAACCAATAATTCTCATTGGGCAGTGTATTCCTTATTATCCACGTCCTCTAATGATGGCTACGATTCAATGTCATCTTCGTCGTCAAATTCAATCTCACAATTATCTCGCAATATCATAACTCTTTTGTTTGGACATTGGCTCGCTATGTGACCCTTACCTTGGTATTTAAAACACTTAATATCATAATTATCTCGCAATATCATAACTCTTTTATTTGTCTTGATTTCTATGGCTGATTGCTTTTTGTTTTTGCTTGATTTTGGGCTAGGCAGTCACTTACTTCTCCTTTTTTTCCCACAAATATCAACCTATATGATGAAACCGAGCTAGGGATTTTTCATGTACTGTTGCCCTTTCTCTTGAGTTGGTTCTCAATTTTGATTTCCGAGTGCACCATATCTTTTAACCGTCCACCATATCTTCTATTACCAACAATTGAATCCTAGTAATCTTCTTCATCAAAATCATCCTTATAACACTCTTCAGCTCCAACTCTCACTTCTATAGATTGAACTTTCTCTTGTTAGGGTATGTGCTTACGTGCCATCCCAGTTTGTATGAATATTTAGTTTGTAATATTTATACAATGCATATTTTATTAAATCGCTAATATCTTTTAATAAATGGTAATAAAGCTTGTAACATTATAGACATGATATGATCTGAGTAAGTTCATATTTGGTTTGAAGAAGTTTAGACCAGTGCTAAGAGTTAGCAGGTTATAATAGCCAGCGAGTTCTAATTAATTAGAACTTAATCAATAATATCACAAAGACCTGAGAATCTACTAGTAATGACATAATTGCAAAAAGTTACAATAGAGACTAAGAAATGTCATTATGGAAGTATCTTCTAAAATAAAGAGTTCCTGATCTACGTTCACCAATGAGGGTCTATCGGTGATACACATAGATTAGTGTATGTCTATATTTGTATTGTACAGATGGTTATTCTTAGTTAACCATCAGCTTGGTTGAAGTTCATATAGACATACAGGTATTCAGTTAGGACTGGATACTGAACAGACTCCGGAGGACCCCAATAGACATCCTATGAAACCGTCAAAGGAAGTTCCTCTCGAGTTGAGTAGTATTTGTGGTCCTTCGACCTGAGCGCCACGGTGAACTTGTGGGAGATCCATCATAGTTTGGTTCCACGTATGTCAGAGACCTTTCATGGTCTGACTGCTACGTGTCGCTGGGTATGGTCCGATGCTCATGGAGTTCGGTGTGCGTAGATATGGGATCCGCCAGCTCACATAGATGGGTAGTATATCTGAACTTCGAGATTGTATCTTGTAAAGTCTTATGGCCGTAAGCAATCCACCTGGGAAAGGAGTTTCCTACAGGTTCGAACATTATAGCAAAAGTGTTTGTGTAAATTGTTCATAAAGATACGAATCTGAAGATAATAAAGTAATGGATGAAATTATCGGGATTTGACGGTAATGATCTATATCCCGTTCATCCTGGATATAATGACGGAAGGATTATACGAATATGGAGTAACCTCAATATGTATGGTCTGACGCGCTGATTTGTAATATCCGTAACGTGTGCGTGGGGCATAGTTCACGGACTTATGAAATAGTTTCATTTGACGAATCGGGCGTGGACCTAGGGAGTCCCAATATGAAATGTACTCTTTGAGCACTTGGGCAGCGTACCGTATTGAATAGTTCAATACAGTAAAATCCAGCAATTTACTAAGGTTACGTTAACTAAAGTATATGGTCAGATGGTGGGACCCACTTTAGGTTAACTTGGTAACCGAGTAAGGACATAATTGTAATTTCACTTGATAATTATTCAATTGTTAAATAATTCAAATAAATATTTATTTATTTAATTGTTGAATAAATAATTTAAGTTTAACTAAGGTTAAGAGTTAACCATTTAGTTAAGTTAGATTAACTATACTTAATGGTTAAGTAAAATTTAACCTAACCATGGTTAAGTTAGTTAACCATGGTTAAAATATTTAAATATTCTTTTAATGAACTAGAGTTAAGTGTTAACTATAGTTAGAATATTTAAATGTTAATTTAACCTAACTAAAGTTAAGAGATAACTATGATTAGGTTAGATTAAATTCAAATTGAAATTAAGTGAAATTAAGTGTTATGAAATGAAATTAAATTCATTTGTATAAATAAAACAAATGTAAATTAAATTCATAAGGTTTTTGTTAATTTGATTTTGCAAAATTAGGTAAGCCATTTTACAAAGAGAGAAAAGAGAAATTGTCTTCTAATTAATGGATTCAAGAGTTGAATTCATTATTTTCTTTTAAGGCTTAAAACTAATTTAGCAAAATAGGTTTTTGATTAATTGATTAAGTGTTAATCAAAAGAAAAAATCATGAACACAAGTTTAAGTAGTTAAACAAGTGCTGGATCAAAAGCTGTCATTCTAAATAATCAAACCCACCATTGTTGATTACTAGAATTGATCAAAGACTACATTTTGGTGGACTTCAAAAATCTCCAACCAAAGGCTTCAAGGGTTATTTCTCAATTTCGTTTCTGATTAATATATTATAATTGTGTTTACTGCAATGTTTTAAGCTTCCGCTGCTTCATTATATGTATGAGATATGTATAAATTGTGATTAAACACAAAGCCCACATGCAAACACCCATGAATGTACAACTCCCAACATCTCTCTCTCTCTCTCTCTCTCTCTCTCTCTCTCTCTCTTACGCATATTAAGATTATTTTATGGCTGCTCTAAATGTGCATTCTTTACCCGATCTATTTGTTTATGAACCTATTCCATCTTCACTTTCAATACTCTTCTCATCTCACCCATTAAAGCTTCTATGATAAATTTGTTGGGTTATGGGGTACAAATTAACTAGGGTGCTTGCATGTGGGTTGTGTTCATCATACATACAATATACATATCTCATACATACATGTGCATAGTGGAAGATTAAATACAATGAACACTGAAAATAACATTTGATTAAACTGAAATTCGAGATTGAGAAAATATCACCAATGAAGCCTTTGGATTAATTTTCTTTGAAGTCCACCATGAAATGATTCTTTGATCAATCCTAGCAATCAACAAGGGTGGGTTTGATTGTCTAGAATGGCAGCATCTTAATCCAGCATATATATTTAACTCTTAAACATGATTCAAAGTTAAACTATTTAACTTAATTAAATTTATTTTTCATTTTATTCAACTCTTGAATAAATAAAACAAATCTTGTTTTTAGTTATTACATTTAGTAACCATTTATCTAATTTGTTTTATTGTTCTAATACTTAAAACACAAAACAAACAATTTCAATTTCTCAAATTGAAATGGCTCCCAAAATGCAAAACCTAAAATCTAAAATTAATTTCAAAGCCTTATGATTTTCAATTTCATTTCACTTTATATACTAATGCATAAATTCCAAACTAATTTGAATTTAATTTGCATTTCATTTGGCTTAACCTAACCTTAGTTAATATTTAACCATAGTTAGATTATTTTAACTTAACCTTTAAGTTAATAAATATTTAATTACTTTAACCATAGTTAACTAACTTAACTATAGTTAGGTTAACCTTTACTTAACCTTTAAGTAAGGTTAACTTAACTTAATCATTTGGTTAACTTTTAACCTTAGTTAAGTTAAATCATTTATTTAACAATTAAATAAATAAATATTTATTTTAATTATTTAATAATTAAATAATCATAAAGTGAAATTACTATTATATCCTTACTCGGTTACCTAGTTAACCTAAAGTGGGTCCCACCATTTTAACCATATACTTTAGTTAACGTAACCTTAGTAATTGCTGAATTATACTGTATTGAACAATTCAATACGGTACACTACCCAAGTGCTCAAAGAGTACATTTTATATTGGGACTCTCTAGGTCCACACCCGATTTGTCAAATGGAACTATTCTATTAATCCGTAATCGATGCCCCACGCACACGTTACGAATATTATAAATCAGCGTGTCAGACCATACAAGTTGAGGTCATAACGTATACGTATAATCCTTCCATCATTTATGTTTTGGATGTGCGGGGATATAGATCAACACCATCAAATCCCCATTTGCTCATCCAATAATCTTATCTCTAGATTCGTATCTCGATAAACAATATACGCAAATACTTTTGCTATATTGTTTAATCCTGTGGGAAACTCTTTTCCCGGGTTTATGCTTATGGCCACAAGACTTTATGAAATACAATCTCGGAGCATCGGATATACAACTTACCTACGTAAGCTGACGGATCCCGTATCTACGCACACCGAACTCCATGAGCATCGGACCATACCCAGCGACACATAGCGGTCAGACCATGAAAGGTCTCTGACATATGTGGAACCAAAGTATGATGGATCACTCACAAGACCACCGTGGCACTCAGGTCAAAGAACCACGAATACTACTCAACTCGAGAGGACCTTCATTTGACGGTTTCATAGGATATCTATTGGGGTCCTCATGAGTCTGTTCAGTATCCAGTCCTGACTGGATACTCGTATGCCTATACAAGCTCTAAGCTCATGGTCAGCTAAGAACAACCATCTGAACTAGCCAGATATAGACATACACTAATTTATATATTGTGAATTCACTGATAGACCCGCATTGGTGATCATAGATCAGGAACATTATATTTGAGACATACTTACATAATGATATTTCTTAGCTCCTATTGCAACTCTTTACAACTATATCATTACAAGTATACTCTCAGGTCTTTGTCCCATTATAGACAAAGTTCTAACTCTTTAGACCTCGCTGACTCTTATAAAGTGATAACTATTAACAGTGATTCATAACTCTCAGCTTTGATAACTATTAGTTCTGGTCTAAACTCCTTTAAACCAGATCTGAACTATTTCAGATCAAACAATGTCTGTAATGTTACAAGTATTTTACCATATTAATATGATATTAACAATCTTTATTCGAAATATTTATTGTATAAATATTAACAATTAATATTCATACAATATTGGAATGGCACATGAGCACCAGCTCCAACAAAATTTTGGATCAACCTCTTCTGATGCATTTCTAGAATTATTTTTGTTCTTGTTGTCTGACATTTATTTATGAAAAATAAAGTTAGAGAAACAAAAAAAAAATCTCACACACTCCCTCACGTGTTTTACTCAACTTTCATTCGTGTTCCACACAAAATCAGATTGGCTTTTACCCTCTTATATGCTCACCACTATTGCCTTTTTTCACTCGTAGTAATCCGCTATAGGTTCTTATCAAACTAATCAAATAAATATCACAATATTTAGCAACAATTCACCAAGAACTCAGCAAGAGAAATTCAAGTTTAAAGGCTTAGAAAATAAAACTATTTCATGGATTTCAGGTTTTTTTTTAGTTAGAGCAAGAAATTCAGATTTATGGAATCAAAAAGGAACAAAAAGATGTAAAATTAAAATAAGAATTACAAGTGTTGAATCACAATGTCAATTTTTTTTATTTTTTAAATAAAAAATATAGACAAACCTGCAACTATTGCCAAGCTCTGATACCAACTGATACGATCCATGCTAAAAAAATTGAGAAAGTTATGGATTAAGGACCTTAAAATCGTCTAGAAATAGATTTGTATAAAATCATGATCCATTGCTTATATTAAAGGAGAACCTTGGTATAATGAAGACGCTAAAATCAATTATGGAAGGATTGATTGATAAGTCGAAGGAGAATGCCACAAAAATTGTTCCGATAAGTTCAAAGAATTCTAAAAGAACCAAAGAAAATTTTCTTATTCAAATTGCTGAATGTTTTCCTCTCATCCCTCATGTATTTATAATGAATATTTGAGATGCCAGCATTTATTATAATATTTAATAATAATTTAAAAATTGCTAACTACTAATTACTACCAATAAGGCTTTAATTTAAACTAGCTTTCAAACATTACGATTACAATAATAAATGTAGCTGCATACTTTAATTAACTATCAGCTACTACCCACAACTAAGGATTTATTACAAACATTACAACTAGTATCATAAATATTATTGTAGGCTCCCAAAAGTTTTAAACTACTTGGGTTGCTCACATGGGTTGCTGTGCTACTGTTCCCATTATTTCCTAACACTTAATGAGTCAAAATTAAGTAATCACCGATTTAGGAAACTCCACTTAATTCACCCACTTTTTGATCTGAGAAATTTCTTTTATATTATTCTAAAGCTTGAATCATGAAAATTCAACCTTGTGGAACACGTGAACATCTTCTTTGGGCCTTCATAAATTCATCTCAGCCCAATATTTTGAATCAATCTATTGAGAGTTTTCTTGAACCGTATAGCTCGAGCCCTTATAACTGGACCAACTGAAACTTAAATAGGATTTGCATTCTAGTTATTAAATATTAGAATTAATTTTATGAGTTACAAAATATTTAAAATTATAATAATACTAAATTAATATTGATATTAATACCTTGACCCTTATCTACTACTATATAAATGGCAGTAATCCTTTATTAGAAAGGTTGATGTGTGAGTTAATAAGAGAAATGAAATAAAGTAATTTATGCATATGTATATTTTTAAAGAATACTCTTTTTATTGTGTTTTGAGCAACTTTGATAATAAAGACTTAATATGATCTTTTGATGGTTGTGCTCGTCAAGAATAGCGACTGTGAGCATAGGGTTGAATTCTGGAATCATATAGATCAGTCATTACCCACACGAATGAATGATTATTTAACTTTAGGCCAATGCTCTCTAGCATGCTTATTTATGCTCAAGACCAGGTTCTATCATTTCTTATTTTTAATTTATATCTATTTATATTTTATGCTTGTTTGATGATTTTAATTTTTATATACTTGATAATATTTTTTCAATATATGATTTAAGTAATATGTAAAATAATTTACCTATCATTCTAAAATCAAATATGTCCTTTTATTTTTATTGATTGTTATTATATTTACAAGAGTAAATATATTTTAAGGATACCATAATTTTGTTATTCAAAATATACAACTGACTGTGAAGGAAAATAGATTGGTTTTTATGTTAAATATTTTTGAAGATTTATTCTAAATTATTGAATTTTAATATCTTCTAAATTTTTTTATATTTGATCTTCGAATGCTTTATGTTCACTATGAACAAGAGTTGACATCTACATAGGATTTGTCAGCTATATTAAAGGTTCAAAGAGGGAAATGAACCTATTAAAATTGGTTAAGAGGAGAAAATGAATTGCTCGTTGTAATTACTATTATTTTATGTGAAAGAAGAAAGTTATGAGAATTCTATCTTCTTCTCTTTATCTATTTCTGTTATATATTCTATCATCAAGAGTATGGTATCTACATAGATATTATTAAATGTATTGAGTGGCTTAAAAGGGGTAAAATTAGTATTCCACTCAATCTTACTTTGCTGGATGGAAAGAAAGCAGTTAATATAATGAGTAAAGGCCTTATAGATTATACATAAAATATTCTATTTTCTCTTTTATATTTTATTTGTTATGTTAGTTTGATATTTTCTTTATATATATGATCTTATTTATTAATATTAAAAGAACTCTTTAATTTAGTTTCTTTTATGATGGGAGGTCATGAAAACTATATGTTTGAAAAGGTATTATAATTATTTTTTATTGCTCTTTATAAAATATATTTTGCAATAATATAATAAAGTTATAAACATGTGGCATTGAGTTGATAATGTTTAGTACACTGTTTCTTATAAGTCTTTATATTGTAAGCATAAGGCTATTCAAATTTCTAATATGGTTTGCATCGAAATCGAAATATATAATGTGGGTGAGTGATAGGATAATGACTTAGTCAAAACTCAAAGAATGAACAACCATAGGCCATCTGCCAACTCATGCATCAATTCCAAGTTGATATGTTTTCATATTATTTCTGTCGTTCACATGAATAAATTAATATAAAAATTCAAATGGGAATATCATCAATGCAATGCAATGAGGATGATGATTGATGACGACAACTTTACCATCACCAAAATAATGGATATTGCTATGATGTAATAGGCCCTTGTTGATCTTGAATGTGTAATAAATTTAAGATGGGCTAAATTTTTATTTTAAAAAAAATGGTTTGTGTGCCTCAAATAGTGCAAACTTGTGGCTAGTTCCTTTGTTTATTTTTCATTTGCAGTTGGAACTTGAGGCCATTTGCCCTACATACTGCTTCTTTAAGATAATAAGCAATTGCTAATATCATTGCAATTAGTGTGGCTGTTTTCATATTCAAACTATTGTAGGAGAAAAAATTGAAGTAATAGGTTTTGATGAGATGATTTTAGCTATGGTTATATAGTTAAGCGATTTTATGTTTGTATAAAGATCATGTACAGACAACTATCACTAAATTGTTGTGAAATATGATAAAGAAAGAAGCTTACTTGTCAAAATAAAATTGCTTTATGCATTACAAAACGTTATTTTTATCGGTATTTTAGAGTGATAGTCTTTACAATGATAGATGGGTAGTTTTATGAGAAAATTTTCATTTTGACTTTAAAAAGGAGTTTGAATATTGTTTTGAATCCCGGTTAAAATTTTTATACTCTATTAATCAAAAAGTAAATATTATATCTATTTCGTCCCTTTTATAAAATATACTCCATCTGAACCCTTATGCAAATTCGACGTGGTGCCACCCCAGCCCACCATGTGGCAAAAAATTTTAAATAATTATTAAAAAGTTTTATTAGAAAATTTTTTATTTTATTATTTATTATATTAAATTTATTATTTATTCTAACTTTATTACAAATACATCATTCTCTCTTTCTTTTGCTCTCATTCTCCTTCTCTTGGACACTTATTACTAAATTTGCACACAATTATAAATCGATTTGAAATACATGATATTTTAAAGAATAAAAATGAAATAACCAACTAGGCATTGAAAAAAATTGAAATAAGACAAAAATTAGTGAGTTTTTATTTTTTATTTTTTGTTGTTGTATTTTAATTGTTGGTTTGTAAATGTAGAGTTAAAATATATAAATTTAGTATCAAGACGTGTTAAGAATGTTAAAATAAGATTGAAAATAGGTGCAAAAAATTAAAAAGAACAATAAAATGACTGAAAATGATGGATTCAGGGTCGGATCTGCATGCATCTCGTGATGCATGCAATGGAGCGTGTTCCATGCATCGGCACATGGTTGCACGAGCCAAACTGATGCGCGCCCCAACGGGCTGCGCCTCGATGCGCACGCATTAGCTTGTTCCACATGGCGTTTTATTTTTTTAAAAGTCAATAATTTTCATTTCTTTATTTTTTATATTAAGTTTTATTTGTATATATGTATATTCAATATTTTGTATTAATTTTAATCATTATATATATAATTATACTAAATTAATAATTATTTTTTGTGTCATTTTTTTTCAAGTGCTATTGATATTATCATAGCGCAAATTTTGACTATTATATACTTTGGAAGAAGATGAGAGAGTTCTAGTAATAGTTTTAAGAGATACATTGGATATCAAAATATGCACATAGTAGTTCAGAAAAATATTAAATATGAAGCATTGTTGAGAAGAGTTTGTCATCTTCTGGGAGTTGATCAGATACAGTATAAAGTGATTCTGAAATTTGAGGTTCCTTTTAAGTATTATAAAGTTGAGACATATTCCATTTAAAAATAATGGCGAAGTGATATTATGGTGGAACCTATAGAAAAATATTGCTACATCTCTATGTGTAACAGTGGATGTTCGAATTTTTGAATATGAAAATAATGCAGAAGGATCCATAGAGCAAAAATAAGACTACGCTAATCAATTCACGTCTGCAACCCTTGTGTATATTTTAAATCTCCCAGAGGATTATCATTATTCTCCTCTAATGTTCAACGAACAACCAACCTACACATATTATGAAAGTCATATATATGAAGATATTGATGTTGATCTTGGCTATGATATTAACCATAATGTTGGTTATAATATTAGTAATGATAGTAGAAATGACGAAGGTTATGAGAATAATAATCATGGTTATAATGTTGGTTATGAAATTGGTAATGATGATGAAAATATTGATGATGATGATGCTGATTATGGATAAATGACTATGACTGAAAATGAGGATGATAACGATAATGATGACGATGATGATAATGATGGTAGTGATGATGATAATAATGATTATACCAAAAAAGAAAGGGTTAATGTAGAAAATTCATTTTAGTTCCACCTTGAAATACTACCATTTAACTTGAACATATTAGAAAATATATCTTATATTAAAATTGGAGATGTGTTTGTAGGAAAGTTGTATAACAACAAAGATAAAATTCATGAGGCTATAAGCATAGTTTCACTTAAGGGCAAATAGAGTTTTAGAGTTTACAAGTCCACCAAAGATCGTTTTGAATAGAAATAAGATGATGACAGACATAAACGTGGTGCCACATGGTAGCGTCGGTAAGTGGGCGTGACGTGCTCACATCAACTTACTGATGCGTATGCATTACGCTGACACTGCGCGTGGGCCACTATGCCAGCACGTGATGCACCCGTTGGCGTGTGGCATCACGGAATGGCTTGAAAAATGGTCTAAATCCATAATTTTTAACTATTTTTGAGACATTTTCGGTCATTTACACTAATTATCAACCTATTTTATACATTCTTAACACTAGATATATACATTTCTAATAACTACATACAAAAACAACTCAAAAACACAATAAATTAAATATATAATAAAAACTCATCAAAATTTACTTGTTTTCAATTCTTTCAACTCTATAATTGATTATTTTAGTTAAAATCTTTAAAATGTGTTCAATTTATAGCTGATCTATAAATTTTGGAGAATTTTAAAATAAATTTAAGTGATAATCGAGAGATAACTTAGAGAAAAAATGAGAGAAATGTGTGTTTGTAGTGAAAGAGGCAAAAGGCGACTGAAATAAAAGTGTTTGGTTAATAAAATATAAAGAATTTGACTAGGTCAAAATAACATACATACTTAAAAACGAGGCTACTTTTGGCATTTTCCCTAGTTTTATTAGTACAAAACTTTTTTTCACAAATAAAATTTCTCTAAATGAGAGGATTATGGTCACTCATTTTTTTTATTTGTTTCTTAACATATATAAGTACATGATATGTCTTATAAATTAATTTATATATTTTTGTGTGTTATCTTTGATGACTTAAACCTATTATGTTATTGATTCAATTATTATTATTATTATTATTCTTGTCACTAATGCAAATAATACTGATTCATATTAAATTGCTATAATTGATTTAATATTGAATTATTAAACATTATAATTTTTATGTTAGAAGTTTTAAAGGTGGGTAATAATATTTATTCGAATCCTAGTTCATGTAATTAATTATATGTTGTTCATACTTCAAATAGAGAAGAATTATTAATTTTCTTTTCCTTTGGAAAAATTATTTTGTTTAATCCTCGTTATGAACGTAAATATTCTTGTTTCATTGAAAGCCATAAGTGCGAAATCTTGGTCGATCTAATATGCATTCTATTAATGTATTACATAAAAAAAAAAGAGTATGTTATAAATATATTTTTGGTGTTAAGACTATACATATGTTTCACTTTAATTATTTGTAATTTTTAAAAATATTTAAAATATGAGTGTTTTATAAATTGAATGATGAGAAAAGGCTTATAAAAAGAAGTCTTAATGTTTAGAACTTCTTTAAATTTCTTATTTATTTTTGTGATATATATTGTATATATATAAGCATTGATATATATACTTATATTTTCTTTTGAGGAAGTAAATTTTGTTTGAATTTCAAAAACTTCAAGGTGACGATTTTAAGACCAATTCAAAGTGGATATATGCAATTGGTTAAAAAAAGTTTTAGCATGCTATATAAAATAGAAATTATATAAAATCTCATAAATAAAAGATTTTTGAGAAAAATTATAAATAAAAGACTTTTGAGAAAAGTCTTCCTAAATTATAGAGGGAGATGTACTTAAATTCATAAGGGAGTCACCTAGGGAAGTAATCCAACTTCTGTGATTGGCGATCTCATGAAGAAGGTTAAATGAGTAGAAATAATCCATAATGGATGACTTGTTCTAACAATTATATTACAAATATTTTTTAGAGGAGATATACTTCCGCTCATCTCTATGGTAAAAGTGCTTTATTTTGTGTGATGTTAGAAAGGGTATTTATTCTAAATGAGTTCGAGACAATAATATTTTTTAAATGGGTCATATATGCCCTTAGAGAACTCACTTATGTGAGAGTAGTTGTGGGCTACCACTATGGGAATTGAGTTGTTCTCTAAAACTGTCACTAGAATCAAGATAGAGCACATGACCATTAACGTGCTAACCCGCAAAACTAAGTCTTCATCATTATTATGTGTGTTATAGTTGAAGTTTGGTTAAAGAGGTCGAGTTCAAGACGTAGTTTACTCATGTTCCTTAAATAGATTCTATAGCATTAAGTATGAGTTTAAATTCAAAAGACACAAATACCTATTACATAATAGAATATTGCTCTAATATATATATATTTTTATTATTGGTTATACGTCATTTTTTTAAAATATCAAAATTTATTAAAGCTTTTCAAAATTTATGGGGACTGTTAGAGAAAAAGTTTTAGAATCATTTATAAATAATTAATAAATTATAAAATATTAATATAGTTTTAATATTTTAAGTTAAATATTATAAACTAATATTATTATGTTATTATTATAATATTTAAATTAACTATTAAATCTATATTAAATATTTTAGAGTTATAAATATATATTTATAATATAATTAATATTTGAGAGTAATTTATTTTAAATTGTTGTAGGAGTTATAATATATTAAATTATTTTTATTAAATATTAGAATTAATTTTAAGAGTTACAAAATATTTAAAATTATAATAATGCAAAACTAATATTGATATTAATACTTTAACCCTTATCTACTACTATATAAAGAGTATTAATCATTCATTAGAAAGATTGGTATGTGAGTTAAGAAGAGAAATAAAATAAAATATTTTATGTATATGTATATTTTTAAAGAATACTCTTTTTTATTTTGCGTTTTGAACAACTTCGACAATAAATATTTAGTATGATCTTTCGATGGTCGTGTTCGTCGAATAGAGTATTTGTGACTATATTGTTGAATTTTAGAACCATATAAATTCGTCATTACCTACACGAGAGAAAAATTATTTAACTGTAGGACAATGCTCTCAAGTATGATTCTTTATACTCAAAGCTAATTCTATCATTTTTTACTCTCAGTTTATATTTATTTATATCTTATGCTTATTTGATGATTTTAATTTTATATATTTGATAATATTTATTTTAGTATATGATTTAGGTAATATGTAAAATAATTTACCTATCAGTTAGGCATAGAAAATCATGTTTAATTTCTAATAAATTTGTTCTAATCATTTTTATTTTGTTCGAAATATCCTTTTCCTAACTCTCTCCCTCTCTCTAAACACACTTTACATTATATTCACTCTTTTTTTACGCTACATGATAATACTACAATGTCTCGTCTCAAAAGTTACGTAATTTGGATTGTTGACGTTTTTTTCTCCCTTTAATAGTTAAGATAGAGTTAATTTTTTAAATTATATGTTTATAGTTACCATTCAATTATTAGAAATTAATAAAAAATAATGATAAATTTTTTTTTAAGAAATCGTAAAACTTAAGAACTAAAGGGCCTTTTAGGAATGCTTTTAATAAAGCGTTAGCTCGTAGCGGTTTGATTATTAGCGCTTTTCCAAGAAAAAAAAAAGACTAGTTAGTGTTAGACAATATATAATAAAAACATTTTATAATATTTTTCTTTGTAGAATCTTTGATAATGTAAGTGAAAAGTAATTTTTCTACTATAAAAATATTTAAATACGTATTATAAAAATTTAAATAAATATAGTAAATATATTTAAATAAGAATTATAAAAAATCTAAATAAATGTTATAAAAATAATTTCTTTTTAACTATTAAATAATATAAATATTTTTTTTCTTTACACTTAATTGACTTTAGATTTTAGGGAGAGTTGAGAGTGCAAGACCATTTCAGTTTACAGTGTTAGGAGTCAAGTTTTAATGTTGTATCCCATATCTATGTTAGGATTTATATTTATATGTCATTTTATTTTGTATAAATATTTTATTTTAATATTTATACAATAGATATTTTATTAAATTATTAATTACATTCATTAAATGGTAAGATATTTTAAACATTGTATGATCTGAAAGAGTTTAAATTTAGTTTAAAGGAGTTTAGATCAATACTAAGAGTTAGCAACGCTAAGAGTTATAAATATAAAGAGTTAGCATTGTTAAGAATTAGCATATTATAAAAGTAAGAGAAATCTAAGCAGTTAGAGCCTTGCAGTCTGTTCTCAAACATTACATTCCTAATCTATTTACCAATATAAATTTATCGATGAAACCTATTTACCAATTTTATTAGTGTAATGAACTTAATTTAAATATGTTTATTGTATTAAAAAATTAAATTTATGTTCCGTTGTGTTAATATGTATGTAAGACATGCTTATTGTACTATAGTAAACATATTGCACATGCATGCAATTTAGAAAATCAACACACTTTCAATCTAAGGGGTTGTCAAGGACAATTCAGGATTTAGAGAGACAAGAACCCCTTAGATCTTAGTGCTGAGGGGTCGGTACCCGAATTGGTAAATAAAATAAAATTAAAATTCAATTGTGTAATTCGTTAAAATTTTGGCTAATTTCTACTTGATAATGTGTTTATATTAATTGAAAAAAAATAATTAAATTATTTGATTTATTCCATTATAATTAAAAATTGAATTCTTGTACAATTGAAATTGAATATTGCAAAATTGAATTCTAATTGATTATCTCTTAGTTGAATTATAATTTTATTTTGCTCAATTGAGTTATTTGATTTGTCACATGAATATCAATTAATTTAAATTGAATCTTACAAAATTATAATATAATTTCAATTTACTCAATTGAAGTATTTCAATTCATCACGAATATCAATTAATTCAACTTGAATCTTTCGCAATTATAATATAATTTCAATTTATTCAATTGAATTATTTGAATTCATCACGTGAATATAAACTAATTTAAATTGAATCTCCTATAATTATAATAATATTTTAATTTATTAAATTAAATTATTTGATTTATCACATGAATATCAATTAATTCAAATTAAATCTTTTGCAATTGTAATATAATTTCATTTTGTTTAACTAAATTGTTTGATTTGTCACAGAATTGTTAATTAATTCAAATTGAATCTTTCACAATTGGTTCAAGTCCTATGCTTGACAAATCATTTTTTTCTTTTTTTAATTCATATAAATATATTATATAAATATGAACCTACATCACCAAATGCAAAAAAGGTTGAGTTGGTCTAAGGATCTATGTTGAGTTGTTCATCCGAGAGGGCATTGGTTCAAATTAAATTTAGAATTATAACATTTCAAATAATTGAAATTGGATTTAAAATTACAATATTTAATATAATTAAAATTAAAATTAGATTTTGAATTATAACATGTAATAATTAACAGAACTAAAATTAAAATTAAAATTAAAACATTTAACGTACTTGAAATTGAAATTAAATTTAGAATTATAACAATTAACATAATTAAAATTAAAATTAAATTTGAAATTATAACATTTAACATAATTGAAATTAAAATTAGATTTGAGATTTTAACATTTAACATAATTGAAATCAAAATTAGATTTTGAATTATAATATTTAAAATAATTGAAATTAGATTTGAAATTATAACATTTAACGTAATTGAAATTATGAATTTGAAATTATAATATTTAATATAATTGAAATTAAAATTAAAATATTTAATATAATTAAAATTAAAATTAGAATTGAGGTTATAATATTTAATACTAAATAAAATTGAAATTGAAATTTTGTACAATTGATGATTTATCATTTAACACATAAATAAAAATTAATAGTTATTATAATTTGAATATTGCATAATTAAATTTTAACTTTAATTTACTCAGATAATTAATAATTTCATCATGAATATAAATTATTTAAAAATACAATTGAATTAATTCAAATTCCAAACTTAAAAGTTAAAAAATCTAATCCAAATTAAAAAAAAAATCCAAAATAGAGATCTGAACCTAAAGCAGTTCGATTTAGGTCTAATTCAGTTGGCATGAATCGATCGGTTTGGCTCGAACTGAACCCGAGATTTTCTCATCTTTAAGAATTCTTAGTATCAAGTCTCAAGAATGAGAGATTATGTTATAAATTTTTAAAATCATGTTGAGGTTCGCGTACTTAACTTTAGTCTTTGAATTTAAGTCTTAAGATTGGGTTTCTAACTTAATAAGATTTTTAAGTCAATCTTAACTTAATAAAAAAAAGCCTTTTTTTTTTTTTGGTTTTTTGGCTTAATATAGAAAATGAAAATAATATTATAGATACTTTAACATTTATTTTCAAATATAAGTGAAAAAAAAGTTAGTAAAGTTTTGCTAAATTCAACTTTATTCCGAATTTGGTCAAAAAAAAAATACAAACATTACTCAACTCTTTAAGTTCTCGAGGTGAGCTTAGATCCTCACTCCCTCTTGAAGGAACCAGTTGTAAGTAATTGGATTTAATATTAAGTCTTGAATTTTTAAAGTAAGATTTTGAAGTCTGAGGTTAGAGGTAAAAGTTTTTTTTTTTTTAAATAATTCTTTTTATTAATGTAAAAAAATATAAAAAAAATATAAATTTTTTTATATTTTAAATTTTTTTATATATTATTCTAGAAAGACGTAATTTATTAAAAAAAAATACCTACTGTTTTCCTTAAAAAGCACTTTGGTAATTCTAAATTAAAAAAAAGCTTTCATAAATTCTATTTAAGTCTTAAAAAGTACTTTTATCTACTAAAAAGGAACTTTAAAACACTCTAAATATTTTTTAATTCATTGCCATCATGTTGCCTAAAAAATATATTGAATTCATAATCATCACGTTGCTGAGTTGATTTATGAATCTAAAAGTAGGTAAAATGGAATTAGGACGGGGTTGGCGGACTTGATACATCCCATCCTGCCATATTTATAATTGATTCAATTTTATATTTTTAACTTAAAATTTTTGGATTCATTTGTGGCCCATATCCCTAATTGCTTTAAATTTACATGTTTTTTGGCCTAATATTTTAATTTTAAAATTTTTGTTAGACTATTTAATAATTTTTTATTTTATTTTGAACAATTTAGTTTGGACTTTACATTTAAAAGTAATTATTTTAACTTGTTTTATATATTAATAAATAATATAATTTTAATTCTAATTTTAATTACGTTAAATGTTATAATTTTAAATTTAATTTTAATTTTAATTACATTAAATGTTATAATTTTAAATTATAAATTTAATTTTAATTTCAACTACGTTAAATATTATAATTTCAATTTTAATTATGTTAAATATTATAATTCAAATCCAATACTAATTTTAATTTCAATTACTTAAATATTATAATTTCGATTCTAATTCTAATTTCAATTTCCTTAAATGTTATAATCCAAATCCAATTTTAATTTTAACTATGTTGAATGTTATAATTTTGATTCAAATTTAAATTTTAATTATGTTAAATATTATAATTCAAATCTAGTTTTAATTTCAACAATGCTAAATGTTATAATTTTAACTCTAATTCTAATTTTAATTTCGTTAAATTTTATAATTTAAATTTAATTTTAATTTCAACTACGTTAAATAGTATAATTTTAAATTTAAATTTAATTATATTTTATATAATTTTAAATTTAATTTTAATTCAATTATGTTAATTATTATAATTCTAAATCTGATTTAATATTGATAGTTTAATTAGTATTAAATATTAATTTGCTTAAATAAAATTATGAATATAAATTAAGATGAAACGTTTTAAAAAAAGATATCTTATAATTTATTAATTAACTTATAAATTTATAAAAATTATGTTAAATTAATTAATTAATTAAATCTTTACTTAGTTGTCAATTATTATTTAAAAAAAGAAAATCAGATTCGAGACGAGATGAAGACGAAAGAAAGTTTAGAATGTGACCGAGACATTTGCCCACTCCAGTGATGAGAACCTGTGCAAGTGGCACGGGTGTTCTGTTGCTTCACTTGGCTCGACTGAATGTTGATTTGGTTTCGCTTGCGGTATTTGTAATCATGAATTTACTAAAAGCAACTTCTTAATTTCTCTTTCATTTTGGATAATTTTATCTTTTCGTTACATTAAAATTTAAAACCATTACTTTACAAATACTGCGCTCTCTTCTGTTTAAAAGAAAAAAAAAAAGGATGAATTTAGTAAGATGCTTATCCAGAATCATCTCGTAATAATTTTGGTATAATTTTTATGAAGTTTTAAACTCTACAATCATTTTAGCAAATTTTATTATTGATTTTAGAAATATTTGTTTAGAATATTTACACCATTTGGATGATTGAATAGATGTATCTTGAAACAAACATTTTTGCATCAAGTTAACAGAGATGGAGAATTTAAAAGATAAAGTTGGGGCATTTTCTGAAGTATCAACAGAAAAATGCATCGATTTGGTTAGGTGAATTACTAATTACCTCTTGAAATCATGGAGGTTTTTAATAATTTAGGGGAAAAAGAAAAAGTAAGGATACTTAGTTATAAAAAAAAGGAATCAAAGAATATGCTCTTCACCTAAGGGTTAAAAGCCATACATAGTTAAATAGTTTTATTCAACATTTTAGTTTCACCCATGATTAAGAAATGTTATAAGAACCAAATAAATCTCAGGATATCTTACCAAATCAAATATAATGTCCATTTTCATTATTATTAATATTTGCAGTAAATGTGTTTTTGACAATTACAATTACAATTACAAGCAGGTACTCAACCATTTTCTTTTTAGTAATAATTCATTATTCGTAGAATACAAATTTAAAGTTATTTACGATGATGTGTAAGTGTAAAGCTTGCAACAATCCCTAATGAGGTGTTATAGCTAATTTTTTAGATTAAAAAAAAAAATACAATCATTAAAGTCGTTAAAATAAAAAAAAGTTTTTATTCAAAAAAATAAATCATGTCCTCTCTAAATTCAAATAAAAGTATTTTAAAATTATAATAAAATTGGTACAAAAATACAAACCATAACATTACATTAAAACTTTTATCCATGAGATCAATCAAGCCAGCCATATAAGAAAAATGAAAAAGAAAATTAGTTCTTCCAATTGTGATAACTAAATATTAATTTTTTTTTCTAAAGCAAAAATAATAAATAAATAAATAAATAAATCTGAGTGTTTAGAGTTCAGATGTGTGTTTTCGTTGAACAATGTGAACTCTCAATTTGTCCAAAGACAGAGCTTTTTATTTTATTTTCCATATAAATAATACAAATACAAATACAAAAATTAATTTTATTTTTCCCTCCTTAAATTCTCTTCACAAAAATGCTCCGCTTGTTTCTCTGACTCTCTGCAAATCCGCCAATCTCTTTCTCTCTCTCTTCCCTCCCTTGCAAGTTACATGATCTACATTTTCTTTGTCCATTTCACTCTTTAAAGTTTAAACACAAAATAAAAAAAAAAACATGGGTTCTCTCGCCGAAGATCACTCCGATTCAACTCACCGAGTCGACTCTGACAATGACCAGCGAGTCTACCTCGTTCCTTATAGGTCTCTTTCTCCTTCAATTCTGTTCATTTTCTTTCCATCATTAACAAATCTAACCGTAATAACTGAATTTCCTTAACATTTTTGTATTTTTTCTTTCTTCTTCTACTTTTGTTTTTCTTCATTTTCGTCCTTGCTTAGCTTTCTCCGGTTTGTTAGTATCTGCATTGCTGGAACTTCGATTTAATTTGGATTGGTAAATGAATTGAGACTGAATTTTAGTTTTACCAATATTGTCCTCTTTTTTTTTTTTTTTTTTAATTTGGTTTTTAAATTTTCATTTCCAAGGATTTCTTACTAGTTAAACACATTATTGCCTTTAATCTAGTTTTAACTTTCTCTGATTTGTTTGCATCTACATTGGTGAAATCTAAATTGAATCAAATGTGCGTCCTTGTCTCGACGTGTGTGATTTGGATTGAGATGTGAATTTTAATTGGTTTCAGGTGGTGGAAAGATGCACAGGAATCTACCACATCGAGTGATTCGGATACAAATAGAGGGATTTTGTACACGGCCACTCAAGGATCTTCTTATGCAGGTGCCATGAAGATCATCAACAACATATTCAACTCGGACCTCATTTTCAATCTGAGAAGAGAAGAGCAGTCGTTGCTGAGAGGTGAAAATGGTGAAGTAGGTGTGTCGGGACGGGACTATGCCTTGGTCCCGGGAGAAATGTGGTTGCAGGCACTCAAATGGTCAGTGTTCTAAGTAATCAAATGGAGCCTTTTGAATTTTATTTGGATGTTCCAAGAATAAGCATCTGTGTGAATTTTTGGGGATCTCTGATGTGAATAAAGGCCTAACTTGAGCATGTGCTCATTGCTGCTTCATGTTTTGTTAATGTTCAATGGTTTCTCTGGTGCCCAAATATTTTTGGAAATGATGCGAATTGGTAAATTTTTTTTGCTGTGAAACAATGCTAATTTATGCTTTAGGCTCTGCTCGTTTTTAAGAAATTAAACAGCTGTTTCTACATTTTTTGATGTGCTGGATTTTGTGTTTTGGGAATGTTGTTACATAATGGCGGAGATTTGATCATCCATTATTCCTAAACATAAAAGCATCAAATGGAACATTCTGAAATGGACACATGTAAATAGTAGCATTAGATACCAGTTGTGCTAACCGGCACCGACACGAAATTTAAATGCCACATGTACTTAGCTCTATGATTTCTGTGACACCTCAATTTTTCCGAATTTTGGTGTTTGACATAATTTTGCTGAGAAATTTTGTGCAATAGTAATTTATTTTATTTTGTTTATTACTTCTAAGGAATAAGCTTATGTTATAATTGGGAAGTTGGTATTAATGAAATAATTATGGTACAATTGCCAGTGATTACTATTTTTTCTTTTTATACGTTTTTAGTGAGAGATGAATTTTTGGATATTTGTTAGTATATATAATGTTATCCATGCTGTTTGAATATATTATCTTCCTTGAGCAAATAAAGCCAATTCTTTAATCTCAAAGTTACCAAATTGATGTTGGAGAGGTTCCTGTGGAATTTCGTGCCTGATATATTTACATATCTTAGTAAATTTTAGTACTACAGAAATTATATGATGCCATTTGAAGATTTTGATTGTTGTAAATGAGTTTTTTTTTTTTGCAGAAGTCATTTGTTGGAAGCTTACATCTTGAATAAACCTTCTGGAATGAGTATAATCTACATGATTTGTACACATTGCTTTTTGTGCATATTAATTATCCTTGCTCAATTTTCCCAAATGGCACATGCTGTTTTATAATAAAAGAAGATGATTTTCTTCTCCTAATCCTCAAAATCTTTATCCTGTCAGTGGCGTTAGCAGTGGCTTTGAACCATCAAAGTGATGATATTTTTGTCCTTATATGCCGAACGAAGGGAATATTTTATTCTTGGCTATATATTTTACTGATTCTAAAATGTGATTTGAAGCTTTGCAGAATACTCCTTCAAAGAGTTATGTGGTAGTAATTGGTGAATCAATTTGATAAATTTTCAATGTTAATGCTCGCAATTCTTGGTAAAAGATAAAAGAAGTTGTTTAACGTCCTTGTGTCTCATTTTGCTGTTTTGTTTAGGCATACTGATGCAAAAGTTGCAGCGAAGAATGGAAAAAGCTTCGTGGCAGCTGAAGATGATATGGCAGATGTCTATCCTTTGCAGCTTAGGCTTTCTGTTCTGCGAGAAGCAAATTCGTTGGGAGTAAAAATAAGCAAAAAGGTTAGTTCAGTTTACTATTTCACTATCTGCAGTCTTCTGACTTAAGAATACTATATCAACTAAAGATTCTATTTAATCTAACAATATGATTAGAAGGTAGACTTGTTCACATTTTGCAAGTTTAAAGATTCTTTAATCTAACAAATAAGATGCATATGCTAACTTTAAAGCATATCATAGGATTTGTTTTGATGAGTCAACCCTAAATGAAACCGAATTTCTGATGTCTTAACTTTAGAGAACCAAAGCAATTCATATTACCTTAGACATTCTAATATTCTTACAAATGCCATCAGCACATTATCATTTCCAATGTTCTTGTCTTATTTCAAAGGTATATGCCTCATCAATTTTTCATCTAACCTAATCTATGGTACTTTCTTTTGTCCTTCTGTATTATCGGGCATTTTGTTTGTTATAGGATTTTTTGGTTTTTATTTCTTGACATATTATTTTATTTCATTTTTCTAGGACAACACAGTTGAGCTGTTCAGACGAGCCTGCAAGATATTCAGTATTGAGTCTGAGCTGGTAATTTAGTATTTCCTTTTTAACAATGATGAATTTTTGGGCTGAAGTGGATGGTTTTCTAACTTCTGCTGTCACACAGTTACGCATATGGGACTTTTCCGGACAGACAACCCTGTTTTTAATGAATGATAAACATAAGTTCTCAAAAGATTGTCAGCGGCAGTCAGATCAGGAAGTAAGTTCTATTTCTCAAAAGATATATTTTATGATTATATTTTATTGTTTACATCTCACGTCAAGACCTTAGTCCTGAGTTCGTAACAACTGTTTATTGCTGATTATTGAGGTGCAAGGCTCAGTGCTATGTTATCAGAGGAATATTGTTTATTTTAAACATTTAATTATAGGCATTTATTCCGTTGTCTTTAGTATGTCAAGTTGAAAACTTCCTTTCACGAGCCCAGAGTCACTTCCTGTCTACACCATGTTCAAAATGTACAGAGTTAGAATATTTTTTTTTATGTACGTATGTATGTGTTTATATATTTCTTCCTTTAAAATCTGTTGACCCACTTAAAGATCTGGTCCCAAGTTAACATGTAGCTTGAGATGAATAACTATAGCTTTCAAAAATTTATGGAGTTATAAGAACAAAATCTGCCAGGCTTGTGTTGTTTCTGCATTTATTTATGGTTTGATACCACCAAACAGGATTCCTGGAATGTTTCATATAGCCTACACTATCTAGCTGGGATTGAGGCATAATTGTTTTAAGTAGCTTTTTTTTTTATGAATGATTGCTTGTAAGTTCTTTGGAAATTATGAGGGTTTCCCCTACGGTTTGGCTATTGTAATAAAACCCCTGATAGGTTTTGAGAATAGTCAAGCTCCTGTAGTTTGTCAAAAACCCTCTGTTCAGGGAGGTTTGTGACTATAGGCCAAACCCTAAGGCGTCCATGGTAAACCACAAGGCCAAACCATAAGTTCTTTGTTTCAGACAGGAAAGTATGCTGTCTGACGCATATATCGTTCAGAATACTAGGTCAATTCTGGCTCTATGGTTAAACAACATTCCCTTGGTTCCTTTATTGTAACTTGTAGGGTTAGTGGAATATTTGTTTGGATTCTTAATGAGCTGTGTTCTGAAAATTTGCAACCATTTTACGTGATTAGTATGTTAGTTTAACACATGGGCGCTAATGGTTTAGTTGCTTTGGCTTCTTTCAGACTCTTTTGGAGTTGCAAATTTATGGGTTGTCAGATTCCTTGAAATGCAGAGAAGGGAAAAAAGATGAAATGGCAGTACAACTTTCTAATGGGTCACTGATGAATGGTATCGCTGGCAATATGAACTCCAATTTTGTTCGTAACAATTCTACACCCTTCTCTGGAAGATCTGGTGAAGTGGGTTGTTTGGGGCTGACAGGATTGCAAAATCTTGGAAACACTTGTTTCATGAATAGCGCCCTTCAGTGCTTAGCACACACCCCAAAGCTTGTTGATTACTTTCTTGGAGATTATGGTAGAGAGATTAATCGTGACAATCCATTGGGCATGGATGTATGTTAAGTGTATTCTGATTCTCTTGAACTCATGTCTGAATAATAGAACTGCAATTTTGAGTGATTTATTCATTCTGGAAAGGTTTTCCATATGCTCAGATGCATGCCTTTTTTCTTTGTACACTGAGAAATTTGCCCTTCTTTACTAGGGTGAGATTGCACTAGCCTTTGGGGATTTGATAAGAAAACTTTGGGCTCCTGGAGCATCTCCTGTGGCACCAAGAACATTTAAGTCAAAGCTTGCTCGGTTTGCTCCTCAATTTAGCGGATTTAACCAGCATGATTCTCAAGTCAGTGAAATTCTACTATCTGAAATTGGATTTTGGTTTCTATCTTGCTATTGGGGTTTTGCAGAACTTGTAGTAGAATCTTCTGAATTTGATATACTTTCATCACAGGAACTCCTTGCATTTTTGTTGGATGGACTTCATGAAGATCTCAATCGTGTAAAATGCAAGCCTTATGTAGAAGCAAAGGATGGAGATGGTCAATCTGACAAAGAAATTGCTGATGAATATTGGCAGAATCATCTAGCTCGCAATGACTCTATCATTGTTGATGTATGCCAAGTGAGTATTTTGAACTCATTTTTTAGAGAAAATAATTCTCTCTTATTATTTCTCACTAGGTTTACTAGTATCTATAGGTGTACAAATATAAATCATAATAGGAAAAGGAGATAATAAAACTTTGACAATTAGGAAATCCTAATTTAGAAGGTAAGCAACTCTTGTTGATTTGTTTCCGGACATTGGAATACCAAATCTATCTAGGACTAAAACTTCTATCTTTCCACATATCTATATGAGGGTTCCTCTTCATTTCATCTGTCAATTGCTCATTTTGTTTGAATATGACGCCTATGGTGACTAAATGTGCTTGATCTTGGCAGTTGATCAACTTAGATTTGACAAATTCATGTACAATGTGTCTCATGAAATGGAATTAATATGTAACCAGGGTGAAAGCTAATGGCTGTGCAAATATGTGAATTCAGGAGAGAAGCTAAGGTCAGGACTGATACTTATAGATGTAATCTATGATTGGTTTTCTGCAATATTCAGCAGTAGTACAAGGAAGAGCTTGAAATCATGAGAAAGCTTAAACTATAGTTGAAAGAAAGCATAACTGATTAAGAACTATCAAATCTGAACTATAGAATCTACCTCGATCTCCAGAAATGACTCATATATAAACTTGGTATCCGAGCACCAGGAAAAAGAGAATTTCTGTAAACCTTTCCAATGCACATTACTTGGGCTCAGGGTCATCTACCTTCAAATGACAAAATCAGAGGTATTAGACCTAGTCCTTAACCAAAGGTGTTTTAGTAAATCCTGAAAACTTCTCAATTCTGGTACTAAAGATATTCAAGAAAAGCCCTGTTACATGTGGGTAGGCTCATTTCCTTAAATGATATGGAGATATGCCTGCCTTTTAGAACCCTAACCTGAAATTCATAAAATAAAGTTTAAAAGGGAAAATTTCACTGGTCTGTCCCCGTTTGATGATCCTTCATTGTTTAAAACTTAGCCTTGGATCTCCACCGTCTTTGGACACATCAGTTGAGATTGATATTTTATCACGTCTGGCTTGCAAAATATCAGTATTACCCTCACCCTTTTCCCAATAGGATACAAATGTACCACTCTTACTCGAAATATTTTTGAATTGATTTAATAAAGTATGTTTAAAAAATCTAATCACATTTATAGTGTAATTTTGTGCATACTAATTAGTGAAATTACCGAAGAAAAAAAATCCAGACCAAACATATAAGCTCGCTCTTCTTGTTGTGCTTTGGTCTTTTATACTTGGATAACATAAGCTCTTATAGCAAAAGGAAAAAGAATATCTCTTGAGCGCTTCTTTTATTTCATAGACATTAAGTTACTCTTCTTCAAATTTATCTCATTTTCCATTGGTTACTCTTGTTCTTATTCTGGACAGAACACCACAGAATGCAGTTTATATCAAAACGGAATTTCTTTTATTTTCCAAAATTGTGTCGACTATCTGTTACATTATTTACATCTCTTTACTGCCTTTTCAGTCACAAGCCTCTATATGACTCAGCTCTCTTTCCTCGCTATTAAAAAACACAAGCACAACAAACCAAAACCGAAGCACTAGCTAAATGATTGACTGCACTAGAACTTGAGGGGAAGAAACCATCCAATTGTGACATATCCTTAAGTTCTTCAATGCTCTCATCCTGGGTGCCTCATCCAAACCAATGGTTATTACTGCTTGTTTTTGTGTAGCAATACTTCCCACGGTTATGAAATTGGCATTAGATTGTCCTCAGCTAGGGAACTCCCCTCTTGCCAATCGTAGTCCCCCTTTTATCAACCTCAACGAAATTCAGGAGACCCACTACCCATTCTTCCCTAGCTTATCAAATGTGCTTCAAGTTTTTAACAACTAAATTGATCAGACCCACCACCACAAGTTTCCCTAATTTCATTTCTCAGTACCCAAATTCTGAATTAAGGAGAAGTTAGAAATTGAAGATTGAATGCTCATTAAAGATGATTTGAGAGAGGAATATGTGGGGTGGCTATGTTGACTTGTGGGTCAGTCTTGTTGGTATTGAAGGAATATGATTGTAAACAACTTTTTACCGTTAAATTTAATAGAATTTGTTTAACAGTAGGGGATGTAAGAAACTAATTTTTTAAAGCCCTTGAGGCTGCCTGTATCTAATCCAAACTATATGAGAGGTCAGAAATTTTTTTCCTTAAGCCCATCAAAACTATTATTGAATCATTTGAATCTTGATTGTTCACCATTTAAATCCAGGAATTGTTTTTTAATGACAGTTATATCAATATGTTTTAACTTATGAGTTTTAAAGCATCCAATGTGAAGTTTAACTTGTGGACTCTTACTGCAAAAGGTTTAACTTGTTGACACCTTTAAATTCTGCATAGGACTTAAAACACAAATTTGTAGCTTTTATAAGTTGAATTTCTTGAAGAATCCAACTATTCTTTATTATGCTTCTTGTGAACTCGTTGGCCTTTGCCACTGGATTTGTCACAGGATAAGATCAGGATTGATTTAAATCTATGGGCTATGATCAAGAATCATATCTATTATGATCATATACGTTCTGAAATCTATAACTTTTTATTGGGATCTCTTTGAAATCTATAATTTGAACTAACAGAGTATCTGGTTTGAGTTGATTTTCTAAATCTTAGATTGGTACGGTTTTGTATGTACCTTCAGACATCTGATTCTAATCTGAATCAAATCTTTTCGGGTCTTAGTAATTGTTATATAATTTGTTTTAAATTGTCATTCGCTTTCACTGACCAAGTGCATCATGATTTATTTATTTATATTTTTATTCTATTGCAGGGTCAATATAAATCAACATTAGTTTGTCCTGTTTGCAAGAAGGTCTCTGTTACCTTTGATCCATTTATGTACCTATCGCTACCGCTGCCATCAACAACAATGCGGACAATGACTTTAACAGTTGTGAGTTCTGATGGAATGGCTCAGCCTTCTCCATATACTATTACTGTTCCCAAGTATGGAAAATTTGAAGATCTTATCCAAGCTCTAAGCATTGCATGTTCTCTAGGGGTTGATGAGACCTTGCTAGTTGCTGAGGTATATTTCAGTTATTATCATCTTAATTTGTAGATAGGCTCCTAGTGCATATGTTGATGTGTTTATATGTTGTATTTGGAACTCTAAAGTTTGAGGTTTTTTAACAGATTTACAACCACCGCATTATACGTTATCTAGAAGAGCCTGCTGATGATATATCCTTAATCAGAGATGATGACCGACTGGTTGCTTATAGGTTGAAGAAAGAGAATGAAAAAGATCCCTTGGTTGTATTTATCCACCAGCAGACAGAGGAGTGAGTTTATTTAGTTCTCACCAATTAGATTCGCAAATAAATTGCAGTAATTTAAAGTGCATGTCTGAGGTTATATTTGTTTCCTATCAAGCTAATACCTTACTACCTTCAAGTTCAAGATTTTTAATTTGTCTTACATAACAGCTTTGATTAATTGCTTCTACGGACTCCTGGAAATATCTTGCAATTCTTGCTCTGGAAACCGCTGATGCTCCCCATCACTCCTAGACTGTGTTACATTTCACTTGCTATCTGGCTTCTTAGGTTCATTAATATGCGTAACCTTATGGATTCTTCCTGGATGTTTGGTTGTGAGATTCATTGATTCTGTAGCATGATCTATGTATCTCAACTTCTTGTTTTTACTTTTATCTTCAATGTATTAATTCCCACCCCTATTTTCATTCCTATTTTGAAAATTTACAACCTTACATGATCTAAGGAAAGAGTTACCTTGTGTGTCACTCTCTAATTAATTTTATGCTGTCAGGCAGTACATCCATGGGAAACTGACTTCAAGTCCAAAGGCTTTGGGAATACCTCTTGTGGCAAAGGTTTGTAATTTGGTTAATGGATTAGACATCCACAATCTGTATCTGAAATTGCTTAAGCCATTCCATTTACCTGCCGAAGATACCTTAGATGATAATGATACCTCTGGGAGCACTGTGATTGAAGAAGTTACAGGGATGGAGGATACTGCAAGCCCTGTTACAGGAGTTGCGACCCTGTTGTATGTGAATGGGATTCAATCATCCTCAGATGCTGAACTACAGTTTTACTTGACAGATGAGAAGGGAATAGTAAAGAATGCAAAGATAGTAATGAATGAGCCAGTAGCAGTAACAGGAGTTCCAGAGCATGTGTATGTGCTTGTATGCTGGCCTGAAAAACTGATTGAACAGTATGACACTGGTCCTCTTAGCTCTTTACCTGAGATTTTGAAGTCTGGCTATCTTGCAAAGAAACCTCAGGAATCTGTTTCTCTATACAAGTGCCTTGAAGCATTCTTGAAAGAGGAGCCTCTTGGACCAGAAGACATGTGGTCAGTTTCTACATCATGACCCTTTCAGCTCTAGCTTCAGGACTATATGCACTATTTATTGCTTCTTTTACACGAACCATTTAGAATTTAAGACAATTAAATTGATAAGGATTATTCCTGGCTTAATTATATGTTTTATTCTAGAGGTATTACATACAATTCTGTTTGTGCTTCTAATATAGAATTAAGGCACTGCCTAAAGATCTACATTCATTTTTGTTTGTTTATTTGTTTACTCACTCAAATGCTGCTGATGTCACATATGACAATGGAGAGATCAATTTACCATCATCTTTGTTTGTGTTTCTGAAGGGTCTACAATAGTGAGATATGCTTCAGGATGATTAAGGGCAGGACTATGTTATATTGTTGCATATACTCTTTTTTAGCAGCTTTTCTCATTTTTTTTTCACCCTTACCGCCTCCCCCTACACTCCGGGTGGAGTGTGATTTGTCCTGATCTCTTGGACTTTTCTAGCTTTTCCATTTGTTATAGTAGCCTAAACTGGATTTTCTGGCCTCAAAACTTTTGATGCTATTGGTTTGCAATTTTACCATTTCTATTTGCAGTTGGGAAAAGCAAGATATTTCTTAGTAACTATTATAGTACTCACACATATATAATTTCACTTTTTAGGTTTGCCACTGAATCTGTTGCAGCATCTTGGAATGAAATACCTTTGCTCATGGTTGTATTTTCTGTGTGCTCAAACTATTGGTCTAACAACTCTCAATTGTCTTTTATTTGTTCTTTTATAATGCATGTGATCTAGAATGTAAATGAATTGATAAATTTATGTTGTGTAGCATCTCCAATTTTCCACTTCATGGTGTATCTTAAGTTTTGTACACCATCAATCTTCTCAGTTTTCTTCAGTGAAAATAGGCCTGTCCTCACTCCTCATTGTCTTTCTACTGTCTGGTATTGTTTGTGTTAACTTTCAGGTACTGTCCTGGCTGCAAAAAGCACTGCCAGGCTAGTAAAAAGTTGGATCTTTGGAGACTGCCAGAGATTCTGGTTATTCATTTAAAAAGATTCTCATATAGCCGGTTCTCGAAAAACAAGCTGGAGACATATGTTGACTTTCCTGTTGATAATCTTGATTTGTCAACATACATTTCTCACAGGAATGACCAGTTGTCTAATCGCTACATGCTTTATGCTATTAGCAATCACTACGGAAGCATGGGAGGTGGTCATTACACTGCATTTGTTCATGTAAGTTTATCTCTTGCTGTTTTATTTTCTTCACTTCTAAGGGTTCTTTTTTTATTTTTATTTTTATTTGTTTACCTACTTTTTTTTTGGTGTGTGTGTGTGTGAGCTTTAACGGGGCAAGTAAAATGTTACAAACCCTTAGGTAGAACTTACCTCTAAAAAGCGGCGTGTAAGGGAAGAGTGCCCAAGGGTTAAAAAACCATCAATTACTTTCATACTTAACCGATGTGGGATCCTAACAGAAAAATTATTGGATAAAAAACAAAAGAGGACCTGGGGTTGTAGGCATGTAATTTGCCATAACGCTTAAGGTAACTAGTATAGGAAAAAAAAGCTATAAAACAAGAGCCTAATGAAAGCAAAACTGGATGAAAACCAAACATATCATCCTGAAAATTGGCTGTTTGGCAAGTTCATAGAAAGTAGAAGAAAATTGATTGTAGCTGGGGGCTAATCCCAAAAAGTAAAGATGAACAGTGAAAACCCAAATTGGTGCCAAGGCATCAGCAAGATGATTACTTTTATGAAACATTTGTGAAATCCTTATTTCCTGCGTTTCATTAGGTAGCGGCAATTCTATCAATGGGTTTGTAACTAACCATGGGGACGAAAATCATTGTTTTGAAGGCAAATAATGGTTGATAAAAAGTCATTTGCTAACCAAATTTGATGCCAGCCTCAATAATAAGCAGTCTTAGTACTATTTGCACTGTCATGATTTCAGAGAACCAGTCATTCAAATTCCCAAACTCTTAGCAAATTCACCACAAAAGTTGCCTTCATCTTTTTGGAAAACACGCCTAAAACCTGCTTGTCCAGGATTTCCTTTTGATAGGCTGTCCATATTTAATTTAATTCAACCTTC
This sequence comes from Ailanthus altissimus, assembly GCA_946807835.1. Classification (NCBI taxonomy): domain Eukaryota; kingdom Viridiplantae; phylum Streptophyta; class Magnoliopsida; order Sapindales; family Simaroubaceae; genus Ailanthus; species Ailanthus altissimus. Next base: position 16,148,483 of record OX327700.1, on the reverse strand, counting down.
AGTAGGATGAAGCCACATCACATGAATGATCTTTAGAGCCTGAGCTGAAGAGGGTATGAGAACTTTCAGAAAAGAATTGTTTGTCTGATTTTGGACAGATGTAGCCAGTACAAATTTTCAAAGTTGTTCAATTTTGAACTTTGTTCTCTGTTAAGATCCTTTCTTCTTTTTATATTAAATCTTAATCATGTTAGTGACAGTTTAGTGCCTTCTTTTTTCCTTTTGGCTTTAGTACATATCATTTTTTAATTTCTTGAGAAAAGCAATTGTCTTCCTTTTTCTGTTTTATGGTGTTATTCGTTGATGAGCATTCATGGGTTCATGTGCTGAGAGCACCTGGCATTTAGGATCTGATATAAAGGCTTCAATTTTCCTGGAGTGAGTTTGTATTATTTCTACAGATGGTGAAGCTACCTGTTCAAATGAACCAAAATTGATGAATTTGCATGATCTACAAGAAATAAGAAGTGATTGTGTGTGTGGTAACATCATTGAGAAGATTTGTTTGGTGTGCTCACTTGCTTAAACATTTTTGTGCATATATGACCTTTTGCTTATTTAGCAGTTTTATGGTCTCTATCCCTGGCCCATTCAAGATGTTTCCTACTCCCACTGAGGCAAAAAAGCTTCATGGGACAGCATTTCAATAATTTATTATAATCCTTCATTATAGGTAGGGGGCACAACTTCAAATCCACCAAGTGTCACAATTCTACATGTTCAGTACATAAATTTATGCATTAACTTGTACGCACATGAATAGATGCATATGGATGCTGAATATATCTATAAATGCTATGGATGCATGCATACACGCATAACATATGTAAGCGGTTGCTTCACTTGATATGAAATAGAGGAATTTTTCCTCATGATTTATAATGAATTATTCTTCTGCGGTGCTGAATGCGAGTTTCTTGATTATATTATTTTTCTGATGTAGCATGGGGGTGATCAATGGTACGACTTTGATGATAGTCGTGTCCATCCCATCAGCCAGTACAAGATAAAGACTTCAGCTGCTTATGTTCTTTTTTACAGAAGAATTGTAGAAGTGTAACATCAGAATAGAGTTGGTGATTGTTGAAAACCAAATTTGAAGCTAGAATCAGCAGTGAGAAGCATATTGAAGCTAGATATAATTGGTCAACAGATTAACATTTTTTCCACCTTAGTTCTCAGAATAGTATTCTTTTTGGCTCGCATTCTTTTATTTTAATCTGATTGTATTCATTGTGGATGGTGATAGGGAGAATCTAAGATTAGAATAGGCTATGAATGTGACTGTATCATACTGATAACTGAAGAAGTGAGACATACTGAAGACGATATTTTTACACCCGGTAACCATCTGTGGAAGGAAAATGCTTTTAGCTACTCGTTAGTCTAGAAAGTTTTGTTTAGGGAATTTGCTTTCAAACACAGGGAAATTGAATTATTCTTTTCGCTTTATAACATCATCGACTAGTGAAGATATAGAATCATTTGATGCATAATTACATGAGTTTTTACTTGCTGTATGGTGTTATAACTTCACAATTTCCTGTATTTTATATACTTCAACTTATTTGGCTTGTTAATGTACAATAGTGGAATCATTCAGGTAGAAAATTCAATGAAATTCATATATGCAGGAGGGAAGAAGATTTGAAGATGAGACCCTTCATGTCTCATTTTAAGAAACTAAAATCTAAGTTGTAGATATTAAAACCAGAAATAACTATCTCGGCAGCATCATCATGCTTAAATAAAATTGGAGGTTTGCCAAAATGCACTGACTGCCTGTGGTTGATTCAACAACTTGCATTACGCATTACATAAATAAACGATATGCATTGTAAGTAGACTGTAGTGGGCACAATGGGGAGCAAGGTGAGGGTGAATGCACAGCTTAATCAGACTAAAAATGGATATACTTTGACCCCCAATATCTTTTTTTTTTTAACCAGAAAGTTGAAAGTGAGCGGAGATTTCATATATATATATATGTGAGATGTAAAATGAATAAGAAGGATAAGATAGACGAAATCCGTGTCTCAAACTATGTCATTGTTGCTGAAGTGGACCACTTAAGCTGTATTTCCTCTTCAGTGTAAGATGTGACTTGACCATGTTGATTGTTATTGCAGTAGCATAGTACCTAACCAGAAGCAGCCCCAATTGAAAGCCAGGACCAGGACCAGGACCAGGACCACCCTTTACTTGGTTCACATTCTGCTTACATTTGTGTGGTTGCCACTTCATTTGCATTCTAATTTTCCCAAGTCAATCTTTCATCATTGACCCTCAATCCCACATTATTATTGTTATTATTACATTTGATTACTTCCCATTATCTCGTCGGTTGCTAATCTTCTCATTAGTCTTAATTATGCAATCGGTTTAGTTGAAAAACATGTCATTTGCTTTGCTATAATAATAATAGTAATTGAATTCTTTCTATACTCTTATTTGATTTGTCCTATATATATATATTTATCTACCTTTAACTGCATTTTCTGTTTTCTTAGAAAGAAAATAAAAAAAAAGGGGGCAGATCATATCAGATATCAAATATCAATCTCTGAATATGGGGGCTGCCTAGCAGCATGGTTGCACATGTTAGGTGACGGGAAGTCAATAGTTTGGATGTAATATGTGAATTTGCGTACCTTGAGACATATAAAATCATACACAACAAAACTAAATAAATGAATTTGGAATGATATGAATATGATGATACAAAACGATGAAGATACTACATGCAGCAAAAATGAAAATAAAAATTTCGATGCTTTTTTTTTATTTTTTATAACAATTATTCATGTCAATGTAATGTCATGTCTCTTTACTTAGCTACATTTTCCTGAGCATGAATTATTCGACAAATTCGGCCTTCTTCTATAATTAGCACGTTCTTTCAAATGACTTTAATGGTGAATTTATTCATGTTTACAATTTGCGTAGATTTTCTTGTAAATAGAGTTCATATTTTGTATAAAATTTCTCCACGCATGTAAAACAATTCATGCAAAACCTATCATTCAAATTTCACTCCCACTTCTCCCTTCCCTCTCGGAGAAGAAATTTTAGAAGGCTTTGGAATTATTGAAGCCATGGTATTAATTATTCTCAATAAAAAATATTTATTTTGGAATATTATTTTAACATATATTTTTTTAATTGCATGAAACATAAATTAATTCCTTCTTTAATATGAGCGAAAATTGAACTCTAACCTTTTATATTAATTCAAAAAAATTTATCAATCGTTCTAATTAACACTTGTATATAAAAGACTTGCACCACATATTAAGTACCTTTCTGTCGAGGCTAGGGCATTGAGCCCAGGTTAATAGGACTACACGATTTTGTTATATATATTTTTTCATAATGTTATTGTTTAATTGAATATGATGTATGAACTTAGAATCAAGATTTTGCACAAACCCCGTTGTATTTTCATTTTCGAATCATTGTCTAATTAATTATTCTATACATGAGGTTCACTCAAAATCAACATTATATATACTATTTGAATTGTTTTTAACCCAAGACTTGTCCATGATCAAAGAAGAAGAAATTTAACTCCTTTACAATTTATATGTAGTGGCAATAAGTGTTCAAAGTTCAAACAGAAAGTAAATATATATGATATTGAGACAGAACAAGGGTTACTGAGAGAAGGAAACTTGTTTATTTAAGGAACAGAACCTCAGAATGAAATGGTAATTAAATTACAGTTCCATCAACAGATTTCAGTACTTGTGTGTGAGCTAATTTCTTTTTGTAAGCTGGGGATTCAGTATTATGATTGATGAAGACAAGCTCATATTATCTTAGAGGAGAGCAAAATTCTCTCTCTTATCCTGGAGGTTTATAGTTTAATTGAAGTAGTTGGTCAATTCATATATTTTTTTAAAATTTCTTAGTTAGTTTTTATAATTTTAAAATAACGTACAAAATGCATTTTTTTTTATAAAAATAATAAGATAAATTTGATCAAATATAGAGATTAATTAAATAATCCAATGAAACTTTAGAAATTAAACTAATAATTTCTTTAGTATCAAACTTTAAGTAGAAGCAAAAATAGTTAATATGGAAAAAAAAAAAAAATTAAAAGTGCCTCTTAACAATCTAAGACCAACTATGCATTCCTTTCCGGTTGACCCAAAGCAAAATAAAACGACTTATTTTGAACCCAGTTTACGTAGGTCAGTTTAATTGGATATAATGAGAAGCTAAGAGACTAAAACTTCAAATAGCTTAAAGAGGTTAGTTCATCATCAAAGAATATTACACGCACGGGAGAAAATTTGAGGTTCAAGAGAAGTGGCCACCAACGAAGATCCATAATCTCGAGATGAGAAGTTGAAGGGGCTGATCGGATGTATCAAACACATTAAAATCTTAATTAATTAATATATGAACTTTAGTGATAGAGAATGTTTTAGACTTTTCTTTTAGTTACCCACCTAAGCTCAAAGCATTTATAATTCACTAAGGCTCACAACAAAACTAGTCATAATGTCTAAAGTTAACAACAAAATGTCCCAGTGAAATTCAGATGCAATAATGGAAGATCAAAACTTTTGGTAAAAGATAAAGAATATGTTAATTGATTTGAATGTTACTTTTTACAAAACCTTCACTAAAACCAACAAGAAAAAGGAAAAGAAAGGTGAAACCCTATCATATATAATTAAGAATTTGACCAAAGGACTTGAAAAGATGGATGGTGTTTAATAATGTGCCCCACCATGGAAAGAGTAAGTGGGGTAAAGGCTAGGATTATCATGTCAGAATTTGAAACCAATCAAGTGGAGGTGGAAAATTTAAAAGTGTCGTCAACATAAAAAAAAAAAAAAGATTTTACTGAGACATCTTTTAGATTCGTTCAACCAAATTTTATAATTCATATTAAAAATAAATTTAGAAACACATCTTAAAAATGTATGTATTGAGATGGTCCACATAAAAATTTTCTCGTCCAGCAACGCATTGATGTTGGCAACGAGGAAAAGGTTATGTCATTCGACTGACTGACTGAGGCAATCAGCATTAATTGTCTACTTCTGTTTACAATAAAATCAAACCAGTGAGGCTGAGGCTGAGGCTGAGGCTGAGGCTACCCCCTCTTTTTTTTCTCTTATTATAATTTAATTTATATTATATATACATGACGTGACAGCTTAAAGCCACACTCACAAATATCCAAAATACCAACTACATGATTTGACATTACAGATTCTGTACTCTCAGCTTCATCCCACCAGACAACTTTCTTTTAACAGTTTTTAATCTTACCCAAACGATTATTCTCTCCCATTCTCCCTTTTATGTTTGCAATCCAACCATTTAGCTATGCACATTGGAGATTGCAACTCTTTTAACTTATATTAACCTCTTCTCACATTGTATATTTAATTGTTTTTCAAACTGTAAACCTAATGTTTCAAATACTCAATTTAAACATAACATAAAAAGATATAAATGGTTAGAATCATTCTACTTTACAACATGTATCTGTAATCTTTCAACTTATTCATTATGCATATTAAATTCTTAAAAAATCATATACTAAAAAAAATGTATGCAATGTAAAATTTTAAACATGTAAAGAAAAATTTAAGATATATAAGAATAAAGTGGGAGGATTTTTGCCATACAGTTTGGTGTGAGACTGTATTGCCTTAAGTCATAATTTCTGATAGTACAATACATGCATGCATCCATATAATATAAGGTTATCAATGCGTACATATGGTGTTGGAGAAATACAATACCGTCCACAACTACACTTGGCAGTATAAAGTGCAAGGCAAATTGAGGTGGTACCATGTATAAACAGGACCCACATGCAAATCAAGCTTTCTTGATCAAGTTCAAGGCCACAGGACATCTTCAAGATTTATGATCGTTTATTAGAAGATAAAAAACTATCTAGGGTTTGATCGTCACGTCAGCATGACTGAAGTTTCGTTCACTGATATTGACAGGTCTTGTCACACAAATGAACAGTACAAAAACTATGCTTTGAGAGAGAGGAATCCCCATTAATTTCTAAAATAGATCATTAATTTCCATACTAAGTTACTTAAAAGTTGCTTTCCTTAACTTGACGGGAAGAGAGTGACTGTTCACTGATGTTTTAGCTGCATCCACCCTAATTAGAGCTGTAATTTCTTATGCAGTTGAGAGAAGATCTAGGGTTACAGAATTTTAGCTGTACTATTTCATATTTCTTAGACAATGTAGAAAATTTTATGAAAAATATAAATATTGTATAATTTTGCATTTTCTTGGTTATTTAAAGACTTCTTTAAGAGTAGTTTGTATACAGTATATTCCAAGTGAAGTGTCCTCCAAAAGAAAAGCAAAAAAATCTTGAGAAAGTTAAGGTTTTTTCAATTCTGTGGCTGCTAAAATTCGAAAAAGAGAGAGAAAGAAAAAGAAACTCAAGGCCAAAGGGAAAAATTAAGAATTTGTGCAGTTATTGATGTGGTGTGCGAAGACTGAAGAATATATATTTGTATGATTAGGGTGGCCAACCTATATAAGCATTATAAAAAAAGTTGGTTTGTGCATCCCAAGGTGAAGGTGGTGTCTGTATGTCGTTTATTGTCTGCAAAAATTCACTGTTTCCATATATTGTGTGATTATCTACTCAAATAGAAATAGTAATAATACTAATAATAACTACATTCCACATTTGATCTTGGCAAGGGAACTGGGAACACATCCCCTTGTAGTACCTGCTTGTTATATCCATCATCTTTCTACCTCCTCTTTCGTGTTATTGCTTTATTATTATTATTAAAATTATTGAGAATTTTTTTTGGTTTGTATTTACAATCAATATATGCAAGAATCAACCTTAGTTACTTTTAATTGGATGAATGTATTTAATAATTTTTAATTGTATATGTTAACATGTGGATATTTGTACTAAAAAGTTACTCTAAATATTTCATAAATTTAACCTAAAAAAGATTACATTTTTTTTTATTTAAATAAAAAATGTAAAAAGAAAAAAATAAAGAACACCAAGAAGGTGAAATTGGCATACAACAAAAAATCCACACTCAAAAATCAAAATAGGGCGAACCCCTTTTAAGTGGAGCACCAAATTAATCGCGGAAAATTCATATTGGCTAAGTGGTCCTCTCTCTATATATCAAAGTGGGCAAAGTACGTGGCTGTCCATTTTTTCCTATGTGAAATTGAAAGAGAGTCATCTATATTTATAGAGGGAGAGACCGAGAGAGGGTGAGTGAGGAATTTCTATAACTGTGATAACAACAAATGCATATTAATCTTTCTATATAGAATGTTACTCACTTAAAAAATACGTACATAATGACGAAAGTTCAACACTTATTACATATGTATATATAAAGAGTTAAAAAAGAGACAACACACACATAATAAAGTTGACCAAGTTTTCAAAGAGGCCGTCCCTATTTGGTTATGAGAGACTTCATCAACCTCATTCAGTTCTTCAATAATTTAACGCAGAATTATAACTTCAGCTTCTACTCACTGTATATATATATATATATAACACATTGCTTTTAGTATAATCCATTAGACTTTTGAGTGCCTTCTGCGTATGCCTGGTCAAGTTTTGCATGCTTGTTGCCTTCCAGCTTTAACCCAAAGTGAATGTGAGGGAAATGTGCCCACTGCATAACAAACATACGTAATTAACTTTGTACTTAAGTCTAGCACTAATAATTAAATCACATTAAATAGAAAGCGAAGTACAATCAAGAAAGAAAGCAAAAGAGCCTAAGTTTCAACACAAATACAAGGAAACTATTTCATGGAATTAAAACCACGAAAACATAGCAAGTTGTTTCAAACAATTTAAATGCGAAAGGCAGAAATATTGGCATCATGAATTAACATCTAGAACGTCAATAATATAATGTCCCAGAAAAATATAATGCTCGGTAATAGAATAAGCATGAGAATATACATGATCTGCTGAAGATGAGTCAGTTTCTCATCAGGGGTTTTGGTCTTACTGTATTCATACATAACATAACACAAGAAGATAAACACACATCTTTGAGGCTAAAACCAAGATTATATCATATATAATCTGATTGCTGTATCTATTATTATATTTGTTTACCAAGATTATTTTACCGTTGACGTTTTGGCTCTGTCTCCAAATCCATTAGAATATTCCATTACCTTTTTTACTCATCTTCTCTACTTCATATCTTATTTATGCTCCATTTCCAATATCCAAAGCCAATTAACTACGTAAGTTTTTCGAAGACTAAAAGTGCGTGTAGATTCTCTTAATGATGCTTCCTCAAACTTTTAAATGGCAAACCATTTTTTTCTCCACTCAACAGAGTCTCATTAAGATGCAATTGCTTTTCTCAGTAAGCTGTTATCTTCTGGTTAAGTAAAAATATCTCATAAAATGATTTTAATCCCCCTAAGACAGGTATACATGCTTCAGATAAATATGTAAAGCAGATTATTAGAATGCTAAGTCTCTAGTAGTATAAGATCCATGTCATAGTTATCTAATGAATGTGGCATATGAAAGGCTAATCAAAGCTTGTAATGACATAGTTGAAATACAAAATTTGTATTTTAATTAATGTGCTACTAAGTAGTGACTATTACTTGTTAGATAATTGTTGATTTTTTTTTTGTTTTAAATATAATAGTTATATAATACAAAGTATTAATCAACACATCAAATACCATATCAATTAAGATAAAAATTTTATATTCTAAATATGTAAACATAGTATTAATAATGAAGTTAATATCAAAGTGTTCAATTTTAAGTTAATTACTTCCCAATTAATAGAAATTTTTTTCTTTGGTATAAATTACTGTTATATAGAAATACATGGGAAAAGTAAGAGATCAACACTACAATGAGACTGATTATTAAGATTCCAGTGACAAAATCGTTTCCCATATATATTTTCTTTTTCAGCCTTTTAAAAGAGATTTCATAATTATTCTTCAATAACTTTACTTTCCTAGATATTAGTGCAGCAAAGTACTTTCAAACTCTCTTTCCTAAAACCTTGCTTGGGAATAGTTCTACTAACATATATAATCCAATGAATGGCCAAGTAATAGAGTAATGTGACACCAAACTTCACCTCATCCACTCTAACCTCCATATATTTTAAGTGTATTAGATCCTAGCCATTATTGTTGATGCTTTAAACTTATTTCTTATTCTTGTTTAGAAATGGTTATAATATGAATTCACTCTCTCTAAGTAAGCCATAAAATAAAATTCTTGATGTACTTATTCTCATTTCATGCATTTAATTTTTGTGTTAGGAGCCTTGGGGCCCTTTGCAAGCACAATGACAAAGTCTTTAGTAAACATTAAATCCACTTCACAATTAGTTATTTATAAAATACTCATCTTCATCTACTCTACATTAGTTTTTTTTTTTATTTATCAAATACTCCCTTTAGTATAAATGTGCATTTGCTTTGTTTGCAAGCACAACGATAAAAGTCTTTGGTAGATACTAATTTTACTTCCTAATTAGTTATTTATCAAATACTCACCTTCATCTACTCTATAGTAGTTGTGCCTTCAAATCCATAACACCATTATATCAAATAAACCTTTAAATAACAATGAAAGGTACGTTTGACTCTACATTCAATTTTCAGCCTAATGTATCCGGTGTAGATATTACCTTTATAGCTATTATTCTAGTTTAACGGGCGAGATACCAACGGTAAGGCTTTGTTTTAACTTTTGTACTGAATAATTTTGTTATTGTTTTTTTTAATTGATTTTACCAATAAAAATGAAAAAAGTATCAAATTTTTTCATGACTTGATTGATATATATCAACTTAATCTATATATTTTTTTAATTAGGTTTTATATGAACGAAATAGTCATAATTTGGAGATGAAAATAATAGCAAAAAATAGCTAAAAATATTTTTAGAGGGACTAATTGAGTATTTTATTAAAAAAATAGGGATCAAGTTGATATATATCAATTAAATCAAGGATAAAACTGACATTTTCTCAAAAAAGAATCATATAGCAATGTATATTATGGCTTCAAATAATGGTGTTAATAATTTAGAAAGATATGATGAGCAATTACCACAGTGTATGGCTCTAGATATAGAACTGCTTAGACACACTAAACAAAATGCATAAGCATAACCCACCCCCCTATAAAAGGCATAGAGTTGTAAGGCGGTGAATAGTTATTACGACAATGTGCAAAGTGCCAGCAGAGCTTACATTTTTTGCTGCTGTGCTAAAAGCTTCTCTGTGGCTAATGTCAGGATTACTAGACTTAATCCTTTGGATTTCCTCCCTGCAAATTAAGCAAGAAACACCCATCAATTTTCAATACCAAATTATTCCAGTACACTATTCACAATAACCATGTTACTTGTCCTGTTGAGACATGTCACATAAAAGCATAAACAATGTTATTAATGACTAATATTAAACTTACAAAGATGTCAGGCGCGGAATAAAAAAACTAAGTGATATAATGGAGAGTGTTTATCGAAACTTACTTGATAAACCTATTGTAAGCAGAAGGAACTCGTTGTCTCTTCTCTGGGGCTGCATTATTCGGTCATAACAGTCATGCCTTGAGAATCTCAAGTTAGCTTACTATATAATTATAAAACAAACGGCCTTTTATTTTATATATGTCATCAAATCCTATTGATGTAACCTACCTAGCCTATAGCTAGGCCTAAAACTTTGCTAAAAAACAAACGTACTAAAACTTGGAAAAGCTTTAGAGACTTTGAATAATGACCGTCTATATCATCTAAATAACTTATAGTCTGTCATATTCCTTCTGTCAATTCATTGACACTTAGAGCTGTAGGCAACTCAAAGCAGTTTCTTATTTGTGTGCATTTTCTTATTATATGGATGATAATCCATATCGAGCCTAAAATCCACATAATCAAAACTCAAAAGGGGAGCCTGGTGATTTTTTTTAATTAATTAATTTTTTTTGTTAACAATCACATTTAGGCTCTGTTTGTTCTTTCTGCAATACATCTTCATGTTAATGGACAAAGAAAGCATGGCATGTCCCAAAAGGCTGACTGTAAAATTTGTTACATCTTCTAAGGCAATGTATTGTAATTAGTATCTTTTGTGTATTCATGTTCGATAACGTTGTCAATATAATAAATGAGTACTCAAATTTGTTATGTAATGTCACCATCCATCTCCAATGGGACTGGAGAAATTTTTTTTGATGCTTATCTGGCAAATGAAGATGAGGTTTGTGTAAATTAACTGATTTTCATCACAAGTGTTCTTTTGTTGATGTGATAATTCAGCTGTGCTCATTTACATTTGCCAGTTTCTTCAGAGTCTCCATGTCTACAGTAAATCAAGCCGAGGTTGTTGGCCAGTTATATGCATTTAGACATTTTAGTATTTACTAATACATGTAATTATCCATTACCAAAAAAAGTGTATATGAGGTTGAATATGTAATAGAGATTGGAAGAGACTAACGACGGATTGGAGGCATTCGAGGAGCTGCTTCATGCTCTGCAGACTCAAATGCAGATGAAAACTTGTTGCACTTTGAAGACGATCCACAGTCCTTAGTCGAATTCTCTAAGTTCAGGTGTTGTTTCTGCAATTTCATCGAGATTCATATTTTAAAAGAAGAAAAAGCTCTGGTGTGACTGAACTTGGCCAGGACTTTGGGATAAAGATCCCAACAAGGAAAAAGTTGAAACATAAAAGAGAGAAAATGTCAAATCAAACTGCAGCAACAATAATTATATCCTATTATTTTATGATAACCGACCATATATTATCTCCTATATTTAAAGGGAACTTCCTATATACCAGATTTGGAATCTCAGTCACTGAAACAAATGCATTTCTCCTGTTTATTCTATTCTTGTAAACAATATTAAAATTCAGTTAGGCATAAATATGTCTGCAAAGTGGAGGCCAAAAAGAATGTTAAATATTACATATATACCTGAGGATCTTGAAGAGGAAGTGCTTGGAGTGAAGATCCCACGTTTACAGACAACAAATTGGCACAATGCCCACATCTAACAGTCACAATGTTGAACAAATTGGAGCAAGGAACATTGACCTGCCAGCATGCATTTTAATGTAATACATATATAAGTTAGTGAAACAATATGTATGCACTTAAAATCTGAAGAAATGAAACCATAGTGGTTTTGGAGTTATTACATTTTATCTTTTCTCTATCTCTCTCTTGTCTCTAATACGCGCACACACACACATAAACAGGCACTGACTTTAAAGGTTCAACGTAAAATGGCTTCATCACATAAAAATTTTATATGGTCAAGTTTGAACCCAAATGAGATTTACTCGGAAGTTTTCTTTGTTAGACCATTCTTCAAACCCTACTAAAAGAAATGATCTTTAAGCTTGAAATATCACCTTCGTACCCAGATCTGGCTTCATATTCTTAGTAACAATGAGATCAAATCGAAATAGAACCGAGATCACAAGTATATAAAATTTTAACGGTTCAGGAAGATAATTACATATATGTATATTCCCTTTGATATAAGAAAAGTTTACTCTAACCATGATGAGCTGAATTTGTTATTTGAGAATATATACAAAAGGGTTACCATATATATGTAACTTCCATGTTCCATCACATTAATTGCATTTATATTAATACTACTATATGATATCGTATGAACTTTAGCATCTTAAGAATTACAAGAAGACAAAAAGGACTTCACAGTTAGAAGGTATAAAATCAACATTATGCAGAAGAATTTCGTGTCTGTACGAAAGCGAGTGAAGACGAAGAAGAAGGATGAATGCATAGATCTCGCTCGAATTGTTATGAGCTAAAATTTTTTGGGCTAATGTTAAGCCTAGAAAGATGGGCATAATTCTGTTGTTTCTTCAAAGCCAGATAAATTACCAGCTCAGCAAAGACCTCATATGGGTAAATGTAATAATTAGAATTGGAGATTTCATAATTTCGCATGTAATATATGTAATTTAAATTCATTTGCTCAGTAATAATATTTTCTCCCCTTTCGGTGCCCCTGGCTTTAGTGACTGACACCGCAAGCAAGATGATAAAAGAAAGGAAAAATAATAAGCCCAGAGAGAGATGAAAACGACGTGACTGGAACGGAAACCATAAAGGCCATGACCAGTTCTCACAGAAATCAAAGACCGTCATGAATAAAGAAATGAAAAGATATCTATAATATCATGAATCAAGACTACTGATTCACTGACCGTTCTGCAGTGTTTAATATCTCTCCAATTTCTATTTTCAATAGCTAGCGGATTGTTTTGTTTTGTTTAACAAAGGCACTACGTTATTTATGAAAGTAAAGGAGTTTCAAAAGCATTTCATTTTTCATGGATTAGCTAGCCTGCCCAATATATTTGGTTTCTTGTGTCAAGAAAGAAATACAATCCTTTGTGTACTTCAAAGAGAACCAAAACCCGAAACTGTGCAAGAAATAAAGAAGTGGATGAGGATATGTTTGTGATAAAAATAACGCTTCAGTACCACAGTAAACAGCAACAGAAGCACCGCCATCAAGAGAGAGAGAGATTAAGCAACTAAGTGTTGCATCACATGGGAAAAAAAAAAGTACTGGTGTTGGTGATGAGTAGCTATGACCTAAATTTCTTTGATTTATATCAAGACGATAAAAGATGAGTATATTGCTATGACAACTAATTAATGGAGATGAAAAAAGCAACAGTGATAGGCTAGTTTTGCAGAAAGACCAGAAGATTGAGAAATGAAAACCCTATAGGCTTCTGCAAAATCTAAGCAGAAAAAAGCTTCACCTTGATTTGTACCATGACTGGGAAGAACCCTAATGCCTACCTGTAGCCCTAGTCAACAGTCAACAGCTTTATCTCTAAAATGTCCTTGGGTTTGCTTCCTCTGAGCACTGTTATAGAAAAATTCTTTTGCTTGTTTGGGAGATCAGTCATCAAGGCATCAAAAGATCTGGCTGCCAGCACTCATCAATTCTGATATCTCTAATTTAAACACTTTTTGTTTATCGAATCATGGCTTGCATATATGAACTCTTACCGTACATGAAATTGCTCACATCTGCGAAGCTACAGAAACTATTCTCCTACTACATGGGTTTATCGATCCAGTTGGAGCACTTTGAAGTAAAAACCAGTTGTAATTTCTCATAAAATATCGACATGTAAGACAAAAATTTTAAACTCTTTCCAAGTAAAATCAAGAAATATTATGATTTGTGAAGGTTCAAGGCAAATTTTGCAAGAAAAAGACATTTTACAATTTGGGTTTTCTTTTTTCGTTTTTTCCTTCAAACCAAATCATTTTGGTCTATATTCTTGCAACTCTCCAAGCTTATCATTCCACTTAATTTCCCGACAACAAAGTCACCATTCACCGGTAAAAGATACCTAAGCTCACAGCTAAAAAGATGAACATGGAATCATGTTGAATTTACCTCTCAGAAAAGAAGATCGATGTTATGTTATAAATACAGAGAGAGAGAGAGAGAGAGAGAGAGAGAGAGAGAGAGAGAGAGAGAGAGAGAGAGAGAGAGAGAAATGAGTATTATACCGCTAAAATGGTGTTGCAGAAGTTGCAGTGAACATAACAAACACGTTCAGAAGCCAAGTCCAGTGACATATTTTCAGTAAGCTCAATTAGAAGCAATACTCAAGAGAAATTATAATTCTTGAAGAAAATTACAAAGCTGGATAATGAACAAGAAGAATAGAGAGAGAGAGAGAGAGAGAGAGTAGTAGTAGTAAGTAGCGGTATATGGATCAAGAATTGAAAAGAAATAGATATGGGGTTATGGGTAGAAAGACAAAAAAGAAAGCAAAAACAAAATGCTTTTGAATTTGGGGAAGAGAAAGTGTACAAAAATATGAAAGGACTAGTCTGGTCGGGAGAGAGAGCAAATGAAGCTGACTAGCTGTAGGCTGTAGTGGTGGGTTTTATTGAATTATTTTTGTTGGTGGTGGTGTTGTTGATGTTGTAATGTGATCAAATTTAAGAGAGAGAGAGAAAAAGAGAGAGAGTAAATGTTATTGGAATGATGATTGAGAGAATGAGTGGGTGGGAGTCATCCATCTTCCAACCATACTCTCCTGGCTTTCTGTAGCGGACGAGGGGGGGAGAGATATTAATGCTTTGGAATGTTTTTGCTTATAAAAAAATAAAATAAAATTCATTCTATAGAGATAAGTAAAGAGATGAGTTATTATCTCTCTCCCTCTATATATACAAACCAGAGAGAGACATTTTTTACATTACACATTGGTGGTAAAATTCAGCTTTAAATTTAACTCAATTCGAATTTTTTCTATGAATTCAGAATCTTTTTATTTTACCTGAGTTATATTTGGTTGGACTGGATTCGAATTTAAATTTAGGCTGAATTCAATTTAAAAAAAAGTCATATAAATATATTAAAAATTAATTAAAATTTTTTTTTTATAAAAAAATAATCTAAATTCAGGCGAAGTTTTAATAAAAACTCAAATTTAAGAAAAATCCAAAATTTTTAAACCTTGAGCGGGCCAAAATTTCAAAAATTTCCGTATTAGAACTAAATTGCATCCCTATTACACTATTATAACTTTTTGCAATTCAATTTACGTGTCTTTTGGAAGGGAATAAACAAGTCTTTGTTACCTTTACTATCTAATAATTTTAAATTTTATATGTGAAATGCCTCTATAATTGCGTAATCTAAAAAATAATACTAATACTGATTAAACAAGAAAAATAAGTAAATTGTACTTAGATTGGATTTCTTAATAAAAAGATTAAAATAACTTAATCAAAAAATAATCTAAAAACTAATAATTTTTTCAGTGTGTTGGAGGTTTGAACAAAGTTTTTGGCTAAAATCTGTCAAGACTCGTGAAAATAGTTTTGAGTTTATTTGTCTTGCTCTTGCCTAGAGCTTCGACACCATATATTCCTATACACAAATTCTAACTTCAAATATCTTAAATCTAAGTGCCGTTATTATATTGTCATTTTTCCTCTATCATTTTGTAATTTATCGTGGAATTTATCATCCAAAATTATATTTAATATGATGGTTATGTTTAGGATAAATTTAAAAATAAGTCAAAATCAAGTTGAAGTCAAAAATAAGTTTGAAAGGGGTAAAAAACTAATGAAACAATGTTTGGAAGGCAATGAAAAACACGAAAAATAGGAAGCTTGTTTTTAGCTTGAGCGCTGTGGCACTGGCTAGTAGAATGTACAACCCCAATATTGTTCATGATATTGTTCATTGATCCCAAAATTCAAAATAAAATTTTTTTTGAAGGCTTTGGCATTTTAGACTTCATATAAATACCTTATTATGCTTAAGGTTGAAAAAGAATTCGAAATACACACTGTATAACAAATCTTAGAGCTCTAAAACTTAATTTGTATCATTCTTTGATAATTTCTCTTATAATCAAACATCTAATAAGAGAGACTTGGATCATTGATCCACCGTGGATATTAGCATATTGCTGAACCACGTATTTTGTGTCTTGGTATAGTATATTTATGCATTTTCTCTACTGTATTACTTAGCTTTTGTGTTTATCTTGTTGTTCTTGGATTGTATTATTATGTACTTTATTGCTTAGTTTATATACTCTATGTATTCTGCTGTGTGTTATACTCCTACAAACTGGTATCAGAGCTTGTTATTGGTTGTGTATTTTTTTTTGTTAAACATGACACCACATAAGTATGAAGTAGAGAAATTTATAGGGCATAATGATTTCAATTTATGAAAGTTTAAGATAATAACTTTATTAGAGAGTTGAGGACTAGAATAAACATTTGAGGAACCTTTTAGTATTAGTGATAAGCCTACAACATCTAAGTTAGACATGGATCCCGAAACCATTAATAGAAAAGTCCAAAATGAAATTATTTTTAGTTTGGGCGATGAAGTTTTAAGAAAAGTGGGTAAAGAAAAATCTATACTAGATTTGTGGAAAAGATTTAATGAATTGTATATGACTAAGTCTCTTGTAAACCGATTGTCTTTTAAGAAGAATTTTTTTGGGTTATTTTTGGTTGAGATCGGTGCACTCAATGAACATATTGATTCCTTCAACAAAACTGTCCTTGATTTGGAGACAGTTGATGTCAAAATCAGTGATAAAGACAAGGTAATTCTGTTATTGAGTTTATTTCCTAAAAGCTATAAATATTTTGTTGATACTCTTTTTAAATAAAAGGGAGTCATTAATAATGAAGGATGTTAGAGCAGTCATAAATTCAAAGGAGTTAGTCAAGAAGTCAGAACAATAATAACAAAATTCTACAGCTGTACTTATTGCGATGGGGAGAGCCGAGAGTCAGGAAACTAAAACGAGAAGTTCATCAAGATCAAAATCAAATGGTAGGTCTATAAAGTGTTACTTTTGTAAGAAAGAAGGCTATTTTAGAAGGGATTGGTCAGAAAAGAAAGTCAAGTATTAAGGGAAGAGACCTGACACGATGCAGCTATAGCCTATGAAGAAGACTTTGAAGTTGTAGAAACGTTAGTTGCTTCGAATGGGTAGAACATCAGTGAGTGGATTCTATACTTCAGATGTACTTTCCATATATGTCATAATAAAGCATTGTTCACTAGCTATCAATCTATTAATGGTGGTAAAGTATAAATAGGCAACAATATGGCTTGTTAAGTAATTGAGATAGATGGTATTAAGCAGAAATTACATGATTGAAGTGTGAGAGAGTTGTTAGATACGAGGCATGTACCTGGACTTAAAATAAATTTAATTTTTTTAGGCATGCTTGATCAATCCAGTTGCACATTTAAGGGTGAGAATGGCACTTTAAAAGCAATTAAGGGTTCAATAGTTATAATGAAAGGTGAGTGTAAAAATGGTTTGTATGTATTGAGTGGAGAGGCTGTCATTGGTTCTAAATCTTTCTTTGCTGATAATGAAAATATGCACACCAAGTTATGACATTTGAGGTTAGGACACTTGGGTGAGAGGGATCTAAAGGAGTTGTATGATCAAGGTGTATTTAACAAGGAAAAGATTCAATTAATGAGGTTTTTTGATAATTGTGTACTTGAAAAGCTCATAGAGTTAAGTTTAACACATGTGAACACAATACCAAGGACACTCTAGATTACATACATTCTAACATTCGAGGACTTGCAGAAGCTGTCACTCATGATGGTTCATGGTATTTTCTGTCATCCATTGATGATTATTCAAGGAAGTTATGAGTTTATATTTTGAAAAGTAAATAGCAATTGTTTGAAATATTCTAGCAACGGAAAGCACTTGTGGAGAATCAAACGGGTAAGAAAATCAAAAGACTTAGGACTGACAATAATCTTGAGTTTTATAACACTGAGTTTGATAAGTTTTGTGCTGAGCATAGTATTGCAAGGCATAAAATAGTGCGGTACATACCACAACAGAATGGACTTGCAGAAATGATGAATTAAACCTTACTTAAAATGGTAAAGTACATGCTAACCAATGCCGGATTGTTTAAGGCATTTTAAGGGAAGGCTGTAGTAACAATGGCTTACTTGATAAACCGAAGTCCTTCCTCAACTATTGACTTTATGATACTAGAACAGAAATGGTTTGGAAGCACTCTAAAATATGATTACTTGAGGGTATTTGGATGCCTTGCATTTGCATACATCAAGCAAGAAAAATTAGAACTAATAGATTTGAAAGGGACATTCATTGGATATCCAAAATGTGTTAAAAGATACAAAGTGTGATGTACTGATCTTAATCCATACAAGAGTATAATTAGTAGGGACGTGACATTCAATAAATCTACATTGTTAGAAACCAATCTAAATTTAGTTTTGAAGAAGCCAAAAGATGTGCAAAGTTTAGTTTCTGAATCCGAAACTGAACATCATGAAGTGGAACATGATTTAAAACCTGATACATATATAGGTCAGCATTTAAATGATGATGCATTTGAAGAAGAAGAATTTGAGATTTTCTCTGAAATAGCAACACTACAGTTTAACACTCTAGAAGTTGAACTTGAAGAATATTAGCTAGCCAGAGATAGGAAAATTAGAGTTGTTTGACCATCGAACAGGTATGCAAATGCAGATTTGATAGCCTATGCATTTAACACTGCTTACACTATGGAATATGATGAACTAAAATCATATAATGAAGCCATAAAGAGTGTAAAATGTGTCAAATAGCAGTAAGCTATGACAAAAGAGATGAATTCTCTTAAAAAGAATCAAACCTGAAAATTGATGGCAAAACCAAAGAACAAGATACTAGTTGGCTGTAATGGGTTTACAAGGTTGATGAGGGGATTTCAGGTGTTGAGCCTACAAATTTTAAGGCTAGGCTTGTTGCACAGAGCTTCACACAAAGAGAACGAGTTAATTTTCATGAAACTTTTTCTCCTATTGTAAAATAATTATCCATTTATATTTTATTATCCATGTGTGTAAATCTAAATTTATATCATGAATAAATAGATGTAAAGACATCTTTTCTTCATGATGAGTTTAAAGAAGAAATATGCATGGCACAATCGAAATATTTTAAGGAATTGGGTAAAGAAGATCATGCTTGTTTGCTAAAGGAGTCTTTATATAGGCTGAAGTAATCTCCAAGGCAATAGTATAAAAGATTTGATGATTTTTTTGCTTCATTGTGGCTTCACAAAGAGCAAGTATGACAAATGTGTGTACTTCAAAATATTGAAAAATAGTAAGCGTATGTATCTTTTTCTATATGTTGATGAAATGTTAATTGCATGTGGAAATATGTAAGAGACACATAAGCTGAAAAATCAGCTGGGTGGTGACTTTGAAATGAAAGATTTTAGGTCAACCAAAAGAATTTTGGGTATGGATATAGTGAGGGGTAGTGACGTTATTTTATTATCTCAACAACAGTATGTACTCAAGGTTCTTGACAGGTTTAGAATGAAGGATGCTAAAGCTGTGTCGACTCTATTGGTAATGCATTTCAAACTGTAGGCATCTCAATAACCACAAACTAAAGAAGATAAACTGCAAATGCTTAAGGTACCGTATGCTAGTGTTATGAGATATATCATATATGCTATGGTTTGCACAAGGCCGGATATAACACAAGCAATGAGTGTTGTTAGTAGATACATGACTAATCTTAGAAAGGAGATTTGGATGGATGTGAAATGGATACTCAGGTATCTAAAGGGGACGTCACATTATGGTTTGCTATTTAAAAGGGTTAGAATAGGTTGTGAAATGGTGAAGGGTTATGTAGACTCAGATTATACAGGTGACCTAGTGTGAGTGCTGATTATCCTAGGGTGCACACATGTGGGTTTATGTTTATCATTACAAATATATGCATCAACTAAATATTTGTGCACAACAGAAGTTCAAATATCTATTTTTTAAGCGACAAACAAAATAAACTTTTAATGTTATCTTATACATGAAACTACAAAGGGTTGTAAAACATCACCTTGACAAGCCTTTAGAATTTTTGGTTGAGCCGGAGTACCCGCCTTCAAATGCACTTGTTGTGAATTCTAGCTCTTAACTTGGTAGGCTTAGGAAGTCTAGAATGGTAGCTTGTTCCAGCAAAGGGTTTAACAACTTAAACCCTAAGTTTAACGCTTAAACAAAAAGCTTAACACCTTAAACTTATGACTACAACTACAAAGCTATAATTGTTTATTATTCAACTTTAACATTTAAACAACAAAAATATTCTCTTATAGCTTGTAGTAAATTTAGTCACTTAGAAAGAAAATTGAGAAGTGAAGGTTCAACTCTTGAACAAGCCCAACACTTAGAATTTTTGGAACTTCTTTCTCTTTCTCTCTCCCTTTTTGTGTGGCCGTGTGACTATTTTCAAAATGAGCAAACATTTTGCTCTTATTTGCTTCAATTTTCTTTCCCTCCAATAATACATAACGTGGCCCATAAGCATGGTTTACCTTTGCTTGCCCATTTAGTTTTGCCTTAAAAAAATTGTTTACAATAAACTATTAATTAATAAATTAAAAGGCATGTGTTTAATTTGATGAACTTGATCGGATTATGCAATCAAATGATGAAACACACTTTTATCCTTTTACAAGCTACAAGGTCCCATCAAGTATGGGACTCAATTTACTTGTATTCATGCTTTTATTTTTAATTTAATTATATTAAATAAACAAATAAAATAAATAAGAGTGGAGTGTAGGCTGATTGTGAGAGAAAGTAAAATGAAGAAATAATTTCTTCATTTGCTTGTAACATACATCTTGACCCCACTTCTTACATACCTATGCATTTTTGTTTCATCTCTTTAATTTAATCATATTAAATTCAATTAAAACACATGCATTTATTTATGTAAATTATTGTTTGACTTAATTAAATAATATCAAATATTATTGTAACTATTTTATTTAATAAACAATTTAATGAATAAAATAATGATCTTGCTTGTCCAATAAGTAAGGTCATTTTAGTAATTTCTAAGTCAAACAATAATTGGCCTACAATGTGCCACGTGTCATCATCCTATTGGTCAACAACTATTGTTAACTAATTGATGCACTTAACACTTAAGTCTTGACACGTGCACATCCCGGAGAATACTGAAGCAAATGTCTGGTATGCTGAAATTTACTAGATTAAACTATTCAATTAGTACGTTACTTCAGTGCATAATGAGTACACTTTATATTGTAGGACTCCCTAGGTCCATACCCAATTTGTCAAATTGAATTCCATGAGTTCGAGATCGATGCTCTACGTACACGACACATATATTACAAATTAGCATAGTAGACGATACAAGTTGAGGTCATACCGGATATGCATAATCCTTATTTCATTTATATCCTTAAAGAGCGGGGACATAGTCATCACTGTCAAATTCCCACATGCTCATATGTGAACTTATCTCTAGACACGTATCTCGATAAACAATATATGCAAACACCTTTGCAATATTATTTTTACGTATATTATTTAACCCTGTGGAAAACTCTTTTCTTGAGTTCATTGCTTATGGCTATAAGTCTTTGTGAGATATGGTCTTGGAGCATCCAGATATACAACTCACTCATGTGAGCTAATAGATTCCATATCTATGTATACCAGACTCCATTAGCATTGGACCATACTCAACGACACATAGCTATCAGACCATGAAAGGTCTCTGACATATGTGGAACCAAAGCATGGTGAATCACTTACAAGTCCACCATAGTGCTCAGATCAAAAGACTACGTATACTATTCATTCCGAGAAGACTTATCATTGATGGCTTCATTGCATGTCTATTGAGATCCTTGTTGAGCCTATTCAGTATTCAGTCCTCATTGAATACCCGTATGCCATACGAACTTCCGGTAAGCCCATGGTCAACTAAGAACAACCATATAGACCATTTAGATATGGTTATACACTAATCTATAATAAAGGGTTTCGCCACAAACCTGCATTGGTAAATTAGACCAGGAACATCGTGTTTGATAATACACGTGCATAATAATATTTCTTAGTGCCTATTTCAACTCTTTACAACTATATTTTTACTAATGTACTCTCGATCTATAACCCGTTATAGACAAGATCCTAACTCTTAGATTTTGATGACTTTTATAACCCACTATTTCTTAGTAGTGCTAACTATTAGCAATTATAATTCTTAACATTTGCTAACCCTTAGCGCTGGTCTAAACTCCTTTAGGCCAGATCTGAACTTGTTCAGATCATATTATGTCTGTAGTGTTACAAGCACTGTACCATTTAATTAATGAAATTAGCGAATTAATAAAATATTCATACAAAAATGGGATATCACGTAAACACAAATTTCAATGAAGAGAAGGTCTTTATTTGGGTATATCTTTACGGTGTTTGAATGTAGCGTATGCTAAAAATCAATATTGCAGCATGTTGTAGCACTATTAACCACCGAAGCTGAGTATATAGCCTTAGGAGAATCAATCAAGGAGGCTATATGGTTGAAAGATATATGTGCTGAACTTTTGGCTATGAATAAAGTTAATACGTTTGTGCATTAATGTTAGGATGCATTTCATTCGGGATACTGTGCAGAATGACATTATTAGTCTGTGTAATCAGAATCCTGCTGATATGTTGACTAAGTTATTGCCCGCAGTTAAGTTCAAGTAGTGTATGGACTTAACTGGAATCACAACTTACCTTTAAAGTTGTGATGTGGATATGATGAATCCTTGGTTACTCTATTGGAGTTGTTATAGTGATTTTGTATCAATGGGGGAATTCGTGATCCAAAATCATGTTTAATATGATGGTTATATTTAGGATAAATTTGAGAACAATTTGGAATCAAGCTGGAGCTAAAAATAAGATTGGAAAGGGTCAAAAACTAATGGAACAATGTTCAGAAGGTAAGGGATAGCACAGGAAATAGGAAGCCTGTTTCCAGGCTTGAGCTCTGGGGCACTGGCTGGCAAAATATACAGCGTCGTGATGCTAATTTCTAATGTCGCAGTACTAGTACCGTTTATGACATTGTTCATGGACCCAAAAATTCAAAATTTGACTTTTTTTGAAGTCTTGGGCATTTTGAAATTCATATAAATACCTCATTATGCCTAGAGCTGATAGAGAACTCGAAATACATATTGTACAATAAACCTTAGAGCTCAAAAACTTGATTTATATAATTCCTTGATCACTTCTCTTGTAATTAACATCTAATAAGAAAGACTTGGATCTTTGATCCACCGTGGACATAAGCACATTGCTAAATTATGTATTTTGTGTCTTGATATGGTATATTCTGTATTTTCTCTACTGCATTAGTTAGCTCTTGTGTTTAGCTTGTTGTTCTTAGATTGTATTATTTTCTACTTCATTGCTTAGTTTGTATACTATTTATATTTTGCTGCGTGTTATACTCTTACAATTGTTATTAGGAATATGAAAATTAAACTGCAATAAATATTTTAAATACATTGTTTTTGAAAAAAATCTAACAAGTATTAAAAATATAACCAAAAAATTTAATTGTTGTATTTTTATTAGGGTAGAGCTATTTGAACCTACCAAAGTATTCAATAAGTCCACTTTTCTAATAAACCTATTACTAAAATTTAGAAGTTTAGATTTTATGTTATAAACTTACATTAATTTCTAATACAACCTTAGTAATTAAATTATTATAATAAAATAATTTTGACTAATTACCCATATAAATTTTTATTGTGAAATAAATTTTATAATGACATCAAGTTGGTGTAGAACTAAATCTTGCTAATAAGTTTATTGTAAAATTATATCTGGTTTGGTACATTGGGTTAAATATAATAAAGTACACATTGCATTAAGATAGTGTACTTCTCAATTAAGTATTTTCTCATTATCTTTTTTGAGACAGAATGTATCTTTTTTGAAATTAAGGGACCGAACAATCATAAGGATACTTAATAGATGAACTTTATTCGTATTGAATCTTCTTAAGACTAATAACATTGACTGATTGATCGAATTTTTTTAATAATCATAAATAAATTCAATGGGTTAAAGTTAAAGTGTTTGTTTCTAAAAATAAAGTTAAAGTGTTCAAGAGTATTTATTTTATTTAATTTTTAAAACTCATTATATTTTGATTGATTGAATCAAATTGTTTATTATATTAATTTAATTTATAATTAGATTTTATCAAGTGAGTGACCTCAAATTTACTTTTGAATTTGAGCAATTAATTTTTGTTTTTATTATTATTTATAATTGCTTGTTTTTCACTATAAAAAAAAAAATATATTTTTGATTCTTATTATAAACCAAAATTTAGAATTTTAAATTTTCATAACGAGTGTGTTGAAAAAGTGAGTTTTTTGTTAGGGTATGTGCTTACGCGCCATCCCAGTTTGTATGAATATTTAGTTTGTAATATTTATACAATGCATATTTTATTAAATCGCTAATATCTTTTAATGAATGGTAATTAAGCTTGTAACATTATAGACATGATATGATCTGAGTAAGTTCATATCTGGTTTGAAGAAGTTTAGACCAGTGCTAAGAGTTAGCAGGTTATAATAGCCAACGAGTTCTAATTAATTAGAACTTAATCAATAATGTCACAAAGACCTGAGAATCTACTAGTAATGACATAATTGTAAAGAGTTGCAATAGAGACTAAAAAATGTCATTATGGAAGTATCTTCTAAAATAAAGAGTTCCTGATCTACGTTCACCAATGAGGGTCTATCGGTGATACACATAGATTAGTGTATGTCTATATCTGTATTGTACAGATGGTTATTCTTAGTTAACCATGAGCTTGGTTGAAGTTCATATAGACATACAGGTATTCAGTTAGGACTGGATACTGAACAGACTCAAAAGGACCCCAATAGACATCCTATGAAATCGTCAAAGGAAGTTCCTCTCGAGTTGAGTAGTATTTGTGGTCCTTCTAATTAATGGATTCAAGAGTTAAATTCATTATTTTCTTTTAAGGCTTAAAACTAATTTAGCAAAATAGGTTTTTGATTAATTGATTAAGTGTTAATCAAAAGAAAAAATCAAGAACACAAGTTTAAGTAGTTAAACAAGTGCTGGATCAAAAGCTGTCATTCTAGATAATCAAACCCACCATTGTTGATTACTAGAATTGATCAAAGACAATATTTTGGTGGACTTCAACAATCTCCAACCAAAGGCTTCAAGGGTTATTTCTCAATTTCGTTTCTGATTAATATATTATGATTGTGTTTACTGCAATGTTTTAAGCTTCCGCTGCTTCATTATATGTATGAGATATGTATAAATTGTGATTAAACACAAAACCCACATGCAAACACCCATGAATGTACAACACCCAACATTTTTTTCTTAGTACTTTGATAAGTTAAAATAGTCGTACCCTTTTTACTATTATAGTATTATAGATCAACCCATGAGATGAAAAAGAGGGGGGAGAATAATAGGATGGGTAGCTTGATTTTCTTTCCATCGAATTTGTTTCTTTCTTTCTTTTATAAATTTTCTCACATGATTAGAACATCTTAACATCCTAGTTAAACCCTACTGTGCATCAACCCTACTGACAAGTGAGGTACATGTCCCTTAATTATTTGTTCTTTACTTCATTAATTATGTAGTTAGTGAGTAACAATCAAATTAATTCAGAAGTTGTGATTGTTTCTATGGCAATTAAATTTAATGAAGTTATTATATGGTTTGTAGGTATCATTTGAATAACATATATCTTTATATTAGTATGATATTGTCTATTTTTTTTTTTGAATTCAAATAGAAAGTAGATTAACTTAAGTGGAAGGAGTACTCCTCAAGTACAAGATGGTCACACTGACGTGGGACTTTTCCGAACCAAATAGTCTCTGAACTTATGTTTAATGCAATTTGTGCTAATTCATGTGCTACTCGATTAGTGGATCGATGAGAGTAGCTAAAAGAGAAAAAATTAAAAGATGAAAAAATTGTTTTAATATCATGAAGGACCGTCCTCAATTCAGAAAAAGAGTGAGCGTGGTTGTTAATGTCAGAAATGATACCCGCTGCATCAGATTCAACTTCAATAGCCGATAACCTCAACATCCTGGCCAAGTTAAGACCCCGGAGAATTGCCAATGCTTCAAGAGTGTTCACTGAGGGTTTTGCCTGAAGTGGAGAGGATGAAGAGGCCAAGACAGCTCTATAGTGATCGCGTAGAATCGCGCATATACCGGCCTTGAAATGTTTTAAAGAGAGGCCGGCGTCAGTATTTAGTTTTATTACTCCAAGGCTTAGGGTTAGCCATCTGTTGCGTGGTATGCCAGTGGGTTTAGTTTTGTCTGCACAATGGGATACATATTCATACCAGTAACATTTAGCCCATTTGAGCACATCATCTATCATCATCTCTTTTTTTTCCATCACTAATTTGTTTTTGATAAACCACAATCTCCAAAACAGAATTAGAAGCATCTCAAAATCCATTGTAGCTAAGCTTGCTTTGCATTCTATTAGGAGATCCAGAATAGGTGTATTGTGATTAATACTTATGCCATGTAAGAAGTAGCAAACCCGGCGTACCTTTTTCAGCATATCACACAACCACACCGCATGGATGGTATTTTTTGCACCTTTAGCATAACGACTACAGGCGTCATCAATGAGAACATGGTGCTTCTTTAGGTTAGCAAATGCAGGTATCCATTTATGTGTAAACCTCCAAACGAAATGCTTTATTTTGGGTGAAATGTTCAAATGCCATAAGTGGTGCCACCAAGATCGAAGCTCGAGAGTACCAGAACTAAAAAAAGGCATGGTCAGTAGCATAGGAGAGCTAGTACCCACTCTTGATAGTAAATTGACCATGCTTGTCAAAATGCCATATGACTGAGTCGATCTGCTGTTCCTGATATCAAGAGTGAGGGATGCTGAGGATTAGGTCACTTTCTTCGACAGAAAAAGAGTTGCGAACCAATTTCGAATTCCATGAACCAGATGGGAGGAGTAGGTCCGTTACTGAGGAATGCTCTGGTAGCTTGTGGGGGAAGGAAGGTTTGAAGGAGAGGAGTTGGGGGATCCATTGGTCATAATAAATTGATACAGTTGCTCCATTGCCAATACGCCAACGAAGCCCTTTTTTAAGTAGGTTTTTGCCCTAAAGAAAGCTTTTTCAAACCTGCGAATCTGATTGTTTAAGTTGTACCTGTAAGAAAGATGAGTCAGGAAAGTAAATGCTCCGAAGGGATGATATTGTCTACTTTAATCATAGACTTTTATAAATTTACTCTTAAATTTAATTATAAAAGCTCTCGTACTGATAGAGATATTATTCATATGCTACATACCACAATATTTCCCATTAGAAATATTATTCATATGCTATATACTACAATTTTCCCCATTTGTATCTAACGTGTAACTTTGTTTATATTTCTAACAATTTTTATATATAATTTAGAGATTTTTGTAGAGATAAAAAAATGAGTGTGAGAGAAAAATAGTGTTGCATCAATTTATTTCGAATTTAGATAGTTTAGCGCATAGTTTGCTTTTTTCATCTAACGTTGAAGTTAACTTATTTTCATTGATTTAGCTTTTGTCAAATGTTTGCTTTTATAATTGAACGCTGAATATATATATTAATTATCATTAAATAAAAATAAGTTAAAAGAATTCAATGAAAATTTGAATTATAAAACATCTTAATGACTTTTATGATTTTTTTTGTAAAAAATATTCTTATAATATTAATTTATTTTCATTTAATTTTTTTATTTTTCAATGACAAAATGTTATATCTCAAAGGATAAACATGTCAAAATATTAGTTTCATGTATTTATTTTTAAAAGAAAAAAAACATGTCATTCAGACATGAATAAAATATATTTAGACTTTTATCAAATTTAGATTTAACACATGAATGCGTCAGATATTATTCAGTGTGAAAAAGTGTTGAAATATTAGTTAGAAGTATAATATTATTCTTTACAAGATTATTATATGATTGAATCATTGATGGCTCTTATTTGGGTATTAATAGCTTCATTTAATATACTCAATCCAAATTAATGAAAAATAATTTTTGGTATTAATTGATAGTTAACATCTATTCATCGACTACATTTTTTAACTCTCACAATTTAACTGCCGACCCTTTAATATTTTGTTCACTCCTCACTGATACTTACAAAAAAATTGAGGTCCTTAAGAATGTTTTTATGAAAACATTTTTTTTTCCTTCAAAATTTAAGCAAACATTGAGATCTCATCGAAAATTCCCAAAACAATTTATTTAGGGTGAAACTAACAAATTGCAAAACAATTCCCATAACATATTATTTCTCAAATGTATATAATATAGTATATAGAATATAATGTATACTGCATAAATATTAAAAATTATACTAAACTTGTACTTGGTGAAAAGTTGGTCTATCTTAACGAACAAACTCATATACAAACAGAGTGGGGGATATGATTTGGTCTAACTTGACAAAATATTACATTACTTAGGCAAAGCAAATAAAATAAGTCTAACGCATACGCACAGTAAATTATACTAAAGGGGAGAGTGCATATCTAGCATTTAAAAACTACTACTATATAATATCGTGTAAACATAGTTATTTTAAAATAAATTTATGTATTTACATTATCATAAATTATGTTTTAATAAATTATAAAGTATTTTTAAATATCTAGTTAGCACAAAAATTTGTTTGTTTAAAAGTAAATAATGAATGAAAGAAAACTGATAATATGTAATTTAAATCATAAACTACTATATTAAATATATATATATATATATATATAAGTATCCACTTATAGAAGTGTGCTAATTTTGAATTAAATTTTTATTTTGAGATCTATTAATTGTTGGTATGGTTCATAACTGATGTGCCTTGATTTTCAAAAAAATAAATTATTCCAAAATTTGAATAAAAATTTGGTACTTTTGTTATTTTTTTTCCTTTAAGTGTTTAGGCTGAATTGTAACAAAATTAAATGAAAAAAGTTGATGGAGGATAGAACTAAAAAGATATCTTGATAAGTCAAATGGATGCCACAATGATCAATTTAGGGTTTGACGCCACACTCTTGGTGATCAAAGAGTGATAAGTCACTAACTATCTTCAAGAGTTAGAAAATTTGAGAAGACAATTTTGAGAGAGAAAAGGTTCTTTTATTTCGTGCTTCTAATTCAAGAATGAGGCATCTGCCTCTATAAGACTTTAAGATGCCTTATATAGGCTTACAAGATGAGGGAAAACCCCTAATATTACCTAATTAACTTAAAAAGTCCAATATGACTTAACAGTTTAAAATAAAGCTAAACAAGTTCAAAATGGCCCAATACATAAAATAAAGAGAGATAAGTGAAGTAAATAAAAATGAAGCAAATTAAGCCCAATAACATGGAAAGAAAGCCCTCAGTTGCCTCGTTAAGCCCAATGTCACCAAATGCCTCTAAATCACGTCTCAATCTCTAATTGAAGACAAATAAATACCTTTAACTCATTTTCATTTAGATCGAAAGCTTCTAATCCCATAGAAGCTTCAATAGCTCCAATTTGACTACTTATGGCCCTTTGAAGCTATTTGGCCTTAGTTCTTGTTATTGGACCATCTGAAACTTCTTTTGCACTCAACTCACCTTCTTGAGTTGATTTAGAACCTTCATCATGCACATCAATAACCCACTGAATCACTAAATATAAATCAAATTACTCAAATACATTTCCTATAAATTTCTCTTATTTCTTTCTTATTTTCTCTTGACTCTATTCCTCTTTTTCTTTTTTCCCCCTCATTTTCTTCTCTGTTTCTTGTGTTAAATGCTTATGTTTCAATTCTCTAACTCAGCTGAAAACTAAAGAAGCAGAGAGCTTATAAAATAAAAGTTGTTGCCCATGAAGCCAGTCGAAAATTATCACTTGCAATGTAGATAACAATCCTCATCAATTTATTAATCTTCATTTTTCCCCTTGTAGATTCTATCTTTTAAACTAAAAAGCTTGTCATTTATTTAAAAAAATAAATTATTAATGGTTATCTAACTTAGATACTAAGCCTAGTAAATAGAATGACACGTATCTTATAATTTCTCACTCCTTATATAACAATTTTGTTGTCGAGATTCACATACTCATCTAAAATAAATGTAAATACTGAGTTCGCATCTAATTCTCTTGCTCTCATGTAGCCTATTCTATTGCATGATTATCCATAAGACTTTAATTAGAAGAATAGTCTTATTACGTAGTACTTGTTGATAAAAGACAAGTATCTGATAGGTTTCTCGTTACCCATAACTAATGTCCCATCAGTTCTCATCGATAAATCAATCTGCATGCCATTTCTTACTTTTTTCTTAAATTTAGCTTATGATAGGATCCTGATGTTGCATCGCTTAAACCTGATAAGCCAAACTAAAAAATGTACTAAAAGCATTCTTCATCCATCAACAAATCAAATCTTATAGATCTTAATTCCATAAGTAGTTAAAGATAAGTCACTCTTAAATGAGATAAAGAGCTAGAAGACTTCCTCTAGAGTGTATTTTCCATCACATTAGCCTTGTTTGAATGATAGTCAATAGTAAAATCCTAATCTTTAAAAAGCTCTACTTAACTTCGTTGTCTGAAATTTAAGTATTTTTGTATGAATAAATACTTCAAACTTTTGTAATCAGTAAAGATCTGACATGTAAACCATATAAATAATGCCTTCAAATCTTCAATGCAAACATTACTCCTACCAACTCTAGATCATGGGTTAAATAATTCAACTCTTTTCGAAGATAATTTATTGTAACATGATGATTAGCTAACCAATCCATCCCAACTATGATATTAAAGTCATGAATATCAAGAGGTATTACATCTAGGGAAAAGGACATATAGACCTATATGTTATAGTGAAAGTGACAGTATACTCATCTTTTTTTTAAAATTACAAAATTTCACCCATTTTTGTTTTATAATATTTTCTATAAAATTTGATAGAATTACCTTTTGTTTAAATTGGATAAAAGTGAAAGTTGTCAATAATACCAATTGGCAACAAAAAAAGGTAAAAAAAAAATGATAATTCCATCAAATTTAATAGAAAAAATTATAAAAAATGGGTAAAAATAGGTAATTTTTTATAAAAAAAAAGTGAGTAAATTGTCACTTTCACTACAATATGGGGGTCTAAATATCTTTTACCCTTAAATCTATTACCATCTCACTACTACTCACTCTAATAATACATCTTGAAATACACTCCCAACTAACAATGATTCCCTCTCATCAATAACACATCTCATAACATCAAACATTTACTTTAGTTTGGTTAGCCATGACTCTACATCTGGTGATTCTGTAGTGCCTAAAAAATTCTTTGCCCCCAAACTATGAACACGCTATATTGTGTTCTCTCTTTTAGGTTTCTGATGCGATATTTCTATATTTTAAAATTAAGTGCAAATATACATTATCGTAATACGTAATAAAGGGACTTATAAAGTCGGATGTCGAACCTACAAGGATAATTTTTATTTTTTACCAAGTACTAAAATTATATATTTCTTGTAATTATTAAAAAAAAATAAAATCTTAATTTTGTAATAAATTTAAGTAAAATAAAAGTGTAGAAAATAAATGACACAACTCAAATAAAATAAGAAAATAGAAACATAGAGAAAGCTTAGGGTTAATTACTATCCTTCAATATGTTTTCTAAAGATTAATCCTTTTAATATTTATATCCCTCGATTCTTATTATTGGTTAAGACACTAATGTATTCGCAAGCCTTTCCCAAGGTCATGCAAGTATATCATAATTTACTAAATACTTATATTTCTATGGTACTTATAATGAATTAAGATTCATTAAGAACAAATCTTATTGACCATACATACCAATTAGGTATATTCCTATCCTAATTCAAAACTTGTATATGCAACATTGAATGTTACTTTACAATCATGTATCAAATTATCTAAGTCTAAATACAATGATGCCTCTTCTGAGTTTGTCAAAGTCTTACCAAAGCATTCACAATATTGATCAGATATAATGAAGCATTAAGAATAAATAATTTGAATAATGAAGAATTGAGTTCAAATAAATATTAAAAAGATCCAACAATTAAGGTCACATATTGAGTTCAAGTAATAACCCTAGAAATAAATTTAGCTCATGATAACAAGAGAACTATGATTGAAAAATAAAATAAACATGATACAACCAAAAGTAAACCAATATAGACATTAATTCGCAGTTGATTGATATGCCAAAGATTCGTCAATATTCTTTTGCTTCTTTGAATTACCCTTACTTCTCTCTCTAAAAATTACTCTTCTTTAATTGTTGTGGCTCTAAGAGCCCTAAGTTGTGTGTTCTTTGAGGTTTGAAATAAGAGGCATTTATATAAGAATTGATTGGAGTCTTGGAGTTGTATTTCTTTTAGGTTTAAGAAAAATCACACTATTCACCGCTACCGTGAGCATTGTTCATTGGTAGGGGGAAAGTATTGTAGTCAGGATACTGTTCATGAGACATTATTCATCATGTACTGTTCACTTGGAGTTGTAGCGAGATGTCTTAAGGCTAGGGCCCTAGAATTATCGCTGAGGCGAAATACTGTTCACCGCTTTAACGATGTACTTTAGTAAAATCATTGTTCACCGACACTGTAGCGATTACTATAGTAATGTTATTGTAGCATTTATGTTTTATCTTGTTTTTCTTAGATTTTCATCTCTAATTGCTCTATTAACTCCAAACCTATAAAATAATAATAAAACATATGAAAAGTCTAATATTTTTATTAAAATAAGGAATTAATCAAGTTAAGAGAGTGAAAATAATAGATATAATTTACGCTTATCAGTTTTCTATATGCCTATCTCTTTACTGCAACTATAATTAACTGAGCTAGTCTATCTATGGACTACTCTAAAGTGGCTTTATTAGGTTGTCCTTGTGTCAGGTGTATCTCAGGTTGTGACACTAGCTAAGAATGCATATGTTTTATAATAAGTTAAACTGAGTTTGAGGTCTGGGTTCAGTGGGGACTGACTCAACTACCTCATTTCTAATAGATACCTCCATTTTCTCTGGTGCTAAGGAAGAATCCAGTTTAGCCACAAGTTTCGTGCAAAATTAGCCATATGTTGCATTGTGAAAATCTTTAAAATGATTTAAAATCTCTTTAACATACATGCATCATATAATAGACTATAGAATCTAAAACTGTGCTCTGCACCAAACTAATAAGGTGACCCAAGTGCCTCATCGAAAGATGAGGTAGATCTATTGATGATGCGAGAATTAACATACTTTATACTCTTTGTATCTAATATAACGATGCTACGTGCCATAACAAAAATGTACACGTATACACGAATATACAAAATATAATAACTCTTATAGCTACTGTATTGTGGGATAATCTCAGAATGTGAAGATATATCACACTGTACGAATTCCTACGACAACCTAAAAAAAAAAAAGAAAAAAAAGTGAGCTTGTGACTCAGTGAGTGGACATAATCAAAAAATATTATATACTTTATATGTATTGTAAATAATAGCTTCTTAATAATAATTTAATAATAAATAATAATATATGTAATGTATAGGTACAAAAATGTAATATAAAATAATTATAAAATTGTATACTAAGTAATTAATAAATTTGTACTAAAAACATGAGCTGTCATAAAACCTATGCTAAAGTTAAAAATCATAACATAATATTGGAATAAATGTATAATAAAAATTTGAAAATCTAAAATTGTAGGTTATCATAAAATCTATCCTAAAATTATTTATACATAATGTAGTATAGAGAATATAATCTATATTGCATAGATACTAAAAATTTACTAAACTTGTATTTAGAGAAAAGCTGGTCTAACTTAGCAGACTAACTCAAGTACAAATGAAGTGGGGGACTTGATCTAATCTAACCCAGCAAAATTACTACATCGCTTAAATAGAGCAAATTAAATTGGTCTATCATTTGCGTAGAGCAAATTATGGTAAAAAAGAGGGTACGTATCTGCCATTTAAAAATTATTATTATATAATATTGTAGAAGTATAATTATTATAAAATAAATATTTTTATATTTAATGTAATAATAAATTATGCTACAATAAATTCTAAAAGTATTTCTCAATATAACTAATTAGCATAAAAATTTATTTGTCTAAAAGTAAATAATGGATAAAAAAATTGATAATTTAAATCATAAATTATTGTATTGAAAATATATAATATACATATATATATAAGTATTTATTCACAAAAACATGCTAATTTTGAACTAAGTTTGGATTTTGAAATCTATCTACCTACCGGTGTAATTCATAAATTATAAGATAATAAAAAATTATTTTAAAATTGATACATAATATAAATACTAGATCATAAATATTTTGATATTATAAAATTATTATCCACTAAATCACTGAATATAAATCTAATTACTCAAATATTTTATTTATTTATAAATTTCTATCTTATTTTTGTCTACTCTCTTTCTCTTCTTCTTTTATTCTTTTTTTCCCCTCTTTTCTCTCTTCTTCTTCTCCTTTTTTCCCCCTCCCTTCCTTCTCTGTTTCTGTGTTAAATGCTTATGTTTCAACTCTTACTCGACTGAAAACTAAAGAAGTAGATAGCTTATAATATAATATAAGTTGTTGCCCATGAAGCCAGTCGAAAACCACCGCTTGCAATATGGATAACAATTGCCATAAATTTATTAATCTTTAAATTTTCCCATGTATACTCAACCTTTTATACCAAACAGTTTGTCATCCATTTTTTTTTTATTGTTTATTAATGGTTAACTAACTTAGACACTAAGCCTAGTAAATGAAATGGCATGTGTCTTACAGTTGATGGATGCTCTCTCTTACAAATTATCAATATAATTATGTTGTAATGCATCCCGAGTTTTGATGAACAAAACTTACCGTCTAAAAATGAATATAAATGAACCATTTAACTAAAAACAAGTCATCATTTATAAATTTTTAATAACAATGTTATTTTTAAGCAAATATTTTAGATCCATAATAGGAAAGATACTAATAGAGAGAGAATTTCCTTTTAAGAAAAAGAGGTGGATTGCAAAGGAAGAAAAGGAATGAATAGCTAAAAGAGAGAGAGCAATAAATTAGATTGCAGCTAAGCATGTTAGTGAGAGATTTTGTTATTGTGAGATTGAGAAAGAAAGAGCTTATTGAAGACGAGTGACATGAAAATAAACTAAAATGGTGCGGTGGTGGGTGTTGGGATTCCACTTCCACGATGAAAATACGTATTGAAAGGTTGGATTGGCATACAAGATTTTAGGGTACACCACCCACCTCTTACGAAATGGAAATTCGCAAGCACCAAAAGGTTCCTCTCAATGTTTCTATGTATTAAGAAGTGGACTTTTTGGTAAATGCGTCAAATTCCCATCAATCAAATTACTTGTGAGATTACACCATTGACAATTATTCCTCTCCTACTATTTTGAAATAAAAATAATTTACTATTTGTGGCAACATGACTTCTTGTCGAGCTTCCTCCCATTTCCCAAATCCACAAAATGATCAACTTTAAAAAGACATTTTCTCCAATCATTTTGCTTAAAATTCACACTAGAATTGGTGGGCATTTACTATTTATTGACATGAGTAATCTTATATTTGTTTAATTGTATCCTAAATTTTTGTATTGATATGTTAAGTAATTATTAGATAATAAAATAGTATAATTTTTAAAATTATTTATTATACAATTTTATTATTTAATAAATACTTGATATATTATTTAAAATACAAAAAATTTACAAAATATAATATTGCTCTATTGACATTTTGCTTATTTTTAAAAACTTTTATAATTTTGCTTAATGAAACTAAAATCCGATTCTATTGGGTTCGGCTGATTTGATTGACAACTTTTGTTTTGTAATCTTCTTGTTCACCGAAATTTCGTTTTTCATGCATTTGTGGGATTTTCTTTCATTCGAACCTTCTCTTATGTCTTCATAGTTATGTTCTTTCTCAAATGAAATTAAAACATTAAGTGTTTGAGTTTACAATTACATCAAAATAATTCTTTGAATACAATAAAAAAACAAGGTGAAATTGTATCATTTCACTTGGATTTTCATGCGAAATTAGTTCAAGTTTCTTAACATAACATGCATGCATGAATTTGATTTAAAATTCATAGATGAGGAACATTATGAATTAGCACTCCTTAAACAGGATAAGCAGTTAAAAGATTTTTTCAAAATTTTAAATTAAGAGTTTGTGATCGTGTATGTGATAAATATTCAAAAGTAATCTTGAAAAAATCTTTAGAAGGTGGGCCATTCAAAATTAAACGAATGATTTTCTTTCCAACTAAACAAATTTACTAGAAATGGAAAGAATGAAAAAAAAAGTCAATTATTTGCCACCAACTTTTCCAAATGGAGTCTAGAATGTTGGTTCCCTCGCTTGATTAATTTCCTCCCAAGCTTTATGCAAGATGACTCGACTTCTAATCTCTTCATTTGTTCCTTTTATTTATTTATTTTTAACTCTCCCTTGAGCAGAATATTGTATGAATAAACAAGCCATTGGTGCCTGAAGTTCTCTGCGGACTTCCACGATCAAATTATTTCTTGATACTTGTTCCTTGCCTTCAAATTTTTAAAGACTCCTCATCCACCTATAACGATGCTCTGGTGCTCAAGGTTTTAAAAGGAGAATTAAAGGACAATGTTTATGTTTAATTAAAATTGAATGAAAATCAGAATGAAAATTTTGAAAATGAGATATAACTCTCTATTTATAGGCAAGATTTTGAGGAAAAAATGAATTTTCCATTCAAATCTTCCTCGGTTATTGGATCGGCCATCTTCACTTCTAACTCTCTAATTACCCTTCAGCAATCTAGATGGCATGTAGGACTGTTCCAACTTGATCTGGGCTGATATAAAGGATTCCCTGTATGCATCTTCATGTGGGTTCTCTTAAATTTTGCAAATAGAGGACATATGACATTAGTTGATTGGGCTAAGTGAATTTAAGCCCTACAGATACACCCTGCCAAGCGAAGAATTGTAACCTTCTAATGAGCGTCTTTTAGAGCACGTTTCTTTACTTTCCTTTAATTTGATAATGCCATGTGTCTAATTCAATTTTACCTTTTTCTTGTCAACCTTCTACATTGTTTTAGGACGTCTCGTCTCCTTGAATGCTAGTAACACTTTCACTCTCTTGAACTGCCCTGTGTACAGTTGCTTGCTCTTAAATATCCCATTGTCACTTCTTCTCCCTCATTTTTTTATTTTCAAATTAAAATCGTTTTTCTTGTCTTCTATCTTCTCTTGCTCATTTGATACTTCTTCAATATCTTCTATCTATTCATCATTCAATCTTCTAAACTTTCACAAAAGCAGGATACAATATAGACAACTTCTTCATGCAAGAGCCAATAAAACCCTTTCAAAATCCCTCATAACGTTCATGTCAAGAGGTTTCTTGTAGATGATAGTAGGAGGAACCGTTAAACACTTCGTCTTGGAGAGATTCCTTTCGATAGGCATCATTTAAAATGATTTTGCTTTCCCATTCTTCCCATGATTTTGGAATTCCGAGACCTAACCAAATTTTTTCCTCTATAAATTCATCCAAACATCTTTCATATGATTCAAAAGATTTTCTTATGAATTATATGATATTCCTTCTATACTTCATCTACTTATACAATATTAATCCTCCTTAGCTACAACCTCACCTATTCCAAGATGAACTATTTTTGCGCCGTAGGAGGCTGATTTTAGATTTTG
This sequence comes from Ailanthus altissimus, assembly GCA_946807835.1. Lineage (NCBI taxonomy): Eukaryota > Viridiplantae > Streptophyta > Magnoliopsida > Sapindales > Simaroubaceae > Ailanthus > Ailanthus altissimus. The sequence continues at coordinate 16,110,183 of OX327700.1, read as the reverse complement.
AAAAGAAAAAGGTTGGCTTTGATAAGAATCCTATCATAGTAAGTGGTGAATCAAGGAGTCTTGGGCTTCCCTTCACTGTTCAAACGAATTTTGGGCCTGTTGATGAAAAAGCCCTCTACACCCAGCCTATTGAGGGAAGAGTTCGTTTCTTAAAGAACTTTTTTTTTTTGGGGAAAAGGGTAACACTCTTTACCAGCCACACAAGCTAGACCTTCTCCTAGAATATTCCTACTACGGGTCTGCTTATATCCTTCTATACTGATTTATAATTACTCACAGACGATTATTTCTCCTCTAGATCTAAATTTTAATGAACCAGGTGCTACCTTTTTCTCCTTCAACAGAATCTCCTCCATGGTTAGTTACTTCTATGTGAGTTTTTGTTTCTTATTGTGTCTGAGTTAGAAGAGGGTGAGGATATCTATTACAACTTCACTTACACAATTCTTTCCTGTATTGAATAAGTTTTAGTTATTTAATCTTTCATTCTATCATAAACTTCTCTTTTAATACTTCTAATATTTGTAATTTTTTATGTTGCAGCATAAGGACTTGAGGTGATGCCAGTCTTTTCTTAAGACATCTCTAATCCTTCCACTAACTTGATTGGTGCAAGTAAGAAACCTAAGGGTGAAGTCGAGGTCCCTACCATTACTCCTCAAGAGACTTCCAGTGTTCCTTCTTCATCTATAGCTCGAAAGTAGAGGTCGTCAACCGCCATATCTTTTTAATTAATGGCTCACTAATTTTTTTTGTGATCCTACAATTCCTTCTTCCATAAGGACTTCTACAATTGATTGTTCTACAACTAGACTTTTCAGCACTGAGCCTGCTATTGCAAAACTTTCCCATGTCAATCCTTCTGCATTTAAGCCTTCCAATATTGATACTCCTACTATTAAAAAGCATCTCAGAAGTGGGTGGTAATATCTAGCTATTGAAGGGTCTCCCACCTCTTTTCTAGGTATTATGTTATAAGTAGGTGGGTGATAATATCTTTCACATTTATCTTGTTAGACATATAATATCTTTAAATGCCTTAAAAACATGTATAAGAGCATTTTATTTGATTAATAAATTTTATTTATACATAATTAAGCATTTATTGAAGAACTCATATTTATAAAGTATGTGATCTATGTATTAGACATATGATGCTAATGCAGAAGGTATAGATTACAAGTCCTTTATAAATTAAATATTTTTCACAATCATTAATAAAATGAACATTTCATTATGTAAGATTGTAGTTTTTCTACTTCTTATAGTGAATAATTTACCTTGATTATTAAAGTAGAGACTTCAAGTAGAAACACCAATATATGATACATTGAATTAGATTAATGTGAATTTTGATATAGTTAACTAAATATCATTGATCTTAATTTACAAAGTTTTAATAAGCTTGATTAATCTTAATCTTGAGTAAGTAATGAACTTATATATATATGTATTGTATTCTTTTGAGTTATCACGGAGTGAGACCCAATTGGACGATCAAAATCTCAATGACTTGGAGATGCAATTTCATAGATCGTGAAAACATATACTTACAAAATGGAATCTATATTAAATGATGTCACCTAAGCTATTTGCAGTACTTGATCATTTAAATTTGTGTCATTAAGATTTTGACCATCCAATTGGGTCTTACTCTGTGATAACTCAAAAGAGTACAATACATAAATGTAAGTTCATTACCTATTCAGGATTAAGGTTAATCAAGCTTATTAAAGCTTTGTGAATTAAGATCAATGATATTTAGTTAACTAGATCAAAATTTACATTAGTCCGGTTCAATGTGTCATACATTAGTTTTTTTACTTGAAGTCTCTACTTCAATAATCAAGGTAAGTTATTCACTATATGAAGTAGAAAAATTACAGTTTTACATAATGAAATGTCCAATTCATTAATGACTGTGAACAAGATTTAATTTATAAAGAACTTATGATCTATACCTTATCCATTAATATCATATGTCCAATATATAGATCACATATTTAATAAATATGGGCTTTTCAATGTACGCTCAATTATGTATTAATAAAATTTATTAATCAAATAAAATATTCATATATATACTTTTAGGACACCATAAAGATATTACATGTTTAATAATCTCCCATTTGCCCTAAAGCATGTCAAATATCTGTCGAACTCCCATATCATCTATACGAGTTTTAGAATTTTTTACTAGCAATAACTTGGTGAATGAATCCGCCAAATTATTGATAAGGGCAAATTTGTTATATATTTTTTCATGTTTTTATTTTGATATTTTATAATTTTATGAGAATAGATGACTATTTATGTGCTTTAATGTTATTTATTGGGACTGGAATGAAATTTAAAGAAAGGATGCAAAAGGAGCGAAAACAAAGACTAAAATGTAAAGTTTTTAAAGTATGTGTCCATCGCCCCAGCGCCACGAGTATTACCGCCCCAGCTCTAGAACAGTGATTGAAATTAGGAAAATGACCTGGTGAAGTTGCATCTAGCGCCCCAGCGCCAGACCTTTACCGCACCAGCGATATGCCAACGCCCCAATGCCATCAATCCACCGCTCCAGTGGTGAAGCCTTTTTCACGTGTCACCCCAGCAACAACTGCATAGCGCCCCAGCAGTAGCGCGAGTCCTAGTCCAATGAGAATTGAGATTTTCAAGCTCATATCAATCCCTATAAAATGCCACTCGTTCCCAGCCCTTAAGAATCATCCAAGAGCACCCAAGACACATTCAAGAACACTAAGAATACAGAGCACGAGTCTTGAAGAGCAATAGGAGTTTAATTGAAGCAAATTTAGAGAGAGATTCAAGGCGTTCTTCGACATCAAGAGTAGCTTAGGCAACATAATTGATTGTATCATGATTTATTATTATTTTTACCGCTGTTTTCTTATAGCCATGAACTAAATTTATTTTCTAGGGTTAATACTTAAACTCAATATGTGTGCTTAATTGTCATATCTTTTTAATATTTAATAAACCTAGTTCTTTGATATTTAAATTACTTGATCTTAATGCTTCAATATATCTGGCATATCGCTGGAAGAGGAATCATAATATTTAGACCTAGGTAATTTGATGCATGATTGTAGAGTAACATTCAATGTTGCATATGTAAGTTTCAATTTAGGATAGGAATATACCTAATTAGCATGTATGATTAATAAGACCTAATCATAATGAATCTTAATTTATTACAAGTACCATAGGAATATAGGTATTTGGTAAATTAAGGTATACTTGCATGACCTTGGAAGAGACTTGTGAATACATTAGTGTCTTGATCAATAATAAAAACTAAAGGAGTTAAATATCAGAGATTAATCATTAGAAAGCCTATTGAGGGATAATATTAATCCTAGGATTTCTCTATATTGCTATCACCTAATTCTCTTTGCATTGTGTTATTACTTTTATATCTTCTACATTCATTCTTAGATTTTTATTTTTCTGAATAATTATTAGGAAGACATAATTTTAGTAATTGGTTAGAAAGAAGAAATTATCCCTGTGGGTTCGACATCCGACTTATTTAGTCCCTTTATTACTTGCATACGGTAGTGTATACTTGCACTTAATTATAAGATATAGAAATATCGCATCAATTATCTACTGATGCAATCTTGGATACTATTACTTCTCCTCTTAGCAATAATTTTCTTACCAAGTGATATTTTCTTTCATTGTGTTTTTCTTTCTTATGATATTTTGGTTCCTTAGATTGTGCTATTGCTCCGTTATTATCACAATAAAGAATAGTAGGTGTTTTAGCACTAAGTACCACTTCAAGTTCTAGAAGGAACTTGTGGAGTCATACAGCTTCTTTTGCAGGTTTAGATACTGTAACATATTCAGCTTTCATGGTGGAGTCTATGATACATGATTACTTTACACTCTTCTAACTTATAGCTCTACCACATAAAGTGTATATATATCATGATATTGACCTTCGGGTATCTTTGTTTGCTTGAAAATCTAAATATGTATACCCAATTGATACAAGATCATCACTAGTGTTCTAATAATGGGTTTGATTGGTATCTGCTAACCGTGCCATCCACATAACAAATATTTAGTCTAGTACATAATGTTGCATATATGAGAATTCTTACAGCAGATGCATAAGGAATTTCACTTATGCGATTTATCTCTTCAGGTGTCTTAGAACACTAATTTTTAGATAAATAAATCCTACGTCTAAAAGGAAGTAATCCTCATTTGGATTCATGCATAGCAAACTTGACTAGAATTATTTCTATGTATGCAGCTTGAGATAAAGCTAACATCCTATTCTTGCGATCTTACCATAACTTAATCTTAAGGATGTAGCTAGCTTCACCTAAGTCCTTCATATCAAATTGATTAGATAACCAAATTTTTGCTAATGATAATTTCCTACACCATTTTCAATGAGTAGTATATCATCTACATATAGGACTAAAAATATTATCAATCGACCATCTATCCTTTTATAAACACAAGGTTCATCAAAATTTTGATCAAAACCAAATGATTTGATAGCCTGATCAAATCAGATGTTTCAAGATCTAGATGCTTGTTTTAACTCATAGATAGATTTTTGTAGTTTACAAACCATATATTTTTAGCCTTTAGCTATAAAACTGTCTGGTTATATCATAAAGATACTCTCTTCAAGATTTCCATTGAGAAAGGCAGTCTTGACATCCATTTGCCAAATATTATAATCAAGATTTGCTGTAATAGATAAGATAATTCTGATAGACTTAAGCATGACTGCTAATGAAAATGTTTCTTCATAATAAATGCCTCATTTCTGAGTATACCTTTTTGCAACAAGCCTTACTTTAAAGGTTACTCATTTCCATCTATTCATCTCTTTCTCTTGTAGACCCATTTATAACCTATGAGTTTTATCCCTTCAGGTTTTTTTATAAGTTCTCAGACCTTATTAGAATACATAGAATCCATTTTTAATTTAATAGTTTTACGTCAATGATCTGCATCTACATCAACTATAGCTTCATTATAGCTAGTAGGATCTAATTCATGTTCATCAGAAAGTACGTGACAAGTTTCTTCAATAAACATGTACCTATGAGCACATATAATATTCCTCCTACTGTGACGAAGTACTGGTGACTGATGCTCTACAATTGGTTCTGGTTGTTTATTATGATATAGAATAAGAACAATTTCATTGTCTCTTTTATGCACAACACTGGAGTTTTCAAATAACTTAATAAGAACTATCTTACTCTTAGGCTCAAAGTCTTTCATATAATCTTCCTTAAGAAATATTGCATTTGTGCTAATAAACACTTTCTTATCTTGAGAACTATAGAAAAGACATCCTCTGATTTAATAGCTTTACGTCAGTAATCTGCATCTACATCCACCATAGCTTCATTATAGCTAGTGGGATCTAATTCATGTTCATAAGAAACTACGTGACAAGTTTCTCCAATAAACATGTACCTATGAGGACGTATAATATTCCTCCTACTGTGACGAAGTACTGGTGACTGATGCTCTACAACTGGTTCTGGTTATTTATTATGATCTGGAATAAGAACTATTTCATTGTCTCTTTCATACACAACAATGAAGATTCCAAATAACTTAGCAAGAACTATCTTACTCTTAGGCTTAAAGTCTTTTATATAATCTTTCTCAAGAAATATTGCATTTGTGCTAACAAACACTTTCTTATCTTGAGAACTATAGAAAAGACCTCCTCTTGTTCCTTGAAGATAGCCAATGAGTAGATAAACTTCTAACTTAGAATCTAATTTATCTGTCCTCCTTTTTAGCACATGAGTTAGACAATCCCATATATGTATATGACGTAAACTTAGATTACACTCTATCTATATTTTTAGAGGTGTTTTAGGGACTAACTTAGATGGAATTAAGTTAAGAAGACACATGGCTCTCTCCAAGGCGTTACCCCATAATGAGATGGGTAAAGTTGAAAAACTCATCATTGATCTCGCCATTCAAGAAGGGTCATATTTCTCCTTTCTGCTACACCATTTTGCTGGGGTGAGCTAGGTGCAGACAATTAGGATAATATCCCATTTTCTAACATATAAGTCCTGAATTCACTAGAGGTATTCTCCACCTCGATCAAATCAAAGTGTCTTTTTGTGTTTCCCTAATTGCCTTTTCACTTATGCCTAAAAGTCTTTGAATTTATCAAATGCCTCAGTCTTATGGCGCATTAGATACACATAACTGAATCTAGAATAATCATCAATAAAAGTGATGAAATATTCATAATCTCCTTTAGCTTGTGTACTTATGGGCTTATGTACGTCAGAGTGTATTAATTCTAACACTTCAGTGGCTTTTCTTCCTTTAGCATTAAAAGCCTTTTGATTTTTTTTACTTTTTATACAAGATTCGCAAACTAACGGTGTTTCAATCTTTAATGAACTTAAAGGTCTATCTTTTACTAGTATTTGGATCATATCTAGACTAATGTGATCAAGACATAGATGCCAGAAATACGTTTGATTAGTAGGGGATATTTTAATCCTCTTATGGTTATTAGATTCATTATTCAACTCTATATCATGCAATGAGTTGATTTTAGGATATATACAGTATAAATTGTTAACTAATGTACCCAAACATATAAACGACTTATTTCTTTTGATAACCACAGTTGAGTCAAAGATTAAAAAATAATCAGATTTATTCAAACAACTTATTGAAATCAAATTGCGTTTAAGTTCTGGTACAAACAAATAATTATTTAATATTAAAGTTATAAAATCATCAAAATATAGAAAAATGATTCCCACTGCTTTAGTTGCAACAATTGCACCATTTCTAAGCCTAAGACTGATTTCCCTATCACTGAGTTTTCTGGTTTCCTGGAACCCCTGCAAAGCATTGCAAATATGATTAGTGGCTTCGGAATCTACAATCCAAGAATCTGTAGAATCAACCATTAAACATGTCTCAATGAAAATAATTTTACCTGAAGTTGAAGCTGCCCCTTTAGCCATTGAAAGCTTGGCTAAGTAAAATGGATAATTTCTCTTCCAATGGCCTTTATTGCCACATAGGAAACACTTTTCTTTAGGATTTTTCTCATTTTTATTGATTTGCACATTCCCTGATTTAGATGCTTTCTTGGGATTATTCTTTTTATTCTTCATACTACCCTTTCTCTTAAGATTGGGACTAGAAGATGGTCTCTTAGTCTAATGAATACTTTGTCTAGATTTCATGATAGTCTCAGCAGCTTTAGCTGATTCATTAGCTCAATTAATGTGAAATCTAGCTGGTTCATTGACATATTCAATAAGAAAGTTTGAAATGAGGGTGCTAGAGTTTTTAGGACCATCTTAACCTTAGATTGGCCGGTATATTCCCCACCCAAGTCCTCCACTTGTTGGAACAATGCAATCAGTTTTAGCATATAATCCTCCATTGGAGTTCCTTCAGCTTGTCAACTATTCATGATCTTTTTTAGTGCAGCTGGTCTCAGAGTTCTATTTTTATCAACAAACATCTTTGAAAGACCGAAGATCATGTCAACAGCTATAGTTATTCCTTCATGCTGTTTGGCTAATGTATTAGACAATGAAGCTAATATGTAGTATTTGGTCATCTCATTAGACTATTGCCACTTATTGTAAGCATCTATTTCAGCTTGTGATGTATTATCTTTTGGTTTTGGAGGGCATTTTGCAGTTAAAATACATTTGTGCTTATCAGCTGTGAGTACAAGTCTAGGTTCCTCTTTCAATGTCCAGTTAATTTGTTTTGGTTAAGAATAGATGCTAGTGAGCTGAATGATGTCATTTTCTAAAAATAAATAATTCATACATAAGCATACATTCTCTTGTAGCATATAAAATTGCATGAATGCATGTAATACATGTATGTACAACTCTTTAACTATATTATGCATCGGTAATCTAATTTTCATTCAAAATACTCATCCGTAGGGTGGTTGTATCTATTTTGAATCAGATTAGTACCATACTAATTTATTATTATCATATAGATATCTCATATCAAATTTTAATAAACTACCGATTCTTTAGCCCTTATGTTTAATTGATAAGAACTCCATAGGGAGGATATCAATTAACTTAAGTTCAGTGTATAATTATTATTTCAATCATCTATATTTCCTAATTAAAAAACTTACCGTAGGGTAGTCAATTTCACATGAGTTCTATATTAGATCTTATAATTTAGGGAAGTCTTATCTAACGGTCAGTTCTGATTCATACCCTCCATAAGGAGCTTACAAGATTTGAGACAATGCATTAATCTATCTTACTATAGGACTAATAATGGAGACCATGGGCCTTATGCCTAAAGCCCTCTCCCACTCAATATTTTTAATCCTTAGAGTTTTTATTTTGATTTTATTTATTTTAATATAGTTATTAATTTATTAAATTGTCATTCTCCTAATATCTAATTTCATCAAATAAAATAATTAATTAGGCTATGTCAAATTATTAAATCAATATATTAAAAATATAACATTAATATTATCTTAATTAAATTAGAATATTAATGTCTTATGATATATCAATGCATGAACATGTGAAGGTGAGCACCCTTAATCTATATGACATATTATTCAATCAATCATATAATTAGATAAATAAACAACCCATAATCCATAGTTGTTCCAAGGAAGGAAAATATTAAAATTAAGCCTAAATTCTTTAAAGTTTTCCTTAAAGTCAACTTAGGCTTTCCATAATGTCCATCTCCATCTTCATTTACTTTTAAGTTTAATGGGCTTGATATGTTGATTTTTTTAAAAAAAACTTTACTTTGGTCCATTTATTTTTATAATAAAATTAGGCATTTAAAAAAAAGTTCATTTTGGGCCTGATTGAAAAGATTTATTAGAATAATTTTTGACCTTCTAAAATTAGCCTATTAGATACTTCAAAAATTTGGATCAAAATTAAAAAGTTTTTGCGCTAACTTTAAATTTGTATATACCTAAAAAGTAGTCCATAAATATTTTTGGGTCAAAATCGGACCTATTTGCAAATTCCTTAAATTTTTCTAGCCAAAACATATTTATCCAATAATTTAAGGGCTTAGATGACAAATTGAAAATTGAAAATCAAATTTGGACTAATTCGCAAATAGTTTAAAATTAAACTTGCCAAAATAAAATTCACAAATTATAAAGGGGCATAGTGAAAAATGACAAAATAAAATTCAATCTCATTTTTTTTCTTGGCCACCCACACTTAATGCCATCACTCCCTCTTGCCACCACGTGCCACTATCTTTTCGAAAAAATTATATTTTTTAATTTTTATTACATATCAAATACAATCATAATTGTATTACATGATATTCCTATGCCAAAAAATAATTGGCTTACAATAGATCTAAAATAAAATAATCAAGAGAAAAAATTATAATATTATTTCATCACCCCCTCTTGTTATATACCATAAAATTAACAAGTAAATCTTTACCATGAATTTGTGCAATAAAAAATATTTATCAAATAATTGAATTATAATAACAATAGATTAATAAAATTATTTGGTGTCACAATTAATATTCACAACCATAAACAACATATACCATATTTATATGTAATATAGATCAAAACTAGCTCTGATACAATTTTGTTGGAAACATAAGATGATAATATTGATTATATTACATGTAAATTAAATAGTAAAAGAAAGAAAATTATCTTAGAATATTTTGATATAGAGAAATTCTTTTAACTCCAAACTTTTATTTTTTTTGTTGTAAAGAGAATTTTCTTTGGCTCTAGTATTCTTTACTATTCTCAAAATTTTATCTTTCAAGTGTGTGGGCACTTAATTCCATTAATGATTCTAAGTATATGCCTCCTTTTAAACCATTCCACTTTTATGGAAAAGTAGAAATTAGATCACAACTGATTTAAATTAAAAGAGGCAAATAATTATAATTGTATTTCCTCTTTTCGACCACCACAATCATATATAAAAATTAAGTGGTGATTTATTTAAATAAAAGGAGCCAAAACACTTGTGATTATATTTTGCATAGTCATTATTTTAGGTAAAAGATAAAATGGTAATTTGAACTAGTAAATGGACTAAAGGTCCATGGACTTTCTAACTTCAAATTAGAAACCCAAATTTTAATCATTTAATGACCCATTAGATCTTCTAAGTTAACCTCAGACTATTCCATTAAAAGCCCAAGGTTGTACTTTAGTTGGCCCATGTAATAAATATATCTAAATTTTAATTAAAACTATTTTGATTAAAATTAAAATTAATCCTTTGATCAATATACCCACTCAATTAACCCTATATATAATGTCATAATTAAAGTTACGCCATTATAAAATGTCATGCCTCTTTAATTAATTATTTGTTTCTAAGTTATTGAATGCTTTAATGATCATTTTTAACATGTCTATATTTGTATATATAATTTTATAAATACATATTATCATTCAATAACTAATTTATTGAATAAACTGCGGCTACAGATTTAAATGATCAAGTACTATAAATAGCTTAGGTGACATCATTTAATATATATTCCATATTGTAAGTATATGTTCCGACGATCCATGAAATTGCATCTCCAAGTCATCGAGATTTTGACCATCCAATTGGGTCTTATTCCGTGATAACTCAAAAGACTACAATACATAAATGTAAGTTCATTACCTACTCAAGATTAAGGTTAATCAAGCTTATTAAAGCTTTGTGAATTAAGATCAATGACATTTAGTTAACTAGATTAAAATTCACATTAGTCAAGTTCAATTTATCATACACTAGTGTTTCTACTTGAAGTCTTTACTTCAATAATCAAGACAAATTATTCACTATAAAAAGTAGAAAAACTACAGTCTTACATAATGAAATGCCAAATTCATTAATGAATGTGAACAAGATAAAGATTTAATTTATAAAGAACTTGTGATTTGTACCTTCTGCATTAACATCATATGCCTAATACATAGATCACATACTTTATAAATATGGGCTTTTCAATGTATGCCCAATTATGTATGAATAAAATTTATTAATCAAATAAAATGTTCATATACATGCTTTTAGGGCATCATAAAAGTGCTATCGGTAGATTTTAAGATAAATAAGTAAAATGTCTTATAGCTTGTAATGTGGTTAAACAAAATAAAAAATGGGTAATTAAGTTCAAACAGGGTAACTACAGATAAATATACATATAAGGTATGCTAAAAAGGCTCAATCAGTCTAAAGAAGGCCTAATGTTATTTTCCAATTTATGTGTTTTCTAGAATTTCGCCTTAAGTAGTAATTAAGAAGGTTCTAGAGTGTTGGTCTTCGAGACTGTGGTGTATTACTTAAGCATAAAGTATCTCTAGCAAAAAAATTCAACTAATACAAGTGATGAACAGATGAAAATGCATATCTATTAAGATATTTAGTCACCATTTAATGTCACTAATTTTAACATTTTTGTATTTTTAGCATGAAATAAAGTGTTCTCCTTACATTATGATTAATGAATGTTATTTGCACAAGTTTAGGTAAAATGAACGCAACTCTCAATGTAGAAATCAAAATGAAGAAATTCTTAAACCTAGAGTAACATGACTCAATCTTACACAAACTTGAAGAATAGTTAAAAAGCCAAATCCAACATGTTATGAGCTAAATATTGAGATACAATAGAATTGGGTTACAACTTTCGCTTAGCTTGACCTAACTCACGTATTTGGACTGTATCTCACAAAATACATATCCAATTGATATAATTCTTGAAGCTGTGAATACTGACTTAATTATCAACAACACTTATATTGATGGTACAGTCCAAATCAGCCGTTATCATGGATCAAATTGTATTGTAAGTGGGTAAAAGGGTTGTTGGCCCAAATCTGATATATCTTTGGCATTTTGCTCATATTGCATTGCATAGTCATCCAATTTGCATGAACCTGGTGTCTATGGAAAGAAGAGACAAAATGATACAACTTTCATGTCGGCTAAAAAGGCTACATTGGTCGTTTACATTATAAAAAAAGTACTGTAAGTGTGTGAACAAGTGATTGACCTAAATTATTGAAGATTGAAGTCACACTTGATGTATTTCCATTCATTGCCTATATAAGGACACTCTTAGGACATTTTTAACATTACACAATTCTCTCCTATTTTCTTCCCATTAACATGCATTGTAATATAAGCTAGAGTTCTTGGTAAGGCTAAGAGATGAATTTTTATGTGTAATAAATCTACTTTTATACTTTGGTTGTTTGTCAAGAGCTACAAATGTTTGTAAGTTTGTTTGTGCTTAAACTCTTATCTAGTATTTTTCTATAATCCAGAGGTTATAATTTTCATGTTTCATATATTTTCAATCATGTTTTCTTTATGTGATTCTTGTTGAATTATAATTGTTATTGGTTACATTATTTTATATGTTAATCTTTTACTGCAATATTTTTAAAATGATATATTGTCGATCTTAGATAACTTGTATAAATGAACATGGTTTATGTTAATGTTTACAAAGAGTTTAGTCATATCAAATAAATGTGTTATCAAATGTGCTATATTTTACATATCTTCCAATTTATTGTTTGGGATGTGAAACTTTCAATTGAGTTATAAATATTGAATCAAAGTGTAGAGTAGATTTATAAAACATAATTATGATTCTCAAAGCCTTACTTAAATCATCATAAGTCATTTTCCTCAATTCATAGACAATACTATCTCATCTACTTAAACCAATTAATTAATTTTCTCATTTGCTACTGCTTTAATATTTTACTTCACCAACCTTTTTTGTCAAAAGATTCCTCATGGGATCGACACCTCAATCTATACTGTGATAGCTGCATTATATTTTAAGCATAAATAAAAATTGGCGCCGTTACCAGGGAGGTACACCAAGCGAAAGTAGGTTGTGTTTGTCAATACTAAAGCGGTAACTTTGTACATTTTCTTTTCTTTGTAAAATTTTAGTTTTAAATTTATTTTCTTTGTTGTAATTTATTTTATTGTTCATGGTTGGTTCTACCACCTAATTTAGTTCATTTTCTTTTATTTATTTGTTGTACTTTGCACTTTATTTTCTTTTATTTATTGTATTTTATTTTTTTAGTTAATTTGTCGTATTTTATTTTATTTTAATGGCTGATTTTACCGCCTAACTTAGTTAATTTTATTTATTTATTTATTGTACTTTATTTTTTATTTACATATTATTATTTTTATTTATTTATTGCACTTTTTTATTTATTGTACTTTATTTTTATTTTATTTTATTTATTTATTGTACTTTATTTTTATTTTCTTTTATCTATTTATTGCACTTTTTATTTATTTATAGTACTTTATTTTTATTTTCTTTTATTTATTTATTGTACTTTTTTTTCTTTAGTTAATATGTTGTATTTTTATTTTATTTTCATGGTTGGTGCTACCGCCTAACTTTTTATTTATTTATTTATTGTACTATTTTTTTATTATACTTTACAGTTTATTATCTTTTGTTCATTTATTGTATTTTATATTTATATATTTCATGGTTGGTCTTACCATCAAACTCATTTCTATTTCTTATTGTGTTTTATTTCACTTCTTAATTTTTCCTTGAGAATTTCCTTCATTAACAAAAAAAGAGTAAAAACAAAACAAATATTGTTAGGATGTATACATCAACTTAGAGACAAATGAAAAAGATTTATGAGAGAAGTAGAACTAGAGCCATCATCACAATTTGTAATGGAAGAGAATTCACCATCTAGTTCATCTTGTAATTCTAACACAATGAGCCAACACGAGGATAACCTTGTTAGAACTCTAAAAGATTACTTGTATCCTACTTGCACAGCTACACCATCATGCATTATATTTTCATCTAATACACCACATTCGAATTTTAAACCTGGAATGATACAACTTCTTTCCACTTTTCATGGTCTAGATAGTGAAATCCTTATGTACATGTTAGGGAATTTGAAGAGGTAATTGCCACATTCCATAACCAACCTGAAGCCATAGACATTATTAGGATTAAATTTTTTTCCTTTTTCTTTGAAAGACAAAGCAAAGAGTTGGATATACTCTTTAAGGCTGAGGTCCATAAGAACTTGGACAGAAATGACCCAAGCATTTTTCAATAAATATTTCGTACAACAAAAAACTAATGGCCTAAAAAGAAAAATTTCTTCTTTCTCCCAAAAAGACAGTGAAACCTTATATCAAGCTTGGGAAAGGATTAAAGAGTTTTTAAATTTGTGCCCTTATCATAGGTATGAAAATTGGCGCTTAGTTAGCTATTTTTATGAGGGACTCATAATTAGAAAGTGCCAATTTGTTGAGATGATGTGTAATGGGGAGTTTTTTTCACAAAGATCCCGAGGAAGTCATAGAATTCCTTAATGACTTAGCCGAAAAAGCCCATACATGGACTGGATGTAGTACTACTGAAAGCACAAATAAGTCATGACCTAGTGGCATTTTTCATCTTAGGGAAGAGGATAGCCTTAAAGCCCAGTTGGTAGTCTTAACTAGGGAATTAGAGACCTTGAAAACCAAAGATAGAAGGGTCACCCATACGGTTGCTAGGGTTGAGTCACACGATGTTTATTTTGTCTGTAGAGGAGTGGAACACTTAGCTCAGGATTGCCCCAGTTATAGTGAGATGAGAGGGATATATGAGGAACAATGTGATGCCCTAGGGATGTACAAGAAGCTTTATTCACCCTACTCTGAAACCTATAATCCTAGCTGGAGAAACCACCTAAACCTTTAGTTGGAAATCTGACCAACAAGCCAACAACCATTGGAAGCAAGAACAACAAGCACCCAAGTCTTATGGTATACCTCAATATAACGCATGACCAGTGATAAACGCATTTTATATATGATATTACACCCCTATTAATTTGATAATTGCTCATTTTGAATGTGAATACATGGCTTTTTATGTATATTAATTTTATTTTGTAGGTTTCAAGTTAATAGGGCTATTTAGGATGAAAATTCAAAGAAAATAAACTAAATACCAAAAATGCTTCAGTGCAATAAACAGTAACAGGTGAACAATGTTGGATGTACAGTACCACCAACAATGTTTTGCACCCTAGCGCCAAATCACCCTGAATTTGGTGCCTAGGCGCTGAAAAGTGGCACCCACGCGCCAAAACGGGCTTCATTGGCAGAATGCTCAGCGCCCAGGCACCAAAATGTGGTACCTAGGCACCACCACCTATTTTAACTCCTCTTTTCTTGTCCTAATTTGAAACCTATAAATACTACATTTTAGCCATTTTCTCAAAAACACAAAAGGAAGGCACAAAATTTGCAAAAGAGAACAAGGCTTAAGCTCAAATTTGAAGAGAAAAAATGATGTCTCCAAGGTTTCTTGAGCATCATTGAAGACATTTGAAGGATTGAAACCTTGGAGGCATCCCCAAATTTGATTTTCTCTTTCTTTACTTTGTATTTTCTCTTTTGTTTAAATTTTCAACTTTGAATAATGTTTGTATCTATGGATTTCTTGATAATTTTAGTTATGGTTGGATATTTTATATGATTAAACTTGATTCTAAGGCTTGATGTAGTTTTATTTATATTATGTTTAGATGATTTAGTATATTTTCGTGTAATCCATTTATGTTTCTCTATGCTTAATGCTTCCAATTGATTGGAAAATGAATTGGTTGTTGTGAATTTATGGATTGATGCTTGGGAGAGCTTGACCCATTTATTGGATTTGGGAGAAACATAGGCTTAGGTTGTTATTGAGTTGGGAGGCTAATAACACTTAGGTAATCATCATGGTTTTTCTTAGGATTTGCATGTGGTGCATTCCAAGTGTTTAATAAAATGCGTGATAGGTGCAAACACTTTAGATGTGCCATTATGCCTAGGATTACATGTGGTGCACTCCTTTTTAAAGTGTTTGATAAAATGCGTGACAAGCGCGAACACTTTGGAGTGTGCCATTATGCCTAGAATTTTATTTGATGCTTAGGAGAGGTAATGAAATTAATCTTTGGGTAATTAATTTAAGGGTTGCGTAATGCATGTATATGTAAACAAGTTAGATATGGATGTCAACTTGAATATGTATGCATAGTATCTCATTCGGTACTTAGGAGAGGGAATGAGATTAGTCTTAAGCCCTTGATTAATGAATTGAACGAAAAGCTAGATAGAAAGAACATATGAAGAATAGAATGAAATCAATGCTTTAGGATCCCATTTTTATAGAATTCACCATATTGCAAGATTATCATTTTGTTGTTAGATTATATGTTCTATGACTTGATGAAAATCTATTGAACAATATGTGTTGATGCTATTTTGTGATTAATGACTATTTGATGTTTATTTATTTATGCTTTTTATGTGCTTCATGCTTCTAATTGCATTGGAAAATGGATTAGATGATTTAAACATTTGAGTTATGTGCTTAGGAAAGTTTAATCCATATGTTGGTTGTAAAAATCATAGCTTTGAGTTTGTTGAGTTGGGAGACTAACGAACTTAGGGTAGTCGCGTAAGGGTAGCTTAATATGTGTATGTATAATGGGTTAGATATGGATATCAACTTAGTTGTATATGCATAGTATCTCATTTGGCACTCGGGAGAGGGAATGAGATTAATCATACACCTTAAACTAATAAATGCATAAAATTGGTTGTTTATCATAAATAACAAAGGCCATAGGAATAACAGAGGGAAATCAAGTTCCAAGAACCCTATTACCATAGATCTCTCTTTTATTTAATTTACCAAGTTATTTAGTTTTAAGTTACTTTTAATTCAATAATTCATCTTACCCTTTAGATTAGCCTAGATAAAGTTAGGTTGCCAACATCATAGTACTTAGCATTAATTTAGGATACAATCTTCGTGGGAACGATACTCTACTCATCACTTTATTACTTGCTCACAACCCGTGCACTTGCGGTTACAATTCGTGTGTGTATAATTTCTCGAACAACTAGCCGGAAGTCTTTTAGAGGATACATTACAAGTATTTATGGAGGCACAAAGTAAGATTAATAAAAAATTTAAAATAATTCTTGCACATGTGGTAGATAAAAATAAAGAAATCAAGAGTCAAATCACTAAACTGACCAGTGCCTTAAATGTACAAGAGCGAGGAGGTAAGTTTCCATCTCAACCTCAATCCAATCCAAAAGGATAATTCATGGCTCAAGCTTATACTTTTGATGCATAAAATCTTAAAGAAGTCAATGCCATTACTACTCGAAGTGGTAAGATTGTGAGTAAGCCTATTTTTGAAAAAAGAGCCCCTCCTTGAAAAAGAGGCCACAGTGGAAAAAGAGCCTGAAAATAAGTTTTCAATCTCAGTGCATTTTTTTCAAGCTCTTCGACCTGTTGAAAAAAATTCATAAATTCAAGGTGAGATTTTATAATATTTGAAACAAGTTAAGATTAATCTTCCCTTATTGTATTTGATTAAGTAGGTTCCAACTTATGCCAAAGTCATCAAGGATCTATGCACTATCAAAAGAAAACACAATGTAAAGAAAACTACATTTTGCCAGAACAAGTAAGTGCAGTAATTGAACAAAAGACACCACCCAAGTATAAATACCTAGGATGTCCCACAATCTCCTGTCAAATTGGAACCCATGAGTTTGGTCAAGCTTTGTTGGACTTAGGAGCAAGTGTAAATTTAATGCCTTATTCTATTTTAACTTATGCCTTTCTTGTTTTAGATACTCATTCTGTAGTTAACATGGAGTCTAAAATCCCTCTTATTTTGGGGAGACCTTTTTTTGCCACTGCTAACACTCTTATTAATTGTAGAAATGGTCTAATGAAATTATTTTTTGGGAATATGACTCTTGAGGTGAACATTATCCATATTGGCAAGCAACCACGAGAGAAAGATGAATGCTATCATTCATATATGATAGACATACTTGTAGCAGAGGAAGCTTATAAAAATCATGGCTCTGATTCTTTAGAAAACCTCTTTGATTTTGATTTTGAAGAATTGTATTATCCTAATGAAACAACTCAAGACTGTAGTATTTTTGACTCACAAGATACAGAGACTCGATTTTGGCAGCCACGCATTGAAAAGTTGCCATGAGAGAGGGAGAAACCAAAACCATCAAATATTTAGACGCCACGTGTCATCATTAGTGACCAAGGAACACATTTCTATAACCGTTCTTTTAAAGCTTTGATGCGCAGGTATGATGTTCTTCACAAAGTTTTCACTGCATACCATCCACAGATAAATGAATAAGTCAAGCTAGCAAATAGAGAGGTTAAACAGATTTTGAAAAAGTCGATTAACCAGAATTGCAAAGATTGGTCTCTACGCCTTTCTGATGCATTGTAAGCATATTGCACTGCATACAAAACCATCTTAGGAATGTCTCCATACCGGCTTATCTATGGGAAAGCTTGTCATTTACCTATTGAGCTAGAGTATAAAGCTTATTAGGCTGTCAAAGCCCTTAACTTTGATTTGAGTGTTGTAGGTCTTCAGAGAAAGTTACAATTATCAGAAATAGAAGAGCTACGGAATGATGCATATGACAACTCCAGAATTTACAAAGTTAAAATGAAAGCAGCTCATGACAAACAGATCTCAAGGAAACACTTTGTGCCAAATCAATGGGTTTATCTTTATGATTCTCGATTGTATTTACACCCTGAAAAGTTGAGATCTCGATGGACTAGTCTATTTATGGTAAGGCACATTTTTCTTAATGGTGTTGTTGAAATCGAAGACCCCACTGATGGGTGAACTTTTAAAGTGAATAAACAGCGGCTGAAAAGTTATATGGAAAAGGTAGACCACTTATGTACCTAAACGAGATCCCTTTTGTGGATCCTGTCTATCATGCGTTATCAGGTTCAATCTATCTATACCATATTTTATATTTTGTCTATATTTTATCTTTTGACTTTTATTTTCTTTCATATTTTATTTTACTTTATTTTCTTCTTTTTATTTTTTTAGTATGATTTTATTTTCCAGTCAAGTAGCGGATATGGTACTCCATGACTATTAAAGTTAGTTTCTCAATTCCCTAAAAAATGTCCCTTAAACCTTGCATTCATCTCTTTTCTTTCTTTCAAAATGGATCGCATTCTTGCCAACCTTAAAAAATGCTTTCCTTCATTGCCTCAAAATGCTCAACTTAAGATTTACAAAGCACGGTGTGAAAGACTAAGGCTATTGATGTTGAGTAATATCCCTGTGGATATTCGTTGGTTAATCGAAGCTAAGGTTCAATTATTTGGTAAGTCTACAAATGATTTTGTTTCTTTTATGCCTGGTCTTGGAAAAAGCTCTTATGTCAAAAGGCGACGAGCAAAAAGGTTACAAGTTTGTCATAAATGTGCTCGATGAAATTGTAATCGGAGTTGTCGTTCTTTAGGATTTGTATCTAAAAATCGAGAAGACAAAATTCAATTCATTAAGGATGGACTGAGTAAGAAGTCTTTGGATGTATCCTATTGACTCTTGAGAGGCATCTCTATGGGCTCGTGCAACTTGAACTTCTCGATTTATGGAATAAATTAAAAAATAAACATCAACGGTATAGTCTCGAGAATTTGACTCTAAAACATCTTGTTTGCCAATTTTTAAGAAAATAAGATGGGAAGCCTATCCCTGACCCATAGAGGGCGTTTAAGCCGTTACTGGACGTAAAACCAAAGGAAGATGTGAGCCACAATCACAACTACCTGTAAATACATGTGTCTTAATTTCAAACATTTTTTCATTTTATTTTATAAATAGTAGGGTTACTCATGTAGATGTCTTAAATTCAAATCTTTTTGTTAAATAATGCATGTGGGTCATTATGTTTAAATTTTTGTGTTTTATTTTTAACTCTCTTCTGATAAACTGTCGGGTTACCAAAATCGTTGTTATTATTTAGTACTCTATAAATACAACACCTCATTTTCTTCATTTTCATATATTGAGATAAAGATGAGTGTAGATATGGAGGAAAACCTAGTTCAACAATTTCATAATATATGTGTATTTTGTGGATCTAGTCCCGGGGGAAATAAACTGTTTATAGAGGCAACAAATAATCTAGGAAAAGTATTAGCTATAAGAAAAATTCATTTGATTTATAGAGGGAGTAGCCTTGGGTTAATAGGGTGTGTGTCAACAGTTACACATTTAGGAGAAAGTCAAGTTTTATGTATTATTCTTACAGCTTTAGCCGTGAAAAACCTAACTGTGAAAATAATAGGGGAAGAATTACGAGTCTCATCCATGTATGAACGTATAGTTAGAATGTTTTACAATACAAACTCTTTTATTGCTTTACTAGGTGGTTTTCGTACCTTGGAAGAAAATTTTCAAATTGCCTCTTGGACCCAGCTGAATATCCACCGAAAATCCATAGATTTGTTGAATGTTAATAACTATTTTGATTGCTTACTTTGTTTTCTTGATCAAGTTGTGGAACAGAATTTTATTTCACATTTGGAGCGATAGATCCTCGTTTCTACTACCAATGCCGATGAACTGATTGACAAATTACAGGTAGTTACCTACGAACCTAACCCAGCAATAACTCGGATGGATTGGTCAGTGGCCGTTAACAAGCGAAAATTAGATTTGAGACTTCGTTTGCAAATTTGTTTTGGTTTTATTTATTTATTAGCATCATCATTTTAGTTTATATTTGCTTAAATGTCTCTCAGGTTTGTTTCTTTCGAATAACTGGCGTTACAGGTAATGTCTCATTTACTTTATCTCTTTCTATTTAAACATTGAGGACAATGTTTCATTTGGTTTGAGGGGAGGATAATAAACATAAGTTGTATTTTGTATAACAAAAAACAAATTCAAAAAAAAAAATAGATAATAAGATCCGACATTTGATTAAAATGACAGAGTAAAGAGTTCATTCTTGAACTCTTGAGACTCATTCTAGGTCAAATTAGAATGGTAGAGTAAGGAGTTTTATTTCTAACTTTTGAAACGCATTTTAACTAACTTGTTGTTGTTTTTTATTTCATGCATTGTTGTTTATTGCTTATAGTCTTGGTAATTCTTGTATAAAAGAATTTGATTTTCTGCCTAGGTATGATTTCAAAATTGTTTAGGTTGAATCACTGTTTCTATTTAGGTTACCAAATAATGACTTTCAAAATATTTTTGAGCACAATGCTAAGTCTTGTGGTAAGATGGATGATTCAATTTATATAGCCAAGAGAATTTTCATGTTTAAGTATATATTTTTTTAATCTCACATATCTTTTATGAGTAAGGGGAAAGGTTGAGAAAACAGCTTATAAACCTTCATTGATCCTTTGAATTGGTTAATTTTTGTTTAGATTGATATTATTTGAATTAAAGAATAAGTTGGTTGCATTTGTGTATAATATATTTTGGTGAGAAACTTTTGTAATACTTCCTTGTATTCTTAAAAAAAAATAATAAAAAAGAAAACAAAATACTAAAAAAAATAGAAAAAAGAAGAAGAATCAATTCAGCTTAATAAAGTCTTCATTCAATTTTAGAAGAGTAACACAGTTTTCTCACCAAGCTATATTTGTGTTATTCTCACAAGACAATTGAAGTCCTAAAGCTAGTGCATGTAAAGAATAATTGATTTCTAAAATGATTAATTTTCCTATCTTTGGATCAATGTTAGTTTGTATGTCTGTCCTTAAAATGGACTTTTTCTGGAGTGCTTAACTGTTTTCCAACTCCATGAGAGAAATCCTAACCTCTTAAATAGTCATACACTTGTAAGGATATAGAGTTGAGGCTTTTACTTAGAGAAACTCTCAAGGCTATATCTGTTGTAGTTTGTAGTAAGATGGTTACGTCTTAGTTCACATATACAATTTTTTGAAGTTATAATTGAAAAAGCCATAATAGCAATAGTGATATTGAACTGGCTTTTTGTTTGAAATGCTTAGGTAGTTTTGTATATTCTATTTACGCTTGAATTGTTAGAGACTGGCAATAAGCTGGTTGGGGGCTGTGATGAACACATTAAAATGTATATCTATTAAGAGATTCAGACACTATTTAATGTCTCTAATTTTAGCATTTATGTATTTTTAGCTTGAAATAAAGTATTCTCCTTAAATTATTATTAATGAATGTTATTTGCACAGGTTAGGTAAAATGGATGTAAATCTCAATGTAGAAATCAAAATAAAGAAATTCTTGAACCTGAAGTAACATGACTCAATCTTACACAAACTTTAAGAACAAATGAAAAGCCAAATCCCACATGTTATGGGCAAAAAATTGAGATACAATAGAATTAGGTTACAACTTTTGCTCAGCTTGACCCAACTCACGTATTTGGACCGTATCTCACAAAATACGTTTCCAATTAGTATATATCTTGAAGATGTAAAATACTAGCTTAATTATAAATAACTTTTATGTTGATAGTAAAGTACAAATCAGCTGTTATCATAGACCAAATTGTATTGCAAGTGGGTAAGAGGGTTGTTGGCCGAAATCTAACATATCTTTGGCATTTTACCCATATCGCATTGGATACTCATCCACTTTCCATGAACTTGATGCCTATAAAAAGAAGAGACAAAATGATATAATTTCATGTTAGCTAAAAAGGCTACATAGGACATTTACATTATAAAAAAGATGCTAGAAATGGGTGAACGAGTAGTTGGCCTAAATTATTGAAGATTGAAGTCACACTTAACATATTTCCATTCATTGCCTATATAAGGACACTCTTAGGATGTTTTTAACATGATACAATTCTCTCTTATTTTCTTCCCATTATTATGCATTGTAATCTAGGTAGAGTTCTTGGCAAGGCTAAGAGATGAACTTTTATGTGTAATAAATCAACTTCTATACTTTGATTTTTTGTTAAGAGCTACAAATGTTTGTAAGTTTGTTTATGCCTAAACTCTTATCTAGTATTTTTCTATAATCCAGAGGTTAAAATTTTCATGTTTCATATATTTTTAGTCATGCTTTCTTTATGTGATTCTTGTTGAATTATAATTGTTATTGGTTACATTGTTTTACATATTAATCTTTTACTGCAATATTGTCAATTGATATATTGTCAATCTTAGATAACATGTAAAAACAATAATTGTTTGATATTCAAGTTGATATTTTACTACAATGTTTTCAAAATAATATATTGTCGATGTTAGATAATTTGTATAAATGAACATAGTTTATGTTAATGTTTGCAAAGAGTTTAGTTATATAAATTACATGTGTTATCAAATGTGTTATATTTTACATATCTTCTGATTGATTGTTTGGGATGTGAAAATTTCAATTGAGTTATAAATATTGAATCAAAATGTAGAGTAGATTTATAAAGTATAATTGTCATTCTCGAAGCTTTGCTTAAATCATCATAAGACATTTTTCTCAATTCATAGATAATACTATTTCATTTACTTAAATCAATTAATTAATTTTCTCATTTACTACTGTTTTAATATTTTACTTTACCTATCTATTTTGTCAAAAAATTTCTTGTGGGATTGACACCTTAATCTATACTGCGATAGTCACATTATATTTTGAGCATAAACAACAAGCTTAATTCGTTGTGCTTAAAAATAAGTGATCAAAAATAAGATTGAACTCCGTTTATGATTCATGATATAAAAATTATCTCAAGCATCTATTGTTTCCTAAAAATGTGTGAAAATAAAATCAGCCAATATTTTAATTCTTATCATAGATTAATGATCATCTTCTGAACCAGAACTTAACATTAAAAAAAAAGGATGAATTCTCTATAAAAGAAGAAACTGGCTTTAGAAGAAATGTTTATGCAGTATATGAAGTTTAATGATGTTATCTTACAAAATCATTCCACATCTTTGAAGACTCTAAAGACTCAAATGGGGTAACTTGCTACAGCTTTTAATAACCAACCTCAAAGGACTTTATCGAACAATACTGAAGCTAATCTAAAAAGGGATAAGGAGTAGTGCAAAGGTATCTCTTTAAGAAGTGGCAAAGAGTTGCAGTTAAATAGTGTAGAAAAGGAGAAAAATGCTATAAGTGATGCAAAAAACAGTGCAGAAGTACAGAAAAGTATAGAAATTATTGTAAAACATGATATGCAGCAACATAAAAGTACAAAAAAAATAGTGCAGGAATACAGAAAAATGTGGATGCAGCAGCACAAACTAGTAAAATTCAGCAGAAACTTGCAGTTCAGCCTCTCTATCCACCTTCATAATTTCTCACAGGCTTCAAAAATAGAAGTTCGACAAGAAGTTTTCAAAGTTCTTAGATATCTTCAAGAAACTTCACATTAACATACCTTTTGTGGATGCTTTAGAATAAATGCTAAGTTATGTGAGGTTTATAAAGGATATCCTATCAAAGAAGAGGAGATTAGCCGAGTATAAAACTGTGGCACTCATTGAAGAATGTAGCGTAATCTTGTAAAAGAAATTGTCACCAAAATTAAAAGATCCAAGCAGTTTTACTATCCTATGCACTATTTGACAGAAATTCTTTGGCAGAGCATTATGTGATTTAGGCGCTAGCATCTACCTAATGCCATTATCTATTTACAAGAAGTTAGGTTTGAGGGAGGCTAAACCTACTAACGTCACCTTACAATTGGCCTACCATTCACTCACGTATCCAAGAGGCGTTATGGAAGAATTTATAGTGTTGGATATGGAGGAGGATCGTGAAGTATCCATCATACCAGGAAAGCCATTCTTAGCCACAGGAAAAACTTTTATTGATGTTCAAAAAGAGGAATTAACTATGAGGGTATAGAACAAAGACGTAATATTCAATGTTTTCAAAGCCATGAGAGAGTCAAGTGAGGAAAAGGAATGTATGAACATTGATGTTATTGATAAAGAAGTACAAGAGGTTTTCAAGAAAAATAGTATTGAAGATTCTTTAGGAGATACTATGGTAAATAGAGATGAGGTAGAGAGAAGTGAAGCTCAAGAGTACTTACAAGTTTTAAGCCTTTCTCCAAGATTTGACAGATTCAAGATGAGAGTTAAACCTCTAGATAGAGCAGAAGGCTTGCAAACTCACATTAAGCCTTATATTGAAGAACCTCATAAGCTAGAGTTGAAACCCCTACTGAGTCACTTAAGGTATGCATTTCTTGGAGAATCTTTTATTTTACCAGTCATAGTTTCTGAACAACTTGATGAATCCCAAGTAGAAAAATTGTTGAGAGATCATAAGAGAGCTATAGGATGGACAATTACTAACATCAAGGGAATCAGCCCCTTATTTTGCGTGCATAAAATTCTATTAGGGAAAGGGCATAAGGCTACAATAGAGCATCAAAGGCGAGTAATGAAGAAAGAGATCATTAAGTGGCTAAATGCAAAGATTATCTACCTAATATTTGATAGCTCAGGGATAAGTCCAATGCAATGTGTACCGAAGAATGGAGGAATCACTGTGGTGGTAAATGAGAACAATGATTTAATCCCTACTAAGATTGTCACTGGTTGAAAGATTTGCATGGACTACAGGAAGCTAAATAAAGCGACTCACAAATATTATTTTCCTATACTCTTCATTGATCAAATGCTGGATAGATTAGTTGGACATGAGTATTATTGCTTCTGGGATGGAAATTCGGGCTGTAATTAGATTGTAATTGCTCTAAAATATCTAAAAAATACAATGTTCACATGCCCATATTGTATGCTTGCGTTTCAGATGATGCCTTTCAGACATACAACGCTCTAGCCACTCATCAGTGTTGTATAATAGCCATATTTTCAGATATTATAAAGCATTTCATGGAGGTATTTATGGAAAAAAATTTTATTTTTGGCGATTCATTTGATATATGCTTTGATAATCTAGCTTTTGTGCTCAAGAGATATGAAGATACCAATTTAGTGCTTAATTGGGAAAAGTGTTATTTTATGGGAAAAAAAGACATAGTTTTAGGCCATAAAATTTGTGCCTGGGGTATTGAAGTTGATAAAGTTAAATAGAAACCATTGAGAAGTTTCCACCATCGACTAATGTGAAAAGAGTGTGGAGTTTTCTTGGTCATGCCAAGTTTTATAGACGATTTATAAAAGATTTTTTCAAAGTTCCAAATCCTTATGCAACTTACTAGAGAAGGAGGTGTAGTTTCATTTTAATGATGTTCATCTTGAAGCTTTTGAACTATTGAAGAAGAAGTTTACTATTGATGTTTTAGTCATACATGTTGTATTTTGATGATAAAAAATCTCATGTTCATTGTAATATATTAATTTATTAAGCATTGAAAGGTTTAAATACACAAGTGAGGTAAACAAAGTGCAAAAATAAGCACTCATTGAAACTTAAGAACTTTAAGACTTCAACAAAACTGAAGAGCATATTGAAAATTATTCTGGCACTGCATGATATAGAAGATTTATACAAAATTAATTAAAAAAGAAAGATAATTGTGTCAGTTTTCTAAGAAATTTTACGAAAGTGAATTTGGAGTTGTTTACGGAAAGTTATGGCTAAATCACTCAAGCATGCTGAAGTTGGACCAAAGTGCAAAGTTTTGAGAGTTTCAAAAAATGGACTAAAATGTAAACAAATTAAAACTTTGGCAGGATCACTGTAGCAACGGTTAAAGTACTGTATCAACGTATAAGCCACTGTATTAAGACTGTAGCAATGTACAAGCCACTGTATTAAAACTATAGCAACAGTTAAGTTATTGTAGCAGTACTGTAGTAACGGCTAATTTGTTGGCTCCTTATAAATGCCTCCTTAGAAATGCCTCACTCAATTTGAGAGCCTATATGTTCTTACACCTTCATATTAGCTCATTTGGGAGTTTAAAATTATTTGTATTTATTTTAATTCTTGTATTGGGTTAGTTAAGTATTTGTAGGAAACACTTTGAGAGAAGAGTGATTACTCTTTTGCATGTAAAGGTTTCTTGACATCTTGGAAGTCAAGTGTATTAATTCTTGGCCTTGGTTTAAGGCAAGCTAGTGGATCCTCAAGGCGAGTTGCTTGGGGCATGGAGGTAGGCCGTGTGGAGTGCTGAACCACGTAAACATCCGGGTGCCATTCTCTATTTCCTTTACTCTATTATTTATTGTAATTATTTGTTATTAAATTTTTTATATTTTAATAATTGCATAAATTATTTACCTTAGTGCATTAATTTTTAAATACCCAATCCACCCCCTTCTTGGGTTGCCTATCTAGAATTTTCACTTATCACCGCACCAATCATTATAGCACCAGATTGGAACTTACCTTTGAAGTAATGTGTGATGCAAGCAATTTAGCTGTGGCTATTGTACTAGGACAACACTGAAAGAAAGTGTTTCACACTATATACTATACAAGCAAGACTTTCAATAATGCACAATCTAATTACACTACCACAGAAAAAGAGCTTATTGCGGTAGTCTTTGCCTTTGAAAAATTCCGTGCCCACCTCAATAGAGTCAAGGTCACAGTCTTCACTAATTATTTAGTAATTAAGTACCTCATCAATAAGAAAGATGCAAAGCCTAGGCTTATTCGATAGATTCTATTATTGCAAGAGTTTGATCTTGAGATCAAAGATAGAAAAGGAATTGAAAATCAAGTTGCTGATCATCTCTTTTATTTGGAAATGCTAAATCAATACCAAAAGAAGATCCAAATAAATGAAACTTTTCTAGACTAACAACTTCTTGCCACACAACAACATGAAATCCCCCAGTATACTAATATTGTCAATTATTTAGTTTCTAGTCTAACACATCGTCACTTGACTTTTCAGCAAAAGGAAAAGTTCTTTACAACATAAGATTCTATTTTTGGGATGAGCCATTCCTTTTTAGATCATGTGCAGACCAAATCCTTTAAAGATGTTCCTTAAAGAAGAAATTCAAGACATCCTACACCATTGTCATGCATCTAGTTATGATGAACACTTTGCAGGCGATAAAACAGTAGCCAAAGTACTTCAATTAAGTTTTTATTGGCCCATATTATTTAAAGATGCATTTTTGTTTGTTACAGGTTGTGATCTATGTCAAACGATAGGGAACATCTCCAAAAGACATGATATGCCACAACAAAATATCTTAGAACTAGAGATCTTTGACATATGAGGCATAGATTTCATGGGATCATTTCCACCATCACACAATAAAAAGTATATCCTTGTAGTAGTGGATTATGTTTCAAAGTGGGTAGAGGCAATAACATTGCCAACAAATGAAGCTATAGTTGTGATTAAGTTCCTTCAAAAGAACATCTCCACAAGATATGGAACCACAAGAGCGATATAACTGATGAGGGCTCACATTTCTGCAATAAGTATTTCTTAGCCCTCTTGTTAAAATATGGGGTCAAGCATAAAATAGCCATTCTATATCATCCGTTAAATAGTAGACAAGTAGAAGTATCTAATCAAGAAATTAAATGTATCTTAGAAAAGACGGTTAAGCCAAACTATAAGGATTGAACACTATACTTGGATAATGCTCTATAGGCATATTGCACTGCTTACAAAACCCCTCATTTATATGTCCATATTTCATTTGATATTTGGAAAAGCTTACACCCACCTTTAGAGTTGCAACATAAAGCATATTAGGCCATTAAAACCCTTAAGTTTGATTTCTAAGCTGCAGGTGAAAAGCATTTACTTTAGTTAAATGCCATAGAAAAGTTTTGTCTATAAGTATATAAGAATGCTAAGCTTTATATGCAAAAAACAAAATGATAACATGATAAAAAAAATACTTTAGCGTTCATTTGAAAAAGGACAACTCTCTTGCTCTACAATTCACGTCTGAAGTTATTTCCTGGGAAACTCAAGTCTTGATTGTTTGGATTACTCCAAATTATCATGGTATATCCAAATGGATTTGTTGAGATTAAGGATCCAAATACTCAAGCTTCATTTACAGTAAATGACCAACACCTAAACCATTATCAAATAGGATATATAGATCGACAAAAATATAGTGTCAATGTAATTGAATACAAGTAACTGCGGGATCATCATGTCGAGTCGATGACATTAAATTAAGCACTTATTGGGAAGCAACCCAAGCTTATTATCCTTTGATTTTAATTTTTTACTTTTTATTTATTTATTTCAATAATCTTTCATCATGCATTATTAGGAATAGAAGTAAAAAAAAAGGTTTGAGTGCCGTGGGGTTGGATTCCCAACACCGCAACGCTATAACCTGGGCAAGCTTATACTTGCCTAAGCATTAATGCTACAATGCTGGCTACCCAGTACCACGACGCCTACACGATAATAAGGGTTTTTAAACCCATTTTCTCCCCAATTTTCCCCTAAAAACTTCCCTCTCCTCTTATACCACATAAACCCTAAAATTCTCCTAACTCATCCAATCACCAAATTTTCACCATATACCTTAATTCACACTTTATCCAATTCTAAAATCAACAAAAAATCATAACCACAATACAATTAAATCTCCAAACTCACTCAATTTTGTTCATCCAAAGGTAGAATTAATCCAAACACTCATCCTTCTAAATTGCTCCTTAGGTAAGATTTTCATTTAATTTTTGAAGGATATTTAGGTTATTATAGTAAACATTACGCATTATAGCAGCATTCATCATTAGTTTATGCATTATATTTCATATTTCACATATTAATGATAGTTGGTTCATATTATTCACACATACTTGTACATATAACAATTTATCAAATCTTTTGATTATATTTGCCTTTATATTTTAGTAATATTTTGATTATTGATGCTTGAATTACATATTTTTTGGATGGATTATAATGCAAAATAGTTGTTATATTTCCTTGATTGAGTGAACCAAGATTGTGGTTAGTAGTAGTATGGTGAAAATCTTAGTGTTATGAATTGATAGTGGGATTAGGTTATTGATGTGTTGTTGTGTTATGGAAAACATCTATTGGGAGTTAAGACAATGTTAGATACCATGTATGTTGAAAGTTATTAATTTGTCCTACACAACTGTGGCAACTCTATTTTGGTTCCACCTAATTATTTTTCTGCCGAATATATTATATTCACATTACATGACATCTTGTGGATATAATTAGAGATATAATAAGGAGTAATATGTTATTTATTGACAAATTTGGGAGTGTTCAAATTCTATTTTAGGTATAGTCACCATGCCTCTACGTAAATCTAAAAAGTCCACCGCTTCTTCATCTGCCACATATAACACAAACTAGTTTATCTCTAGAAAGAATTTCTACAGTTACAATCAATTTATAATCAAGAAAAGAACTATACCGAAACGAGGCTTCCACCTGCTAGTCATTCACTACCCAAATATTCAATAGTACATTATAGAGAAAAGACGGGAGCAATTGTACACCCAACCCAAGAGCATCAACATCTCTAAGTATATGTGATAGGAGGTTATATGGAATTCACCAACAAAGCTATTAACATATTTTTGACACTCTACCTATAAATAACAGTGATTATAAACAACTTGTGAGAGAACTGGACTACAATGAGATAATTAATTTTCTCACTCCGGAGACAATTTGTGAATATGTAAGGGGCATTCTGAAAGCGTTTCTGACCAAATTCATGTGCTGTGAGTACAAAGCATGGTACTATTTCATAGTTGCTTACCTTATGCTAGTTGGTCACCTGAGTTCCATTATATTATCCCGAGTTGTACTCCTCTATACTATCTTAACCGACCATTTGATCGATATTGACAAAGTGATCAAGGACAGTATATTACATGCTGTAAGGAATAAAAAAAAAGGGTTTCTACTGCTCTTACTTGATTACTGCATTATGTGCCTGAGCTTGATTCGAGTGGGCACCTTATAAAGAATTACTCCATCCAGCGCCCGTTCTTGATTACGGAGTGATCACATATATGACAGATGGACAAGGGTAACAACAACCACAAATTGCATAGCCAGTACAGTAAGGTTTCCTCCGGCATCCATCCCATCAGTTCTATCTACCATTAATGAGTGTCTTAGTCACATTTAGTCTTACTTAGCCTATTTTCAAACTTATAAATCTATCAGGATTAAGTTTTGAGGCTCACACTAACACATTTTGGTATGGACATCAGCGTGTTACCACCTTTCCCATAATATGCCTCTCCATCACCCCCTGATGCTTCGGTTGAGGATGATGAGGAGGATAATGAGGACGACGAAGAGGATGATGAGGCAACGGAGGATGATGATTGATTCTTACCCTTACAGAAACAGAGAAGTGTTTCTATTTTCATTCATTTACTATCGCCATGAGGACATGGCTTATTTTAAGTTTGGGGGCAGGGGAAACACTTCCTAGGTTTAGATTTATTTTGCATTTCTATGCTTTTATCTTTTATTTTCAGTTTTTATGTTTTAAGTAGTTAGGTTATTTATTTCTTTTATTGATATCTTCTGTATGAGTCAAAAAGAAATTGTAGTCGATGATGAAAAGATGAGTTGAATAAAAGCTATAAATTCTTTAGACTTATTAATTACAGTGTTCACTTTATATTATAATCAGATGTACTTTTATTTAGCCTATAATTGATCATGTTAAACACTTTTGCATACTAGAGTTATTAAATGTTCATTAGTTGTTAATATAGAATAGATTTATTCATACAAGGGAAGTATAGGTCGCCTAGTACCTAGAACTTGTTTAATTAGCTTTTGAGGTGAAATCCTAGGACATATATAGCAAAAGATATGATTAGAGACCATGTTTGGGTTGATTGAACCTTTCTAGCCAACCTTGAATTATTTTTAATCCTTAGTCACCCTTTTTGAGCTTTATTGACTATATTTTCTTTCTAGAAACCACATTAGAAGCCTACAGCTGATTAATTATTTTATCCTTCATAAATATCCTTTGCACTATGATGCATAATATCTTGTTAAAAAGGTCATGAAGTGATTTAAATTTATAGGTGAAAAGAAGAGGCAGCTCTGAAAATTTTCTCATTCAATTACAAGAATTGGAGGAGCTAAAAAAAGTGTTGTACTATAACCTACAAGAAATACAATAGAGAATAACAGAGCTGCTGAAAGGATGGGTTCAAAGAAAATAAGTTTGGAGGAGTGGATTAAG
This sequence comes from Ailanthus altissimus, assembly GCA_946807835.1. Taxonomy (NCBI): domain Eukaryota; kingdom Viridiplantae; phylum Streptophyta; class Magnoliopsida; order Sapindales; family Simaroubaceae; genus Ailanthus; species Ailanthus altissimus. The sequence goes on along the minus strand of OX327700.1, from coordinate 16,078,164 downwards.
AAAAGAAAGAATGAATTTCTCCAGAGACAAGAGGGTTATGGTTATAGTGTGATTTAAGCTAAATTTATTTTCGATTTTTTTGTACCCTAACCTAAGCCTTTCATTACTAGTTGATTAAAGCCCTATTTGATCTCTTGTTATATAATTGTTCTTCATTAGTAGGGAATGCTATGAAAAATAAGCTTATGGATAATTGTTTCAGTCTTGATATTTCTTTATAGGGGTTAAGTTCAGATTATCGTTCCCACGGAGACTATTGTATCTATTTCTTTTAATCAATTACTAAAATTACTCTATTTATCTAGAAAATTTTAAAGATGGATTTTAATTAACTAAACTACGGTTATCAAATTAAACCTAATTAACTACTGAAGGGAATCAAAGATTAAATTAACTAATTAAGAACTAATCTAGGGTTTCAACGTATCCCCTAGTCTTTCACTGAATTCTTTAATCTCTTAGTTACTCTTTTAATGCCAATTGATTGGCTAGACATTGATTTCATCATAAGCCTCTGTCAATGGTCGAATGATTATATCACGCCCTAACAATTACCAATATGTCTATGGTAATTCGAATAAGATGTAACTCATTAAGAATAAGTCTAAATCAAACCATACATGCCACTTAGGTATATGTCTATCCTAGATGAAACTCATAGTTGTTACCCTATGATCATGTATTAATCTATCATAGGCTAAACATAAGAATCCCTTTGTCAAGTTCATTATGTTGGGACGTTAGTGACTCTAAGGTGTCACCTATCTAGCGGACCAAAGAGTTGGTGGGTCTTACACAGTCTATAAAAAAGGTCGGCATTTTTGTAAGAATGTGGTAGAGCCTACCAACCCTTTGGTTCACCAGTGGGACCTTATAGTCTTTGATGCACCACCAACACCCCTCGTAAGTTACTGATGCCCCCAACCAATGTCGAACCTGGGATCTCATCCCTTATAGGCCTTTAAGGTTCGATGTTTGTACCCATCAAGCTGGTGCCTTTAAGGTTTAATAGTTGTACCCATCAGGCTAGCCAGCTTGATGGGGACAACCATCAAACCTTAAAAACCTATAAAGGATAAGATCCCATATTCGACATTGGTTGGGGGTGTAGGTTACTTGTGGGGGGTGTGAGTGGTGTGCCAGTTGATACCCTAGTGGACCCAAGGTATTGGGTGGGACACTTTTGTAAGAGTGTGTGAGACCCACAAACTCTTTGGCCCACTAATTGGGTGACACCTCAAAGCCACTAGCGTCTAAGCACACAATTCTCAGGTTGCCTGCACCCCCAAGGAATTGAACCCCCACCCTCATCTTATGGAGGTGTCATCCCATTATGTGTAAATATTTAATGAAGTATTTATACAATTATCATTTCTAATAAAATTGTTAATATTATTTATAATAAATGATGAGATGCTTGTAACGTTTCAAACATTGTATGATCTGAAGGAGTTTAGATATGGTCTAAAAGAGTTTAGATCAGTGCTAAGAGTTAACAGATTAATAGAGTTAGCAAAATCTAAACAATTAGAGCCTTGTTTGAAATAGAACAATGACCTAAGAATATATTTATAATGACATAGTTGCAAATAGTTGCAGATGGTGTTAAGAAATGTCATTATGCAAATATATTTTCATACATGATGTTCCTAATCTAATTTCACCAATACGGGTCTATCGATGGAACCCATTTATATAGATTAGTATATGTCTATATCTGGATGGTCCAGATGGTTAGTATTAGCAAACTATGAACTTCGTGGAAGCTCGTATAGATACACAGGTATTCAGTTAGGACTGGATATTGAACAGACTCACAAATACCTCCAATAGACATCTCATAAAACTGTCAATGGAAGGTCTTCTGAGTTGAGTAGTATTTGTGATGCTTTGACCTGAGTGCCATAGCGGACTTATGAGTGATCCACCATACTTTGGTTCCACACATGTCAGAGACCTTTCGTGGTCTGATCGTTGTGTATCGCTGGTTATGGTCTGATGCTCATGGAGTCCGGTGTGCATAAATATGGGATCCATTAACTCATATGAGTGGGTAATATATCCTAATGTTCCAAGATTATATTTCAGAAAGTCTTGTAGCCACAAGCATAAACCTTAGAAAATATATTCCGAATGGATAAACAATATCACAAAAATGTTTGTGGATATTATTTAAGGAAATATAAATCTAGAGATAAGTTGATGGTTGAGCAAATAGAGAATTAACGGTGATGATCTATATCTTTGCTCTTCCAGGATATATATAATGGATAGACTATACAAATATGTAATAAGCTTAACTTGCATGGAACGCGCTGATTTGTAATATCCATAATGTGTTTGTGGGGCATCATTCACGAATGTATGGAGGAGCTCTATATGACAAACTAGGTGTGGACTTAGAGAGTCTTACAATATAAAGTGTACTCGTTGAGCACTTGGGTAGTGGACTGGATTGAATAATTTGATCTAATAAATTCTAGCAAAATAGAATAATTGTTTCAGGATTCCTCGAAATATGCATTTGTTAAGACTTAATTGTTAAGTACATTATTGAATTAATTAGCAAGAGTTGTTAATTAATAGGATATTGACAAGTGGCACAATTTGGTCTATGATTTGATTTTACCTTAGTTTTACCATTTAACCTTAGTAGTAAAACTTAGTAAGGTAAAAAGTAATTATTCAAAATTGTTTTGAATAATTAAATTAGATATTATTATTATATTATTAGATAATATGATAATATATTAATCATGACAATTGTATTTTAATATAATAAGGGGCTTAGATGTTGACAATTAATTTACCTAATATGATTAAAATAATTATATTTGTTAGGTAATAATTTGTTTAGGTGGCCATTATTCTAGTGCTTAATAAATTAATCTTAAGTGGGAGACTAATAATTAAATTGGTGGGCACTTGTTTTTGTTTTATCAAAAAGTGTTGAATGACAAAAATAAAAATTAAGCTAATATTTGATTGATTCATTCATTTTGGAGGAGATGATATGGTTAAGCAATTTCAAGGTAAGTGAGAGAATTTTTTTTTGTGTGTTTTTCAAGTGTTGAAAGCAAAAAGAAATTCTCTTTATCTTCTTCTCTCATAAATGGATCAAAATAAATCAAAGAAAATGGAGAAAGAGATATATAATTTAACACAAGAGTTGTGCTAAAATTAATTAATCTATTGAAATCGTTTCCATCATTTAAACAAGAGTTGTATGTAAATGTTTACCATCTCCATTTAAGAATCAAATAATTTATGTTCAAAGAGTTTGAATACATGTGCTGGAAATTATAAAACTAATCTATCATTCTAACTCCATAATCCCACCAAACCGCTATGGATTAGAATTGTTCAACAATTAACTTTAAGGTGAGCTCTTCAATTGAATTGTTGGAAGACTTGAAGAATTTGTAAAGCGTCCTTCATTAGGTAAGTGTTATTTACATTTTATTTTAAGTAATACAATTGTTCATCATGTATAAGTTGTTGTAAAATAGTTATACTTGAACATATATGTGATATATGTGGTTAAATTTAGTGTATATGTTAACGTGTTTCTGTTGTGTGTAGTCATTTTTAAAATTACGTATACACTCGTATGTCACACACTCGATTTCCAACACTTTATGGTTCTTTAAACATTCAAAATAGTAACAAAAAACTTGATGTGTGCTAAATTATGTCTAACCCTAGAATAAAAAATTTAACTCATCACAAAACTAAGAGTATCAAACTAATCTATGAATAATAGTAAGAACAAGAACATAATAATAAGAAAAGAGAAGAAAACACTAATCAAGTAGATGTCTTGTGTTGCTTCTCTCTCAATCTTGACTTGAATCTTGAATCTTATTTCTTGACTTTGATATTTGATATTGTGTTGTGAATTCTTTCTATATATTTTTGCCTCTCCTTGTGTAATATCCAATCCCTACTAGTAGTATTGGCGCCTAGATTTCAGTATAGAGTAATGAAGACACCGTAGGGTTACCTGATTTTAACCCTATTAGAAATATTTTTTTATGGTACGCATGAGAGATATTATACCTAATTTGATAATTTCACACTTGATCGGAGCGTCAGACGACCCTAGAATATTTTTGAAAATTTCTCTATTGGCTTGGAAGGAAATTTTAATTTACTACATGAATTTCTATTTAAAGGTTATGTATGAAACAAGCCTTTGTTAAGAAGCACAATCCATATATTAGAGAATAGACCAATTAGAAACAATCTCATGGATTGCCAAGTTAGAAATTTTAGTTAGTTCCTTGGACAATTCCAACTAGATAGTTACAAATGAACCAATTACATACTTAGTTTCCAACTAATGACAATTTAGAAAATTTGAGTTAGTTGAAGGGTAAATTGGTCTTTTTAGGGAGCACTATATATATGGTAGAAGTGTGTAGAAATTTCAAGAGAGTAAAAGCATAACACTTAAAGCAAAAGAGAGAAAAATTCATCCAAGAAGAGTGGTGCTGCTACAATGACATTTCAAGTTTTTTTTTTCATGATTTTTCGTGCTTAATCAAGCTATAATAAGGTCAAGTATAAGTTCCTAAGCTCAATTGAAGCCTCAATTAGTGAAAATCCAAGAAAAAGAGGTAAGAAAAATATTGTTTTGTGAGATTGATATGTGAATTTTCAATATTGCTTCAATTCATGTTCTTGTGTGTATTTTTGATTTAGATTGAGTTGAATTTTAGTGTGGAGCTTGAAGGAGTCATCAAAGTGAAGAAATTGGTAAGGTAAAAATTAGGGTTTTGGGTGATTTGGATGTAGAAACTTCAATTGGTTATAATTAGGGCATTAGAATGAAATTGGCTTGAATTTGATGCAATTGGAACAAGAAATTGAGTAAAGAAATATGTTGGAACATAGGGTGAAATTCTGCCACTTTAGGGAAGTTAGGGATTGAGTTGTGTTTTGGTTGAATTGTGATGTATAAATGGTGCCTTATGAAAATTGAATGTATATGGTTGATAGAAAAATTAAAAATGAAGAAAATGGGACATAATTGTCCATTTTGGAATTGTGAAAGGCAATTATGTCCAACCAAATATAGGGCGTTTAATAATTTTTGAGGCGTCGAATGGTGAGTTAGATTAGATTAAATGACTCCGTAAATAAAAATCGAGAAGTAGTATCCATTCGGGCTTTGTATGCCGATTAGGGTGTTTAGAAGTTAAATGAGATTCTAGTGTCTGAATTAGTTCTAATGTCATTTATGGAGCGTAGGTCAAGAAAATCGAGACAGGTAACGGGAGTAGAAATTCGGAGCGAAATTGAGCTCGGAGCGGTTGTGAGTAAAAATCTATCATATCTTTTATCTTTCGTTTATTATGTTTCCACATAATGAAAATGTATGTTTTATGTGCTTTTAATGCAAAAACATGAGTTATGATCTTGATATATATCCATATATATGCTTTTATATGTTTGGTTTAAGAAACAACTTTAAAAATTCTGCATTTGTTTCAAAGGCCATTGGTACCCTCAGATTATAGTGGTGGTGATTGTATTAGACTCGTCCGGTATATCCCGTACATATGGGCAGGTTATGGGGGGTGTGTCACTAACTCTGGGAAGTCGGGATGTCGAGTCATATGAGTCGCTCTATGTGTATGAGGTATTATCTCGCTATATGTATGCGATGTAGGATTTTGCTGCATAGCTAGTGAGATATCTTGAGATGTCACTGTGGGTGCTGCTAGTTGAGGTGCCCCGTGACATACTCACGTGTGCGGTGCTAGTTGAGTCGCTGCGTGAGTATAGCGTTTTAGGGTTACCATTGGTATAGTTTAGAAAGAAAATGGCTGAGCGAGGACTTTAATAGTTTTCGATCTACCGATTGCATATTATGCATTTATATGCACATGCTAGTTATTATGTTGTACAGATTTTGGATACTATTTTTCGAAGATGTAAATAAAACCCGCTCGACAAGATTTTATCGGCATATGATGTTAGAAACTGTTTTACAGCTTTATACTAGCTTTAGAAGCATGATTTATGCATGTCTTTTAGAATTTAATATCTATGCAAAATGTTATTTTATTTGAAATCTTAAATGCACTCACTGAGCTCCTTTAGCTCACTTATTTTTTATTTTATATTTTCTAAACCCTTTTTCCAAGTGCAGGTCTCGGTACACCAGCTGCTGATTCTCTTACTGTTGATTAGTGGGTCAAATCTGAAGATCATTTTGTTCATGTAAATGTGCTAAATAACACTCTTTTTACTTTCAACATGGTAGTTCTAGGCTTGTGTATTGTACATATGCTTTGTATAACCAAGAAGAGTTTCGATATTTTGATGATCGTTTCACTATTTATCATTATTCTAATTTTATGATCATAATAAAATTATTGAGTTGAGTTGAATTTATTTTGAAAAGGATCGAAGGTCCTATTTGGCAGTATTGAGAAGTGGTTTTGAAATAGAAGTGAAATTCTTTGCAGATTTTGTACTGAATTTTTAGAAAAACAGGGAAAACTCTGCCCATTTTTTTTTAAAAAATTAAGATGTTATTTTTATGTATATTTCAAGATTTTCTCAGTAATAACAACTACTAAAAAAGGGTTCTCACAAAATTTCACAACTTACCCAGTTATATTCTGAGAAACTTCCGTCGGAGTGCCCGATAGGGCCGCTGGGATCTATTTAGAGGGTCTCGGGCGGTGTCTTATCACCTTGATTTTTTGAATTAGTACATACTATTTTTTAGTGCCATTTTAAGTGCTGCATGGTTGGGCACTGTAGCAAAAATACTGTAGATTGTTAGTGTAGTAATCTATTATAGCAATTTGATGTTTTTGCTTTATTTTTATTAGCTTTTCATCCTTATTTGCTCCATTAATTGCAAACTTACAAAATAGCAATAAAATGTATAAAAAACTAAATAATCTTAATTTTAACGAACAAATATTAAGCTTGGAATATTAAAATATTAGACCTAATTAACCCTTATCAAATATCACTAAACTTATGACTTTGTTCGTCCTCGAGTAAACAAGAACAAATAATCACAACTTATTATTGACTCTAAATAAAAATAAACTAAACAAGCCTCAATTGATTGGATGATCATCCTCATTTTCTCAAAGGTTGTTAAATGGTACAAGTTTATTTAGATCGCAACAAACAACTTTTAATAAATCATCATACCATTCATCAAATCCTTTATTCTCCCTTATACTTTGATCACTTATGTGTATGTGTGTGCATTAAGAAGTAATCAGTCAAATAAAATATAAATTTACTCAATACTTAAGAAAGTAAATAAAGATGATGTCTTGGCATATTTTTAATAATAACACTCTTTGGTAAAGAATTTTTATTTATGCATTTAAACACTTTTTTTCTCTCTTTATTTTTTATATGTACCCTCGAACTTAGACTGAAATGCACATTCAATACTTATTGCTTCTCATTGCATTACCCTTTTCACACATACAATAATTTTTCTTTTAACAATAATTCTAAGTAAATTTAAGATTTATGGTTCTACTGGTAGATTTAAGATAAATAAGTAAAACTTCTTGTGGCTTGTAATATGGTTAAATAGAAAAAAAAATGGTAATTAAGCTTAAACAATGTAACTAGGGACAAATATACATGTAAGGTAGGCTCGAAAAGGCTCAATCGATCCAAAAATGGCATAATGTCATTTCTTTATTCATGTGATTCCTAGGATTTCGCCTTAAGTAGTAATCAAGCAAGTTTTAGAGTGTTGATCATTGAGACTGTGGTGTACTACTTAAGCAAAAAATATTTCTAAGAAAAAAAATCAACTAATATATGCTTATTTCAATGTGCTCATAAATAATTAACTAAAAATAAAATCAAAATTAGTTTAAGATTCATGATATACGTATTATTTTAAGCCTCTATCATTTCTTAGAGATTTGTAAAATTAAATTAAGCCAATATTCTAATTTTATCATAGACTAATAATCATTATCTCAACCAAAACTTCACATAAAAAAAAAAAAAAATTCCCACAAGACAACCACCGAAACCATGCAACAAAAAATAAACACAAGTTATGTGTTTTCCACCCCCAAATTTAAATTAAACAATTTTCTTATGTCTAAAAATAAATTTAACAGTAAGAAGCTTCCTTGTACATGAAGTTGAAGTAATGCAGCGTTGTTGCTCATTGATTGGACTGTGGTGTCCTTTGCTCTTAACGCTTATAATTGCTCGTGCTGCTTCCTTGAATGTTTAACTTGCTAATTTATTCCTACAAAGAAAAAAAACTAACATAACTAAATAAAATTAAAAATAAAAATAAAAAATACTTAGGTTGCCTTCCAAGAAGCGCTTGATTTAACACCACTAGCTTGGCGGGGCTATTTCTTCTCCTATGATGGATCAAAGTCAATTGTTGAAGTATCCTTGTGTGTGAACTTGCTATGCTTCCTTTCTTTTGGCTTCTACATCTTTTTAATTAAGCTAATGGCAGTAGCTTGTGCCTCATTCTCTTCATATTTCTCCAGAAAGACTTGAATTTTCATCCCTTAATATTTCATTGGACTCAATAATATTTTAGTTAATCACTTAATACAAATTGATTAGCTTAGGCACTAATCTCATTATAACCCTCTATCAATGGTCGAGTGACTATAGTACGCATTCTAACAATCACCTATACGTCTATGGCAATCAAATTATAATATAATTCATTAAGATCAAGTCTAAATAATACTGTACATGCCCCCTAGGTCTATATCTATCCTATATGGAACTCATAATTGTTACCCTATGATCATGCAGCAAACTATCCCAGGCTAAACATATGAATCCCTTTATCAAGTTCATCATAGTTCCTTAATCATTGAAAATATTTGGCCAGATATAATGAAAACAATAATCACAAGATAGAATGTATCAAATATAATAATTAAGTTCATAAATTAGTAATCAATAAATCCAACTACATATTAGGTTCACATAGTCTAACCATAGAATAAAAAGTTTGGCTCATCACAAGAAGATGCATTGGATTGCTTCTCTCTCAATCTTGAATTAAAGCTTGAATCTTCATTTTTTTGGCTTTAATATTTGATTTTGTGTTGTGAATTCTTTCTTTAAGATTTTTCCTCTCCTTGACTTTTTGAATTAGGGGTTTTGGCCTTCTTTTTATAGGTTTATGTCTTCAAATTAGGGTAAAACATCAAATACAAATTAGATTATGATTACCGTTCACGTGCATTGTTCACCATGTCACTGTTAATGACGCGACGTATAAAAACGGTGCCAAAAACTTGATTGGTGCTATAGTAACTAAGCGTAAGTGTACGTTATAGTATTAAGTAATATATGATTTTAAGTCCAAGTATCTATCCTACAGAGACTATGTGATCTAATTCTTTCAATCAAGTACTAAAATTATAACTATTTAACTTTTATTTAAGAAACTAAAATCTGAAATTTATTTAACTAACCTAATTCTATCAATTAAATCAACATAAACAACAAAAGATAATAATATAGGGTATTGACTCATCCTCTTGTATTTCATTGGACTCATTAATATCTTAGTTAATCACCTAATACGAATAAATTGGCGTAGACACTAACCTCATCACAACCATCTGCCGATGGTCGAGTGACTAGATTACGCATTTTAACAATCACCTATATGTCTATGGTAATCAAATTAGAATTTAATTCATTAAGATCAAGTCTAAATAATATCATACATGCCACATAGGTTTATGTCTATCCTATATAAAACTCATAGTTGTAACCCTATGATCATGCAACAAACTATCTCAGGCTAAATATATTTATCCCTTTGTCAAGTTCATCATGGTTCCTCAATCATTCAAAATATTGGTCATATATAATGAATAGGGTAACAACTATAATAAGTAAGTTCATAAACTAATAATCAATAAAATTCAACTACATACTAGGTTCACATAATCTAACCATAGAATATCAAGTTTGGCTCATCACAAAACCAAGAGTATCAAATCAATTCATGAATAACAGCAAGAACATAATAATAAGAAAAAAGACAAAAACTAATCAAGAAGAGGTATTGGGTTGCTTCTCTCTAAATCTTGACTTGAAACTTGAATCTTGATTTCTCAGCTTTGATCTTTAATTTTGCATTGTGAAATTTTCTCTAAGATTTTCCTTCTCCTTGATTTTTTGAATTAGGGATTTTTTCCTTTTTTTTATAGGTTTATTTCTTTAAATTAGGGTAAAATATCAAATACAAATAAGATTAGGATTATTGTTCACGCACACTGTTCACCACGTTACTATTCATGATGCGCTACATAAAAACAGAACCAAAAACTTGATTGGTGCTATAGTAACTAAGGGTAAGTGCATGCTATCATATTAAGTAATATAAAATTTTAAGTCCAAGTATCTATCTCATAGGAATTATGCGATCTAATTCTTTCAATCAAGTATTAAAATTATAACTACTTAACTTTTATTCAGAAAACTAAAATTTGAAATTTATTTAGCTAACCTAATTCTATCAATTAAATCAATCCAAATAGCAACAAAAAAGAGATAAATTCACCAAAATATAATAATATAGGGTATAGACTCATCTTTTAGTATTTTATTGGATTCATTAATATCTTAGTTAATCACTTAATACAAATTAATTGGCTTAGACATTAATCTCATCACAAGCCTTTGTCGATGGTTGAGTAACTTTATTACGCATTCTAACAATCACCTATATGTCTATGGTAATCAAATTAGAATGTAATTCATTAATATCAAGTCTAAATAGTACCATACACTCCACCTAGGTATAGTCTATCCTACCTGAAACTCATAGTTATTACCCTATGATCATTGATTAAACTATCCTAGGCTGAACACATGAATCCCTTTGTCAAGTTCATCAAGGTTCCTCAATCGTTCAAAATATTGGCCAAATATAATGAAAACATTAAACTTAGATATAATGAATCAGTTATAATGTACTAAGTTCATAAACTAAGAATTAATAAAATGTAACTACATACTAGGTTTAAACGTCTAACCCTAGATAAACAATGTTTAACTCATCACAAAATCAAAAGTATCAAACCAATCTATGAAGAATAGTAAGAACAAGAACATAGTGATAAGAAAATAGAAGAAAAATTAATCAAGAAAATGTCGTAGGTTGCTTCTCTCTCTTCTTTGACTTAAAGCTTGAATCTTGATTTCTTGGCTTTGATATTTGATTATGTGTTGTGAATTCTTTCTCTATGTTTTTGTCTCTCTACTTGATTCTTTTTTATATAAGGGCTTTTTGCCTTTTATTTATAGGTTTATGTTTTTAAATTAGAGTAAAACATCAAATACAAATCTTATTAGGATTATTGTTCACAAGTATTATTCACGCGTACTGTTTGCGCAGTGCTGAATTTAAGCGTTAGGGCACTGGGTACTGTAGTAAAATTACTATAACTCATTAGTGTACCAATCTACTATAGTATGGTATTGTAGCAGTTTGATGTTTTTGCTATATTTTCTTTGGATTTTCATCCCCATTTGCTCTATTGATTCAAAACCTACAAAAATAAGAATAAAATGTATAAAAAGCCAAATAATTTTAATTTTAGCGAACAAATATTAAGCTTGAAAGATGAAAATATTAAAAATAATTAATCTTTATTAATAAGGCAACAAATGAAGGGAGCTATGAGAGAGATAGAGAACACCCAACTCCTTAATGAAAGAGCTGAATATGGCAATAATACCTTTTATAGCAGAGAACTAGCCTTCTGGTCATGTTGAAAAACAAGGATAAGGAAGTCAGCAATTTGGAGGTTGAGGTTTTAAATCTAAAGTTTGGAAATAATGCCTTCTGCTATGATATTTTACGATTAAGTTTTTACTTATAAAGTTCAACTATAAAAGAAGCATGATGAACTATAAGTAGCTAGCAACAAGGCTCAAATGGGTGTTGAGTTGTTGAAGGCGGTCGAGGCATGGAACTCAAAGCTAGAAATTGTACTGGAAAAACTTAAGACAACTCTTGAAGATTCCTAAAAGGCTTTGGAGAAGTAAAAGCTAAGGCAAAAAACGTGAAAGCAGATTTCAGCCAACTTAGGAAGAAGTTAAATCTAGCTTGGCAACATTATGATATTTAATTCTATATGAATACAACATTGTCCTTTTGTTAAGGGTTTAAATTTTGAAAGGAACCAGCCACAAATAGCGTTTTTGCCTAAGGACTTTTATATAGAATATAGTTGGTACTGAGACTGGTCAACATGGCACTTTGATGATGATTTGAATAGTATAAACTTTTCTTCCATTTATAGTTCTTTAAAAGATAAAGAATAAACTTTTCCTACTTCCTCTTGACTTAATTTCTCTTTTTTCTTTTGACAAAATTTTGTGAAGTACTAATCTAGGATATAATGAGACTTTATAGAGTTTTGCTATAAATGAATACAAAAAGTTTTATAAATTGATGAAAATTTTGTGTATGGATGTTTGCGATTTAATTTCTAAGTTTTGAGTTTTGAATTCATACCTTTGGACATGTTTTTTGTACTTATTAATTATGGCTATATGATATTGCTTCTTGCTATCATTTTAGTTGGAATTTTTACTAAGTAAAAGTTTCTTGAATTTGAGGTTGAACTTCCTCTGTATATTGATATTTGTTTTTGCAAGATTGAATGATGTTGAATGAGTGATGCCTTTAAATTTATGAGACATGAATATATTTGGGATTGGGAAGTATTTATTGTATTTTATGGTTAGTAATTTGATGATTCCTTGATTTATTTAAATTTGATCTAGATTGGTTGAAGTACGATTTCTATACTTTACGATTCTTCATGGGAGGTGTTATTTTAAGAGCCTGATTTTTAGGGAAAGATCTTGTTACTAGCACTCTAATTCTCTTTAGAAAAGTAATATCTGATAGTTTAAGGGAAGGATCTTTCTACTAGCACTTTGATTCTCCCTAGAAAAGTAACATTTGATAGTTTAAGCACACAATTCCCCCAAGGAAAAATCTTGCTACCAACACTTTGATACTTTCTAGAGGAGTGACATTTGGTATTCTGAGCACACAACTCCTCCAAAGAAAAATTTTACAACTAGCACTTTGATTCTTCCTAGAAGAGTGATAATAATATTATGAAAACATGATTTACCCAAGAAAAAATCTTGCTACCAGCACTTTGATTCTTATAGAAAGAGAAACATTTGATTTTTGAAGTCATCACTTTGATTCTTCCTTGTTCCATGGTGTTGGCGCTACCTTTTCTGTCCATTGTTTGTAAGATGAAGGATCTTTTCCTAAGACTTTTTATAATCTTATAGAGATCTTCTTATTTTTTTTACCTTCTTCCTAAATTTCCTTGTTGATATTGAAGGATTATCGTAATACCAAGTTACCTTCCTTAAGCCTACTCTCTTCTTCACTTTCTGATCGTATATTCTTTTTATGCTTCCCCTGTAAATGACAGCATGTTTTACAACTATATCTCTGGCCTTATCTATTGCCTCTAGAACAAATATTTTGCCTCCAGTTGTAATGGGTAAAGGTCCAACTATATTCATCCTTAACTAAACAAATGTCTAAAGGATTGTTGCTGTAGCTAGATCTCCAGCTAAAAGATGAATATGTTCAATATACTTTTGACACTTTAAGCATTTCTTCACATACTCTTTAGCTTTTTGCTATAGTGTAGGCTCATAGTATTCTTGACAAAGGACTTTATGTGCTAAAATCCTTCTACTAAAATAATTACAATAGACTCTTTCATGTACTTCTTCTAGGAATTTTCTTCCATCTTTTTCTTCTACACATCACAGGTATGGTAAATACTAGTCTATATATTCCCCTTCTACAATCACCATTCCATTGTAAGGTACCAAGGTAGAGTTTATGTACATTTGTAGTTTCTTGATCACAAATTGTTTTGCTACTATTAGTTCATCAATTAAATCTTTCATACTTGGCTCTATTACTGGATGTTAGAGGTAAGAGCCTTACCACATAATCTACTATTAAATCCTTCTAGACTTTCTATTCTGATCTTACCTCATAACCAATTTGATTGGATGACCCATAAATGTGTATTTGCCAAGCTCATTCCTCTCTCTGACTTTTTGGAAGTAAAGTGCTATTTTCTATTATTAGATCACACTTAAGCAAGAAGTCTACCATTAATTGCCCATTTTATAGCGATTCTAGAATGATACTCAATGTCCAAGTTGGTAAGCCTTATTTTCATTTTAGTGACTCTTTCCTACAGCATATGGTCTAGACAAGATACACTTCAATAGGTAGGAAGTATACACTACTATCTAGTGGGTTTTAACGTAGTGATTTAACGTCTCCTTTACAAAGTCAATGCGAGCAAGAGTATCAAGTTTTTACATCTAATAGGACTTTGCTAGTATAAAAAATTAGCTTCTGCATGGGAAACTATAAGATATAGAAATGATGTTTCATAAAGAAATGAGAAAGATATGATTTGAGGCTACTTCAAGTAATCTTTTAAGTTTTGCAGAGCTTGTCTATTCAAGGCGCTATAAGCCATCATTGATGGTTTGGAATAACAATCTCTACTTGTTGGACATTTAGAGATAAATTTATTGAATGCAACAATCCTTTCAATCAATATCTACACTTCCTTCAACATTGAATTGCTAATTATCTCAATGCCAAAGAAAGATTAGCCTTGATCCCTCTAACACTAATCAAATATCCCTAGAAGTTTTTGGATGAAACACAGGTACACTTGATGGATTTAAGCACATTCTGAACTTCCTCAACATGTTAAACACGTTTTGCAGGTTGTTTAAATGATCTTTCGTCCTTTTGCTCTTAAATACTATATTGTTAATGTAAGCTTTCCCATATAGTAGTAGATTCCACGTTTCGTAATGAAGCTTATCTTTTCCTTATCTTTCTGGTTCATCTTTATTTAGTTGTACCTATTGTACACATTAAGGAAGGATAACCTTCTGTAACCTATTATTTCATTCGCCATCTAATCTATCTTTGACAACGAGAAGGAATGCTTCGAGGTTGTATTGTTGAGATTCATATAATTTGCCATTCTTCCTTTTAAAAATGATCTAATTTGGGTACTTTTTGAAAAAATCTAACTTCAAACAATCATTCTACCTCATCACTGATAATCTGGGTCTTTTGCCATTTGCCATTCTTCCTTTGACTCTATTTAACAAGCAAAAACCTTTTGTCTATGCTCACTTCTGGATATATTCTAACAATGTCCTTATACAACCATATAGACATCTTAATTCTTCTTTAACAATTTTATCATCTTAAGCTTATCTTCTTTACTCATACTTGTGCCTACAAGAACCTTCTTGTTAATAGTTGAAGGGTCTAACTGTACTTCTATGGTTCCTTCAATACATGAGGCTATATAATCTTCTAGTTTCTTCGTTTGAAGAAGCCCCTTCAACCATTTATGCTCTAACGGGTATTTATCAATGGCTTATACTTCTGACGAAGGTAGTAGTGGTACCTTGCAGATTTTAATCTACCCATCCCTCTAGGCCTTAACTTCCTTTTTAGGCTTCTTTGACTTCTTCGACTTGTTTAATTTCAAAGACTTGAGGGAGTTAATATAATTTTATTTTGGTTGAAGTTGGAGTTAATATAATTTTGTTTTGGTTGAAGTTGTTCCCTTTTAATATCTATAGTGCCTCTTTTACAAGTTGAGACACATTTGACTACTTCTTGTAGTATGGATGGAATCGCCTCTATGAAATACTGCTAATACCTTTCTGTTACAATGTTGTAGGTGAAATGTGCATCTGCTACTAAATAGTTGACCTACAGTTTCTTCCCCAGTTTCCTTTATAGGCGCCAAAACCATTTTTTTTACTGTTACTTTCCCTCCTCAAAAGCAATTAGCAATATTACACTTCCTGATGTCTCATTCATCAAACCACATGCACTGAAATGCACCTTAAAATAGAATATTAATTTTGTTGCCCTTAGCTATAACTACTATATACAGTAGTACATGTGTAATTGATATACTAACTACCAGGGGGTTTAGGTAGGGCACTTATAGACATGTCACATCTTCTCTTGAGAACGTAATGCCCCTAACCTTTTGTTCAATAGACGTGACAACAACAACAATGTCTCAGCAACCACATATTTTTTCAATTTGGTTACTCTCTTATATAAGGTCTAAATCGTTCGTCTTTTCCTTCCTTATTGAGTGGTCTTTCATGTAGTAAAACTACAAAGAACTTCTTTATTGCCATCCTTATTAGTACACTTTCTACAGATTCTTCTATAGAGCTATTGTTCATATTTTTTCCTCTTTTAGATATCAAAAATCAAATAGAGATATGCCGATTGAGATTATGTCTATAGGCTTGGGCGACTTCTTTCCTTCCTTTTCATTGATATCTTCCTCTATATCTTCTTTTGTTTCTTTGTTAACTTTTTCTTTCTTTGTTTCTATTTCTAATATAAACTCTGAATGTAATAGTTCCTTTTTAGGACATTAATATGCCCTCGTAAGGATCGACAAGCATTGATATGATGTCCATACTCCTCATAGAAGGCATAGCATTTTAATTGGTCCCTCTGATAGTCCAGACCTTTATCTTTATACTTTATCCCTGTCTTCTCTGTTGGTATGTCGATTGGGATTAGTGGTTGAAAAATAACGCATACACTTATCCTTTCTATCATCTCTTTCTTTAAAAAGTCACTTGAAACCTTCGCTTCTTAATTTTTCTTCGCCTTTCTTTCATACTTTTATGGAAACTTTCTTATGCACTATAACTAAATCTTTCTATTGTTGAATCTATTGCTCAGACTTTTGGTTTATCACCTTGAAAAAAGTGAAGTTCTTCCTCGCAAGCAATCAGTGGCATAATATTGATGACTTCACCACCTTCCGATATGTTTGTGCAGCAATCTCTTCGTCATAATTCTCTATTTTGTTTAGCTCACTATTAAACCTATTTAGAAAGCTCTTAATCATCTTGCTCTTCCCTTACTTCATAATAAACAAGTTTAATGTTGTCTTTCTCATCTTCTTGTTCTTCATTTATTGAGCGATAAATTAAGTAGACAACTCAGTACAGGATACTATTGAATTTTCCTTACTTGAGTTCGTTCTTTAAGGTTAAAAGAAAATATGATACTGTTGAGAGGCTGTTATTAATATGCATAATCATCTTGGAGTGAAGTAGAAGAGATACTCCTTCAGATCACTTGATCCATCATATATTTGAAAGCAAGGGATGACAAGTTTATGTTGCTTTGGATTAGTACAAATGGACTCTATAAACAAATTCTAATTCACCCTTTGTGCTATGATCATTGTATCCTCCATGCATCCAAGCTTCCTCATCATCACATATATCTCTTTTACTTTTTTCATAATCAAAGCTTTTATGTTAGCTTCATTGTTCACAATTTCCACCTTCTTCTGGCTTGATTTCTTAGCTACATTATCCTCCAAGTCGTTCTGCTAGAACTATTTATGTTTATCAGCTCTTATATTGCCTTGTAACTCTTCAATGCCTTTCATCATTGTTAGACTCTCTCTTAGTTCTTGATTTTCTTTCCTCATTTCTTTTTAAATGCTTTAATACTTTTGTCAAAACCTTTGCCATTGTGTTTGGAATATTTTCATTCATTTTAATCTTATTTACATTCTACTTCTATCTAACAACCTCATCCTAATTTGACAAAACTATTAGGTTACATCTCGATCTTATCATTTTCACTCTTCTTTTCATCAAGTTTCAGTGATATGTGATTCTTTCAAGCTAAATGTTCCTATAGATGACCCCATTTAATTTTCTTAGATGAATTTACATGATTAAATTACTTCCTAATCCTCTTTCTAGCCATCCAATTTCAAGAGACTCCTTGTCCACCTGTAAGGATGCTTTGACACTCAAGTTAATTTATGAATAGAAATGCAAGATAAGGTTCCAAGAAAAAGGTTTTGAAATAGAATTAAAGGATGTGTTTATTTGAGAGAAAAATCATTGGTATTTAATTAGAATTAAACTGAAATCAAAATGGAATCCTAAAAAGAAATAACTCACTTTTTATAAGCAAGATTTAGAAGAAAAATATAGATTTTTTTTGCCAAATCTTTCTTGGTCTTTGGATCAGCCATCTTCATTTTTAATTATTTCGTTGTTTGCGTTGGCAATCCAGCTGGCATATAAGGGTACTTCAACTTGAGCTAGGCTAATGGATAGGATTCCCTATATGCATCTTCATGTGGGCTCTATTAAATTTGCAAATAGAAAATATGCGGTATTAGCTAATTGTGCCAGCTAGATTTGAGCACAATGATACCTAATTTAAACATTAATTTAGTTTTCTAAATTCTAATAACTCCATTCTTATAGTTGTTAGGATAACCAACTTTGTTATTGTTATACAGACTGTGAATTGTTAAATAAATATATTGTTAGGATGAGCTTAATTTAAATGAGTTACAATTAATTTTCTTATCATGTAAATCGGAATATTTGAGACATTTAATAGATTATGCATATTTTTTGTTGAAAATTTGAATAAATGTAAATGCATATATTTAAATGCTGTATAATATATATTCTAACATCCAAATAAAATGTTATTTGTTATTTTTTATGAATTAAAACATCTCAAAATTAATAGTTTAGTATTTAGTCTTTTATGAAGTATTACATTCACTTGTATTTATATGTTAGAAATAATCTCAAGTTAAATAATTTGACAAAATAACTATAATTGACTGAATAATACACACACACACACACATATATACATATATTATATTGTGATTTATTTAGATTATTTTTTCAATCCTAAGCAATATTATTTATTGTAGATAACTAGTTGCATAAAAGGTAAAAATTAATTAGGTTTTTATATGATAGTATATGAATTAATTGTTTAAGGGGTAGTTTTGAGTAGTAAAGTATAGACAATGCCTTCGGCATTTAAATGCAAGCGTTATGTCAAAATATTTAACTTAAATTTATTCAATGTAAATATATTAATTTTAGTGTTAAGTTATAAAACAACAAGTTAAAAAATCTTAATTACTAAAATTAAAACATATTCAATGATCAATATTTTTTTTAAAAATCCCATGTAAAGTTATTTTTGTTAACAAAAGAGGTTTTCTTTGGAAGAATAAGCTTATTCAAGATGGAATATAAGTTGTACAAGAAATAAGAATATAAGTCTACAAGAAATAAGACATCAACCACTACATAAAAAGTAGGAAATCATTTATGAAGTATTGTTTGGGGTGAAATATGAGGCCGCTATGTAGCAAGACATCATTTACTATGGTAATATCTCAATGATGTGGCAAGTTAAAAGAATGAGTTGAATTAGGCTTGAATAATGGATCTTAGCCTCTCAGCCTCTTTGCTCTCCATACCTATAAAGAGCTCCTGAAATCCAAAATACTAGGTATTATAAATTTGCTTTGATGATCTTAGACTAAAAAACTTATTAACTAAACAAATTCAATCTTAGCTGTGAAAAAGGTAGGAGTTAAGTTTGCACAAAAAATAATGAAAAAACATGGTCAATGAGGGTATAAGAAACTATTATGAGTATTTTTTTCTTGTTCTGTTTGGGTTCATTTTGCATGTAAGGATAAGATTAGGGATTTTGGTTGCAAAAAACTCTATTTTTGAGATTAAAGGGAAGTTGTCTCTTGAATCTTGTCTATAGTCTTAGAGTTATTTTATGAGTGTTATGGGCATTGGATTCATGCAAAGCTATTGAATTATGATTGTGGCTGAAGAATATAGATGAGAGGATGAAAAAAAAAAGAGTATGCCATGTATGCAAGGATAGAGTTGTAATTGAATGGTGATTAAATGATTGAGAGAGGTTTTTTTGGTGTACAAAATAGCATTTTCATAGAGCTAGGACTTAGTGAAATGTAAAAACTCCATGTTTGGCTCTTAATCCTAAAAAAATTGATTAGTTAAAGCTTGTTTAGTTGGGCTTTTATATTAGTCAAAAGAGCTTTTTTTTTAATGCCAAAGGCCTTTCAATTTTTTTTATGATGTTTGGTTTCAATTAGATAAGAGCTTTTGGAGATTAAAAAGGCTATTTTGACTTTACTTGCAAAAGCTTAAATTTTGAGTTTTTGAAAGTAGAACTTTTTTAGTTATTTTTAATATTTGTGTAATGTCATGTATATCATAATAATATTTCTTATTTCGATAGTGTACCCTTGATAAAAATTAAATACTATTCAACTAACATATTTTTTAATTTTTTTTAAAGTTATCATATCTCCAATTCTCCGTATCTCTATAACCACGGTATTTTTCAAGAATTTACTACAAACTTTTGTTGATTAACTTTTAATTAAAAAGAAGTATTATTTTATTTTTAATTTTTGTATCAAATACAATAATTTATATTGATTCGTTGATTACTATGCATTAATTTGACTTGATTATTGTGTTTTAAGAATTAAATTTGAGAAAAAACATGATAAATTTAAACTTATATAATAAAATTATTAAATTGTTTAGAATTTGAATATACGTTTTATTAAGTATCCTTTTTGATAATTTAATAACAAATAAGCACTTTTAATAATGTACAACTAAATGATCTAGTACTTCAAAAGAGCTTTCTTAATTGTCAACCAAAAGATCAATAGTTTTTTCTTAAAAACTCTACTTTTAAAAGTTCTACTTTGAAAAGATCTGCTTCCAAAAGCTCTATTTGAAAAGTTAAACTAAACGAGCCTTTAATGAGTTTTACCTTAAAGGAAAAAATAAATTTGATAAAATTAAAATAAAAGATATCGATTTTATTCTAAATAAAACATTAATGTGTTAATCACGTATCATATTATACAAATAACTTACTCTTTCTATTTTAGAAGGACTTTAAGGTCCAAGAAGTGTCTTACTAGGCTTGTGTTTTTCCTCTCAAGTGGGCCTTAGTTTAGGAGTTTTCTTGCTTTGGGCTTTAACCCTATGCCAACCAAACCACAATTCACAAATCAAGCCTATAAAGTGGCTTGGGTACAAGTGTCTTACCTTGTGTGACATACCTAAACATGTGCATAGGCTTGGACTTGGCTTTGTAGATTGTCTATAGGAACATTTAGCCTCGTGATCATATAGCTATGCAACAAAAGTGAGACATGTCGTGTGATCAATATAGCTTCAAAGCTTTAGCATGTTTCCTTAAGTTTGTTATAATTATACGGCTTGATTTCTAGCATAACTGAAGCGATATTTACTATTATTGGCATGTCAAGGGCAGAGAAATCAATTTATAAGGATGAGGTAAGAGAAATTAATTTATAAGGATGGCTAATTCTTCAGCATAAAGTTATTTCAGGCATGACTCTGAAATAACTTTATGGAAATAATATTATTTTAAGATCCTAATTTATGTTTTATATGTATCCATGCATATACTTTAGTTGTATTACATGTGGCATCAGAGCTTTAGATTTTAGTACATATAATTTTTCTTATTATGATCTCTATTTGATTATAATATAATCATGCGATCACCTATCTAGATTTTAAGGTTCTTGTTTTATATAAACAATATATATATATATATGTATATATATATGAATATATAAAGAAAAAAAAATCAGAAATTAAATGATTATATCTTCACCAAGCATATTAATTTTAGTTTTGTTGTATATTATTATTGGATAATCTTGATGGTGATTATGAATGATTTTTGACGTGTTTTACACACATTAATGTCTTTTCTATATAAGTTACTATATATACAGGACTTTATGGTATAGTTTGTTAGTCACCAAAGTGGCCAAACTTAAGGATGGTTCATGTATAAAACTAAAGACAATTTATCTAATGAAATGCCTATTATTGTTTATAGTTGGATAAATTGGTGTTTACTAATCATGAGAAATTTAAGATATAACCAAAGGTGTATCAGTCATTTCACATGCATATTTTTATAAATATTTAATTGCCCCGTAAAGATTATGAAGGCATTGAAATTATAATGATATATATTGTAGTTTGTGCCCAAAGGTAAACTATAATATATTCTTGACTGTTTATGTATCTGACTCCATTAAGTAAAGTTTTTAGTATTATATGTTTGCAGCTGTTACTCTTCATTCACTTGTTTTTTTTTTGTTACTGTCTTTAATGGATTAAATTTCTCTAAATGGCAAGAACAAGTCAATTTCCATTTAGGTGCTTTGGTTCTTGACTTAGCACTGCAAAAGAAAAATTATATCACAAAGAATGGGATCAGTCTAATAGATTAAACTTTAATTTCATGCAAATGACTACTGCCAACAACATTAAGTCAACTATTCCACAAGTAGAAGATGCAAAAGAATATGTTAAGCATGTGGTAGAACATTTTCGTTCTGTGGATAAATCTCTCGCTAGTACTCTTATGGCAGAATCACGACCATGAAGTTTGATGGGTCGTGGAGTATGCAACACCATATCGTCAAGTTGTCTAATATTGCAGTAAGGCTAAAGACCTTGGGAATGACAATTAATTACTCTTTCTTGGTGCAGTTCTTTTTGAACTCGTTACCACTCGAGTATAAACTATTCCAAATTAATTATAACACTATTAAGGATAAGTGGAATGTTAGTGAACTGTCAATATACTTACTCAGGAGGAAACAAGATTCAAAAAACAAGGAAGTCATTCTATTAATCTCATGAATAAAAAGGCTAGTAAAGGACTTAAAAGAAAAGCCAATAAATGAAAGAAGCTTGCTAATGTTCCATATATTAACAAGAAAGAGGAAAAGGAAAATAAATTGTTACTTTTGTAAGAAAGAGGGATATTTTCAGAAAGATTACCAGAAATGTAAAGCTTGGTTCGAAAAGAAAGGTATATCTAATACTTTTGTATGTTTTGAGTCAAACTTATCTGAAGTTCCTCTTAATACTTGGTGGCTTGATTTTTGGGCTACTACATATATCTAGTATGTTGCAGGGATTCCTTACAATCAAACTATAAACCTAAGTAAGAATTTTTGTTCATGGAAAATCATATGAAGGCTATAATTGAAGGCATAGGAACTTGTAGTTTGATCTTAGACACTGGTTGTCATCTGGATTTATTAAGAACTCTCTACGTGCTTTTAATTTCTAAGAACTTGATTTCTCTATCAAAACTTGATATTTTTGGGTTTAATTTTAAGTTTGGGCATGATTGTTTTAGTTATATAAGAATGCTTCCTTTATTGGTTATGGTATTCTTACTGAAGGTTTATATAAATTGAAACTTGTTATGTCTTTGCTGAATCCTTACTTAATATTTATTATAATATTAGAATTAAGCATAGTATGCCAAATGAATGTTCTGCTTTGTATGGCATCAACATTTAAATCATATATCCAAAGAAAGATTAGAAATATTAGTAAAGAATAAGATTATTTGAATCTAGGTTTTACTAATCTTGGTATATGTGTGGATTGCATTAAAGTAAAGAAAACCAAACATAATAAGAAGGGACCCATAAGAAGTACTCAACTTCTTGAAATTATAGACACTGATATATATAGACCTTTTGATGTTCCATGTTTTAGTTGAGAATGGTACTTCATCACCTTTATTAATGATTTTTCCCATTATAGTTATATCTATTTGCTTTAAGAAAAATCTCAAGCTGTAGATGCCCTTGAGGTATATATCAATGGGGTTGAAAGGAAATTAGATAAAAAGGTCAAAATTATAAGGTTATATAGAGTTGGTGAGTATTATGGAAGATATGATAAATTAAGACAATGTCCAAGTTCATTTGCAAAGTTCCTCAAAAGGCATGGTATTAATGTTCAATACCCTATACTAGGTATCCCTCAACAAAATGGTGTTGCAGAAATGCGTAATTGGACTTTAATAGATATGGTTAGGAGTATAATGTGTAACTTCTCATTGCCTAAATATTTATGGATGTATGCTCTTAAAACTGCTGCATATTTGCTGAATAGGATTTTTAGTAAGGAAGTTTTAAAAACTCATTTTAAATTATGGATTGACAGAAAACCTAGTTTACGACACCTATATGTTTAAGGTTGTCCAGTAGAAGCACACATTTATAATTCACATGAAAAGAAATTGGATTCTCAAACTGTTACTAGTTACTTTATTGGGTATCTTGAGAAATCCAAAAGGTATTTGTTTCCGAGAATTGTTGAAACATGTAATGCTAAATTTATTGAAAATGGTGAAGTTAGTAGAAATACTGAATGACAATGTATGGATATTAAAGAAATTAAGGAAAACATTTCTTTACCCATAAGTATGCCTTTATCCATACTTCCTCAAAGTATTGTCTTAAAAGTTACAGAATATTTCAGCAACTCTAAACAACATTTGAATAAAGAAACACTCATCGAAGAAAATAACTCTTAACCATTTAATACAAATGAACTGCAAAGAATGACATTTAAAAAACTCAAAGAGAGAAATGTAGCCATTTCAGATGATTATGTGGTTTATTTACAAAAATTGGATTTCGATATTGGAATCAATAAAGATCTTATTTTATTTTCATAAACCGTAAAACGTATTGAGTCTGATAAATGGATTGATGCCATGAAAAATGAATTAAAATCCATAGAACAAAATAATGTCCGGGATTTTGTTGTATTGCCATAAAATTTTAAATGAGTCAGATATAAATAGGGTTTTTAAAATCAGGCAATATTGAATAATGCAAAGCTAGACTTATTGCCAAAGGGTTATACTCAAAGAAATGTCATTGATTATAAAGAAACATTTTCATCTGTTCCAAAAAAGACTCATTAAGAATAATTATGACTTTGGTCGCTCAATATGATTTAGAGTTGCACCAAATAGATATAAAAATAGCATTTTTTTAATTGTGAAATTGAGAAGAAAGTTTATATGGACCAACTAGAAGGTTTTAAAATAAAATAAAAAGGTCATATGTATGTAAACTTAAAAAGTCAATATATAGACTCAAACAAGCTTCTCGACAATAGTATATTAAGTTTAATGATACTATAATGTCTTTTGGTTTTCAGGAAAATATCATTGATTGGTGTATATATTAAAAGGTTTGTGGGAGTAAATTTATATTTTTAGTCCTATATGTTGATGATATTTTACTTGATGGTAATGATTTAGGTATTTTACATGAGACGAAAGATTTTCTCTCTAAGAATTTTGAAATAAAAGATATGGAAGAAGCATTTTATGTGATTGGAATTGAAATATTCCATGACAGAACACTAGGATTATTAGGTCTATCCTAGAAAGGTTCGAATTTTTTTTGAGAGATTTAATATGAACAAATGTTCAGCAAGAGTTGTTCCATTATAGAAAGGGGACAAATTTAGTCTCATGCAATTCCCAAAGAATGAAATAGAATGTAAGAAAATGAAATCCATTTCATATGCTTCAGTTGTAGACAGTTTAATGTATATGCAAACCTATACGATATCAAATATTAGTTTTGCAGTCGGAATGTTAGGCAGGTATCAAAGTAATCCAAAAATTGATCACTGAAAAGCTACAAATAAAGTATTAAGGTATTTGTAAGGCACCAAGAATTACATGTTCATGTATAGGAGAACTAACCATTTAGAAATGATTGGTTACTCAGATTTAGATTTTACTGGATATCTTGATAGTAGAAAGTCTATGTTTGGCTATTTATTTCTTCTTTTAGAATGAGCAATATCATGAAAATTTGCTAAACAATCTATCACTACTTCGTCTATTATAGAGGAAGAATTTATAGCATGTTTTGAAGCCACTACCATGCATTATGGCTACAAAACTTTATTTTAAGACTTGGGGTTGTCGACTCCATTACCAAGCTGTAGAAAATTAGTTGTGGTAATTCTACAGCATTATTTTTCTACCAAAATGACAAATAATCTAAAGGTACCAAAAATATTGGAATTAAAGTATTTTTCCATTAAGGAGGAAGCTTAGAAACAAAGAGTGGCAATTGAGAATATTTGAACTGATCTCATGATTGCAGATCTGTTAACTAAAGGGTTACAACCAAAGACATTTAAAGAACATGTATATAGAATGGGTGTTAATTGTATTAATGATGTTTTATGATGATGATTGAGACACTCTAAGCTCACTAATGTGTTTCTGACATACCTCAATAAATTTCCTATTTATCATGTTGGTATATACATAATGCTTTAAGATTTTAACAAGAAATTGCTTATGAGACCTTATGAGAATCATTACGAAATGATTTTTATATATCATTAAAGACCAAAGTTTCATAAGTTATAAATATTGTGGTATATAGAAGGAAGTATATTGCATAAAAAATATATATAATTGCCATAACCTATATTTAGTAATTTATGATACTAAATCACTTAAGTTAAACATTAC
Source organism: Ailanthus altissimus (assembly GCA_946807835.1). Taxonomy (NCBI): domain Eukaryota; kingdom Viridiplantae; phylum Streptophyta; class Magnoliopsida; order Sapindales; family Simaroubaceae; genus Ailanthus; species Ailanthus altissimus. The sequence continues at coordinate 16,051,799 of OX327700.1, read as the reverse complement.
AAAGATTTGTTTTTGCATACGTTATGTTTACTATTAATTTTAGTATTATCTAATTATCAAGCCAAACAGGAGAATGTTAGATTATTTCACGATTATGGCCTAATAATTAGATAAATAAAGAGCACTAAATTTAATTGTGAAAATAAATCTCACATATTCATTTGGTTACTTGATGGATGTACCAAATTAATGTTTACTAGATATATAAATTGGTCCTCTCTCTACCCATTAAAGTAATTAAGAAGTTGCAAAGTAATATTATCTTATTTTGAATGAGATATAATGAGACAATAAATTAAAAGATTAACTGGTACAAAAAGCTTAAGAGGTACTTCTATTAAAACTTCTAGAAAGCTTAAAAGACACTTTCATTAATGTTTCAGGGAAGGTCAAATGATACTTCTATGAATGCTTTTAGGAAATTTAAGAGGTACTTATATTAATGAGAGCTCATTTCCATTTGTAGTATATATAAAGGTAACTCTTGCAAAAAATTGATGACTAAGAAATTCATCATTAAAGTTTCTTCTTAAATTATAGATAAATTCATATAAGGTAAATCACATAAAGAGTACTATAGATTAGCAAGTGGATAAATGGTGAAGGGAGAGAAATCAATTTATAAGGATGGCTAATTCTTCAGCATCAGGTATGACTCTAAAATAACTTACTGAGAATTATATTGCTCTAAGATCCTGATTTGTGATTTATATGCATCCATGCATATACTTAACTTTAAAGTATTACATTCTGCACTCCTTGTGGTCCCCTTTAAGATTTGATAAGTGCTTCGTGCCTTTGTTCATGATTGTCTTAAAAAGTTTCCTTTTGGTATGGATTGTGTGATCATAGCTTTATTACTGCTTACTTGTGTTCTTTTAATTTTCTTAGAATTTTTCATTTCGTCATGACTCAATTATGTTTTCTTTGCATTATTTCCCCTTGTCACATTATTGTTCTTTAATTTTCATTGGTTTTTATAATCACAAAAAAGGTTAGCCATAATTTTATTTAAGGCTTTAGTTGTACCTATTTGCAATTCTTGATTTTTGTGCTTTGTTTTACACTTTTATTATTGTTGTGTGTATGATTTTGGTTGTTTTTTTTATCTTTTTTCTTTTATTATTCTTGTAGGTAAATAATGATCTTTTCTTCAAATTCATAAAATTATTCTTTAAAGAACATACCCTTGATAGGGTTCATAATCACTTATTTAATGTTGATAATGATTATGGTAAAATTAAAATCTTGGGATAACTCTTTAAGTGGCAAGGGTCTTTCTAAAGATGAATTGAGCAAGGCTCCATTGATGTTTCCATGCTCAATTTCTCACTTTTACAAATCCTAAGGAGATTTCAAGTGTGTCTTCGGGGTTGGATGGGTTGATTGGTAACTAATGACCTTTTCTTTAAATTCATAAAATTATTCTTTAAACAACATGCCGTTGATAAGGTTTATAACCACTTATTTAATGTTGATGATGATTATGGTAAAATTAAAATCTTGGGCTAACTCTGTAAGTGGCAAGGGTCTTTCTAAAGATGAATCGAGCAAGGCTCTATTGATATTTCCGTGCTCCATTTCTCACTTTCGCAAAGCCTAAAAAGATTTCAAGTGTGTCTTCAAGGTTGGATGGGTTTATTGGTAACTAATGAGTTAGGAGGTCTAATATTGTGCCGGTATTTTCGCTTCTTAGAGGCCCGAGATTATGCAAGATTGGGCTTATCTAAGGTATTTAATGCATAGGTGTAGTTTAGTTTCTCAAACTTTCATTATTGCATAAGATAAATTTACCCTAACTTTGGAGGATATGGCTACCATTATAGGTTTACCAATTTTGTGTGATGAAGATGTGTTTTCTATTCCTTTACCTCCATTGGAGAAACAAATCTAAAGTGACCTTGATCTATGTTGAATGAAGAATGGTGTTGATTCTTGACCTATTTTTACAAATTGAATAAAGTATGCTTATGGCTATATACGAGGAAAGTATTTTTTTCCTAGGTAAAGCATATAGCTAAGGCTGTAGAGTAGAGGTAATGATTGCTCTGTGGCTGCACAAATTTCTCTTATATGATCAGATTACAGATCAGGTTCAAAAATGATTGTTTTTTTTAGCCATCAAAATTGTAAACGATTCTTATTTCTCTTTTGCTCTTTATTTTCTTTCTCTATTATATAAATAGGTTAATGATATTTATTATTGAGGTTTAACATTTTGATAAATACCTCACAAACATTCATATTTCCATGAACTTTCTTCAAGTTTTCATGCTAGAGTGGTTTAATGGCTAAGCCAAAATTCCTTTGACCTCTATGCATATTGACTTGATAATCATGAGGAGTGGCTCCAATCATATGGGCAATGACTTGATGCCTACTTTTTTTCTTTTTGGTGTCTGTTGGCTGTATAATCTCTACTATTTTGAAGTGATCCAACTCTTTATCAATAATGTTTCTAAATTTATTTTCAGGTCGTATATCTTTCTAATTGATACTTTTAAGTCTACGCCTTCTATAATCTTGTTGATAATGATGCTTATTTCACTCATTCATTGTATGCTAAAGATGGTTCATTTGTTCTTGATAAGTACTAGTTAATTGTGAAGTCAAGTTATCTGCTTTATTTTAATAAGAATATGGAGCTTATACCTTTTTTTTCAGCCTAGTAATGTCATAAGGTCATTTAGGTTGAACTAAGGTTGCCCTCTATTAGGAAAAGCTTTAGCAAATTTCAATAAGTTTATCATCAGAGCATGTTGCATAAACGTACTGATTTTAAAGGTTTAAAAGAAATACCCTTAGAGGTGCCCTATTGTACTTATATGGGAGAGGCTTTGTTAGATTAGGATGTTTATTGAAAAGCTTCTATAATATCTTTTATTAAGTTTTTCAAGAACCATGCTGGAGTTCTAGGCATATCATGTGAGATCAATGTTGTTTATATGTGAAGGCTAGCTTAAACTCAATCATCAGACTGGCTAATAAGGCTCATAAACCTTACACTATGATTAGGGGTTCTATTAATGGAGTGGTTAACTCAGAGAAGTCAATTTCTGCAGGAAGAGAAATCGACAGCCTTGCTTTTTAAAATACTATAAGTGCTACAAGTACTAATGTTACTTGTTCTTTTACTTTGCCTTTTAGATCTCATGCTAACTTATAAACTTTTTCCTTTATTGTACCCGAGAAAAGCTATAGACTATTAAAAAGGTCTTAAATAGGAACTCTTAATTTAGTTGCGAAGCTCCCTTCTTTAGAGGAGGAATGAATTAAAGGTAAGGATTATCTAAGCCCTAAGAGTTCTTTAAATGAAGAGGTCCCAGTGTCTGTAGAAGAGAAGAATGAGGTTATAGGTTTTGAGCCCGAGGTATGTGTTTAAAAGTATAAAGTTGTCTTTTTTTATGGTTCTTTCATATCTTTTCTTTCTAATTTATCTGTTTTCTTAGACTTATTAGGAGGGTGAATCCTCTAATGATGTAGTCAAGAAAGTTGTTGAAGGCCAATAGGATTTTGAATTCTCAGCTCATACTACTACTATTGTTATCACTATTGTAACTTTTTCTAAACCCGAAGTTGAGGCTCTCAGTCAAGAGAGTATTAAAGGCTTGAGGCTTTGAGGATTTTTAGAGCAAAGCTAAAGGCTTCTTTTGGAAAGGAATGTGAATAAGAGCCAGATAAGCATGTTGTATTTTGTAATTTACAATTTTTTCACTTTCACTCCTCTTTCTTATTTATAAGATTATTCTTTGGTACATGAGGGGATTCCTCCTATGATGTTCCTCCTCCTAAAAGGAATAATATTCCTTCATCCATTATTGGTATTTGATGTTTTATTCTTACTCTTTGTATTTGTTGTTGGATGTTGCTTGTTGTAGCTAATTAATTCCTATGGCCTATTATTTTCTATTTGAGCATTTAGGTGTTAAGAATACTCAACCAGTTATGGTTCTTTAAGATATTCCTTTTGTGGCTTCTATTGAGAAGCTAAAGTTTTTTGTTACTAAATCTAACAGGATTCAACCCGAACCCTCCTTAGAAGTCAAGGCAAATCCTGTGAAAACATAAAACTAACATGTTCAACATCTCATAAAACATGGTTATATGCCCTAACAAAAGTATACACGTGTATACAAATATACATAAAGATATACAAATAATACAGAATGTGACAATCAAGCAGCTATGCATATATGGCCAAACCACTAAATGTGTAATACAATTACACTACATGACGTCCTTGTGACAACTTGAAAAAATAGAAAAAATAAGAAAAATGGTAAGCTTCTAGCTTAGTGAGTGGACATGGTTCTGAAAATATACATATGTATATATATTATTAATAATTTATTTCATAAGAATGTAGTGAAGAATAATACTAACATACATACAAATCTGAATCATAAAAGTTCATAAAATTGTATTCTAGATAAACATGAATCATGTGCGGATATCATAAATTATCATAAAATCTATTTTGAAACTGCTATATTAAAAATATATAAAATATATAGTTATTTACTCACAAAAGTGCATTATTTCTGAGCTAGTTCTAGATCTTGGGGTCTACTAGCTATCGATACTCTTTCTATAACACAGGATGTAAAAATATATTATTAGTACCAATATGTATTATAAATATTGAAGCATGTAACCTCATTTTATAGTAAAAATCCTTCCAACCAATCATAGCAAGCCATATTTCTAAAATGAAGATGTGCAAAATAAAGTTTTTATCTACGTGTCTCATCATTTACTTATAATAACAATTAGTTGGCTTCTTTTTGAATGAAACAAGAGCCATGTGTAGCTAATTCCTCATGGCTAAACAATAGGTCAAGCATAACAAAATGAATCAAAGACTTAATAGCTTTTATTGGGGCACATGTACTATAATTACTCCCCTCAAATAAGAATTTCGACCTTCAAATTCATATATCTGTCTGAAATAAGTACAAATACTGAGTTTTAATATGATCTTCATGCTCTCATGTGGTCTCTTCCATTGCATAATTCCTCTATAAGACTTAAACAAATGGAATAGTCATATTACGTAGTACTTGTTGGCAATAATCCAATATTTGAATAGGCTCCTCATTATAAGTCAAGTTTGTGTTCAGAATGGTGCTTACATGCTATTAAAATTGTTGTATGAATTTTTATTTATTTAATATTTATACAATAAATATTTCTTTTATTCGTCAATTATTATTATTTATATGGTAAGAAGCTTGTAACTTTTTGAACATTGTAGATTTAAAAGAGTTTAGGTTAATGCTAAAAGTTAGCAATTCTAAAGAGTTAGAATCTTGTCTGAAACAGGAAAAGAGATTCGAGAATATTATAGTAATGACGTAGTTGCAAAGAGTTTGCAAATGGTGCTAAAAAATGTCATTGCGCAATATATTCTTGAAAATATCATTCCTGATCCATGGTTGCCAACACAGGTCGATCGATAATCCTTTTTGATCAATGTATATCCATATCTAGATTATCCATATGATTAGTCTTAGCAAACCATAAGTTCAGTGGAAGTCTGTATGGGCATGCAGGTATTCAGTAAAGACTGAATATTGAACAGACTCACGAAGACCTCCAATAGACAATCTATGAAGCTATCAATAGAGGGTCTTCTTAAGTTGAGTAGTATTCGTGATTCTTTAACCTGAGCGCTACGGTGTGCTTGTAAGTGATCCACCTTACTTTGGTTCCATGCATGTTAGAGACCTTTCATAGTTTGACAACTGAGTGTCGCTGGATATGGTCAGATGCTTATAGAGTCTGGTATGTGTAGAAATGGGATCCTTCAGCTCATATGGTTAAGTTGTCTATCTAGATGCTTATGAAGTCCGGTATGTGTAGAAATGGGATCCTTCAGCTCATATGGGTAAGTTGTATATCTAGATGCTCTAAGAACATATTTTAAAAAGTCTTATAGCCACAAGCGCTAACCCTGAAAAAAGTGTTTTCCATTAGAGTTAAATAATATCGCAAAAAACTTTGCGTATATTGTTTACAGAAATGTGTATCTAAAAATAAGTTCACGAATGAGCATATAGAGATTTGACGGTCATAATTTATATGTCTGCTCCTCCAAGATATAGATATTGTAGGGATTATACGGATATAGTTGACCTTAACTTGTATAGTTCAACACTTTATTTTGTAATATCTATAATGTGTGTGTGGGACATTGTTCACGGACTTGCAAAAATATTTCGTAAGAAAAATAGAGGCAAACCTAAAAGTCTCACAATATGAAGTGTACTCATTGAGCATGGGTTAATGGTACAAATCGTATGGATCGATCCGGGAAGATTTTAGAAAGCAAAATAGGTTTAAGAACTTATTTGGTAAGTGAGAACCATAGTTTGCAAATATTGCAAATAGGTCTCTATTGCATGGAAAAGTGCAAATGCACATATGGCATCCATGCATGGCTATTTGTGTGACAATTAGTAGTATGCATAAATATGCATGTGACAAATGTCATCTATGCAAAGTATTTGCGTGGATAACATAAGTTACATTTGTTACTCATGCATAGTATTACATGGCAACGCATGCCTTAATAAAAGACATATGGCCACTTAAGAAGTTTAGACTTCTTATAACGAATAAAAGAAGTTTCATTTGTTAAGTAAGTGAATTGAGAAGGGAAATTTCATGCAAAAGAGAAGAGAGAAAATGCAAACTTTGAAAAAGTTGCATTTAGGTCCTAAAACACAATTTTAAGCATTTGATGCTTAAACCAATTCAAGAGTTGAGTTATTTTTTATTCCTGTAAAAAATTAAGATCAAAGGATACTATTCTAGCTGCTTCAATCCCACCAAACATTGGAGTCTAGAATTGTTCGAGAAAGGACTTCATTATGAGCTCAACAAGCTTTAAAGTTCAACAATTTTTACCGAATTGTCCATAAGGGTATGTATTCAATTCTAGAACTGTTTTTCATTCAGTTGTAATGTGTATATGTTGATTATATTGTTTTATTCCGTAGTATAATGTATCTTGGACATGCATTTAAAAATTTTAAACATGTACATAATCACATGCATGCACTCTAAAACACGTTAACAAGTGGTATCATAGCATGTTTTATGTGTTTTTGGATTATTAGAATGTTATTTGAAGTATTGGGGATGCCCAAAAATAGTGGGATGTACATTTTGAAGTGTTTAAAGTGCAAAATGTTGGGGTGTTCATGTGTAGACATGAATGTTGGGGCGTTCATTTGGGTTCTGCATATAGAACGTTGGGGTGCTCTTAGGGTAGAATGCTGAGGCATTCATGTATATAACGTTAGGGCGTTTGTAAGGTAGAAGAAAGTTTGTTACATGCAGAATGCTATAGTGTTAGAGATATGAAAGCAGAGGCATTCTTCAGCACAAAATGCTAGAGCATTCAATGTTGAATACTGGGGCGTTGAAGCAAATTAACGTGAGGGTGTGAACCAAAAGAAGAGTAGAAATTTTTTTCAGAGCATTATATTGTATAATGCCAAGTTGTTCAACCTTTCGTACTTATCATTCCAAACTATATACTCCAATTTGCATTTAGCATGTGAAATATTTATTTTTTATTATTTAATGCATATATAAATGTTATATTGTTGTATTATAGACTATAAATATTTGTTTACATTATTGACCACAATAAAAGCCCTACTGGTGGGGTTAATTGTGCTTACATAAACAAATATTTTGATTATGAATCAAATCCATGTGAGATGCAAAATTTTTTATTAAATTATAAAAATATCTCTTAATCAGATTGAAATGTATTATATTATGAGATAATGTTATGCATAGTTCGCTTTGTTAATACGGTATTAGTCTGGTCATCTCATTCTTTTTTCTAATATTGCTAAAGTATAAGGGTTTGATTGATGTGATTCAGAATATGCCGGTTAAACATGAGATGAGGCAAATATAAGCGAAAGTATTATCCAATATCGCTCAAGTGTGAGGGTAATATTAGTAACTTATATTTGATCATTGACAAGTAAATCTGGAATATACTTACCCAATATTGCTAAAGTGTAAAGATAAGGTGTATTTAAGATCAGAGGTAAGAGTGAGATGCAATTGACAAAAGTTGTCTACCTTTTGGATTTTACAAAGGCCAATATCGCTAAAGTATAAGGCCCGAGTAGAATGCTGATTAGTTCTACTTCTCATTGTAAAACTTAAGATGTTTAAATTTTCTTTTTTTTCCATTTGAGAGATTATGGAAAATTTATAAAGTAGTGGGATGACGCTTTTAGATTAAAAAAATATATATACTAGTTATATCCATAATCTAAACTGTTATCAATTGATGATTTTTAAATGTTTCTGCTAACATCTCTTATTTTGTCCTATGAAGATAAGATGGCTTCTAGCAACCCATTGGTACACATACCTGATGCTAATCCTCTAAAGGGTGCTGAAAACTACTCAGATTGATTGATGAATCTTAGAATTATTCTGGATTCAAAAAAGCTTGGACAAATTATAGATCAGAGAATGTCTAAAGGTATTTCTAAAGCTTTCATTGATGAAGAGGTTCTAACCTATAAGAAATAGGTTAATGATCTTTTAAAAGTCAAGCTGTACATCCTTGCCTTAATGTCAAATGCGTTTTAGAGGGAGTACACATACATGGATAGTACGAGTAGCATTATGCTCCATTTGAAGAAGTTGTTTAGAGATAGACCACATATAGAACTCTACAGGATCTTTAAAGTACGTTTTCAACTTAAGTTGGCTGAAGAAAGTCTGGTAAGTCCCTACGTACTTAAGATGATTTTCTACATCGAAAAGTTGGAGACTATGGATGTTTCTCTGAACAACTTAAGGAATAACTTAATTCTCTAGTCTCTGCCAGGGTCTTTTGCATAGTTTATTATAAACTTTAACATGCAAGGACTAACTTCAACTTATATTGAGTTGCATAACTTGTTGTAGACAACTAAGGAGGACATTAAAAAGGAAGGTACGACCTTCATATTTCAAACTGGTTCTACATCATCTGTTCCAAAGGCTTCTAGAAAGTTTAAAGGGAAGAAGAAGGTGAAGAAGACACTATATTCATGCCCTCAAAGACAGGTTTTATCCAAGCAAAAGAATCAGAAGAAGAATAAGGAAAATTGTTTCTACTACAGTGATAACGGACACTGGAAACATAATTGTCCGAAGTATATTGCAACAATAAAGAAGAACCTATTAAGTACTTGTTTACCTATTATTGGTATTTCATTAGTATGTTATGCTAACATTTCATTAGCATGTGAAGCTTTTAATGGCTTGGTATTAGAAATGCTAACATTTCATTGGCAGCTACAGTAGGGAGAAGTTTAACTTCATGTTAAAAATGGTGATTTCTTACAGGTCAAAGCAATTATAAATTTTGTATTGATTCTCCCATGTAATCGAACTTTAATGTTGTATAATTATTATTATGTACCAAACATTATCAGACAGATTATATCCTATCCTAATGTTTGATACTGATGGCTATTATGTATTTATTCAAAACTGTTCCTTGTATTTATGTGATGCGGATAATGTTTTATTAGCTGAGTGTCAGTTGGTGAATGGTTATTATATTTTGAATACAACATAAAATGTCTTAAATGTATAGGTAAACACAAGTAGTAGTTCAAGAGCTCTAAATAACATGGAATTGTAGCATATGAAGTTATGTCATATAGGCATGAGATGCCTAACTCGTCTAGTTAAGGATAGTCAGATACCTGATCTTCTTTTATAGGTATTCGACATTTAGCCACTTAGTTATTAAAACTAGTACATAGTGATGTATATGGGTAATTTTTGATACTTCATCATCTTTATCGATGATTTTTCATGATATGGACATGTGTATCTTTGTTGTGTATTTTCTATAACACAAACTAACGCAAGTATACGTTATCGCAATAAGTAATATATGATGAGTAGAGTGTCGATCCCACGAGGAATTGTTATTACTACTTGCTAAGTACTAAAATTGTGTCCTCCTACTCTTATTCAAGCTATTGAAAATTCAATGGTTTTGATATCTAAACTAACTAAGCGAAAAAGAATAATAATTACAAGAATTGAGCAAAGAGAACAAACGTGATAGCACAAATACTCAAATGCCTAGTATTACAATACCTCTTCAATACTTCACTTGAATCCAATTACTTCCCTTAGAACTATCAATATGAATGTTAACCAAGAACCCTAATATCCTCACAAGCCTCTTCCGATGGTCAAGTGAGTATATCTCATTCAATCAATTATTAATATTCCTATGAAAATCAAATTGAAATAAGATTCATTAAGCTTAAGTTCTCTAAATAGTCATATAAACCATATGAGTATATTCCTATCTCATATGGAACTCATGCTTTTACATAATGATCATACATCAATTTATTCATGGCCAACACAAAACTCTCTTTTCCAAATTTATTAAGGTTCCCCAATCAATCTAATACATTGTCATGTAATTAGAAGCATTAAGCATGAAATAAATTGAACAATTCAATACCAATATGACAAATAAGGGAAAATAATCAATCTAAGCTACATATGAGTTCACATTGTAATCCTAGCAATAAAACTTAGTTCATAATTGAAAACCTAAGGTTAGAGCATCTAACAACATCATTATAAATGCTAGAACTAACAACAAATACAAAATTGAAGAGAAGAAGAAATTTCCCTTGTGCAATGGTGATGTTCTTCCTCTAAAATGTAGAAATTCTTCTTATTGTCGTTGATTCTAGTTTCTTGTTATTGATTCTTGCTTCCAAGACCCAAATAAAGTGTTAAGTTTTATGCTTTCTACTGCCTAATTCTCTTTGGCTCAATAATAGGCGTTTATATAGGTTTAGGGTTTCAAATATAGAACAAAAATTCCCTTAAAGAATATATCTAGCGCCCCAACATTCGAATTCAATGCTGCGGCGCTAGAGCTTTTAATGAGTACACCCTGGCCAATGCCCCGGCGTTCCACTATAGCATACTGTAGCGGCTGAACAATGAACTTAGGTACTGTTCATCTACACTGTTTACATTTTTTGCATTTTAGTCCCTTCTCGGATTCTCATCTCAAATAGCTCCGTTTGCATCTGGTTTTCGGTATTTTTGCTCTGATAGTGCTTAAACCTATAAAACAGCATTAATATGCATAAATAACCAAGTTATTGGGATAAATTGAACAAACATCAAGTTTAGGAGGATAAAATATTTTATACAATTACACCTTATCAAATACCCCTAAACTTAATAGTTTGCTCGTCATCGAGTAAAGATAAAAACAAACAAACAAAAATAAATTCAAAAAATAAATTTATAGGCTAACGGATGATTAATAGTTATTCTCAAATATTGCATTTTTTATAACTATTAAAAATCTTTAAATACCGTAACTATTCAATATGTCTAATCATCATGCTTATTTCATCATACAAGTGATTACTCGGTGTGTGTGTGTGTGTGTGTAGTTATTATTGTTAGTTAAATGCACCCGGAATAGTTTATTCCTACAAGAATAGATGTGGTCTCTATGGAATTGTTTTTTTGAAATATACACTTCATAGGCATGCTTTTCATATCATTCTCCACTAATGTAGGAACAAACATGATTAAGAATCAAATAGAACTTTATTAAGCTTGTAATGTATGGTTAGGGTAAAGGTATGATAATATGGATTCATTTTTTTTGTTCAAATCACACCATAAACATACATTGCTGTTGAACATCAAAGCCTTAATCTCATTCCAAAGAACACCTCCAAACTTAATTTGAAACTTCATTTGTTGTTTTTTATTATCAATTTTTTTAGAAGCATATAGGGATATATATTTTCTATTTTTTTTCTTTTTTTTTTTGGTTTTGATTGATTTATTTTTTTACAAAGCATTCCAAATCACTATGCCCAAAACTTAGAAATTTTCAACCTTTTGGAAGAAACACAAGCCATAACTTCTATGTCTATGCTGTGAGGGATGATAATGGTGGAATATATATTTGTTTTAGGGTATTATTATAGTTAACAAAGAAAGATGGTCATTAGGCTCAAAATAGATGATTATGGATAAATATATATTGGTAGGCTCGAAAGGCTCAAACAATCCAAACATGGCCTAAAATCACTTCCTTAATCATGTATGTCCTAGGATTTTGCCTCAAGTGGTAATCAAACAAGCTCTAGAGTGTGTTTGAGACCTTTTGTGTTCTTGTTGTGCATAAACTTTCTCTAGGTTAGCAACTAACTTAACAATCCAACTATGTGCTCAATGTGTTTCAAGTAATCACAAAAGATAAAACTTGCAATCAAAATCAAACATAGTATCTATTGATTTCAAAAAGTTATAGTTTCTGTACTTAGTTTTATCATTGACTAATAATCATGTTAAACCCAAAACTGAATACAAAATGCATAAAACACACCAAAAAAAAAAATGCAAACTAAAAACAATTACAAATAAATAAACAAAAATAAAATTACAGATAAATAAGTGAAGCCATTTGAAAATGTGAAAGTGTGAAAGTGTTTTCCTTCCCCAAACTTAATTCATGACATGTCCACATGGCATCAATAAAAATAGAAAAATAAAAAACTTCCCTAAATGATGTGTTGAAGCCTCACACGTGTCCTCCATAATGTCTGCATCATCCCCCAAATTGTCATCATTAACTTCTGTCGGAGCTTAATGAAGTAGTAAGGGTTGTTCATTATCTCATTGCATTTATGCATCGATGTAACAGTAACCCTTCCACCAAATTCAAATCTCCAAACTTTTCTAAATCTCACCATGACAATAATGTTAATATCCCTCAAACAACCACAATGCGTTATAATTCACGTGTAAATAAATTCAAACACTTCTCAATTAATTTATAAATACAAGTCTCAACCAACAATTCACTCAACAAGAGAATTCACTATTACCACTCCTTAATATAGTTCAAACACTACCATGGTAAATGTTTCATCAATAATTAAGTTTAAGGACACAAAAATATGTACCTTGGACAACAAATCCATTAATCTCACTTTGGAGTGCCCCTTGAATTTTTTTTGATGAAATCTTTATTTTTTTTGGGGTGAAAATTAGAGTTAATAAAGAATAGGCATGTGTTTTTGATGTATTTTAGTGGTTATTTTATGATGAATTTGAATTGAGAATGTTAAATTTATATGAAATGAATAGTTGGGGTTGAGAAAGATTAAGGTTTTGAAATGAAAAAGAAATGCATAAACTGGGGGTAAAAACGAAAAGAAGAAAAACCAATTAGAAAAAATTGGGGGAGGGGGGCAAAAGAGAAAATGGAAAACAAATTGGGTCAAAAAAACAATATAAAAAAATGAGGGGGTAAAAAAAATTATTGTTCTACCAACGCTCAGGCGCTGGCACCTGACAAATTCCCAAGCACCAGCGCTGCTGCGCTAGTTCACTGGAATGGGAAATTCCCAGGCACCATTCCTTTAAAGCTTATTTGCTTTCTTTTTTTTTCTTTTGTTTATTCATTTTTTCATTTTTTTATTCATTTTTTTTAAATTCATCTTTTTTTTTCTTTCACTTTTTTTAATATAACATAAACATCAAATTTAATAAAAATAATAATAAAATAAAAAATTACCGTGAGTTGCCTCCTAAGTAGCGCCTGATTTAACGTCGTCAACGTGACGTCTTCAATTTTTTATGGTGGATTAAATTGCATATCCAAGGCATCCCACCTATGAAACTTCAGTCGACGTCTATAAGTAATGGTATTCATTTTCTTTTACTTCTAAAGTTCCATGGGAAATTTTTTAAGGAACAACTCCGACCACTTTGCCTTGAGCCTTACTGGAAATATTTTAATCTTAGACCAAATAATTGAACCTTGTTGGCCGATATCTAATGGTTGCTCCTTGACGAGCTTGTTTCACAGCTTTTTAGTATTTAATTTGTGCAGCGGTATCTCTCTATACGTATGATCCATGATGGCTTCTAGTACTTGATGTGTTTGGAGGTGGTTGACCATCATTCGGAATCACCATATCAATCTTGAAGCAATGGGAAAATTCTTTGAAAAAATGCAGATCATGGTTCCTCCCTTCAAGCTCTATAGACAATGAAAAAGGATTACAATGGCTCAGAAATTTTTGCTGCAGGAATTCTTCTTCTTGTACTCTTTCAACTACTTTTATTTGCTCCTCATTCATGTGATGAATCCCCCTTACTTTGGTTATTTCATTGGTTGTAAGTTGCTCTACCATATTCTCCACAATGATTGCCTTGTAGTGTTCAACATTTTTCATTAGTAAAGTTTCAATATTGTTTGGCAATGCTTCTTGAGGATGATTGTGGCCAACATTTATCAATTGTTCCACCTACATTTCTAACATCCGTAAAGATGAAGATTGGCTATACAACAACTCAGCTGTCCTACTTACATGTTGGAACATATCTTCTAATGAGGATTCCATCTCAAGTTGCTATTGTTGCAGAATTTCTGGTGGTGTTACAAAAGGCTTCAATTGCAGTGGAGTTTCCTCTTGGTTGCTATTCCAAGATGCTTGATTCATACATTCTAGATAATAGGAATTGAAATTGTTGTTATGCTGCTATTGGTAACCAATTTCTGGATAATCTGTAGGTTCTTCACATTGTCCATTTGGATGGTTACCATTACAAAAATCACAAGTAATATATGCAACTCTCTCTATCATTCCATTGGGGTAGCAACTTCAGTTTTCTATTGATAATTGTTGAAGGACATCTCTTCTAGCAATTCATATGCATCATCAACAAACATATTCATAAATGTACCTCTTCCTGTAGCATCAATAAGCATCCTTAAATGTCCAACTATCCCATCATAAAAAATCTGCACAAGTAACCATTTTGGGATGCCATGGTATGGACATTTCCTCTGCATTTCTTTAAACATTTCTCATGCTTCATGTAAGGACTCATCATTATTCTGCACAAATGAAGTTATGGCACTCCTCATCATCGTTGTCTTTACTAGTGGGAAGAATTTGGTAAGGAATTTCTACGCTAACTCATCCCACGTTGTTATAGACCCCAGTGGTAGTGACCTCAACCAATTCTTTGGTCTATCTCAGAGTGAAATTGTGAATAGGCGAAGCCGAATTGCATCATCCAAAACTCCATTGTATTTGAAAAGGTCACAAATTTCTAAGAAATTCACAACATACTCAGTTGGATCTTCATTTGGTAATCCACCAAATTGTACTGATGCTTTCAATAACTGAATCATCTCCGGTTGAATTTCAAAGTAATCGACATCAATGACCGATTTTCGAATGCTTGAGTGGATGTCTCTTACTCTTAGCACTGCAAAATCTCTTAATAAACTTGATGTTCCAGCCATCATAAACAATCCACAATTACTGGAAAAAAAAATGAAACAAATGACAGCAAAATGTATAATGACAAAAAATGTTTGAACTAAGAATAAGATGAATTGGTATTAGTATCAACAAGAATAATAAATAATTCCCCAGCAACGGCGCTAAAAACTTATTGTGTATTTTCTATAACACAAACTAATGCAAGTATACGTTATCGCAACAAGTAATATATGATGAGTAGAGTGTCGATCCCACGAGGAATCGTTATTACTACTTGCTAAGTACTAAAATTGTGTCCTCCTACTCTTATTCAAGCTATTGAAAATTCAATGGTTTTGATATCTAAACTAACTAAGCGAAAAAGAATAATAATTACAAGAATTGAGCAAAGAGAACAAACGTGATAGCACAAATACTCAAATGCCTAGGATTACAATACCTCTTCAATACTTCACTTGAATCCAATTACTTCCCTTAGAACTATCAATATGAATGTTAACCAAGAACCCTAATATCCTCACAAGCCTCTTTCGATGGTCAAGTGAGTATATCTCATTCAATCAATTATTAATATTCCTATGAAAATCAAATTGAAATAAGATTCATTAAGCTTAAGTTCTCTAAATAGTCATATAAACCATATGAGTATATTCCTATCTCATATAGAACTCATGCTTTTACATAATGATCATACATCAATTTATTCATGGCCAACACAAAACTCTCTTTTCCAAATTTATTAAGGTTCCCCAATCAATCTAATACATTGTCATGTAATTAGAAGCATTAAGCATGAAATAAATTGAACAATTCAATACCAATATGACAAATAAGGGAAAATAATCAATCTAAGCTACATATGAGTTCACATTGTAATCCTAGCAATAAAACTTAGTTCATAATTGAAAACCTAAGGTTAGAGCATCTAACAATATCATTATAAATGCTAGAACTAACAACAAATACGAAATTGAAGAGAAGAAGAAATTTTCCTTGATGCAATAGTGATGTTCTTCCTCTAAAATGTAGAAATTCTTCTTTTTGTTGTTGATTCTAGTTTCTTGTTATTGATTCTTGCTTCTAAGACCCAAATGAAGTGTTAATTTTTATGCTTTCTATTGCCCAACTCTCTTTGGCTCAATAATGGGCATTTATATAGGTTTAGGGTTTCAAATATAGAACAAAAATCCCTTAAAAAATGTATCCAGTGCCGCGGCATTCGAATTCAATGCCGCAGCGCTGGAGCTTTTGATGAGCACGCTTCGGCCAATGCCCCGGTGCTCCACTATAGCATACCGTAGCGGCTGAATAGTGAAATTAGGTACTGTTCATTTGCACTGTTTAGATTTTTTGTAGTTTAGTCCCTTCTTGGATTCTCATCTCAAATAGCTCCGTTTGCATCCGGTTTCTGGTATTTTTGCTCTGATAGTGCTTAAACCTATAAAACAACATTAATATACACAAATAGGCAAATTATTGGGATAAATTGAATAAACATCAAGTTTAGGAGGATAAAATATTTTATGCAATTGCGCCCTATCAATCTTATGTAACACAAGTCAAAAACTTTTGAAATGTTCAAAGAATTTCGACAGGAAATAGAGAAGTAAACCGGTATGTATATTAAATGCCTTCGATTAAATTGAGGCAGTGAATGCATGAACAGTGAATTCACAGCTTATTTGACGGAGAATGGGATTCTCGCTCAATATAGTCATTCAAGTACTCCACAACATAATGGAGTTTCGGGGATGAGGAATCAGACTTTATTAGATATGGTCTGATCGATGATGAACTTCACCGATCTTTCAAAATATCTATGGGGCTATACTCTAGAAACCACTGCTTACTTGTTAAATAGAGTTCTATCGAAAGCTGTTCCTACTACTTTATATGAGATATGGACTAGAAGGAAACCGAGTCTTAAGTATGTTATGATTTTGGGTTGTTCTACATACGTAAAACACAATAGGATAAACTTGCACCCAAGGGGTACAAGTATCGGTTCATTGGATATCCCAAACACTCTATGGGATATCTATTCTATGATTTAGAGGAATAAACGTGTTCATTGCTCGCTATGCCACATTTTTAGAGAAATAATTTCTCATAGGTCATGGGGATTATAGAAGGATTGAACTTGATAAAGTCAATCCAAAAATTGATGAACCAACGATGGAACCTGAGACTCAATTGAGTGAAATACCTTTGACACACCCTTCACGTAGGTCAGAAAAGATGTCAAGACCACCTGTAAGGTATGGAATGATGCCTGAAGGTGTCTTTAATGTTTTCTTAGTTGAAGAAAATGATCCTATAACCTATAGAAAGGCGATGTTGGACAAAGATTTAGGGAAATGGCAAGAAGCCATAAAATCTAAAATTGACTCTATGCATGTCAATCAAGTTTGGGACTTGGTTGAGCTTCCCGAAGAAATTGTTCATATTGGTTGTAAAATGGTTTACACGTATAAGCATGGGCTTGATGGAAAGGTAGAAACTTTTAAAGCCCGACTAATAGCAAAAGGTTATACTCAACGATCTAGGATCGATTATGAGGAAATATTTTTACCATTTGGCATGCTAAAGTTAATTCATATTCTATTGGCTATTGCTAAATACTATAATTTTAAGATCTGGCAAATGGATGTAAAGACGGATTTTCTAAATGAAAATCTCGAGGAAGAGATTTACATTGAGCAGCTTGAAGATTTTACATCCAGTTTAACTTTTAGTTTGTTATGCAAACTAAAGAAGTTGATAAGGGCAAATTTGTCATATATTTTCTCATGTTTTTATTATTGATATTTTATGGTTTTATGAGAATAGATGGCTATTTATGTGCATTATTATTATTTAAAGTATGTGTCCATCGCCCCAGCGCCACAAGGAATTTCGCCCTAGCGCTGAAATAGTGATCGAAATAAGAAAAATGACCTGCTTAAGTCGCGTATAGTGCCCCAGCGCCGAAGAGTCACCGCGCCAGCGACGATCCATCGCCCTAGCGCCAGACAGTCACCGCGCCAGCGGTGAAGCCGTTTTCATGCAGCGCCCCAGCGCCAAGATCCCACCGCTCCAGCGGTAATAGCTTTTTCACGCGTCGCCCCAGCGACAGATGCATAGCGCGCCAGCGGTAGTGCGAGTCCTAGTCCGACGAGAATTGAGATTTTCAAGCTCATATCAATCCCTATATAAAGCCACTCGTTCCCAGCCTTCAAAGAGAAATCCAAGACAACCCAAGAGTACCAAGAATACAGAGTACGAGTCTTGGAGAGCAATAGGAGCTTAATTGAAGCAACTTTAGAGAGAGATACAAGACGTTCTTCGGCATCAAGAGTTCCTAGGCAGCGCAATTAAGAGCAATTCGACGTCTATATCGGTTTGCTAATAATTGTATCATGATTTATAATTATTTTTACTGTTGTTCTCTTGTAGCCATGAGCTAACTTGTTTTCTAGGGTTAATATTTGAACTCAATATGTGTGCTTAATTGCCATATCTTTTAGTATTTAATAAACTTAGTCATTTATTATTTAAATTACTTGTGTTTAATGCTTCAATATATCTGGCCAATATATGGTGAATGAGTTGGTAATATTATTGATAAACTCGGAAGAGGAATCATAATATTTAGACCTAGGTAATTTGATGCATGATTGTAGAGTAACATTCAATGTTGCATATGCAAGTTTCAATTTAGGATAGGAATATACCTAATTGGCATGTATGATCAATAAGACCTAATCTTAATGAATCTTAATTTATTACAAGTACCATAGGAATATAGGTATTTGGTAAATTAAGGTATACTTGCATGACCTTGGAAGAGGCTTGTGAATACATTAGTGTCTTGATCAATAATAAAGATTAAGTGAGTTAAATATTAGAGGATTAATCATTAGAAACATATTGAGTGATAATATTAATCCTAGGTTTTCTCTACATTGCTATCTTTAATCTCATTGCATTGTGTTTTTGCTTTTATATTTCTAACATTCATTCTTAGATTTGAATTTTTTCTGAATAATTATTAGGAAGATATAATTTTAGTAATTGATTAAAAAGAAAGAATTATCCCTGTGGGTTCGACATCCGACTTATTTAGTCTATTTATTACTTGCATACGATAGTGTATACTTGCACTTAATTTATGATATAGAAATATCGCATCAAAAGTCTGTTTATAAACTTAAGCAGGCTTCATGAAGTTAGAATCTTCATTTTGATGAAGTAATTAGAAGGTCTAGTTTTGCAAAAAAAATGACGAGGAAGTGTGCGTGTACAAAAAGGTCAGTGGGAGTTTGATTGTCTTTCTTGTTCTTTATGAAGATGACATACTCATTATCAAAAATGATATTGGTATATTATAATCAGTCAAGAGTTAATTAAATAATAACTTCTCCATGAAAGATTTGAGAGAGGTTTCTTGTATAGTTGGTATAAAGCTTTATAGAGATAAAACTAGGAGGCTATTAGAACTCTCTCAATCTTCATACATAGAAAATATTCTTGAAAGGTATAACTTTGCTAATTGTAAGACAGTTAACGTACCTTTCAAATATGGCATTCATCTTTCTAGGAGAATGTCTCATAAAATAGAAGATGAAAGAGTTAGAATGTCTAACATACCATATGCATCTGCAGTAGGTAGCTTGATGTATGTCATATTATGTACGAGACCTGACATCAGTATGGTTATAAGTGTTACAAGCTAGTATTAGTCTAATCTAAGCAGCGACCATTGGATAGCTGTGCAATATATCCTAAAATACCTTAAGGGTACAAAGGATAAAGTTTTAATTTATAAAGAAAGTGACTTGCAAATGAGGGGATACACTAACTTCCAGTCTAATCCAAATGATAGAAAGTTTATATCTAGATATGTGTTTCTTCTTAATGGTGCCACAATTAATTGGAAAAGTGTTAAGCAAGCATCCACAGTTGATTCTACCACAGAGACGGAATATATTGTGACTTCAGAAGCTACAAAGGAAACAGTGTGAATACGCAAGTTTTTTGCAGAGCTCGGAATAGTCCCAAGTTCAGTAGATCCTATCCTGCTATTTTATGACAACAATAATAGTTCAAGCAAAAGAGTTAAGGGCACACCAAAAGTCTAAACATATGGAGAGAAAATACCACATAATTAGAGAAATCTTGGCTAAATGAGATGTAATAGTTTCTAGAGTTGATTCTATAAATAATGTAGCAGGCCCGTTTACTAAGGCCTTAACTTTTATAGTGTTTGAGAAATATATGAAAACGATAGGTATTAGATATCATTGTAAATGACACTAGAGCAAATGGGAGTTCTTGAAAATGGTGCTTACGTGCCATTAAAATTGTTGTATAAATGTTTATTTATTTAATATTTATACAATAAATATTTATTTTATTCATCAATTATTATTATTTATATGGTAAGAACCTTGTAAATTTTTTGACATTGTAGATATGAAAGAGTTTATATCTGATTTAAAAGAGTTTAAGTCAACGTAAGAGTTAGCAATTCTAAAGAGTTAGAACCTTGTCTAATATATAGACAGGATCTAAGAATATTATAGTAATGATGTAGTTACAAAGAGTATACAAATTGTGCAAGAAAATGTCATTGCACAATATGCTCTTGAAAATATCATTCCTGATCCATGGTTGTCAACACAGTTTGATTGGTATTCCTTTCGGATCAGTGTATGTCCATATCTAGATTGTCAATATGCTTAGTTTTAGTAGACCATAGGCTTAGTGGAAGTCCGTATGGGCATGTAGGTATTCAGTAAGGACTGGAAACTAAATAGACTCACGAGGACCTCTAATAGACATTTTATAAAGCCATCAATGGAGAATTTTCTCGAGTTTAGTAGTATTCATGATCCTTTGACCTAAGCGCCACGATGGGCTTGTAAGTAATCCACCATACTTGGTTCTACACATGTCAAAGACCTTTCATAGTCTTACCGTTAGGTGTCGGTGGATATGGTTTGATGCCCATGGAGTATGGTGTGCGTAGATATGGGTGAGTTATATATCCAATACTCTAAGAACATATTTCAGAAAGTCTTATGGCCATAAGCGTTAACCACAAAAAAAGTGTTTTCCATTAAGGTTAAATAATATCGCAAAGGTGTTTGCGAATATTGTTTACATGAAATACGTATCTAAAAATAAGTTCATAGATGAACATATAGAGATTTGAAGGTCATAATCTATATGTCTGCTCCTCTAGGATATAGATGACGGAGGGATTATACGGATATGGTTGACCTCAACTTATGTGGTTCAACGCTACGTTTTGTAATATCCGTAATATATGTGTGGAACATTGTTCATAGACTTACGAAAATGTTTCGTAAGATAAACGGAGGTGAACTTAGAAGTCTCACAATGTAAAGTATACTCATTGAGCATATGGGTAGTGGTATAGATCATACAGATCGATCTGGGAAGATTTCAGAAAGCAAGATACGCTTTAACACCTATTTGGTAAGTGGGAACCATAGTTTAAAATGTTACAAATAAGTCCTTATTGTATGAAAAAAATGCAAATGCACACATGGCATCTATGCATAGCCATTTGTGTCACAATTGGCAGCATGCATGGACATACATATGACAAATGTCATCTATGCAAAGTATTTGCATGGATAACATAAATGACATTTCTCACTCATGCATAGTATTGCATGGCAACACATGCCTTAATGAAGGACATATGGCCACTTAAGAAGTTTAGACTTCTTATAACAAATGAAAAGAGTTTCATTTGTTGAGTGAGTGAATTGAGAATGAAAATTTCGTGCAAAAGAGAAGGGAGAAAATGCAAACTTTAAAAAAGTTGCATTTAGGTCCCAAAATACCATTTTAAGCATTTGATGTTTAAACTAATTCAAAAGTTGAGTTATTTTTTATTCCTGTAAAAAATTAAGATCAAAGGATATTATTCTAGCTGCTCTAATCCTACCAAACATTAGAGTCTAAAATTGTTCAAGAGAGGACTTCATTGTGAGCTCAACAAGCTTCAAAGTTCAACAATCTTCAAAGTTCAACCATCTTCATTGAATCGTCTAAAATAGTATGTATTCGATTCTAGAACTATTTTTGATTCAGTTATAGTGTCTATATGTTGATTATATTCTTTTATTCTACTTTATAATATATATTGGACATACATTTGAAAATTTTCAACATGTACACAATCACATGCATAAATCCTAAAACACGTTAACAATCTACCCTTAATTAAACTGGCGGAGTATCTAGAATATGAGATGGATCAGGTATATACTTGTGCAACATAGAAATATGAAATATATCATGAATTCGTGATAAATTAAGTGGTAATGCTAAGTGACAAACAACTACACCTGCCCTCTCTAAAATCTCATATACCCCAATATATCGAGGACTTAATTTTCTCATTTCCCAAAACTAAGCACACTCTTCCATAGAGAGATCTGTAAGAAAACTGTCTCCTACTGCAAGCTTTAGCTATCAGTGATGCTTATCTGCATAACTCTTCTATCTTTCTTGAGCTGCCTAGAGTCTATTTCTTTTAATACTAATCTTCTCTATAATGGCCTGGATAATCTCTAGACCTAATAGTTTCTTTTCTTTAATCTCATCCCAACAAATCGGAGTTCTGCATTTTCTTATGTATAAAACCTTATATAGTGCCATTTAAATACTAGACTGATAACTATTATTATATGCAAACTTCATCAATGGTAACTAATTATTCAAGTTACGCTTAAACTGCAACACACAGCCTCTGAACATATCCTTTAATATCTGTATAGTTTTTTCTGACCATCTATCTGTCTGAGGATGAAAAGTTGTACTAAAATTTAACTTAGTGCCCAAAACCTTCTGTAAACTCGGCCAAAATCTAAAAGTAAATCAAGGGTCTCTATCTGATACAATGGACACTAGAGGCCCATGCAACCCCTACAATCTTACTCAAATATAAATCAACCAGCCTATCTAATAAGTATAAAACCTTTTAAGATAAGAAATAAGCTAACTCTGTGAGCCGATCAACAATCACCCAAATACTATCATAACCACTTCGAGTACGTGAAAGCTCAATAATAAAATCCATAGTGATATGCTTCTACTTCCACTCAAGAATAGGAAGTGGCTGAGATAATCTTGCTAGCCTCTGATGTTCTATCTTAACCTATTAACAAATCAAGCAGTGAGATACAAACTCTGTAATCTCTAGTTTCATATCTTGCCACCAATAATGTTCTCTCAGAGTACGATACATTTTTGTGCTACCAAGATGCATAACGTAAGCTGAACTATCGGCTTCTTCTAAAATCTATTTATTTAACTCTGAGTTATTCAAAATACAAAGCCTATTACCCATAATCAATATCCCATCAACTCTCAACATTAAGTCAGTCCCCATTTCATCCCCCACTTCTTGCTTAAGTTTAACTATATTAGGATTCTAATTTTGCATCTCTCAAATCTGATCAATCAATATAGGTCTAACTTGAAAATGTACTAGAAGAACTCCAGACTTATCCATAGACAATTCAACCCCTATCGATCTTAATTCAGCTAACAAGGGAAGATAAGTCACTTTCAAATGCGCTAAAGAGCTAGAAGAATTCTTGCTGAGTGCATCTGCTACCGCATTCGCCTTGCTTAGATGATAGTCAATTATACATTCATAATCCTTGCTTAGATGATAGTACATCTCCATTGTCTTAGATTTAGGTCTTTCTGTGTGGACAAATACTTTAAACTCTTGTGATCAGTTAAGATTTGACATGTGACACCATATAAATAATCACTTCAAATCTTCAATGCAACACTATTGCTGCCAATGCTAAATCATGGGTTAGATAATTCAACTCATGCTTCTTAAGCTACCTAGAAGTATAGGCTATCAGCTTCCCATGTTATATCAATATACAACACAATCCCTGTCTAGAAGTATCTCTGTAAATTATAAATCCTTTAGTGCCAAAATGGGAGTGTGAGAATAGGAGCTGAAGTCAATCTCTCTTTAAGTTCTTGGAAACTACTTTCACATTCACCGGTCTACTCAAACTTTACATTCTTTTTTATTAACTTTGTAAGTGGTACAACAATCTTAAAAAAGTTCTTAACAAATCTCCTATAATAATCTATTAGACTGAGAAAACTTTTAACTTCTGTCACACTAGTTTATCACTCTCAATTTACCACAGCTTCAATTTCCTGAGGATTCACATAAATTTCATCTGCTGAGATCACCTAGCCTAAAAATGTAACTTTACCTAGCCAAAACTGACATTTGCTGAACTTAACATATAATTGTTTATTTTTTAAAGTCTGAAACACTATCATCAAATGCTATACATGCTCCTCTGTACTCTATGAATATATAAGGATGTTAACAATAAATACTATAACAAACCGATCAAGATATAGACGAAACACTTTATTCATAAGGTCCATGAATGCAACTAGAGAATAGTCAACCCAAATGGAATCAATAAAAACTTATGATGCCCATATCGAGTTTTGAAGGTAGTCTTAAACACATCAGTATCTCTGATCTTCAACTAATGATACCTTGATCGTAAATCAATCTTTGAGAAAACCTTTGCACCATCTAACTGATCAAATAAATCATCAATGCAATGTATAGTGATTTTATTCAGGTCTCTATAATCAATGCATAGCCTTAGGGTTCCATCCTTCTTTTTAACAAGCAATATTGGTGCCTAGTGATGACATACTAAGTCTGATGAAACCCATATGTACCAATTCTTGTAACTGAGTCTTTAATTCTTTTAACTCTAAAAGAGTCATTCTATATGGTGCTCTATAGATAAGAGCTATGCCTAGAACCAAATCAATACCAAAATCAATCTCTCTATCTGGTGATAAACCTAGAAGATCTTCAGGAAATACATCTGAAAAATATCTGACTATTGGAATATCTTCTAATTTCGCTCTATTAACTATGATATCAAAGACATATGCTAAATAGGTTGGACATCATTTCGTGAGCATCCGTTTAGCTGTCATAGTAGATATAACACAAGATGGAAGAACTCATTCTTCTCTACAAAAAATAATATCATGCTCTCTATGTCTTCTAAATATATCCTCCTTGCAGAAACAGTCTACAGTAGCATGATAATGCTAACCAATCCATCCCAAGTATCGTATCAAAATCATGCATATCAGTAGGAATTAAATCTGATATCATTTCACTACTACCTACTTTGATAACACATCCCTGAAATATACTCTCAGCCAACAATGATTCTTCTACTGGTGTGGCTACTACCAAACTACAATTTAGAGGTTTTAATACTCTATTCGTATACACAGCAAAAATACAGGAAACAAAGGAATGGATAGAACTTGGATCAATTAAAATGTGTGCCTCTCGATAAAAAATAGTTTGTATACTTGTAACAACATCTGGGATGGCCTATGTCTCCTACTGAGTCAATACAAATACATGTTTCTGGTTATGAGGTCGACCTGGTTGACCTATTTGTGGGTCTCCACTAGCTCCCGAAGCTCTGCATTGTTCTCTACCACTAAAAATAGGCCCTCATGTGTAAGGGTCTCCATGTCTCTGAACATGATTACTACCACCTTAAAAACCCTAAGAAGCTGTACCCTATACTGAATAGCTACTGTGTGCTAAAAATGGATAATTTCTTCTCAAATGTCTAGTGTGTCCATAATGATAACAACTCGTAGAACCCCTTAAACTCTATCCCTTATGATATTTACTATATATGGAACATTTAGGGTGTTTCTTCACATTACTACTACCCAATGCCTCTGACTCCTTATGTTGCTTCTAACAAATGGAGGCACTAAACTTTGACTAGAACTCTGTCTCTATCCTCTTGATAGTATAGGACTCTGACTATACTGTTGACTACCTAAATAACCTATATGGGATGTGTCTTCTCTAGGTGCTCTGCTACTATTAGATCCACTAGCTAACCAACTCTAACCTTGTTTCTGCTTGAATGACTAAGCTTTGCGTGTCTCTACTAGGCTTCTCTTAACCCTTATTGCAGCCCCTACTAACTCATTGAAATTACTTTGTCCCATGACTGTGACTACTGTTCTAATATTGTCTCTAAGGCCCTATTCAAATCTCTTACATTTATCTCTCTCATTTTGTACTGTATATGAAGCGAATCTCGATAACGTTATAAATTGGTTCTCGTACTCCTCTTCTGTCATCGATCCTTATTCTAATTCAAATAACTTACTAGCCTGGATGTCTTGGTAAATTATAGGAAAGAATTTAGCATTAAAATATTTACAAAAATCATCTTAACTAATCCCTCCTCCATATCTACGTGATACTGACCTTCACCAATTGAATGCTATACGCTCAAGTAAAACTGTGGCAAATGAAACCCTCTTATCATCAGTATATCTCACCATGTCAAATATCTGTTCTACTCTGATCAGTCATGACTCTGCATCAGCTGGCTCTGTAGTTCTTAAAAAATTCCCTTCCCTGAAACTATGAAAATGCTCTATTGCTCTCTCTCTCTCTCTCTCTCTTTCTCTTAGGTTGCCCTTATGTTTGTCTCTCCATTGCAACTGTAACTAACTAAGCCAATTTATCTATGGAATGCTCTAAATCGGGTTTATGATGTTGTCTCTATGTAGATTGTATTACAGGTTGTGACACTGGCTGAGGGTGTATCTCCTCTACAATAGGATTTAGCAAGGTTTGAGGTATGGGTATAGAGGGAACTAACTCAACTACTTCCTCTCTGATAGGTTCCTCCATTTTCTCTAGTACTAAGGGAGATCCAAGTTTAGCCACAGATTTTGTGCAAGGTCGGCCACTGCACAGTTCATCATGAACTTCAATATGCAAGGAATGACCTTTACTTATACTGATCCTTATAATATACTGAAGACAACGGATGAGGACATGTATAAAGGAGGCTCGACCCTCCTTATTCATAGTGCTTCATTCCCCGAGGGATTCTGTGAAGTCCAAAAGGAAGAAGAAAAGGAAGGTGAGGCAAACACCCAAGATGGGTCCTCAGTGGCAACAAATATC
Organism: Ailanthus altissimus; assembly: GCA_946807835.1. NCBI lineage: Eukaryota > Viridiplantae > Streptophyta > Magnoliopsida > Sapindales > Simaroubaceae > Ailanthus > Ailanthus altissimus. The sequence continues at coordinate 16,024,400 of OX327700.1, read as the reverse complement.
CAAGCCACTGGAGAAACTGAAAGCGAAAGAAAAATGCTTTCATTACAGTGAGGATGAGCACTGGAAACACAATTGCCCCAAATACCTTGCCATTGTAAGGAAGACTCCCTCAAGTATTATCTTTCCCATTATTGAAATTTTTTTTAGCATTTGATGCTAATATTGGCTGGGTATTAGATATCGCAAGTTCTTCTCACATCTATAATAAGTTATAGGGTCTGAAGGAAGTTAGATTACTACAGCTGGGAGAGGTACAGCTTCGAGTAGAAAATGGTGATCTCCTACGGGTCGAGGCTGTAGAACATTATGATTTGATTCTTCCTTGTAATAAAACTGTTGTACTTTATAACTGTTATTTTATGCCTGCTATGATCAGATAGATTATCTCTCTTCTTATACTTGACAGTGAAAAGTATCATATGTATATGAAGAACCGTCTTTATATTTATGTGATATGTTTAATTTTTTATTAATTGAGTATCAATTAATTAATGGGCATTATATTTTCGATACAATGAGAAATGTCATGAATATACAGGGTAGCACTAGTAGTAATGCAGAAGCTTTAAATGATACTGAATTGTGGCACATGAGATTGGGTCATATAAGTGTAAGACGCCTAACCCATCTAGTTAAGGATAGTCGAATACCTGATCTGACCATAGAACCTTACAAAGTTTGTGAATCTTGAATTCAAGGAAAAATGACTAAATCTCCATTCACTGGTGTTGAACATCATGCCAGTGATTTATTAGAACTAATACATAGTAATATATATGGTCTAATGAATCACGCTGCAATGCATGGATTTTGATACTTTGTTACCTTTATCAATGATTTGTCACGATACGGGTATATGTTTCTTATGAAACACAAGTTAGAAACCTTTGAAAAGTTGTAAAGAGTTTAGACTTGAAGTAAGTAAACAAACCGGTATGTATGTCAAACACCTTCGATCGGATCGAGGCGGTGAGTACATAAGTAATGAATTTTTTTATTATTTAAAGGAGAATGGGATTTTAGCTCAGTATAGTCCTCCAGGTACTCCGCAACACAATGGTGTGTCAGAAAGAAGGAATCAGACATTATTAGATATGGTCCGATCGATGATGAGCTTCACCGATCTACCTAAATATCTTTGAGGTTATGCTCTAAAAACTGTCACTTATATATTGAACAGAGTTCCATCTAAAGCTATTCCAACCACTCCAAATGAGATGTTAAATGAAAAGAAACCAAGTCTTAAATACTTTAACATTTGGGGCTGTCGTACTTACATAAAAGTTATGCAACAAGATAAACTTGCACCCAAGGGGTACTAGTACCGGCTCGTTGGATATCCCAAGAATTCAATGAGATACCAATTCTATGATCTCAATGAACGAAATGTGTTTGTTTCTTGATATGCCACTTTTCTTGAGAAAGAGTTTCTCATGGATCGTAGAGGTTGTAGAAAGATTATACTTGATGAAGGCAATCATAACAAACATGAAACCGAGATGGAACCTCAAAATCAATTAAGAGAAATACCTTTAACACACCCTCCATGTAGGTTTGAAATGATGTCCATGACACCTACTAGGTATGGTCAGATGCTTGAAAGTGCACTTGGAGTTTTCTTAGTGGAAAAAAATTATTCTTTAACCTATAAGGATGCTTTGTTAGACATCGACTCAGAAAAGTGGCAAGAAGCCATGAAATTCAAAATTGACTCAATTCATCACAATCAAGTCTGGGACTTAGTTGTGCTTCCTGAAGGAATAGTTCATATCAGTTATAAATAGATTTACAGGCGGAAGCGTGGGCTTGATGGAAAGGTAAAGACCTTCATAGCCCGACTGGTTGCAAAAGGTTATTCTCAATGATCTGGGATCGATTATGAGGAAACTTTTGAACCACTAGCGATGTTGAAGCCAATACAAATTTTATTGGCTATTGCTGCATATTATGACTATGAGATATGGCAGATAGATGTAAAGACGGCATTTTTGAATAGATATCTCGATGAAGAGATATATATGAAACAACCTAAAGGTTTTTTATCCAGTTAATCCATAGGTCTAGTGTGCAAACTGAAGAAGTCCATTTATGGGCTTAAGCAAGCTTCCCGAAGTTAGAACCTTCGTTTTGATGAGGTAATCAAAGGATATGATTTCATAAAAAATGATGAGGAACCATATGTGTATAAAAAGGTTAGTGTGAGCATGGTTGTCTTCTTAATTCTCTACGTGAATGACATATTGATCATTGAAAATGATATCGGTATGTTAGAATCAGTCAAGAATTATCTAAACAAAAACTTCTCCATGAAGACTTGATAAAGGCTTCCTATATACCGGGTATAAAACTTTATAAAGATAGAGCTAGGGAGCTGATAGAACTCTCCCAATCATCATACATTGATAGTGTCTTAGAAATTTATAATTTTACTAACTGTAAGACAGTTAATGTACCTTTCAAACATGGCATTCATCTTTTGAGGAGAATGTCTCCTCAAATAGAAGATGAAAGAGTTAGAATGTCTAAGATGCCATATGCATTAACTGTTGGCAGTCTGATGTATGTTATGATATGCACGAGACCTAACATCAGTATGGATGTAAGTGTTATTATTTGGTATCAATCTGATCCAGGTGACAACCATTGGATGGTGGTCAAACATGTCTTTTAATACCTTAAGGGTACAAAGGACAAGTTTCTCATTTATAGAGATAGTGACTTGCAGATTAAGGGATACACAGATTCAGATTTCCAGTCTAATCCATATGATAGAAAGTCTACACCTGGATATGAATTTATCCTCAACGGTACTGCAGTGAGTTGGAAGAGCACCAAACAGGGATCCACAGCTGATTTAACAACTGAAGCGGAATACATTGCAGCCTCTGAGATAGCAAAACAAGCAGTGTGGATATGCAAGTTTTTTTCCAAGCTCGGGATTGTCCCAAGCTTGATGGATCATATCCTTTTATTCTACGACAACAATGGAGCCATTGCACAAGCAAAAGAGCCAAGAGCACACCAAAGATCTAAGCATGTGGAGAGGAAATACTATATAATTAGAGAAATCTTAGATATAAGAGATATAATAATTTGTAAAGTTGACTCTGTATATAATATAGCGGACCTACTGACTAAGGTCTTAACTCTAAAGGTATTTAAGAAACACGTAGAGTCTATGGGTATTAGATACCACTATGAATTGCAATAAAGCATGTGAGAGTTGATGGTTGTACCCAACACACTCTAATAAAAAGGCCGGCCTTTTTTGTTAGAGTGTGTGGGACTCACCAACACCTAGGTCCACCGGCTGGATGACACCTGAGAGTCACTAGCGTCCCAACACACAATTACTCACTAATTCCCTTAGCCAATTTTCACCTTATAATATTGAGCAACATATTGCTATTTTATTTGTTTATTATTTTCTTTTCATTTTTTCACATAATGGAATCTATTATAATGGTCAATGCTTGCAATTAATAACTTATTTATTATTTTTCTTCCATTATCTCACATAATGACATCCATTATAATGGTCAATGTTTGCCATTAGTAATTTGTTTATTATTGTTTACAATAAACAAAATGAAAACAAATAAAATAAAAAATGACTTTGATGAACTTAGCCAATATCTTGACCAAAATGAAAAACTCTTTTTCATTTGCAAGTGGCATTTAAGGCCTACCATTTATAAGTGCCACCTATTTACTTTTATTATAACATTTAAGCAATAATAAATAAATAATTTAATCTTATTAAATCATGGTAAAAACACATGCCAATTTAAATAAAAATGACTTGTTTAACTTCAATTAAATAATAATAATATCATATATTATTATTATTTTATTCAATAAACATTTTAATGAATAAAATAATAATATTATTTGTCCAACAAATAAGGGTATTTTGATAATTTTTAAGTCAAAAAATAATTGGCCCACAATGTGCTATGTGTCAACATCTCATTGGTCAACAGCTAATTGTTAGCCAATTGATATATTTAACTCTTAAGTCTTGATACATGCACGACCGAAGGGAGACCGAAGTAAATTTTTGGTTTGCTGAAATTTTTTGGATCGAACTATTTAATCTTATACGTTGCCCCAGTGCACAATGAGTACACTTCATATTGTGGGACTCTTTAGGTCCAATTCCAATATATTATATGAGTCCGAGATCGATGTCCCACGCACATGTCACAGATATTACAAATCAATGTTGTAAACCATATAAGTTGAGGTCATAATGCATACGTATAATCCTTCTGCCAATTATATCCTGGAAGAGCAGAGATATAGATCACTACCATCAAATTCCTATGTGCTCATTCGTGAACTTATCTCCAGACACGTATCTTAATAAACAATATATGCAAACACTTTTACAATATTGTTTAACCCTGTAGGAAACTCTTTTTCTAGGTTTGTTTCTTATGACCATAAGATTTTTAAGATACAATCTCTGAGCATCCAGATATATAACTTATCCATGTCAGCTGATGGATTCCATATTTGTACCCACCAGACTTTATAAGTATCAGACCATACCCAGCAACACCCAATGGTCACACCATGAAAGGTCTGTAACATGCATAGAACCAAAGTATGATAGATCACTTATAAGCCCACTATGGTACTCAGGTCAAAAGACTACGTATACTACTCAACTCAAGAGGGCCTTCCATTGACAGCTTCATGGGATGTCTATTGGGTCCTTATTGAGTCTATTCACTATTTAGTTTTTACTGAACACCTGTATGCTATACGAACTTCCAGTAAGCTCATGGTCAGCAAAGAACAACCATCTAGACCATCTAGGTATATATACACTGGTCTATGTAAAAGAATTCTACTGTCAGACCTGTATCGGTGAATTAAAACTAGGAACATATAATTTGAGAATAAATTTGCATAATAACATTTCTTAGCACCTATTGCAACCTTGCAACTATGTTATTACTAATGTATTCTCAGGTCTTTATACCATCACATACAAGATTCTAACTCTTAGACTTCGCTGATTAATATAACATACTAACCCTTTAGCATTTATAGTTTTCAGTGATGTTAAGTCTTAGCATTGATCTAAACTTCTTTAGACCAAACTGAACCCTTTCAAATCATATAATGTCTGTCATGTCACAAGCATTGAACCATTTAATAATAGTAATTAGCGATTTAATAAATAATGAACTGGATAAATATTATAAAATAAGATATTTATACAATAATGGGATGGCACGTAAGCACAAATCCCAACAATTCGGCCCTTCACTCTTAATGAATTTAGTTGTCCATTATAAGTGTAAGTAGGATTCTCATTAGGAATAATGCTAAAGAGAGGTATCCAGTGTTACCAGTGCTTCTATATTGAGAGTGAATGTAGGCTTCCTATAAGGGTTCAATCCTTATAGGAATCCTAATTATTGGGCATCCCATATAAAGAAGACGAACATGGATATGTAGTGTTTAACCATCACTTAGGGAAGTTTAGCATTTATTGCTCGAGTCAAAGATATATTTAAAGTTTTTATATATCTTAAATGTGCATTTTGTAATTATTTAAATGAAACTAATACTTAACAATAGTAACTCTTCAGCCACTTGCCATTAATAGGGTTGTAGAATATTTTCCTTTCTATTGTAACCAAGTAGTAGTAACCGTTGTCATAGGCTTTTTTGACAACATATGAGCCTTTCTATTATGGTGAACACTTAAAGGGTAGGGCTATATTTTTCTGTAAATACTGAGCCACCCTGAGCATAAGGTTACCCACTTTGATACCTATATCTTTGACAAATTTGGCTTATATTTTAACTGCTAATATATTATTTTATACCTCAAGGAATTTTCTCGTTTCTCATCTATGGCCTTAAGTTCTATAATGAGGTTAGCCATAGATACTAATCAGTTATCTTATGCAAGTACCACTCTTGTAGCGAGAACAAGTGTTCGACTAGTATTATAGCCTCACACTCGTATACAAGCTAAATTTTCAATATAGGCAACCCAAGAGGGAGTATGAATTAAGTATTTAAAAATTATTATTCTCAAAAAAATAATTTGTGTAATTACTAATGATATAAATAAATTAAAACACAAGTAATTGCAATAAATAAAAGAGTAGGGAAAAAGAAAACTAACATTAGGATTTATTATCATCAAACCATTAATATGTATGACTAGAAAGTCAATAATCTCTTTTTTTTTATAATGACAAATACCTCATGTATTTTGATAACCTTAGTGGAGATTTTATAAAAAAAAACTTTTATATCATCAAAATACATCAAAATTCTCCCCTTTTTGACATCATCAAAAGTTCAAAATATTATTAGGGTATTTATTAGAAGTTTAATGCTCATATAATATTTTTCACTTTAAAAATATTTTTTTAATATGTATAGCAACTTATAAAATCATCAAAATATTTTAATAGGCATATATGACTCAATCATAATCATCATAGTAATATTAATCAAATTAAAATACATTTTCCCCCCTATGAAAAATAATTTTCAATATATATACTATTTCATCAAAATATAATATCAAAATTTATCCATTGTTTTTAATAGAATGAATCATCAAGAACTTGTCTATGAAGAGAAATTCAAGCTATGAAGAATTTATTCATAAATTCTAAGTACAAGCAAAAAATATCATTCATAAACTATAAGCTTTGTTTTCCCTAACCATAACATACATAAAACTTCCCCTTAGAAAATTAAAGATATAATGATATACACAAAATGATTAAAAAATTATATATGCCCCATTATGACAACCAAATGAATATTAAGTAATTTAAAATAATTTAAAATAAATTTCTCTCAAATATCATAAATATGCAAATATGACATATATAAACTCAACATTTTTCCAAAAAAAAAATTAATTTTAATTAAACAATGAATTATGAAATTGTTCCTAATGTTGAGATTTCATTTTTTTCAACCATTTGTAACTCATTAATGAAAATTAAAGACATCAATAAATCATAGTGATTTTCAAATTCATCATCTTTTATGGTCATGAGTGCAAGATTTGAAGTCTCGCATTCTTCTTCTTCTTCATTATTCCAAGTTGATGCCTTTTTTTTCTTTTTCTTCACTGCACTTTTCTCATATAATGCTTTTAATGCATGCCAAATTGCATATGCGAAATTATAATGGAAAATTTTATGGAACAAAATTTTATCTAACGCACAAAATAAATTGTTCATGGCTTTTGCACTTAAAGAAGCATTTCTAAAATTCCATTTATTCCATTCTTCTTCGAGTTTGGGAATAAGCTTTCCATTTTTATTCTTTTTCATGGGCACATGAGGACTATTTTGAACAATAATCCAAAGTTCATAATTAAAAGCTTGTAAATAAGTCTTCATCCTAATTTTCTAACTATAAATGAATCAATTAAAAAAATTGAGGTCTAGTGGTAGATTTGCCCTCATACATTTTAGGATATCTAAAGGGGAGAAGTATATGCATGAAAAAAAAAATTAAAATCTATATTAATATTTGATTGTTGATATATAATTTTTCTATATGATTTTGATTATCTCTTTTAATAGATATGTAACCCAAGAGGGGGTGAATTAGGTTTTAAAAATTAATGCATTAATATGAATAATTTATGCAATTATTAAAATATAAACAAATTTAATAACAAATAATTACAAAAAAATAATAGAGTAAGGGATAGAGAAAATCGCACTTGGATATTTATATGGTTCGGTCATCCACACGGCTTATGTCCACGCCTCAAAGCTAAATTTGCTTGAGAATTCCATTCGTTCAATCTATCTTTTTAGACCCTCTGATTAACTTCCTAGGTTTTAATCAAACCTTTACAAATTGATTTTTTCATTTACCAATTAAACCCTAGTTAGTTTCCTAGGTACTAATCAAACTCTGATTAGTTTTTTAGGTACTAATCAAACCCCCACTATAAGTTAGCTTTACTAGATACCAACTAGACCTTTACAAAGATCAAACCTTTACATTTGAACTCTCTTATAGAGTAGATATAACAATTCTAGCTCATGGTGAGTATTACAATTAATATAAACATTTTAGAATACTCTCACACCTTTTAATGTTGAATAGAGCTTCTATTTATAGTTGGGAGAGTAAAATAGTCGTTGCTATAGTTATATGCCCATCGCTATAATGCTTCATAGTAATCTAACTGTTGCACAATGACTTAACCATTATATAACATTAGCAGTTACTACAGTCATAAATAGTTCTTCTGCTATAGTGATCCAAGTTTTAAATTTTTTACATTTTAGTTCATTTTTAAAAACTTTCAAAACATTGTACTTTGGTCCATAATATTATTTTTCTCTATTGTTTGGAATCATTAAAACTTCATTATTTTCTAAGCCAACACAAGCTATTATATAATAATCATTAGCTTCACATGATGATGTTTTATAGGCCTAAAGGGCATCATTAAGGTGCCTATTATCAACAGAGTATTTGTGCAACATTTTGCTGAGTATTTTTAGTAGTATTTTGTTAATAGCCTTTATCTAATCGTTGCCTTAGAGGTAGTATGCAATGAGAACCTATGTTTTATATCGTAGCATCTTGAGGTAACTTATTGACGAAGGGCGTGTCATTGTCGCTAATGATTTTGTACAGGATGCCAAAGTAGCAAAATAATTTATTCTTGTAATAAATTTGATATAGTTATGTTCAATTGCCTTTTTAATAGAATTGTCATTGTGTATATAGAGAGGTAGTTTGTGGCCATGACTATCCATGTACCCTCTAATAGGTGGGTGAAGCGTGCTAACTAGAACCACCTTTTGTGTGTAGAACAGTCAGAGTTTTATTATGTCTTATAAGTCCATAGGGTATTGATGTTGTAAATTAATGTGGATCTGGTACGTGGGGCACTTCTTAATGAATTAGTTTGGCATCATTTTGCATGTTAGGCCATAATAGTTTAGTTCAATTAGGTAGTGTAGCTTTTGCTTGTTTTAGTGTTCAATTAGGCCATAATAGTTTAACAACTTTTGTGCTTTTGTGAAGTCTAATCACCTCAAGCCTTCTCCTTTAAGGCTTTTGTGGAAAAGGATCTTATTCTTCATGAAATACCACTTGGTGATCTATTTAAGCTTGTAAGCATACATGAAATTGTGGACAATGTGCCTTTTAGAAGGTACTCGATGTAAGGTACTCGCCAATTCTCCATACTTATGCAGTTATAAATGTTTTTCTTTTTGAGATTATAACCTAATAGTTTGGACAATTGGCTTATATGGCCTATGCTTTTCTATATAGATTGGTTGTATGTTTTCTTTACTATAAGAAGATTGGTAAATATCTTGCAATAATTATTACCCTTCTTTCTTATAGATGCACTGAATCAATAAGGAATTGTTTATAGAGGTTTTCCATGAATAAGTTATAATCCTTATTAGTTTGCTTGATAGGTTCTCATTAATCATTTGTTACAAGCTAGTCTATATCAGACTCTTTTGCTTATAAGAGGATATATATGTTGCACTTTATGACCATAATGTTTACTATTTTATCATTCAAGCTCATCCTTGCCTATAAGGGCTAAGGTACCCACACACTTATTCCTTTTTCTCTTAATGTTTTCAATCACTAGTTCCTTGAATATGGCTAGTAATTTCTAGACCATGGCTCTATAGGCATTAAAGCTGATAACTAGACAACAAAACTCGTCTTTGATATTTTAGACCACCAGACTAGAGTCTTTAATAAATTTGATCTTTTTTGCATCTATTCTTGAGGTGGCAAGAATACCCATGATTACTGCCTTATTCTATCGCATTGTTAGTTGTTTAAGCTCAAAATGTAATGTGGTTATCGCAGTATAGATTAAAGTGTCGATCCCACAAGGAAGATTTCAAAAAAATAAGTTAGCGAAATAAAAATATTAAAACAATAACGAAAGAGAAAATTAAACGTGAGATTGATATAGAGAAGGTAGAATTAAATGTGAATCGGTGAGCAAGGCTTCAAGAATCACTAATATATTTTATAAATCTATTCTATACTTTGATTAAGTGTTTATATCTCAATTAAAAGTTTTATATCCCAAACAGTCAATCAGAAGATATGTATAATATGGCACATTTAATAATAAATGTATTTAATATGACTAAACTCTTTATAAACATTATCACAAACTATATTCGTCTATACAAGTTATCTAAGATCGACAACATATCATTTTGACATATTATAGTAGAAGATTATCTTGTAAAATGATGTAACCAGTTACAATTATAATTCGACAAGAATCACATAAAAAAGAATGACTAAAAGTATATGGAACATGAGAATTATAACCTCTGAATTATAAAAAAGTAATAGATAAGAGTTTAGACACAACAAACTTACAACATTGTAGCTTTTAACAAGGAATCAAAGTCTAGAAGTAGATTTATTACACATAGAAGTTCATCTCTAGCATTGCCAAGAACTTTAGCCTAGCTTACAATTCATTCCTACGAATATTAAAAGAAAGTATTTGAGAGAATTGTAAGACATAGAAAATGTCCATTAGCCTCCTAAAGGTGTTCTTATATAGGCAATGAATGGGAACATTTTTAATGTGACTTCAATTAATACCATTTTTGACCACCAACACCTTTACCTAATTGCAGTACCGTTTTTACAATAGAGGTTATCAATGTAGCCTTTGTGATCAACATTAAAGTTGTAAAATTTTATCTCTTATTTCCCTAGCCACCAAGTTCATGCTATTTAGATTAGTATCCTATGATATATGGTCAAATTACTAAAGCCACGTTAGATTTCCACCAACAACTCTTTTATCCATTTGCAACCCAATTTGGACTATGATAATAACTGTGTTAAACTTTGGTGTCAACAAAAGAGTTATACATAATTGACTCAAAATTTCCTAGCTTTAATAATTATACTTATTGGATAAGTATTGTGTGAAATACGGTTTAAATACAGAAGATGGGTCAAGTTGAGAGGATGTTGTAATATAGTTTTGTTATATCCAAATTTTGGCCAATTAAATGTTGGATTTGACATTTTGACTGTTCTTCAAGTTCGTGTAAGATTGAGTCATACAGCTGTAGGTTTACAAATTTTTTTATTTTGATTTTTATATTGAGAGTTATGTTCATTTTACTAAACCTATGCAAATAACTTTCACTAATCACCATTTAAGGATCACACTTTATTTCAAGTTTAAAAATATAAAAGTGCTAAAATTAGGAGCATTTTAAATATTAAATGGTGACTGAATCTCTTAATAAATATACATTTTAATATACTCATCATTAGTACAAGGAAAATCAAGCTAAAATACAAAAGTAAAGAACTACTCTTTTAGGTTATGATTAGGAAACTAACATCGTTAGTCATAGTAGTGATCGAGCCATTGAAATAAAGTTCCCATCAATCTTTTTCTTCATTTGTGGCACATGATTATTTAGATAGAGCCCCCTATACCTCCTCTAATGTAGGATTTTCTTGGTTTGTAAAGAATGTTGCAATCATATGGAACATAATCTAACTCTTTATTACATTTGGAACTACCTAAGTGAAGTCAAATTTTGTGATAATTAAGAGCCATTATTCTAGCTTACCAAACAATATCAGTCTAAGTATTAGGTATTAAATAAGGTCAATCCTTGTCATATAATGAAATAGATGTACTAAGAAGTAATGTTTTAGATGTTATGCAGCGTATACTAGGGTAAGGTAAATGTGTCCAGGCTTAAAATATCTAGTTTCTTCCATAGATAACTACCAGCTAATATGGTAGATGGATGCTCTTATTTTTTAGTATGCACTTAAGATAGTAAGGCACATATAGCTTTAAAGTTTGCTTCAAGATAGATGCATAGTGGCTTTCCCTTACTTAAAGCCTTTATGATGGGTAGTTTCATGTTTTTGTTTGGATTTTCAAGAAAGTTCCTTGCAGTTTATCTCTCTGCTTATACTCGACTTTCTTTTTTAGTAAAGCAGTGAAGCTGCATATCAAGGCAACTAATTTAGTAACAAATGTTTATATGTCAAAAAGTTTGTTGATTAAGCTTTTCAAGTTCTTTAGAGTTTAAAGAAGAGGTATTGAAGAAATGTTTGGATCTTAGCTAGATTAACACCGATACCTCTTTCGCGGACTGAAAAGTCAAGGAATTTGTGCCTACTGAAACTCCAAAGGCTTATTTAGGGTTTATTTTAAGTTTATATGATTGACAATGCTTGAACACATTTTTTAGTGTTTGTAAATTATTTAGGGCAGTGATAGATTTAACCACTAAATCATCCATATGGTCTTTTACTTATATACCTATCGTATCATGGAATACAAATGTTGTGGCTTTTTGATAAGTTGCTCTCACATTCTTTAAGTCAAATGGTATAACAATATAGTAAAAGTTTCCATGGGAGTTTGAAATGTAGTTTTCTTGACATCCCTTAGAGCTATTTTAATATGGTTATAGCCACTGAAGTTGTTAATAAATGATAGCATTCCCTATCTTTAGGTAGAATTAATTGGTATATCCATGTTAAGAAGTGAAAACGCATCTTTGAAACAGGCTTTAGTAAAATCCTAAAAGCCAACGCACACACAGATCTGGACATTCTTTTTTTAACGGACATTATGTTAGCCAACCAAGCGAGGTGTTTGATGTGCTTCACAAATCCAATTGCTATAAGCTTCTCAACTTCCTCCATGATTTTTATTTATGTTTGGATGAAAGTTATGGTGAGATTGTTTAATTGGTCTAAATTCAAACTATACATTAAAAGCATGACAAACCATTTAAAGGTTAAAACCAGACATGACCTGGTAGCTCCTTACAAATACGTCACTTTATTTTTTCAATAAGTTAACTAGTGGTTGTATTTTTCCATTGAGAGCTTGGTGTTTACCAACATAGACTTTTACACTTTCCTATCAATGCTTAGGTCAACTTCTTCCAACTTTTTTACGATTGTTGAGGAACCATTCTACACGTATTTTGAAGCATTAGGATTTTCATTTACGTTGTTGTGGTTGTATGTACTTCTATGGACATAGAAAGAATTACACAAAAATTATCTTTTTTATTGATGTTAGATCTATTCCCTTTAGGTGGGTTCAGTTATGCTAACTGTCATAAATAATAGATTACGTGTCATTGAGTATTTTCTTTAAAAGTATAGGTGCTCTAACCTAGATCTCTTAAATAGACCTTAACTCTTGTCAGGGTGTGCTATTTTAAGGAAATCTTCCTTCTTTCTATTTATGACATTTTACAAGTCTAGATTCTGAGGCATGCTTTACCTATCAACTTCACAACGGTGTTCCTACTAGTTTAGCAAGTATGTTTCTAAGGTCATGGTTGAACTTATCATAGGGTTGAGCATCTGCAAGATAGCTTTCCTTCTAGGGGAAGAGGTTAGATTAACAATTATTTTATGGTTTCCTCATAATTCTACCTTTGAATTATTCATGTTATGTTGGCACTACTATCTTGTATGTATTGAGCCATAACCTATTAAGTAGTATATGGTATACGTCTTAGATGTTTATAACATGAAAAAATGTAGAGTCATGCAACGACCTAACTATTATGTCTAGTTAGATTATGCCCTTAAAATACTATGTAACATTGTTAAAACTAGATAATTGAATCTTTCTCTCGATAATATAGCTTAGAGGGATTTCAACACCTTATAGTACAATTACAAGAATAATGTTAATTGATGTTCTCAATTAACTAGGGCTTTTCTAATTTGTACATCATTGATTCTACCCTCTAAGTATAAAAGATGATGGTTGTTTAGATATGTGCCTTTATATCATTGTTAATAAAGACTATGGTATTGGTTGCTTCTAAATAGGCCTAGTTGATTTGAGCTTTTGTTGCATAACATTGTGTCTAATGATGTTTTGAAATTTTGAAGAGTGCTTTTATGGTGGCATCACCTGCCTTAAGTTTGTACCCCGATTGGTCAAATAAGAACTTGAACTTATGATTTCATTGTAGGGTAGTTACTACGGGACCTAGGTTTTCCTATAGCTTTTTAGATTCTTTTTCTTGGATAATTACAACTATATCTTTTGTGATCTTTCCTTCCATAAGATTAATTTCATAGGTGTAATCCAATAGATCTATTACAATTGCTCTTTCCCCTCTATATTGTGAAAGTGAGTTGAGATCTATGACTTGTGGTTTATTTGGTATCTTTAGGTTTCATCCTTAATTTTTTCATGCATCAGCCTTTAAAGGTGTCTACAACTATAAAAGGTGTCTACAATTTGATATAGCAATAAAGGTTAAGACTCCTCTTATTTTTTTCGATTGGGTTTCTTCTCAATGGAAAAATCCTAATGAAACCATCTAAAATCCTCTAATCTATAAAGGTATCCAATTCGTTGCTGAATGTTATAGGTTATTCTTCATAAATGTCTCTTTGTTGCCATTGTTATATGGATTGACTTAATTGTCACATATAAGGCATGTTGTATTATTTTCTTCTTACCATTATTCCTCTAGTGTCTACAAGCTTTATAAATAAGACAATCCCTACACTCTTAAGGTAGGAATGGTATTCACTCATCATATTGCTAATGTTAATTTCCTTGAGTTCTCTTTTCTCTTTCTAGTTGTAGCATCCAATGCCAAGTCTCTAAACCTTTGATGTACTTAAGCAATGGCTCTGAGTATCTTTATTTAGCTTGGTTTGGTAGGAATATGATAAAGCTTTATTTTCCTTGGAAGTACTTTCAGCAAAACTTAGAAGCCCTCTCTTCTTAAGTAAGGATGGATCTAACTAGCAACGAAGCATACCAAGTATATGCATGCTTGTAACGAATTTGAAAAAACCTGTTGCAAGTTCTTGTTGTTTACGTATGCACTAAATGAGTCTATGAGTCTCCCAATGTACTCTATGGAATTCCATTTCTTGCCATTGAAAAGAAAAAAAGGATGGTGTGTTATATCCTTTAAGATAGGGTATGTTTAGAATGTCAACTGGGTAGAGAGATAAAAGAATGTACTTTTTGTGTGAATTAAGAATGTAAGTGCACATTATCGCAAACAAGTAATATAATAATGAGTAAAGTATAATTTTCAGATGGAATTATTATTAAATTTGTTAAGTACTACAATTGTATCTTCTTATTCTTAGTTAAATGATTAATAACTTAAGCATATAATATATAAACTAAATAATGAAAGAAAATAAAGCATAACAGAGTAAGAAAACTAACAATAAATTCACCAATATCAAAAACGTTAGGATTACAATTATCCCTCAATACTTTACTTGTATCTTAATTACTCCTGTTAATTTTATTAATCAATATGAAATATTAACTAAACAATCTAATATCTTCACAAGCCTCTTCCAATAGTCAAGTGAAAGTACCTTACCTAATTAATTATTTATATTCCTATAATAATTAAATTTAAAAAAATATTCATTAAGAATAGGTTCTCTAAATAGCTATATATGCCATATAAGTATATTCCTATCTTATGTGAAACTTAAAGCTTTTACGTAATGATCACATATCAATCTATTCAAGACTGAACACAAAACTCCATTTTTCAAGTTTATTAAGATTTTCTTGATCAATCTAATTAGTGTTCAAGCAATTAAAAGCATTAAGCACATAATAGAATGAAAAATTTTATATTGACTTCATAAAATAAAAAATTAAATAAACGATTAAAGCTACATATGAAGTTTAAATTTTAATCCTAAAAAAGTAAATTAGCTCATGATAAAATAAAGAGTTTTAGAATACATTAAGTTCAACATCATAAAGATAATAATAAAAAAAGAAAAAACCTAAGAAAGATAAAGAGAAAAGAAGCAAAGCTATAATGCTTTGAATTCTTCAGTCTTCCATCTTTTCTTCTTTTAATGTTTTCTCTTTAATTCTTTAAAATTCTGCACTAAACTCCTAAAGAGTTGTTCTCTATGGCTTTCTCTGATTTTCGCTTTTCTATCTCCTAATAGAATATTTTTTTTTTTTTGCCTTTATTTATATGCTTTCATCTTTAAATTAGAGCAATACTATGCGTCCAAGTCAAAATAGGGTCTTTTTTACAATGCAGTGGTTGCTCAATGATCGCTCTACTATTGTAGCACTAGCCTTGAGCGCTCCGACACTTACATTTTGACTTCTTGGCTTTTGTGGTCATTTCAGCATTGTGGCCCTGACTTTTGCAACCGCAGCGCTCACTTTCTATTCATGACTTCTTATTTCTCCCTTTTAGCATTGCAACTACAACTTTAAGACTACAGTGCTGAGCTTTTGTTTCCATTTTGACTATTTTGCCTTTGTTTCTTTGGATTTTCATCTCAGTTAGCTTTGATAACTACAAACCTATAAAATAATAATTTAACAGATAAAAACCAAATATTTTTATTAAAAATAAGTAAATGCTAAGTCTACGAAAGCTCAAATAATATGTATAATTATGCCTATCAGTACTCCATAGGTAGATAAAGGAACATACTCCATATTTATCATTATAGATTATTTGATTAATATGACTAGAATACAAGATCGAGTAAGGGTCTTTATTCTCTCTTTTTGTATATCGTTGTTGGCAGAGTTCACTTGTTTTGCCTTCTTAATGGTATCCTGGACAATGTTTGGTACGACTACTATGGCCATAAACAGGTTTGTTGTCTTGAATGTATTAAGAACCTTAATCTATTTTTTGTAGTTTTGTTATAGGTTTTCTTGCATGGTGTCATTCAAGATCTATGCTAAGGCCCCATATTTGTATCGCTAGTTGGGTTGGCTTTTGTATTTCTTTTAGATTTATGAGAAGATTAGTTTGAGAATCCTCAAGGTTTAAGGACTCATATTACTCTTCAATGAGTGTATTTCTTGTGTTCCCACATTCCTTTTTAGACTCTGTCATTGTAAAATCCTAACTAAACTCTCTAGTGGAGTTGACAAAAATGTTTGGGGTAGAATATGAGATCGTTACCATGGTAAGGTACCACTACCTACAATGATATTTCAATAATATGGCAGACTTGTAAGAATGAGCCAAACTAAACTTAACCTTGAACACTAGATCTTAACCATTTTTCTTCTATGAGTTGAGGATTAATGTCTATTGTGCTCATGAAGAGCTCTTGGGTCTACGAGACCCCGTAAGAATTTACTTTCGCGGTCTTAGACTGAAGCTTATTAATCGAAAAAATTTGATCTCAAACTATGATTGATGTTAGAGTTGGGCTTGCATAACAAATATAATGAAGAGGTCGTAAGGAGATTATTTCAAGGTTTTTTGTTTTGGCATTGTCTAAGATTGTTTTACGTGCAGGACAAGATTAGGACTTTTGGCCATAAGATATTTTATTTTAGAGACTAATAAGAACTTACCTCTTAAATCTTGTCTAGAATTTTTAAGGTTGTTTCTGAGTATTATGGGCATTAGAATTCATGCAAAGCTACTGAGTTATGAATTTGCTTGAAGAATAACATTGAGAGGATATAAAAAGAGATTATGTCGTGTGTGCAAGGAATGAGTTATAGTTGAATGGTTATTGAATGATTGAGTTGTGCCTTTTTGGTATGTAAAATAAGATTTTTACAAGGTCAATATTTTATTCTAAGTTAAAATTCTTTACATGGTTCCAAATCCTCTTAAAATATAAATTATTTAATAATTTTTTGCATAACTAAAAAGAAAAAATTGAATTTTATAAAATAAAAATAAAAGATATTGATTTTATTTTAAATGAAATACTAATATGTTAATTACTTATTGAATTAAACAAAAAAATTATCTTTTTTATTTTAAAAGGACTTTAAGGGTCAAGTCTCTTATTAGATTTATGTATTTTTATTAGTCGTAGTAACAAAGCTTAACCTTATTTGGTTTAAATTTTCTCCTAAGTTGACTTTAGTCTAGGGGTCTTTTATATATATATATATATATACATATATTTGTCTTATTTAGTTCAATCTTATACCAGTCAAATTATGACTCATAGATTAAATGTTGTAAATTGACTTAAGTCTATTTGTCTTATTTTATTTAACATACTTGAATATGTACAATTACTTAGACCTAAACTTTTATGAATTTTTATACAACAACAAATATGAAGGAATATAAATAAAAAAAAAAGTGTTACAAAATATGTATCTTCGATAGAGATGGTGAATAAATCATTTTTTTCTATTAACTTGGTGGATAAATCAATTTTTGAGGTAAAGAGCCAAAATTTGATTTATACACCAAGTTAACAGAAAAAAAAAATGATTTATATCCCAAGCTAACTTTAATATTTTGAGGTAAAGAGCCAAATGTCATAATGGAGTACGAGTATTTTGGGGTGAATCAATTAAATTATTATATCTCTTTATGTTTTATATAATTTACTTTATACGTTATTAATCTTGATCTCTTTAATATGCTTCCACAATTTTTTTAACACAATAACAAGTATTTCTTGTTATAAACTTTATGTAAAGACAAATAATTAAATAACAAGTATTTCTTGTTATAAACTTTATGTAAAGACAAATAATTAATTGTAATAGATCGTACTTCCAGCCATTATTAAACAAGTAAAGCTATTAACTTAAGGTTTTCTATAATATTCTTGCTGAGAGTTTGGTGATAGATTCACAAGAAACAATTAACGTAACTCTCTTATGGCTAGGATAGAGACTCTCTGTTCCTTTTTTTTAAATACACATAACCTTATCACTTTCTCCCATAAAGAGTATGGGTAGTTACAGGATAAAATTATTTCACTCATTTTTCACATACATTATTTCATAAAAGAAATTTATTCCATTTATTATATATGTTATTTGATAAGGTAGCTACCACATCACCCATGAACTTTAAAATGTAGACTACATTAAGGAGATAATATCTAATTTTAATAAGATATTATCTAACATTCTCCCACTTGGTTCATATATTAAAATATAAATTTAGGGTGACTAACTTGTTATGGCCACAAAAATTGTGGTAACTCTCTAAAATAATTTATAGTGAAATTTTATTTATCCAAAAGAAAAACTTTAATACATAAATCATAGCGGTCATGTATTCAATAATTACACATTTTCTTCCATGTATCATATGCATAAAAATTCTCTAAATGAGTAACTTACTTTATGAATGAACTTCCTATAAGTCTTTCGGGTTCTCTTGAATAATCCCAATGATTAAAACTTACAAATATTATGTGCACAAAAATATTTTTATGATTAAAATGATTTAAATAAGTACATACTTACATAATCAAAAAATTGAAAACAGCACTAAAGAAAAGTCTAAACTAAAAATCTCATGTTAGCCACATGATCTTTGTACAATTTAGCCGACAATCCTTTAGTCATAGAATCTACTATATTGAATGTAGTTTTATATGATCAATGACCATTTCTTGTCTTTTGATATGGTCTTTGACAACCTAAAACTTTATATCGATATATTTGCTATTACTTCCACTTTTTTTTATTCTTTGCAAAGAATACTTTAGTTGAGTTATCACTATAAATCCTTAGAGGCCTTACTATAGAATCGACAACATTTAGGCCCATAATAAAATTTCTCAACCACAATGCCTGTGAAGTAGCATCATAGCAACAAATAAATTCTGCCTGCATAGTAGATAAAGCAATTATTGCTTGCTTAATGTTTTTTCAAGACACGGTACCTCCAGCAAGAAGGAAAATGTATCCTGAAGTAGACTTCTTTGTGTCTAAACATCCAGCAAAATTCGAGTATGAATATCCAATCACTTCAAGTTGATTGCTATGCTTGTATGTAAGTCTGTAGTCCTTAGTTCCTTATAGATACCTCATTACTCTTTTGGTAGCCTTCTAATGTTCCATACCAGGATTGCTTTGATATCTGCCTAGTACACCAACTGCAAATGCAATGTCAGGTCTAGTGCAGACTTGGGCATACATTAGGCTACCTATAGCGGAAGCGTAAGGTATCTTCTTCATTTGTTCTTGTTCAAAGTCATTTTATGGACATTGATTCTAACTGAACTTATCCCATTTCATAATTGGTGCTACAGTAGGAATTCAATCTTTTATTCTAAATCTCTCCAAAACTTTTTCAATATAGACCCTTTGAGATAATCCTAATGCCTTGTTGGATATATCTCTGTGAATTTCTATGCCAATGACATATAACGTTTCACCTATATTCTTTATTTCAAAGTTTTGTGCAAGAAAAGGCTTTGTATCATGTAGCAAACCCAAATCATTACTTGCAAGCAAAATGTCATCTATATATAGGACCAAAAAAATATATTTGCTTCCACTAATTTTAAGATATATGCATTGATCAATGATATTTTCTATAAATCGATATGAAGTAACTACATTATGAAACTTCAAATACTATTGACGAGAAGCCTATTTTAGCCCATATATAGATTTTTTTAATTTGCATACAAGGTGACCCTTTTCATTCTCATTGAATCCTTCGGACTGATTCATGTATACCTCTTCCTCAAGATCCTCATTCAAGAATGCTGTTTTTACATCCATTTGGTGCAACTCTAAATCAAAATGAGCTACCAAAGCTATAATGATTCTAAATGAATCTTTCTTAGACACTATAGAAAAGGTTTCATGGTAATCAATGCCTTCCTTTTGAGTGAAACCTTTGGCTACAAGCCTGGCTTTATATCATTCTATGTTTCCAGTTGCATTTCTTTTGGTTTTATAAACCCATTTGCAACCAATGGTTATATGACCAGCTAACAACTCAACGAGATCCCAAACTTAATTTTTAGTAGATTTCATTTCCTCTTTCATAGTATCATACCAAAACATAGAGTTTTCTCTATTCAAGGCTTGTGAAAATGAGCTTGGATCATTATCAAGTCTAGCGTTAGAGTCAGAATCTTGAAGATAGACAATATAATCACTAGAAATTGCAGGTCTTCTTGCTCTTAAGGATCTTCTCAAAGCTACAACCTTATTGTCATTTAGCAGAGTTTGAGTTATAGGCTCTTCATGAGTTTCATTAAGTGTATGTTCTAGAATAGGTTGCTCCTTGTTAGATTCTAAAATATTTCTTTGGAAAGAAATTATTGAATCATTTTGAGGAGGTGTTTCATAATTTTCCATTTCTTCATGAAATTCAACATTTCTAGAAAATTCACTCCTGCTCACTTCAAGATCCTTTAGAAATTTTGTATTTCTAGCTCCTATAACTCTTGTAAAGTGTGAGGGACAGTAAAACCTATACCTATTTGAGTTTAATGGATAGCCTATGAAAAACCTCTAATTGTTCTTGGATCCAGTTTCTTTAATTGAGGATTATAAATCCTCACTTCAACTGGACACCTCCAAATGTGTAGATGTTTTAAACTTGGTTTTCACCCATACCATAATTCAAAAGGTGTTTTAGTAACTGCCTTAGATGGAACCCTGTTCAAAATACACACAGCGGTCTTTAAAGCTTTACTCCATAAACCTTTTAAGAAGACTCTAATTGCTGACCATGTTCATTACCATGTCTATTAGAGTTCGATTTCTTCTTTTGGTAACATCATTTTGTTGTGGTGTTTCTGGTACTATATGTTGTGCAATAATACAT
This sequence comes from Ailanthus altissimus, assembly GCA_946807835.1. Classification (NCBI taxonomy): domain Eukaryota; kingdom Viridiplantae; phylum Streptophyta; class Magnoliopsida; order Sapindales; family Simaroubaceae; genus Ailanthus; species Ailanthus altissimus. The sequence goes on along the minus strand of OX327700.1, from coordinate 16,002,816 downwards.
TCTTCCTAGAGAAACTTAGCAAATGGACTTGGTATGTGACCATTTTTAGTGAACATTCCATAATATTCCCCATCTCTGTTTGATCTAACGATTTTAATTTTTTGTTCCCTTTGTTTCTCCACTTCTGCTTTATAAATTTTAAAGGCATCTAGTGCCTCATCCTTATAATTTATGAGATAACGATACATATACCTCATATGGTTATCTGTAAAGGTTATAAAATACCTTTGACCATTTAGACAGGGAGAATATAGTCCACTAATGTCTATATATATAATCTCAAGTGTTTCACTACTCCTCTTAGCACCCTTGGAATTCTTGTTAGTTTGCTTACCCTTAATGTAATCTATACAAGTTCCAAAATTAGTAAAATCAAGAGTTTGTAAAACTCATTCATTTACTAATCTTTTAATTCACTCAATAGAGATATGTCCTAATCTTCTATGCCATAATTTAGAGGAGTGCTCGTTAATAATACAATGTTTAGTGCCAACATTCGTACTTTGCATGGTTGATAGGTTGCATTCATACGTAGGATCTAAATTAAACTTATATAAACCATCAACTAGAAAATCATTGCCAACAATAGTACCATTTTTAAATAAAAATAAAGTTTAAATCTTCAAATACAAATTTAAAACCCAAAGGTACTAGTCTTGTAACAGAAACCAAATTTCTAGAAAAAGATGGAATATAAAAAGTGTTCTTTAGATCTAAATAAAAATCAAAAATCATAACTAATCTAAATGTTCCCACACCTTTAACCTTTGAGCTCATCCTATTTCCTGAATAGATGTATTGCTAATTTTTTAGTGGTTTCCTCAGGTCCAAGAAACCCTACATAACATTGACAATGCGAATTGAAATACCAGAGTCAATCCACTATGTATTATTAGGAGTTTCAATAAAATGAGATTCATGACATACATAAATAAAAGGTGTACCTTTCTTTTCGAGCCATTTCTTGCATTTCAGACAGTCCTTCTTCATATGCCCCATTTTCTTACAAAAGAAGCACTTAACATCATTGCCTTTCTTGAATTTTGGCGTATTATTTTTCTTTCCTTTAGAACCACCTTTAGGCTTCTTTTCATTTTCCTTATTATGAGTTGTGAAGTTATCAACTTCTATCTTCTCATTCTTCAGTCTGTCTTCCACTTGAACACATAGTCGGGAGTTCATTAATAGTCCATTTACCCTTATGTGTGTTATATGATATTTGAAATGGACCATACTCCTTAGAAAGAGAGTTCATAATCAAATGAACCAAGAATGACTCAGAAATGTCAATATCTAAAGACTTGAGTTGAACAGTAATGCCCCTCATCTCCATCATGTGCTCACGCACATTGGTAGAATTATTATGCCTTATACTTGAAAGTGTCCTCATAAGGGTGCCAGCCCTTGCTTTATCAGAACTTACAAATTGCTCTTCGACAGCCCTTATAAAGTTCTTAGCCTTATCATATTTTGGGATTGAACCCCTTATGCTCTTGCTAATATAATCCTTCATAAACATGAGACTCAAGCGATTAGATCGCTCCCAAAATTGATAAGCAGTTTTTTCACTTAGCGTACTTAATTCTGTAGGGACAAGTAGTTCATCCTCACGAAACACTAAGTCAAGGCCTATGCACCCCAAAGTCAGAATAATTTTCTCCTTCCAATCATAAAAATTATCACCACCTAAAATTAGAATACAATAATCATTGAAAATATTAGAAACCACTGCATCGGAAAAATTACATCTATATTAATGCTACGAATAAAATTAAACCATTTATTGAATTAACCAATGTTGAATTCAATTTGTAAATTCAAACCTTCCTATAGGCAGAGGTCGTATCACACATTAAATTTATATAAACTTTATTTATGAGATCAAAAAGATATCATACTATAATATCATTTTCATACCTATGGCCTAGGAAGTTTCTTTTAATAAATATCTTATTTATAATCTCATTCCCAAAATTTTATTAAAATAATTATCTCCCTATAGGATCAACTAATTATTCCAATGAATAAATAGTAATCGTTAAAAGTCATATACCTACATCACTTAAATAATTTCATATGTGATTTCACACTTTATAAATATTATCATAACTTAAGATGTTATGGCAACTATTAAGGTTACAATAATATTATTATTATTAATAACATTAATTTACCAATAATCCATCATATTTTTAGGCACAAAATTAATACTCCAACATTTATAAGTTATCAAAACAATGCCAAAATAATACATGATTACGAGTATAGACGAATAATACAGGATATTACACTTTATGCTCTTTCAGACATATGTGAAAAGATATTCAATAAACTGTGAGACCCAAAAGTCAGGTGATGAATTGTATTAAAATTAGATATTATTCTATATGCTTCTCGAATAGTATCCGACTCCAGAAAATATGAAATGTACTTTATTTGATTATTTATGAAATCAAAGTTACAATGCCCAATAATAGCGACACTTCAAAAGATTAAAACAAATTGGTAACCGATGCGATATTTCTATATCTTATAATTAAGCGCAAATATACACTATCGTAACAAGTAATAAAGGGACTTATAAAGTCAGATGTCGAACCCACAGGGATAATTTTTATTTTTTACCAAGTACTAAAATTATATATTTCTTATAATTATTCAGAAAAATTAAATCTTAATTTTGCAATAAATTTGAATAAAATAAAAGTGCAGAAAATAAATGATACAACTTAAATAAAATAAAAAAATAGCAATATAGAGAAAGTCTATGGTTAATTACTATCCTTCAATATGGTTTCTAAAGATTAATCCTTTTAATATTTATATCCCTCAATGCTTATTATTGGTCAAGACACTAATATATTCACAAACCTCTTCCAAGGTCATGCAAGTATATCCTAATTTACCAAATACCTATATTCCTATGGTACTTATAATAAATAAATATTTATTAAGAATAAGTCTTATTGACCATACATGCCAATTAGGTATATTCCTATCCTAATTCGAAACTTGTATATGCAACATTGAATGTTACTCTACAATCATGCATCAAATTATCTAGGTCTAAATACAATGATACCTCTTTCGAGTTTATCAAAGTATTACTAAAGTAATCACAATATTGATCAGATATAATGAAGCATTAAGAACAAATAATTTGAATAATGAAGAATGGAGTTCAAATAAATATTAAAAAGATCCAACAATTAAGCTCACATATTGAGTTCAAGTAATAACCCTAGAAAATAAATTTAGCTCATGATAACAAGAGAATTATGACTGAAAAATAAAATAAACATGATACAACCAAAAGCAAACCAATATAGACATCAATTCGCAGTTGGTAGATACGCCAAAGATTCGCCAATAATCTCTTGCTTCCTTGAATTGCTCTTACTTCTCTCTCTAAAAATTGTTCTTCTTCAATGTGTTGTGGCTCTAAGAGCCCTAAGTTGTGTGTTCTCTGAGGTATGAAACGAGTGGCCTTTATATAGGAATTGATTAGAGTCTTGGAGTTGTATTTCTTTTAGGATTATCAAAATCGCACTGTTCACCGCTGCCGCGATCACTGTTCATCACTGGGGCGACAGCACTGTAGCGCAGATACTATTTACGGAACATTATTCATGCGTTACTGTTTAAGCGATACTGTAGCATTTTATGTTTTGTCTTGTTTTTCTTAGATTTTCATCCCCAATTGCTTCGTTGACTCCAAACCTACAAAATAACAATTAAACATATAAAAAACCTAATATTCTTATTAAAATGAACAATTAATTAAGTTAAGAGAATGAAAATAATAGATATAATTTACATTTATCAGTAACTATAGCAAATCATAAAAGAAATCTACTAAAATGTAAACTAATCAATTTAATCATCATCTCACAACAATATTACTCCAAAAGGAATACGACTTCTTCAGATTTTGATTCTTATCCAAAAATAATAACTTCTAAATAAGCGGATAAATAAATTTAGTAAACATTAATAAATGCAATCATAACAAAATAAAGGCAAACCAATAATGCTTTATTGTAAAGCACAACTGATAAAACTCAAAAGTTTAACAACATAGCACCTCTATTTCAATGGGACAGACAAGAAAATATTAGTCTTATATATAAACATAAAACAAAACTAAAACATTAAACAATTACATCTCTTTAAGACTAGCACTTGTTTATTCCATCAAAACATAATGTCTCAATAAATAACAGAATGAAAAACTGGAAAACACTATAAAACTTATTGTTATTAACAATAGAATCTTAAGAAAAATTCTCAAGAACAAAGATAGAAAAATACATAAACATGCTCTAATTTATTCAAAACATAGACATAAAGACACATATACATACTGAATCAACAAGAATGAAGGGGACTCTAATACCACATGTGATAAACTTTATGTAAATACAAATAATTAATTGTAATAAATCGTACCTCCAGTTATTGTTGAACAACTGTTAACTTAAGGCCTTCTATTCTATTCCTAGTGAGAGTTTGGTGATGGATCCACAGGCAAACATTAATATAACTCTCTTATGGCTAGGATAAGGACCCTCAGTTTCTTTTTTAAATACACATAACCATATCACTTTTTCCCATCAAAAAAGTGAGTAGTTATAGGATAAAATTATCTCACCAAATTTTCACATACATTATCTGATAAAATAAATTTATTCTATTTATTATGTACGTTATCTGATAAGGTAGTTACCACATCACCCATAAACTTTAAAATATGGGCCACATTAAGAAGATAATATTTAATTTTAATAAGATATTATCTAACACTTCTACATGTTGCAAAGTGAATGAGTCTGTGAATTATTGCAAAAGATTTATCTTTACTTTACCCATTTATTTGGATATTGTAGATGTAAATTAGAGTTTTGTTAACCCTAATGCTCACTCAGCAAACCATCCACCATTGTTCTAGAGTGAGGAAAGAAAACAAAAAAGATCATAAAAAAATGAACAAAAAAATGAAAAAAAAAAAGTTAGCGATTGGTACTTAGTATGGAGAGAAACTACAAGTTAAATTAGCTCCACCATTCATAAAAGTCTTGGTGGGACAAAAAATACCACATTATTTGTATGTTCATCACATTATAAGATTGACTAAATTTATTATAATAGTAACAAAAAATTTTTAAAATATATGACATATGTCATGGCTCTACTGAATGATCCTACTTTCTCATATAAGAAGTCAAAGCAATGACACCAACCTTTTTTTAATTTGATTTTGAGTCAGTAATTATTAGAGGGAAATATTTCAAAATTCAGTTATAAGTTAATAAAAAAACACCACTAATGTGGTAGATGAAGTAGGTCCTTGGTGGTTAAGTTTGTTACTCCAAAAGTAATAACAAAAACAGGATCATGTAATAGAAAGCTGAGTTTTTAAGTTAATGTTAACTCAGATTTCAAATTCATTTCTTGATCATTTTGTGTGATTCGAAAGGCTTTAGAAAGCTTGTAAGCTCATCTCTATAATTACTTTATTATTGATTAATAAAGATTCAAACTTGAGGCTACTTCAACCGTAGATGTAAGCTATAAGCTGAATCACATATTTTGAGTTTTTTGTGTTTCTCGTTTCTTAAGATTCTTTTTATTGATAATTGATTCTTTGATTTTGTATTTTCCATGTAATTGAATTTTGATTCGAAACATTTTGTGGTTAATTTTCTTCGTTGGTCCTGAATTAAAGTATTTACAAACTGGTATCAAAGCATTGTTATCTAATGGGATCTCTTCCAAAGACTGAAGTCACTATCTTTAATGGTGATATTAACTTTCTTGTGTGAAAGTTTATGATGAAGGTACTGTTAATCTCTCAGAGCCTTGAAGCTGTAATTAATGGATATCTAGATGATAAATGAGATAATACTTCTAATGTTGGTAATGATCAGAAGCTTAAGACATTATCCTAAGTCAAAAGCCATGAAAGATCTAAAAGAAGCTCTTAAGATCTAGAAAGAATGAGTTTAGCATAATAAAAAGGCTTATTTAGTGCAGTTATAATGTGCTTTGGGGACAAACGATTAGAGAAGTGACAAAAGAGACCACTGCCAAAGGTCTATGGGATAAGTTTGATACATTATTTATGAAAAAATCATTGGTCAATAGGCTGTACATGAAGAAGAAGCTTTATGCCTTGTCAATGGAAGAATATGCTTCTATTAAAGAGCACTTGGATCATTTCAATAGAATCATCCTTGATCTTGAGAACATTGGTGTTTGATTTAAAGATGGATATTAAGTTATAGCCTTATTGATTTCTTTACCTGATTCTTATGAGCATCTTGTAGACACTTTAATTTATAGTAAGGAAACCTTGACTATGGAAGATGTCAAAGCTGCCTTGAACTTCAAACAAATCTAGAAGATGAGTTTAGGCAAAGATTCAAATGTTGATGATGCTTTAAATGCAAGAGGAAGATCAGGTAAAAAATATTTGATGAATAATAACAAGAAGAAAGGTATATCATGGTCCAAAGGAAAGAAAAGAAAATGTTTTAAGTGCTGCAAAAAGGACATTTTATTAAAGATTACCGAGAATGGAAAAAGAAACCAAAAGATAGATCTGTGCAACAAGATGCAAATGGAGATGCTATTGTAGCCTCATATGACAATGCTGATTCAATAGATACTAAAACTTCAGGGTATGAATAGTAGACCTTTTAATTGCTACCAACAATAAAACTAAAGGTGAGTGGGTCCTACACTCTGGTTGTTTGTTTCATGTGTCCAAATTTACATATGTGTATATCTTTAAGTTATATTAATGTTGGAAAGGTTTTGTTAAGAAATAATCTTGCTTGTAAGATTATAGGAATTAAGAATGTAAGGCTAAAATTGAGTGATGAAATGGTTAGGGAATTAGAATAGGTGAGATATATGCCTAAGTTAAAAAAATCTAGTTCTTTAGGCATGTATGACAAGTCAGAATGAGTATTTTAGGCTGAGAAAAGGGTTTTGAAAGTTATAAAGGCTCCATAGTACTGTTGAAGGGAAAGATGAAAAATGGTTAGTATATATCTTATAAGGAACTACTTTTGTTGGTGAAGCAAGAGCTATAAATAGTTTAGAAGTAGATAGAACTAAGCTATAGCATCTTAGAATAGGATACATGAGTCTTGGAGTTCTGAGTGAATTGAGAAAGCAAAACCAACTTAGAAAAGATAAAATTAGTTTACTTGAATTTTATGAACACTGTGTTTTAGGCAAAATCAGTAGGTTGAGATTTGCAAAAGCAATACATAGAATAAAAAGCACTCTAGATTATATCTATCTAGACCTATAGGGACTAATAAAGATTTCATCTCATGGTGGAGAAAAATACTTTATAACCTTTATAGATGACTACTCAAGAAATATGTAGGCTATGTTTTAAAAGCAAAATATCAAGCTTTTGAAAAGTTCAAATCTTAGAAAACACTCATTGAAAACCAGATTGGTAAAAAAGTGAATAAGCTAAGAACAGATAATGCATTGGAGTTCTATAGTGGAGAATTTGAGTTCTTTTGTGAACAAAATGGAATTGCAATACACAAAACTGTCAGACACACCCCTCAACAAAATGGTTTGGCTAAAAGGATGAACATAACCCTAATGCAAAGATAAAATGTATGTTGTTCAATGCCAAACTTCTAAACAGTTCTAGTCAAATGTTATTGCCACAGCAGCCTTTCTGGTGAATAAAAGCCTAACAACTACAATTGACTCTAAGTCACCTAAAGAAAACTGGTCCAGTCATTGATGAGTATAATTTGACCATATTTATCTTAACAATTGTTCATTTATAAGTAAATTAATGGCTATTTATGTGTTAAATGTTTTTTGACATTGTTAAATCATAAAGAGATGGGAAACAAATCAATGAAGCATTAAGGGAGGAAAATCGAAGGCCAAAAATATAAATTGCTATAGTACATCGCAATAGTATTATAAATAGTATCTATGAACAGTTATTTAGATACTGTAGCACTGAACTATTTATGCTATATCACGATCACTGTTCACTACTGGTTAAATTACTGTGCAACGGGTAAAATTACTGTTGAATCACTGTAACAGTGACTAGCAATGGTCAGAGTACTGTAGCAACAATCAAATCACTGTAGCAACAACTAGAGCACTATAGCAACATTCAAATCACTATAGCTGATTCTATAAATACCTTGTTTCATCTTCAAAGAGGAGAATTCTGCCCCTAACCTAACTCTAACCATTTACTCTCAATTCTAACATATCCATAACCTATAAATCATTCTTACATTATGCAAAAACTGTTGGGTGTGTTGGGGTTGGGCAAATTACTTAGGGTGCTTGCATGTGGGTTTGTGTTCATCATACAAACAATATACATATCTCATACATACATGTGCACAGCGAAAGATTAAATATAATGAACACAGAAAATAACAATTGATTAAACTGAAATTCGAGATTGAGAAATATCACCAATGAAGCCTTTGGATTAATTTTCTTTGAAGTCCACCATGAAATGAATCTTTGATCAATTCTAGCAATCAACAAGGGTGGGTTTGATTGTCTAGAATGGCAGCATCTTAATCCAGCATATATGTTTAACTCTTAAACATTTTTCAAAGTTAAACAATTTAACTTAATCATTTCTGTTTTTCCTTTTATTCAACTCTTGAATAAATAAAACAAATATTCTTTTTAGTTATTACATTTAGTAACCATTAATTCAATTTGTTTTGTTGTTCTAACACTTAAAACACAAAACAAAGAATTTCAATTTCTCAAATTGAATTGGCTCCCAAAATGCAAAACCTAAAATCTAAAACATTTTTTGATTTTCAATTTCATTTCACTTTATATACTAATGCATAAATTCCAAACTAATTTGAATTTCATTTGCATTTCATTTGGTTTAACCTAACCTTAGTTAACATTTAACCTTAGTTAGATTATTTTAACTTAACCTTTAAGTTAATAAATATTTAATTATTCTAACCATAATTAACTAACTTAACCTTGGTTAGGTTAACCTTTACTTAATCATTAAGTAAAGTTAACTAAATTAACCATATGATTAACCTTTAATCATAGTTAAATTAAATCATTTATTTAACAATTAAATAAATAAATATTTATTCTTATTATTTAACAATTAAATAATCATAAAGTAAAATTACTATTATATCCTTACTCGGTTACCAAGTTAACCTAAAGTGGGTCCCACCATGTAACCATATACTTTAGTTAACGTAACCCTAGTAATTGCTGAATTATACTGTATTGAACAATTCAATATGGTACACTGCCCAAGTGCTCAAAGAGTACATTTCATATTGGGACTTTCTAGGTCCACACCCGATTTGTCAAATGGAACTGTTCCATTAATCCGTAATCGATGCCCCACGCACACGTTACGAATATTACAAATCAGCGTGTCAGACCATACAAGTTGAGGTCATAACGTATACGTATGATCCTTCCATCATTTATATCTTGGATGTGCAGGGATATAGATCAGCACCGTCAAATCCCCATTTGCTCATCCATAACCTTATCTCCAGATTCGTATCTCGATAAACAATATACGCAAACACTTTTGCTATATTGTTTAACCCTGTGGAAAACTCTTTTCTCGGGTTTATGCTTGTGGCCACAAGACTTTATGAAATACAACCTCGAAGCATCGGATATACAACTTACCTACGTAAGCTGACGGATCCCTTATCTACGCACACCGGACTCCATGAGCATCGGACCATACCCAGCGACACATAGCGGTCAGACCATGAAAGGTCTCTGACATATGTGGAACCAAAGCATGATGGATCACTCATAAGACCACCGTGGCGCTCAGGTCAAAGGACCACGAATACTACTCAACTCGAGAGGACCTTCTTTTGACGGTGTCATAGGATATCTATTGGGGTCCTCATAAGTCTGTTCAGTATCCAGTCCTGACTGGATACCCGCATGCCTATACAAGCTCTAAGCTCATAGTCAGCTAAGAACAACTATCTGAACCAGTCAGATATAGACATACACTAATCTATATAAAGTGAATCACCGATAGACCCGCATTGGTGATTATAGATCAAGAACATTATCTTTGAGACATACTTACATAATGATATTTCTTAACTCCTATTGCAACTCTTTGCAACTATATCATTACAAGTATACTCTCAGGTCTTTGTCCCATTATAAACAAGGTTCTAACTCTTTAGACCTCGCTGACTCTTATAACCTGCTAACTCTTAATAGTGCTAACTCGTAGCATTTATAACTCTCAGCTTTGATAACTATTAGTTCTGATCTAAACTCCTTTAGATCAGATCTGAACTCTTTCAGATCAAACAATGTCTCTAATGTTACAAGCATTATACCATATTAATATGATATTAACAATCTTTATTCGAAATGTTTATTGTATAAATATTAACAATTAATATTCATACAATATTGGAATGGCACGTAAGCACCAGCTCCAACAAAAACAATATCTAAAGCTATTTTAGATAAGGATTACACATTCAAGAGCATTTGGGCTAATCTTTGGAGGATTCAACCAAGGCCGTAGATTGATTGAAGGGCAACTTGTCTTCATTAATTCAGTTTGGGATTAGTTGTATTATGTTTTATTGTTATTATTTAGCCTTTTAAACTCTTGTTATGTTGATTTAATTTTATTATCTAGGATTATAGTTTTGAACTCAATATGTGGACTTAATTGAATTATTTGATTTCCATTATTATGAATTCAATTTGTGTTGTTCTTAATGCTTTCAGTGTGCTAAGAATAGTGATTGAATGATTATGAAACATTAGAATAAAGTTGGAAAAGGCATCCTATTATTTAGACCAAGACAAATATATGAATAATTGTGAAGTAATACCTACAAGTTTCAATATAGGATATAAATATACTTATATGGAATTATGGTCAATACAACTTGTTCGTAATGAGCCTTGATTTATTTGAATTACCATAGAAATATAGGAATTTGGTAAACCAAGTTGTAATCACTCAACTATTGGAAAAGGTTTGTGATGAAATACGTGTTGTGATCATTAATTGAATTAAGTGAATAATATTGGGATAAGAAAATTATATTGAGGGGTAGCTATAATCTTAGATACTCTTCATATAGTGATTGCACTTTACGTCGTTTGCATAATTATGATTGATTTGTAGAATTAGTAATTAATCTTAACATAAACAAAATCAATTTATCAATTGTCTAAATAGAAGTGATAAAACACAATTTTAGTACTTTCTTAAGATTAATAATAATTTTTTGTAGGATCGACACTCAACTCATCACTCTATTTCTTGTGCCCTATAGCTTGCACTTACGATTAGTATAGAAATCACACAACAGTTACCACCTAATTTGAGTTCCATACAGATATTTGGTTGCTATACTTATGCACACATTAAGCAAGTTAAATATGAACCTAGAGCATTGAAAGGGATCTTTGTTGGATACTCGATGGAGTTAAAGGCTATAATTGTAGTACAATGATCTTAAACCTCCCAAATGCATTGTAAACAAAGATATAGTCATTATTGAATAAGCTATTGTAAAGTCTCAATATGAACCAACCATTTTACCTTTTCTTAATAATGAGAAACAATTTGAAAGAAGTAAGTCGACCGTTAGAACTACTTGTCTTCGAACCTGAAAAAATAGGCTTGGCTTACTCTTTAATTTTTCACTCGGGACTTTAAGAATAAGTCTAGAGATGAAATAATTTAAGTGGAGATTTCAGCAGTCAAAGAGCCTGAGGACTCTGAAAATGATGCAATGAAGCATGATAAGTCATATAAGCTAGATGATTACTGGTTTGTGGGAGACGAAAATAAATGAAAGATCAAACTCTCTATCAAATATGGTAATGCTGACCTTATATCTTATTCTTTAGCCACTATAGATATTATAGCTGGAAGTGAGCCAAATAGCTATGAAAAGGTAATGAGCAGCAATCAAAAGGATCAATGGATTAAAGTAATGAATGAAGAAATAGCCTCTCTTATAAAGAAACCAAACTTGGAAATTAGTGACGAAATCTAAAAGCAGGATAATAATAGGCTGCAAAAAGGTTTACAAAATGAAAAAATGGCATTAATAGAGTAGAACCAGTAAGATTTAAAGCTATACTTGTAGCAAAAGGCTTTACATAGAAAGAATGGGTTGATTATAATGAAATCTTTTCACCCGTTGTCAAGCATAGTTTAATAAGAGTGATGCTCTCTCTAGTGACATTATTTGATCTAAAACTTGATCAAATGGATATCGAAACAACATTTTTACATAGTGAACTATATCAGGAGATTTTTATGCAATAACCTGAACGCTATGTGGAACTTGGAATGGAAGATCATGTGTGCTTATTGCAGAAAAGTCTCTATGGTTGATGCGATATTTCTATATTTTATAATTAAGCGCAAGTATATGCTATCGTAACAAGTAATAAAGGGACTTATAAAGTCAGATGTCGAACCCACATGGATAATTTTTATTTTCTACTAAGTACTACAATTATATATTTTTTATAATTATTCAAAAAAATCAAATCTTAATTTTGTAATAAATTTGAATAAAATAAAAGTGCAGAAAATAAATGATACAACTTAAATAAAATAAGAAAATAGCAATATAAAGAAAGCCTAGAGTTAATTACTATCCTTCAATATGGTTTCTAAAGATTAATCCATTTAATATTTATATCCCTCAATTTCTTATTATTGGTCAAGACACTAATATATTCACAAGCCTCTTCCAAGGTCATGCAAGTATATCCTAATTTATCAAATACCTATATTCCTATGGTACTTGTAATAAATAAAGATTCATTAACCATACATGCCAATTAGGTATATTCCTATCCTAATTCGAAACTTGCATATGCAACATTGAATGTTACTCTACAATCATGCATCAAATTATCTAGGTCTAAATACAATGATACCTCTTTCGAGTTTATCAAAGTATTACTAAAGCAATCACAATATTGATCAGATATAATAAAGCATTAAGAATAAATAATTTGAATAATGAAGAATTGAGTTCAAATAAATATTAAAAAGATCCAACAATTAAGCTCACATATTGAGTTCAAGTAATAACTCTAGAAAATAAATTTAGCTCATGATAACAAGAGAATTATGGCTAAAAAATAAAATAAACATGATACAACCAAAAGCAACCCAATATAGACGTCAATTCGCAGTTGGTTGATACGCCAAAGATTCACCAATAATCTCTTGCTTCCTTGAATTGCTCTTACTTCTCTCTCTAAAAATTGTTCTTCTTCAATGTGTTGTGGCTCTAAGAGTCCTAAGTTGTGTGTTCTCTGAGGTATGAAACGAGTGGCCTTTATATAGGAATTGATTAGAGTCTTGGAGTTGTATTTCTTTTAGGATTATGAAAATCGCACTGTTCACCGCTGCCGCGATCACTGTTCATCGCTGGGCGACAGCACTGTTGGCTCGGTACTGTTCACGAAACACTGTTCGTGATTTTACTGTTCACCATGTGAGGTTACTGTAGTATTTTATATTTTCCTTTTTTTTCTTAGATTTTCATCTTCGATTGATCCATTGACTTCAAACCTGTAAAATAGCAATTAAACATATAAAAAATATAATATTATTATTAAAATAAACAATTAATTAAGTTAAGGGAGTGAAAATAATATATATAATTTACGCTTATCAATGGTTTGAAGCAATCTCCTAAGCAATGGTATAGGACATTTGATGATTTTATAATGAGACATGAGTTTAGTAGAAGCAATCATTATAATTGTGTATATTACAAAAGCTTAACTACTTGAGAGATCGTCTACTTACTGTTTTATATAGATGATATGCCCATTGCATGTCATAAGAAGAAGGAAATTGCCAAGCTTAAAAATCTACTCAGTTATAAGTTTTGGATGATGAATTTAGGAGAGGCAAAGCAGATCTTGGGGATACAACTTATCAAAAATAGGTTTACTAGCATTTTTCTTTACTAATCAGAATACATTAAAAAATTGGTTTAGAAGTTTGGTATGAGTAATGCCAAACCAGTATCAACACCATTAGGTGCTCAATTTAAGTTATCTAAGTCACTAGCTGGTACAACTTAAATATTGTATTACCCAAGTATAGGTTGTCTTAATTATAGTATTTACTCGTGAGTCCGAGTGTCATATCTATAGGGAGTGATCACCAAGAGCAACGGTTGTTTGTCAATGTTCAAGAGTAATGAAGTATTATACTCAAAGATGGAGAATGTTGGTTGATTTTAAAAGTTAATATTATCAAGTGTAAATTAAAAAATTAATTTAAAATAACACTAAGGCTTTAGAGATCCACATTTACTTTGTCATAGTAGAGTTCCTGTGATCCTTTTACTCACTTGAAAAATAAGTTTAATTGATGAAAAACATCATTTGTAAAAATATGTTGTTGATATATAGAAGATCTTTCTAAGTATTCTGACGGGACCCGACCCGAGACCCTCTACTATAGATTCCAGCGGCCCTGCCGGGCACCCCGACGAAAGTTCCTCCGAACCTAACTGGGTAAGTTAAGAAATTCCGCGAGGCGAACCCCTTTTTAATTCTTGTTACTACTAAGAAGATCTAGTAATATACATGAAAACGACATTTTAGGTTTAAAAACAAACGGACAGAGCTTCCCCTGTTTTTCGAAAAATCCATATAAACCTGCAAAGAAATTTCACTTCTAATTCCAACACATCTCAATTCTACCAATTTGGACCTCCGGTCCTTTTTCAAATCAAATCCAATACAACTCAATTATTTCGTGTAAATCACAAAATAAGCATAATCATAAAAAGTAAAAACGATCATCATAAACTGAAAATCTCTTCTTCTTGATTCAACACCCAATGGTAACCCTAAAGCTCTCTACCCACGCAGCGACTCAACTAGCACCGCATACGTGAGTAGGTCACGGGGCACCTCAACTAGCAGCACCCACAGTGACATCTCAAGACATCTCACTGGCTACACAGCGGAATCCTACATCGCATGCATATAGCGAGACAATATCCCGTACACATAGAGCGACTCACATGACTCGACATCCCGACTTTTCAGAGTTAGTGACACACCCCCAAGACCTACCCATGTGCACGGGATATACCGGCCGGGTCTAATATAATCATCACCACTATAATCTGAGGGTACCAATGGCCTTAAAACAAATGCAAAAATTTTAAAACTGTTTCACAAATCGATCATGTAAAAGCATGTCTATGAATATATCAAGATCATAAATCATGTTTATGCATCGAAAGCTCATAAAACATACATAGTTATTGTGCGAAAATATAATAACCGAAAAGTAAAAGAAATGACAGATTTCCACTCACAACCGCTCCGCGCTCAATTTCGCTCCCGATTCCTGCTCCCGTTAATGCTCTCGGTTATCCTCACCTACACGTCATAAATGACATTTAGAACCAAATCGAACACTAGAATCTCATTTAACTACTAAATGTCCTAATCAGCATACAAAGCCCGGATGTAAACTACTTCCCGATTTTAGTTATGGAGCCATAATCGAAACTAACTCACCATCCGACGCCCTAAAAATTATTGAACATCTTATAATTTGATTGGACATACTTGCCCTTCACCTTTCCAACATGGACAATTATGTCCCATTTTCTTCATTTTTGGGTTTTTTCATCAACCATATACATTCAATTCACAATATGTATCATTTACACACAACAATTCAATCAAAACACCACTCAATTCCTAACTTCCCTAAAGTGGCAGAATTTCACCCTAGGTTCCAACACATTTCTTTTCTCAATTTCTTGTTCCAATTACAACAAAATCATGCCAATTTCATTCTAAAGCCCTAATTACAATCAATTGAAATCTCTACAACAAAATTACCAAAAATCCTAATTCTCACCTTGCCAATTTCTTCAAATTGATGACTCCTTCAAGCTCCAAACTAGAATTCAACTCAATCTAAGCCAAGAATACACATAAGAATGTCAATTAACACATTCTTGAATTCTCACTTATCAAACTCATAAAAGATGCTTTTCTTACCTCTTTTTCTTGAATTTCCTCTAATAGAGACTTCAATTTAGCTTAGGGATTGGTTTGTAACCTTAATTTGGCTTGATTACACATGAAAATTCATGAAAACAAAACTTGAAAGGTCACTGTAGCGGCCCCCCTTTCTAAGCTCGAATTTTCTCTTTTTTGTTCTAAGTGTTTGCTTTTGATCATCTTCAAAATTCTACACACTTCCAACCTATTTATAGTCCTCCCTCTATTTACCATTTTGCCCTTCAACTTTCTCAAAATTACTAATTTGCCATTAGTTGAAAACTAATTATGTAATTAGTTCATTTGTAACTATCTAGTTGGAATAGTCCAAAGAACTAACTAGAACTTCCAACTTGGCAATCCATGAGATTTCTTCTAATTGGTCCATTCTCTAATATATGGATTATGTTTCTCAACAAAGGCTTGTTCCATTCATAACCCTTAAATGAAAATTCATGTAGTAAATTAGAATTTTCTTTTTCAAGCCAATAGAGAAAAATTCTAAAAATATTCTAGGGTCGTCCGGCGCACCGATCGAGTGTGAAATTACCAAATTAGGTCTAATATCTCTCACGTGCACTATAAAGAAAATATTTCTAATAGGGTTAAAATCGAGTAACCCTACGGTGTCTTATTTGTTCTATACCGAAATTTAGGCGCCAATACTACTAATAGGGATTGGATATTACATATTCTATGTGCCCTTAGTCTATAAAGAATTAAGGCTTCAAACAAACCAAAACCACTTTCAAAAATGCTAAATTAAATCATTTGAACATAAACATGAAATACAATATTAGGATTAAAGTGACAAAACTACACCTCCATTAAGTATTTCACTTCTAGCCTTAACTAAGAATTTAGAACAACATAACTTAAAAAGTTGAATATAATGAAAAGTGAACTAAAGATTACAAACTGATAGAAAATATCCCCTTCTTCAACCAAGGGTGTCCTTAAATAGGCAAATTTATAGGCAATATTCACGTGTGACCAAATGTTCAATATTTTTTACTACCAAATTTATAACAATCTTTTGACTAGTACACTTGTTGAATTAGACTTTCTGCTCAACTAACCATTTGTAGATAATTGAATTATCTTTCTGTAGCTTTTAGAATCAAACCAATTGAATTCTAATTTTATGAGATATGGTTTAAATACTAAAACCTACTCGAACTGGGCATGCACTACAGACAGGTCCTCTTTAAACACACTTTTCACCCTCCAAACATTCGAATTACAAATTATGTTTTATATGAAATTATCTCTCCATAGGTTTAAGAATTACTTCAATGATATTTCATGGTAAAAAGTTATACCCAATTTACAGAACCTACATTAAAACTGTTAAAAACTTAATTAGATACAATACTGAAAACATGGTTAAGTTAGGGAGATTAATAACACTAATGATGCAAAATGATGCTAAAAAATCTTTATTAAATGTGTAATTTTAAGTTTTTATCATACCTCCCAACTAGTTTATTGCTAGTCCCTAACAATTCAAGTCAATAAATTAAAAACAACTATCTAAGCATTTTAAACACAATGTCAGTTCAAGATCACAATTGCGATCAAGGTTATTTCATAACTTCCAAAATTGTGTGTGTATGAACTAAAACAAAACCTTCTTACCACAAACCATAAAATATATAGTCTTGAAAATTTTCTTCACGTTAAAGCTTCAACTCCATATCTTCACAGGTGAAAAACTGTATAAAGGGCTAGAGTTTCACTAATGGAGTTAAAAAATAGATAAGTGCTCAAAAATAGGTCACATTTAAGGATAAACAAACAAGCTAACATTAATCTAAGGATAGAAAAATTAATTGTTTGATTTACACCATTCTTACCATGTGCTAGCTTTTAGGACCTCTATCACGAATATCACAAATAGAGCCCTGTGAGAAACACTGTTTCTTAAAGATTTTTGTCTTTGAAAATAATGACTTTGTTGTAATTGATTGATTCTCTCTATTTTGTTTTTTACAATTTTGTCTTTTAACATTGAACAAAAACTTTAATTAAACTGAAGTGACTCTTTTTTTTTTTTCTTTTCTTTTTTTTTTTGAGAATATGAAAAACATCAAAAAATATTACAAAATAAGAATTACTTCTCACCAAAATACATTTCACAAATTTGAGTCATCCTTCGGCTAGACAATCAAATCATTCCTTTATCCAAATAATATCACTCCAAACAAAAATTAACCAATTCAAAATATCAATGAAAGTTCATAAGTTGTTTTCTCAAACCTCTCCACTCACTTAAAAAAAGATGTGTGAGATAAAAAAAAATGTATACTTAAACATGAAAAATCTCTTGGCTATATACATTGAATCATCCGTCTTACAACAAGATTTAGTATTGTGATCAAAAAATAATTTTGAAAGTTACTCTTTAGTAACCTAGGTAAAAAAAAGTGACTAAAACCATATAAGTTTGAAATCATACCTCGATAGAAAATCAAACTTGTTTACACAAGAATTACTAAAAACACATATGCATGAAATACAAAAATAAGAAATAACAAGTAGGTTATAATGCATCTCAAGAGTCTAACAATAAACTCTTTACCCATGCCATTCATGATGCCAGATGTCAAATTTGTTTTTGGGAAAAATAACAAAAAGTAACATCAACATCATATATGACTATCTCTTCCCCCAACTAGATTGAGACATTGTCGTCAATGTCAAAATATTGTAAGAGTGGAGTATAGAAGATATCACCTAAAACATCTTTTATTGAAAAAAAAAACCTACAACAAAATAAAACAAACCACACAAAATGCTAAAAAAGAAATAAAAGTAGAGAGTTTACAAACAAGAATGAAATCTATCTTACGTTTCTTCCCACTGTCATCAAGATACCAATCTATCTAATGAATTATTGGATCACACAGAGATATGAAAGTTTATAATTCATCGAGCAACTGATCAATAGTTAAAGCAAAAATGAGGATTCGTCGTGCCACATATGAGATGAATTGTTTTTTCGCTGCATAGTCAAAAAAAGATAACAACTCATTATAAAAATCGCCAATATTTAACAAACCAATGAGTTTTTGGTAAATTTTCAATTTTGACTATAAGGTAATTTTAAAAATTTCCTCCAAAGTTCTGAAACCTCCTAGTAAAGCTATGAAGGCATCAGTATTCCTAAGCATTAGAGACATGTGTTCATGTATTAATAATACTTGTAACTCATCCCCAATTATTTTTTTACAATATTCCTAACAGTTAGAGCTTTCGGTATGATACCCAAAACTCGACTGCCTTTATTATGTGCAGCTATTAATAATACTACACACCTCATTAATCCACGAATACCTCTCCTATATACTAAATGAATTTTTCGCTCAGCTAACACCTTACATAGGGTTTCTGCTACTTCTACAAACTCTCCTATTTTTCTAAGGCTAAATCCATAAAAGACACAAATTTTTATAAATTTATGAGTTGATTTTTCTACCATTGTTACACTCTCCCTAACCCTTGAATGATTTTGAGTAGGTATAAAGATGCAAAAATAATGCAATATATTTATAAAGCCAAAAAAATGTGTTGCAATGTAACATTAAATAGGTGGTTGATTGTTATTGGATGAGATTAAGTTTTAAATGCAAATTTTCAAAATCAAAGGCAACTATGAGTTTCTGGTTATTATTGGAGAAGACATTTAAGGTTGAAATGAAACATTTTCAAAATTAACAGTTATGGCAAATATATACAAATAGTTGTGATTGTGGTGCACATCTTCCTCTAATTTTACGTTCAGAAACGGCTTAGATGCCCTCTATGCGTTAGGGATAAGCTTCTCATCTAATTTTCTTATAAATTAGCAAACATAATCTTTTAGAATCAGATTCCCAAGGCTATACCGCTCATGTTCCTTTAGAAATAATTCTCATAAATCACGAACGACAATATGCACATATCCACTGGATGCGTCTCAAGAGTCATTAGGATATCATCCAAAGACTCCTTACTTAGACCATCTCTAATGAATTTAATTTTATCTTCACGATTTATCAATACTATTCCTAAACTGTGGCATCTTGTGTTACAAGTCATATGTGCACACTTGTAATAAACACCTAATCTTTTTGCTCTTCACTTTTTTGCAAAAGAACTTTTATCTAAGTTAGGCATATGAAAATTTAATAAGTCTAAAAACTTGTCTGCCAATTGGACGTGGGCTTCAGTTAACCAACGTACATCAGTAGGTATATTTATAATCATTAATAACCTTAATCTTTCACATCTTGCTTGGAAAATATTCTTTGAGGTATGTTGAGGCAATGAGGGAAAATAATTTTTCAAATTCATTATAATGTCATCTATTTTTTTAAGAAAGAATGAGAAGAAAAATAATAAGGTGTCAGTAATTATGGAAAACTAGCAAAACTGACTTGAAATGTCACGGAGTACCGTTATCTGCCACTTAACCAAGAAATGAAAACATACAAAAGAAAAAAATCACAAATAAAATAAAATGAAGAAAAGAATCAAAACATAAAATATGGTACAGATAGATAAAACCTGATCAAGCATGATAGATAGGATCTGCAAGTTGGATTTTCTAGAGACACATAAAGTTGTCCACCCTCTCTTCATAGCTCTTCAATCGTTGTCCATTGACTTTTAAAATATTTCCATTCTTTGGATTTTTAATTTCAACAGCTCTATGAGAAAGAAAAAATAGTTTTGACAATGAGGTCTAGTTCATCGAGAATGACATTTGCCAGGAAACAAGTGTAATCTTGGATCATACAAGAGAACTTTTTGTGAAGGTTCAAAGGTTTTTCTAACAAAGTATTCTTTATGCCCTTACTCTACAAAGAATCAAGGTTTCAAACAAACTAAAACCACTTTCAAAAATGATAAATTAAATCATTTGAACACAAACATGAAATACAAGAGCAGGATCAAAGTGACAAAACTACATCTCCATTAAATGTTTCACTCTTAGCCTTAGCTAGGAATTTAAAACAATATAAATTAAAGTGGAATACAATGAAAAGTGAACTAAAGATTACAAAATGATATAAGATATCCCCCCCTTCAACCAAGGGTGTCCTTAAATAGGTAAATTTATGGGCATTATTCATGTGTGACTAAATGTTCAATATTTTTTACTACTAAACTTTCTACCGAATTTGTAACACTCTTTTGACTAGTAAGCTGGCCAAATTGGACTTTTCGTTCAACTAAAAATTTGTAGATAATTCAATTATCTTTTTGTATCTTTTGAAATCATATCAATTAGATTTGTATTTTGTGAGATATGGTTCAAATACTAAAACCTGCTCGGACTTGGCCTGCACTGCAAATTGGTACTCTTTAAAGCCACTTTTCGCCCTCCAAACATTCGAATTACAAATTGTGTGTGAAATCCAACTTTGTCATACATGAAATTCTTTCTCTATAGGTTCAAGAATTACTTCAATTAGATTTCTTGGTAGAAAGTTATACCCAATTTACCAAACCTACATTAAAATAATTAAAAACTTAATTAGATACAATACTGAAAATATGCTGAAGTTGGGAAGATTAATAACACTAATGGTGCAAAATGATGCTAAAAAATCTCTATTAATGTGTAATTTTAAGTGTTCATCACTAGCCCCTTAAACAGAAAAGGAAAAAGAACACATGAGCAAGGTGTCTTATGTAAGTACAGTGGGTAGTCTAATGTATGTCATGGTGTGTTCAAAACCTGATCTAGCTTACTTAATAAATGTTGTTAGCAGATTCATGGTAAAACTTAGCTCTAAACATTGGAATGCTGTAAAATAGATTTCGAGGTATTTGAATACTACTGGAGGTGATGGACTAATGCATAAGAAACTTGATGCAGAATCAATAGAGTTATCAAACTTTGTTGATATAAATAATGCTGGTGATCTTAACAGGAAGAGATCAACTACTAGTTATGTGCTTACATTGTTTGGTAACTGTCAGCTGGAAAGCAACCTTGCAACATATAGTTGCACTCTTCACTACTAAGTAGAATATATGGCAATAACAGAAACTATTAAGGAAGCCATATAGTTAACAACACTCTTACAAGCTGCGAATCCATCAAGAATATGTAAAAATTCACAATGACAGCCAAAGTACTTTATATTTGTGCAAAATTCTATGTACCATGAGTGTACTAAGCACATTAATGAAGGTTTCACTTTATATTTTTACAGAGTTGCGAATCCATCAAGAATATGTAAATATTCACTTTAAGCACATTCGCAACTCTTACAGAGCTGCGAATCCATCAAGAATATGTAAAAATTCACAGTGACAGCTAAAGTACTTTATATTTGTGCAAAATCCTATGTACCATGAGTGTACTAAGCACATTAATGAAGGTTTCACTTTATAAGAGATAAAATCAGTTGAGGAATAAGATTGATTCAAAAAAGAATCCAGCAGACATGCTCACCAAGAATGTGGCAGCTACCAAGTTTAAGCTTTGTTTGAATTTGGTAAGAGTAGTTGATGAGAAATGAATGTAGTTTGGAGTAGCCTTAGGAAAGTTTAGAATTGTGAAATAAGTGGAGGTGTGTTAGAGGAACGTATTTCAAAATTCAGTTGTAAGTTGTTGAGAAAGATTGCTGAAGTGGCAGATGAAGTGGAGCTTTGGTGGTTAAGTTTGTTACTGTAAATGCAATAACTAAACCAGGGTCATGTAACAGTTTATAAAAGGTAGATTCCAGGGTTATTGTTAACTCAAATTTTATAGTCATTTCTTGATTATTTTGTGTGATTTAAAAGGCTTTAGAAAACTTGTAAACTCCTCTCTTTAATTATTCCATTATTGATTAATAAAGATTCAAGCTTGAAGCTGCTTGTACCGTAAATCTAAGCTATAAGCCAAACTATGTAATTGAGTGTTTTGTGTTTCTTATTTCATAAGATTCTGCTTATTGATCTTTAATTCTTTGATTCCGTATTTGATGTGTAATTGAGGTTTGATTCGAAGCATTTTGTTGTCTATTTCTATCTTTGGTTCTGGATTAAAGTCCTTACACTAATACATCAAATGATTGAAATTTAAACAAGAAATAAATTTAACTATTGAATGTACGTTACTCCAATGGTCCGAAAATTGAGTCTCAATTCTTGTAAAAAAATGTCAAGCTACCAATCCTACTCCTATCTCAACATATAACAAGTCATCAAGCCAACTTTCAACGTATTTATGCTCCAAAATGGCAAAATCTCGAAAAAGAAATCCTAATGTGAGAAGTGAGAACATGAATATCATAATAAAAAGATACCAAAATTCTAAATAGTCATTTCCAAAGCCAAATATATAAACACAATATCAAAAACTCTTTATTCATCAACGTCCTCAATATTAAAACCAATTTATCCCTTGAGAAAATAATTTATTAACCTTTAAAAAAACTATCCTATACAGTTCCACTTCTTCTTCCTGATCACAGTATCAGCACAAACAAAACTGAGCAGATTTAGTGTCAAGTATAAGCGAGTCGGGAGTTTTTAGACATTAGATGGTCAGTAAAAAGAGTGGACGGTAAAGCGATCTAGGGCTTTCAAGACTATAATGCGTTTGGATTACATTTATGTAATATTTAAGAAAATTTCTAAGAAAAAAAGTAAGGATGTTTATAATCTCTAGTAAGAAAAAAATAAAGGTGTTTTTAAGTTCCAAACTTCAAATCTAATTTTGACTTCGTTTGATGTTGCGGTGATATAGTTTTAAAACCACAATTATTGTAGAGCAAAAACCCTAGCTATCAAGTGAAAAAAAAGAGGAAATTTTTAACATAATTTTTAGAGTAATTAGAAACAGTTGGACTATTATACTTCGAAAGATAATCAAAAGCAAAGTAATTCCAAACAGATGCATCAAGCATGCCAAATTTCAAGAATGTCACAACTCATTACAAGATAATGATTCACCACCGTCAAGGATCCAATTAGAGATCATACTTCTTAGACAACAACAAAAGCACAGAACCGATTGGTTCTATCCCAAGAATTCTAACTGAACCGAATCGAATTAGAAATTTTCAATTTGGTTCGATCGGTTTTTCAGACCGAACTGATGCACACCCTTAGATAGAACCATATCAACAATAGAGCAAGTAACTAGACATCCATGTAAAACAAATGTATCATGTTGTAGTAACAAACTATTGTCCTACAACTTTCTAAATATTGTGAGGGATAAAACAAAGGCAGTTGAAAAGAGCTAGATACAGCTAGCACATGGAACAACTTCTTATCATAAATAGATGTGCATCTACCTTAAGACAAGTTGTAAACAGCAACAAAAGGCATCAGAACACTGCCCATCCACAGTTTCCCATCCTTCTCTTCCACTTCACTAACAGCTTTAACAACCTTCCCCTGACTGTC
This sequence comes from Ailanthus altissimus, assembly GCA_946807835.1. Lineage (NCBI taxonomy): Eukaryota > Viridiplantae > Streptophyta > Magnoliopsida > Sapindales > Simaroubaceae > Ailanthus > Ailanthus altissimus. Next base: position 15,978,330 of record OX327700.1, on the reverse strand, counting down.
CTCCAATATCTGCAAAATCTTGCCCTCTGGGCTGTATTTGACAACTACTGCATGGAGCCTTCCTCCAATGTGAATAAGGTATTGAAGCTTTGCTGAAATTGGGAGCTTGAGCACAAAATACCTAATTTTGGGGTATAAGGCCAACAGGTAGGAGTACAAGTTACGCCGACAGTGGACTGCCACCCAAAAATCACCATGTTCATTTGTTCGAACATTGTCAGGATATCCAGGTAAGATGGCCAATACTTCTGAAGTACCTGCTTTCTCACCCTTCAACCAATACTTGCGTAACCTGCATTAACAAATGGAATGAATTTTGATGAAGGAAAAATAAAACAGAAGTTGAGTCTGAATGATTCAATGACTTCTGGTGCCAATTAAGTGTTGTCTGACTACCTAGCACAAGTTTTCAAGGCCATTTTCTTGTGCAAGTAACAAATTAACAATCACAGCAATGCATTGAAGGTTGAAACTTCTGTAGCATTGTATTTATTTATTTTGGCAAAGGTGAATCTATAACTCTTTCTAAAGTGATTGCTCCACTATCCCTACAATGATGTCAAAGATGATATTTCCGTATAATCCCCCAAAGGTAGGGGTACATTCGTTTTCACAGTCACCAGAGGTGTCAAAACAGATTTTATGGACGCTACAGCAGTTAGATTACCATTCTTTCTTTATTGGAATTTAAATCAGCTTACTATTTACAGTGTTGGTGCCTGGACCAGTGTGCCAAAGCAACTCCACAGAACAGAGGAGAAAATTAGATCCCAGCCATTTGTGTCTTTATGAGGCACTGGAATAGGGAATCAACAATGCAAAGTTGCTTGAATTTCAGATATAAATGGAAGAAGTGTCACCTGCCAATGGATCCTTCACAAAAGATAAAGAAGGATTTGTCCTTGCTTAAGGTAACACCATTAGGGAATTGAAGATTCCTCTCAAGGACAGTAGTTTTCTTCGTAGTGGGATCATACTTTAGAAGCCTCCCACTAATATCCCCAGAGAAAACCACCTGCAGGAAATTCCTGACAGATATTACTGTGTCAGAAATGATACACACAACACCTTGGAAAATAAAAACAAAACAAAGGAGTAAATGCAACCGTTTAATATCATTTCAAATGTAGCAAGCAACATACAAAACTTAAGTTTTCTGCAGAGCTACCATCTAAGCACTGGCACTTATAACTCATGTCTTCTCTAAGTTATAGAAGAAAAAGTACAGAATTGGGATGTCATAAAATGAGCTATTATGTCTCATCTTTTAAATTATGGTTTCATGCTTCAAACATTTATTACTGCAACAAAGTTATGAACTAAGAAATTCAAGGTACAATTGATGGTTTTATAGACAATTTTATCCATGACATTAAATGGCAAAAGAATAGCACTATCAAATGCCTATGGATTGATGGGAAATACCACGACTAAGCAACAGGTGAAATTGTGTAATTTACTAATTTTGTGTATCATCCACACAGACATGCAAATGTACAAAGTCCTGATGCACCATGATATAAGTGATTTCAACACATATTACAAAACAGGAAATGTGGTACAGAACTACACAGGATTTAAACGGTACCAGGAGAAAAAGTTTCTAGAATTAGGCACAACTAGTTAAAACAGTACAGCCTTTCTGATTGCATTTTTTTTGTTTCATCTTAAGATTCAACTAACAGTGCATTTGATGCTTGCTATGACATTATAAGAACAATGGGATGTCTTCATTTGCAGAAGAAATTAAAACCATCAGCATATCAGAAAGAAAGAGCAATTAACTTCACTCACCTTCTCTGATATGTGATGCTGCTGTCAGTAAAGTAAACATTTCCTTCATCATCAACGTCTAGATCATTGGTAAACCTCAGTGGCACACCTTCTGCTTCAGTTGCAAGAGATGTTGCCACACCACCTTCTGGACCGACCTTCATCAGACCAAAATATGCATCTGCAATGTATAACTCACCAGTTTTCTTGTCAAATCGGAGCCCCAAAGGCCTGCCACATATGTGCTCGTTTTTCAAGTAACTCAAAGGTGAAGGTTTTGGGTTACATAGTTCTGACCTGCATCTCATATTGCATATAGAGAAAAAGATTATCAACTTAGGAGCAATATTCCATAGGTACTATTTCAAACACGCATGGAGAGATTTTCTGAGAAAAAAGCACAAATAATTAGATGGTCTATCCTATTGTTCTATTGAGGAACTAATCAGACTGTGCCAAGCTACAAATAAACATAGTTAATGGTTCAATTCACTATTCAATAAACAAAGAAACTTGGAAACGTGATGTAAATATATACTCTCACCTATTCACTTGTGTGCTCTATGCCTCTTACCTCTTATATTTCTCACCCTTTAAGAAAAAAAATGAAATTCCTCGGATGTTTCTTCTGGCATCTTGGGCTCTATATCTGAATTCAGGATTTTTCTAAATTGAGACAAAATTTCATTGAAGTTACATTGAACCTTGACTTGGATAACTTTAAATTTACCAAGGAGAAAAACATGTGCAGAAAATATAAAAGAAAAGAAAACAAGAAAAACACTAATTCTTCTCCTAAAGAAAACACGTTAAATAAACATCTGAAAACGATTAAAATGGTTGGTCACAAATTATTCTGTACTACTCGACATAAGAAGCGGATCTCCGACTTTCAAAAAACCCCCCAAAATTATATCATAATAGACTCATCCACAAGCAGGTCGTTTAACTCGGTGACTCACCGCGTCACTCAAACGACTCACTCAATTCAGCAAATATATTGGAAAAGGTGCTAAAATAACAAAACCCAGAATAAAAAAACTCACCTGTTATTGGAAGTATAAGCGAAATCATTCCATTTCTGGCCATCCCAGAACAGAATTCTCCCATCAGCAACACCAGTATAAGGTCCACGGCCAAGCGGATCAAAAGCAATGCTCTCAGGGCCCTGAACCTGATTCAAGAACTTGATTTCCGATTTATGAAGCAAGTTCTTATCATCTTTGTCAGTTGGAATCACGGACCAAGGCGGCATCTCAATCTTGTGAGAAACGAAATCCGGAAAATCATAGATAGCGCTGTGATTGAAAGGATCGAGGCCACAGTATATAGCCAGAAGCAGAAAGGCTATTCCCAGATATCCTCTAGGCGTCATTGCTAGATAAGATGACCAGCGATTGAAACTTGAAAGAAAGGTAAATTACTTTGTTTATAGATAAGTGTAAAGAGTTGCAAAACAAGCCCAGTTTTGTTGAAACGTGCTTTCTGCTTGGAAGTTGAAGAGAAGAAGAAGAGTAGGTTTGTGTTAAGTGAAGTCATAAATTGTTTCTGCTGAGTGGGTAGATACGGAAATTGTTGGTTATGGTTAGTTGACTCGACGTGCCTGCAGCCTAAACTTTGGAAATTTTTTCATAAATTGTTTGATTTGCTTTTCTAGTTCACAAAAATAGTCTGGGCCTCCACTACATCCTTGTTGAATGGATGAGGTCAGCCAAAATAACTGGGAGGTACTTGTCGGTGATTCTGATTTTATTAAAAAAACTTTAATTAATAAAATTAATATATAAAATTATATAATTTAGAATCAATTAAGTAAAAAAAATTTAAAAAAAAACGAATGTTATTATAATATTTATTTTAATAAAATAAGACATAATCAAATTTTAAAAATATAAATTTAAATATTATCTCAATGATAACGGTCCAATAAAAATAAAGAAAAAATACATAAAAGAAAGTTTAATTTTAATTATATTAAATATTATAATTTTAAATTTAATTTATATTTTAATTATGTTAAATATTATAATTTTAATTCTGATTTTAATTTTAATTACGTAAAATATTATAATTTTAAAACTAATTTTAATTTCAATTACATTAAATGTTATCATTCAAATTCTAATTTTAATTTCAATTATATTAAATAATTTCAAATCTAATTTCAATTACGTTAAATATTATAATTTTAATTTTACTTATGTTATAATTCTAATTCAAATTTTAAATTCAATTTCAATGACATTAAATGTTATAATTCTATTTTTAATTTTAATTTCACTTTTAATTACGTTAAATGTTGTAATTTCAATTTTAATTTTAATTTAACTTATGTTATAATTCTAATTTTAAATTCAATTTTAATTACGTTAAATATTATAATTCTATTTTTAATGTTAATTTCACTTTAATTACGTTAAATTTTATAATTCTAAGTCTAATTTCAATTTCAATTGCGTTAAATGTTATAATTTCAATTCCAATTTTAATTATATTAAATTTTATAATTTTAAATCTGATTTTAATTTCTATTATATTAAATGTTATAATTCCAATTTTAATTTCAACTTCAATTACGTTAAATGTTATAATTTTAATTCTAATTTTAAATTCAATTTCACTTACGTTAAATATTATAATTTCAATTCCTATTTCAATTTTAAATTCAATTTCATTTACATTAAATATTATAATTTCAAATCTAATTCATTTCAATTACATTATATTTCATAACTACAATTCTAGTTCTAATTTTAATTACATTAAATGTTATAATTCTAATTTCAATGCTATTAAATTTTATAATTTCAATCTAATATCAATTTTATTAAGTTTATAATTCCAATTCTAATAACATTTAAACATGTTATATTTTACCTTTTCAAAGTAACCACCCATGTCCATGATTGTATTTGGCATACTTCTCATTTTAATAATATATTATATTTTTTTCTTTAAAAAAAATTATATTTGGTATAATTTACAAAATTGTTACGCCATATTAAAGACAATGATTGGATTAATTAGATTTGGATAAGATAGAATTAAATTATTCAGAGTATTATAGTAATTTTTAATAACTAGTGTAATATAAAATTATAATAGACTAATTAAAATTATTTTAAGAGAAAATAGAATAAATTAAATACATAAATAATAATTCAAAAAATTGTTAAATTTCTAAAAGTTTTTGTTTTCAAAATAATAAACAAATAAATTTAATTCATAATTATATATTACTAACTAATTAAGATTATTTATTTATACAAATATTTAATTATCTATAAGTAGGGATATACTCACTCTTTAGTTGGTTAAATATGCAAAATTAAGAGTATCGTCCGAACAAATGAGGACATATGTGCAAAAGGTCATTGCATCCACAACTTAGGAAAAGAAGACTAAATTACGATAATATTTTTACCTTTACCTTTTAAGGCAAGTTATAGTGGGAATATGCACAATACAGTATGTGAGAAGTGCTTAAATAAGGGATACCATTCCTACAAGTGGGATACAATATACATGAAGTTGTTTATAATTCATTTTTTTTTATAAAATATATAATAACCATGATTAATTAGGACACCCATAAAATGTCATCCCCCTTATATCATATATCTTTTTTAAATGATAACTGACAACAAATAATTTTTTTGAATTGGGAACATACGAGTACTTTGTTGGTGAAAAGTGCAAATAATGGTAACATGTGGTACGTTAAGTAGGATACAACATACATGAAGTTGTTCGTAATTTTTTTAAATAAAATATATATCATCCTCTTATATTTTTTTAATGATAACTGACAATACGTAAAAGTTTTATAAGTAGGGATATGCAAACACTTTGTTGGTGAAAATTACAAATAGTAAAAATATGTGGTATGTTAAGTGGGATACAACATGTATAAAGTTGTTTATAATTGCTTTTTTTAAAATATATATATAATAACCATTATTAATTAGTACATCCATAAAAATATCATCATCTTATATTATGTAACATTTTTTAATGATAACTAACAACGCTCAAAGTTTTTAGAAGTAGAGATATACAAGCACTTTGTTGGTAAAAAATGCAAATAGTAGGAACACATAGTACATTAAATGGGATACAACATACCTGAAGTTGTTTGTAATTCTTTTTTAAAAAATATGTAATAACTATGGTTAATTAGGACAACCATAAAATACCATTCTCTTATATTATGTAATATTTTTTAATTGATAATCGACGATGCACAAATTTTTTAAAAGTGGATATGCAAACACTTTGTTAGTAAAAAGTACAAATAATGAGTACACGTGATATATTAAGTGGGATACAACATATATGAAGTTGTTTGTAATTCTTTTTTTAAAAATACACACACACACACACACATATATATATATATATATATATATGATTTAGTGGGCTATAACGTAGCTCATCATCTGGTGAACAACATTACCATATGTCACTATTTAGTAAATTCACAACTTTTCATAATTTATGCACAATTTACAATATGCTACAGAATCTTATCGTGTATCCAAGAGCTAACCATATGATGCGCTACGTAGCTCACTAGATCATTTATATATATATATATATACACACATACATACATATAAGAACCATGGTTAATTAGAACACTTGTAAAATATCATCCACTTATATTATGTAATTTTTTTTAATAATAACTAACAACGTGCAAAAGTTTTAGAAGTTGGGATATGCAAACACTTTGTTGGTGAAAAGTACAAATAGTAAAAACACATAGTACGTTAAATGGAATAGAACATACATGAAGTTGTTTGCAAATCTTTATATATAAATATATATAATAACCATAGTTAATTAAAACACTCATAAAATTTCATCCACTTATATTATGTAACTCTTTTTGAATGATAACTGACAACACAAAATTTTTAGAAATGGAGATATGCAAACACTTTGTTGGTAAAAAGTATAAATAGTGAGAACATGTGGCACGTTAAATGGGTACAATACACATGAAGTTGTTTATAATGGGACTCACATAAAGCGTTTATTGTGTACCAACAACTTGGTTCATAACGAGTAAAATTTCATTCATCAGACTATGTTGTTTGTAATAGGGGAAATCCTGCACTAAGAATAGTGTTGGGATAATATTATAATCTCTATCTATTCAATCTTTCAAAAGTGAGAATATACTCACACTAGAGTTGGTAGTATGTGTTGTCGGGGATCTAATATATGTGGGTGTATTCATATGTAATTGTGTCTATTGCCTAAAATACGTATCTTATACATATAATACACAGCAGAAGCGTGAAATTAAATAATAAACACAATAAATGAAATATATTAATCACATTAATATATTAGAAAGTTTAAGAACTCACCTCAACGTGTAACGCTATACACGTATTTCCTCGGAGTCCGCATGGAGACCAACTCGTGGGTAGTTCTAGTCACCAACTCGGTGGGCTTGGTGAGCTACAACATTAGCCTTATATTTAGTACAAGATTAACTCTTAATCCCCAAAATACCCAGGTGTGTGTTTTTATCCTTTTCTTCAAAATGATAAGAAATAGAGAATTTGAAGTAATACTCGATTGCTTCAATTAGAAGCATAGAGAAAATTAAACAATTTTATTTTTCCTCTCTTTTTTTTCTTTTTTTCTTTTCCTTCTTCTTTCTTTCTTTCTTTCTTTCTTTCTTTCTTTCTTTCTTTCTTTCTTCTTCTTCTTCTTCTCCATTTCTCTTTTCCATTTTCTTTTCTCTTTCTCGGCCACACTTGCACACACCCACACGTTCACTTTATCTCTCTCTTTCTCTTTATATATATATAAATAAAAATATATATATAAAGAGAAAGAGAAAGAGATAAAGTGATTAATATTGCTGGATTAAACACTTTAATCCGGTATGCTGCCCCAGTGCACTACGAGTACACTCTATATAGTGGGACTCCGTAGGTCCTACGCCCAATTCGTCAAATGGAACTATTATATGAGTCCGTGAGCAACCCTCATGCATACGTCACGGATATACAAATCAGCGCGTTGAACCATGCAAGTTGAGGTTACAACGCATACGTATAGTCCTTTCGTCATGATATCCTGGATGTGCGGGGATATAGATTATCACTGTCAAATCTCCTAGTGCTCATCCATGTCTTGTCTCCAGACTTGTATCTCACTGAGCAATATATGCAAACGCTTTTGTCATATTGTTCCACCCTGGCGAAACTCTTTCCCGGAATGATTGCTTGTGGCCACAAGACTTTCTGAGATATAGTCTCGAAGTATCTGTATATCTAACTCTATATGGGAGCTGACGGATCCCATATCTATACACACCGGACTCCATAAGTATCGGACCATACCCAATGACACCCAGCGGTCACATTATGAAAAGTCTGTGACATGCGTGGAACCAAAGTATAGTAGATCACTTACAAGCCTACCATGACACTCAGGTAAAAGGACTACGTATACTACTCAACTCGAGAGGACCCTCCGTTGATGGCTTACATAGAATGTCTATCGGAGGCCCTCGTGAGTCTGTCTCATATCCAGTCCTAACTAGATACCTATATGTCAATACGAGCTCCAAGCTCACAGTCGGCTAGGAACGACCATCTATACCCTATAGGTACGACATATGCTGATCTATATATAAAGGTATCTACCAACAGATCCGCATTGGCAGAAATAGATCAGGGACAATTATTCGAGAACATACTTGCACAACATGCATTTTCTGGCACCCGAATGCAACTCTTGCAACTATGCAGTTACTAGAATATTCCCAGGTCTATGTCTCATTACAGACAAGGCTCCAACTCTTGGATCTGTTGAGTATTATAACCAGCTAACACTTAGCTGTGCTAACATTTAGCAATTATATGTCTCAGCATGGCTAAATATGAGCCTTTATTTAAACTCTTTAGATCTGATCCGAACTCTTTCAGATTTACAATGTCTGTAACGTTACATGCATAATACCACATATATGGGTATTAGCGATTTAATGAGAATGTACACTTGTATAAATACACAAGTATATGTACATTTAGGGATGGTACGTAAGCACCGACCCTAACACATACGGTAACTCCTACCCAGCTTGAACTGGCATCATATGCCCTAGAAATGTCTATATATGTCAAACATAAACCCGTGAGAGTCTTCATGACAATTATAAGGCTTCTAAGGTAAAGGGATTTCCAATACCCACCAGTAAGGCTCCTATTGTAGTTACCAACAAAAAAATTAATTTTAGTTTATAATGCAGACCGATAACTCTTATCATTGCATCTCATAAACCCTGATTTATAATGGACACTGATAACTTTTATCGCTACATCTTATAAATCTACACATGCAAAATTATTTTTTGAAACACTGTTCGAAAAATACTGTAGCAGTGAACATGTGTTATTGTTCAAGTGAAAAGTGCACTGCTGCAGCGCCAGATGTCATCGCTGCAGTGCTAGGAGGTCAAACCCTAGCGTCGTAACACTGCAGCGCTAGGAGGTCATACCTCTAGCGCTGCGGCGTTGACACTTCACCACTGGGGCATAAATTTCAAAAAATCAACGCCTCAACACTGGCTCGCCAGTGCCCCGAGCTGGGAGAACTCCCAGTGCTACGGCGTCAGACCCTTGGCGCAGTAGTGCCCAATGAACCCCCTTTTGGCATACCCGTTTCAATACTTGAAACGCACTATTTTCACCGGGTCTTTTGAATCCATTCACTCAAACCACACACAAATATGCCCTAAATGGCTCTGATACCGTTTGTTGTCAGGGATCTAATACATATGGGTGTATTCATGTGTAATTGTGTCTATTACTTAATATACGTATCCTATACATATAATACATGGCGGATACGTGAAATTAAACAATAAACACAATAAATGAAATATATTAATCATATTAATATATTAGAAAGCTTGAGAACTCACCTCAACGTGTAACGTTATACATGTATTTTCTTAGAGTCCGCATAGAGACCAACTCACAGGCAGTTCTAGTTACCAACTCGGTAGGCTTGGTGAGCTAGAACAACAACCCTATATTCAATACGAGATTAAATCTTAATCCTCAAAATGGTCAGGTGTGTGTTTTTATCCTTTTCTCCAAAAGGATAAGAAATAGAAAATTTGAAGCAATACACAATTGCTCCAATTGGAAGCATAGAGAAAATAAAACAATTTCATTTTCCCTCTCCTTTTTTTTTTCTTTGCCTTCTTCTTTCTTTCTTTCTTCTTCTTCTTCTCCATTTTTTTTTCTCTTTCACGGCCACACTTGCACACACCCACACATTCACCTTCTCTCTCTCTTTCTCTTTATATATATATATATATATAATAAAATAAAATAATAATATATAATATTAATAATATAAAAATAGAATGGGTGCCAACTATTTGGCACCCAAATATAATAATAATAATAATAATATATAATATTATATAATAAAATATAATATAATATACTAATGAGAGAGAATGATTATTTAACAATTAAATAATCAAACTATAAAATGACCATTTTGCCCATCATAAATAGTTACGAAGTATACCCTCTAGTGAGTCCCATTACACCCGCACTTAGATAAACTCAACTGAGAGTCCATAATGTGCCACGTATCATTATACAATTAGTAAATAACAATTATTGACAAATTATTGTATTTAACACTTAAATACAGACACGCACGTATTCCCGTGGTAGTGCTGAATATTGTTGGACTAAACAATTTTATCTTGCACGCTACCCCAGTGCACAACAAGTACACTCTATATCGCGAGACTAGCTAGGTCCATGCCCGATTTGTCAAATGAAACTATTCCATGAGTCTGTGAGCAATGCCCCACACACATGTTACGGATATACAAATCAGCACGTTGAACCATACAAGTTGAGGTTACAACGCATATGTATAGTCCTTTCATCATGATATCTTGGATGTGCGGGGATATAGATTATCACCTTCAATCCCCTAGTGCTCATCCATATCTTATCTCTAGACTTGTATCTCACTAAACAATATGTGCAAACTCTTTTACCATATTGTTCTACTCTGATGGAACTTTTTCTCAAGATTGATACTTGTGGCCACAAGATTTTTCGAGATACAGTCTTAAAGTATCTGGATATCTAATTCCCTATACAATCTGATGAATCCATATCTATATACACCGAACTCCATAAGCATTGGACCATACCCAATGACACCTAGTGGTCACACCATGAAAGGTCTGTGACATGCGTAGAACCAAAGTATGGTAGATCACTTACAAGCCTACTGTAGCACTCAGGTCAAAGGACCACGTATACTACTCAACTCAAGAGGATCCTCCGTTGATGGCTTATATAGGATGTCTATCGGAGGCCTTCGTGAGTCTGTCTGATATCCAGTCCTAACTGGATACCTATATGTCAATACAAGCTTTAAGCTCACAGTTGGCTGGGAATGACCATCTATACCCTATAGGTATGACATATGCTGATCTATATATAAATGTATCCACCGATAAACCCGCATTGACAGAAATAGATCAGGGACAATTATTCGAGAACATACTTGCGTAACTAGCATTTCCTAGCACCCCATTGCAACTATTGCAACTATGCAGTTACTAGTATATTCTCATGTCTATGTCATATTACAGACAATGCTCCAACTCTTGGATATGCTGAGTATTATAACTAGCTAACACTTAGCTGCGCTAACATTTAACATTTATATGTCTTAGTATGGCTAACTATGAGCCCATATCTAAACTCTTTTATATCTAATCCGAACTCCTTCAAATCGTACAATGTCTGTAACGTTACATGTATAGTACCATATTAATGGGTATTAGCGATTTAATGAGAATGTACACTTGTATAAATATACAAGTATATGTACATTCAGGGATGGCACCTAAGCACCGACCCTAAAAGTATATTACTTAGAACACATTTCCTGCAAGTGAGGACATATATAAAATGGAGGTTGCACACCTACAACTTGGTGCATAACGGGTGAAATTTCGTCCACCAAATTATGTTGTTTGTAATGGGGATAGCAATACTGCACTAAGGAAAAATAAGACAACTTTGGGATAATATAATACGATTCAATATGATAATCTTCATCTATTCGGTCTTTAAAAGTAGGATATACTCGCACTTTATTTGGTGAAAAGTGCACAAAGTTGAAACTAATTTCCGTACAAGTACGAATATATATATACTTACAAATCAATTCAGGAGATGAACCCTTTTGGGCTGATTAGATTTGTTGGCTAAAATTGCAGTAAAGTTCTGTTCATACATTACTGTTCATAGTTATTGTAGTAATTTTGATACTTTTGCATTGTTTATCTTGGATTTTCATCCAAATTTGCTCTATTGACTCCAAATCAATAAAACAATAATAAAACACATAATATGCCTAACAATCTTTATTTAAACAAACAAATAATAAGCTTAAAATTTAGAAATATTATACCTAATTAACCCTATCATTAGCCAATGTCCGAAATTGGTACAATCTTTTTTATGTTTTAGTCTTCTTTTAAAAAAAAACTTTTCATATTGGGTTAGATTGAATTTTTGGTTGGTTTTAGCCTTTTTTTCTAGAATGTTTTTATATTTTAGGTATTTTATAATTTTTAAGGTAATTATTGGATTGTTTTAACTTTCCAAGTTCTAAATTTCAAAATAAATAACAAATCAAATTTTTTTTTTAAATTATAATATTTAATGTAATTAAAATTAGAATTAGAATTTAAATTGAATTATAACATTTAATGTTATTGAAATTGCAATTATAAAATTTAATATAAATTAAACTTAATATTGAAATTGGAATTAGAATTAGAATTAGAATTATAACATTTAATGTTGAAATTGAAATTGAAATTATAACATTTAACGTAATTGAAATTGAGTTTGGAATTATAATTTTTAACATAATCAAAATTGAAATTGGATTTAGAATTATAAAATAATATCTTTACCTTTACATATTAAAGCAAGCTCTCGAGGGGATATATACACAATATAGTGGATGAGAAGTACTTAAACAATGGATATATTTCTTACAAGTGAGGACATATCTGAGGCAGTAATTATGCACCAACAATTTTGTGCATGATAGGTCAAAGTGGATCAAAATTTGTTGTTTGAACTCGGGATTGCAAGCCTGAATTTCGAAAAACAAGACAACTTTTGGATAATATAAAATCTTCATCTTTTAAATTTTTAATAGTATAGAATACTCACACTTGCACTGGTCAAACATGTCAAAACAAGGAATATATTTTGTAAAAGTTTGGAACATATGTAAAGCGGTAATTGCGCACTTGTAACTTGATGTATAATGGGAGAAAGTAAAAAAAATAAAATCTTGACATGGGGATTGTAATACAAACTTTAGAAAGCTCAATAATAATGTGTAATATCTTTACATTCACCTATTCTAGCAACAAAATGTGAGGATATGCTTACACTGGAGTTGGTGATAGGTGCAAATACTAGGAACACATTTTCTATAAGTGGGGACATACATAAAATAGTTATTATACTTCCACAACTTAAGGCATAAGAGGTGAAATTGGAGAAATAAAATTTTGACATGGGAATTGCAACATCAAACTTTACATTGTACTGCGTGCGACACAAGCATGACCCTTGCCTAGGTGCGTTGCACAGGCATGCACAGCATGCCTACTGCACATTAAGCACGCTGCACATCAGGCATGTGTGCAATGGTATGCAAAGTCTCGCCATGTGGCGCCACCATAGGATGTCGTGTGATATTTATATTTATATTTTTATATTTTCATCTCAAAAAAAATATTCCAACATTCATTAGAAGTAGATTTCAAGTTTTAAATTATAAAAGAATGAAAGATTATTTCTAATTTCGTATAATGTCTACTTTTTGTATATATAAGTCACGTAGTTATCAATATAGTTTTTTGAAGTTGTTTTTATTTTGTTAATGTATTAGCATTGAAATATAGTCCTAGTATAATATGGTGAAATTCGGAAGAGAAATGAGGTGAATGAAAGAGAAAATCTAAAAAATATGAAAAACTAGGTCAATATAGAAATATTGATCTATTATTTTCATCACATGGTGCAGCCTTTCCTGCGCATGTGATTGGCTGTGACAAAATTTAATAGGGCATGCGGTGTGCCTCTTGTGCTCGCCTTGCCTAACGCATTGGACGGGCATGCAATGTGCCCATTTTTCTCATGTCTCACACAACTTTTACATATTACTTTTAGCATATTTTTCCCGAATTGTGTTTCTTTCCAATTTAAATGGTTTATTAATATTTTTATTTTGTTACAAGTTTCATAGAGTTTGAGTCACTCATTGTATTATTTATAGAAAGGTAGCCAAAGCTCTAGTGAATGTAAAGGGAGATATGTTGGGTATAAGAACTTTGCAATTTCAATTTTAAAAGATGTGAACTATGAAGATTTTTTAAATACTGTGTGTCATGCAATTGAATTTGATAATGTGGAGTTTAAAGTGACTCTAAACATGTGAAATAGTTGACATCTTTATGGTTGGATGATTTTAGCAAAAGGCGGACACTATTATATTTCAAATAACTCTTTTAATGATATGCGTGTTAATGTTGAAGATACAAGAGGAGATGATGTTGAAGGTGAAAACTCTTTTATATTCTTCCTCCAATACCACTATTGGACTTGACTATATTCATAAGGTATCATGTTCTAGATTTAGTAATGTATTTATTGGGAAGTTGTATGATAGTAAAATTGAATTTTATCAAGCTATTAATGTACTAGTACTTAAGGATAATTGGAGTTTTAAAGTCTCAAGGTCTACAAAAAATTATTTTGAGAAATATCGTGATGATGAGATATGCAAATAGCGATTATATATGGCGTCGACGGATGTGAGGAAGCATTTCATTGTGCATAAAATTAATGCAAATCACACATGTCAATTGGACTAGTTGCGTGACAGTATTGAAAAATTCATAAACAATAAGTTTACATTAATCAGTCAACTTTACAATCTGGAGGAGATAAAAGCTGACATATGTAAAGAGTTTGGTATAGAGATAACAAATTCCACTACTTGACCAATTAAAGAGCATGCATGCAGGTTGATATAAAGTACTCCTTATGATTCATTTAGATTACTTCCTTTATATTATTATGTGCTAGAATAAACAAACTGAGGTACGCTTAATCATTTGAAAATTGACGACTACAATCATTTTAAGTATTGCTTTGTGGTGCTTGAACCATGCATTAGATGTTTTCAGTCATCTATTCGATAGGTTATTGCAGTTAATAGAACAGTTTAGAATATGTGTACCTGGGTACAATATTTATAGTCATTTATAGAGATGGAACCAATTAATTATTTTCGTTGGTATAAGAGATTGTTGATTTTGAAAATAATACTTCATGAACATGGTTTATAGCCAAACTCCGGGAGTCCTTAGTAGTATTGAGGATCGTGTGTTATATCTGATCAACACACTAGTATTAAGAATGTTATTCAAGAGGTACTTTCTAATGCTTATCATATGTTATGCATCTATCACTTGACAAGAATTTTAATCACAAGATACAAGATACCATTGAATAAGAAGAAGAAAGAAGGATTCTTGGCTTCTTATTTTGTTGCTAAAAGGCATATTGCATTTTTTACTTTTAAGAGCAAATTTGAAAGATGTGAGAGATAAAACCTAAGGCAGCAAAATATTTAGAGAAGAAGGTTGGTTTTCCCAAATGGGCTCGATCAATAAGAGTATTTAAAAGATGTAACATCATGCCACTAATATTACGGAGAGTATTAATACTATTGCAAATAATGCATAATCTCTTCATGTGACAACCTTAGTTGAGTGGATATGAGAGTTAATGCAAAATTGATTTTTCTACAAATAGGAGGCTACAAAAAGTATGAAATCCTTTATGATGAATTGGGTTAATCATAAGATTTGGAAACACAATGATACGCTCACCCATATGACAATTTACTCGATTAATCATTCTCACTTTATCATAAAGGATGGAAGTAAAAATAAAATAGTGAACATCCTAAAGAAGTTATACAATTATTGGAAGTTTGATTTTCAGCATACTATTGCAATATGACAGACCAGATTATAATATTATAGTATTTTGTTCGCCCTATTATATGTCTGAGTGTTTATTTCGTGCATATAGCAAGTCAGTCAATTTGGTTGGCCATCTACTAGATTGGATAATTTTCGACAAGTTAAGAGATGCTGACATCTAACCTTCTATAGCACACTATCAATTAGGGAGGCATCGAAAGAAGAAAATTCCATCGCAAGGTAAAGAACGGAGGAAGAATATGTGTAACTGCTCTAAACAACATAGACATAACTATCAGACATGTCGAAACTTTGTTGCTTTGTATAGTAATTGATACGGCCTGCTATTGTATTTTTTTTAATTATATAATGTTATTTGTATTTGTATAACTTCAATTTAAACTTAATGTGACTTCTCATAAAGTATATCATTTGGTACTTTGTTTTAAATTATAGCAATATATTGTTGTATGTATTTTTTTGCTATTGCTATTTTGTTATAAATTATAACATTCTATTGTTGTATTCTTTTTTTTTTTTTTTTTTGCTATTGGAATTTAACTTTATTTCATTTGTTACTTTATAATGCGAAAAGTATGATTGCAAAAAAACGATGAGTTATTACAAAAAATATGATTTGAAAAGAATTTGGCATTGCAGTTCTAGTATAATAAAATGTTGCACTTCACTTTAAATGTTAAGCATGAACAAATTAATAATTACTTAATTATCAATTGTGTTTGGATAAATTAATAAAATATATTTGTTGATATGAAAAATTGGTTCCTTGGATCAACGAGCCTTTAATTTGTTGATGGAAAAATCGAACGTTGGGCCTAGAATGACAATGCAGACACAAGCTCAAAGGCGGTCTTGCCGAGGTGGGTTCCGGCGAAGACGCTCCGATGCTTAAGTCAAAAAAGAGGATTTTTTGCTATCTTAAAAAATATCACAAACTAGGAATTGAAAATGTTCTCCTGGCCACGGGGGAAGGGAATACTGTTTGTGTTCTATGGAGATTTTTTCATCATCCCCCGCCATGTCTCCCTCTTTTTCCTTTTATAGTGATGGCCTTTCAAGGACATTTTTAGGCTTTCCTCTGCAGTATTTCTATCTTGCGCTGAATATTTTCTTCTATACTTCAGACACAAACCAGATACTTTCGTACTGCCCCCTTGACATATGTCGAATATCTTTCCACAGATTTTATGTCTCCGTTCTTACCCCATGTCAGATGTAACTTCTGATGTGTTAAGCATATTCCTCAGGTTTGCCTCTACCAGCATTTTTGGTTCGAGTAAGGCTTGTTTTGGTCGAACCAGCCTGAGTTGGTACCTGCTCGATCATAGTCGCGGTAAAGACAGCATATACCGAACAGGTTTCGTCATCAGCTGACCAGATTTCCCGCATCCAAACCGATTTTATTGTCCTCACGGAATGGGCCATCGTTCTTGGGCCTGCCTTAGTTGAATTCTAGGCCCTTGGGCCTGAGGGCAGGAGGAGAGGGATTTTCAGGGGTGAAGGGGCAATAGGGGTCCGCCAGTTTCTAGTTTTGATTTATCAGAACTGAAAACTTTATTCTAGTTTGGTCGGTCTACATTGCTACATTGGTCCCCCACTATTTTTGTTGTCGTCTTTTCCATCCGTGCCGACCAACTTTATTCATTTTGAGCAGCTTCGCGATTAGGTCTAGATTTTAAAATAGTTAAAAAGTCGGTGGGATTGTTGTGGTGTCATCATGGCGACCCGAAAAGTCGTTGCCACGTTGTGGTAGTTTCTCCCAATACTTTTGTATTTTAATGGTAGGTCTCTTCAAACGTCGCATCCTTCCCTTTCTTTTAGTGACTTTATCTGACTAGAGTCCCCCGAACTGTCCGATTTGTTTGAATCCAATGGCTTGGGTTGCAACCATCTGAAGCAACGTGCCTTTATTACACCTAGGGACCTGAGGCGTTGCGTCTCTGGTGCCAGGTGCCTTTTCACTTTTTCTATTGATCTTATCCATTCGTTTTATTCTATTTTGAGAGGCCTAGATCACTTTACTACTACTTATAAATAGTCACCCTCTCCTCCATTTTGTTCCTCTTATTATGCACTTTGATTTTTTGCTTCCTTCCTGCCATGTTACCGTTGCTTTCTTTATTTAAAGTATGTTCTTAATCCGGCAACTTCGTTCTCCGTTCTTCATTCCAACCTCTCTGAATTTTCTTGGTACGTCCTCACATTCTCCTTTTTTGGACTTTTTTCTTGCTTTCTGTTTGCCTGTAGTTTTTCCTATCTCGACTTTTTTTCCTTTTCTTGTGTTTTTTGGTCCTAACGGTCGTCGCCTATTTTGCTATTTTTGGGCGTGGTTGATTTTTTGCTGTCCTTGCCCAGTTAGTTGTGGCCCCATTTAGGAAATGTCTTCTGTTAGTTGATGGCCTCCAGTGTCAATCCGGACTTCGTAGTTGTGGACAAGGCGGTTGAGGAGGGAGAATGGTCCCCAGAACTTCTCTTGGTTAAGAGGCGGAGGGGGGTTGGAGTGAATAAGAGAGCATCCACCTCTACGGGTGGAGTTCTTTTGTCTGAAGAAGTTCTTCATGAGGCCAAACCTGTCCTGAGCTCTAGAGAGGACGAAGGCAGCGACCCTAAGAACACCGTGGAGGGGTAGGGCGTGGAAGTAATGGAGTATTAGATGAATACCTGATACCGCGCTTCTTTCCTTAGTAAGGACAACCTAACCTTTATCAGGCAATACTATGACATTCCTAAGACGGTCATCCTCAGGCTACCCTCCGAGGGGGATTATCTGAGCAGCCCTTCCCATGGCGAGGTGGCCATTCACGTTAAGTTCTTAAGGCTGGGACTCAGGCTTTTCATGCAACGATATTTTGCCAAGATGCTGGCTCGCCTTGGGATAACCCCTTCCTAACTAGGTTTGAACTCATGGAGAATGCTTGCAGGCCTGTTTGTTTTGTGGTCAAAGGCAGGACAGTTCCCTCCCCCCCCCAATTTTCAAGAGTTATGCTTCCTATACCATTTCAGGAGCAATGCCAGACACTAGAGGGGTTTCTATTACCTCTCATTTCATGGCCTTCAGAACTTGATCCCTGGTCGGCCGACCTCCGTAAAGGACTAGAAGGGGAAATAGTTCTTTATTGGGGAAGAGTGGGGTCAAAGGGTCCCCAAAGGGGATGGGGAGAGAGGGTCATCCATGTTGTCTTTTCTGCAAATGCAGGTCTTGATTCTTGTGTAATGTGTTGAGCTTAAGTGATTTTCTTGGCTCGGCAGACTCTTCTTTGTTTACCATTTTTTTTTTACAGTTACCTGGGCGACTGACGTTGAAGTTTTTAAGCAAACCCTTACTCGGATCAACGTTGCACTCCAACACATTACTCGATTTAGGAGCTGCTATCCCCGTCTAACCTTGTCGAATCGGGACTGGTTCCATCCGTTCCGTCTCTGCCTCGAACCTGAAGTAAGTTTCCATCTTCCTCTTTTATTTTTTGCTTCTCACGTTTGTGAGCAATGTAGCAATGACTGAGTAAAGAGGTAGTGAAAGGAGGAAGAGGAGGCGAACCAAAGGTTCTTCCTCTGGTGGTCGGAGGCCTTTAAACCCCGATAATTCATAAGAATGTTATTCGATTTCGGGAGGAGACGAGTGAGGGGGCCTTCCCAGAGGAGGACATCTTCGCCGTCTGCTGGTGATCGGGCCCGTGAGGATAGCGCTTTCCGGGGTCTGACTATCCAGGAAATGGGGCCCGTTAAAACTCTGCCACAGGACTCTCATTCCGTTCAAATGATGAGCAAGGGGCAAGGTCCCCTGGCTCGTCCCTTAATCCAAGCTGCACTTGTTTGATGGGCCGCATCTTCGTCGAGCTCTCTGAGACAGGAGGGGAGGTCTTCTCGCGAGGGGCCGTCACTAGTGTCCTCCTCCATACTGGCCCCAGAGGCCAATGAGGACTTGGGCTTCTTGCTCCCGGTTATGATAGAGTTGGAGAGGTATGTGACCCCCACCTGGGCGAGTCAAGAGTCTTCCCTAGACCTCACTATGGGGTTCAACGTCGCACTGAGATCTACTCTTGATGTAAGTTACTTAACTGGATTGTTTCTCTTTTGTGAATTTGCCTGCTTTAACTTCGGCCTTTTTTCAGTCCGTGTTCCTCCTTTCTCGATTCTGTGCCAAGATCCTAGGTTTCGTGACCCGTGCTCATAAAGTGGAGATAACCTTGCTCGGTCCCGGGTTGAGACTCAGCGTGCGAGGAGGATCGTCGAATAGGAGAGGAAAATGGCTGATAAGGCAAGGGCCAAACTTGAGGAGATGATGACTGCTACGGTCAAGGCGGAAAGCAGGTTGTCTGAGCTTGAGCACCAGAAACGGCTGGTCGAACGGACGTTGACGAACAACTTGGCGGTGGTGGGGGTTCGAATTGGTGAGCTGACGCACCAGAATGAAGAACTTGAGATGCAGCTCAATGCCACTTAAAGGGAGAGAGAGTTGGTTGAGTAGAGCCGATTTTCTCTAATGGCCCAACTTGAGCGGCAGCGCAACCAGTGGTCGGCTGGTCATGAGGAGGGCTTTCGTCAAGGCGCGATGGAAGGATTTTACAGGTCCATTGCTCTTTTTTAGGAGCATTACCCAGAGATTGACTCCAATGGTTGTGGTCCTTGGCCACTGAAGGCTCTTTCCATGAAGGGGAGACTTTCAAGGCCCATGATGACGATCTGTCGGTGCCTGCTGACGCTGGTGGGGATGAGCCTCCTTTGGCCGGTGTGCCCGTCCTTTCTTGGAGTGCTGTTGTTATGATCGATGGTGAGATTACCCCTCTTACCAACCAAGGGGAAATTAATGGCACTGCCACCGCTGAGCCATAAAGAATTGCAGATGTTTCGGCCAACCCGCTTGTTGTTGCAGCTCCTCCGGTCAGCAACGTTCCTAAGGCAGGTCCCGTCGTGGGTTTGGATATTCACGATTCCACTCCTGCTGCCTAAGTGAATCCTTTCCTCTACAGCTGTTTCTCCACAGTTGTTTTTTTTTTATCTTATTTTGTCGTTGTTGGTCTTGTCTTTTTTTTTTGTGATTGACTGATGTACTTAAATCTTCAATGAATGGACTATTTATTTTTTTCAGTATGTGCTTGTTCTCCTTTACCTGCTCAGAGTAGATTATTCTCTTCACAGCGCGATATACTGAGATAGCCAAACCGCTTATAAAACATACTTTCAAAACCAAACCGTTAGTGGTAATTGTCAATTTTAACTGATATTTCATGAATGCAAATAGACTTATAATAATAAAAATGGACTGGCCAATCTTCCAAACAGCTTTAGTCAAGACCAACTAGCAGTAAATCATTTTCAACTTATGGGTCGAATAGCTTTTCGCAATCGGCACGGTTGAGTGGGTGCTTTTACTTGGACTACAATTAGGAGTAATTTAAAGTAGAAGCTACTTGGGGCGTCTTATTGTGATGCCTTATTTAATTGAGTAGTTGGATCGCCCTTGGTGTGCATCGGTCGTTAGTGCAGTCCAAAGTGGGTAGCCCGAACTGGGTCGGATGGGGACCCTTCAATACTCTCAAGGGATTGTCGGTGTAATAACATTGAATAGCATGTCATGGGTGCTATGGAAAGGCTACAATGATACCGTGGAAAAGCCACGGTCCAACACTCTTTAATTATTCATATCAACACCGTCAACTTGTCTAAAGCCATCAATATACTGTCTTCAGTCTTTTTTTTAGTAAATATAATTAAAAATATAGTCTTTTTATTTAATTGTTGGTTGGTGTTGCACTTGATTGTATGATTCTGGTAAAGCACTTGCGATGATTTTAATAGTTAATTTTTTTTTACAATTATAAATTAAGATATTGTTATTCATATATTTTTGTTTTTTAAGGGTTCATGTTCATTATTTTAAAATATACACCTTTGATATTTATTTTATTTTATGTATTTATTTTTTTATTTAGGAAAAAAGTAAATTTGTTTTCTTTTTCTAAAAAAGAAATTATTGTAATTTGAAGAATAACAATTAGAATTGGTTAAAAATGATATTGGGCTGTTTAAATCTAGAAAAAAAAGTCTAATTTTAAGGAAATTTTTTATTTTATTTTAGACTATGACTTGCATTGGGGACTGCATTAAACCAAGATAAATTGAGAAAGTTTGGTAGAGTTCGGTTTGGCTTGGTTTCACTACCATTTGGTTTAGTTTTTTATTTGTATTCTAAAAAATTGATTGTTGATAAAAAAAAAATAGTTTTTCGAGTCAATGAATTTTGAATTTATATTATTACAAGAATCAGACACTGAGTTTCTTCTTATTAGGTTTATAGGCTAGAATTTGAATCTTCTTCTCTCTATTGACCATTAAACACTTGCAAAATATTTGAAATTATTGTTAAGGCCTCACGTGGGGTGGGTTTCGGTAAATATTCTCCAATGCTTAAGTTAAAAAAAAGTTGTTTTGGTGAGATTTAGGGAAGCAATGAGAAAAAGGTCAAAAATATGTTTTTTACAGAAAAGCATTGAAGTCAGAATAAAGAATTTAGTACCAAAAGAACTCTCTGAAGTCTCATTTATTGTCATTTTCTCACCTATTTATAGCATCGATCTTCAGAAAATATTTCTTGTGTTTATCTTCATCGGTGTTGTGATTGAGTTCGGTACGTCTTGCTAATTTTGAGTTATCCTGATCTCTTGGCGTGATTTAAGAGATTCATTCCTAAAGATATTGCAGTTCTTTTTTTTCTTATAACTCTACTTTCTTTATAATACTAGTTTCCTCTTTAAATTCATTTTTGTATTAAGCTTGACTTTTTTCTGTTCGGATTAATAGCAGTCTGGATTTACTTCTACTGTCACAACGGTTTGGCATCATCTACCGAGCTGGTCTCCTTATAACGTCCCTCATCCTTACTGATTTAAGTCTTGTTTCTATTCTTATGGTAGTACCTAGTCAAAATGTAAAGGTTGTTCGGCATGTGTTTGACCTGATACTTCTACTGAGGTGGATTCTTTGTTTATCTTGGTCAAGTGGTCTTCTTTGGTCCTAGTTAGCTCGGTCAGGGGTATGTAGGGCTGATATGAAAGTGTCTTAAACTAAACCTAGTTCAAGCGACTGAGCAGGTTCTTCACAGGAAGTCCATCTTTAGATTTGGTTCTGGCATCTCCTGGTGGTCTCTGTTATCTTGAACTTGGGCCCTCGTGGTTGGCCCACAAAGGACTTCCTCGAAGGGCTAAGCTTTTTGGGGTTAGGCATTGTAGTGATTTTCTGGGGGGAATAAAGGTTCACCAGTTTCTAGTTTAGATTTATTCGAAACTGGACATTATTATTTGTTACGCTCGAAATCTTTGTTTCTGAGTGTATTTTCATCTTATACTAGCATTCTGAGCTACCAGGTTCGAACAAGTTTTTTTTAATATCCTAATCTTAATGGATAATACTATGCTGAGTGGCTTGGTTCGGTTCTATTTTTGTAACTGCTTTTAGAGTATCGAGTTGACAGTTATTTTCTTGGTTTTTCTTAGGATTAGTACAATTTGTGATATTCCTTGTATTTTGATATTGTCAGGTAATAATAATAAAGATATTTGAAATGTCATATTTGACCCATGTGAAAATATGTCTCAAACTCGGGAACTAATCTTGGTCGTTGACCCCTCATTTGATTGTATGGCTGGGGGTAGCTAAAAATAGAACGTTACATCTCTTCTGTTTTCTAGTGACATTTGGGTAACTGAGATGATTTGGTCCGTTGAAATTTTAAACCTCAACGGTCCAGATGAAAAACTCTAAAGAGACGTGTATTTAATGCTCTAAGAACCTGAAGTGGCTTGCCATTCTATTTTAAGAGGGTGTCTCTTTAGCTTATGATGATTTTATCTGTTAATCTGATTTGAATGGCTGTAATTCTTCAGCTTTGTTAGCTATAAAAAGCCACCCTCTAATACCCATTCTCTTCTTTACTCTGTATTTTTCTCTCATTTCTCTTTGAGCTCAACTTTCTGGTGCAAGTATTCTTTCTAGTGATCGTTGCTGTTGTTTTTTGCTATGTTTATCTAATTTATGCACTTCTTTCAGGTAAGTTCCTCTTTCTTAGTCTTATAGTTTTGTCTTTTTTATTCTTGCATCTTTAGTACAAACTCTATTATATACTAACATGCTTTTGTGGTTTATGTTTCTTGGGTTTTTTCGTTACTGTTTCTTGTTTTTTGGGTATTTGTATAGCTTATGGGTGCTTATTGTTGCTCTATTTCTTGCTTTATAGGTATGATTATCTTGTCCTTGCCCCTGTGTATACCTTAAGCCTTTAAGAGAAAACTTTTTATTCCAATGGCATTTAGAAGAAACTTAAGTTTCCCAACCATTAACTTGGCTGAGGAAGAGGATGAAGAAGAAGAAATAAGCCCAGAGGTCCCACTAGTCAGGAGGAGTGGTGAGTCTAGAGGTAGTAGAGGGGCATCCACATCAGCAAGTGACATGCCCTCCTCTTTTCTGACTATTATAACTGAGGCCGAGCTAGTCTCAATTATTAGGGAGGACCAAGGATATGACCCTGAGGATCTTAATCAGGATCTAAATGTTATGGAGTTTGATCTGGATGTGAGATATCGTATGTCCAATTTAAACAAGGCTGCCTTGGAGTCCATTAGGTCTACTTACAATATCTCCAAGTTTGTTACACTTAGGCTACCATCCCCTGATGATTTTTTTAGTAGCCCTAGAGAGGGCAATGTGGCCATTTATATAGAATTTTTTAGGCTAGGCCTCAGGCTTCCTATGCAGCAATATTTTGCTATGATGATGGCCCCTCTAGAAGTAGCTTCTTCTTAGTTAGACCTTAATTCTATGAGGGTTTTGGTTGGTCTGTATATCCTTTGGGCAAAGGCAAGGCTGTCTCCTCACACTTTTAGGAGCTGTGCCACCTATATCATTTTAGGAGTAATGCTAGAAGTCAAAGGGGTTTTTACTATCTCTTCTTCCACGGCCTCCAAAATCCAATCCCTAGTCACTCCTCTTCTGTCAAGGATTAGAAAGGGGAGTGGTTTTTTTGTTAGCGGAGAATAGGTCAGACAATCCTCTAGAGGAATGGGGGAGAGTAGGTCATTCTCACTAACTTCACTTTGAGTGTAGGTTTTTCTTTCATTCATTTTTCTTTATTCTTATTTTTTCTTTTTCTGTTCGTCTAAATCCCTGTTTATTGCAGTGACTAAGGCTATTGATGTTGAAGTTTCTGAGGCTAGACTTGCTCAGATTACTACAGCCATTGAGTATATTTGTCTTGTTCAGGATATACTTTCACTAGCTAGTCTTATTCAGTCCGGCCTCATGACTTTTATTTCGTGTGAGCCTCGTATTCACTGTAAGTACCATTTCTCCCCTAAACTTATTTCTTCATTTTTTACTTATTTACTGATCACTTTGTATATACCGTACAGGAATGTCCGAATAAAGAGAAGGCGAAATAAAGAAGAGAAGTCACACATAAGGCTCTGGCTTGTCCTTTGGAGGTTGGGGTTCCCTCAACCCCGATAATATAATAGAAATGTTGTTCGGTTTTGGTAGGAGGAGCCAAGTTAAGGATCCCGCTTGTGGATAGGGGATGATTGGCCAAACTAGCGGCAGACAGAGCCCCCAATGAAGAAGAGTGACAAGTTTACCTGCCTAGTAAAGAAGGTAGGTTCAAATTGGTTCCTAATGGAGGGGACAAACTATAACCCAACGCTCCTCTCAAGCACAAAATAGGGGATTGGATTCACCGGTTCAGTCTTCTACACTAACACATTTTTCTAGTCGGACTATGGGGTGTCTAGTTCGAGGAGCCGAGAGGGATCTCTGATAAAAGATGGGCTCTCTCTTCGTGATTCTCCCTCTGTAGTGGGATCCGCACTTGATGTGAGTTCTCTTTTAAAGTTATTTCTTCATTTTCCCATTCTGACCATCTTCTTTTATTGTATAATCCATGTATCTATTGTCTCAGTTCAGGATTGAGATATTAGATATGGTGGCTCGGACCCACCACGCTAAGGAGAACCTCGTGCGGTCGAGAATTGAGGTTCTGCAGGCCAAAAATGAGAGAAGGCGGATGAGATGGGCTTACTCGTGGAGGAAATGAAGACCAGTCGTACTGAAGCAGAGAGTATGGTCTCGGAGTTAGAGTGTCAGAAGAGGCTGGTTGAGCAAAAGATGACCAATTCTTTGGTAGTGGCAAAGAGTCATGCCATCAAACTGATGAACCAAAATTTTGAGATTGAGAGGTAGCTTACGACGGCTCAAAAGGAGAGAGAGATGGTTAAGCAGATCAAGAATAATCTAGCAGCCCAATTGAAAGATCAGCGGAGTTCTTGGTCTGCTAGTTTTGAGGAAGGTTTTCACCAAAGGGTAGTGGAGTGCTTTTAGAGGCCGATTGCTCTATTCGAGGAGAACTACCCTGAGTTTGAGCTACAGTGGATGTGAAATTTGGCTTCTAGGGGGCCATTCTATGAAAAATGGACCTTTGGGGCTCCAGATATTACTAAGGTGGCTGAGTTTCCTGATTGTGATGCTACTCCTACTGAAGCTACCCCACTGTTGGGGTTGAAGCTGCCCTTGTTACTGCTGTCCCGGCTGCTGAGGCTGATGCTACCTCTACTGCTGAAGCTGATGCTGCCTTTACTATTGTTGCTACTCCTGCTCATTTCGTAGGACCTGCTAATGTTGCCCTGGTCAGTCCTCCTTCCCCGATCAGTCCTTCTTTGATCGATGTCAACCTTGGGATGGCTATTTGATGCGATATTTCTATATCATAAAATTAAGTGCAAGTATACACTATCGTATGCAAGTAATAAAGAGACTAAATAAGTCGAATGTCGAACCCACAGGGATAATTTTTTCTTTTTAACCAATTACTAAAATTATATCTTTCAAATAATTATTCTGATAAATAAAAACCTAAGAATAAATGTAGAAAATATAAAAGTAAAAACACAATGCAAAGAGAATAAAGAGATAGCAACGTAGAGAGAACCTAGGATTAATACTATCCCTCAATATGCTTTCTAATGATTAATCTTCTAATATTTAACTCCCTTAGTCTTTGTTATTGATCAAGACACTAATGTATTCACAAGCCTCTTCCAAGGTCATGCAAGTATACCTTAATTTACCAAATACCTATATTCCTATGGTACTTGTAATAAATTAAGATTCATTAAGATTAGGTCTTATTGATCATACATGCCAATTAGGTATATTCCTATCCTAAATTGAAACTTGCATATGCAACATTGAATGTTACTTTACAATCATGCATCAAATTACCTAGGTCTAAATATAATGATTCCTCTTCCGAGTTTATCAATAATATTACCAACTCATTCACCATATATTGGCCAGATATATTGAAGCATTAAGATCAAGTAATTTGAATATCAAAGAACTAAGTTTATTAAATATTCTAAAGATATGGAAATTAAGCACACATATTGAGTTCAAGTATTAACCCTAGAAAATAAGTTTAGCTCATGGCTACAAGAGAACAGCAGTAAAAATAATTATAAATCATGATACAATTATTAGCAAACCGATGTAGACGTCGAATTGCTCTTAATTTCGCTGCCTAAGAACTCTTGATGCCGAAGAACTTCTTGTATCTCTCTCTAAAGTTGCTTCAATTAAACTCTTATTACTCTCCAAGACTCGTGCTCTGTATTTTTGGTGTTCTTGAATTGCTCTTGGTTGCTTTTGGCTTCTCTTCGATTCATTCTTGAAGGCTGGGAACGAGTAACATTTTATAGGGATTGATATGAGCTTGAAAATCTCAATTCTCATCTGATTAGAAATCACGCTACCGTTGGGGCGCTATGCTTCTGTCGCTGAGGCGACGTGTGAAAAAGGCATCATCGCTGGAGCAGTGGGTTGATGGCACTGGGGCGCTGTCTCATCGCTGAAGTGGTAAAGGTTTGGCGCTGGAGCGCCAGATGCGACTTAAACAGGTCATTTTTCTTATTTCGATCACTATTTCAGAGCTGGGGCGGTAATACTTGTGGCGCTAGGGCTATGGACACATACTTTGAAAACTTTGCATTTTAGTCCTTGTTTTCGCTCCTTTTGCATTCTTTCTTTAAATTTTGTTCAAGTCCCTATAAATAATAATAATGCACATAAATAGCCATTTATTCTCATAAAACCATAAAATATCAAAAATAAAAACATGAGAAAATATATGACAATTTTGCCCTCATCAGGCTCCTCTCATGCGTTTGATGACTTTGTACGGGCCTTCCCAGGTCGGTTTGAGGACTCTATCTATTAGGGTCTTCATATTCAACACAACTCTTCTTAGCACCAGATCACTTTTCTTGAATTCTCTTGCCTTGACTCTTTTGTTATAGTATCTGGTGACCTTTTATTGGTAGGCAACTACTTGAATCTAGGCTCTCTCTCTTAGCTGTTCGACTGAGTCCAGTTGTCCCCTAATCAGTTTGTTATTGGTTGTCTCGGAGAAGTGTAGTACTCTGTGCATTGAAGTTCCTATCTTAGCGGGAATCGCCACTTTACAGCTAAAAGCCAATAAGAATGGTATTTCACCAATTGTGGTCTCTGATAAGGCGTAATTGTATAAACTATTTTATCTTCCTAACTTGATATTTGTTCAATTTATCTCAATAATTGGGCTATTTATGCGTATTAATGTTGTTTTATAGGATGAAGCATTATCGGAGCAAAAATACCGGAAAACGGACGCAAATCGGAGCATTAGAGATAAAAATACGAATGGAGGCACTGTTTGCTACAGTAACACTGTAGCCACAGTATACTGCTACAGTTGTACTGTAGCAACAGTGCAGCGCTGGATTTAAGCGCCGCGGCGCCGATTGCAGAAAGTGGGCGCCGCGGCGCCGGGACCTGGGCAACAAGTTTTGACAGGTTCCTGAAAATCAGGAAACCCAAAAGCAACCCAAAATGCGCCCTAATTCCGTGCTCTTACCTATTTATTTGCTCAAAACTTACATTTTGAAAGAGGACTCCAGCTGGGACAGCAGCTGGAAACACAAAGAAACACCTAACTTCTAAGTTTGAAGAAATCAAAAAGGAGGGAAGCAAGCTTCAACAACAAAGGCATTTGACAGGGATGTCTTCTTTGCTTTGATTCTTTACTTGTTGTAAGATGTTTAGTTTACATGTATTGATGGAATTAGCTTCAAGATTGTGTAGTTTAATGATGAGCTAATTTCGTTCATCTAGGATTACATCCTTGAACTCATTATGTGATTGATTTTAGTTCTCTCTTTTATGGTATTAATTCAGCTTTTGATATATTCATTATGCTTGTGCTTAATGCTATTTGATTACTTAGCCAGTGGTTAAATTGATCTAGAAATGCTTAAATAAACTTGACAAAGGCATTTAGGTATTTAGTCTTAAGCATATTGATGCATGATCATAGTGTAGTACACTTGAGTTTCATATGAGATAGACATATACTCATAAGGCATGTATGGCTCATAAAACTTGTGCTTAATGAATTTTGTTCAATTTATTTATCATAGACATATAGATATTTGATTGGATGGAATAGATTCACTTGACCTGCAAAAGAGGCTTGTGATGTGTTAAGTGTTTTGGTCAATATATCAAGTTGAGAACTAATAAACATCAAAGAGATTCTGCTGAATTTATTTGCATAATGGGGGATAGTTTGTAATCCTAAGATTTCTCATATTGAATATAATTTGTTGGTAATTTAGTTTATCACTTAGCATAATTAAGTTGTTCTTTTACTTGAGTAGTTTAATATCATACATTAAATCATTTTCTGGATAATAGTAGAAAGACACAATTTCAGTACTTAAACTAGAAAAGATAAATCATTCTCTGTGGGATCGACACTTTTCTCATCATATATTACTTGTTGCGACAACGTGCACTTGCGCTAATTTGTGTTATAGAAAACACACAACAGTCTCGCTGGTCATCCGTAATGCCTAGAGCACCTCTGGAAGCTCTTCTACCTATCCTATCTTTCTTTCAATCAACTTTTTCTTGAGTAGCGTTTTGACCTCTTTATTGGAGGATTCTACTTATCCATTTGTCTTGGGATGAGCTGGCAATGCAAATAGTAGTTGTACTCCTAATTGTTTGTAAAATTTCTTGAAGTTGTTATTGTCGAACTGTTTCCTATGATCAGTGATAATAGTGTGGGGGATTTTGTATCGATATATTACATTTCTCTAAACAAAATCCTGTACGCTTTTTTGATTATCTTTGATAGCGGTTCGGCTTTGATCAATTTAGTAAATTAGTCCACTATTATGATTACATACTTGTAAGATCCCTTTCCTCGGGGTAGGGGCCATATTAAATCAAGACCTCATTGAGCGAGTGGCCAGGGTTTGCTTATTGTAGTTAGCTCCTCAACAGGTGCTTGAATTTTGTCAACAAATCTTTAGCAAGCATCGCAGTGTCTAACCACGGTCTTAGCATCTTAAATGGTAGTTGGACAATAGTGGTTAATTCTAAATACCTTGTGAGCCAGAGCTTTTGTCCCCAAACACCTTGTGCTCCACTTCCTTGAAGGTTTTTAGCATCGTTTCATGAATTTCCTTAAGAACCCCTTTGCTTCTTATAGTCATAAACACCTCATGTATGGGTGGGAGAATTCTTTGATGCGATATTTATATATCTTATAATTGAGTGTAGGTATACATTATCGTATACAAGTAATAAATGGACAAAAGAGTCGGATGTCAAACCCACAGGGATAATATCTTCTTTTTAACAAAGTACTAAAATTATGTCTTTTTAGTAATTATTCAGAAAAATAAAAAATCTAAGAATGAATGTAGAAAATATAAAAGTAATGACACAATGTAAAGAGATTTGGATGATAGTAATATAGAAAAAACTTAGGGTTAATACCATCCCTCAATATGTTTTCTAATGATTAATCCTCTAATATTTAATTTTCGTAGTTCTTGTTATTGATCAAGACACTAATGTATTCACAAGCCTCTTCCAAGGTCATGCAAGTATACCTTAATTTACCAAATACCTATATTCCCACTTGTAGGAAATTAAGATTCCTTAAGATTAAATCTTAATGATCATACATGCCAATTAGGTATATTCCTATCCTAATTTGAAATTTGTATATGCAACATTGAATGTTACTCTACAATCATGCATAAAATTACCTAAGTCTAAATATAATAATTCCTCTTCTAAGTTTATAAAAAATATCACTAATTTATTCACCATATATTAGCCATATATATTAAAGAATTAAGAACAAATAACTTGAATAACAAAGAACTAAGTTTATTAAATATTTAGAAAGATATAGTAATTAAACGCACATATTGAGTTCAAGTATTAACCTTAAAAAGAAAATTTAGTTCATAGCTACAAGAGAACAACGGCAAAAATAATAAGAAATCATAATACAATCAATAGTAAACCTATATAGACATGGAATTGCTCTTGATTGAGCTACCTAAGAAATTCTTGATGTTTTAATTAAGCTCCAATTGCTCTCTAAGACTTATCTTGTGTATTCTTGATGTTCTTGGATGTTTTCTAAAGGCTAGAGACGAGTGACCTTTTTTAGAGATTGATTTGATCTTGAAAACCTCAATTCTTGTCGGATTAGGAATCACACTACCGTTGGGGCTCTATATTGCTGTTGCTAGGGTGCTGCATGTAAAAGGCCTCATCGCTGAAGCAATGAGGTGCTAGCACTAGAGCGTTGGGCTGTCGCTGGTGTGATGTAGAGCTGGCACTGGGGTGATGAACTACGACTTAAACATGTCATTTTCTCATTTTGATCACTGTTCCAGCACTGGGGTAAAATTCCTTGTGGCGTTGGGGCGACGGGTCCATATTTTAAAAAGTTTACATTTTAGTCCTTATTTTTGCAATCAATAATAAACTGATACTTTAAATTTCATTCAAGTCCCTATAAATAACAAGATCGCACATAAATAACCATTTATTCTCATAAAACAACAAAATATCAAAATGAAAATACAAGAAAATATATGACAAATATGCCTTTATCAGCCTTATCTATATAATACCCCCTCTATTACCGAGTACCTAGCTGCTTGGTATTTAATTATATGGGCTTTCATTTTATCAGTTGAAAGGATCCCGTTCTAAATATAATCTCTTAATGGATCCATCCAGTTAAGATTAAAGTCAATCTGCATAACCTGTTCTTCTTTTTGTTTGTTGGGCTCGAGAGTAATTCAATAGAGACTGTTCAGGGCAACTGAGCCTTTTCATTTGAAGCCATCCATGTTACAACACCTTCTTTGTAGTTCTCACTTCTTGGGATTAGCTCTACCTTCACCTCGTTAAATTAATCGATCTAATTTTTCATTTTTGCTAAGTAAGCTATAATTTTTTCTTCTTGAGCTTCAAAACTGCCATTCACCTGGTTTAGTATCATCGTATGGGCTTGGAAGTAAAGCTATAGCTTTCTTTCTAATACAATCAAGGCCAGAGCCAATTTTTTTAAGGGTGAATACCGACTCTTCGGATCGATGAAAGCTTTATTGACATAGTATACTGGCCGTTGAACCCCTTCCTTTTCTTTGACTAGTACCAAGCTCACTGCTCGTTCTGAAATTCTTAGGTAAAGCATTAGCACATTATCCTGGATCGAGGCAACGAAGTGATCTGATTCAGATAGGTAAGCCTTCAACTGTTGGAAGGCATGCTCACATTTTGCAGTCCACCGATTATTTTCTTTTCTTTTTATTGCTTGGAAGAACGCGAAGCATTTATCTATAGCTCAGGAGATAAATTTGTTTAGAGCTGTAATTCTTAATATGAGTCGTTGAATCTCCTTAATTGTGCTCAGAGACTTCATTTCTAAAATGACTTGGACTTTATTTTGGTTAGCCTCTATCCCTCTCTTGTGGACCATAAAACCCAAACATTTTCTTAATTTTATCCCGAAAGCATATTTTTCTAGGTTTAGCTTAATTCTGTTCTTGCTTAATATTTCAAAGACTTCTCTCAAGTCTTTCTCGTGGTCCTCAACTTTCATAGACTTGGCTATCATGTCATCAACGTATACCTCCATATTTCTGCTGAATAAGTTTTTGAAGAGTTTGTTCACCAACCTCTGATTAGTAGCCCCCGCATTTTTTAACCTGAACGGTATTACTTTGGAGTAGTATGTCCTCTGGTGGGTGATGAAAGATGTTTTCTCCTAATCTGGAGGAAACATTGGGATCTTGTTATAGCTAGAGAAAACGTCCATGAAACTGAGCAGATCATGCTCGGCTAGAGCATCCATGAGCTAGTCGATCTTTAAAAGTAGGAAGCTATCCTTTGAACATGCTTTATTTAGGTCAGTGAAATCCATACACATCCTCCACTTTTTATTGGCCTTCTTTACTATCACTACATTCTCTAGCCAATCAGGAGAGTAGACTTCTCTGATAAAACTTGCTGTCAACAGTTTCTCCACCTCTGCTACTATAGCCTCATTCCGCTCTTGGTTGAATATTCTTCTTTTCTGTTTAATTGGGCAGAATGTGAGATTGATGGCTAACTTATGAAAGCTAGGGCAGGATCTATTTTGGGCATATCTTCATGAGACCAAGCGAAGATATCCAAAAATTCCTAAACCAGTTTGATTAGTCCTTCACTATCCCTTTGTTCTAACTGGGACCCAATTTTAATCGTCTTTTCTAGTTTCCTAATTTTAATATGCACTATCTATAGTTCTTTCACTGGTTTTGGCGATCTGATTTATTCTTCCCTCGGGTCAACAGTGGAGATATAAAAAGTCTTGTATAATAACTTCTGGCTATCTTTTAATCTCCTAATACTACCCCTATACCTTTTTTAGTCGAGAAACTGAGTTTCAAATAATGGATGGATATAGGTGTATTTATATTTCCCATAAAGGGTTGCCTAAGAAGAATTCTATATAAGAAGGGCTGGTCGACCACCACAATTTTGGTCATCACCATTTTCTCATATGGTTTCTGCCATATGGTCAGGGGAAAGGCTACTATCCCAACTGGCACCACACAGCTTTCTTCGAACCCTTGTAGTGGTGTCTGGGTGTATTCTATATGCAAGTTCTTGATTTTTAGCTCGTTTAGAGTTTCTTTGAAAATAATGTTGACCAAGCTACCCAGGTCAAAGAATACTCAACTTATTATCTCCCCAGCTACCCCCACTTCTATCATAAGTGCATCATAATGAGGATAACTGACTCTTTATGCATTTGATGGGTTATTTCTATATTAAGTGCAAGTGCACGCTATCGAAAACACATAATATAGAATGAATAGAGTGTCGATCCCACGAGAAATGTGTTGTATTTCTAACCAATTACTAAATTTGTATCTTCTCGCTTTTATCCAAAAGATTGATTATTTTGAATTGTTTAATAAAACTTTAAACTAAAAATTATCTATGTTATCAACTATAATTAACAATCAAATTTGACAACAGATCTGACAATATATGATGAAGATTTAGGATTATAGCTATCACTTAATATGATTTTCCAAACAATGGCGCTTCGATTATTATTCCCTCAATTTAATTGTTGGTCACAACACTAATTTCACCACGAGCCTCTTCCGATGGTCAAGTGATTATACCAAGATCTATTAATTTCCTATATTCCTATGGTAATTAAATACATCAAGATTCATTAAACACTAGTTGTATTAACCATACATGTCATCTAGGTATATTCCTATCCTAGATCGAAACTCACAAATGCCACTTTGTGATCATGTATCAATTTGTCATGGGCTTAATAATTAAAATCCTTTTCCAAGTTTATTTAATCATTACCAATTCATTCAACATATGGTCAGTATATTAAAGGCATTAAGATCCAACAAATTGAACAATAATTGAGTTCACAATAATCGTCTTCAATATATCAATCCATCATATTAAGGTCAAGGCAATAATTCTAGAAATTAACTTAGATCAACATGATAATAACATCAAGATCAACAAAAAATATAAACATGATATAAACAGATCAATTCGGATCAAACCAGTAAAGATTAAAGCAAATGAAGTACAAGTTCAAGGATTGACCCTCCAAAATGATCTTGATTGGGAAGATCTTGTGTAATCTCTCCACCAAATATTGTTTGATTGTTGTTTTAGTATTCGATTATCAATTAAAGGTCGTCTCTGGGTTAGGAAGGTGTTGGAGTTGAGAGAATTTTAGGTGTTTTCCGAAGAGGTCCAGAAAAATTTCTCCAGAGGGCAAAATGTAATGTTTTTATATTTGAACACTAACACTGGGGCGTTAAACCAAGAACGCGCCGGCGTTACACCAACGCCGGGGTGTTAAAACTAAACAACACAGAGGCGTTAGTAGTGCTACGGTGTTTCACTTAAACGCTGGGGCTTCGCGATCTAGATCTAAAATTTCACCCCAGTGTTGATGTCCTCTACGCAGGGGCGTTCATTAATGAATGCATTGGCGTTCTTCATTGATATTAGAACGCCGGGGCATTGTGGACCTTAACGCTGGGGCGTTCATCACCAGTTTTACATTTTTTTCATTTTGGTCCCCATTTTTCAGTGGCTTTCTTTTGCCTCCAAATTGTTCCCTATATCTTCCATTAGTTTATATTCCCATCTCAGAATGATTAAAACCTGTAAAATCAACAATCAAAGCATAAATAACTCTAAATTTACTTGAAAATGAACTATTATTAAGATAAAATAGGGCCATAATATGTATCAAAATTATACTCATCAGCATCCTTATTAGTAAACATGATCAGCACTTCCTACTGTAATCTTGGATTCTTAGCCATAGGTATGTTTCACATAACCTGATGCGTTAACATTGAGTACTTTGAATAGTTCTTTCTCTGTTTGTTAGAATCTTTTACTAGTGTGAGTTTATTGAATATAATCATGGTGGGATTAGGGTTTAACCTATTGGGCTGATTGGTGGGCGGATTATGCTGCTTCTCAGCTTGAAACTTCCCTAAGTAGCCATTTCTTATTAGGGCATCCACTTGTTTCTTTAACTCTAAACATTTCCCTGTAGCATGCCCTGTGTTACTGTGCAGATCACATTAGACTATTTAGATCTGTCTTTGTTCTACCTCTTTTTCTTTGAAATTTCTACTAAGCAACCTCTATTTTTAATGGTTTTGTAAACATCCTGTAGCGGTACTACCAAATGGAGAAATATTTCTACCCGAGCCACATTTCTTTCTTTGACAGGGTGTTCTTTAGGATTCTGGGGCTTCTAGGCCGTTCAGGGTAATTGTATGGGCGAGTCCCGTCCGGCCCATTATTTCTCTAATTATTGGGCGCACTGTGCTAATTTGAGAAGTTTTCCCTTTCTTAGGGTCGGTATTTATTGTTCATCCTCTGGTATTTTTTAAGAGAGGATGAAGGTCTCTCTTTTCTCCTATACCTTTCAATCTCCCTTGGTCTGACCTATCCTTTAAAGGGATCGACAATGGATCTCTTTGCTTTATATTCTTCTTCTATAGCAATATACTTTAATGCCTTATTATATACTACTACGTAGTTTGAAATATTACTCTTGGATAGGTAATATTATAACCTATTCAACTTTAGCCCTGACTTAAGAGCTTCTAAGATGACGAGCTGATCAAAAGCTCCTAGTGATATCACCTCCTCATGAAACCTCCGGATAAAATCTTTGAGACTTTCATTCCTACCCTGTTTAACCTAGTTTAACTGTTTTGGGTCCTTAACTACCTCATAAGAGCCCAAAAAGTGTTGGGAGAACTTTTTAGTCAACTTGTGATAAGATGAGATGCTCTGCTGCTTTAATCCTCTATACCACAGAAGGGCTGATCCCTCCAGATTCATATGAAAAAGCCTGTACATCTGATCTTGCCTCAACCCTGCAATTGATAGCAAGTCGGTAATTTGGTTCGTATAGTGGTTAGAATTGATAACTACGTAGAAGGCTCAGAAGTTAAAACCCGTTTGGGAGCTTTATGTCCCTCACCTCATCTATCAATGGAGACCTCTTTTCTCTTTCTGTCTTCTTTGGAGGAGGTTGTTCTTTCTTCTCTTTCTCTTCTAAAAACTTTTCAACTTTTCCTATAGATTACGAGCCTTATCTTCTAGAGGTAGTTTGGCATTATTATGTTGTTTGGTTGGCAGCTCATTTCTCATCATTTGGTTAAACTCTCGTTTCTGTGATGCCTTTCTCTCAATAGGTGCTTAATTCTATCTAATCACCCTAACCAAGTCGCGCAGGGTTTCTAACCTATCCATTTGCTCCAGCTGCTCCTGAATTTGAACCTCTACAGCTTGAGATTCTTTTCTACCATTATTCCTTGCTTCTTCTCCTCCTCTTCCTCTATTTTTGATTAGCTCAACATAAGCTGTCTCAATTCTTACATCTCTTCTCTTAGTATCATTAATTCTTCTTGGATTTCAGCTGGTAATGAGCTCTCTATTTGATGGGCGGCTCGATTTCCACCTCTTCCATTCTTGTCTAGGTTCAGAGCTCCTTCTCTGGCGATTATATTCTGGCTAATAGATGATTGTTCTACTATGTGGATTATACTTGGGTGATGAAATGTCTTTTAGACAAAGCTTTCTATCTTGATTCCCACAGACGGTGCCAAAAATTATTGATGGAAAAAAATAGTTTTTCAAGTCAACGAGCTATAAATTTATTTTGTTACGAGAAACAGCACGCTAGGCTTCGTCTTATTGGACTTGTAGGCTGAAATCTGGACAATTAAATACCTACAAAAGACTTGAACCTATTGTAAAGTCCTCATCGGGGTAGGTTCCAACGAAGATTCTCTGATGATTAAGTCAGAAAAGGTTGTTTTGGTGAGGTTTAGGGGAGCAATAAGAAAAAGATCAAAAATATGTTTTTTGTTGCGAAGAAAGCGATAAAGCTAGAATAAAGAATTCAGTACTAGAAGAACTCTCTGAAGTCTTATCTATTGTAGTTTTCTTATCTATTTATAGCATCGGTGTTTAGGGAATATTTCTTATGCTCATTTTTGCCAATGTTGTGGTTAAGTTGGGTAAGTCTTGCTAATTTTGGGTTATCTTGATCTTTTGGCGTGATTTAGAGAATTCTTTCCTAAAAACATTACAGTCTTTTTCTTCCTATAACTCTACTTCCTTTATAATATTAGTTTTCTCTTTACACTTATTTTTATAATAAGCCTTATTGCTTTCTGTTCGGCTTAGTAGCAGTCTGGATTTACTTCTGCTATTACAGCGGTTCGACATCACTTACCAAACTAGTATTCTTAGTCTAAGTCTTGTTTTTATTCCCGTGGTAGTACCTAGTTAAAATGTAAAGGCTGTTCGACATATGTTTGACCTAGTACTTCTACCAAGCTAGTTTCTTTGTTTATCTTGGTCAAGTGGTCTTCTCTGATCCTGGTTGGCTCGGTTGTGGATATGTATAACTGATATGCAAGTGTCTTGGATTGAACCTGGTTCAAGCGACCGAGTAGATTACTCCTTGGAAGTCCATAATTTGGTTTAGTTTTGGCATCTCCTGGTGGCTCTTGTTATCTTGGACTTAGGCTTTCGAGGTTGGCCCATAAATGACTTTTCTTGAAAGGCTAAGCTTTTTGGGCCTATAAGGGTTGGACCTTATGGTGATTTTCTAGGAAGAACACTGGCTAATTCAGTTTAGTTTTTTTATTTCACCAAAAAACTGAATGAAATCAGTTTCCACCACCTTTACCTTAAAGAAGTCATAATTTATGTGCTCAAACTGATGAAGAAGTCTAAACCTAAAATTAAATCATAGTTCTTAAAAGGAATAATAATAAATTGCACATATTTTTCCCATGCTTTAACCTTTAATGAAGTATTAGGTAGCCCTTGAACATATGCCAATGTTGAATTCATGCCACGCATTGTAAACATACCTTTGGAAATCGACAAACCCAACCTCAACTCTTCTTTTGTTACTAAAAAATTATTAGTTATGTCCCTATCAATCATTAGCTATCAATTGATCCATTCCTTAAATCTAAGAAGTAGATTTTGACTTATTACACTTTTTTCAATGCTTACAATGGGTTCAATCTTAGAAGAATCCCTTTTGATAATTAAAATGATCAATTTTTTATGCTATGAGCAATCTTTTTCTTAATGTGATCCCTTGTAGATCAAGCAACCTATAATTTTATTTTCTTGTCTTTTCTCTATCTTAGACTTGCTTGATTTGCCCATTTCTCCCACTATCACTTTTGGAGGTACTAGCTTTGTTTTCGCAATCCTTGGACTTTTTATGCTTAGAAGGAGAAGTGTTCCTGATTTTAAAGTGCAGCAAGTCATCAACGCTAGTAATTATAATGGGCAAGCCTATCATGCATTGCCTTTGCCACTCCAGTTATGTCTATGGTTGCAAT
This sequence comes from Ailanthus altissimus, assembly GCA_946807835.1. Taxonomy (NCBI): domain Eukaryota; kingdom Viridiplantae; phylum Streptophyta; class Magnoliopsida; order Sapindales; family Simaroubaceae; genus Ailanthus; species Ailanthus altissimus. Next base: position 15,939,099 of record OX327700.1, on the reverse strand, counting down.
CTTGACAAGAAATTAAAGAGTTTATCTTTATTAAACATGTTCTTGATATCCAACATCAAAGAATAAAATTCCTTGATGTATTTTTACATAAAACTCTAGTGTTTAAGATTTTTCAAGCTTTCCTTAGCAAGCTGATAAGGGCAAATTTGTCATATATTTTCTCATATTTTTATTATTGATATTTTATGATTTTATGAGAATAGATGGCTATTTATGTGCATTATTGTTATTTATAGGGACTTGAACAAAATTTAAAGAAAGAACGCAAAAGGAGCGAAAATAGGGACTAAAATGCAAAGTTTTCAAAGTATGTGTCCATCGCCCCAGCGCCACACGAATTGTCGCCCCAGCTCTGAAATAGTGATCGAAATAAGAAAAACGACCTGCTTAAGTCGCGTCTAGCGCCCCAGCGCCGAAGAATCACCGCGCCAGCGACGCTCCATCGCCCCAGCTCTATAAACATACCGCGCCAGCGGTGAAGCCGTTTTCATGTAGCGCCCCAGCGCCAATATTCCATCACTCCAGCGGTAATAGCCTTTTCACACGTCGCCCCAGCGACAACTGCATAGCGCGCCAGCGGTAGTGCGAGTCCTAGTCCGATGAGAATTGAGATTTTCAAACTCATATCAATCCCTATAAAAAGCCACTCGTTCTCAACCTTCAAGAATAATCCAAGACGACCTAAGAGCACCAAGAATACAGAGCACGAGTCTTGGAGAGCAATAGGAGCTTAATTGAAGCAACTTTAGAGAGAGATACAAGACGTTCTTCGGCATCAAGAGTTTCTAGGCAGCGCAATTAAAAGCAATTCGACGTCTATATCGGTTTGCTAATAATTGTATCATGATTTATAATTATTTTTACTGCTGTTCTCTTGTAGCCATGAGCTAACTTATTTTCTAGGGTTAATATTTGAACTCAATATGTGCGCTTAACTTGCCATATCTTTTTAGTATTTAATAAACTTAGTCTTTTATTATTTAAATTACTTGTGTTTAATGCTTCAATATATCTGGCCAATATATGGTGAATGAATTGGTAATATTTTGATAAACTCGGAAGAGAAATCAATATATTTAGACCTAGGTAATTTGATACATGATTGTAGAGTAACATTCAATGTTGCATATGCAAGTTTCAATTTAGAATAGGAATATACCTAATTGGCATGTATGATCAATAAGACCTAATCTTAATGAATCTTAATTTATTACAAGTACCATAGGAATATAGGTATTTGGTAAACTAAGATATACTTGCATGACCTTGGAAGAGGCTTGTGAATACATTAGTGTCTTGATCAATAATAAAGACTAAGTGAGTTAAATATTAGATGATTAATCATTAGAAACATATTGAGGGGTAATATTAATCCTAGGTTTTCTCTACATTGCTATCTTTAAATCTCATTGCATTGTGTTTTTACTTTTATATTTTCTACATTCATTCTTGGATTTTTATTTTTCTAAATAATTATTAGAAAGACATAATTTTAGTAATTGGTTAATAAGAAGAAATTATCCCTGTGGGTTCGACATCCGACTAATTAGTCTCTTTATTACTTGCATACGATAGTGTATACTTGCACTTAATTTATGATATAGAAATATCGCATCACAAGCCATCTGAGTGTTAGACAAGAACTAAGTCTTCATATCTCAATGGTTGGCCACTGATATTGGCATCCTCATGAAGCTGACAATGCCACAAAAGCTTAACATTACCCTCAAGTTACATGCTAGTGATTGTCATTTACTCTACTTTGGGTAGCTTAAGCAACCTTGAAGTACTGCTCTATATCCTATATGAAAAGTTTCAACTCTGTAGCATTTCTCATGTCGTTAAAACTCTTCAACTCGGGCATCTTGATCTTTTAAGGTCCCATTTCTATATGAATAGTAACTCCACTCAACGTATGCTTGAGCAACTGATTGGTGTATTTTATACTTATATTTTTGCATCTTTAGGCTTAGTATTTATTCATTTTAAGCATGAATATTTGTCTTTTTATGTGCTTTATTTTTATTTTGTAGATTAGAGTCAAATAAGCTATTTGGAATAAAAATTTAAAGAAAATAAGGCAAAAATATCAAAGTTAAATAGTAACCTGCTATAGTAACTTGCTATAGTGTCAGTGTTGGGTATTGGAATGACCCAAAAAGCAAGATGGGCAAAATATGAGCATTGCAATGCTGAAAAGCCAAGGTCACGGTGTTAAATGTTGGGACTAAATTCAAAATTTTAAGTCTAACTTATATTTAAAGTTTTTCTCTAATTTGAAGATAAAAGCCTATAAATAAAAGACCAAAAAAATCTATTTCAAGAAAGAAAAAAAGAAGAGGAGAAGAGAAAGCAATAGAGACAACAACTCTTTCAGAGTTTAGAGTAACTTTTGGGATAATTAAAAAGGCGAGAAGATTGAAGATCGTAGCAACATAGTTTTATTTCTTTATCTTTATCTTCAATTTTTTTTAATAATTTATATGATGCTAATTTTATTACGCTCTAAAATTTTTTATTTCATCCTAAACTAAACTTCTTTTCTAGAGTTTCAATTGGATATTTAAATGTAGTTTGAATTATTTTTACTCATTTGATTCATATTATTTATTAATTAAATTGATTTTTATATCTTGTGTTAATACTTTTTAGATGGTCAATCATAATCTAGATTGATTAGAACACTATTACTTTATGGTTAAAAAAGAAAATTGCCTAAAAATATTGGTCATTTTAAAAAAATTTCCATATTTAATTATTTGTATAGTAAAAGAGACATAGAGACTTTATTGGTTTTGAAAAAAACTCATTTAGATTTTCGTTAGTTTTTAATGTAAAATTTGATGAAAACTATTATAATTACTATATTACCCTCTAAAACTTAAATAAAACCAACGTGTGACACAATCTAGTCACACTTTATTATATTAGATTAAATAAACACAAATATAATTACTTTTTTTTTATATATAATTTATATCATTAAAATTTAAAATAATATAGGAAAAAATATAATATTAATTCATTTTATAGTAACAAAATCATTTTCTTAAGACTTAAAATATCAATAAAAATAATAAAAAAGATTGACAAAAAAAATTGACTAATACTAATAAATTGTCGGTGGTTGCCGCCATTGTTAGCATCAAAGACATTATATTATCAAATTATTATTAACATTAGTGGACTCTAAAATTCCTTTATGCAATAGTAGAGTTATTTTTGACAATAGAGCATTTAAGGATGTCCAAATTCGGTAAGAACTGGAATGGCTATTATATCACCGTTTTTAAATGATAATGAATTGATGTGTACCATCACCTCTAAAAGAGTTGCCAGCTAACATTCTTGGTAATAGAGATGATAGTTTATGGTAAATCCTTGTCATTTAATGATGGAGTTACTAAAGTCATTGTAATTTTAATAAAATTTTAGCCCTCTTTAAGTGCTCTATTGTAAAGAAAATATTGCATAGAAAAAGAGGTGTAAAGTCCAATAGAGAAACGTTTGAGAATATCATGACAACCAAAGTCACAGCACACTATCGGAGACAGTGATGTTGGTTAACTTCACTTTTTTATTTAAATATTATAAATTAAAACTTATTAAATTACATTACATGTTCTTAACTTGCTAGATTGTATCATGCGTCCTTTCATGATAAAAATATTATATTATCCTTATCATTCAAATTAATAAACTTGACTGATAAACAAGGTGTTTAAGTGGGTATTGTTTTTAAAAAAATGGGATATATGTGTTCTTCTCATTATATGTGCACCACCACTTCTAAAAGAGTAATCGTTTAATGCTTTTGCCAATAAATATGACAATTTTAAGGTGAAATTTCACTATTTGACAATGGGGTTACTAAAGTTGTTGTGGTTCGTGTCGAATTTTGAACCTCTTTGATTTTTTGTTACTAAAAAGAGACTCATCATTACGTAGATCTAGAGATTTAAAGTCTAATAGAGTAAGTTTTTTTAAAAGATTTGTGACTTTTAATGACATTGGTGCCAACAAAGACAATGGTTTTGGCTAACTTCACTGTTTAATTTTTATTTATTAAAAAATTTACAAGATTATGCTATGTGTCCACAATTTACTAGATTGCATCATGTGTTCTTTTTATAATAGGGGTTATAACTTCTAAACCCTTATAGTTGTTGGTATTTGCAAGAGTATTTCAAATAAACTCATGTATATCAAGGTCAAAGAGTACAAAAGAAGAATCGAGAAGAAGAGAAGAAGAAAAGAAGGAAGAAGGAAAAAAGGTACACAAGTTGAATTCAGCTTGGGTGTCGCAGTGTCCAAGTCAATAGCTTGAGTGCAATGGCACCTAACCAAGTTTTTGGTTCTTTTTCTTTTGAACACCACGGTGCCAACTGCTGAGTGTCGCGATACTAAGAGTTAAAGATATGACTTTTGAAAGAGTCATTAATCTCTTTTAATGGATGCGGCCTTTTGAAGAGGTGTCGTATTTCTTTAGAGAGACATCTCATCTCTACATATATATTGTAGGCACATCTTATTTAATATAACTAATAATTATTCTTCTCCTTTAAATCAAATTTTCTCTACTCATCAACTACTATTAAAGTCATTATTTGTTATTCAAAAAAAATTGTATTTGATGTGCACCTTTGTAATTTCAAATTATTATTAAATTTTAAAAATTTTACTACCACTCAAATTCATTTACACTTTGATTATTATTATTGTGGGGGTAAAAATAATTTTAAAGACAGTACTTTAACATGCCTTGACATACATAATTTTTTGTATCGATTTTGTACAATATTTAACAATAGTTTAACAAAATTGATTGAAGACCCACAACAATTTTTAAAGCCTCCTAAAACATCCCGCCCGTTGGTGTACGACGTTTGTTTTAGTAGGAGTAATGGCAATTTAATACTTTGATATATTAAAATGAAGAAAGCACACTTGGTGTCTAATCAACTTTACGTGGTAGTGTGTAATTTGTAAATTTTATTTAATGGAGTTTTGGCCTTAAAAAAAGAAGAAAACAGAAAATAAAATAAGAAGAAAATGAAAAAAAAAAAAGGATCGGGAAAGAAAGAAAAATGAAGAATGAACAAAAAGAAAAGAAAAAAGAAGAAAACGGGGAAGAAGAAGAAGAAAACAAAAAAAAAAAAGAGTGAAAAAGAAGGAGAAAACAAAAAAAAAAAGAGAGAAAAAGAAGAAGAAAACGGCAAAAAAAAAAAAAAGTGAGAGAGAAGAATAAGAAGAAAATGAAAAAAAATTGAGATCGAAAAAGAAAGAAAAAGGAACAAAAAAAAAAAAAAGAAGAAGAGAGGAAAAGAAAAAAAAAAGAGAGAGACGAAAAAAGATAACAGAAAGACAAATTTCTATTTGGATTGATTCGATGAATAAAAGAAAGAGAAGTTAGAGATGGAATGGAAGCGGTGGTTCCTCTACTCAAATTCTTTTCCAAAGGGTATTTTTATATATTTTTTACTTTATTTAAAAAAATAATTTTGATAGAATGGTGAACCTCTTTATTTGATATGTTGTTGATCCAAGTTTGAATTTTGTTAGTGATGTTTGTTGTTAGATTTTTCTTTCTCTTTTGTGATTATTGTTATGGCCATAATGGTCAATGCATAATTTTCAATCAAGGATAAAATAATAACTACGTACTTTTTAATGAAATTTTTGTTAAAATGGTTTGTGCTATAGGCATATGAAGTTGCATAACTTTCAATCAAGGCAAAAATAATAACTACATACTTCTTAATGAGAAACCTATTAGAAAAATGTCAGGCACTAACTATAAACGATTCATAATATAAAGTACCATATTACTGCTTGTGACCATCTAAATTAACTGACTTGACTAACAATGCATATTTTTAAATTTATGGAATCTTTGTGTAACTTTCATTATTTTTAGGGGGACTAAATATCTTTTTCTCCTCAAGTTTGTTATTTTTTATTTTTTATACAAAATTTGAAATAAAAGTAATAAAAGGCAAATAAATAAAAGTAAAAAAATATATAATATTGTTATAATAGAACCATAATACCGTATCAATTTTTTAAAAAAGAAAATAATACTACATATATAAACTAAGATTGATAAATTTACTCATACTATCTTGATGTATCATGATAGGATTAATTAAATTATTATCATATTATTTATTTAATTTATCAATTTATTTTTTATATTTATTCTATTACCTATATTATGTCACATTAGATAATATGGATAAATTTATATTATTAGTTTGTATGCATAGTACTAAAAGAAATACCATAATCAGTTTATATATGGGTAATATTATTTAGGCCATTGAGCTTTTAGATATTTTTTAAAAAAATGACATGTTCGTTCATTCGTTGAAATAAGTGCGGTCTTTGTTGGGGGTAATAGAATTCTCCACAAAATCGGGTTTACAGGACTAGATCGGAGAATAATTCGAATTATATTTTAATAATTTTAAAAGATAAGACAGATTTAAGTATAGTAACCCACCCCAAATCAATTTTGGAGCGAGATTAAGGATAAGTTAGTTTTCTCAAACTTGACCCAATTCATGATTTAGTCGAAATTGAAGATGAAATGATTTCCTCAAATCTAACCCCAATCTCTAATTTAAATAAAAAAAAATCGTAGTGTTACTAACCCTCCACCTCTAGCAAGTTGCTAAAGAGAAGCAAGACTCAGTCCTGTATTTCTCTTCGTTTAGGTAAATGTCTTATCCTATACTCTATTGGAAACTAGAACATAACTCGGAATAAGATTAGGCAATTCTCTTAGAATTGGATGACGACGGCCATAATTATTTTACTGCTTTTAGGCCAAGTCTCACTCGCTATTTATATTGTTCTAAGCTGGATCTTGTTTCATATAATTGTATTCTTAAATAGTCTCTTTTCCAATTGTTATTCTGGCAGATAAAATTTTCTTAAAAAAGACGTGGAGACTATTTGTTTTGCAATTGTTCGGTTTTGAGTGGTACTTTTTATTCTTAAGGGTAGTTTAAGAGTGTCCTATTTTCTAAGTAACTGGTCTCTATTCAGGACAAGAGAGTGATTTTGGTCCCTCTAGTGTAAAAAATAAATTAGGCTATTTGAGATATCAGGCAGTCTCTGCAAATGTTTTATTGGATCTATTTCCATGTCTTTTTATTTCCTTTCTTTTGAAAGATTACCTTTTTAACACTCTCTGTTGGAATTTTAAAATATTAAAGGGTATTTTGTATAGACTATTCATTGGACCTTGATTTTCTTGTACATGATCTCACTTGTTAGACAGGGGCTCTTTCATTGCTTGTTAACAGTAAAAGAATTCTAGTTCTTGCTATTGTTGTTGTACTTTTTAAAAGGAGATTTTGATGTGTATTTAAAATTAGTTATGTGATAAATTTATAAGTATAAAATTTATTTATATTATATTTTTTAAATTTTTTATTCTTATATAAAAAATTTTATTTTTAATTTCTTTCTTTGTCTTTTAAAAAAAAAATATATTCAACATTAAACACTTGCTTTTAAATTGAATTGAACTTATTTATTGAGAAATAAAAAGATGATGAAGAGGAATAAATAAAAGAGATAAATAATTTTATTATTATTTTATATTTTTTAGTCATCGCTCATCTAACTTAATTTTTTTTATTTATTTTATGTTATAGGTTTCCAAAAAATATTAATAGATGCATAATGATTTAGATACCAAAATTTAAAGAAATCATTAATTTTTGTGATTTTAAATTTTAATTTATATTATTAATATTTAAAATTAATAGTTGAAGACTTGAAGTCTATATCTATTTGATGTAGTTTATATTTTTATTTGATGTTTATAAATTTTTTTTATATATTATGATTGTTCGGAATGAAAGACTATTTTACAAAATAAAATTGATATAATTCGATTTAATTTTTAATTTATCAAATTAAAATTAAACCAATCAATTTCACATAAATCAATCCGAACTTAAACTAAACCTAAAATTTTCTATTCAATTTAATTTTTTATTCAATCGAATCAGTGACTATCCTTATAAATTAGACATGAAAATTCTCACTCCATTTAAATATAAAAATGAAGATCGTGATCTCCACCCTATTTTTATCCCTAGTCTCTATGTAAATGACCAAACACCTAAATTTTGACCATTTAGCATGTAACTTGAAACAAAAGGGTATCTCAATCATTTCAACAGGTTTTGGAATCTATTTTATACAAATTGAAAAACTATGTCCTTATTTAAAAACACTTAAAAGTTATGGGACCCCGATGTTATTACCCGCTTGCAATAAACATAACCCATTATAAAAGACACCAAATGGTATACTGATACAATAACACGAAGAGAAGACGGTGGCCCACTGGCGGTGGCGGATGGATGTTAAGAAGAACAAGACTCGTCAAAGAGAGATTACAAATGAAGTGCCACGTGTCAAAGCATTAACAAGCAGAGGACGGAGCTTAGGTTCGCTGACCACTCCGTCCGTGCCTCTTAAGTCATTACTCTTATTCTTGTCTCATCTTCCCCAAAAAGTCATCAACATAACAAACAAACAAACAAACAAACAAACAAACAATTCATTACATAAAAGAAGTTCAAGTCTTCTCTCAATCTGTCCACTGTAATCTAGGCCTTCTTCTGCTGATCGATCGATCTCAACCGTCAGTTGCAAGATCGATTTTCTCGTTATTGTAGCACTGATTGGTGATAAGTTTTTTGGAGGTATGTGAATTCTGGTTTTCTTAATTTGTTTTTATTTTTATATTATTTGTTTTTTTTTACCTTTTGAGTAGCTCCAAGAGACTATAGGAGATGTCTTGAATTTGATTGTTCTAGGTGAGATTTGTTGTTTTTTTATTTATAGTCACCGTCTGAGATTATAATTATAATTTCGCTATTTTTTTTACGAATTTTTTTTTCTATGGTTCGTTACTATTTTGAGGCTGTTGCTATCCATTTTTTTTTTAAATTTTAGAATTCAACCGCCCCAGTTATGGCAAAATCTTATTAAGTATGGACTATGTCTTTAGGTATTTGTTCTATTTAAATAAATAAATAAATCCTTCGTCTTGATTATATATGGATTTTCGTTAGTATGAGATTTGTCAAGTGGCCTTAGAATATTGATTGCGCGGACTGACAAAGTATTTGTCGTAGCTGCATCAGAAATTATGAATTTTTGAAAAAGAGTTTATGTCGTTCTTCATAAGTGAATATCAGATTCTGGGGTTTTATGTGAACATTCTGATGCACAAATTTTTTTATTTTCTGTTTCAAGTCTGAAATGGGTGCTTGGTTGTTTGGGCTTGTAGGGCATGGAAGAGAACAAGCAGTCTGAGGCCCATTTGACATCGGCCGCAGCATTTGTAGAAGGGGGAATCCAAGATGCTTGTGATGATGCTTGCAGCATATGCCTGGAAGCCTTCTGTGAGAGCGAGCCCTCAACGGTATCCTACAATTCAGGGTCAATCATTCTTGTGAGTTGTTATTTTTCGTACTTGTGAAACTCTTTTATGTCCCTTTTTTGGCAGGTGACTAGCTGCAAGCATGAATTCCATCTCCAGTGTGTTCTCGAATGGTATATCTGTTAATCACTTTGAATAAAAATCAAATTTCTTTTTTGTCTTGTTTGTTGTTGCGAGTATGGCAGAAAGGTAGATGATTTTGGCTTCATTCTGGGATCACATAAGTTTATGAATTCACTAGGTCATAGCAGAGAATATTGGTTTTAATGCTCTAATTGGTGCGACTCAGGATACTGAGAAAAATTTAGTATCCTGTCAAAATTTTATATCAAGCCTATATCTGTTGGATTATATCTGAAAAAAGATAAACACATGGCGTTAGTTCTTAATATTATAGTAATATTTTATTGGCAGGTGTCAGAGAAGTTCTCAGTGCCCAATGTGTTGGCAACCTATAAGCCTTAAAGATCCCACCAGGTTTGTATCCTGTTCCCTGCCTTCTTTATTTTCTTTGGTTCCTCCTATCGTTAGTTTAATGCAATATAAAATTTTTGCTCACTTTTGCAGCCAGGAATTGCTAGAGGCTGTAGAGCGGGAGAGGAGCTTTAGTTTTTATCCATCTGGAAATGCCACCATATTTCATCATCCAACTCTGGGAGATTTTGAGTTACAGCATGTTTGTATCTGCTTCTGCTTTATTTTGTCAATAAATCTCCAGTAAGTTTGATTCTAGAGGCAATTTCATCATGCTGTTGCCTTGAATGCAGTTGCCAGTGGGTGCAAATGATGCTGAACTTGAGGAACGTATTATCCAACACTTGGCTGCAGCTGCCGCAATGGGGCGAGCACACCACATTGCTAGAAGGGAAGGCCAGAGGAACAGATCATCTGGTCAAGGTCGTCCACAGTTCTTAGTGTTCTCAAGTCATCCTAATGTAACTGCTGCTGACCCTGTGTCTTCATCTCCGACTCAGAGAGGAGATGGTGAACCAGCTGCTACAATAACAGTTGCTAGTCCATCATCACCTACAACTATAGGGGAAGAATCTTCACAGCAGAGTTTGCAAGTACTTGCTGCTCAAGCTGATCACGTTTCTGCTTCAGCATCTGGATCAAGTTCTCCTGTTTCCGGTCAACACGGAAATACCTTAAACTATATGTATATTCTACCCTTTGATTTGATTCTGTGTAGAAATTGTTCTTTTCTTAACTAATCATCTTAATTCTTTTCTTTTGTTTGATTTGATTTTATATTGCCATATTGTAGGAGGTCTCCTAATCAGCCTTCCCCAAATAGTCAGGATAGAGCAGGACTATCAGACTTCCAATCATTTTCAGAATCTCTTAAATCTCGATTTAATGCTGTTTCAAGGAGGTATAATTCTAATGAAACAATCTATATTTTCAACTAGGGTACTAAAAGCACTTTCAGGATCTCTGAAATCTCCACTTGATTTTCTTTTCAGGTACAAAGAGTCTATTTCAAAGAGCACAAGAGGGTGGAAAGAGAGATTTTTTTCTCGCAGCAATACCATGGCAGATATTGGTTCTGAAGTAAGAAGGGAGGATAGTGCAGGAATTGCAACAGTTTCATGTATGATGGAGCGTCTAGAAACCCGAGGCAATAACAGAAATGGCACTGCTTCTGTATCAAACAGCTCAAATAACTCGGTTCCAGAATCAAACAACCTGGGAATATCCGAGACTGCTGGTAGTAATCCTATGAGTGGTACAAATGTACAAGCTCTGTGTGCTGCAAGTTCTGGTTCGAATTAATTAGTTCCAATAACGGTCAACTGTGAGCATTTTATCCTCGAAGGTAAGGCAAGTTCCAGCAAGGGCCATATTCATTGTACGTGATAACAAAGGAATTACATAAGTATATAGAAAATAGTGCTTAGTTGCTTGGGATTCTTTTTCCTTCATAATTATTCTATTCTTTGACCTTTTTTTAGAAAGAAGAAAGATGTCTAATTGGTCATCGTGTTATATGATAGACTTGCTTGTCTATCTTTTTTAATAAGAATCTATGAAGAACACATTAATGATGAAAGAAAAGAATTAAAAGCTGTGCTGTCAACCAGTTTCTGTAAAGAAAACAAAAATCCCTTAAGAAGGGAAATGAAAGCTACACAGAAAACAACTGAAAAAAGTCAAATTTTTTTGAAAATTTCTGTAAGTGATCCACCCTTATATAAAACTGAAATGTCCTATAAAACATTAACCAGAAACCCCTCCCAATTTATCTACCAAAACTCAGAAATTTTGACAGAGAAATTCAAAACAAGGATGTTGCTGAAATTTGGAAGGTTGTCTTCCAGGCCCCAGAACACTATCCTGCTTTCTAAATATTTCCTACATTTAAAAATAAATTTATTTTAAACTATGATATGTGCTTCCTTAGCCGGAACAAGATGTCTGAAGATGATAGATGGCTATGATGGCATGACTCTTCATATTTATAAATGATGGGAGCAAATATAAAATTGCAAATATAAAAGTTGTCTCATTGTGTTCCCAATATGAGTATCTTTACTTAATGAAGTGGCCTTTAAGCTGAATGGGAAAGCTTGGAGTGCCTTCTCTCCAAGATAAAGAACTTTTATTTGGCATAAATTATACATGTGTTTAGGAGGCATGACATGAATTACAGTTACCTACATCTTCCGATTAAGAACTTGATTCAGAAATGAGTTGGGATTTTATTCAAGTGGGGTAATGCTCTTTATGGATAACAGTAATATATCTTCAATGATGTCAAAATGTTGTCTGTTACTGCTGTTCCTTTTTATTGTTTATCTTGGAATCATTCATCGTTTGGGTTTTAATGCCTGGTGTGGGCCATATTTGGTGCTACAGGGTTTTAGAGATGCATTGTTTGGGATGTCATGTAATGTTGATTTCTCTTGGTTAGTATATGCTCTAAAGTTTAATCAGTCAGCATAGGTGTAATTCTTTGCACTTTTCCAGATGTAGGCGAGTAATATTCCAGAATAGATTTTTAATTGTTCCTTCTCATGTTTGAATACTACTTGCACTTGTTATGTGCTAACAAATCATTTCAAGTTCTGCAGTTCAGCGAGCAGAACTAGTACTTTGCATCTTTGGGAGGTTTCTATATTTGGATAGAGGATATAGGCAACAACAACCATCTTTAGAGCTACAGCAACATCACTTCTTTTGCATTCTGCTTGTGGCAAATTATTTTCTCCAATGGCCTCTCGTTGATACTATTGTGCTACTTTGATGAGTATACTCTGGCTTGTAGAGCATAGTGGTCATTTATTAGCTGTAGGAGATCTCATTAGCCAGGTATCATCTATTAGCATATACAATCAGAGTGGTCAACCACCAAGAGGTTTGGTAAATTCCTCCTCATGGAATATGAACATTAGTTGGAGTTTGGTGTGGGACGTCATGTTTCCAAGACTTTGTGAAAGCATTTGCTGTCCAGGTGATTTAGAGGCTCCGTTCAAGGAGTCTTGGCCTTGTATTATTCTATATATGTCAACCTGTCAATTTCTGGGAGAACATAAAAAATGTGTTCAGGCTTTTTAGTTTGTAGTCTAATTTAGTTGCATTGGCAAAAGATACAAAGCTTAAAGGGTTGGGGTTTCAGGGACATGAAGTATGGAGGTTTAACAGGAAAAAAAACCTGTTTAGTATCCGTTTTCTTGGAGTTGGTCAAGGGTGACAATAATAACCTTCCTGTACCATTAGTCAGTTAGTGAACTCTCAATGGAGAAAACACATGGAATAAGGACATCTTAAGTAGTCATAAGAAGGATTTCACTGAAATTGGAAAATCTATTGAACCACGAATTCAATTGTCATCCAAAATTTGGATTTAGTCATAAGAATGATTTCACTGAAATTTGAAAATCTATTGAACCATGAATTCAATTGTCATCACCCAAAATTTTAATGTAGTCCACCCCTAGGACAACTTCCCACTAAGCTTATTTGAAATGTACAAAATGCCAGCATCCAAACTTGTGGCTATCAACTGTGGCTGCTTTCTTTCCAATCTCCATTCTTCCTTCAACCTTAATTTCATGGGAAGAATTCAATGCTTCTCCTCATCTCTGATGATACATCAATACGTGAAACACAATAAGGAACCAAATGTGAGGTTGACATGCTGGAGCCAAGCCCTTGCATTTTTATTTTTTCATATGGTTGGTCCTATCAAGTCTTTCAGCCAATTTCTGACATGTTAAGATCACGTATATGTGAAAATTATTGAAGAAAACCTTATTGAGGATGTTGACCAAGAGAAGCAAGGAGAAGGGACTTTCTAACACTGTAATTTGATTTAGGACAGATATTAAATTAGGAAAGTCCTAATTAAGTTAGTTTAGGGTTTTCTTTATTTTAATAGGTTTAGACTTCTTAAAATAGAAAAATAGTATTATTGGATTGTATTTGATTCTGCAATTTTCTTTGGATTCTTATTTAAGCATCCTATAGTTTCCTAAATTGGGTCTTTAGGACATAATTAATTTTTCTATTTTATTTTAGTTTTTCTAATTTGGTCATATTCTATTTCTGTTAGGAGTTATTTTATTAATTAGGATTTACTAATTGATTATGATTCAAAATACACCTATAAATAGGTTCTATTAGCCATAAGCTTGTCAATTCTCTCATCAATAATATAATTTTTTTTCTTAAACTTGTTTATCAAGTTTATTTAAATTTTGTTTATCAAGTTGTTTTAGGCTTAGAATGCATCTAGCCTCATTTGTTATAATTATATTTAACTAATTTCTACCCACTACATCACATAACTGAGACGATATCTGTTTCAGTCTACAACAAAGAGAGGGACTTTCTGACATTGTAATATATCTGACTTATCACTTGAGTCTGGTGTAATCTGCCATATTCAACTCACTGGAGTGTTTAGGCTAGTTGCTCTTTAAAGGTATGGGTTTAAGCATGCTTAAGCTTGTTCATATGGAGTATCTGAATTCTTCTGAATACTCGTGTGCTTGTTTTTCATCAGCTTTTGTGGATAGTTAATAGTAATACATATAATGCATCTCTTACAAAAAAAATGTGCTATATATGATTTAGGCTTATACAAGTTTGAGACTATCAGATTTCATGTCTATGGAGAAGGCATGGAGGCCTGACAGTAGGTCACATCAGATAAATATTCCTAACTGCAATGTGAAAGAATATTAATTTTGTTTGTTTATGAGACTATTGATATGACATTAGACATTGCTTGGGTGTGGTGTATTCTTTGTGATGATTGCTTAATGGTTGTTGTGGCTTTGGCTCCAAATCCAGCTCATAGTTTGCCAGTGGCCTAATATCATCGAAGTGATAAATGCTTTCCCTACTTCTAACTGGTTATTTGAATGAGGTTCATCCACTGGAATGGGGCTGATCTTTCTGTTCAAAGCACCATTTTATGGTGAATGGACCATTTCACATAATTCAGTTGTTTGGGGTATGTTTCACAATGCATAATGAGACTAAGTTCTGTGCAGAGATTTGAAAACTTGCGCAGGGTTTGAAAATTGTGCAGTATTCCACCACTCAGATTTTAGCATACAGTCACACTGCACCTGCACTATCAAATAAAGCTTTCTAAATTTATTGAGTTCACATATAACATGTATTTAATTTTCATTTGCACCTATTACTTAGTGCTGCCTTTGTTGTTATGACTAATCTACATTTTAACTGCTGAAAATAATAACTTAATTACATCAGAATCTTTTATAATAGGTGGATGTTCCTTTTCCAGATATTGGGATACTGTGATTCTATGCCTTGTCTTTGCTTCAAGCACAGGTAAATCCGCAAGGCTACAGAAAGCACAATTGGTGATGAAAGATTAATTTCAAACTAAAGCACCTGAAGGCAGAATATTCTATTTGTACCTAGAAATCCGTAGATGATTGTAAATGAGTTTATATTGTGTCAATGGATTCAATAGATGTTCTTTATATCTTTGATTGGTACAAGCATACGTGTGGAATTTTTCCTTAATATTCCTTATTGATGAAATTTATAAATTTAGTCGGTTCATACATGATTTTGTTGCTGCACTTGGACAATGTGGCATCTATATATTGCTAATAATGCGTTTGCAGCTTCTTAACAATGTAGGATGTTGAGGCCGAATACTAATTCATGGCTGACAGATGATGCTCGGTCACCAACTGACCAAGTCACCGAAGTTGCTGGCTACTAGACTGGTAACAACTTAGAATTCTTTGCCAGCTCTTCAGCTTCTCAAATTAAGAGACATGGTGTTAACTACGGCATAAAATTCGTAATTATCTAAAACTTGTTTTACTTATAAACTACATTTTGTTAGTCTACATCCCACTTTTCTTAAAGGAAAATTTTCAAAAATAGCTGTAAGTTAATAGATTTTTCTTTTTTAGTTGCACAATAAAATTTTTAATTTTTTTGCAGTCAAAAGATATAAAGTAGGACACATTTGTCCTCAATTATATTTTTTCTAAATTCGAACAACTAAAAAAAAAACTCAAAACTCTTAAAAAAGTATACTAATTTCATGTTAAAGATATGAAGAAGTGAATGACAAATACTTGGTAAATCGAGTTAAATATTTCATAAATTTTTTAAATTAAAGATATATTATGTAATAATATTAAAAAAATAAAATATTTTTATAATAAATATATTAAAAATGAGTGAAAATTGTGTAAAGCGGTGTAAAATAGTGTTAAAATAGTATAAAATGAATAAAAAATTAAAACTGATGTAAAATTAGAGATCGACTGATGCGGTGGAAAAGAATGGCACACACAGGCTTGTGCCCGTTGCATGTCATGCATTGCATGCAGGCACGTGTGCTCTGCGTGTAATCCAAGGCTGCCAGTCGATGGATGTCCAGAATTAGTATTTTCAGATTTTTATGTTATATTTTATCAATTTTTTATAATATTTATTTATTTTATTAATATTTATTACAATATATATTATTAATTAAAAAAATTAAACAACTGATCAAGTATTTATTATGAGATGAGAGAAATATAATTTTAGGATAAAATGGTTCAATTATAAATTTACTATAAAAAAACTAAAAATTTTATGAACGATTAAAAACAAAAATCAAATAAAAGAGTTATTTTCGAAAATTTTCCATTTTCTGATGGATTATTGTTATGTTGGTTCTTTCGATGCTACTTTTCAACCCATTTTTTTTTTCTATTTTACCTCGATTTCTTAACATACATGACACATTTCTTTTGATAGATTTGATTTGAAGTTATTTCTTTATTTATTTTTCGTTTCAAGTAATCTGATATTGTACATTGAATAGTTCCAGTAATAAATTATTTTTAAAATTATAAACATTTATTATCTAATAAATTACAAATAATTTATTCGACAAAAAATTAGGCTTATATGAGAAGATATAATGAACTTTATAATATAAGTATAGTATATAAATTAAGAAAAACGCAAATAAAATATATTATGTGAAGTGATATTTAGTGATGTCTCATAGTTTATTTATTATCGATTTTAAATAATTAAAATTGACTAAATTTATTGAGAAACTTAATTTGTTTTAAAACACATAAATATGAAAGAGAAAAAGATGAGTAAAAATTTGAATGTTAGTAAATTAAAATTATTACAAAGAGTTTGTGAAATATATGACTAAACAAAATTATTTACAACATTTAAATCTTTTAAATAATATTTTTTTAAAAGAAGTGAAAGTATAAATAAATTCATTGTCTAAAAAATATATAAATAAATTTAAATATAAGTTAATTCTAAGGTAAGATATATAAATCAATATTTATATTATTAAACTAAGAAATACAAATTATATAAGAAAAAATAATTTAATACATAGGACGATTTTTGCACAAAATATAAATATCAGAGTGACTAAATAATGTACACTAATTTTTTAATTTTTAATTTATATTAGGTTTTTAGTAAACTATCCCTCAATTTTGTTATTGTTATTTGACATGTCACTTAAAAAATTAAAACTATAATTTAGAATATGTAAAATTATTCGTATCAAAGGATTTGTCTTCAAAACAATGTTAAGTATTGGCTCTGCTAGAGTACACCCATAAAAAATTTAATATTACTTTAAAATATTATTGTTCAGGTCTGATTTTGGGTCTAGGAAGTTCAATTCGAATTAGTGTGTGGGAAGTGTTAGAAAAGTTTGAGTTTGTTAGACCTTTCATTACCAAGGCTCAAACTGGAGCTTCATTTTGGTGGTGTAGAACCCAAGGCTAAGAAGAGAGTAGGCTAAACATCAAGTGAGGGCTGGTCGACCTGAGGGGACTTGAGGAACATAAAAAATATGAGGTTAGTGGTTGGCACCGGCGAAATGATCTGCGATGATTCTCTATTGCTTAAGTTAGGTGGCTATTGTGTGATGAACGTTTCCTATAGTTTATTTTTCCTAGAGAGAATGTAGAAAATTTTATAGAGAAGTATAAGAGTTTTCTCTTACTTAGAGAGTTGTTCAAAATTTCAATCCTTTACCACCTTTAAATTTTGGAGATAAAACTTAAATTTAGAGGGTACTAGCTTGGAGATTTTCTCTCAATAGCGACATGGGAAAAATTATAATTGGAGAACCATCCCTATTATAAGGGGTATGTTTGAGAACTTACTCGGAAGGGGTAAAAAGGTCATTAGACTTCCCATGATATTTAATGTATTAGGAATATTGGTGATTGATCGCTTTCTAGACCTGTTAACTTGAGTTAGTGAAACCTGAAAGCTATAAGGGGTCATTTGACTCTGTCCCTTTGAGCTCAGTAGGTCTTATGTTAAGTTTTCCTCAACTACCTTAGACAACTCTTCCTACTGTGTTAGTAGTGTCAATAGGAGACAAAATTCTAGTACATGCTAACGTAGAGGTCGGTGATTGGTTCATTTGGGATTCTCTTATCTAACTTTATCTTTAGGTCTAATATTGGATGTTATGGCATCTACGTGCTTCTTTGATGGGTCCCACTAGTAATGTGGTGAGACTCTAGTTGTGCTGACATGTGTGCCTGCTAGTTGGCCTATGATGACATGGCAAGTGTTCAAGCTCCTATAACGTAACATTTGACACTGCCACTGAGTGGTGACGCATTTCCTAACTCGGGTTCCACTAGATAGGCTTTATAGGCAGAGTTATAGAAGTCTAAGTGTTTGGGCCTAAGCTCAATCTTATTGTGGTTTACTCGTCTTGGGTCAAGCTTCTTATGGAGAGGACTGAGCCTAAGTGCTGGATTGAGCTCTTCTAAGTTGGGCTGAATGTTACCCACCATTAACCCCCAACATCATGCCCCTTAGTTCCTAGTGTTGAAGTAAGGCGATTGTAGGAATTAACTTCCTTGGGTGACACGTAGCACATCTTTATTGGTGGTACCTCTCATCTTTTTCTTCTTCTATTCTCTTTTCTTTTTTTAAAAACTTTTGGTGGAAAAATTGCTATCTCTCTCAATTTTGAAAACACCTATAGGCAGTTTCACCCTTTTACGAGGTTAGTAAGGGCGTGGTTGTAATTTTTCCTTTACCCCATTTACTCAGGCGGCTTAGTTATGGCCCCTACCATGTTAGAATGTGGCACACGTTATCCCTTTAATACATTACCATATGGCGACATTTGAAAGGAGAAATTTAAAATGGACAGTCTCGATTCTTTGTCTCTTAATCTTCATAACTCCCTATCTTTTAAACTACTAAGCAACATACCATGTGCCCAAAGCAGTTTTCTTCTTCTGCCCTTATTCTTTTCATTTTCTGGCCTTTTTAGAGAAAACTTCTTTATTCTAGTGCTATTGCAACTGAGCTATAACTATATCTCCAGTAAGTGGAGATCTCCACACGCTTATTTGCACCGCTCATTTCTCCCATTGCTTTCTCAAACTATTCCCGTCCTCATCTTCACTCATCTTTGCTTTTATTTGGATTTTTGCAGGTGTGATTCTTTGGATACTTCAAAATTGATTTACTCGCAAGAGTTGCCACCTAAGGCCTACAAAAGGTAAGGACTTGTTCACCTTATCTCTCTTACTCGTTTTGTTCTCCGAGTTCTCTTACTAGTTTGATTATGTGTTGTTGGATTTGTTGGGAGATTAAGGTTTAAAGTTGGCCATGGTGTTGTAGGATGACGAGAGCGCAACTACGAGAGGTAGCCAATAATAATGGGTGGAGCATATGGGAACTGAGTAGTAGTAGTGGTGAATCTATGGAAGAAGTACGGTGAGGATCCAAAGTTTGTAGCCCCGACCTTAGACGGGGGTCTTCTAAGTATAAGCCATCTCTCTTTAAGAAGAAAGGAAAACTACCATCTAGTAAATCCCCCCATCTTACCTCAAAGAAATCTATCTTTAGAGCATTTACGTCCTTCATCCCTGTGGGTGATGTCAAATAATCTGCCTTGAAGCCTTACATCTGCCTGAGCACTCTGAGGTGAGAGGGTATGATTTTGCCTCCCTAAAAAGCTTAACTTGATCCTTCATTCTGTCGCCCTTAGGGTTCCTTAGTTAGGCGAGTGCTTAGTGATAAGGGTATATTTGTCATATATTTTATCATATTTTTATTTTGATTTTTTATTATTTTATGAGAATAAATAACTATTTATGTGCATTATTGTCATTTATAGGCACTTGAACAAAATAAGAAAATAGAAAAAATGATGTATTTAAGTCTTAGTTCATAACTCCAACGCCAGCTCGCCATTGTACAAGTGATAGCTAGTGCTCAAGCGCTAGACCTCACCGCTCTAGCGATACGGCCTTTTACACGCAGCACCCTACGATAGCAATATAGCGCCCTAGCGGTAGTGCGATTTCTGACCCGATAAGAATTGAAGTTTTCAAGTTCGAATCAATCCTTATAAAAGGCCATTCGTCCCCAGCCTTTAGAGAGCATCCAAGAACATCAAGAACATACAACACAAGTCTTAGAGAGTAAATGAAGCTTAATTGAACTAGCCATAGAGAGAGATTCAAGGCGTTATTTTGCATAACTAATTTCTTAGGTAGCGCAATTAAGAGTAATCCGACGTCTATATTAGTTTGCTATTAATTATATCTTGTTTTCTTATTACTTTTGTTGCTGTTCTCTTATAGTCATAAGCTAAATTTTCTTTCTAGAGTTAATACTTGAACTCAATATATACGCTTAATTGCCATATTTTTCTAATATTTAATAAACTTAGTTCTTTGTTATACAAATTACTTGTTCTTAATGCTTCAATATATCTGGCCAATATATGGTGAATGAATTGGTAATATTTTTGATAAACTCAGAAGATGAATCATTATATTTAGACTTAGGTAATTTGATATATGATTGTAAAGTCTCATTCAGTGTTGTATATGTAAGTTTCAAATTAGGATATGAATATACCTAATTGGCATGTATGATCAATAAGACTTAATCTTAATGAATTTTAATTTATTATAAGTACCATAGGAATCATTATATTTAGACTTAGGTAATTTGATATATGATTGTAAAGTAACATTCAATGTTGCATATACAAGTTTCAAATTAGGATAGGAATATACCTAATTGGCATGTATGATCAATAAGACTTAATCTTAATGAATTTTAATTTATTATAAGTACCATAGGAATATAGGTATTCAGTAAATTAAGGTATACTTACATGACCTTGGAAGAGGCTTATGAATACATTAGTGTCTTGATCAATAACAAGAACTAAGAGAATTAAATATTAGAGGATTAATCATTAGAAAGCATATTGAGAGATAGTATTAACTCTAGGTTTTCTCTATATTGCTATCATTCAAATCTCTTTACATTGCGTCATTACTTTTATATTTTCTAAATTCATTCTTAAATTTTTATTTTTCTAAATAATTATTAGAAAGCCCTAATTTTAATACTTAGTTAAAAAGTAGAAATTATCCATATGAGTTTGACATCTGACTATTTTATCCTTTTAGTACTTGCATACGATAGTGTATACTTGCACTCAATTATAAGATGTAGAATTATCGCAACACTTAGCGTTTCCTTCTTGGGGGGGGAGTTGTTGTATTTGAAGAGCTCCTCGTCCTGGGGGGTAAGGTTCCCTATTCAGCTTCTTTTTTAAGAGCTACTAGCTACCCTTGATATAGCTTCTACTCAGTTAACCCTTACTTCTTGGAGGTTTATTATTGGCTATCACGTGCTATGGAAAAAGGCATTGGGTGTTGATTTCACTGTCTAAGACTTTAAGAACCTTTTTCAACTTAAGTGGAATAACTTCACCGAGGGAACTTTCTATGTGAATTCCTGGGACAGAAACACTAACCTCATTAGTGAGTACAAGTCTTAGACTGATTGGAAGAAGCATTGGCTGTTTGTTGGTAGAGATTTAAATTCCTCGGTGAAGGTTGGCCAACATATGAAAAGTATCTATTCTCAATTTGCTTATAAAGGTAATCACTTTGGCTTTCCCATTTTTCTCTACTCCTTCAAGTTGCTTTTATATTATCGTCGAGGATTATGAAGCTATTGATTGTGCTCTCATTCCTTTACTTGTGTTAGGTGTTTTCTTATTGCACTACTGGCCTAAGGACCTGAAGCTGGTTCTCCCCACTCATGAACGTTCTGTCCTTGCTACCAAGGCATTTGCTGAACTTGCTGCCAATGATTTTGATATACTGAATGAGGTTCATTTAAAGAACACTAGACTAATTAGCTCTATGTCTCATTATGGGTAAGTGAGCTTCTTCATCTTGTCAATATCTAGTGGTAAAGCACCTTTTGTAGTTGGGCTGCTATATCAGTATTAAAGGTGCCACTCTTGCTCATTCCTTTAATGCCCGCCTCGAGTCTATTAAGAAGCAAGCAAGTGATGATTAGATGAGAGACCCGATGAAGGATATTTCTAGCCCTCTTTAGTTATATAGCTTTAACACTCTTATTGGCGGGAGCTTTGTTGTTATTCTCTATATTAAGTTCGTAATTGTTAAACCCTTAGGGGCCAAGAAAGGAAGGTCTCTGAGTCTAGTTAGACCTTGATGAGCTCTTTACAGTCTGACAGCCTAAAGTCCCTTATTTAAAAAGAAGGTGAGGTACTTGCTACTCCATCTATAGTATGCCCAGGAAGCTCTGCCCATCGAGTTGGCTGAGTCTATCTCAAAGTAGAACCCCTTAAGTGCTGAATTGAGAGCTTTAGGTCTGCCTCATGAGGTATATCTCTCTATCCCCTTTTGTTGAGTTATGGATCTTATTCTCTGGTGTTATATTTTCATATGGTTTGATGTTTCTATTATGTTGTAGGGTTTCTTGCCTTGAGGGAGCACAAGGGGTTGCTAGAGAAGGTTATGGGGGCTACTGAGGACCTAGAGATACTGAAGGTGGCCTCGAAGGAGACCGAGGAGGTTTTGAGGGACAAAAAGGACAAGTACAAGCAAAAGCTCACCTAGGTCAGCAATAAGCTCAATCGCGCTAAAGTGTAATTGTCACATATAAAAGGGGAGAAGAAGTCTTTAGAGCTATCCAACAACAAGCCAAACAATGTGGTGGACCTACTGAAAGAAAGGCTCAAAGAGGCAGTTCAAAAGGCACCAAGTTATGCTCGCCAAATGGCGTCTAAAGCCTACCTTAAGTTGGACTTTGATTTCCTTGTGCCTGAAGCTCTTACTGCAACTACCTTAACTGTGGAAAAGGAGGACAGCATGGTGAAGGCCTCAACTAGTTATTCCACAATTCAGTAAGAAGCCACTAAGGATGATTTAGCAAAGGATCCCCATAATGTTGACATCTTTACTGACTCCACTACTTAGCATGACAAGAGAGGTGAGGATAGTGATGGTGGTGATGACGATGGTGGAAGTTAGGCGCTTCTTTCAGTGGCTCTCCAAGTTATGATTTACTAAGCTTAGGACTCTCTTGCTGCTACTTACTAGTAACCCTTATGCTGCTTGCTACCTTACTTGCACCAGTTTCCATGAACTAGCTTATTTTATTGCTGAACTTATTTTTGGTTGTCTGTATTAACTATTTTCAAACTTGGGTATTGCTTTTGGATATGTTTTAGGCCTTGTTTCCCTTTAACGAACTTTAATAGAAGATGTTTTTGCAGGCCTTCAGTTACTCTTAGCTCTGAGGCATTTAAGGCCTTAGCTATTCGACTAGGTAATAGTAATTAAGTCATGAACTATAATAGGCATGATGAATTTCAACAAGCTTTATTTCTTGTCTTGACAAGCACACTGTCATGTGTTTGGGGATTATTTTTATGTAAATGTAGCATTTCATTGGTATAACATGTAGTAGAATAACAAATGATCATTCTAAACTAGTGACTTTTGATACATCCAGAATATAGGAGTTTATTCCCAAGTGCAGCATTGTTGAAGTAATAAATAATTCAGTGAGAACGGGGTTAATCCACAGGGAAATAGAATTAAAATTACAAATTATAAACACTTTAAAGACAATTAATGCAGTATAAGATGTTTGCAAATATTAATTGAATTAACCAATTCAAATAAAAGTTAAGGTTAGGGAGATTCACTCTTGGCATAAGAAGTAGGAATATATTTAACTCTTTTTATAACTCAATTGGAATCCTCACACAAAGGAGGTTCCAACTGAAAAATATAACAAGTAAAGTTCATCATCATTTATATATTGATTAGTATTTATTTATTTTAATTATTATATACCAAAGCTTATAAATGGGTTCAAGTATTTATTATGCCAATCTTTATATTTGTCTATAATAAATCAAGACTCTCACTTTATAAGAAAGGATATATACACCAAATCTTGTAAATGGTTTCAAGAATTTATTATGCAAACTATAAAGTTGTCAATAATAAATCAAGATGCGCCACTTAGAAGAAAGGGTATTATTATTACAAATAAAATAAATACATCATATATAATTTTGTATAACTTAAGAATAAACATTAAATTCATAAATAAGAGTTAAGTATTATCTTACCAAGAGTTTTACCTTTTCACCTTAGCATAAAGAAAATTATTTGGACATAATAAAACTAAAGAAAAAGAAAAGAAATGGAATAAGAAATAACATGACTTAATAGTAAATAAGAGAAATAATATTACAAAGAGATAATACAAAAAATAAGTATTTTGAACTAAATTCTAACTTTATAATTACACACTTTGGGCATAAACAAGCCATCTATTTATAAAAAAATATAGATAAATCAAGACAAATTTAGAGGGAACCACTTGGATGATGAAAGTCAAGAATGGTGGCATATAATTTGCATTGATTATCATTAATGTACTCACTTGATTATTCAATTTGGAATTGATGTGGTTCGAATTAGTTGTCCTAAAAAACATCAAAGTTGTAGATAAGTCTCTTAAATTTTCAAATTGAGTTTTCTCATACGTATTAGATACGTATTTCAATAGTTATTGGCTTAATACTGATGACTCTTCGGATTGGACCTGTATTGCAAATCAATTCTGTTCTAGGCCATTTTCACCCTCTAAACCCTCAAATTTCTAATGCTTAATGAAATACAATATATTTTCCCATTGAGTCAGCTCTTCACAGGATTAAGAATCACTCCAATTTGATCTTTAAGTAGAAAGTTATGCCCATTTTACCGAACCTACCACATAATAGTTAAAAGATAATTAGGTACAATATTGTAAACATACTTAAGTTAAGAAAATTAAATAGACTAGTAATACAAAACAATGATGTAAAACTCTTATTAAATGTGTAATTTCAAGTGTTCATCACGCCCGCTAACTAGCTTATTGCTAGTCCCTAGCAATTCGAGCATAAATAAAGTTTAAACACTACATAAGTAATTCAAACAAAACGTCAGTTCAAGATCACAATCGCTATAAAGGTTATTTCAATCATAACTTCCAAAATTTTATGTGTGCGTGAATTAATCCAAAGCCTTCTTACCACAAACCACAACATATATAGCCTTGAAAAGTTTTTCCAAGTAAAAGCCTCAACTCTATATCCTCACAGGTGAATAACTTGTTTAATGGCTTAGGATTTCACTCATAGAGTTGGAAAACAGATAATCGCTTAAGAAAAAGTTACATTTAGGGATAGACAGACAAACTAACATTGATCCAAAGATAGGAAAATCAATTATTTAGAGTCAAACCATTATTGCCATATGCTAGCTTCAAGATTTTAATTATTTTATGTGAATCTTACGAATAGAGAGTCCAGTGATAAGATTGCTTTCTAATGACTTTAGTCTTCTAAAATTGAATGAAGACTTTATTGAACTGAATTGACTTCTTTTTTCTTTTTTTTTATACTTTTTTTTTTGTTTTTTTTAAAAACATAAGGAATCATTACAAAATAAGAGCAATTTATCACCATAATACTTTTCCAATTTCTTTTTCATCCTTCAACTAAGCAACCAAATCATTCTTCATCCCAAATAATTTCATTCCAAACAAAAATTAACCATTTCAAAATATCAATAAAAGTTCGTAAGCTGTTATCTCAAATCTCTCCACTCACTCACAAAAGATATGTGAGTTTAGAAAAAAATATCTATACTTAAACATGAAAATTCTCTTTGCTATATATATTGAATCATCCATCTTACCACAAGGCTTAGTATTGTTCTCAAGAAATAATTTCGGAAGTTATTCTTTAGTAACCTAGATATAAAAAGTGATTTAAATTAAATAATTTTGAAATACCTCGATGATAAAACAAATTTATTTACGCAGGAGTTACTAAAAACTTAAGCAACAAATAAAAAATACATTAAAAATAAACCAATTAGAATGTGTTTCAAAAGTTCAGTAATGTACTTTTTACTCTGCCATTCTATAATTAGAATGCGTCTCAAGAATGCATAAATAAACCTTTTACTCACGTCATTCATGATGAATTTTTTTTTTAAAGAACAAAGTGATAACAGAAAAAAAAAATAACACTAGCATTATATATCAACTATTCTCCCCCCAACCAGATTGAGACATTGTCCTCAATGTCAAAATATAGAAAGAGTAAAGTATAGAAGATATCACTTGAAACATCTTTTATTGAAAATTAAACCTACAACAAAATAAAACAAGCTACACAAAATGCTTAAAAATACATAGAAGTAGATAAGTTACAGACGAAGCGTCAAATCTATCTTGCGTTTCTTTTCACTGTCATCAGTATACCAATCTATCTGACTCATTGTTGGATCAGATAGAGGTGTAAAAGCTTGTAGTTCATCAAATAACTGATCAACAGTTGAAGTAAAGATGAGGATCTGTCGTGCTGCAGATATGACGAATTATTTTTCCACCGCATAGTCAAGAAAAGATAACAACCCATTATAAAAGCCATCAATATTTAACAAACCAATGGGTTTTTTTTTATGGATTTGCAATTGTGTCCATGAGACAATTTGAAAAATTTCTTCCAATGTTCCGAAACCTCTAGGTAGAGCTATGAAGGCATCAGCATTACAAAGCATAAAAGATATTTGTTCTTGCAATGATGATACCTGTAATTCATCTTCAATTGTTTTTCCTACAATGTCTCCAACAGCTAGAGCTTTCGGTATGATACCAAAAACTCGACTGCATTTATTTTGTGCAGCGGTTGCCATACGTGCTATTAATCTAAGACTACCTCCTTTATATACTAAATAAATATTTCACTTAGCTAACACCTTACCAAGGGTTTCTGTTACTTCTACAAATTCTTTAGTTTTTCCAAGGCTGGATCCGCAAAAGACACAAATTTTTGTGAATTTACGAGTTGATGTTCCTTCAATTATTACACTCGCCCTTTC
Organism: Ailanthus altissimus; assembly: GCA_946807835.1. NCBI lineage: Eukaryota > Viridiplantae > Streptophyta > Magnoliopsida > Sapindales > Simaroubaceae > Ailanthus > Ailanthus altissimus. The sequence continues at coordinate 15,911,877 of OX327700.1, read as the reverse complement.
TCTTGAATAATTTTGAGTTTGTATAAAGATGCAGAAATAATGCAATGTATCTATAGAGCCAAAAGGTGTTGCAAAGTTAAGTCACATGGGTTGTTGGCTTAAAATACAAAATTTTCAACACTTTTTTACCAATTTTTAAATTGTTAGCCGAAAAAGTCACATGAGTGGTTAGTTGTTGGAAAAGACATTTGAGTTTGAAATAAAACATTTAAAAAAAATAGCTACAATAAATATGTACATGTAGTTGTGATTGTGGCTCACATCTTCCTCTGGTTTTACGTCCAATAACGGTTTAAACGCCCTCTATGGGTCGAGGATAGGCTTTCCATCCAATTTTCTTATAAATTGGCAAACAGGTCTTTTAAAGTTAGATTCCTGAGACTGTACCACTCATGTTCTTTTAGGAATATGTCTCATAATTCACGAATTGTAATATGCACATATCCACTAAGATGCATCTCAAGAGTTGATAAGATATCATCTAAAGACTCCTTACTCAGGCCATCCTTAATAAACCTAATTTTATCTTCGCGATTTACAGACACCATTCCTAAAGTACGACAACGTGTGTTGTAAGTCATGTATGCACACTTGTAACAAACGCTTAATCGTTTTGCTCTTCGTTTTTTTTGCAAAAGAACTTTTACCTAACTCAGGCATGTAAGAAATTAATGAGTCTGAAAATTCACCTATCAATCAAACTTTGGCTTCCATTAACCAACGTAAATCAACAGGTATATTCATAATCATTAATAACCTTAATCTTTCACATTTTGCTTGGTAAATTTTCTTTAAGGAATTTTGAGACAATAAGGGAAAACGCTTTTTCAATTTCTTTAGAATGTCATTTATTTTTTTTTTAAAAAGGGAGAAGAAGAAAATGTATTAGTAATTATGAAAAACTGACAAAATCGACTTGAAATATCATAGAGTACCGTTATCCCTCACTTAACCGGGGTGCAAAATAAAAATTTTAAAAATACTAAATTAACCTGCAAGTAAAATATATATATATATATATATAAAGTTAGAAGAAGAATAGATATATATAAATATGTAAATATGTAAAACAAAGATTAATTTGTCTCGTAACAAGGGTTCGACAAGGAAGTAAATTCTTTATAAAAAGCTTGATTTTTTAGAAATGGCTTGAGTCTTTGCCCATTTACCTTAAAAACATTCTCATTTCTAAGATTTTCAATGTCAATTGTTCCATAAGGGTACACATGTTTCACAATAAAAGGGCCATTCCATCTTGATCTTAATTTTCCAGGGAATATGTGAAGTCGAGAATTATAAAGCAAAACCTTTTGACGAGTGCCAAATGTTTTTCTCTGAATTTTTTTTATCATGAAAAGTTTTGATTTTAGCTTTATGAATTTATGAATTTTCATATGTATCATTTCTTAATTCTTCAAGTTCATTTATTTGTAATTTACGTATATGTCTAGCAGAATCAAGATTTGCATTGAAAGTTTTAATGGCCCAGTAGGCTTTATGCTCAAGTTCCACAGGTAAGTGACAAGGTTTTCCATAAACTATCATATAAGGAGACATACCCAATGAAGTTTTAAAAGCAGTTCTATAAGCCCACAATGCATTATTAAGTCTTAAAGACCAATCTTTGCGATCTGAGTTTACAATTTTTTCTAAAATTTATCTTATCTCCTTATTTGCTAATTCAACTTGTCCACTTATCTGAGGATGACAAGGGGTGGCAACTTTATGAGTAATACCATATTTTTTTTATTAATGTTTTAAATGGACTATTACAAAAATGCTTACCCCCATCACTTATAATGGCTCGAGGGATTCCAAATCGACTTAAGATATTTTCTTTTACAAATTTCATGACTGTTTTATGGTCATTATTTTGACCTAGAATAGCCTCAATCCATTTTGAGACATAATCTACTGCAACTAAGATATACGTAAATCCAAATGATAACGGAAATGGTCCCATGAAATCTATCCCCCAACAATCAAAGATTTCAATAACAAGAATGGGGTTCAAAGGCATCATGTTTTGTTTTGAAATTGATTACAACTTTTGACAATTTTTACACGTTATACAAAATGCATGTGTATCTTTAAATAAAGTGGGCCAATAAAATCCACATTGCAAGATTTTTGCAGCTGTTTTCTTTGATGAGAAATGTCCCCCACATCACTTATAATGGCTCGAGGAATTCTAAATCGACTTAAGATATTTTCTTTTACAAATTTCATGACTTTTATGGTCATTATTTTGACCTAGAATAGTCTCAATCATTTTTGAGACATAATCTACTGTAACTAAGATATACGTAAATCCAAATGATAACAGAAATGGTCCCATGAAATTTATCCCCCAACAATCAAAGATTTCAATAACAAGAATGGGGTTCAAAGGCATCATGTTTCATTTTGAAATTGATTACAACTTTTGACAATTTTTACACGTTATACAAAATGCATGTGTATCTTTAAATAAAGTGGGCCAATAAAATCCACATTGCAAGATTTTTGCAGCTATTTTCTTTGATGAGAAATGTCCCCCACATCACTTATAATGGCTCGAGGAATTCCAAATTGACTTAAGATATTTTCTTTTACAAATTTCATGACTTTTATGGTCATTATTTTGACCTAGAATAGCCTCAATCCATTTTGAGACATAATCTACTGCAACTAAGATATACGTAAATCCAAATGATAACGGAAATGGTCCCATGAAATCTATCCCCCAACAATCAAAGATTTCAATAACAAGAATGAGGTTCAAAGGCATCATGTTTCGTTTTGAAATTGATTACAACTTTTGACAATTTTCACACCTTATACAAAATGCATGCGTATCTTTAAATATAGTGGGCCAATAAAATTCACATTGCAAGATTTTTGCAGCTGTTTTCTTTGATGAGAAATTTCCCCCACATCACTTATAATGGCTCGAGGAATTCCAAATCGACTTAAGATATTTTCTTTTACAAATTTCATGACTATTTTATGGTCATTATTTTGACCTAGAATAGCCTTAATCCATTTTGAGACATAATCTACTGCAACTAAGATATACGTAAATCCAAATGATAACGGAAATGGTCCCATGAAATCTATCCCCCAACAATCAAAGATTTCAATAACAAGAATGGGGTTCAAAGGCATCATGTTTCGTTTTGAAATTGATTACAACTTTTGACAATTTTCACACCTTATACAAAATGCATGCGTATCTTTAAATAAAGTGGGCCAATAAAATCCACATTGCAAGATTTTTGCAGCTGTTTTCTTTGATGAAAAATGTCCCCCCACATGCTTTAGAATGACAAAATTCAATAACTTTACTAACCTCATTGTTGGGTATGCATTTTCAAAATATTTGGTCACGACAATATTTGAAGAGATAAGGATTATCCCAATAAAACTTTCTTACCTCAATTAAAAATTTCTTTTTGTCTTGAGCGTTCTATTGAGGTGGCATTTCCTCATGTTACAAGAAAATTAACAATATTAGCATACCAAGGCATTATAACAGTAGAAAATAAAAATTCATCGGAAAAAGAATCATTAATAGGTGTTATTTCTGTTGATGAATCTGGTGCAAGTCTTGATAAGTGATTTGCAACAACATTCTCAGCTCCTTTCTTATCCTTGATAGTGATAATAAATTCTTGAAGCAATAGATCCATCAAATCAAGCTTAGTTTTGCATCCTATTTTGACATTAAGTACCTTGCAACAGTATGGTCAGTAAATACAACAGTTGAAGAACCAATTAAGTAAGAACGGAATTTGTCTAATGTAAATATTACAGCAAATAGTTCTTTTTCAGTTGTTGTGTAATTCATTTGTGCACTGTTTAAAGTTCTACTTGTGTAATAAATTACATAGGATTTACCTTCATTTCTTTGTCCAAATACAGCACCAACAGCGTAGTCACTAGCATCACATATGAGCTTAAAAGGTAAAGACCAGTCAGGAGATTGTATCATAGGAGCAGATGTTAAGAGGCCAATTAATTTTTCAAATGAATTTTGCACTATTGTGTCCACTCAAATGATATATCTTTTGCTAAGAGGTTACAAAGAGGCTTAGATATAGAGCTAATTTTTTTTTATAAATCTCCTATAGAATCCAGTATGTCCTAAAAAGGATCGGACTTCTCTGACTGTTTTTGGTGGAGGCAAATGTGTAATGAGTTTGACTTTTGCCTTATTCACTTCAATTCCTTTAGAAGACACTACATGTCCCAAAATAATTCCAGAAGTAACTATGCAATGACATTTTTTCTAATTCAATACAAGGCTCTTTTCTTCACATCTTTTAAAGACATTTTCTAAGTTTTTAAGACAATTATCAATAGAATTTCCAAACACAATTAAATCATCCATGAAAAATTCTAAATAATGCTCAATCATGTCACTAAAAATGCTTAACATACATCTCTGAAATGTTGCTGGGGCATTAGAAAGTCCAAATGGCATTCTTTTAAAAGCAAAGGTCCTAAAAAGGCATGTGAATGTAGTCTTTTCTTGGTCCTCTAGTGCTATGGAAATTTGATAATAGCTAGAATAACCATCTAGAAAGCAATAGTAGGGATGTCCTACTACTTTTTCTATAATTTGATCAAGAAATGGTAAAGGAAAATGGTCTTTTCTAGTGGCCAAGTTCAACTCCCTATAATCTATGCACATCCTCCAATTAGATGAGACTCGAGTTGGTATTAGCTCACCTTTTTCATTTCAATGACTGTGATTCCAGATTTTTTTGGTACTACCTGAGTAGAACTTACCCACTTACTATATGAGATAGGATAGATGATTTATACTTCAAGTAATTTGAGAACTTCAGCTCTCATTACTTCTTTCATATGTGGATTTAATCTCCTTTGAGGTTGTTGAGAAGTTTTGGCATTATCCTCTAGGTGTATTCTATGTGTGCAAATCAAAAGATTAATACCATTTATGTCTTTTAAAGTCCACCTAATTGTATTTTTATGCATTTTAAATAATTCAATCAACTTACCTTCTTGTTCGCTTGTGAGTGTAGAAGAGATTACCACTGGGTAAGTTTGTTTCTCTCCAAGAAAGGAGTATTTCAGTCCTTCAGGTAGAGGTTTTAACTTAAACATTTTGCAATTTTGTTCTATTTATCCTTATTTTCTTCTAATTCTTCAAACTTTAGTTTTCATCTTTTATTTTTAATCACCTGTGCACAGTCAAGTAAAGAACATATGTCAGAGATTTTAGGATCTAATTGTATATTTGACTCAAATGAATTTATTAAACATATTTCTAAAGGATCGGTAGAACTCCATTTTTGAATATGATCCTCCACAATCGTTTCAATCATGTTGCCTTCTTCACTTTTATCCTCCCATTCATATGGTTCATATGGTTGCTTACACATATTGAAAACATTGAGTGTAAGTGTCATGTTTTCAAATGAAAGCTTCATTACTCTATTCTTGCAATTAATCAAAGTTTTAGAAGTTGCTAAAAATGGACGACCCAAAATAACAGGTATTGGATTACATTCATTAACAAGTTCTGTGTACAAGACAATAAAATCCATAGGATATATGAATTTATCAACTTGAACTAAAACATCTTCCACTGTCCCTCTTAGTACTTTTATTGATCTATTGACAAGTAAAAGGGTTACAGAAGTTGATTTTAACTCACCGAGATTAAGCTGCTGATAAACTGAATACGACAGTAAATTCACACTAGCACCAAGATCAAGGCTTGTTTAATTTTATGACTTCCAATAATACATAAAATTGTAGGACAACCAGGGTCTTTATATTTTAAAGCATTATTGTTTTGAAGAATGGCACTAGTTGTTCAGCTAAAAATGCTTTCTTTTTCATATTTACTTTTCTTTTTATTGTGCATAAATCCTTCAAAAATTTTACATAAGAGGGAACCTGTTTAATAGCATCCAGTAAAGGAATATTAACTTTTACATGTTTGAAGATTTTAAAAATTTCAGGATTGTGATTCATCTTCTTAGTATTACGTAATGCATAAGGAAATGAGGGTGGAGGTGAGGGTTTGGTATTTTCTTCATTAGGTGTAGGTTCAACACTTTCCTTACCCTTAGAGATTGATTCATCGCTCTCATGGGGTTCCGGAATGTATTTTTTAACAATTTTACCACTCTCAAGAGTGATACTGCTTTTATTTGATCCATGTGTTGGCTTTCTGAACTACATGCATCTGAGTTATGTTGTCCTTTGGGGTTTGGCTGTGGTTGAGAAGAAAATTTTCCTTTCTCATAAATGTTTAGTGTATATGCAAATTTAACTAGAGTATCTTTCAAATCAGCAAATGTTTAAGCATTTTGAGAATTAATAGACTCTTGCTTTTCAATGAATGCATGAAAAATGTCTTCAAGATTTTTCTTATGAGGTGGGACATATAGTACATAACCTTGATGATTTTGAAAATTTTGGTGTGGTTGGAAAGGTGGTTGTGAAGCTTGTGCTTGAGTGTCATTCCTCTAACTAAAATTCGAGTGATTTCGCCATCCAGGATTATAGTTTTGTGAATATGGGTTATTGTTTGATCGCTTGAACGTGTTTAGAACATTGGCTTATTCATGGAGACATTCCCTAAGTGTAGGCAAAGTTGGGCAATCATTAGTAGAGTGATCATGAGTTTCACAAATGTGACACACAATTTCTTGAACAGATTTTATTTGACCATTATTTTTCATTTCTAAGGTTTTGACTTTTCTAGCAAGAGATGCTAATTTTTCTTGAAGGTCATGGTCTTCCCTAAGATGATAAATAACCCCATTGGATGTAGTGGTTTGATTTTTGCTAGGTGCCTTAAAAGTACTAGCAGTGTCCCAATTTTGAGCATTTTCTACTAGTAAGTCAAGATAGTTCATTGCCTCTTCTGGGTCTTTGTCCTCAAATGTTTCATTATACATCATTTCTACCATTTGCCTAACTTGGGGTGTTAAGCCCTCATAGAAATTTGAGACTAGTCTCCATGTTTCAAAGCTATGATGGGGACAGGTATTAAGTAATTCTTTATACCTTTTCTAACATTAGTAAAGGATCTTTCCTGATTTTTGGGCAAAAGTGGTGATTTATCTTTTGAAATAATTTGTTCTATGAGAAGGAAAAAACTTTTTCAAGAATTGTTGTTGCATCTCATCCCATAAAGAAATGGATCTTGGCCTAAGGTTTTGTAGCCATGTTTTAACTTTATCTTTTTAAGAAAAAGGGAAAAGCTTAAGTCGAATTGTGTTCATACTACAATTTTGGTCATTATACGTGTTACACATTTCTTTAAATTCTCTTAGATGTAGATAAAGGTTCTTTGCATTAAGCCATGAAAAGTGGGTAAAAATTGGATAACGCATGGCTTAAAATTAAAATGTGTTACATTCGGAGGAAAAATTAAGCAAGATGGTGCACCGGTTCGTGTAGGGTTCATGTAGTCTCTAAGTGTCCTAGGTCGGTTATGGTCATTATGTTGGGACAGATTGTCCCCTGGGTCTATGAGTCCCTCAATTTGATTTTTGCTCATGGTGTTAATTGGTGAAGAATGAGAAGATGAAGGAGAATCTATCAAATTATCAAAGGAAGTTTCAAAATTACCTTTCACCAAACGATGAGAATTAGGATCTCGAAACCAACCGCTCATAAAAAGAAATAAAACAAAATACAATAACAATAAATAATACAAATAAGAGAAAAAAATAAAATATTAAACACAGGTAAATAAAATAGACAAAACTAAAAATAAAATAAAGACAAATAATTAGAAGTTAGATTAGTAATGTTAGATTATTTAATAAAACGTTAATAAATAAAAAGTATGAGGCTCAGCCTTCCATAAAAACAAAAAGTGAAAATAATAAATAAACTAAAACAAGTTAGGAGGCTTAGCCTTTCATGAAAATAAAAAGCAAAAATAAAAAGTGAATAATAAATAAAGTAAAGCACGTTAGGAGGCTCAGCCTTCCATGAAAATAAAAGGCGAATAATAAATAAAATAAAGCACTTTAGGAGACTCAGTCTTCCTTGAAAATAAAATAAACAAACAAACAACAAAGAAATAATGTTAATTTCACTTCCCCGGCAATAGTTCCAAAAATTTGACACGTCCAGAATATAGGAGTTTATTCCCAAGTGCAGGATTGTTGAAGTAATAATAACCCGGTAAGAACGGAGTTGATTTGCAGGGAAGTAGAATTAAAATTACTAATTATAAACACTTTTAAGACAATTAATGCAGTATAAGATGTTTGCAAATATTAATTGAATTAACCAATTCAAATAAAAGCTAATGTTAGGGGGATCCACTCTTGGCATAAGAAGTAAGAATATATTTAACTCTTTTTATAACTCAGTTGGAATCCTCATACAAAGGAGGTTCTAATCGAAAAATATAACAATTAAAGTTTATCATCATTTATATATTGATTAGTATTTTTTTATTTCAATTATTATACACCAAATCTTATAAATGGGTTCAAGTATTTATTATGCCAATCTTTATATTTGTCTACAATAAATCAAGACTCCCACTTTACAAGAAATGGTATATACACCAAATCTTGTAAATGGTTTCAAGAATTTATTGTGCCAAGTATAAAGTTTGTTAATAATAAATCAAGATGCACCACTTAGAAGAAAGAGTATTATTATTACAAATAAAATAAATATATCATATATAAATTTGCATAACTTAAGAATAAAACATTAAATTCATAAATAAGAGTTAAGTATTACCTTGCCAAGAGTTTCACCCTTTCACTTTAGCATAAAGAAAATTATTTGGATATAATAAAACTTAAAGAAAAAGAAAAAGAAAAAGAAAATGGAAGAAGAAATAACATGACTTAATAGTAAACAAGAGAAATAATATTACAAAGAGATAATACAAAAAATAAGTGTTTTGAACTAAATTCTAACTCTCTAATTACACACTTTGTGCATAAACAAGCCATCTATTTAAAGAAAAATATGGATAAATCGAGACAAATTTGGAGAGAACCACTTAGATGATGAAAGTCAAGAATGGTGGCATATAATTGGCATTGATTATCATTAATGCATCCACTTGATTATTCAATTTGGAATTGATGTGGTTCGAATTAGTTGTCCTAAAAAACATCAAAGTTGTAGATAGGTCTCTTATATTTTCAAATTGAGTTTTCTCATACGTATTAGATACGTATTTCAATAGTTATGGGCTCAATACCGATGACTAATCGGATTGGGCCTGTACTGCAAATCAGTTCTGTTTTAGGCCATTTTCACCCTCTAAACGCTCAAATTTCAAATGCTTAATGAATACAATATATTTTCCCATTGAGTTAGCTCTTGACAAGATCAAGAATCACTCCAGTTGGATCTTTAGGTAGAAAGGTATTCCTATTTTACTGAACCTGCCACAAAATAGTTAAAAGATAATTAGGTACAATATTGTAAACATACTTAAGTTAAGAAAATTAAATACACTAGTAATACAAAACAATGATGTAAAACTATTATTAAATGTGTAAATTCAAGTGTTCATTAACTTTCTCAAATATCACATAATGAACTTGAATCCAGTAATGATCGCTACAATTACTCAACCTAGTAGCCTTGAACACTATTCAAGGGTGTCGTTAAAAAGGTTTTAACAACTTTGCTTATTGAAAGTAAGGCATTAAGAAGGGAAGCACATTATATGGAGATAAAAATAATATCAAGTACTCGTACTTTTTGAGCTTAGTATGCTTCCATTGTATTTCAAGTCTCCTTGACCACTTTCTTTGTACAAAGTTGATGGGCATCTCACTGTGGTTCTTAGCTCAGTATAATTTCTGCTTTACCCTCAGAGACAACTAGTTAGGTGTGAGGAGACTGCACATCCTTCTTTGTATATGGCCACATGCAAAGGATATAAAAAGAGGAGTACAACATGGATTCTTATGGTGATAAGTGGAGAATTGTTCATTTCTATTTTTATAGGGTATAACTCGGCCTTTTATACTTCTTAGCCTTATTGAGCTACTCCCATCGTTTATGTGGCGAGCATTTCTTCTACTACAGAATTTTCAGGGTCCCAGCCCAACATCGCTAAGGGGATTTCCAAGGCTCTTCACATAGGCACAATCCCTAAGATTTCACTCTCGACATTTGTATAAAGAGCAAATAGAAACAACACTTTCCTTGAGCGATCTATCATTCACTCTTAAATCAGGATCCAAGTCATCTTTACTCTCTTTCACACTATAAGAATAGGGCGCTCAATGGTACAAAGGACATATAATGGCCTAACAATCATTCGAGACACAAGAATATACTTGGAGAACATCTATTCGTTTCATTAGCGAACATCAGGAGCATAGTTAGTACAGTCATAACGTCTTGCTATATGTTGAATGGGTGGAAAACAAGTCCTCTACCCTGTACACTAGAACTTATTTGAATTAACATAAACAACTAAGCTTGTTAGAAGTATATCTAAGCTTTGAGTAAGCATAAGATAAAAACTAGCAAAAGCTTAAAAAAGAATTGAGTGGAGAATAGAAATGCATACCATTCACTAGTAGTACTTGTGGAGCTAAGCTGCATTCCATGGATACTTCATTTGATTACTATCTAGGTGAGTCAGCTTATAGGTTCCTAGCCTGATCACCCTATCTACATGATAGGGACCCTCCTAGTTAGGGCCTAAGACCCCATCTGATGGAATTTTAGTGTATAAGTTCACACGGCGGAGGACTAGGTCACATTCCTTAAATTATCTTGGCTTGACCTTTTTGTCGTAAAGTTTAATTATCTACTGCTGGTAAGCTGCCACTTTGATAGCTACTGAGTCCTGCATCTTTTTTAAGAGGTCTATATTAGCTATAACTGAGCTAGTGTTTATAGTCTCATCAAAGTTAACAACCTCGTGTGTGAGCTCTGTGAGCTTGACTGGTATGACTACCTCAAAACTGAAAGATAGAGTAAAGGGGGTCCTTCTAGTGGTAGTGTTGGGCATGTCCTGTTGATGAGAATGATATTAACATATATTTTAGCTCCATTTTAACTTAGATTCGTGTTGTTTTCAAGTAATTGCATGCTATTTATGCATACATGTGTTGATTTTGTAGGATAGATAATGAAATGAATGAGCTGTAGGGAAAAGCATAAAAAAAATGGATCTAAGGAGTGAGAATTCAGAGAAAGCTTCAAAAGAAAGGGATGTACGCCCTGGCATTTTATATTCTAACGTGGTAGTGTTATCTAACAGGATGAACGCCCTAACGTTAACTTGCCAACGCCCCTATGTTTATGGGAAAGGTGAATATTGTGGCGTGAGTATAGGATTGAGGATGCATGAATTCCCAAACATCCCCAAGATAGCCAACACTCCCACGTTCGTTTAGTGGCGCTGTCGTATGAGAATGCCCCCAGTATTAAACACAAGAATGCTGCGACGATAGTACAATAAACTGGGAACACCTTTGTGTTCTAAGAGAAAATGTTTCGGCGCTACTACTTTCTTTTACACTATACAAAAGCCATTATTTTGAAATTTTTGAGAGGCTAGACTTTTCAACTTTGGTTTCTCACCAAAATAGACTCTTATAAGTAAAAACTTCTTCCATTTTGGTGAAAAAAAAAATAATCAACATTTAAAACCATTTGAGGAGTAGAAAAACACGATGAAGGAGTTGAAGACCTTGGAAAGAAGACATTCTTGGAGCTTGAACTTTGGAACACTAAAGGTTAAAGGCTTCAAAAGTGTCTACAAATAGTTTCCATTCTCTCTTTGTCTCATTTACTTTCATTTGAAGTTTATATTTGTAGTTCTTGTTATTTTAGACATAAGTACTTCTATGAACATTTGGATTAATGTATATTTGAGTATTTGACTATGGATAACTAAATTTTATATTCTAGGGCTTGATGCAACTCTATTAAGTACTAAGTTTTGATGTATGTAATTGATTAATAACTATATTTTGTATTATTTATTTATGCTTTTATGAATTTAATGCTTCTAATTAAATTGAAAACTTGATTAGATAATCTAGACTTGTGTATTATGTGCTTGGAAAATTTTAACTCAAGTGTTGGATTTGATTAGTATAACCTTTGATTGTATTGAGTTGAGAGACTAATAAAATCAAGGTAACATCTTAAGGGTAGCATAATGCATATATAAATGACTAAGTTTGATAGGGATATCAAATTGATTGTGTGTGCATAGAGTCTCACTTGACACTCAGCAGAGGTAGCGAGCCTATTTCTAAACCCTTGGTTAATGAATTCACAAAAGTAATCATTAATCATTATTACTAAGGAATATAGGAAAGGTAGAATGAATCCAAGACCTTAGAACCTGTTGCTATAAGAGTTTCCATCCCTTTGAACGTGTTTGACATTTTTAATTAATTTTAGTAATTTCAATTCCATAACCATTCTAGTATTTTTAATTAGCCTAAATAAAGTTAAATTGTAAAGGTTATAGTACTTAGTGTTAATTTAAAAATCAATCCTCGCAAGACGATACTCTTCTCACACTTTATTACTTGTTTACGGCTCGTGTACTTGTGGTTTAACAGTCGCATATGTTTAATTTTGCGAATAAGTTTTTAGCGTTGTTGTCGGAATTGTGAAATTTTTAATTATTGCTATTATTATGGATAAGAAACTTGATTTTAATTTAGGTATTTATTTTTATTTTATTTGTTATTGAGTTTGGTTTTATTGTGGTTGTTGAAGGTGTATGTGAAGAACTCGTAGTTTGAAGTTATTACCTTTTAATCTGGAAGTTGAATACACCTTTCAAAGGCTTAGAAGAGAAAGGAGGAGTCTAGTTCAAGCAACAACCATAGGCATTGCGGGACTATTTTAAACCCATGGTTCATGAGAACTACTTAGGGATTCGGCGTAAATGTGTTAAAGCCAACAATTTTGAATTAAAGTCGGCCCTCATTAGTATGGTATTATAAATTCAGTATAGAGGGTTATCAAGTGAGGATCAGAATGTTCATCTAATTATGTTCTTGGAGATTTATAACACAATTAAGATGAATAGAGTTACGGAGGATGTCATTCACCTACGCTTGTTCCCATTCTCTCTTAGGGACAAGGCAAAGGGATGGCTTCAATCTTTACAACTAGGAAGCATTGCAATATAGGAAGACCTAGCACAAAAGTTCCTCACCAAATTCTTTCCACCATCTAAGACTTTTAAACTCTTGGGAGAGGTATGAAAATTTAAACAAATGAATTTTAAGCCACTCTATGAAGTTTGAGAGCGTTTCAAGGATCTCAATTAGAAGTGCCCTTAACACAGATATAAAGATTGGTTCCAAATTTAACTATTCTACAATGGGTTGAATGGTTAAACTAGAACCATCGTGGATGCAGTGGTAGATGGTACTCTATTATCTAGAAAAGACTCAATCGGTTCAAATATGGCCTAATGTCGTTTCTCTATTCATGTGTTTCCTAGGATTCGCCTCAAGTAGTAATCAAGCAAGTTCTAGAGTGTTTCCTATGATTTTTTCTTATGTAGTAATCAAACAATCACCTATATGTCTATTGTAATCAAATTAGAATGTAATTCTTTAAGATCAAGCCTAAATTATGCTATACATGCCATCTAGGTAAATGTTTATCATACACAAAACTTATAGTTGTTACCCTATGATCATGCATCAAACTACCATAGGCTAAACACATGAATCTCTTTGTCAAGTTCATTATGATTCCTTAATCGTTCATAATATTGGTAAGATATAATGAAAGCAATAAATACAAGATAGAATGAATTCAATTATAATAATTAAGTTCATAAACTAAGAATCAATGAAATCTAACTATATACTAGGTTCACATAGTCTAACCCTAAAATAACAATTTTAGCTCATCACAAAATCAAAAGTATCAAACCAATCCATGAAGAACAACAAGAATAAGAACATAATGATAAGAAAAGAGAAGACAAAACTAATCAAGAAGACGTCTTGGGTTTACTTCTCTCTTAATCTTGACTTGAAGATTGAATTTTGATATTGAATCTTGATTTCTTAAGTTTGATCTTTGATTTTATATTGTGAATTCTTTCCTTAAGTTTTTACTTCTTCAAAGTCTGTGTTTTGGCTCTCAAAAGATTATTTTTATAGGTATGAGAAACCCTAGGGGCGAGGGGCTTCAAATCTAAGTCAAAATAAGAGAGTTGGGAGGGGATTTATACATCGTACAAGTGCCAAAGCAGTGCTAATTTATGGGCCCCGCGACTCCCGCTCTTGTATTTTGAGTGTAACTTCTTTGTTTTACGTGTAATTCGCCTCCCGCTTGTTCCTATACATCACATTTTCCATTGTGCATCTATTTATGATAAAAAAAACAATTAAATATTCAACTATTCATGAATTAAAGCAAAATACAAAAGTTAGTGTAATAATCATACTAGTGCTTATTAGCCTCAATCAGTTATAACTTTCAATAACATTTTTAATATACGAGGATTTAGAGACTTCTATCAGCTTCAGAACTGTAGCTCTATCACTATAAAGCTCTATACTAAGTATATCAGAAGCCTTTCTCTAATTCTTCATGGAGAATTTTTTACTTATAACTTTTGACTGATTATTACACACCAATATTGTTTTCGATAATGACTATGTCATCTACATAAATAATAAGAAAGTTAACCATTCTCTCACTGCCCTTTCTTAACATACATGATTCCTCTTCATTCTTGATAAAACCATACTTTCTGATTACTTAATCCAAATAAAGATTCTAGCTTCAGAAAGCCTGCTTAAGTCCATAAATAGACTTCTCCAATTGGCATACTAGATTAGAAGTCCGGCTGGATGTAAAACTTTAGGTTGTTCTATGTATATCTCTTACTTGACATATCTATTCTAGAATAATTTAAAAATCAAAATATACCGCAATAGATAATAAAGTATAATTGACTTTAGTACGGTTACCAGTGAAAAGTTTCCTCATAAACGATCCATGATCGCTGAATGTAACCTTTTTCACTAGTTGGGCCTTGAAGGTCTCTACCTCTAATTGGACCCTACGCTTCCGCTTGTAAACCATTTGTGACCAATAGAAACTGTTCATTCGGGAAGCTCAACCAAGTCACAGACTTGATTGACATGCATTGAGTCAATTCTGAATTTTATGGCTTCTTGCCATTTCTCCAATCGATGTTTAACATAGAAACGGTAGAGTGAAATCAAGACCCTAGGACTCTTTACTATAGAATTTCCATATCCTCATTATTATATTGTTCATTTTAAGCAATTTTAATTTCATAATTTAACTTAGCATTAAGATTAGCCTAGATAACGTTAAGTTGCCAACACTATAGTACTTAACATTAATTTAGAACACCAATCCTTAGAGGAATGAGACTTACTCATCATTTTATTACTTGATCACGATCCATGCATTTGCAGCTATGAACAAGTTTTTGGTGCTGTTGTTAAGTATTGTGAATTTTGAATTGGTGTTAACATTATGGATAAGCAACTTAATTTTACTTTAGGCATTTTATTTTTCTTTATTGTTTTTGAGTTGTGGTTTTATTATGGTTATTGAAGGTTTATGAGAAGAGCCTGTAGCTTGGAGCTTTTTTTATTTGACCTGGAAATTAAGTGCACTTTGCGGAGGCTTAGGAGAGAAATGGATATCAAGCTCAAACTATGGATAACGATGGTAACAACAACTAACAACCACAGGCATTGTGGGGCTATTTTAGGCTTGTGGTTAATGAGAATTATTTGGGGATCCGGCATCAAGTGGTTCAAACTAACAACTTTGAATTGAAGCTATCCCTTATCAATATGGTGCAACAAAATCAATATAGGGGATTGCCAAGTGGGGATCTAAATGTTCATCTTGCTATGTTCTTGGAGGTTTGTGATGCTATTAAAATGAATGGAGTCACAGAGGATGCTATTTGCCTACGCTTGTTCTCATTCTCTTTTAGGGACAAGGCAAAGGGATGGCTTTAATATTTGAAACTTGGAAGTATTACAACATAGGAAGAGCTTGCCCAAAGATTTCTCACAAAATTCTTTCCACCATCTAAGATTTCGCAACTTCGTGGGGGAGATAGCACAATTTAGGCAATTAGATTTTGAGCCTTTCTAGAAAGCTTGGGAGTGATTCAAGGATCTTATCCAGAGATGCCCCTAATATGGATACCAAGATTGGTTCGAAATACAAATCTTTTACAATGGACTAAATGGGTAAACAAGAACTATTATAGATACAGTAGCTGGTGGTACATTATTGTCAAAAATTACAAAAGAAGCCTAAGCTTTATTGGAGGAAATGAAGTGTAACAATTACCAATGGCCTAATGAAAGGTCCATTGTGAGGAGAGTTGCTAGAGTGTATGAAGTTGATCCAATTGTTACACTTTTAACTCAAATTTTGGCTTTGACAAATCAAATTTTTGCACTAAATGCTATAGAGACTTCAATAAGCAAAGATTCAATGATGGTAGAAAATGTGTCTTACATTAGTGAAATGAATGATCCAGAACAAGTCTAATATATCAACAACAAAAACATCAACTACCAGAGTAATAATTTGCTCACATATTATCATTTCGGGCTTCAAAATCATGCGAACTTCTCCTATGGTAATAGAGGAAATGCTTTGTAACCTTCACTAGGATTTAATTATCAAGTGACTTAGAAGAAGCCCTCTTTAGAGGATCGTTTGAGCACTTTCATCGTTGAGACAAGAGAGAGGTTCAACAAGGATGAAGCATACCTTGATAATATTGAGACACATTGCACTCGCATGAATGCTACATTGAAGTCATTAGAAGTGTAAGTTGGCTAACTTGCCCATGCAATCAAAGATCAATCTTCTAGCAAGTTCCCAAGTGACAAAGAGGCCAACCCAAGCGAGCACTACAATGCCATCACCTTTAAGAATGGTAAGAAAGTTGAAGCTCTAGAGAAAAATGTGATTGAAGGCAATGAAGAAGAAGTTATTACAGAACCATCTAAGTTGAATCACAAACCCAACTCCATTTTCTTTCCTAACAACCTTCATATCATTAGCCCACCATTGTCATACCTTCAATGATTTACAAAGAGAAGTTAGATGCTAAATTCTCTAATGTTCTTGAGAACTTTAAAAACATTCACATTAAAATTCCTTTTTTGGATGCCTTGCAAAAAATGCGAAACAAATATTCAAAGGAAGTTGTCTCAAAAGATAGAGGATCTGGGTAGCTTCACCATCCCTTGCACTATTTGGGAGTCCACTTTTGAGAAAGCCTTATACGACCTTGGAGCAAGCATAAATCTTATGCTTCTATTTATCTTTAAAAAGTTAGTCTTGGTGAGGTGAAGCCTACTACAATTTCTTTGCAAATGACGGATAGATCTATAACTTATTAATGAGTTATTATTGAAGATGTATTAGTTAAAGTAGGCAAATTTATTATACTGATGGTCTTTGTAGTTTTAAACATGAAGGATGATAAGAATGTTCTTATTATTTAGGCGACCATTCTTAGCCACTGGGAGAGTTATCATTGATTTAGAAAAGGAAGAGATGAAAATGAGGGTGCAAGATGAGGAGGTCACATTCAAGATTTTCTAGGATATAAAGTGGCCAAATGACTTCGAATTTTTTTTAAGATTGATAATGTGCATCCAAATGGAGGAACATGGCCCTCAAATGTAAAGGAGATAGCTCATGAGAAAGAAAACATGCACCAAAAAAGGAAAAAAAGATAAGGTATGATAAGATTATAATGGAAAAGCAATCAAATACCAACCACTTTGGTTCATTCTCTCGTCTAAAGCTAAAACTCTTTTCGGGCAAGCTCAAAATAAGAGAGTTGAGGTCATTCCTTGATGATTACCTTATAGAGCTTTGGAAATCAAAGAAGTAGATTGACCAAGCCATTAAGCACACACCAAAGAACAAAAACGAAAGAGTAATTAATGGGCGAAGTGCCTCTAAAGTTTGATTTGATCCCCCATGAATCCATAAGATGTCAAGCCAAAAATGTTAAATCAAATGCTTCTTGGAAGGTAACCCAAGTGAATTTTAATTTTAATTTCAATGTTAGTTTTAATTTTTTTTTTCTTGTAGTGTGTTAAAACAGCAAGTTTGCACCTCATAAAGCATGAAAAAAAAGGAGCGAAAATAGAACTAACAAGGTGTAGCCCAATAAAGCTAAAAAATAAAAGTGAAGCAAATTGAGGATTTTGGGCACCAACTCAAGTAACAACTTCGGCCTCAAGATTTGAGCACCGTCGTACTAAGCCATCGTCTACGAGGAAAGTATTTTTCACTTTTATTTTTTTAATTGTGGATAATGTCAACTTTAAGTTTGGGGGAGGAAAATATTATTTGGTGTTCATTTACCATGTTTAATCGTGCTTACTCTTTATGACTGTTGTTTTTAGTTGTTTTGTTTTGCATGCAATTATTTTTATCCTTAGTTATGGGTTGGTTGAATGATTAGTAGTCAATGATATCAAATAGAAATATGATTTCAAAAGCTACTTTTTTAAAAATGATAAATGTTGTGATTGTTTGATTGGTAATTTAAAACAAGTTCGACTTCATAGTGTGATCCCTTAATTTATTGAGCACGTAATTGGAATTATCTACTTATCATGCTTACTTGGAAAATATTTATACATAACAAGAATATTTAAGGTCTCAAAAACATGCTAAAAATTGTTTGAGCATTACTTGAGGTGAAATTCCATGGCATACATAATTTAGAAAATGATTTTAGGCTATTTTTGGACTAATTAAGCCATTCAAACTAACCATTGTATATTTTTACCCCTGATTACCCTTGTTGAGCCTAATAACCATTTTTGTTTGCTAACCACCAATACTTAAGCCTTTAATTTAATCATGTTTCTTAATACCCCATCACACCATGAGCATAGTACTCATTTTAGAGAGTTGTGTGAGTTATGAGATTTTTTGAAATGAAAAATGAATTGTTTAAGGGTTATGGGTTTTGATTATGGATTTTTGTGTTTTAAAGTTATAAAAACATAAATTTAAGGGTATAATGGCTTAAAAATAAAAAATAAAAAATAAAACAAAAATAAAAAATGGATGAAAAATAAATGAAGACTTAGTTTGCTATACCCCCAACTCAGAAAAAAAAAAAGAAAAAGAAAAATGAACAACAAAATAGCAAGGGAATCGAAGAAATAAGTTTGGAGGAATTCGGGTGGAAACAAATTGTTTAATTTGAGTAATCTCTAGATGAGCATGTGTTTATGGTGTGAGTTAAGCTGAAGTTGATTTATTTATCCTACCATCACCCTAGCCATTCATTACAAGTTAGATAAAGTCTTATTTGATAATTGATTATGTGTGCCCCTACATTAGTAGAGAATGATGTGAAAAACAAGCGTATAGAGTATTAACTAAGTAAGAACTCATAGAGACTATTTCATTGTCTTGTGTGCATAAACTAATCCTAGTGAATGTGACTAATGATTATAGCTACACATACGCACCAAGTAGGTCACTTATGGGGTAGAATAAGTATTAGATTAACATGTTGAACTATTATGATACTTAAACTTTCCTTGAGATGAGTAGTCATAAGAAAGTTTTGAGACAATTTACTAATTATTTGCCAACCCCATATTTTATGCCTTCTTGCAGTTTGTTTTCAATTTTAACTTTTAATTATGAGTGTGCTTCCTTACTCGAGGACGAGCAAGTATTTAAGTTTGTGGTTGTTTGATAAGTGCATTTTATATATGATATTATACCCTCTTAATTTGATAATTTCTTATTTTAAATATGAATATGTGACTTTTTATGTATATTAATGTCATTTTGTAGGTTCTAAGTTAATAAAGCTATTTGGAATGAAATTTCAAAAAAAATCAAGGCAAAAAAACCAAATATACTACAGTGTTAGTGAACACTAACCTGATACAGTGCCAATGAACCATGTTTGTGCTACAGTGCTCTGTGCCTTGGCGCCAAATTGAGATGTCTTTAGGCAAACCTTTTGGCGCTTAGGCGCCGCCAGAGCCTAATATCTATTTTAAATTTTGTGCCCTAAATTTAAAGCCCATTTTTGAAGCATATAAAAAGGAGATTAAAAGCCTCATTTAGTGAAAGAGAAAAACAAAGAGTTTCTAGTGAGAGAAAGCATTTTGAAGCTTGGAATCTTAAAGACCTATAGAGATTGAAAGCTCCAAAAGCTTCTCTAACTAGTTTTCCCTTCTCCCTTTGTCTCATTCACTTTAATTTAAACTTTATATTTGTAATTTGTGTTATTTTGAACATAATTACTTTTGTGAATCTTTGGATTATTGTAGTTATGCATTTGACTATGGATAGCTTAGATTACATATTCTAAGGCTTGATGGAACTCTATTGAATAATATGTTTTGATATTGTTAATTGGTCAATGACTATATCTTGTGTTGTTTAGTTATGTTTTTTTATGAGTTTAATGCTTCTAATTGTATTAGAAAATTAATTAGATGATTTAAAACTTGTAGCTTATGTGCTTGGGAAAGTTAAACCTGTGTGTTAGAATTAAAAAGCATACTCTTGAGTTTGTTGAGTTGGGAGACAATAGACTTGGGATAATCACTTAAAGGTTACTTAATGCATGTATATGTAACAAGTTAGATAGGGGTATTAACTTGGTTATGTATGCATAAGATCTTATTTGATGCTCAGGAGAGGTAATGAGATTATTCTAAACCCTTAATTAATAAATTCACAAGATTAGTTATTAATCACTAACACCAAAGAACATAGTAACAGTAAAGTGAAATCAAGATTAGCCTAGATAACGTTATGTTGCCAACATTATAGTATTTAGTATTAATTTAAAACACCGATCCTTGTGTGAACTATACTCACTCATCACTTTACTACTTGATCAAGACCTGTGCACTTGTGATTACAATTCGTATGTGTATAATTTCGTTAACAATTTTGCAAGATCGATGTATTAAAACATACATTATAAGTTTAAGTAAGAAATTTATAAATGTTGGGACACGGGTCCCAAGGACTTTTGATTTTCAGCCAAAAACTGAGGCTTGCACGAAGGTCCAAATGAGTCTAAAATTGTGTAAAGAAGGTCTAGATCATCGAGTTTCAAATTTCTTAGCCAAATAATTATTGGAGAGGGATGTTGTATTGAGAAGTCAAGCATTTGTCAATCAATTATAGCAGACCATTCAACCTTGGAACTCTTCCTAACATGTAGGCTTCTTTTATCTCTCTCTTTGTTTAAAGAATACCAAACCTTTAATATCTTGCAACTAGTCCCAGTCCTTTAGGATAGGTGATTGGTCGCTTATTACTCCCTATTGATTAGTTGCTTAATACTATTGGGATTTGTACTCATGTGCCATCCCAATATTATGAATAATGTAATTTCATATTTGTGCCATAAATAAATATTTCATTAAATTACTAATTACTTTAGGTAAGATGCTTGTAACATTTCAGACATTGTCTTGATTTGAATGAGTTCAGATCAAGTCTAAAAAGTTAGAACCTTGTCTAAAATGGAACAAGGACCTGAGAATATACTAATAATGACACAGCCGTAAATAGTTGCAAGAGTTGCTAGGAAATGTCATTGTGCAAGTATGTTCTCAAATTATATGTTCCTAATCTATTTTCACCGACGTAGGGTCTATTGAGTAGAACTGATTAATATAGATTAGTGTATATCTATATCTGGATTATCCAGATGGTTAATCTTAGCAAACCATGAGCTTAGTTGAAGTTCGTATAGATATATAGGTATTAAGTGAGGACTGGATACTGAATAAGACTCAATGAAGACCTCCAATAGATATCCCATAAAATTGTCAATTGAGGATTTTCTCGAGTTGAGTAGTATTCATAGTCCCTTGACCTGTGCACCACGGTGGGCTTGTGAGTGATCCACCATACTTAGGTTCTAGACATGTTAGAGACCTTTTATGGTCTGACCGCTGGGTGTTGCTGGGTATGGTCTGATACTTATGGAGTCCAGTGTGTGTAAACATGGGATCCGTTAGCTCATATGGGTGAGTTAAATATCTAGATGCTCTAAGGTTGTATTCTAGAATGTCTTTTGGCCATAAACATGATACTCAGGAAAAAGTTACCTGTGGTATAAACAATATTGCAAAGGAATTTATGGATATTGTTTATCGAAATACTAATATTATGCCAAGTGAGACTTGACACTTTTATCTACCTGATGTATGCCCAAAATTGTGCCAATAATTTGTATGGGTACTAAATTATGCATTGGTAGATATAGCTACCATTTAAATAAAACAATTGTAATTTATTTAAATTATATTAATTGGCCATTTATTTATTTCAGGGTCTCTCGGAGAATAGCTAAGGTTTAAATGTTAAACCTACAATTGTGTCAAGTGAGACTTGACACTTTTATCTACCTAGATATGCCCCAAATTGTGCAATTAATTTGTATGAGTACTAAATTGGACATTGGTAGAAAAAGGCATAAAATAATTATTATTTTTATTAAATTGCATTTGGTCATTAATTAAATCAAATGAATTTGATTCATTTTGATTTAAAGCTTTGCCATTTGTTATTTTTTAATTAGCCATTAACAAAAACAATCGAACTGAATTTGTTTCAATTCAAAAGGGAAAAAGTGGCGTACATTCATTAAGAGGCAATAGATTAAAATTGAATTTGATTCAATCTTTATCCATTACATAGGAGTATATTTAACATATCTTGCCACCAATTCATATAACAAATGGCCACCAATTACTTTAAGATTTCGCCAACGAATTCAATCAAATTTGACTAAGCAATTAGATTGCTTTGTCATGTTTCATCAAGTGGCAATCAAGCCATTTTTCATTGGATGAAAATTAGGCAAATAATTGCCTATAAATAGATCAAAATGGCCGAGTGAAAATGAGAAGATATTTCATGAGATTGTGATATTAAAAGGCATTAGGAATAAAGCTCAAGAGAAAGAAAGAAATAAAAAACAAGAGTTGTTTCAAATATTCCGAAACTGGAAGCTACTATTCTAGCTTGAGGAAGCCCACTACGCTCCTAACTAAAATTGTTTAAAGCACGCTTCGAGGGTGAGTCCCCTAATCTCATTAATGTAATGAGATTATTTTAATGTGTATTAATTTCGCTGTATTGCATATGTAATATGCTATTATTAAATTATTTAATTATGTACACATTCACCCATAGCACACAGCGCACTTTCAAATTGGTATCAGAGCGCTGTGTTGTGTGCTAATATTAGAGTGTACGTGGCATAATTTAATTTACCGGTGCTATTGATTATGTGTTTCAAGTGTTGCAAATTTCATAATCAGAACGTAAATGAAAGGGATACTGCAACTCTGTAGGCTAAGTGCTGGTGGCGCTAGGGTAGAGGTTCTAGCACCACAACGTGTTTAGGCTAGTTCTGCGACACTAGAGGCTGGACCTTCAATTCGCAGTTCCTAGAACCTAAGAAAAACTGTTACACCAGCTACTTTAAATATTTATTTTTAGGAGCTAAAAATAAATATTTGGAGTAACTGGCGTAACAATTTTTCTTAGGTTCTAGGAATTACGAATTGAAGGTCCAGTTTAAAAATAAATGGTTTATTTTTTACAATTTATAATTGTTATAAATGTGATAAATATTGTGAATCATTTGTTTGTGCTGGTACCCACAATGGGAGCCCGACTGGTAAGGGTTAGTTGTATTTGCACAAAATAAATGAGTGATTAAGAATCACAGCCTCATGAGATGGGGATAGAATTAAGTAATCTCTCTTAATTAGATAGAATAATGTACCATTATTAGATAGTATTACACGTTGACCCGTCTTGTCAATATGGTATTAGTCAAGTGATATCGATCTTTTCCAATATTGCTAAAGCGTGAGAGATTTAGTCGGTGTGATTTGAACTATGCCGGTTAAACATGAGATGAGGCAAATATATACGAACGCATTGCTCAATATTGTTAAAGCGTGAGGGTAGTATCAATAACATATATTTGATCATTGACTAATTAATCTAAAATACATTTATCCAATATTGCTAAAGCGTGAAGATAAGGTGTAGGATTAGTCATAAGAGTTGCATGAGATACAATTAATAAGAGTTGTCTACCTTTTGGATTTTACAATGGTCAATATTGTTAAAGCGTGAGGCCTGAGTAAAATGCCAAATAGATCTACTTCCTATTGTACAATTTAAAGAGTTTAAATTTGTTATTTTCCCTTTTGAGAGATTTAGAGGATTATATAAAGCAGTGGGAGGGTGTTTTAGATTTACAAATGTATAATTTGATTATATCCTTAGTCTAAAATGAAAATTAGTGATTGAAATATTTATTTTTTGCTAACATTTCTTATATTCTCTTGTGAAGATTAAATGGCCTCATCTAATCTATTGGCACACATATTAGATGCGAACCAACTTAAAGGCACAGAAAACTATACAGACTGGTTGATGAATCTGAGAATTGTTCTTGATTCTGAAAAACTTGGATATATGATAAATCAACGTATGCCCACAGGAATTTCGGATGAAGCCAACCTAGATAAGTGGGTGACTTATCAGAAATGGTTGGATGATAATTTAAAAGTTAAATCTTATGTCCTTGCGTCTATGTCTATAGGTTTACAAAGAGAGCATGCTCATATGGGTGAGGTTTTTAGCATTATGCTCCATCTGAAGGAGCTATTTGGCGACCATTTTAGGTTGAGGCATATAGGGTTGCCAAATCGCTTTTTCAGTGAAGACTTTTTGAGGGCAGTTTTTAGTGAGTCCCCATGTCCTCAATATAATTTTTATAATCAAGATGTTGGAGATTATGGACATTATGTTGAATAAATAATTAGGGAATAAGTTGATTCTCCAGTCACTTTCGGGGTTTTTCAGACAGTTCATAATGAACTTTAATATGCAACCAATGACATCGACTTATGCTAAACTTCATAATATGTTGAAGAGATTAGAAGAGGACATGAACAAGGTGGGATCATTCATTTTTGTTCAAGGTACTTCATCTTTTGCTCCTAGGGATTCTAGGAAGCCTAAAGGAAAGAAGAAAAAGAAGGTGAGACAAACACCCAGGATTGGTCCTCAAAGGTGATCCATATCTAAACCACAAAAGAAAGATAAAGAAAAATGTTTCCACTGTAGTGAGGAAGGACACTGGAAGAGAAATTGCCAGAGATACCTTGCCTCAGTAAAAAAGAATCCCTCAGGTATAAGTTTACCTATAATTGACATTTCTTTAGCATATGATGCTAATTTTGACTAGGTATTGGATACTTCTTCTCCTTCTCACATCTGCAATATGTTGCAGGGTTTGAGGGAAGTTAAACTGTTGCAGCTAGGAGGGATTCAGTTTTGTGCTGGAAATGGAGATTTCCTTCAAGTTGAGGCTGTAGGACATTTTGATATACATCTCTCATTCAATAGAACTATAGTGTTGTATAATTATCTTTATATACCTTGTATTTTGAGATAAATAGTATCCCTTCCTATACTTGACAGTGAGGATTATCATATGTATATACAGAATCATTTCTTATGTTTATATAATATGCATAATATTTTGATAGCTAATTGTCAGTTAATTAATGTCATTATGTACTGAATACAACACAAAATGTCATGAATGTACAGGTAAACACAGCAAGTAGTTCGAAAACTTTAAATGAAACAGAATTATGGCATATAAGATTAGGTCATATAGGCGTTAGACGCCTATCCCGTCTGGTTAAGGATGGTCGAATACCTGATTTGACCATAGAACCTTATTAAGTTTGTGAATCATGTATTCAAGGGAAGATGACCAAATCTCCTTTTACTAGTGTTGGACACCATGCCACTAGTTTATTGAAACTTATACATAGTGATATATGTGATCCAATGAATTACGCTACTATGGGTGGATTTCAATACTTTGTAACTTTCATCGATGATTTGTCACGATATAGTTATGTGTTTTTTATGAGACACAAGTCTGCAAACCATTGAAAAGTTCAAGGAATATAAACTTAAAGTAGAAAAACAAACTAATATGTATGTGAAATATCTTCGATCAGATCGCGGCAGTGAATACATAGGTAGTGAATTTCTAAATTATTTACAGGAGAATGGATTCTTGTTCAGTATAGTCCTCTATCTACTCTGCAGCACAATGGTGTTTTGGAGAGAAGGAATCAGACTTTATTAAATATGGTCCGATCGATAATGAACTTCACCGATCTTCCTGAATATCTTTAGGACTATGCTCTACAAACTGCTGCTCAAATATTGAACAGAGTTCCATCTAAAGATGTTCCCTTCACTTCCTATGAGATATGGACTGGAAGGAATCAAAGTCTTAAATATTTTAAGATTTGGGGTTGTCGTGCTTATGTAAAAGTTACATAACAAGATAAACTTACACTCAAGGGGTACACGTATCGGTTCATTTGTTATCTCATGAACTTAATGAGATACCAATTTTATGATCAAACAAAATGTGTTCGTTGCTTGAAATGCCACTTTTTTAGAGAAACTATTTCTCATGGATCGTGGAGATTATAGAAAGATTGATCTTGATAAAGTCAACCAGAATGAACCACAGATGGAACCACAGGCTCAATCGAGCAAATTACCTTTTACACTCTCTACGTAGGTCAAAAGGGATATCAAGAAAACTTGAAAGGTATGGTATGATACCTGAAGGTACCTCTGAGATTTGTTTAGTGGAAGAAAATGATCATTTAACCTACAGAGAGGCAATATTAGATATTGATTTAGGAAAATAGCAAGATGCTATGAAATCTAAAATTAACTCTATGCATCAAAATCAAGTCTAGAACTTTATTAAGCTTCTTGAAGAAATAGTTCCTATAAGATGTAAATAAGTTTACAAGCAGAAGCGTGGGAAAAATGGGAAGGTAGAAACCTTCAAGGTCCGTATGGTAGCAAAAGGTTATACTCAACGATTAGGGATCGATTTTGAGGAAACCTTTGCACCAGTTGTGATGCTTAAGTTAATAAGGATTTTATTGGAAATTATTGCATACTATGACTTTGAAATTTTCTAGATGGATGTAAAGACAGCGTTCCTGAATGAATATCTCGAGGAAGAGATATTCACGAATAGCCTGAAGGTTTTGTATCCAACCTTTCTTCTGGTCTTGTATGCAAACTGAAGAAGTCTATTTATGGACTTAAGTAGGCTTCCCGAAGCTAGAATCTTCATTTTGATGAGGTAATCAGAGAGCCTGGTTTCATTAAAAATGAAGATGAGACATGTGTGTATAAAAAGATTAGTAGAAGTATGGTTGTCTTCTTAATTCTTTATGTGAATGACATACTGATCATTGGGAATGATATCGTTATGTTGCAGTTAGTAAAAAGTTACCTAAGTAAAAATTTCTTCATTAAAGGTTTGGGAGAGGCTTCCTATATACTAGGTATAAAGCTTTATAGAGATAGAATTAGGAGATTGATAGGACTTTCTCAATCTTTGTACATTGATAGTATCTTGGAAAGGTACAGTTTTAGTAACTGTAAGACAGTTAGTGTACCTTTTAAACATGGCATTCATCTTTCGAGGAAGATGTATCTTCAGAAGGAAGATGAAAGGGTTAGAATGTCTAATATTCCTTATGCACAAGTTATTGGAAGCTTGATGTATGCCATGATATGTACGAGACCTAATATTAGTATGGCTGTAAGTGTTACGAGCCAGTACCAATCTGATTCAGGTGACAATAATTGGATGGCAGTCAAACATGTCCTTAAATACCTTAAAGGCACAAGGAATAAGTTTCTCATATATGGAGATAATGATTTATAGGTAAAAGGATACACTGATTCAAACTTTTAATCTAATTCGGATGATAAAATTTCTACATCTAGATATGTGTTTATTCTCAATGTTGCTGCAATCAGTTAGAATAGTGTCAAACAAGGATCCACAACATATTCTACCACTGAGGCAGAATACATTGTAGCTTCAGAAGTAATGTGGAACAAGAAGTTTGTCGCTGAACTCGGTATAGTCCCAAGTTCTGTGGATCCTGTCCCATTATATTGTAACAACAACGGGGCCATTGCACGCGAAAAAGCCAAAAGCACATTAAAGATCAAATATGTAGAGAGAAAATACCACATTGTTAGAGAGATCTTGGCTCGAAGAGATGTTATATTTTATAGAGTTGATTCTGTAAATAATGTAGCAGACCCACTAATTAAGGCCTTAACTTTAAAGGTGTTTGAGAAACATATAGAGTCGTTAGGTATTAGATACTATTACGAATAGCACTAGAGCAAGTGGGAGATGTTGAGATTTGTGCTAAAGTGCCATCCTAATATTGTATGAATATTGTAATTTCATATTTATGCAATAAATAAATATTTTATTAAATCGCTAATTACTTTAGGTAAGATGCTTGTAACATTTCAGATATTGTATTGATCTGAATCAGTTTAAATCAGGTCTAAAAAGTTAGAACCTTGTCTGAAATGGAACAAAGACCTGAGAATATACTAACAATGACACAGCTGTAAATAGTTGCAAGAATTGCTAAGAAATGTCATTTTGCAAATATGTTATCGAATTATATGTTCCTAATCTATTTCCACCGACGTAGGGTCTGTCGAGTGAAACTAATTAATATAGATCAGTGTATAGCTATATTTGAATTATCCAGATGGTTAATCTTAGAAGACCATAAGCTTAGTTGAAGCTCATATAGATATACAGGTATTCAGTGAGGACTGGATATTCAACAAGACTCAATACAGACCTCCAATGGATATCTTATAAACTCATCAATAGAGGGTCTTCTCGAGTTGAGTAGTATTCGTGGTCCCTTGACCTATGCACCATGATAGGCTTGTGAGTGATCCACTATACTTAGGTTTTACACATGTCAAAAACTCTTTATGGTCTAACCGCTGGGTATAGTCTGATGCTTATAGAGTATGGTGTGTGTAGACATGGGATCCGTTAGCTCATATGGGTGAGTTAAATATCTAGATGCTCTAAGGTTGTATTCTAGAAAGTCTTATGACCATAAGCATGATACTCGAGAAAACTTTTTCTGTTGTATAAACAATATTGCAAAGGAATTTGTGGATATTATTTATCAGAATACTAATCGCGGAGTAAGTTTATGGTTGAGCAATAGGGGATTTGGCAATGTTAATCTATGTTTCTGCTCTTCCAGGATATTAATGATGTAGGGATTATATGTATATGGATTAACCTCAACTTGTATGGTTTAACTCGCTATTTTGTATTATCTATAACGTATGTGTATAGGGTATTGATTATGGACTTATGAAAATATTTTGTAAGACAAAATGGGTGTGAATTTAGGGTGTCTCACTATATGAAGTGTACTCGTTAAGCATGTGGGCAGCGCACCAGATCAAATTGTTCGATCCAAAGTTTTTTTTGGAAAATATTTATTTATTTCACAGTTTCTTAGGGAATAACTAAGGTTTAAGTGTTAAACCTACAATTGTGTCAAGTAAGACTTGACACTTTTATCTACCTAGTGTATGCCTCAAATTGTGCCAATAATTTGTATGGGTACTAAATTAGACATTGGTAGAAAAAAGAATAAAACAATTGTTATTTTTATTAAATTGCATTCGGCCATTAATTAAATCAAATGAATTTGATTCATTTTGATTTAAAAGCTTTGCCATTTATTGTTTTCTAATTAGCCATTAACAAAAACAATTGAACTGAATTTGTTTCAATTCAAAAGGGAAAAGGTGGCGTACATTCATTAAGAGGCAATAGATTAAGATTGAATTTGATTCAATCTTTATCCACTCCGTGGCAGCATATTTAACATATCTTGCCACCAATTTGTATAACAAATGGCCACCAACATGTCTTGCCACCAATTACTTTAAGATTTCGCCAACGAATTCAATTAAATTTGATTAAGCAATTGGATTGCTTAGGCATGTTTTCCCAAGTGGAAATCAAGCCATTTTTCATTGGATGAAATTTAGGCAATAATTGCCTATAAATATATCAAAATGGCCTAGTGAAAATGAGAAGAAATTCTCTAAGATTGTGATATTAAAAGGCATTAGGAATAAAGATTGAGAGAAAGAAAGAAATAATAAACAAGAGTTGTTTCAAATATTCTGAAATAGGAAGCTACTATTCTAGCTTGAGAAAGTTCACTACGTCTCCAATTAGAATTGATCAAAGCACGCTTTGAGGGTGAATCCCTTAATCTCATTAGTGCAATGAGATTATTTTAATGTGTATTAATTTTCCTGTATTGTATATGTAATATGCTATTATTAAATTGTTTAATTATGTACACATTCACTCGTAACACATAGTGCACTTTCAAATATCCTACTTTGATTTGTTGTATATTACTCCTTAATGATTGGCTACTTATTACCTTTTTTTATTTGTTATATGTTATCTAAATTTAGTGGTTGTTTGTTATTCATTTATGATTGGTTGAGTGGGACACCTATGGGCTAAAAAGGATCATACGCCTTTTTTTTGTCATGGTTGATACTAAGACTTCTCATTGGTGGAAGAAGTATTACCACAAGATAAGGTATAGTTCTATCATATAAACCCTGATGTATGGCATATGGACACTTGTTCAAAGGAACCCTAATAAGACTTCACTATAAATAAAAACATTATTCTTGAAAAAAGGACTATTTCCTAAACACATTCATTCCTCTAGTTCTAAGAGGACTAGGTTGAGTGAAACTCCTCTTGTCAACTTAACACATTCCCTTTTTAAACATCACTTTTCCTTCCTACCACCCATTTATATATTGTCTCGAGCCTTCTCACCCACTATACTAAACCTAAACCCTTTTTTTTATTTATTGATTTCAACATTTCAAAGGTCATCAACTAACTTAAGTGTTAAAGTATTTTTCTTGGTTAGTCTGTGTGCCCCTTGACTTAGTTTTCTCCTAAAACATGTGCTAATATCTAAACTATTATTTCTAGATACGCATCAGCAGCTTAATTCTCTCAAACCATTAGGCACACTCTATCAGTTGTCCAACTTGTAAAACCTTTTTAAACCTCTTTCAAATGACATTATACCCTTCAATTTTCTAATCAAACACACTCATCACATTCCCTTAATACTTCCTTGTTAGATGTTAGACTACCGCCACACTTAGCAGTGAAAATTTGGCTTTTCTAGCTTCATCAATGTACATTCGAGGTATCGATACTAAAAAAGGAACCATTTTGCTTACATAGCCACTATATATATATATATATATAGAGAGAGAGAGAGAGAGAATTGGTCTAGTGGGCTACGGAGCTCACCACATGGTTAACTCCATTGCCACATGTCACTGTTTAGTAAATTAAAAAAATTTTATAACTTTTGCACACTTTACAATATGCTATAGAATATTGCTACGTGTTTAGGAGCTTACCATGTAGTGAGCTACATAGCCCCCTAGATCAATTCTCTCTCTCTCTCTCTCTCTCTCTCTCTCTCTCTCTATATATATATATATATATATATATATATATAGTAGATGCCGTATAAATTTGAAAATATAGTTTGCTATGAATGGAAACCTCACAAAATTAAAAGGGGAAGCGTATTACAAGCTCTTTACCATTGAACTACAATTGTAAGTGCATTTAAAAATAGATTTAGTTCCTTATGTTGTAACTTTATTTTTGTCTCAATCTCACATGGAATAGAGTAGGGCTTAGGCTTTGGTTGCGAAATTATACACATATGAATTGCAATTGCAAGTGCACGAGTTATGATCAAGTAATAAAAAAATGAGTGAGTATCATTTCCACGAGAATTGGTGTCCTAAATTAATGCTAAGTATAATTGTGTTGACAACCTAACTTTATCTAGGCTAAATTAAAGACTTAGTTGAATTATGAAATTAAAGATTCTTAAAAATAAACTATTCAATAAATCAAAGTGGTAAAAATTTTATGGTGAAAGGTAATAGGGTCTTGATTTCACTTTATCATTCTTATGTTATTTATTGTTAGTGATTAATAACTAATCTTGTGAATTCACTAATCAGAGGTTTGGAACTAATCTCATTGCATCTCCCAGTGTCAAATGAGATCGTATGCATATACAACCAACTTGATATCCCTATTAACTTGTTATATATATATGCATTAAGTTATCTTTAAGTGATTATCCTAAGTCTATTAGTCTCCCAACTTAATAAACTCAAATTTATATTTTTTATATCCAACACATGGGTTAAACTCTCTTAAGAACATAACCTATAAGTCTAAATCATCTAATCAATTTTTCAACCCAATTAGAAGCATTAAACCTATAAAAAGTATAAATGATAAACACAAGATAGTCATTAATCACATAATATAAAAACATATTACTAAGCATAATTACATCAAGCCTTAGAACATATAATCTAGTTGTCTATAGTCAAATCCACAACTACAATAATCTAAGAGTTCATAGAAAGTAACCATATTTTAAACAAATTATAATTATAACTTGAAACTAGAGAAAATGAGATAGAGAGAAAGAGGAAACTAGTTGGAGAAATTATTAGAAGCCTTCAATCTTCAATGGTTTCCTACAATTCAAGTTCCAAGTATGTTTTTCTCACTAAAACCCTTAGTATTCTCTCTCAATTTTACGTTCTCCCTAAAAATAAGGCCTTTCATCTCCATTATAAGTCCTCCCAAAATTACCTTTTCAAAATTAAGGCAAAAGGCAAAAATAAACTAAAACAAACTGCAAGTAGTGGCCGTGGCCTCAAAGAGTTAGGGTCGTGGCCCCAAGTCTTGGTTTTGTTTCCTTCACTTTTATTGGGGCTGAGGCTTAAGCGCTTTGTAAAATGACATTTTTTCCTTTTTTCATCAATTTTTTATATTCTTTATGCTTTGGTTAGTTGGAACCTACAAAACAATAATTTATGCATAAATAGTCACATTTTAATATTCAAAATAGAAAAATATTAAATTAAGAGGGATACTAAACACTGTATGGAATGCGCTTATCTAGTTTATATGAAGTAAACAACATCAACTATCATACTGGTCTTTTGGACTGTTAGCAAGTTAATAATAAAAAAATAGTACGTCTACACTTTTATATGTATATAGGCTACCAAATTTTTTTCATAAGTTCCAATAAAGGATTGCCATGTTACATATAAATCCTATAAATGTAGTGAGAATGGATAATATCAATCAAGTTACACTACAAAGAAATAGGTCTTTTGCGACCTGCTTTACAAAGACTATTTAGCCATCACAAAATACTTAAATAAACGACACCATTTGGTTTTAAACAAATTAACAAAATAAAAAAGTGCCCTTTTCTTTTACACGTTTTCACAGTCTTCTCTTGTTCTCAAAACCCAAATCATGATTAAGACTCAAATTCAACCCATTCATACCAGAAATATTCTCAACGATCATCAATAATCAAGTTTTAGAAATCAACCTCTTTCCATTTGTTGGTTGATTCAAAGTTTTGAAGCTTGGTCTCTCATTTTAGTTGAAGTTATTTTTTATTAGACTCGTTACAATTCTTAATATCGATTTCTCCTTATTTATTGTTTACTAATTCTTAATATCTCATTAATTTCCATTTAGTTTCCTCCTTAATAATTTTTCTAATTCTAGTTTTCATTTAATTTTATAATGATTGTTGAATTTTTCTAGTATAGCATGTTTTGAATTAATTTTTTTTGTTTTATTGAGTATAAGGATTCGAATTGAATTAGTCTTTGTTTGGTTATAGTAAAATTACATGATAATTACGAGCCTTGTGATTTTATGTTGTATATTGTGAAAAATGTTTAATTTATCTTCAATTGGTATATTTATAGATTTCAAAGAATATTATAAATGATCTGTATATATGTATGTACATTGCATGTTGGAACTTCTTATTGAGATTTAGTGGAATTTGCATCCTTAACTTGTAATCTGAACCTTCAGATTTAAGTTTTAGTAAAATTTGTATCTTTATTTGCAAAATAATGATACACAAAAGTGAATAAACACTGGCACAAAACCATCTAAAGGCTTTCAATCATCTAAAGGTTTTTAAGAGAATGAAAAGCAGTAAAACAAATTGAAATTCGAATGTAGGAATTAAAACTTAAGATACAGTGAGAAATTATTCATTGATATATATATATATATATATATATATTCCTTATTTATGAATGATTTCCAACAATATATTTTAATATTTGATTGTAGCCAGTTATGACATTGAAAGAAAAAAAAAAGCCTCTCTATGAATGTTTTACTTCAACAACAGTCGGAGTCACAATGAAAAGTATCTTTGTTTTTTCATTCTTATGCACATGATGATAAAAAAAGGTATAATAATAAATTTTATCTTCTATCATTTGAAAAATCACACTAATATAAATTTTCTTTAAGACCAAGTGAATCAATACATTGTGGCCCAACTCTTAGTGTTAATGATTGGGACACATGAAATATTATGCATACAGAGTTCAATTAAGAGTGGCAAGTAATTGGTTCAAATTTTTATTAGTTCAAATTCTAACTTGGGACTATAGCACAGAATGGACTAAAGGCTCTTTTGATATATGTTGAGTGGATTGACCTGCCAGATGATCTTTTAAAAAATATTTAGAGAAAGCTGCAAGTATGAAATACTAATGCAACATACTATGTAGTAACTAGTATCCACGACTGGTAAGAATAAGTATTTATATATGTATAAATATACGTATTTTATTTGTATGTTGGTGATACTTGAATTATATATTGTTATTAGTAATATTTTTATAGGTTAAGGATATACGATTAGTATTGGGTTTATTTGTATGACTTTAGATTTATTTTAGGGACCAAATTGTTATACTTTGAAAGTTTTAGGGGCAAATTCGTAAATACCAAAAATTAGCCTCTTAGTATAAAAATACACTTTTAAACCCTAATTTACCATTTTTAGGTCGAGCTACCCATTTTAAGAGAGAGAAGAGAGAAATAGAGGAGAGAGAAAAAGGAGAAGAAGAAGAAAAAGAAGAAGAAATTGGAATTTTGAATTTCAAGAGGTATATCATACGTATTTATCAATTTATTGGTATTAATTAAGTTAATTCCTTTAAGTTTTGATTTCTGAAAATATGTATAATTGATGATTTATTGTGTATTTCGTAAGATCATATGAGAATTGATGATGATCTATAAGATAATTTGATAAATCATGATGAATTATGGAATTTCTGCTGGATAACCTCTTGATCTAGGAATTTTATAAATTGTTGTGATTCGATTCTGGTTTTTAATTTTGAGTATATGAAATTATACATGTTAAGGATCATCTGAGACTTTGAATCGATTGAAAATTCTGGAAATTGAATTTATAGTAAATTTACCAAAATGACCCTGAAATTCTGGAAATTTCCTGTGTAAACAGTATAGTACAGTGAAAAATAATGTTTGTCCTACTGAATGATCTTCAAAAATTATGAATTTGTGGAATATGATAATTTTATATGTCTAATATGATATACTCGGAATTGAGAATTTAGATCAATGTGGTTGAAGTGTTATGAATTTCTAAAGTGTATCAGCTCATTGCAATATTTGATTAACAGATTTTTTAATGTTATAGAATAAAATAGTTTTAAAATACTTTTGGAAGTGATTTGGAAGTGAAATATTTATCATGGACTGAGATATGTGTTAAGAGTAATTATGTGGTAGTTTTATAATTTCTGAGTTAGTATATGATTTTATAAAATTCGGAGATTGAATACTGTTCAGTAAGTATCTTGATCCTGTCAGGTTTGTAGTTTGGATTCGATGGTGTGTATGGAATAGATTGTGTAGGAAATTTGATATAATATTCATATATAAGAAGGATATATGAGTCAATAATGGTATATTCTGATTTTGGAGTAATTGGACATCATTTGATATATTAGAAATTTTTGTTAAGTGTAAGTGGTCAGAATGACAGGTTTTGAGAAACCAAATATTTAGACCAATTTGATGTGATAAATGCATTGTGTATAATTTTGTAAGCTATTTAAAGTATTTTGTGTGAATTGTGAGGCTTATTAAAGGATTAATCTCCATTGATAGGTTAAGGAGATTTAAGCCTTGTAGCTGAAAGTGTTAAGAGGTAAGTATACTAGACTTTTTACTGAAATCACAATAAACGTAGTAATTATTTTGTATGATTTTGTAAATGTGGTTAGAAATATGTTTATGTTATGTCAAAGTATATTTTGATATGAAATGTGAAGATATGTATTTATGAATGTGAGCATGGACATATATGACATACATGTGTTTTTGAAAGTGAGCTTTCAAAATAAGATATGTTTAACAAAGAAAGCTTTTGAAGTGTAATATGTCCATGAGAAATATTTTGTGTTTTGAGGGTACTTGAACTCACTGTTAACTTAGTAGGCATTTTATGTGATTTGTGGAGCCTTTATGTGTGGCCTTTCCTTCGGGATTGGTATATGTTATGTGTTCCGTATGTAGGGAGGATCCTATTGGTACCTAAAGGAAGTGTGAGTCATCACATTCGTGTGGTGGCGTATTGGTGCATGTGAGAGGACTCACCGATGATCAGGGTGAGGGTTTGGCTTTTACCTTTGGGTATGAGCATTATATATGTGTAATTTCAAGACCTCACTTGTATTATTCCTCTCATACGGTATGTCACTTACGAGTGACATTTGGCTCATTATGTAATATGTGATATGTAAGTCCTACTAAGTAGTAGTTGAGTGATGGTATTCCTATTATGTGTTTTGAAAGAATGTGTAAGCGATTACATGATATGTGATTTGATAATATTATGATTTTGATTTATCACAGCATATCATACATATGCATTGTGTACATATATGTATTTATATTTGATATATGAAAAATTAGTATGCTTACTGAGTTTTATACTCATTATAGTTTATGGTGATTTCAGGTAAATAAGGTACATGTGTGCTTAGCGGATTTGGCAAGGCTTCTGCTGTTCCTTGGGTTCCCTAAGTTGCTAGGTTACCGAGTGTTTCATTTGGGGACACGTGGGATATGATATTTGATTTGTCCCTATTGAATAAATACTTATGTATTATTTTCATTGTGTGTGGATTGGATTTGGTTTAAGTTTTATAAAGTGTGGTTATTGGATGATTTTAAGTAAGAATTTGCAATGGATATATTCTGGGCTCTCGGTAACAAAGTTGCTACTGGTGACGTAGTAGAGTGTTAATCTCTGAGAAAACTCTGCGTATCTCCGGTTTAATAATTGTCCCAGTCATAATTCAATTGCTATAATTCTAAAAGAAATTGAAATGAATGTTTAAATATTGTCAAGAGAAGTTTATATTTATATGTTAGGTTATGGTTGATTTTAGTGTTGAACTTACTAGCAACTTGCTAAGGATTTCTGTGTTGAATGAAAGTTGAAAATTTTGTGTAATATTATTTATGAGTGCACATGCAGTGAATGAATGTAAGTGATATCGTGTGTCGGATCTTTTGGGTCTGGGGCGTGACATACTAGTTTAGGCTTATGTTTTATAATATAATTAAGTTCATATTATATTGCAAGCAAACCCAAATGCTCTAAATGCTTATTGATGTCATTGCTTAAGAAACATGGGAGGACTTTAGAAGAATTGAAAGCATCGAGTAAAGAGCAAGTATTATGATAATAAGACATACGTAAAACGTCTTGTATCCACTCCTCCCAGAGTTATTGAAGAGCAATTGAAAACCCTTATAGCATATTGGGGCAGTGAGAAAGCTAAGGTATAACTCGACTAAACTTAAGTTAATGTTGGAAGTTATAATTAGTATGAAATAATGTTTGTCATGATTTTGTTGTATTGTAGGCCATTGCAAGAATAGTAAACAAAATCCTATACAAGTCTTCATTTCCTAGAACCGATCAAACTTCATTTGCTAATAAGAGAAAATAGGTTAGTAATATTTTTATGGCTTAATAATTGCTTGAGTGCGGAGGTTTTATTCAATTGATGATTGCTTGAAGCTTGGTTTATTGAATTTTTGAATTGATTGTTTAGTGAATGAGGGAGTTTGATGAATGAGGAGATTTTGTTGAATTGATGATTACTTGAAGCCTGAGTTTATTGAATTTTGAATTGATTTATTTGGCAAATGAGGGGTTTGATAAATGAGGAGATTTTGTTTAATCTTGTTGTAATATGCATTTATATATGAATTCTTTTATGTTAATATTAATTTGTATTCAACAAGCTTTTAATATATTACTATGATGTTTTAAATGAAAAAAAGTAAAGAAAGAAAACATATCGCATAAGTGTTTTGATTGAGACTTGGTCAAGATTGGATGGTAGTATGGTTGATTCAGATAATGCAAAAATAATTGTAAGTAAGATAAATTTACAATAGTCATGTATTTAAGAAATTATTAAACCTCTATCTTCTAATTAAGTTTCAATATTCTTATAGTAAATTAAATGAACAGTTTTTTTAATTGCCATGTGCTAAATAAACAAAAGTTGCAAGAAACTAAATATTTATTGATGTGATGAGACATGACAATCATGGGTATGCTTGAATCTATGGACATGGTTAATCACCATCAGATTTCACACAACAAAATTCAAATTAAAGTTACGAGATGATGAAACAAGAGTTAAGTTGTATGAAGTCTAGATATAATGACCTTCAAGGTAAATATACCATCTTGCAGAATCAATGTAATAAGATGCGCGTATTTATATAATGATATTTTCGAAGTAGTGGGATTAACTTGTGTACAAGTAATAAGGTATGCAGATTTAATTTACATTGTTTAATTTGATATTAATTTATATACTTGTAAAGTTATTTATATATATTATAGAATAGTTTTGTAGGTTCAAGATGCTTCTAGTGCACACAATCAATAAGCAGATACAAATTAAGGGCTCAAGACTTGTTATAACTTTTTTTATTTATAACATTATAATCGACTATAAAGCGGAAACATTTGAAGTTGATAACATTAAACATTTTTTTTGTAATGGAGATTATTGTAATAGATTATAAATTTAATATAAGATTAATATGTTTTTCTTTGTTAATTAATCATTAAAAAATATTTTGTACATTGAAAATATAGAAAATGCAAAAAATATACATTTTGTATATTAAAATTATTTTTAAAAAAGTCAACTTTTTGGTCAACAATGTTGACTTTTTTACAATGACTAAATAGATATGGTAAATGCATTTTGGTCAACTATCATTTACCTCTTTTTCGACGACTAAGTTGCGTGGCTAATTAACTATAGGAAAAAACCCCTTATGACAGATGTTTTATTGTAATAAAAAGTTTACAACAACGACAATTGTGATGGCTTAAAAGCCATTGTAAATTTTTTATAATGGCTACTTTGCCTAAATAACCGTCGTAAAAGGCTTACAATGACAATAATTGATATGACTTAAAAACTGTTGCAAAAGCCTTTTGCGCTTGTTTTCTTGTAATGTTAACTTGACAAAAGCTGCTCAAGAGCATGGAGACCTTAGGCAAATATTATATATAGGAAAATGCTTTAATAAGTAATATTATTACATGTCACTGTTTGGTTAATCCACAACTTTAGTATAATTCATGATATATTATAGAATCTTTTTACGTGTTCAGATACTCACCATATAATGAGCTACATTGCTCACTATAATAAAATACACATACATACAAGTTTATTAATTATTTTTTTGTATGAATAAACAAAATTTATTTTAACAAAATAATTTTAAAAAGAAAAATAATTACTAAAAGAACAAAGAGAGAATTAAAAACGGATTGAGTTTAAAAAGTAATTATGATTGTTGTCCTTAGATCTTTCAAAGAATAATCTTTTTTTATTAAATTGCTTAATTATGCAATGAATCAATAAATTAACTGTAGAGAAATATAATAATATTTTAAAGAAAACTTTTGTTCACTAGACTGTTAATTATGTACAAAATTGATATTTTAATTAATAAAAAAATAACCTTCAATTTAGAAAAAAAAAAAAGAAAGAAGAAGAGAAGGTAGACATTGTTATATTAATTATCTTTTAATAAAAACAGACTCAAATGAGGCCTTTAGTGATATTATTAAGGGAAAAAGATTTTTAAATCCTTAAAATTTGATCAAATGACAATTTCATCTTCTAATTTTTATAATTACCTAAAATATCCATTTTTATTAAAAAAGTTTTTTATCTTTTTCACTAATTTTTATTTTTTTTATTATTTTTTTAATAAAATAATACTATTATGTAGATCACAAAATTTTGAATATAATAATACTAATTATAAGTTAACATTTTGTTTTCTTTATCATAAAATAGATCTCTTTAAGTAATTTTATAAACAAAAGAGAAAAAATGTTTTAAGTCAAAATTTAAAATTTTAAATGTCTTTATTTTTATTATTAAATGAAAAAGTATTCATATTTTTAAAAGTAATTTAATTTATAAGATTAAGTAAATAATATATTTTGTGATTTTCTTTAAACAAGATCCTAGACAACGACCTAAATTGTCTAGTGGTTAAGTTGTCTATGTGGCCTAACAAAGTGATTGATTGATGGAGCTTGATGTACCCATACACAATATAAATGAATTTCTCTTAGGCTTGTAAAGGAAGCCCGTGAACATCATTAATTAGACTGTTATTTTGGTTTAAATGACAAGTGTCTACCCTATAATGCTATCTTACTCCATACAGCAATATAAATTAAATTGATCTTTTCAATGTTGGTGTGATGAAAAATTCGATTAATTAACTTGAACAAGGTTCTCATTACATAATTTAGATTAAGATATTTCCTAAATTGGATTCTTTGTGTAAGTCATAATTTTTGTCTTAAAATATTTATATATTTTTCATATAAATTAAGGATATAATATTTATATAAATGCCACTTTTTATATTTATTATGCAAAGTAAAAATATAGAGATTCTAAATAACATTCTTATTTGATATAAGAATTAAGGTTATATTTTTTTTCAGTCTTTATTTTCCTCTCTTTGATGGCCAACATTGTTGCCCCCGCCATTGTCACACTACAAACCACAAAGCCATTAGTCTCCGTTTCAATTAGATAAACCATGGCGCCATTAAAGCCAGGAAAAATCGACTGGCTCTTTTCAACTATTGTCACCTCCATTTTCATAGTCAGAATCACACAACTGAAGGCATAATTGTCATAAGCACCGCCACTCATTTCACTGTTAGAAGTGTGCTATAAAAGTATAATTATTTATATTTAAATACTGTTAAAAATAATTAATAGAGGTTATTCATTCAATATTATATTTATAATTATGATTATTTTTATTCAAATATCATAAAACTTCTTGATTATTATATGTAACTTTAAACTTAGTAAATAATAGTTATATACGAGAGGATTAAGTTTAAGCGTAATAATCTAAATTTGTCCTTAATCTAAATGAAGACAAAAACTTTATTTTGGCAAACTATAAGTGCGATCCATTTATATATTGTATATAATAGTCTTATCCGGATCATCCTATGTGTTGACATAAAAAATGGAGGCACTTTTTATAATGTTGATTATATAGGATTGGATCATAATAAAATTAATTATCTATTAATCTCTGTTAGTAAAGAGAATTTATTTTATCTTAATATAATTATATATAGATTAATCTTAATACTGAGTGATTAATGAACTCTTATTTATTGAGTTATGTTTATTAATTTACAAGAGAAAGACAGTAAAAGATTTTTAATTAATTACTAAGTATTTTATAAATGTAACAAAATAGATGGCTAGAACATTTCTCACAGATATGAAATCCACTTATTTCAAAAGAAAATTAGATAAGTTGTTCTCTTAATGATTGATTCTGGTCTTGAACATTATGAGTGCTCAATTTTATTTAAGAGTTAAAAATAATAATAAATTTGTAAATTTCACAAATTAAATGTTCAAAAGAGAATCAATATGGATCAAGTATAAAGATGTAATTAGAGAGGTTAACAGATAGTCGATCTAACTCTAATTATGAATACTTGTGGAAGATTCATCTATATGAAATGATTATTAAATGGATAAAGAAAGTTTTCTGTTTTATAATTTATCTGCAAAATTATGAGTTCAACTTTATATTTTTAGTGTAGTAATATAAAGTTAATAAATAAAATCATGTTGATTAAAGAATTTAATCAAATGATTTAATTTATTGGAGCTTAATTTTGTAGGTCTATCAAGTCTCCATGCTCCATATACACTAAAATGGACTATTGAATTAGTTGTTAGATCTAAAATATTAATTAGCCTAAGTTTAATTTGATTAAACTTATTAGGATCAATTATTAGCCCATGTTTATTTGATTAAACTTATTGGTTAAGAGTTAAAAATGATAATAAATTTGTAAATTTTACAATCCATAATAGTTATAGAATTAAATATATAATTAGATTATTTATTTAAATTAATTAATTAGATTATTTAATTAAATTAAATAATTAGATAATTATGAATTATCTAAATTATTTAATTAAAAATAATATTAGATATTATATTGATCCTAATTCT
Source organism: Ailanthus altissimus (assembly GCA_946807835.1). NCBI lineage: Eukaryota > Viridiplantae > Streptophyta > Magnoliopsida > Sapindales > Simaroubaceae > Ailanthus > Ailanthus altissimus. Next base: position 15,869,336 of record OX327700.1, on the reverse strand, counting down.
AATAGGATTAAGAGTTTAGATAACTTAAGAATTCTTGTACTATAAAAAAAGGGTTTTAGAACTACTTTTATGTATTTTTCATTAATGCTTATTTTGGGTAAAAACATTTCAGAGAACAAAATTAAGAGCACAGAATTTAAATCTTCTATAATTTGTCAACTCACCTACATGAATAGTCCATTGGTGGGAGATACAACGTGAAAGATTTGTTAGTGTTAATAGAAAACATTTATGAAAATATGCAATTGAGGTATTTTTCTTGTACCATATTATTGCTAAATTAAAATAGACGTAATTTTTAAAAATCGTTCTTGTAATTGATATCAGAGCTAGGTCATGTCTATTTTAATTTAGTAATTGTAAAATTTATTTGTGTTCTTGATGGGTAATCATATATTAATAGTTGTTATATTTTCATTCATTGTATGAATGGTTAGGTCAATATTTTGTAAGCCATAAAGGGCATAAGAATTTTGTATTTTTGTGATTTATAAAAAATAGAGAATCTAAGAAAATAATAAAAAAAAAAAGAGAAGCAACGCCCTCAGAGGGAGCTGCATCTGCGCACGGCTTTGGGAGTCGTGTGCAGTTTGGGTGACTCAGGCTTGCCATATGGCAGGCCTCCCTTTGTTGTTGGGCAAGCGTTGCCTTCAGGCCACGCCAGGCCTGCTAGAAAGTAGGCCTAACCGCGGGCTAGACCTGTGGTGGTCTCAACAGCCACTACTTTATACAGTGGCTGGACTAAGATTTTGGGCCCTCCAAAGGCAAGCCCAACAGTATTTCAATAGTCACCATTCTGAATAGTGGCTGGTTGAATCACTTGGGCTTACCAAAGGCATGTCCAATAAAGCCCAATAGTAAGGAAAAAATATAAAATATATATATATGAGATATAATTTTTTGAAATAATAAAATATATTTATATGATATATAATTGTGTTTTATTTGGAGATCAAGGTCCAAAAGACTCGATCAACACTATTATTTTATATTTTTATTTCATGTAATAATTTATATTATAAAATATGTTCGTGCATTATAACATATCATTTAGATTTAAGATGTGCTTACTCAATGCATTATAATATGTCATAAATACATGTGTCATTATTTTATTTCTTTACTAAATAGTTTTAGTTTAGATTTAATAAAATTGACACATAATATACCAATTAGCTATTAGATTTAATTAAAATAGTTTTAATTTATCTAATAAGGAATTATTTTTTTAATTAGATTAAAATTAATTAATTCCATAACTGGTATAAATAATGTGAATTATATTTAATTAGATTAAATTCAAAATTTTCACATTACACTAACTAAGCAAATTATAATAAACAGTTTATTAAAATTATGAGTTTTAGTTATTCATAATTAAATAGATTTTTAGTGTAAAAATTTAGTAATTTATTTTAAGTGTTAATAGGATTAGATTCTAGAAACACTTAAAATTGAAACCTAGTGATCAATAATTGATTACCAACAATATTATTTTACTAGGATTATAAAATATGAGATATTTTATAAAATAAAATCCTACAACATAAAATAGTAAGTGGGAGAGGGTTAAATGACAATTTGACCCATAGTCTGCATCGTTAGTTTAACATCGTGAGATTTAAGCGGTGTCTTGTAACTGCTTTATTTTCATTCTCCCTACGGAGGGTGTCAATTTGAATCAATATCAAGGTTAACTTACAAGAGATAGGATTTCTAGATGTATTTTTAGATTGACCTACTCTACGACGGCAACTTTGGAGTTAAGTCTAAGGAATCCGAAAAGATGCATTACGCTTACATAAATATAATTATATATAGATCAAAATAAATAGTAGTTAATTAATGTAGAAGTTATGAAAACTTGAAAACATTAATTAATTGAGATTGTCTCAGTCTAATTTGAAATTGATTTGACTTACTTTACAATGGCATATCAATTTTGGTAAATTGGATTATCGTGGTATAGAATTTGTTTCTAGGGTTTTACCTTTATTCTTTTGCATCATGCATCGTGCTTAAAGTTTTATACCATAATTATGATGATATTTGAGTATGAATGATTTAAGTCCTTTATTTATTATTTTAAGCAAAATGACAAATCTCTTGATCACAATATTATCCAATGATAAATTAACCGACAAAAACTTTGTGAAATAAAAAAGTACAATGAACATCATACTCATTTGTGCGAACCAAAATTTTATCCTCACTGATCACTACCCTCCAAAGCCTGCTTTTAATGATTCACAAGAAGGTAAGGAGTAATATGATTGTTAGCTTGATGCTGATGAAAAATCTCGCTGCTACTTGTTAGCAGGCATGCCTGAAGTGCTTAGGAGTAAGCATGAGAAAATGAAAACTGCAAAAGAAATGTAGGATTCACTTCAGGTAATATTTAGGCAACCTTATGAGAAATCTCAGTATGATGCGGTAAAAGCCGTTATTAATGCCAGGATGAAAGATGAAGGAAATAGTTTGTCTGAAGATAAACTTAAAAGCCAAAAGAAGAATCATAATAAGAAGAACAATAAGAGCAACAAGGCCAACACAAAAAGAAAATATTTCCACTGTCAAAAGAAAGGCCACTGGAAGAGGAATTGCAGCCTTTATCTAGAAATGCTCAAAAAGAAAAACAAAAGTAAATATGATTTACTTGTCCTTGAAGCGTGTTTAGTGGAAGATAATAAATACCCTTGGGTAGTTGACTTCGGGGCCACTAATCATGTTTTTTCTTTTTTACAGACGATTGATTCTTCTCGAACATTGGCAGATAATGAGTTTACGATGTGAGTGTGTACCAGTGCCGTTGTTTCAGCTAAAGTAGTGAGAGTAGTAAGGCTTAGGTTTAGGGATCGTTCTTTAAATTTGCAAGATTTGTTATTATATTCCTAATTTTAGACAAAATTTAATTTTTATCACTAAATGTTTAGAACATTGGTATTCTATTTTTTTTAATAATAATTCAGTTTTTATTTCAAAAAATGGTTTGAATATATACGTCGGTAAATTAGAGAATAGTCTTTATATCTTACACCCAGACACTCAAACATTGCTTAATACTAAAATGGTTAGGCTGGAACAATCAAAACCTAAGAAACATAAGATTTCTCTTGATGATGAAACATTCATTTGACACTTTAGATTCAGTCATATTAACCTAAACAGGATACCATAATTAGTAAAGGATGGACTCTTAAATATTTTAAAGATTGGTACTTCACCAGTTTGTGAATCTTGTTTGGAAGGTAAAATAACTAAAAAAACCTTTTACTGGAAAAGGCAACAGGGGCAAAGAACCTTTGGAATTAGTACATTCGAATGTATGTGGTCCGATTAATGTACAAGCTAGAGGAGGATATGAATATATCATCACTTTTATTGATTATTATTTTTGCTATGGCTATGTATGTTTAATGCATAGAAAATTGGAAACGTTTGAAAAGTTCAAAGAATTTCGAGCCGAATCCAAGAAATAACTCAATAAAACATTAAAAGCACTTTGATTTAATCGAGGAGGTGAATACTTCGATGCTGAATTTAGAGATCACCTAAAAGAGCATGGGATCATATCCCAACTTACTGCTCTGGGAACACCACAATAAAATGGTGTGGCCAAAATAAGAAGTAGTACGTGTTAGAATTTGTACTCAAGTGCCATCTTATTGTTGTATGAATATTTTATTTTATAATATTTATCCAGTTTATTATTTATTAAATTGTTAATTACTATTATTAAATAGTTCAATGCTTGTGACGCTATATACATTATATGATCTAAAAGGGTTTAGATTTGGTCTAAAGAAGTTTAGATCAATGCTAAAAGTTAACATAACTGAAAACTATAAATGCTAAAGGGTTAGTATGTTATATTAATCAGTGAAGTCTAAGTGTTAAAATCTTATCTGTGACGGTACAAAGACCTGAGAATACATTATTAATAACATAGTTACAAGAGTTGTAATAGGGACTAAGAAATGTTATTTTGTAAGTCTATGCTCAAATTATGTGTTCCTGGTCTTAATTCACCAATACAGGTCTGACGGTAGAATTCTTTTACATAAACCAATGTATACTATACCTAAATGGTCTAGATGGTTATTCTTAGCTGACCATGGGCTTACTGGAAGTTCGTATAGCATACAAGTGTTCAGTGAGGAATTAATACTGAACAGACTCAACAAGGACCCCAATAGACATCCCATAAAGCCGTCAATAGAAGGTCCTCTTGAGTTAAGTAGTATATGTGGTCCTTTGACCTGAGTACTACGATGGGCTTATAAGTGATCCATCATACTTTGGTTCCACGAATGTCACAGACCTTTTACGATGTGACCGCTGGGTGTTGCTGGGCATGGTCCGATGCTTATGGAGTCTGATGTGTACAGCTATGGAATTCATCAGCTCACATGGATGAGTTATATATATCCAGATGCTTAAAGACTGTATCTTAAAAAGTCTTATGGACATAAGCAACAAACCCAATAAAAGAGTTTCCTACAGGGTTAAACAATATTGTAAAAGTGTTTGCAATGATTGTTTATTAAGATATGTGTCTGGAGATAAGTTCACGGATGAGCACATAGGGATTTGACGGTAGTGATCTATATCCTTGCTCTTTTAGGATATGATTGGTGGAAGAATTATATGTATGCACTATAACCTCAACTTGTATGGTCTACTGCACTGATTTGTAATATCTGTGACGTGTGCGTGGGGCATTGATCTCGGACTCACAGAATAGTTCTGTTTGACAAATCGGAAGTGGACCTAGAGAGTTCTGCAATATAAAGTGTACTCGTTATGCACTGGGGTAGTATAACAGATTGAATAGTTCGATCCAGAAAATTTCAGCAGACCAGACATTTATTTCGGTTTCCTTCCAGTTATGCATATGTCAAGACTTAAGAGTTAAGTACATCAATTAGTTAACAATTAGTTGTTAACCAATGAGATGTTGACACATGGCATATGTGGGCCAATTATTGTTTGATTTAGAAATTACTAAAATGACCTTATTTGTTGAACAAATAATATCATTATTTTATTCATTAAAATGTTTATTGAATAAAATAATAATAATAATAATATATGATATTATTATTTAAATTAAAATCAAATAATTAATTTTTTATTTAAATTGGCATATGTTTCTACCATGATTTAATATAATTAAATCATTTGTTTAATATTTATTAAATGATACGATAAGTATAAATGGGTTGCATTTGTTAATGGTTGACCTTAAGAGGTTTCTTAATAATGAGAAAGTGTTTTCTCATTTAGCCTAAATTAAAGCTAAGTTCATTTAAATGATATTTTATTTTTTTTATTATTTTAATTTAGTTTATTATAAGATAATAATAAAAAAAAAACTAATGGCAAATATAATGGATGCCATTAGGTGAGAAAATGAAAGATAATAATAAACAAAACACTAATGGTAAACATAATGGTTACCACTAGGTGAGAAAATGAAAGATAATAATAAACAAATAAAAGAGTAATTAGTTGCTCAATTAATTATCAAAAATTCGTGCAAGGGGTTAAGTGAATAGCAGAGAGAATTGTTAAAGGTCAAGTGTTAGAAATTCTCTCAAAAACTCTCTTAAGTGTTGAGAGCAAAAACACATCTTTTATTTTTCCTTCTATTTTTGATCACCTATATTACAAGGTAGAAACAAGGATTTAAGAGTTGAATCATTTGCTGGAAAAGCTGCTATTCTAGCTTCCTCAAGCCCACCGTGTTGAGAAACTAGAATTGTGAACGAGTTACTTCAAAGGCGGGTACTCTGGTTCGACCAAATATACCAAAGGCTTGACAAAGTATTATTTCCCAATCTTGAACCATTTTACATTTATGAGATAACATGTAAAGTTTATTTGTGTTTATCATTGAGTAATTTGTATTTCGCTCATCCGCTGCGCATGTATGTATGTGATACGTATGCTATATTTGAAAGATAGACACAAACCCACATATATGCACCCTAGTGTTAAAATCACAAACAGTATGTTACTTGATATGGTGAGATCTATGTTTAGTTTCTCATCATTACCCACTTTTTTTTGGATATATTCATTGTAAAAAGCAATGTATATTCTTAACGTAGTACCATTTAAGTCAATCCCTAAAACACTCTTAGAGTTGTAGAATGATCACAAGCCTTCTTTATGGTACTTTCATATATGGGGTGTCCAGCACACGTGCTAAAAGGAAAGAGGAGGAAGTTAGAACCACGTTCAGAATTATGCTTATTTGTAGGATGCCCCAAAGAGACAAGAGGCGATTTCTTTTATAACCCTCAAAATAATAAAGTATTTGTATCAACAAATACTACTTTTCTCGAAGATAATTATATAAGAGATCACATACCTTGAAGTAAAGTTGTTATTGAGGAACTATTTATAGATGAGGTTAGACCTCAACAACCAGTAATTGTTGTTGGATCACAAAGTCAACAAACTATTCTTACTCGTCAGAATACACCGCTGCCACTTAGGCGCAGTAAGAGGGTAATAAACCACCAATATGCTACACTTTAATTGGAGAAGCACATGTTGCAATCTCCAATGATAGTGTAGACGATCCATTGACATATAAACAAGTAATAGAAGATTCTGACATGGAGAAATAGCTTAAGGCCGTGATTTTGAGATAGATTCAATGCACTATAACTCGGTCTGGGTACTTGTAGATCTACCCAAAAGATTTAAACTGATTGGGTAAAAATGGGTTTACAAAAGAAAAAGAGGAGCAGATGAAAAAGTGGAGACTTTCAAAGTAAGGCTAGTGGCAAAAAGTTATACCTAAAAAGAGAGAGTTGACTATGAGGAGACTTTCTCGTTAGTAGCCATGTTAAAACCATTCGTATTTTTTTATTCATTGCCGCTTGTTTAGATTATGAGATTTGGTAAATGGACATCAAGACAATGTTTTTGAATGGCAATAATGATGAAACTATTTACATGGTTTAACTAGAGGGAGTCATAGTACAAGATCAAGAGCACAAGGTTTGCAAGCTATAGGTGTCTATTTATAGGCTTAAGCAAGCATCTAGATCTTAGAATATAAGATTTGATCAAGCTATCAAGTCTGATGGCTTTGAGTAAAATATTGATGAAGCTTATGTATATAAGTGCATCAATTTGGGTAAAGTGATTTTCTTAGTTCTTTACGTTGATGATATTCTTCTCATTGGAAATGATAAAAAATATTATTTGATGTAAAAAAAATGGCTAGCTAAGCAATTCCAAATAAAAAATTTGGGAGAAGCAAGTTATGTTCGTGGAATCCAACTCATATGAGATCATAAGAATAAACTCTTAGCACTGTCACAAGCATTGTACATAGATAAGATCTTTGTAAGGTTTTCGATGAAGAATTCCATAAAAGGTGATTTACCTTATCTCCATGAAATTCACTTGTCTAAGGCACAATAGACACTTGAAGAAGAAAAGGATATGAGACGGATACCCTATGCCTCTGCAGTAAACAGCCTAATATATGCCATGTTGTGTACTAGGCTCGATATTTGATATTCGGTGGGTATAGTCAGCCAGTATCAATCTAATCCAGGATATGATCACTAGATTACTGTAAAACATATTCTCAAGTACCTACAGAGAACGAGAAATTATATGTTTGTCTATTTCGGTAAGGATTTGATCCCAATCGAATGCACTGATTTTGATTTTCAATCTGACTTAGATTCTCAAAAATCCATATTTGGATTAGTGTTCACTCTTGATGGTAGAGCCATTATGTGAAAAAGAATAAAGCAATCATGTATTGTTGATTCCACCATGGAAGCCAAATATATAGCGGCTTTTGGCTCCGTAAATTTTTATCGGATCTGGAAGTTGTTCTAGATATAAATAAACCCCTCACGCTTTATTGTGATAATAGCGATGTAGTTGCAAACTCTAAAGAGTTAAGAAGTCACAAAAGAGGCAAACATATAGAAAGGAAATACCATTTGATCAAAGAGATTGCTCACCGAGGAGATGTCTCAGTAAAGAAAATTGAGTCACAAAATAATCATGCTGATCCTTTTACAAAGTCTCTTCCTATTGTAGATTTTGATAGTCACTTAGAGGGTTTAGAGATACGAGACATTTCTGACATGTTTTAGGGCAAGTAGAAGAGTGTTGGAAGTGTGCCCTAAAAATATAATTATTTGTATTTAGATACTGCCGAAAATAATTAATAGAGATTATTTATTCAATATTATATTTGCAATTATGATTATTTTTATTCAAATATTATCAAATTTCTTGATTATTATATGTAATCTTATACTTAGTATATAATAGTTATATATGAGAGGATTAACTTTAAGCGTAATAATCTAAACTTGTCCTTAGTCTAAATGAAGACGAAAACTTCATTTCGGTAGACTATAAGTGTGGCCTATTTGTATATTGTATATAATGGTCTTATCCTGATCATTTTATGTGTTGACATAGAAAATGGATGCGCTTTATATAATATTGATTATATAGGACTAGACCATAATAAAATAATTCTATATTAATCTTTGTTAGTAAAGAGAATTTATTTTATCACAATATAATCATATATGGATTAATCTTAATTTTAAGTAATGAACTCTTATTTATTGAGTTATATTTATTAATTTACAAGGAAAAGATTGTAAAAGATTTTTAGTCAATTACTGAGTATTTTATAAATGTAACAAAATGGATGGCTAGGAACATATTTCACAGATATGGATTCCACTCCTTTCGAAAGAAAGTTAGATAAGTTGTTCATTTGATAATTGATTATGGTCTTGAATATTATAAGCGCTCAGTTTTCTTTACGAGTTAAAAATAATAATAAATTTGTGAATTTTACAAATTAAATGTTCAAAAGAGGATCAATGTGGATCAAGGATAAAGATATAATTAGAGAGGTTACCGAACAGTAAACATAACTTTAATTATTAACACTTATGGATGATTCATCTATATGAATTGATTATTAAATGGACAAAGACAGTTTTCTATTTTATAATTTATCTGCAAAATTAAGAGTTCGGCTTTATATTTTTAGTGGAGTAATATAAAGTTAATAATAAAATCATGTTGATTAAAGACTTTAATCAAATAATTTAATTTAAGACTTTAATCAAATAATTTAATTTAAGAGTTTAATCAAATAATTTAATTTATTAGAGTTTAATTTTGTAGGTCTACTGGGTCTCCATGCTGACTCCATAAACACTGAATGGACTATTCAATTAGTTGTTAGATTTAAAATATTAATTGGCATAAGTTTAATTTGATTAAACTTATTAGGACCAATAATTTATCCATGTTTAATTTGATTAAACTTGTTGGGCTCAATCAATTACTGACCCAATTCATAATAGTTATAAAATTAAATAAACAATTAGATTATTTATTTAAATTAATTAATTAGATTATTTAATTAAATTAAATAATTGAATAATTATGAATTATCTAAATTTTTTAATTAAAGATAATATTAGATATTATATTTATCATCTAAATTAAAATAATATAAAGATATTATTTTATCTTAATCCTAATAGAATTAAGAGTTTAGATAATATAAGGAATCTTATATTATAAAAGGGATTTTTAGAACCACTTTTACATATTTTTTATTAATGCTTCTTTTGGGTAAAAAGTTTTAGAGAGAAAAATTAAGAACACAGAATTTAAATCTTTTACAATTTATCAACTCGCCCACACGAATAGTCCATTGGTGAGAAATACAGCATACAAGATTTATTGGTGTTAACAGAAAACATTTAAGAAATTCACAATTGAAGTATTTTTCTTATATCATATTGTTGCTAAATTAAAATAGGCATAAAGTTTTTAAAAATTGCATCCATTACCTATTACTATGCATTCTATCTTATCGTTGTCATTATTGAGCCCTACATTTACTTTAGATTGTCAAAATTCGCCCAAGAAAAACCAAAGCCGATTAGAACAGTCCCACCAAAGTTTTCAACCGCCTGTAATGATTGATTTATCATTGCCACTGTCAATTACGTTTTTGTTATTAGCTCTTCAAGATCCAACCTCCACTAGATTATTACTAGTGATATTTTGCTAATAACATCAAACCTTAGTTAAGGGACCTTTTAGTTAGTTTCAAGAACTTTTTAGGTCAAAATAAGGGGGAGTTTCAAGAACTCCTAAGGATTGGCTTAAAATCAATCGTATCCCTTAGATTTTCAAAATAACCTCTGATACCCCTACTGTTGTGAAATGCTAATAAATTATACCAAAATCATTATAAAATGACTAATATACATTTATTCATACTCTTTTTAATTCACTTTTTCAATTTCAATGCTCTATCTTTTTCATTTGAGTATTAAAATAAAATTTTATTTTTTTAATAAAAGATTTATTTTTTAATAAAAGATTTATTAATTTCTTTTTTTTTTTTTCAATTTTGGAATTTTTCTTTTTTTCTTTCTTACTTGAGTACCCAAGTAATAAACAAAGAGTACCGAAATTGAAAAAATAAATTAAAAATAGTATGAATAAGGCTATATTAGTTATTTTATAATAATTGCGGTATATTCTATTGGTATCTCACAATAGTAAGATGTATTGGAAGCCATTTTGAAAACTTAAGGGGTACTGCAAATTTTACTTCATATCTCAAGAATATTGGAGGCTATTTTAAAATTTTGAAAGATGTTGTTGATTTTAAACCATACCTCAAAAGTATTGAAGATTATTTTAAAAATATCAAAGAGGGTATTGTTGATTTTAAGCCTCATACCTCAGGAGCACCCATGAAAATAACCCTATTTAAAAATTTAAATAAAAGGTCATATTTGTAATTTTAATTAAAATGAGTCAAATGTGCAATTTTGAATAAATTAGGAAACCTTTGATAGTTGTCCTCTTCATAGCCCGTTCATAGTTTTTTCATAACATCTTTTATTTTTGCAAACTCTCTGATTATGAATTTTTTTTCAATGTATTTACACTAGTAACAGTTATCTCTCTCTGAATAATATTTGCATTCACAATAGTCATGTTTTTATTTATTTATTTTAGTTCTTTGTCTTTATTTGTTTATTTGGTTCTTTATGTTGTTTTTCATTTCATATCTTAGTTTCCATCCTCAAGTTAATTTTCCTTGCTTCAACTTGAGTTTGGTAAGGGATATTAAAATATTTTCTAAATTAAAATCCTTGTATAAGTCATATTTATTGTCTAGACAGTATTTATATAAATGTTTTTTTATATATAAGTTAGAGATTTAATAATTATATAAAAACCATTTTTTTTAAGTTAGAGATAGTATTATGATTTTATCTTATAATTTATTTATCATTTTACAGTGTTTAAGAAAGTAAATATATAAAATTGACCTAAAATTTTATACAATAACACATTAGACAGTTAAAACATGGAATTGATTTTCTTTGGTTAGATAAATGAACTGCAAAATTTAAATGACAGTAAAAGATATGGGATTGTGACATTGTGTCCCGTCAAAGTTTAGAAAAATGACGTTGATTATTAAGGAGAGGGGAAAACAATCCTTTTCTCATTTGAAGTTTTAGTTAATATCCACTTACTTTCTATGATTTTAAAAAGTATTAAAATTCTCATATCGTTACCACTATTATTATTTTATTATCACTTTTTTGTTATTTATAACTATTTTTTATAAATTAATAATTTTATTATTGATAATACATAATTTGATAGTTTTGTCCATAAATAAATAAGAGCAAAAGAAAATAAAGTGCTTGAAGGGAATTGAACCCTTGATTCAAAAATAAAACCATCCATTTTTACCAATAGGCTAAACTAAAGTTTCCAAAATATTTTACATTGTTAGTTCTAAATTAAATAAATTTTAGTACTCAAAAATCATAAATAATAATAAGTATAAAATATTTTAAATATTATTTAATTAAAATAAACTTACAAAAATGAGTTATTATTTTTTGAAAACCCATTATAAACATCTAATTGAAAAGAAATAAAAGTATTGATAATTACATTAATTATTGTTTATGATTTTTGAGTATCAAAATTTATTTAATTTATTTAATTAATTCATAGGGTATATATATATATATTAGTATTCATAACATGTTATGTAAAATTCAATTTGGTCTAGTGGTGAAAACGTGTGATTTTATTTTTGAGGTCAAGGGTTCAATTCCCTTCAAGTACTTTTTTTTTCTTTTGCTCTTATTTATTTAAGGGCAAAAGTGTCAAACCATATATTATTAATGATAAAATTGTTAATTCATTAAAACCAATTAAAAATAACGAAATAGTATTAACAAAATTTAATCTCATTTATTTAAGGAAAAAATTGTCAAACTAAGTATTATCAGAATAAAATTGTCAATTCATCAAAATAGTGATAACGAAACAGTGAACTCTATTTATTTAAGGGCAAAACTCTCAAACCATATATTATCAAAAATAAAATTATTAATTCATAAAAAATAGTTAAAATTAACAAAATAGTGATAATAGAATAGTGAATAGTGATAACAGTACGGAGTTCTTTTGCTCTCATTTATTTAGGGGTAAGATTATCAAATTATATCAAACTATGTATTATCAAAGATAAAATTATTAATTAATAAAAAAATAATAACAGAACAATAAATAATAATAACGATATAAATATGTTGATACTTTTTAAATTACAAAGGATAAGTAGATATTAATTAAAATCTCATTAAAAAAAAAAAAGGGACTGTTACCCTTATAGAGAGTACACCAAAGTCCAAAATGTCTGCTTTACTTACATTGCACTCTAACTATGAATTCAATGTTGACTTGTCATTTATACGATGAAAACACCATTGGAAGAATGCTCCGCAAACTTTGTGACCATCATCTTAAATAAACTTCTGGCAACATTTGCATTTAAACAACTAAATATTAATGCTAACAAAGAATATTTCTCAAAAACATTTCTTCGATATAATATATTTTCTTGTATTGACAATAGAATACAATAAGATATGATAGAATCAAGACATCAATTTGTGATAAACCATTAAAAATAATTCATGTTATTCACATAAACAAGGAAAGAGAGAAATCCGAGCATATGCCAAGAAAGTGTCTTTCATCTCACAGTGAAGGACGAAGCCAGCTTCATATGACAAAGGAGCAGATGCCCTTCCTAGATTTTTTTTTTAAAAATAAAATAAAATAAAAACGAAACTTTGTAGATTATTATAAACAATTATAAGATTCAAACATGAAAAATGTTATACTCACTTATATTATATCCTAGCTTTATATTTTTATTGATGTGAAACTATTAAAGGAGTTTCATATTTCAACGTCCATTAACTTTTCCATTGCATCATTCATCAAAGCACTTATAAATTAATATTATTTGGTAGTAGAGATACAAAGTTATAAATGTAGCATTACTCTTTAAACAGGTACTTAAATCTATTCAAATTTAAATTTCTTTTTTGTAAGTAAAGAATTGTTATAAATGCTAAATCCAGCAAGTATTACAAAGAGAATAATTAAATGAGAGAAGTTAAGACATTACAACTCCTAAAAGTCTTAGATATATTTACCAACCAACTGCAATGTGATCTATCCATTGGTCATTGAAAGTACTTATATATCAAATCCAGAAAACATCCTTAATATTTTGATAGACATAGTTAGTAGAAGGCGTTTTCTGTTAGAAGACAACTAGATTTCGCTCTCTCCAAATAAAATAGATTGTAGCACAGAATGAGACTCTTCTGATTTTGCTGAGCATAGATTTGCCTTTAGATTTCGTACTGAGAAAAGAGATCACTTGTTGCCATATGTCCGGGCATTGATTGAATTGACACGCCGTAAGTACTTTGTTCCATATATCACTACTAAACCCGCATTGAAAAAATAAGTGTGGAATTGTCTCCTTGTCACAACCACAATGAGGGAAATCATCTGATGGAATAAGCCCCTATTTTTTAAGTCTCTCCCTTGTAGATAATCTGTCCTTCAAAGCTAACCAAGTAACGAAGCTGTGTTTAAGAATATGTTACGTTTCCCATATCAGTTTATACTATCCCACCTTAGCATCATTATTCTTGAGACTCCTCCAAGAACTCACAATAGAAAACTTTGCATTGAGGTTTGTTGTCTATGAAATTCTATCCTCTCTTTCAGTAATTAAAAAAAAAATTCGGAGATAATCCCATACCTGAGCAGTGTTCTCGTCCAAAGGATTAGGGAAGTTCTAATGACCATTCTTTCGTAGATCATTAACCTAACCATCCCGTAGAATATCTGCATCAAAGATGTCAATGTGAGAGAATTTATTAACTATTGATTCCCCACCTAGCCGTAGATCCCATCAAAAATAAAAAGATTTGCCGTTACTCAAATAATATGAGAACAATTATTTTATTTGACTTTTTAATTTAAGAATTTTTCTCTATGTCTAACTACAATCTATTAACTTTATGATTTTTCAAAAACTTAACTTCTGTAATTTGTTATTAGTTACCCAATTTACTCCCCAATTTACTCGTAAAGAGCTTTTCACAGCAACTAGCTCCTAGATATTTAATTTTAGTTAAAGTGATATTGAAGAAAAAAAATGGGCTAATTTAGGACGATGTGAGGTGATTCTATTTGTTTTGCTTGGGGTAGTGCAGTGTTATGAGACATTGATAGCTCAACTTTTGTCCTCAAATGTATTATGCACGTATGATTGCTGAGTGTTGGCAGATTTTGCTCTATCTCTTCTATTGGTCCTCCAACCCTTTCGCTTGTAAAGCTACTTGGCAGAAGGAAACTCCTAATTCTAAAACCCCATAAAAGGACCTTCATCGTCTCTTCAGTTAATTGATTTAAAAGAAAAGGGGGAGAAAAAAAAGCTAAAGAAGAAAGTGTTAATCACAATGAACTTTTACACTTGTGGCATGCTGACAACGCAGCTTTTGCTTTTCACTGGAGTTGCATTGCCGGAATATTCCTATAGCAGGTCATCCTCTGCGGAAATCAACACGAACTCACAGACACAGTCAGTCCTGGTCGCACTCCTCGGCTCGAACTACACTGAGCTGGCCGAGCTGGTTGAAAAGGCTCTGCTATTACGAGCTCTAGAAGAAGCCGTTGGCAAGCACAACATCACCATTTCGCTCCGATAAACGCCGCTTTCGAGTGCCATCTTGACCCTGACTTCAAAAGCTTCTTGCTCGAACCTCGAAGCATTAAGTCTTTACAGAAGTTGCTCTTGTTTCATTTCGTTCCCAGCAGGATTCGGTCCAACGAGCTGCCGAGTCATCATCATGCTGAGCAAGCTCAGTATATAACTCTAGTCGATAATAGTAATGAATATCTCCGCGTGAATCATGCAAAAGTTGTTCACCCGGATTCTATAACCCGACCCGACGGAATCATCCGCGGAATTTCGCAGCTGTTAGCTCCTCAGTCGGTTCGAGATGACTTCAACCATGGTCGAAATTTACGTTTAATTACAGCTGTAAAACCAGAAGGAGAACCTGAGGTTGATCCAAGAATTAAAATGTCAAATAAACTAGTTTTTACATTTCAACCCGATTCGCCACCGGTTTTAACCATATCCGATGCAATGGCGCCAGGCCCAGCACCGGCTTCGGGGCCGGACGTCCACCAACATCACTTTGATGTGCATACCCAGGTGAAAGATTTCATCAAAACTCTAATACAGTATGGTGGGTACAATGAATTGGCTGATGTTTTAGTTAACTTCAATAGCTACTGAAATGGGAAAGTTAGTGTCCGAAGGTTATGTTTTGACAATTTTTGCACCTAATGATGAGGCAATGGCCAAGTTGACGAGGGACCAATTGAGTGAACCAGGGGCACCAGAGCGGATAATGTACTATCACATGGTAGCAGAGTATCAGACTGAAGAGAAGTTTGCATAATGCTGTGAGGAGATTTAGAAATGTTTAGTATGATAGTTTGAGAGTTCCACATAAGGTTGTGGCTGAAGAGGCTGATGGGAGTGTCAAGTTTGTGAATGGCAACGGGGCGTCGTATTTGTTTGATCCTGATATTTATACGGATGGGAAGATTTCAGTACAGCGGATTGATGGGGTTTTGTTTCCAGTTGAAGAGGAAACTAAGGAGTTGAATGAGGCCAAAGTTGCTGTTAAGGTTGTGGCTGCTAAGCCTGCCAGGAGAGGTATGTTTTGGCCTTTTGGGGTTATTCTTGTTTGTTGGTTTGTGCCTGTTTTTCAGTGGGTTTTTATGGGTTGTTAGTTTTGTGCCTTAACCTTGAACTAGAAGGAATTCATATTCATGTTGGTATTTTATTCATATGGATTGACGTAAATATTTCTGTTTTATTATGGGGATAGGGAAATTACTGGAAGCAGCGTGCCAGGTGCTGAGGGCCTTTGACCAGGATTCTCGATTTACCACTTGCCATTGACAAATTCCTCATCATCCTTTCGCTGACCAGCCGCACCCGCACGATGCTAAAGGATCTATACTTCTTAGTCTTCAATGTCCCATTTGTATTTCCTTTTCTGTTCTATTGTTTTGGCCTAGTTTCTGATTTTTTTTTATCATTGAAATATCTGTGTTTAAGTGTTGATTTCTGATTGAAAGTTACTGTTTAATTCTCATAAGTTTAACTAAATAACTTAAGAGCAGTGACACATTTGTACGAGATGGTATTGTACAGAATCAAACTCACTCCAATTACTAAAGATTTCCCAACCCAATGAGCTAATAAAAACCAGTCTTCTCTTCCCTATAAATGATTACCTTTTGTGTAGTCAACAATATAATAGTCGAATTCTATCTAAAGTTATGCAAGTACTTAAAGATTGTACAAAAAGATAGTGTCTCAATATATTTTAATTTGTAATACATTATCATAAGTTTGCTTTTTATACCGTTCTCCATTAATGTAAAAAGACACTTGTTTAAAGATCTATTAGGTTTTTTTATCAACTTATAATGTAAGGTTAAGATAAAGGTGAGATATAAGGATAAATATATTTAGCTCAATTTACATCATGAACACCAGGCTTTGTTAGAATCCTCTTGAACTTCCTTTCTTTGATTTATCTCTTTTCCCAAAAGTTAGATGTTTTCATCCTTCTTTTTAATCACTTAATTTTGAAAGAATTTTTTTTTCCTTAAGTTGAGAGTATAAAGATTTTTTTTAATAATAATAAAAACTGATTAATTTTTGCTCAATTCCATACAAGATGATATCATTTTCTCATACAATTATAACTTTTCACATTTTAAGAGTATTTCTAAGTAGATCCAAAGTTTATGGTGTAATGATGTATCCAATAATAAGTGTAAGTGCACACTATCGTATTAAGTAATATATGATTTAAAGTCCAAGTTATCGTTCTCACATGGACTATTAATCTATCTCTTTCAATCAATTTCTAAAATTAGTTCTATTTAACTTTTGTCCAGATGAATCAAAATAAGAATTGAATCTAATGAACCTAATTATATCAAATTACACTTAATCTAATATTAATCAAAATTAAGCAAAGGGTTATATTCACTAATTAAGGAAAATCTAAAGTTTCGACTTATCTCTTTATATTTTATTAGACTCATTAACCTCTTAGTTAATCCTTTAATACAAATTGTTGGCTTAGACTCTAATCTCATTACAAACCTTTGTCCATGGTTGAGTGACTATATTACGCATTCTGACAATTACCTAAATGTTTATGTATTCCAAATAAAATGTAATTCATTAAGAGCAGGTCTATATAATCAAAGTTTTAAACACGATATAGAATAAATTAATTATATGTATTAAGTTCATAAACTAAGAGTCAATAAAAACTCAACTACATATTAGGTTCAAAAGTGTAGCCCTATAAATTAAAACTTAGGTTATTTGAAATAAAGAATTCTAGAGCTTATCAAGAATAACATAATTAAAATCATAGAAAACTAAAAAGATAAAGAGTTGAAGAGATAAAATTAATTTTTCTGAAGTCTTCAATCTTCTAGTCTTCTTAATCTTCCGAAAATTGCTCTTTCTCTCTCTTCATCTCTCCCATTTTCTCTTTTTTTTTTTATTTCTCAAAATTGGCTTTTTGGTCTTCTATATATAAGTTTATGTCTTTAAATTATGATAAAATATCAAATACAAGTCATATTAAAATTACTATTCATGAGTACTATTTATACGCATTGTTTATTCATTACTGTTCACATAGTGCCGCGATGCTGTACGTTGTCTTGAGTGCCGCGGCTCTATAGCAACAATACTGTAGCTCGCCACTGTAGTAGGCATTATAGCAAATTTGATATTTTTGCCTTTTTTCTTTGGATTTTTATTTTCATTTGTTCTATTGACTTTAAACCTACAAAATAACAATAAAGCACATAAAAATTAAATAATCTTAATTTAAACTAACAAATATTAAGTTTTAAAAATGGAAGTATTATGTAAGGGTAATTTTGGTAAATAAGTTTAAAGTCTAGGGTTGTAATGGGGTTGAACCAAGAAACAAGTGTTTAGGCTTAAAAGGGGTAATTAAGGATAAATATATAATTAGGGTAGGATAGAAAGACTCAATCAAAATAAAGATGACCTATTTTTATTTATCTATTTATGTGTTTCTTAAGATTTCACCTTAAGCGGTAATCTAACAAGTTCTAGAGTGTTCGTTCTTAAGACTTGAGTGTTCTACTTAAGTATAGGCATCTCTAAGCAGAATTTCAACTAAACATGCTCTATTTCAATGTGCATATAAATAGATGGTCAAGGACAAGATTGAAATAAGTCCTAAATTTTAGTATATGATTTATCTTGAGTGTTTAACATTTCCTAAGGACTTTTGAAAAATAAATTTCAACCAATATTTTGTTTCCTATCATTTCCTAATGATCATCATTTCAACCTAACAGAACTAAAATGAAAGAAAAACAAAACAAAGAATAGACACACGGATTGAGAAAATATGGATAGGGTCATATTACTACAACTGACTCTAAAAGTAATAAATAACAAAGAAATAAAAAAACATAAATAATGGAAACAAAAAAATAAGGACAATATAGGAAGTGTTTCCTACCCCCAAACTTAGACTTATCTTGGTCCCTATGACAGAAAAATAAATGAAAACAAATACTGCTCTGTCTGCTATAGCATGCGAGCTTAATCATTCATAATATCGTTTAGCCCAATCCCCAAGTCATCACGATCCTCGTCTTCATCATCAACAATAGTAGCGATAGCGGGTGGTATGGTTAAAGGTGGCGGAAGCATGCTTTTATCAATTTCAAAATATGTGGCAGAAATTTGTGTCCACTGTAGTATGTAAGCTTAGAACTCCCAACTCTTTCTGTGGAAGTCATCGAGTTCTTGACGTTACTCCTTAATTCATCTTTATCAGTGTAAGCGGTCAGGTATGTTTAATGATTGCAAAGAAGAGATAGCAGGGGCGTCAGCTGGTAGGGCAGCTGCTGATGATAGACCCTACTGTAGATCCTCCAGGTTGTAATCATATCAATCGCAAGGGTCAGTTATTGTAACTCTTGCAGTATCCTCTTAGAGTACCTTAGCCCATGCATATAGAGCAGTAATCAAACATGAAAAAAATAAACCAACCTTTGTGAGGTGGGCATATGATAGTATCTTTGCCTGAATGACTTGCCCGATGTTGACGGATAAGGGCATAAATATACTATTTTATTTATCTCTCCAAACTTGAGTTTTGCTCTAATTTATTAATTTTTGGCAATTTAATTGTGTTCTTTTATCATAAATAGGTGCTCAAGAACAAATGTGACGATTTAGGACAAACGAGAGGCAAAACAAGTGAGAAATGAGCGAGTTACACTCAAAATATGAAAGCCCCTAAGGCTGTGTTCTGCAACACCTAAGGCACAAAATGGGGCATCGTGACACCCAACCCCAATGCCGCAACACCCAATTATGTTTCAACAAACTTTGAGTTCCAGGTCTAAGCGCCACGATGCTCATGTGATAAGAAAAAGACCTCAACTCTAGGGTTTCCAAACACATCTAAAAGCATACTTTTCAGAGCCAAAACACATAATTTCAGAAGTCAACTTAGAACAAACGAATTCACATACAAATTAATGATCAAAGGAATTATTGAAGAATTGAAGAGCAAGTTTTATGCATTTAAGTTATGAGAAAGAAAAGCAACCCAGGGCCACTTGTGTTCTTACATTTCTTCTTTTAGTTATATGGTCTTATTCAGAAACTCCTAGTTATAAAATTAATATAGTATAATTATTCAATCTATCTTGTGTTTAATACTTTTATGATACTGGATCAATATCTTGAATGATTAAGGAATCATAATGAACTTGACAGAGGAATTCATGTATTTAGCCAAGGATAGTTTTGTTGGGGATCTATTGTATGTGGGTGTATGCGTATGCAACAGTGTTCATTGTATAATACGTATCTCATACATATTTAAATGTACTGGAATAATTAAAATAATACAATAAATAATATAGTAATCATATTAATATATTTGAAGGGTTGAGAAATCACCGAAACGTATAATATTTTACACGTGTAATTTGGGAGTTCACTTGGAGTTCTACTCGTTGGCAGTTATAGTCACCAACTTGGTGAGCTTGGCAAACTAGAATAACAGCTTCTCTTTTCTAGCATCGAATTTAACTCTTAAACCCTATAAATTTGTATTTTCTTTGATCAACCCTTTGATCAATAATACAATTTCTTTGTTGTTGTAATTAGTAACCAATAGAAGAAAGAGGTGAAGAAATTAATTACAACTCTTGTCATGAATTTTCAAAATTCAAAATTTTTCTTTCTCGGCCAACACTCCAAAGCAAAAGCAAAACATTTTTTTTTTTCTTTTCAAATGCTTTTCAAGACAACAACTAAAAGCAATTCTTTGATTTTCCAAATATATATAAATAATCCAAACTTGGCCACCAAGTTTAGAATCAATAAATATAATAATAAATAATATTATAATATATATAAATGCTTGTCAACCAAGCGTAAATATAATATTATAATCTTATAAATTATTATATAATATTATATTTTATATTAGAGAGATATTTTTATTATTTAACAGTTAAATAATCAAAGTGTAAAATTATTATTTTGCCCCTCATAAATAGTTACCAAGAATACCTCCTAATGGGTTCTATTAAACTCCATACTTAAGTAAACTCAATTGAGAGCCTATAATGTGCCATGTGTCATAATATAATTAGTAGACAATAATTATTAACTAATTATTGTATTTAACACTAAAATACGGACATGTACGCATACCTGTGGGGGTGCTGGATTTACTGGACAGAACAATTCAATCCGGTATGCTGCCCTAGTGTACAATGAGTACACTCTATATCGCAGGACTCCCTAAGTCCACGCCCGATTTATCAAATGGAACTATTTCATGAGTCCGTGAATAATGTCCTACGCACATGTCATGGATATTATAAATCAGCGCGTTAGACCATACAAGCTGAGGTCACAATGCCTACGTATAGTCCTTTCATCATCTATATCTTGGATGTGCAAAGATATAGATTAACACCGTCAAATTCCTATGTGATCATCCATTAACCTATCTTCAGACTTGTATCTCATTGAACAATTTTTTACAAATTTTTTACCAAACTGTTCAACCCTGTGGAAAATCATTTTCTCGGGTATATTGCTTATGGCTATAAGGCTTTCCTGAGACACTATCTTAGAGCATCTTAATATACTACTCCCTATGTGAGCTGACGGATCAAATATCTATGCGCATCAGACTCTATGAGCATCAGACCATACCCAGCGATGCCCAACGGTCAGACTATGAAAGGTTTTTGACATGTATGGAATCAAAGTGTGGTGGATCCCTCACAAGTCCACTATGGAGCTCAAGTCAGAGGACTACATATACTACTCAACTCGAGAAGACATTCCATTGACAGCAACATAAGATCTCTATTGGGGTCTTCATGAGTCTTGTTCAGTATCTAGTACTGACTGAATACCTGTATACCTATACAAAATCCAAGCTTATGGTCAGTTAGGAGCAACCATCTATACCTTACATAAATAGACATACATTGATCTATATGAAAAGGGATCCACCGACAGACTTACATCAGTAAAAATAGATCAATAACAATGTATTTAAGAACATACTTGTATAATGACATTTTTTAGCACCCGACTATAACTTTTGCAATTATGTTATTACTAGTATATTCTGAGATGTTTGTCCTATTACAGACAAGGCTCCAACTTCTTGGATTTCACTAATTATTATAACTTGTTAACTCTTAGCAGTTATAATTCTCAGTGATGCTGACTCTTAACCCTGATTTAAAGTCCTTCAGATTATACAGTATTCGTAGTTACGAGCATTGAACCATATTATAAAAGCTATTAGCTATTTAATAAAAAGTACACTATATAGATATCAAATATTTATACAAATCTGGGATGGCACGTAGGCACAACCCTAACAAGTTTGATGCATAATCATAGGGTAACAAGTATGAGCTTCATCTAAGATAGACATATACCTAGATGACATGTATGGTATGATTTAAACCTATTCTTAATCAATTGCATCCTATTTGGATTATAATAGATATATAGGTACTTTTTATGGTGTAATATAGTCATTCGACAATCAACAGAGGCTTGTGATGAGATTAGGTACTTGTTATGGTGTAATATAGTCATTTGACAATCAACAGACGCTTGTGATGAGATTAGAGTTTAGCCAATCAATTTGTATTAAATGAGTAACTAAGGGATTAATTAATTTAATGAAATACTAGCTGATAAGTCGAAACCCTAAATTTCTTTTAATTAATGAATTCAAGCTTTGTTTCTTTTGATATTAAGTTAGGTTTAAATTGATAAAAGTAGGTTAAATTAGTGAAAATTTATCTTTATAAATTTCAGTATAAAAGTAAAGTAAAGTTAATTTTAGTAATTGATTAAAAGAAATAGGTTTAATAGTCTCTGTGGGAACGATAATCTATACTTAAACCCTATAATACTTGATACAATAACATGCGCTTGCACTAAGCTATTATAGCACACGACAAGGAGTTAAGAATCAAGTTGCTGATCATCTCTCTTATTTGGAAGTGTCAAATCAATATCAAAAGAAGATTCAAATCAATGAGATTTTTTCGGATGAACAACTCCTTGCAACACAACATTATAAGATCACCTGGTATGCTGATATTGTCAATTATTTATTTTTTGGTCTAACACCTCATAATTTGACTTTTCATTAAAAGAAGAAGTTTATCCACAACACAAAATTCTACTTTTGGAATGCATCTGTCTTATTCAAATTATGTACAGACTAAATCCTTCAAAGATGTATCCCTAAAGAAGATATTCACGATATCTTACATCATTGTCATACATCTAGATATAGTGGATATTTTACGGGCGATAAAACAGTAACTAAGGTACTTCAATTTGGTTTTTATTGTCCCACATTATTTAAGGATGCATATTCTTTTGTTGCAGGTTGTGATTGATGTCAATGAATGAGAAAATTCTCCAAAAGACATTAAATGCCACAGCAGAACATTTTGGAAGTAGAAATCTTTGACATTTAGGGTATAAATTTCATGGATAATCTCCACCATCTCACAATAATAAAGTACATCCTTGTAGTGGTGGATTACATTTCAAAATAGGTAGAGGCAATAGCATTACCAACAAACGAGGCTAGAATAGTGATTACGTTCCTTCAAAAGAATATTTTAACAAGATATAGAACTCTGAGAGCTATTATACGTGAGGAAGGCTCATATTTCTACAATAAATACTTTTCAAATCTTTTGCTAACATACGGGGTTAAGCACAAAATAGCTACTGCATATCATCCCTAAATAAGCGGACAAGTTGAAGTTTCCAATTGTGAAATAAAGCGTATCTTAGAGAAGACAGCTAAGCCAAATCAGAAAGATTGGGCACTACACTTGGATGATGCTTTATGGTCTTATCGCACTACCCACAAAACCCTCATTCGTCGCGATCATTTGAAAAAGAACAACAAGTATTGCTCTATAATTCACATCTAAAGTTATTTCCTAGGAAACTCAAGTCTCGGTGGTCTGGGCCTTTCTAAATTATCACGATATATCCATATGGAGCTGTTGAAAATAAGGATCCAAACATTCAAGTTTCATTTATGGTGAATGACGAGCGCTTCAAGCATTATTATGGAGGACACATCGATCGATAAAAAGTCAACTTCGATCTAATTGAACCAAAGTAACTGAGGGATTATAATGTTAAGCTAATGATGTTAAACCAAGCACTCCATGGGAGACAACCCAAGCTTAGTATCTTTTGATTTTAATTTTATGTTTTATTTCTCTTATTTTTGTTAATTTTCATTAATCATGTATTTTTAGGTTTAGAGATTTATTTTTATAAAAAATGCCACAGTGCACCAAACCTATAGTATAGCGCCTCAATATTGCAACCTGAGCAAGCATAGCACTTATCCAAGCATACGCGCCGCTATGCTAGCTAGCTAGCACTGCAGCTTTAACACAGAAAAATGGGTTTTAACCCCCTTTTCCCCTAATTTGCCCCACATCTCATCATTCTACTTCTCACTCTACAAACCCTAACTTTCAAACCTCAAATTCTCCATTCACAATTCCTAACCAAATCCTTGAATTAAGTTCACACCCACGTACAAAATCACACTACAAACACAACCCAAGCACCAAAACACATCAATACAACACTAATCACTCATCAAGGAATTCCTACTTCACCAAGAACATCATCTTCGTGCCTAGATCAAAAATCACTCTAAGGTATCCATTCTATCATTTCTTTTGGGGCTTTTAGCACTCACACTCAATTAATTATTAGATCATTACATAAATGATCACAATTTTACATTTGATAATTATATGAGCATGTATTGATTTATAGAGATATTGTTTAAAATTTTAGAATCCTTACATGGTAGTAATTTTCTTTGATCATTTTTTGATGATAAAAAATGTGTTGGTGATTGATTTATGATTATGATTACCTTGTGACAAATTTGGGGTTGAGAATTATAGTTGCTTTATCATTGTGAAATTATGCTTTGGATTATCATTATGGCACATTTAGATTATCATTAGATATGCTGTACAATTGTGAAGATATGCTATATGATATTGAGCAATTATAGGATTGAATGGAAACCATGTAGTAATTTATAAGGCCACTATTGTGCCTCAAATGCCACTACACTAACATGGTTCGGCAAACATAATGTTACATGTTGGCATGGTTCATATTGATAATTTTCTATAAGTTTGATCATTGATACATGTTGGTTGAGACTGTGGATAAAGCTATAATGTGGAGTATGTGGTTTGTGGTTCACAAATTTGGTAGTGTTTAATTTTTGTTTCAAGTACTATCAATATGCCTCCAAACAAATCAAAGAAATCCAATGCCTCTTTATTTTCCATCTATAATACAAACAAGTTCATCTTCAAAAAGGCTTTCCAAAATCACAATTCATTTATCATCAAGCGAAAAGCCATACCAAAAAAGAGGTTTTCAACTAGCACCCATTCAACACCCCAACATTACTCATATCATTGAGGACATGAAGTGGGAAAAGTTGTGTGCCTAACTAGAAATAGTATTTATACACGTGGTTCAAGAATTCTACACTAATGCCTAAGAACACCAAAGTTTAAAAGTTTTTGTACGGAACATTGTGTAAAATTCACTATAATTAATGAGTTCTTTGGTACTCCAACCTTACGTAAATGTGACTATGGTGAGCTTGTGATAGAGCTTGACTATACTGTCATAATCGATTTTCTAGCACTGAGTGCCGCATGGGAACTCAAAATGAGCATTCCAAATAATTTCCCACTCAATATTTACACCGTGGGTACAAAATGTGGCACTACTTCATTGCAGCTTAATTCACACCAGTCTGTCACCTTGGTTCCATCATTACACAATAGATCGTTCTACTTTATGCTATTCTTACTGTCCACTCTCTTGATATAAGGAGAGGAATGAAAGACAATATATTATATGCTATTAGATACATAAAAATAGGTTTCTATTGCCCATCTTTAATCACTGCTCTATATGCCTAAGCTAGAGTTGAGTGGGCACCTACCAAGGAGTTACTATATCCGGCCTACGTCCTCGATAATAGTAAGATCAATATGATTGTAGATGGACCAAATCCCTAAGACCAGCCACCAGCACAATCGATCCAACAATGCTTACCTCTAGTGCCCACACCACCAGCACAACCCACTATTGAGGAGCGTCTTAGCCATATGAAGTCTTACATGGTGAGACATGCTATTTATCAGAATCATGTATTACGCTTACCTTGGCTAAATTTGGGATGAACACTAGCGTGCTATGCTGTTCTCTCGATATTCATACCCACCACCTCCTGCAGACCTGACCAAGGATGAAAATTATGATAAGGAAGTCAGCGAGAAGGATGATGAGGCAACAGAGGACAACTAAGACGGTGACTGAGTCTCACCGCACAAAAGGAAAGTGTTCCAATTTTGTTATTTTACTGCCA
Organism: Ailanthus altissimus; assembly: GCA_946807835.1. NCBI lineage: Eukaryota > Viridiplantae > Streptophyta > Magnoliopsida > Sapindales > Simaroubaceae > Ailanthus > Ailanthus altissimus. The sequence goes on along the minus strand of OX327700.1, from coordinate 15,842,778 downwards.
TAATTGGGACATAACTTATTTTAAGTTTAGGGGCATAGGAAACACTTTCTAGTTTTTAGGTTTATTTTGTTTCTTTCTTATACTTTGATCTTTTATTTTCACTTTTTCTTTTCTTTTTAGTTGTTATTTTGTTGGTTTCTTTTTATTATCTTTTGTACGGGTTGAAAAGAATTTGTAGTCGATGATAAAAAAAAAAGAGTTGAAAAGCTTTAAATTATTTAGACTTATTAATTACAGTGTTCATCCTATATTGTAATCAAATTTGCTTATACTTATCTTATAATTGTTCACTTTAAACACTTTACACACAAGAACTATTAAATGTTCATTAGTTGTTAATGTATAATATATTTATTCATATTAAAAAAGTAATTAGCGTCACTCAATATCTGGAACTTGTTTGATTAGCATTCGAGGTGAAATCTTAGGGCGTATATAGAAAAAGAGATTATTATAGGCCATGTTTCAATCGATTGAGTATTTCTAGCCAGCTTTGTTATATTTCTAATCCCTAGTCACCCTTTTTAATCTTTATTGACTATATTTTTATTTTATGAACCTTATTAGAAGCTTAAAACCAATTGACTTTTTTATATCCTTCATAAATACCCTTTGCACTATAATTTATAATATCGTGTTATGGGATCATGAAGAGATTCAAATTTATAAGTAAAAGAAGAAGGTAGCTTTGAAAATTTTCTTATATAATTACAAGAATTGGAGGATTAAAAAAATGACCTCATAGAAATAAAGTCGAAAATAAAATAGCTGTTGAAATTATAGGTTCAAAGAAAATAAGTTTGAAGGTATGGTTTAAGAAAGAAATAATGAATTGATTCGAAGACCAAAAGTTTACAGTTATAGTGCAATTTAAACTTATATTTTTCTCGATTTTCCTCACCCTTATTGGGAATGGTGCTTATGTGCCATTCAAATTATTGTATGAATGTTTATTTATTTAATATTTATACAATAAATATTTCTTTTATTCGTCAATTATTATTATTTATATGGTAAGAATATTGTAACTTTTTGGACATTGTAGATCTAAAAGAGTTTAGGTCAACACTAAGTGTTAGCAATTCTAAAGTATTAGAACCTTGTCTGAAATAAGAATAAAGACTCAAGAATATTATAGTAATGACGTAGTTGTAAAGAGTTTGCAAATAATGCTAACAAATGTTATTGCGCAATATGTTCTCGAAATATAATTATTGATTCATGGTTACTGATACAAGTTGATCATTATTCTTTTCAAATTAGTGTATGTCAATATCTGGATTATCCAAATGGTTAGTCTTAACAAACCATGGGCTTAATGGAAGTCCACATGGGCATGCAAGTATTCATTAAGTTCTAGATATTGAACAGAATTATGAAGATCTCCAATAAACATCCCATTAAGCTATCAATGAAGGGTCTTATCGAGTTTAGTAGTATTCGTGATCCTTTAACCTAAGTGCCATAGTGGGCTTGTGAGTGATTTATCATACTTTGGTTCCGTGCATGTCAGAGAACTTTCATAGTCCAACCATTGGGTTTCGTTCAATGCTCATAGAGTTCAATGTACATAGATATAGGATCCGTTAGCTTATATGGGTAAGTTGAATATCCAAATGCTCTAAGAACATATTTCAGAAAGTTTTATAGCCATAAGCATTAACCTCAAAAAAAGAGTTTTCCATTATGGTTAAACAATATCGTAAAAGAGATTGTGGATATTGTTTATAGAAATAGGTATTTAGAGATAATTTCACAGATGAGAAAATAGAGATTTAATGGTGATAATCTATATCTATGCTCATCCAAGATATAGATGACGGAGGAATTATATGGATATGGTTAACCCCAACTTGTTTGCTTCAACACTCCGTTCTCTAATATCCATAACGTGTGTATGGGTCATTGTTCATGGACTTGCAGAAGTGTTATGTAAGAAAAATAAATGTGAACCTAGAGAGTCTCACAGTATGAAGTATACTCGTTGAGCACGAAGGTAGCGAGACGGATCATACGGATCAATCTGGGAAGATTTCAGAAAGTAAGATACATTTATTTGGAAAGTTGGAACCATAGTTTGCAATGTTGCCACTTAAGAAGTTTATACTTATTATAAAAAATGAAAGGAGTTACATTTTTTGGGTGTGAATTAAGTATGCAAATTTCGTGCAAAAGAGAAGAGAGAAAATGCAAACTTTAAAAAAGTTACATTTAGGTCCCAAAATACTATTTTAAGCATTTGATGCTTAAATAACTTCAAGTGTTGAGATATTTCTTTGATTCCTGTATGAAATCAAGATAAAAACTACTATTATAGCTACTCTAATCCCATTAGCTATTGGAGTTTAGAATTGTTTAAGGGTGAACTTCATTGTGAATTCAACAAGCTTCAAAGTTAAACAATCTTCACTGAACTAGTACTATTTTTGATTTAGTTATAGTGTGTATATGTTGATTATATTGTTTTATTTTGCTGCATAATATATATTGGATATGCATTTAAATTTTTTTAACATTTTCACAATCACATGCATACACCCTAAAACACATGAAAGTGGTATTATAGTATATTTTGTGTGTTTTTTAGGTTATTGGAGTGTTATTTGAAGTGTTGGGGATGCTCAGAAAAAGTGGGAGGTCTATTTTAAAATGTTTAAAGTGTAGAAAAGACCTACTGTCGAGGGAACGTTTGGGGTTTTGAGTAGAACGCTAGGGCATTTTATGCATAACGCTAGAGCGTTCATATGGGTTCTGCATGTAGAAAGCTGGGGTGTTCAAGTGTTGAACAATGGGGTGTTCTCAGGGTAGAACACTAGGGTATTCATGTTTATAACACTAGGGCGTTCGCAAGGCAGAAGCAAGTTTATTACATGTAGAACGTTGTAACGTTGAGGATACAAAACGCAGGGGCCTTCTCCAATAAAGAACGCTGGAGTGTTCAAACATTGAATGCTGTGGCGTTGAAGTGATTTAATGATAAGGCATTTTAGGTTGAACGTTAAGGTGTGAGAAAACAAAATTATAATGCCAGCTTGTTCAATTTGTTGCATTGATCGTTTCAAACTATATACTTCAATTTGCATTTTGCATGTGAAATATTTATATTTTATTATTAATATAGATATAATTGTTATATTGCGGTATTATAAACTGTAAATATTTGTTTACTTTGTTAACTATAATGGCAGCCCTACTGGTTGGGGTTAGTTGTGCTTAATGAATAAATATTCTAATTATGAATCAGATCCGTGTGAAATATAGAAAATTTTATTAAATTGTAAAATTCTCTTAATCAGATTGAAATGTATTACATTATGAGATAATATTAGACATGGCCTACTTTGTCAATACGGTATTAGTCTGGTAATCTCGATCTTTTTTTCAATATCACTAAAGTGTGAAGGATTTGATCGGTGTGATTCAGAATATGCTGGTTAAACATGAGATAAGGTAAATATAAGCGAAAGTATTATCCAATATTGTTAAAGTGTAAGGGTAATATCAGTAACTTATATTTTATCATTGACTAGTAAATCTAAAACACACTTACCCAATATCGCTAAAGTGTGAGGATAAAGTGTATTTAGGATTAGAGGTAAGAGTTACATGACAAGAGTTGTCTACTTTTTGGGTTTTACATAAACCAATATTGCTAAAGTGTGAGGCCCAAGTAAAATATTGATTAGATATACTTCTCACTATAAAATTTAAAATGTTTAAATTTTCATTTTTTTCGTTTGAGAGATTATAAGAAATATGTAAAGTAGTGGGAGGGCATTTTTAGATTAAAAAATATATACTAGTTATATCCATGATTTAAGGCGTTATCAATTGACAATTTTGAAATGTTTCCTCTAATATCTCTTATTTTGTCTTATAAAGATAAGATGGCTTTTAGTAACCCATTGGTACGCATACTTGATGCTAATCTATTAATAGGCGTCAATAACTACTCAGGCTGGCTGAAAAATCTCAGAACTATTCTCGATTAAGAAAATCTTAGATACATAATATATCAGAAAATGCCTAAAGGTGTTTATGAAGCTTCCACTGACAAAGAGGTTCTAACGTATAAGAAATGGGTCGATGATAATTTGAAAGTTAAGTCGTATATCCTTGGCTTAATGCCTAACGAGCTTTAGAGGGAGCACGCATACATGGATAGTGCGAGTAGCATTATACTCTATCTGAATGAGTTGTTTGAGATAGACCATATGTAGAACTCTACAAGATCTTTAAAGTACTTTTTCAGCTTAAGTTGGCTGAAGGCAGTCCGGTAAGTCCTCATGTACTTAAGATGATTTCCTAATAAAAAAGTAGAGACTATAGATTTTTCTTTGAACAATAACTTGGGGAATAACTTAATTCTCTAGTCTTCACCAGGGTCTTTTGTACAGTTCATATAAACTTTAACATGCAAGGACTGACTTTGACTTATGCTGAGTTGCATAACTTATTGCAGATAACTGAGGAGGACATTAAAAATAGAGGTACGACATTCATAGTTCAGACTAGTGCTTTATCTTCTATCCTAAAGGCTTCTAAGAAGTTTAAATAGAAGAAAAAGGTTAAGAAGACACCATATTCAAGTCCTCAGAGTTAGGTTATATCCATGCAGAAAGATTAGAAGAACAACAAAGTAAAATGTTTCTACTACGGTGATGACGAACACTATAAACGTAACTGTTAGAAGTACATTGTCACAATCAAGAAGAACCCATTAGGTATTTGTTTAATTATTATTAACATTTTATTAGCATGTGATAGTTCTAGTGGCTGGGCATTAGATACTGCATGTTCTTCTCATATTTGCAATGTAATGCAGGGTCTCAAGGAACTAAAGCAATTGCAGCAGTGAGAAGTCCAACTTCATGTTGGAAATGGTAATTTTCTACAGATCGAAGCCGTTGTAAATTTTTGCCAGACCATACTCTTGACCTCCGATGGAGCTATTAGCACGAATAGGTAGGAGGCTAGGGGGGAGGGGTGGCTGAGCTGAGAAGGAAGGGTCCCTTTTTTTTTTTACTTCACGCCAGATGAGATGATGATTAATGGGTCAAGTCCTGTGTGTGCTCTTGATCAAAATCACTAAAAGGAGTGGGCTGGCTAGGCTGCCTATTCAATCAATCTCCGGCCACTCAGTGTCGCTATTGGTGCGAGTTGTAAGAGTCTTGGTCTTAAGTTGAGTTGGGGCGTCATTTCATTCTCGTAATGAGAGTGAGTGTACTGTAAGACCAGACAAGTTACTCCCTCACCTTGCAGTGGCAGCATCTGTCTTTTAAGTTAGGTCATTTTCTAAGACGACTCCTCTTCTCTTATTCTACGATAATCCAAGTAGCAGCCCCATGAGTCCGCTCGGAACCAGTCAATTCCTGAGCCATTCATTCTCTCTACTCGGTTGGCGTTTGTCAGCCACTAGAGTAAGTAAGAGAACCTACAGTGAATAAACTTAAAGAACCGAAGGTTTTGACCGGATTGTACACCTTTGTGTTTGACTATATATATGGATGTGCATAAAGAAATGACATCTCTCTCCTTTATATTGGGGGAGAAAAAGAGAGGGAATAAGCTGCAGCGGCACTTCACGAACTTCTTACTGGGTCCATCCTATAGGCGCGAGTGTTTGGATGCACGTGTTTTGTTCATATTCCTGCGCAATTAAGAGAAGAATTGTCCCTAATTGGGGAATGGTGATGGAGATGTATTGCGGCCTTCTCCTGTTCATCAACTCAAACCTCATTCTTATTCTTCTGCATTTGATGTTACGGATTAGCCTGACTCTTCAGGCCAGCAGTGTTGCCCAGCATCTTCTGCTGATTGTCAGTCTGTTCAGCTGACCTCAGAGGATTTCAGTCACCCGGCACAATATGTTTATTCTCGGCGGTGATTATACTTTGTTCTGGATCCTCTCTTTTTTCTTATCCCATTAAAGGATTCTTGTCTTATCTTATGAATTATTTTCCCCAAAACATCAAGCTTACCTCATGTCAGTTTAATCTTCTCATGAACCTGAATCATTTATTGAAGCCTTCAATCATTCTTGCTAGAGAGATGCTATGTAGGAAGAAATCAAGCTAAGGAAAAAAAGAATAAGACTTAGTCTCATTGCCTGTGGGGAAACAAGCCATTGGCTGCAATAAAATAGTTGCCCTTATTTCAACTTGACGTGATGAATGCATTTCAACAAGATAAAGGAATGGGGATTCACAAGAATAAGTTTTTATTCAGCCTCCTCTAAGCCCAGGCTTCTCTTCTCCTAGGAATCCTAACTTGGTATGCAAGCTCAAGAAAGCAATTTACGTTACGGCCTCCGACAAGCTAAAGCAGGCACAAAGAGCTAAGTAGAGAGCCTTGGTTTAAGAAATTTAGCCCCTTTCTCACTGCTTCATTTTTTATAAAGGGTTCCACTGTAGCCGTGCGAATTCTTCCATGTTTGTTTGTCGACGTCATGGTCGTTGCCTCATCCTTCTTTTATACGTAGACGACAACATTCTCACCGGGAATGATTCTTCTCTTTTATTCGATTTCATCAAGGAGCTTGGAAACCAATTTGTCTCTATCATCCGCTGCATTACTTTCTCGGCATGGAGGTATCTCGCTCCACCTCTGAACTTCGCCTAACCCAAACAAAGTATACTCTTGAATTTTGATCTCGTATATTCTGCCTTGCGCTACGCCTATATCTCTTGGTGCCAAGCTATCCGCCCCTACTCCTATAAAATAAAGGCAGCCTGCCCTGATGACTGACGCTCTATGTTAGGCTTTTGTTCTTGGTTGGAATCTCATTTCTTGAAGGGCTAAGAAGCAGCCCCTTACTCACCTCTTAATCTATAAAAAAGGCCTTATTAGTAAAGCTTTGAAGCAAGCTGCTAGAAGTAGTGTGCTAGCAATTTACTAATATAATAAAAAGTCAAGGCTCTTCTCATTGAGAGTAGGTTTTTTTTAGGTACAAAAAGAAAATCAACATTTGCTTCTGACTTTCTGTTTTCCAACAGAATTACACATTCCCTCAACCTCTGATTACAGTCGAAGTGCCATTGCCCATAGATGAAGAACCTAGTTCTTCAATCATATTTGCATAAAACATTTTCCTTTCGAAAGAAAATATGATGTGAGAACCCGATCCACCAACTATCTGAAATGTTGGCAAACAGGGCCATAGTAGTGACCAACACCACCATTTCCTGATCATCATTTTTCCCTTTGTCCTTATTTTATGGGCACTCAAAACTCAAGTGACATTTCTTCTTGCAGGACCAACACTCTATGTTTTTCAAGTCCTTCTGCATTTGTGCTTATTTTTATTTTGAAACATATTCTTTTCTTTTACGCAACATTAGTCTTTTTGGACTGCTGTTTAAATCTCAATCAAGTGGGGGACTTGGTAGAGCTTCCCGAAAAAAATTATTCTTATTGGTTATAAATGAGTTTATAAATGGAAGCGTTGGCTTGATAGAAAGGTAGAGACCTTTAAAGCCTAACTGGTAGCAAAAAGTTACTCAACGATTTAGGATCGATTATGAGGAAACGTTTTCACCAATTGCCATGCTAAAGTCGATTCATATTCTATTGGCTATTGCTACATACTATGATTTTGAGATCTGATTGATGAATGTAAAGACGGCTTTAATGGAAATTGTGAGGAAGAGATTTACATGGAGCAGCCTGAAGGTTTTACATCAGCTTAACTTCTAATTTGGTATGAAAATTGAAGAAGTCTATTTATGTACTTAGGCTGGCTTTCTAAAGATGGAATCTTCATTTTTATGAAGTAATCAGAAGGTCTGATTTCATAAAAAATGAAGAGGAAGCGTGTGTGTACAAAAAAATTAGTGGGAGCTTGATTATTTTTTTCATTCTTTATATAGATGACATACTCATTATCGGAAACGATATTGGTATGTTACAATCAACCAAGAGTTATTTAAGTAAGAACTTCTCGATAAAAGATTTAGAAGAAGCTTCATATATACTTAGTATAAAGCTTTATAAAGATAGAGCTAGGAGGTTGATAGGACTTTCTTAATCTTCGTACATAGAAAATATTTTTGAAAGGTATAACTTTATTGACTGTAAGACAGTTAAAGTACCTTTCAAACATAACATTCATCTTTCTATGAGAATGTCTTATAAGATGGAAGATGAAATAGTTAGAATATCTAACCTACAATATGCATCAGCAGTAGGTAGCATGATGTATGTCATGTTATGTACAAGCCTGACATCAGTATGGCTATAAGTATTACAAGCCAGTATTAGTTTGATCCAAACAGCAACCATTGGATGAATGTGAAACATATCCTGAAATACCTTAAGGGTACAAATGATAAGCTTCTAAATTATTAAGAAAATGACTTGCAAGTGATAGGATACACTAAATTAGAGTTCCAGTCTGAATCGGATGGTAGAAAGTCTATATTTGGAAATGTGTTTATTCTTAATGATGATGCAGTTAGTTGGAAAAGTGTTAAGCAAGTGTCCACGACTAATTCTACCAAAGAGACGGAATAATTTGCAGCTTTAGAAACTACAAAGGAAGCAATGTAGATACGCAAGTTTATTGCAGCGCTCAGAGTAGTCCCAAGTTTAGTGGATCCTATCCCGCTATTTTATGACAACAATGAGGCAATAGATCAAGCAAAAGGGCTAAGGGCACATCAAAAAGTCTAAACATATGGAGAGAAAATACTATATAATTAGAGAATTCTTGGTTAGAGGAGATGAAATAGTTTCTAGAGTAGATTCTATAGAAAATGTAGCGGACCCGCTCATTAAGGCCTTTAACTCTTAGAGTGATTAAGAAACACATGGACACGATGAGTATTAGATATCATTGTGAATGACACTAGAGCAAGTAGGAGTTGTTGGGAATGGTGCTTACGTGCTCTTCAAATTGATATGTGAATGTTTATTTATTTAATATTTATACAATAAACATTTCTTTTATTCTTCAATTATTATTATTTATATGGTAAAAATCTTGTAACATTCGGACATTGTATATTTAAAAGAGTTCAGATCTGATCTAAAAGAATTTAGATCAATGCTAAGAGTTAGCAATTCTAAAAAGTTAGAACTTTGTCTGAAACTGGAAAAGAACGAGAATATTATAGTAATAACGTAGTTGTAAAGAGTTTGCAAATGGTGCTAAACAATATCATTACACAATATGCTCTCGAAAATATCATTCCTGATTTATGGTTATTGACACTAGTCAATCGATATTCCTTTTGGACTAGTGTATGTCTATATTTGGAATGGTTAGTCTTAGCAAACCATGGGCTTAGTAAAGATCTGCATGGGCATGCAGGCATTCAGTAAGGATTGGATACTGAACAGACTCACAGGAACCTCCAATAGACATCCCATGAAGTCGTTAATGGAGGATATTCTCGAGTTAAATAGTATTCATGATCCTTTGACCTGAGTGTCAGGTGGGCTTATAATTGATCCACCATACTTGGGTTCCATGAATGTCAAAGACCTTTCATTATTTGATTCCTATACAAAATTAAGATCATAAGCTATTATTCTAGCTGCTCCAATCCTACCAGCTATTGGAGTCTATTATTTTTCAATGGTGGACTTCATTGTGAACTCAATAAGCTTCAAGTTCAACAATCTCCATCGAATCATCTAAAAGGGTATTTATTCAATTCTAGTACTATTTTTGATTCAGTTATAATGTATATATGTTGATTATATTATTTTATTCCGCTGTGTAATGTATGTTGGATATGCATTTGAAAATTTTTAACATGTATACAATCACATACATGCACCCTAAAACATGTTAATAACCCTAACCTAAGCCTTTCATTACAAGCTGTGTAAAGCCCTGAGTAATCTTTTGTTATATAGTTGTCCTACATTAGTGGAGACTGCTATGCAGAACAAACTTATGGACAATTGTTTTGGTCTTGATCTTTTTTTTAGAATACATTATACTAAATACAATTAATGCACAGATAAAAAGCTCCGCACACACTCACAAGTGAATAATTATATGGTAAAATTAAGTATGGGATGATCCTAAGTAATATTTTATTCTAAAGATTTTATAAGTGAAATTCAACCTTTGAGACAATTATACAAATGTTTTATTAATCCATTCAATTGATTATTTAAGAGTTAGTTTATATTATTTTTACTTGCTCGGGAAGGAGCAAAGTTTTAAGTTTGGAGATATTTGATATGGGCATAAATATACTATTTTATTTATCTCTTCGAACTTGAGTTTTGCTCTAATTTATGAATTTTTATCTAATTAATTTTGTTTTGTTCATAAATAGGCAGTCGAGGAAAAGTGTAATGATTCGGGATGAATAAGAGGCAAAATGGATGAAAAACGAGCGAGTTGCGCTCAAAATATGAAAACCCCAAAACTTAGGCTTGGGTGTCACGGTGCCCAATACTGGGCGCTGTAGTGCCCAAGGCAAAAAGTAAGGCACTGTGGCACCCATCCTTAGTGCTGCAGTGCAGAGTCATATTTCAGCAAACTTTGAGTTCTAGGTTTGAGTGCTGATCGAGTCATATTTTAGCAAACTTTGAGTTCTAGGTTTGAACACCATAATGCTTAACCCTTAGTGCTGCGGCACCCGTGAGACAAGAAAAATACCTTTTTTTTAGTCCTATTTTGATTAGGATTTGAAGGCCCTCAACCTTCAGGTTTCTGACCACATATAAAAACATACTTTTTAGAACCATAGCACACAGAATTTCATAAGCAAACTTAGAGCAAACAAATTCACATACAAATTAAGATATCAAAGCAATTATTAAAGAATTGAAGAGCAAGTTTTGTGTATTCAAGTCAAGAGAAAGAAAAGTAACTCAGGGCATCACTTGTGTTATTACGTTTTTTGCTTAGTTATATAATCTTGTTCATGTTGTTTTCTAATATTTACTTTGATACTCTTAGGTTAATCATGAGCTAAATTCTTTTAATCTAGGATTAGACGTTTTGAACCTAATATGTAGTTAAATTTCATAAACTCTTAGTTATAAACTTAATACAGTATAATTGATTCATTATATCTTGTGTTTAATGCTTTCATGATACTCGATCATTATCTTAAATGATTGAGGAACCATGATGAACTTGATAGAGAAATTCATGTGTTTAGCCTAAGATAGTTTGATGCATGGTCATACGGTAACAACTATTAGTTCTATCTAGGATAGACATTTATCAAGATAGTATGTATGGTATGAATTAGACCTGTTCTTAATGAATTGCATCATATTCGGATTACCATAGACATATAGGTAAATGTTATGGTGTAATATAGTCATTTGACCATCGACAAAGGCTTGTGATGAGATTAGAGTCTAGCCATTCAATTGGTATTAAAGGAGTGAACTAAGGGATATACTAGGGAATAAATTAAAACCCTAAATTGCTTCTACTTAGTGAATTCAATCTTTGATTACTTTTGATAATAAGTTAGGTTTAAATTGATAATAGTAGGTTAAATTAATTAAAATCCATCTTTCAAATTTTCTAGATAAAAGTAAAATATAGTTAATTTTAGTAATTAATTAAAAGAAATAAGTTCAATAGTCTCTGTGGGAAAGATAATCTAGACTTAAACACTATAATACTTGATACGATAGCATGCGCTAGCACTAAGCTATTATAGCATACGTCAGAAGCAATCTATCATGATGGCGTAGTAAAGTACAGCACGGGGTTTGGTGATGTAACGGGGTTTGGTGATGTACTCGTGTAGGATATTGGTATTAATTTAGAGATTAGGAAGCTATACCAAGCCTTGGTCTTTAGGCTCATATATCTGGAAAGGAATGTCATTAGGACATCATGTACCATCCTCCACTAGGTCTGGGCGGTTGCATAGCTTCTAAATGATCTCCCTATAGTCTAGGTCTTAGAATATCTAATGGTACTCATCCTCCATGTCGGCTAGCAAGTTGAAAAATAAGTTGATGGTGGCTACATCAAATGCTGTCATCTTCCTATTAACAAAAGTTCGATAGTCATTGTGCTCAATAGTATCGACATAAGATTCGTGGACGATCAAAGTGATGTTGGCTTTCGGCTATTGGAAAAAGGCCTCCAAATAGCAGTTCCATATCATAGCCTCAATTTATGGAACGTGAAAGTCATACCCCCACTTAGGGATTAGGGACTTCTGAATATACTTTGAGTATACTACTCCTGAGCGTCTACTAAAATAAAGTGAAAAGTATCGTAAGATGTTTTAATTGTTGGTGGCTTTTGGGTTTGGGGAATTTGGTAGGAATTGCTATTTTTTTATTGTGATTTGGTGTTTTAATTGTTGAAATAAGTTTGTTTTGGTGTAGGGAAAGTATTTTCAGCTAGAAATCAAATGGGTAATGGTTGGATCGAAGTTTCGGTGATTGGGCTGAAAGGGTTTTGAGGGAAACATTGAGGGGGAAATGGCCAAATTTGAAATTTAAACTATTTTTTAGGTACAACGTTCATCATTTTTGGTTGAATGCAGGGGCATTGAATTGCTAGAACACTAGGGCATTAAACACTTTGACACTTCAGTTTTAAAAATGAGCCAACATTACGGCATTGTCTCTTATAATGCAGGGGTGCATAGGTTTATGGGATTGTTGGCATTCCAAATTTTAATAGTTATCGCCGCAGTGCTAGAATGCAAGGGCATTGTATTGCCGTGGGAGCATTAAGCTGGTATTATCCTAACATTTGATTTTCTAGAATTTGTTATTAGGCACTGAGCTTGTGGATGCTGGGGGCGTTGATATGCAAAGTGAACCTGTCCCTTCTTGAATACAACAACATTCCTTGGTAGATGTTGTAGCATTGGCTCCCTTTCTCTTTCTTCCCTTTCTTTTCACAATGTTTTTTTTGTATTATAATAAAGAAATATATAAAAAAATAAGCAAATTAAAACAAAAACTTACCTTGGGTTGCCTCCTAAGTAGCATTTGATTTTACATCGTCAATTTGATATCTTTTTCTCTTTAGTTTTATAATGGATTAAAATATATGTCAGAGGTATGTTACCAATAAGACTTCTGTTAGAGCATGTGGTCATTGGTATTTTTCTTCTTGGACTTTTATAGCTCTATGAACAAGCTTTTAAGAATTGTCTCTGACTAATTTATTTTGTGTTTTTTTTCTAGGAAGTGCTTTATCTTAGATTAAATAGAAGAGGTTCTTTAGCCAGTATCTTCTAAATTTTCTTTGAAATGCAAGTTATGCTTGTTCTTCCTCTTTATTCTATATAGCATTTCTTTCTTTCTAATTTAGGGTTGCACTACATCCATCTTCTTCAGTTGTGGTAGTCGTTATTCTTTATTTGGATGTATTTTATCAATCTTGAAACAATCTTCACTTTTAGTTGGTAGCTTTATTTCTTTGAAAATTCTGAAGGTTACTATATCATTTTACACCCTCATGGTTAATTCCCCTTCTACACATCTATTAATGTTCGCCTAATGACTAAGAATGGTCGACCTAAAATAATAGGGATTTTTTTATCTTTCTTCATGTCTAGAACGATGAAGTCGACAGGGAATATGAACTTATCCACCATAATTAGGACGTCTTTAATTACTCATTTAGGATAGGTAAAGGATCAGTCGGCCAGTTACAAAGTGACATTGGTAGGTTTTACTTCACCTAAGGCTAGTTTGTTGTAGATTGACAGTGGCATGAGATTAATGTTGGCTTCTACATCACACAAAGTTGTCCTAAAATGGTGATTACCAATAGTACATGGGATGGTGAAACTTCTAATATCCTTGAGCTTATGAGGCAATTTCTTCTATAGAATGGCACTATGCTCTTTAGTTAATGTTATTGGCTCAAAATCATCTAGCCTCTTCTTCTTTGAGAGTATGTCTTTTATAAACTTGACATTACTAAAAAATTATTCAAGTGCATTTGGAAAAGTAATGTTAATGTGAAATTTCTTTAAAAAATTTAAATTGCTTATCTAGTTTTAATTTGAAACCTTTGAGGAAATGATGATAGTGAATGCTAGGGCAGTACGTCTGAATTCTACACTGCTTTCCCTTTGTCTATTTCTACTGCTGGGATTTCTGCTATTAAATTTTTTATGATTTCTTTCATTGCAGTAGGTTTATATATGTTTTCTTATTATACATCTTGTTGTTTTGGAGGTAGCGATACATTAGTTTGTACCTTCTTGCCACTTTTCAAAGCGATCGTTTTGCATTGTTCTATACCTCTATTTGAGTTCACTTCTGTCTTGTTGGGTAGAGAGCCTTGTGGACAGTTATTTATGACTAAAGCAAGTTGTCTAACCTATCTTCAATTTTTGAAGATAAGTTATTTGACTTTGCAAAAGTTGATCTGTCTTACTCATATAATGCATCAATAGATCTTCCAAAGCAATCTTTCTCTCTTACTACTATTAGGCTAATGGGACAGAAAATTCAGGTGAATTCTTTGGTTTTGAGGCTACTGTTGATTGTTATTCCAAGAGAAGTTCAAATCATTCCTCTACCCTAGATTATAATAGTTGGACTTAAGATTGTTCTTATTTTGATTGAAATTCCCCGTGTATTGTGTTGTCTCCATGAAATGACCGTTATGATAGTTGTCTTCTCAGAAGTCAGAAGTTTTCAGTTGGCTCTTCACTAAGTTGACTCCTAATGCATCAAAGTTCTTAGATATGAGGCCGACTTAAGCTATTAAAGAGGTCAAAGCATCAATCTAATGCACACCAGTCTCTTTCTTAGACTAACCCATTCTATTGGCTACTGATAACTGTTAGAATCCATCACTTAAAGTAGGTCATAATCTTTGTTTGTGAATTTGTTTATTAATGTACCACTTAATGTTTCATCAACTATGGTCCTTATGTGCCCCATAAGTCTATTATAGAAGTTTTGCACAAGTAGCCACTTAGGGACTTTATGGCATAGGCATTTTTTGAGCATGTCCTTAAATCGCTCACAAGATTCTATAATGATTTAGCATCAAACTATACACAATATATGATATCATTCCTTATCTTTGCTAATGGAAGAACTTTACTAGAAATTTTTGTGCCAAATCATCCCATTTTGCTATGGATCCACATGGCGATGACATTAACCAACTATTTACTTTATCCCACAATGAAAAAGGGAACAATATAAATAAGATGGCATCATCGAACACTTTATTACACTTGAAGACATCACATATCTCCAAAAAATTCAAGATATGCTCATTAGGATCATTATTAGAGAGTCTGCTAAAGTGCCTCGAATCTTTAAGCATTTGGATTGTGCCAGGCTTGATCTCAAATTTATTTGCATTGATCATTGGCTTTTAAAGGTTTGAATGTATTCCATCAACTAATAAGACTACATAATCCTTTAACAACCTTGGTTCTACTACTAAAAGATTAGGAATTTGATCATCCATGGTGTCTATTTGAGCTTGCTCTCAACAAATTCTTCTTAATGTTCTCTCAATCTTAAGGCCAAAAGCAGATAATTCACACTCTTGGATCTACGCATAAATAACTGTAGCTACTTGTAAAAATAAAAATAAAATAAAACAAAAACAAGGTAAGAACAAAAAGTGAAATCTGAATAAACAAATAAGATAGATTAATATTAGTGTTGGGGATAGATAGATTAATATTAGTGCTGAGGATAGAAAGTAGTGACACTCAGTCCAACACTAGGGAGCTTAGTCCAACACTCAGGCTCAAAGTTCTTAAGTATTCGGCCCAAAAGAAGCTACCTTAGTATGACTCATCTCGAATTATAACACTTAGGCCTCCTTAACTAGGCCCATTGACCTTATAAAGTATGATCTATACCATGCCACATGCCTCTACTTATTCATTATATCAGAGGAGACATCACCCAAACTTAGCTGCCTGCCATATCAATATGGACCCACTAATAGTGCACTCGTCAGCACAACTTAAGTCTCGTCATGCCATTAGTAGGTCCTACTAAAGGAGTACATGGATACCACGTCACCTAGCTATCTGATCTAAAAATAAGGTTAGATAGGAGAAGGCTAGCATGAGTGACCTATTTATAGGAAAGCCTTAGTATCTTGGAGTCATATTTAGAATATAATTACGAAAAGTACCAACGTTGGGGCATTTTCAACTTAACGCTGAGGTGTTGCCTTAAAACGTTCTATCACTGTAGTAGTAATTACTCAACTTTAGGGCATTGTTCCTTAGAAATCAAGGTTTTAAACTTAGCTGCATCACTGGGGCGACGCCTTACTAGCGTTGAAACGGTGCAGGTTTTGAAATTTTTGTCACAACATTCTTCATCTATCACTAGAGTGTTATTTCTCTTATGAATGTTAGAGCGTTCAACTTTTTATCATCGCAGTATTCATCCTTAACTTTCTAAACTTTATAATTTAATTTTAATTTTTGATGATAACTCAAATTTTTGCAGTTTCGCTCCATTCATCATTTAATGTTCAATTCTTATAAAATCAATATTAGGTTTATAAATAACTTTCTATTCACTTAAAAATAAAATAATTATTAAATAAATTAGAAATAAAATATAAATTTATTTTGCTCTTATCATCGTGTAGATCTATAAAATTGCATCCAGTGATTGGCAATTTCCTGTCCAAATGTCCAAACGAAAATAGCTCCTGCAGCGAAAGACGGCCAAGCACCTGCCAAGTAATACAAAGTTAAGAAGTTAAACACAATTTCTTTGTAATTAATGCTACGCATAATGAATTGAGATAGAAAATTTGAATGCCAACTGATATAAAAAAACAAACATCGTAATATACCTTACTGCCACATGAAAATAACTATCTAATACTTGGCAGTTTCTGATAACGTCATGCCATTTGCCACATCAGTTTGAATACAAGCTTTTTATCTTAGACTTTCTTTATAGTGACTCAGCACGTTAATGAAAATTGATTTCATTGTTCCGATATACTTAAACTTAGGAAGCAACGTTGACGTCATTGATGATATATAGCAGGCAGTGAATAAATAAATAACTGATCATAACAGCGCTCATATAGGTCATTATTCCAAAATCTGTAGTAAAGAAAGAGTCCGGACAACACTAGATGCTGAAATAGACTGATCCAAACCAAATTGTTACGGTCAGACAAAGTTCATCACATGCACAAAACAGAAATGCAACTAAGAACCAAGTAGAACATAAATTTAAGCAAATTCTGTCGAAAGATATTTACATTGTAGAGGGCCTGTGGAGGCATATAATACAGAATAAGCTTCGGGAAAATTTTGAAAATTTTTCAGAGGGGAAAAAAAAAAAAAAGAGTCGTCCAGGCAAAAGCAGTGAGAAAGGAGATACTCCTATAAAATCACTCACTATTAGTAGCTTAAAGCACTTTATATGATTTATCCACGTTATTGAGAAAATTCAATAGAGGGCATATAATTATTGAAATAAATTACCAAAGCACTGCAATAATTTATGCTTTTAATCTTCTTATTGAGAGTAGAGTATCATGCTTGGTCCTCATGTTAGTAACAACCACCATTTTCAGAATATGAAGTGTAAAAAGAAGAGAGCAGTAGAGTACCATGTAAACTCCTTGAATATTGATCAACTTAAGTGTGTGCTCTCAACTAAAAGAAAAAAGGAAAAAACCATAGTAGCCGCCGCTCGAGATTACCACCTCCACTGGAGAGGGGGCTTCGGCCCCCTCTCCGGTGGAGACCATCTACTTTCTCACTCCCCTCCCCTCTCTTCCCTGTTCTGTTTGTTATTTTTTTCTGCTCGCGTGGTGGTGGCAGCTCTCTCCGGCCGCATTTCAATCCGGTTGATACTCACCGTATCTTACTGATACTGGCCGACACCAGCTGCTCCTTTGTTAGCATTCTCCTCTTCCAGTCGTGCCTTATGCGCAGTGGTGGTTGTCAAACTGCTCGCTCCGATAGCCTTCTGTCCAGGTGATCCTCGCTGCGGCTCACTGATCCTAGGCACCATCAGTCGCTCCTCTGTCAGCCTGTAGTCCCTCCTCAGCCTTATCCCGATCATGACATTTGCAGAACAACCTCTTGTGCATATGGTTGCTGGACCGGCTGTTCTCATGGTGGCTAAGCTGTGCTCCACTTGCCACCGCGATTTGCCCTACAGTTTTGCCACTTTCAGGCCAACTCATCTTTACCGTTTTCTACTACTCCATCTTTGGCTTTCTCCACTTTCTGTGGAGTCTCCAATAAGGTAGTGGCTGTTGACCTATTCTCGCCGGCCGTTTTCTGTCAGGGTGGATCTTCACGGTGGCCTATTGGTCCAGGCCAACACCAGCGCGCCTCATTTGGCCTTTGCTCCCTTGGCTGTTTTCTAGTCAACTTTCACCGAACCTCTGCCGAACATCTTCCAGTTGTTGTCCCTTTCATTTCCCTGGTTCACTCTCAGACCCCACCTCCGGCAATGACACCCTTCTAGGTCTTCTCCAACCCGGCCAATGTATAGTGACCCCTTGTCTAGTTTGGGCCCCTCTGGTCAGTGTTTTCGATCTTTCTCCGACGGTTTTTCTCCGTCCGTTTGCCCACTATGGTATCACTAAAAAACTGTACTGGTTGCTTGGTTTTCATTGTCGACTTTATCTAATAATTGAGTGTTTGTGGTTGAGTTTAGTTGTTTCTTTAGAAAAATCGGTTTAATAATTTCTCCCTTTGATAAGGATCTGTATTTCTCTCGCTTGCGAGATCTGTTTTTCCTTTCTTTAGAAAGGTCAGTATTTTCTATTGGTTTATCTGTACCAGTACGAGTATGATTTGTACTCTTCTATGGAGGAGTTCTCAGGTGATCTTAAGATGTACTCTATTCTTATCCTATAATCCTTTGGTCTTATGCATCAAAGGTTTTTATTGTAATGTCTTGATGATATGCAATGATATAAGACTTTAAAAAAAAAACTCCTTCAATATTTCTAGGTAAACTTTGCAGTCGATACTGCTTCGATAACGCTTCCAGCAACAGCATAATTCACAGCTTCCATAGCAATTTCAACTGAAAAAAGAGAAAGCTTAAAGTAATTTCATAGCAAAAACATCTTGTGGTATATTTGCAACCAAACTCCACCATAATGACAAACAAAAAAAAATGAATGAATCAAACTCAGACATAACATAGAGCCACTTAAACATCCACCAGTAAACACAAGAATTCATCTAGCAGTATTAATAAGATGACATTAACATAAAAACCCAAAAAAGCTTTTAAACGCGGAATGAAATCTAACCCAAAATGAAATGTTACCCAAATGACCAAACTTAAAGCAAAAACAAAGAATTTATCTATACAAAAACATTTTAAAAAAAAAGTTATATTACAAAAGTAAATCATCAGAGTAAAATAATAAAAATGATATAATTAATATGCAATTCACAAACCAATATATCATCAACATGTAAAAAGAAGTTACAATTAAACAAAGATTAAAAAAAAACTATAAACTATCCAAATGAACTGTTGGTAAGGAAACAATTTTATTCAATAAAATAAACGCAATGGATGTTAGATCATCTTATTCATAATTATATGTATAAGGATAGAAAATTATCTAAATTCTTCACTTTAATCAACTTTCAATTAAATGATTGTAATTTTCTCTATGATCCTTAATCTCTTTAGTATACTCAATCTTCAAACTCATGCGTGTAAGCATGTGGATCTTCCATCTTATTTATAATTATATGTATAAGGATATAAAATTATCTAAATTCTTCGCTTTGATCAACTTTGAATTAAATGATTGTAATTTTCTCTTTGATCCTCAATCTCTTTAGTATACTCAATCTTCAAACTCACGCGTGTAAGTATGTGGATTTTCCATCTTTCTTTAATTTTTAAACTCACATGTGCATACCCAAATCAGAGAGAAAATGAGTAGTTTAAGCCTAATTATTTTTTCACGTAAAAATATGTAAAAGAATTAATCTTGTGATTATATGTATTTTACTTTACTACTCCCTACTTCTCCTATGTATAGTAATCTACCTTAGGTATTCTAATATTAAACTCTCTAACTTAAAAGGTTTAGTCTCCATTATCTCATGACCCACCAGATCTTTTAAGTTAACTGTAAATTAATCTAATAAAATTCTAGAGTTGTACTCTAATAACCTATGTTAATAAATAAAAGCTCATTTAAATTAAGTTAGCCTAGACCTTTAGATCAATAATGATCATTTAATTGACCTTCTAATTAATATTAATAATTAAAGCTAGGCTATAAAAAAATATCTAACCTCTTTAATTACTTATTTATCCCTAAATCATTAAATACTTTAATGATCATTTTTTAATATATCGAGAGATAGCAAATGGGCTGGGCAGGAGGCCTAGATGGTACTGTAATGTGCCACGGGCCGGCACGACATGCTACAGTGTCATGCTCGTACAGCATAGCCTAGCACGTTTTGCCGTGCTAAGACACATTTTTTAGCTAATGGGTCGTGCTGACATAAGCCCATGACAGGCTTGTGCCTTGTAAGGCCATTTACCAAGGGCCTCATTATACAAAATACTGAATTTTGTGGCCATAAGATCTTAAACCTAAGACTTCATGACCAAAAAATTCAACTAAGTAGAGGCTATTAATCACTAGACCAAATAGCACTTTTGATTATATTCTTCGAACTTAATATTAAATATGAGCTATTGTATAATTAAAAAAAAATTGTACTTTTTTGTATTACAGTAATTATATTTTTAATTAATTTATATTCGTGATAAAATCATCCAATTGAGTAAATCAAAAATAAAATTTAATGTTGCACTTCAATTAATTAAAATCAAATTTTAATTATGCAATATTCAGTTTCTAATTTCTACAAATTTATATTCATGTGATAAATTAAAAGTTCAAGTTAATAATGAAATTATTATTCAATTGTGAAATTGCTAAATTTAAATTATAATTCAATTGTATAAGGATTCAATAATTTAAATTTAAATTAATTGGTATTCATGAGACAAATTAAATAATTTAATTGAATTGATTGAAATTATAATTCAATTGTATAAGGATTCAATAATTTAATTTCAATTAATTTATATTTATGGGATGAAATTGAATTATTAAAATTATAATTCAATTGTACAAAGATTCAAACATTTAATTTAAATGAATTAGTATTTATGGGATAAATTAAATAATTTAGTTGAGTAAATTGAAATTATAATTCAATTGTACAAGAATTCAATCATTCAATTTTAATTAATTTGTATTCATGAGATGAATTAAATAATTCAATTGAATTAATTGAAATTATAATTCAATTGTACAATCATTCAATTATTTAATTTCAATTAATTGATATTCATGGGATAAATTAAATAATTTAATTGAATTAATTGAAACCATAACTCAATTGTACAAGGATTCAATTTCAATTTCAATTAATTTGTATTATTCATGAGATAAATTAAATAATTTAATTGACTAAATTGAAATTATAATTCAATTCTACAATGATTCAATCATTTAATTTTAATTAATTGTATTCATGAGATATATTAAACACTTTAATTAACTAAATTAAAATTATAATTCAATTGTATATGGATTCAATTATTCAATTATAATTAATTTGTATTCATGGGATAAGTCAAATAATTCAATTGAATTGATTGCAATTATAATTCAATTATATAAATATTTGCTCATTTAATTTCAATTAATTGGTGTTTGTGATGTAAATTAAATAATTCAATTGCATTATTTGAAATTATAATTCAATTGTACCTAAGGATTGGATTTCAATTTTGATTAATTCGAATTATACATGAGATAAATTAAATAATTTAATTGACTAAATTGAAATTATAATTCAGTTGTACAAGGAGTTAATTATATAATTTTAATTAATTGTTATTCATAGGATAAATTAAATAATTTAATTGACTAAATTAAAATTATAATTCAATTGTACAAATATTCAATCATTCAATTTCAATTAATTTATATTCGTGGGATGAATTAAATAATTCAATTAAATTGATTGAAATTATAATTCATTTATATAAGGATTCAATCTTTTAATTTCAATTAATTAGTATTCATGGGATAAATTAAATAATTTAATTGAATTCATTAAAATTATAATTCAATTGTAGAAGGTTTCGATTCAATATCAATTAATTTGTATTATTCATGGGACAAACTAAAAAATTTAATTGACTAAATTGAAACTATAATTCAATTGTACAAGAATTCAATCATTCAATTTCAATTAATTTGTATCCATGAGATAATTAAATAGCTCAATTGAATTGATTGAAATTATTATTCACTTGTACAAGGCATCAATCATTTAATTTCAATTAATTATTTTTATTGGATAAATTAAAAAATTGAATTGATTTAATTAAAATTATAATTCAATTATACAAGAATTTGATTTCAATTTCAATTAATTTGTATTATTTTTGGGATAAATTAGATAATTTTATTGACTAAATTTAAATTATAATTCAATTATACTAGGATTCGATTTAAATTTCAATTAATTTGTATTATTCAAGGGATAAATTAAATAATTTAATTGACTAAATTGAAATTATAATTCAATTGTACAAGGATTCAATCATTCAATTTTACTTAAGTTGTATTCATAGGATAAATTAAATAATTCAATTATTTTTCTTACGATATTTTAATTGCAATTATAAATATTACAATAACAATTAAAATTATTAATTTTAATAACATTAAAATTATATTGAATTGGAATTGAGTCTTAATCATAAATTCATAATTGAAATTACAATTCCATTAAAGATGAAAATCTATTGATATTTTTTCATATCTAAAATTATTGGATATAAATACAAAAATAAAAGATCAAATTTACATCAATATTATTTAATTTTATAAATTAAAAAATTCTTTTAAAAAAGGCGCACGAACAGGGTTATGAGCACGGTGTGTCAACATGTCATAACACGGCTTCATGTCATGCCCATGGGCCATGCTGGGTTGCTGCCTAAGCACGACGGCTTACTTAGGCCAAAATTTGGTAGGTCGTATTATGCCGACACAACCCATCTACCACCTCTAAATATATTATATTTATAAATACATATTATTTTCAATAAATAATTTATTGAATAAACTGTAGTCATGATGTATGCTATAATAGCCTAGTACAAGTGCACGTTATTATATCAAGTAATATAAGAGTTAAGTCCATATATCGTTCTCACAAAGACTATGAAATCTAATTTTTTAATCAATTGTTAAAATTATATCTACTTAACTTTTATCTAGAAAAATAAAATCTGAAATTCAATTATCTAACTAATTCTATCAAATTTAACTAAACATAAATAGCAAACAAATAAAGAGATAAATTCACAAATTGATAACAATCTAGGGTTTCAACTTATCCCCTAGTATTTTGTTAGAATCATTAACCTCTTAGTTAATCATTTAATAATTGATTGGTTAAACTCTAATCTCATCACAAGTCTCTGTAGATGGTCAAGTGACTATATTACATATTTTAACAACTACCTATATGTTTATGGCAATCAGAATAGAATGTAACTCATTAAGATCAAGTCTAAACCATACCTTACATGCTATCATAGTTGTTACCCTATGATCATGTATCAAACTATCATAGACTAAACACATGAATCCCTTTGTCAAGTTCATCATGGTTCCTTGATCATTCATAATATTGATCAGATATAATGAAAGCATCAAAGACAAGATAGAATGAATCAACTAAATGTATTAAGTTCATAAACTAAGAATCAATGAAATCTAATTACATACTAGGTTTAATAGTCTAACCCTAAAAATAAAAACTTAGGTCATGGCGTAATAAATAGTTCTAAATCTTATCAAGATTGACATTATAAAAATTATAGAAAACTAGAAAGATAAAAAGTTGAAAAGATAAAACTAATTTTTCTATAGCCTTCAGTCTTCTAATCTTCTTGATCCTCCAAATATTACTCTTTCTCTCTCTTCTTTCTCTCTCCTCTTGATTTGTGAATTAGACTTTTTGATCTTCCATTTATAGGTTTATGTCTTTAATTAAAGTAAAATATCAAATTACTGAGGCATCGCAGCGTTAGATTCTAGGTGCTAAGGCGTTGTATATACTATTTTGAGTACGGCGGCACTCGTTTCTGGGCGCTAAGTACAGTAGCAAATTACTATAACAATCTACTATCACACAGTTTGATTTTTTTGGCTTATTTTTATTAGATTTTCATCTTTATTTGCTTCATTTACTCTAAACCTACAAAATAACAATAAATCAAATAAAAAGCCAAATAATCTTAGTTTAAATGAATAAATATTAAGCTTGGAAGATAGAAATATTAGACCTAATTAACCCCTTATCAGGCCACAAATTCAAATGTTCAAGTATTATAAACAGCCTAGGTGGCCGATTATATATTAGATTCTATCTTGCAATTATATGTTCTTACGATTTATAAAATTATATCTCTAAACAATTGAGGATTTAATCGTTTATATAGATCTCACTTCGTGATAACTCAAAAGACACAATGCAATAATGTAAATTTATTACTTGCATGGGATTAAGGTAAATTAAACTTATTAAAACTTTTGTGAATTAAGATCAATGATATTTAGCTAACCTGATCCAAATTCACAGTAGCCATATTCAATGTATCATATACATTAGTTTTTGTACTCGAAGTCTTTATTTTAATGATTAAGATAAATCATCCACTATAAGAATTCGAAAAATTACAACCTTACATAATGAGATGTCTTTTTCATTAATGGTTATGAATTAATTTAAAAAGAATTTGTGATCTATACCTTCTTTATTGGTAACATATGCCTAATACATAGATCATATACTTTATAAACATAGGCTCATCAATGTATGGTCAAATATATGTATGAATAAACTTATTAATCAAATAAAATATTATTATACATGCTTTAAGGGCACAAAATTGTTAGGGTTGTGCCTACGTGTCATCCCAGTTTTGTATGAATATTTGATATCTATATAGAGTATTTTTGTTATATTGCTAATTACCTTTTAATTATATAGTTTATTACTTGTTACACTACAGACTTTGTTATATCTGAAGGAGTTCGGATACGGTCTAAAGGAGTTTAAACTGGTGCTAAGAGTTAGCAAATTTTTCCAGAGTTGAAACATTGTCTGTAATGCGACAAAGATATAATGATATAGTTACAAAAGTTGCAATAGATTGCTAGGATATGTCATTATGCAAGAATGTTCTCAAATACATAGTTCCTAATCTATTTCTACTAATGCGGGTCTGTTAGTAGATCCTATTAATTTATATAGATCAGTGTATATCTATATCTGTCGGGTACAGCTGGTTGTTCTTAGCTGACCAAGATTTTAGAGATTGTATAGGCATACAGGTATTCAGTTAGGACTGAGTACTGAACAGACTCATGAGGACCCCAATAGACATTCTATGTTGCCGTCAATGGAATGTCCTCTCGAGTTGAGTAGTATACGTGGTCCTCTGACCTGAACACCACGGTAGGCTTATGAGTGATCCATCATACTTTGGTTTCACGCATGTCAGAGACCTTTCATAATCTGACCGTTGGGTGTCACTACGTATGGGCCAATGCTCATAGAGTCCAGTGCATGCAAATATGGGATCCATCAGCTCTCATAGGGAGTGATATATATATATATATATATATGCTCCAAAAAAAAGTCTTATGAATGTAAGCAGTTAACCCGGAAATGTGTTTCTATGGGTTAAACAATACGGCAAAGAGTTTTGTCATATTGTTCAATTAAGATACCATTATGGAGATAGGTTTATGGATGAGCATATGGGAATTTAACAGTATGAATCTATGTTTCCGTGCATCCAAGATATAAATGATGGAAGGACTATACGCATGTGTTGTAACCTCAACTTGTATGGTTCAACGCGTCGATTTGTAATATTCGTGACATGTGCGTGGGGCATGGCTCATGAACTTATGGAATAGTTCCATTTGACGAATCGGGCGTGGACCTAGAAAGTCCTGCGATATATAGTGTACTCGTTGTGCACTGGGGCAGAGTACTGGATTAAATTGTTTAATCTAGTAATATCCAACGTAACCACAGAAATGCGTGTGTGTCTATATTTAAGTGTTAAATACAACAATTAGTCAATAATTATTATTTACTAATTGTAAAGTGACACGTGACGCATTATGGGCCCTCGGTTGAGTTTACCCAAGTGTGGAGTTTGGTGAGACCCACTAAGAGGTATACTTGGTAACTATTTATGAGGAGTAAAATGATCATTTCACACTTTGATTATTTAAATATTAAATAATCAAATATCTCTAATATTTTATATTATTATATAATATTTTATTTATAATAATATAATATATATAATGCATGATAGTTGTCATGCATTATATATATAAGATTATTATTATAGTTTTATATTATTATATTTTGCCAACAATGCTATTTTTATTATATTATATTGTGATATTATTATTTTAATCCTAAGAGATATATATGTGTGAATTGAAACGGAAATTGAATGGAATTCAATTGAAACAAAAGAAAATAAAAAGGGTTATTTTCTTTTGCCATTTTTCTATTTGATGCTCTTTGTTTTGAGAAGCAATTGTTGCTTCCAATTCTCTACTTCATCAACGTGGGAAATAAGAGCAATAGATTAAGAACTGGCCATTTGGATTAAGGGTTAATCCTACGTTGGATTAAGGAGCTACTGTTCTAGATTATCAAGTCCACTAAGTTGACAACTAGAACTGACATCTAGTACAACTTCAGGCGAACTCTGAAAGTATACGTGTAAAACATTACACGTATTGGTAATTTCTCAATTTTATCATTTATGTATTAATTTGATTAATATATGATTAGTGTGTTAATTTTATATTTTTTTATTTCGCTGCGTTAAAATATGTATTAGATGCGTATTTTTGAATTAACACACTACCACATGCATACACCTGAACACAGTAGATCCCCTACTTAAATAACATTACATGTCTAACAATTTTTCACTTGTTCTAAATCATGTCTAGCATTTGTCAAATCCCTATATCATTCAATTATGTTTTGAAACTTTTGCTAGCAATGTCTTGGTGAATAGATCTACTAGATTATTTGCTAACGCGGTCTTGTATACCTTGACTTCACCATTTTACACATAAACACCCTTACCAAATGATATTTCATCTCAATGTGTTTTCCTCTTTTATAGTATTTTGGTTCCTTAGAGTGTGTTACTGCTTTACTTTTGTCATAATAAAGAACAATATATATGTAAGTATTAGGTACCAACTCAACCTCTATGAGGAACTTTCAAAGCTATACAGCCTCTTTTGCAGCTTCAGATGCAACTAAATATTCAGCTTCCATAGTAGAGTCTGCAATACATGAATGTTTTGTACTTTTCCAATTTATAACCCATCTATCTAAAGTAAATCGATATCTTAATGTTGATCTTTAGGTATCCTTATCTACTTAGTAATCTGAATCTATATTTCTAACAAGTATAAGCATATAATCTTTTATTCTCCGAAAGTACTTGAATATATGCATTACTGTAATCCAATTTCTAGTCTTGGATTCGACTGATATTTGCTAACCATGCCAACTGCATAACAAATATATGGTCTAGTATATAACATTGCATACAAGAGATTTTCTACTATTAATGCATAAGGAATTCCTTTCATGTGCTTTATCTCATCAGAAGTTTTAGAACACTGATTCTTAGATAGATCAATCTTATGTATAAAAGGAAGTGATCCCATTTTGGATTCATGCATAGCAAATTTGACCAGAAGCTTGTCTATATACGTAGCTTGAGATAAAACTAACATTCTATTGTTACGATCTCGCAATGCTTAATCCTAATGATGTAACTAGCTTCACCTAAGTCCTTCATATTAAATTGGTTAGATAACTAAATTTTAACTAATGATAATGCCCTTACATCATTTCTAATTAGTAGTATATCATCTATATACAAGACTAGAAAAACCACCAGCCACCCATTTATCTTTTTATAAACACCAGACTCATCATGATTTTGATCAAAACCAAATGATTTGATTGCTTGATCAAATATGATGTTCCAAGATCTAGATTCTTGTTTAAGCACATAAATAGATTTTTACAATTTACAAACCGTGTGATCTTGGCCTGTAGCTATAAAACCATATAGTTGTATCATATAGATACTTTCTTTAAGATTTTCATTAAAGAATATAGTCTTGACATTCATTTTTCAAATCTTATAATCAAGATTTACTGCAATGGATAAACGAATTTTCATAGACTTTAAGCCTAGGTATTGGTAAAAACGTCTCCTTATAACTGATACCTTCTTTTTTAGTGTACTCATTTAAACAGGCCTAACTTTAAAGGTTTTCACCTTCCCGTCTACCCCTCTCTTTCTCTTGTAGACCTATTTATACCTTATGAATTTTATCTTTTTAGGTTTTTCTAAAAGTTCTTAGACTTTGTTGGAGTACATCGAATACATCTTTGATTTTATATCTTTACGCTAATGGTTTATATCTTGATCAACCATTGCTTCATCATAACTAATGAGATCTAGTTCATGTTTATTAAAGGCTGCCTAACAAGACTCTCCAATTAACATGTACTTAGTTAGACGTCTAATAGTCCTCCTACTATGACGAAGAACTAATGGTTGTTGCTCTATAACTAGCTTTGGTTAGTTATTGTGATCTACAACTAGAATTAACTTATTGGCTCTCTTAGGCACAATGCTAGAGTTCCCAAATAACTTATCAAGAATCATCATACTCCTAGACTTAAAGTCTTTGATAGTATTCTTCAAGAAAGATTACGTTGATACTAACTAATATTTTTTTATCTTGAAAACTATAAAATAAAATAAAAACAGACTCCCTCTTATTCCTTTAAGATAGCCAATAAACAGATAAACTTTTGACTTAGATTCTAACTTATTTGTTTTTTCTTTCAGCATATGAGTTGGACAACCCCATATATGTATATGACATAAACTTGGTTTATGCCCTATCCACATTTCTAAAGGTATTTTAGGAGCTGACTTATATAGAATTAAGTTAAGACTCCTTTTTAGCATATGAGCTTGACAACCCCATATATGTATATGCTAACTAATACTTTCTTACTTTGAAAACTATAAAAAAAAGACACATTCTTGTTCCTTTATGATAACCAATAAACAAACAAACTTCTGACTTAGATTCTAGTTTGTCTGTCTTCCTTTTTAACATATGAGCTGGACAACCCCGTATATGTATGTAACAAACTTGGTTTACACTATATTCCACATTTCTAGAGGTGTTTAAGGGACTAACTTAGATGGAATTAAGTTAAAAAGATACATGGTTGTTTTCAAAGCATAACCTAAGAAGAAGATGGGTAAAGTTGAATAACTCATCATTAACCTCACTATTTCAAGAAGAGTTTTATTTCTCCTTTTTGCTACACCATTTTGATAGGGTGACCCTACTACAGTCAACTAGATAATATCCCATTGTTTGACAAATAGGTCCTAAACTCACTATAGTGGTATTCGCCACCTCGATCAGATCAAACTACCTTTATGTGTTTCCCTAATTACTTTTTCACTTCTACCTAAAACTCCTTAAATTTATCAATACATTAGACTTATGTTGCAATAGGTACACATAACTGAATCTAAAATAATCATCAATGAAAGTGATTAAATATACATAACCTCTTTTAGCTTGTGTGCTTATGGGTCTTTACACATCAGAGTGCGCTAATTCTAACACTTTAGTGGCTCTATTATCTTTAGTATTAAAAGGTCTTCCGGTTATTTTATCTTCTATATAGGATTCACAAACTATTAGTGGTTCAATCTCCTATGAACCCAAAGGTCTATCTTTGACTAGTCTTTGGATCCTATCTAAACTAATATGACCAAGACGTAGATGCCAAACATACGTTTAATTAGTATGAAACATATTAATCCTCTTATGGTGATTATATTCATTATTCAATTCTGTATCATACAAAGAGTTAATTTGAGGATATATGCAGTATCAATTATTAACTAGTGTAATAAAACATATAAATGACCTATTTCTTTTAATCGCGACAGTTATGTCAAAAATAACAAAATAATCAATTTTATCTAAATAACTAACTGAAATCAATTTGTGTTTGAGTTCTGCTACTAACAAACAATTCTCTAATACTAAAGATGAACATCTCTCACTGCCTTGTCTGCAATAGTTGTATCATTTCCTAGCCTAAAACTGGTCTCTCCTTCATTAAGCTTTCATTGGGTTTCGGAGGGCATTTATTAGTCAAGACATATTTGTGCTTTTAATCCGTGATTACAATATCTAATTCCTTTTCAATCCACATAATTATTCATAGTTAACTTGTTTTGATTAAGGATGAATGCTAGTAGGCTGAATGAAGACATGATTCTAAAAAATAAATTCATACATAAGCATATATTCTCTAATAGCATGTGACATTTTTGCATAAATGCATGAAATGCATTTATGTAGAACTCTTTAACTACATTATGATTGGTAATCTAATTTCTATTTAGAATTCACCTCCATATAGTAGTTATATCCATCACGAATCAGACTAATACCCTACCATTTATTATTATTACTATTATTATTATTATCACCATCATCATTATCATCTAGATATCTCATATCAAATAATAATAAAATGTTAAATCTTTAGCCTTTAGATTTAATTGACAAGAATTTCGTAAGGAGGATATTGATCAATTTAAATAGAGTGTACTATTAAGATTTATGCTTATGTGTCATTCCTATTTGTATGAATATTTATTTTGTAATATATTTACAATGTATATTTTATTAAATAGCTAATAACCTGTATTAAATGGTACTAAAACTTGTTATAGTACAGACATTGTATGATCTGAAAGAATTCAAATCTGGCCTAAATGCGTTTAGACCAGGGCTAAGAGTTAGCAACGCTGAGAGTTATAAATACGAAGCGTTAGCAGGTTATAAGAGTCAGTAAAATTTAAAGAGTTATAACCTTGTCTATAATGGGACAAAGACCTGAGAGTCTACTTGTAATGACGTAATTGCAAAGAATTGTAATAGGTGTTAAGAAATATCATTATATAAGTATGTTCTCAAAAATAGTGTTCCTGATTTATGTTCACCAATGCAGGTCTATTGTTGTATTACTATTATATAGATCAGTGTTTTTCTATAACTGCATGGTACAAATGATTGTTTTTGACTGATCATAAGCTTAGTGGAAGCTCGTATAAATATATA
This sequence comes from Ailanthus altissimus, assembly GCA_946807835.1. Taxonomy (NCBI): domain Eukaryota; kingdom Viridiplantae; phylum Streptophyta; class Magnoliopsida; order Sapindales; family Simaroubaceae; genus Ailanthus; species Ailanthus altissimus. The sequence continues at coordinate 15,811,517 of OX327700.1, read as the reverse complement.
GGTATTCAGTCAGGACTAGATACTAAACAAACTCACGAGGACCTTAATAGATATCCTATGAATCCACCAAAGGTAGGTCTTTTTGTGTTGAGTAGTATTCGTGGTCCTTTGACTTGAGCACCGAGGTGAGCTTATGGGTGATCCACTATACTTTGGTTCCATGTATGTCAAAGATCTTTCATTGTCTGATCGCTACGTGTCACTGAGTATGGTCCGATACTCATAGGTAGGGATTTGACGATGATAATCTATATCCCCGCTCATTAAGGGTATAATTGACAGAATGATTATACGTATAAGTTATGAACTCAACATATATGATCTAATGTACTGATTTGTAATATTAGAGACACGTGCGAAGGGCATCGATCACAGACTCATGGAATGGTTTCATTTGATGAATCGGGCCTAAACCTAGGGAGTCCCAATATAAAATGTATTCGTTGTGCACTTGGGCAGCGTACCGTATTGAATAATTCAATACAATAAAATCTAGCAAATTACTATAGTTAAGTTAACTAAAAAGTGTATGGTTAATGGTATGACCCACCTTGGGTTAACTTGGTAACCTAATAAGGGTATAAAAGTAATTTCACTTAGTTGATTATCTAATTATTAAATAATCAAAATAAATATATATTTATTTAATAGTTAAATAAATAATTTAACTTAACTATGGTTAAAAGTTAATCATATAGTTAAGTTAATTACATATTAACTTTATTTAATAGTTAAGTAATGGTTAACCTAACTATGATTAAGTTAATTAACGAGGGTTAGGCTAGTAAGATATTTACTAAATTTAAGGGTTAAGTTAACCTAACCTAACTAGAGTTAAATTATTAACTTGAGTTAGGTTAAGTTAAATGTAAATTTAAATTTAAGTGAAATTAAAATAAATACTTATTAAATAAAATTCATTTAAATTATAAACAAAAAATGAAAACATTTTTTGTTAAGTTTAACAAGTAAGTGGTCGGCCATCAAAGAGAAAAAAGAGAAAATACATTTCTTCTCAATTTAGAATTCAAGTGTTTAATTATAGATTAATTTTTCTTCTCTATTAGGTTTAGGCCATTAAGTTAATTAAGTGTTTGATTTATTAATTAAGTGTTGATCAAGAAAAAATCAAATACTTAGAGTTTAATTTTAAAAATTCTAGATAGGCAACCCAAGAGGGGGTAAATTGGTATTAAAAATTAATGCACTAATATAAATAATTTATACAATTATTAAAACATAAACAAATTTAACAATTAATTATAATAAATAATAGAGTAAAAGATAGAGAGAATGGCACCCGAATGTTTACGTGATTCAGCACTTCACACAGCCTACGTCCACGGGCTAAGCAACTCGCTTTAAGGATTCCACTAGTTTTCCTTAAACCAAAGCCAAGAATCCCACTAGCTTGCCTTAAACCAATGCCAAGAATCAATACACTTGACTTTTAAGGTGTCAAGAAACCTTTACAACAAATTAATTTTTAAGGTACCAATTAAATCCCTTACAATTAAGGAGTAACAACTCTCCTCTCAAAATGTTTCCCACAAACACTTAATTTATAACAAAATAGTAACCACTCTCTTCACAAAGTGTTTCCCACAAAAACTTGAATGAAATCAATACAAGAATTGATAAATAAAATAATTTAAACTCCAAAATGAGTAAATATGAAGTTGTAAGAGCAACGAAGCTCTCAATTCTAATATATGACATTTTTCTCTTTCTCTCTTATTATTATTATTTTTAGCTTCAAATGAGTGAGGTATTTATAAGAAGTGAAAAATAGTCATTGCTACAGTAACTATCTAATGGCTATAGTGCTACTATAATGACTTAACCGTTACTACAGTGATGCACAGTATTTTACCGTTATACAGTAATTCTTCCACGCTACAATATTGTAATTGTAGTACAATGATCTTTACAAAGTTTTATTTTGCATTTTAGTTCATTTTTTAAATCTTTCGAAACTTTGCACTTTAATCTAACTTAAGTATACTTAAATAATTTGATAATAACTTTCTATAGACAATTCCAAGTTTATTTTTGTAAAATTCTTTAGAACGCTAACACAATTATCTTTCTATTATCAATAAGTTTGTGCACATTTTCTATCTCATACAACACCATTATAATTTCGAATGTGTCTTTCTATGTTATTTGCTCCTAATTTATCTCATTTAGGCACTTATTTCTTTCCATGCTTAAAATGAGATTTGTTATCATCAAAACATCAATATGTTTAATTAGAAAGTCAACAAATTTGTTAAAAAAGTGCTGAATTTATATACTACTATTCTATACAATCAATCTAACCTTTATTAATTACTAAAATTGATAAAGTTTACATTTTATGTAGACTTCAAGCAATTTTAATCAAAAGGCCTAAAAGGTTAAATTCTCAATTTTGTTATTAATTTGATTGATATGCAATAATTGTGTTCATTATTTAAATTTTAGATTTCCATTGTGCAAATTTATGTATGAGATATGTATATTTGTATGATGAATACATAAACCACATGCATACACCCCATATAAATCAACACTCAACATATACAACCTTATTTCAGTCCTCTATAATTTCTAATTAAAAAAAGCCACCAGAGCGTAATCAATTTCGCATGAGTCATGTATTGGATCTTATCCTTTACGAAAGTCCTATCTAGTAATCAGTTCTCATTAATACCTTTCGAAGAGAACTCACAAGATTTGGAGCAAAGTAGTAATCTATCTTATTATAATACTAATAATAGAGGTTGTGTGCCTTATGCCTAAAACTCTCTCTACTCAATATTTTTAATTCTTAGAGTTTTAAATTTTTAATATACTAATTAATTTTATAAAATAGTGTACTGTTTATTAATAACTAATTTTATCTCATAAAGTAATTAATAAGGCCACGTCAAATTAATAAATTAATATAATATTAAAATTATGGTAATAATCTTATTTTAATCTCATAAAAATATTAATGTCACACAATTTGATATATTTTATGCATGGGCTTGTGAATGTGGCACCCTTAATCTATATGACATGTGATTCATCTAATCAATTAACTAGATAAATAAATAACTGATAATTCATGACTTTTTTATGATAAAAAATATTAAAACTAAACCTAAATTCTTCAAAGTCTTCCTTAAAGTCAACTTGGGCTTTTTTATAATATTCATCTTTACTTGCTTATCTACTTTTTTGGGCTAGAATTTTGGGCCTTTTAATTTTCTTTGATCCATTTATTTTTAAAAAAATTAAATTTGGCATATTTTAGGCTTAAAATTTTATTAGGCCTCCTTAAAATAAAATTTAAATATAAAAATAGTTTTAAACCCATAATTTTATTAAAATAGACCAAACAAAAGTTTATAAAATTTGGACCAAAATTAAAAGGAGATGGGCCAACTATGCATTTGTAAATACCCAAAAGAAAAAAGTCCACAAACAAATTTAGGATAAAATTGGAACCTATTTATAAACTTGCCCGGCCGTTCGAGTTCTTTCGTCGTCCAAAACACCACCCACTACTGCTAGAGCTTGCCACCGGTAGCACAGAGAAATTGCCCAACATCAATATTCTCATTTCGCTGTCGAAAACAGCCAACCACGTTCATCAAACCAGTACGTGGATAGCCCTAAATTCGAATGAAGAGTGACTTACAACAGCCACTACCACCCGTCTCAGCAAGTGCTAAAGCAAATGCTTGCCACTTGCTAGCTAGTGACAGCACACGTTGCTGCCACAAATGTGTGTCAGTGTGCTTGGCAACTTAAGCCTATAGCTACAAACAAAAACAAAGAAAAGTGAGGCACAACACTCAATGAGGTTCCTTTGCCAATAATCATTCTTTTGCCAATGATGGTTCTAAGTTAGATTCAGAATATCATCAAAGTATACAACCACAAATTTGCTATTAAAAAATACACAAAACATGATTCATTATTCTCATGAAGCTACTAAGTGCATTAGTTAATTCAAACAGTATAACTAATCACTCATATAAACTATATTTTGTTTTAAATGCAGTTTTCCATTCACTATTTTCTTTCATCCTAATCTAATAATATCCACTTTTAAGATCAATTTTGGTAAAAACACAAGAACCATGCAATTTATCAAGCATATCATCTAATCTAGGAATATGATGTCTATACTTTACAATGATATTGTTGATGGTGCGACAATCAACACACATCCTTCATGATCAATCCTTCTTAGGCACAAGCAATACTGAAACTGCACAAGGACTCATTCTTTCATGCACATACCCCTTCTCTATAATCTCACTAACCTGCCTTTAAAGTTCATTAGTCTCCTTAAGATTGCTTTTATAGGCTGGTTTATTTAGAATTGATGCTTTAGGTATAAAGTCAATTTGATGCTCGATTCCTCTTATTAGTGGTAAACCATTAGGTATCTCTTTGGGAAACAGATCATCAAATTCTTATAAAAGAGAAACAGCAACACTAAATAAAGAGGGGTGAAGTTAAAGGGTATTAAAACAAACCTTTTTGTACAAAAGTACAATCATAGGCTGATTTAAAAAACAAAGCTTTTTTTATCTTACTCTCTCTTGCGTAAAAATTCACTTGTTTTCTCTCTTTTATTTTCTCATTAACCAAAACTTTCTTTTCTTTTTAACTCTTTTTTTATCTCTTTTTTGTTTCGACCTTTATTACTTCTGAACTCTCACTCTTTTTTTTATATTACTATTCTTTTCAACTTCACTTAATCTTCATACACTTGTCTTAGGGTTAAAGGTACAAAAGTAATTGATTTTTTACTAAGTACAAAAGAGTACCTGTTAGTGTAACCATCATGAATTACATGCCTATCATACTGTCATGGTCACCCCATAAGAATATGCCCCATATGCATTAGCACTACATCACACAAAATTTCATCCTTATACTTCCTAATTGAGAATGAAATCAGCATTTGTTTATTTACTTTAATTTCTCCACAATCATTCAGCCATTATAGCTTATATAACCTAGGATGTTTTAAAGTTGTCAAATTCAATTTTTCCACTAAACTAGTGCTAGCTACATTAGTACAACTCTCCTTATTAATTATCGTGCTACATATATTATCATTAACATGGCATCTAGTATGAAAAATGTTATCTCCTTGTTCATTCTCACCTTCTTTGATTTTTACACTAAAAACCCTTCTTGTAACCAAAACCTCTCCATCAACCGAATACTCAATGTCACTTGCATCCTCCAAATATGAAATAGGCTCATTACCAGATTCACCTTCGATCTCAATATCATCATCATCTTTAAATATCATTACTCTTTTGTTTGAGCATTAAGATGTAATATGACCTATTCCTAAACAACTAAAACATTTAATATCTCGATTTCTAGAAGTTTGAAAATCAGATTTACCTTTGTTTGGTGCACCTCCATCTTTGATATTTTTGGAGGTTTCGGCCTTAGGCTTGAAATTAGGCCTTACATCCTTTTTGCTCCAATTCGATTTTCATGTTGAAGAAGAACCCAAATTCTACCTAATTCATATGGAACCCTTCCTCTTCAATTGTTGCTCCACTTTTATAGCCATGTGCTCTATGTCATTCAACTTAACATAATGTTGTAACTCCACTACATTTATATTATCACAGTTCAAACCAACTAGAAACCTAGCCATAGTAGCTTTACAGTCCTCCTTTACATTGGCTCGAATTATAGCTATTTCAATCTCCTTATGGTAATCTTCGACACTTTTAGATACTTGATATGCGCCTTATTTTGTTCTTTATATAAATTTCTTTAGATCACTTACAGAAACTTGAATAACATTAACAATGCATTGATCATCTTGAACACTCAATTCGGTCAAATTAGTGTCTTGAATAAAACACGAATTTGAGATGTGCTGAATTAGTCCATTTAATGCTTGATGAGAATGCAAAATGCCATATTTTTCTCCCTTTATGTTTAGTCTTTTCTACTTATTTGGTGCCTAAATGTACTCATTATTCTTATATTTTGATTTAGGATGCAAATGGAAGCGTTAAATGCAAAATGAAGATAATTGGGCGATTTTGGACAGTTTTGACATCTCTTTGTACTCTGGGCATAACTCTCTCATTCGAGCTCCGATTGAGATAATTCAAGATGCTATGGAACTCCAAGAAATATATATATACAACTTTCCATGTTTTAAGTTTTGAGAGATACTAGCTACATCAATGTCGAAACCGGGCTTGAAATTATTGTACCTACACTGTTGATGTTCTAGAATATCCCTTAGCCTGCAATTCTAATAAGCGGATTTGACACGGTTTGTTTTAGGAAGTTTCTAGATATGGTGCATGAAACATTCAGCTAGAAACACCATTATCCTAGTTATATTAAGACTTTATTTTATTTTTAATATTTTTCTTAATTAATCAGATTTTGATGCTATTATTTTAGGATAATATTTAGAATATTTTTAGGTGATCTTGTAAACTTCTAATACTTATAAATAACGTGTAAAGGGAGAGAGAAATCACTAGACTTTATAGACACCTCTCTTTCCCCTCTTCTCTAATTTCTCTTTCCCATTTTCGTTATGGTTTTGTGCGGCTAAACTTTTATACTTGGTCGAAAGGAAGAAAGCCTTAGAATAAAAAAAAACTGTGAGATCTAATTTATTTTTATTGTTTAATTTATATTTTGAGTATCGGATATTCTTCTGTGCCTATTTTCATGATTGTCTTATTTAATTACTAGAATGCCTACTAGTTTATTATTCACTATAATCTACTGCTAGATTAGATATCAAATCCATAATTGTTTGATCCCTCTAATTTGTGAAACAACTAAAATTTAATGATTTGCTTGCTTTAAAACTATTAGATCTTAAAATAATGCTCGACTAAATTAAATGCAACCACTTGTGCTTGTGTTGTTTAGCTTCATTGATCTCTCTAATTCTTAAGGCTGCTACTAGATTAAACCTTTAGCGCTTGTCTTGGGTTGTTTAGTAGTTAGGGTTAATTAGATTGTCTATTTTCTAATTAATTGTGACTAAGAAGAGATAGAAAAATAGTTCCAATGGTGAATATTCAAAGTGTGAATTGATACATACTTGCATCGATGATCAGTTATAAAATTTCAACGGTGGATGTTGATTTAGACCAAGGTTTGTTCTTTTGATTAATTTTAATACTTCAATTTGAATTGTTCCTTAGTTTTTTTTCTTAAAATTATTTTGGTTATACTCAAACTCCACATCCTTGTTCATATAGCATAAAATTAGGCTAAATACTCTCTATGGGAACAATCCTTACTCGTACCATTACATGTATTTATAGAAGTATAGGATTTATTTTTGGTTGCCTGCAACAGCACACTAATGCTTCCTTAATTTTCTTGGCTCTTGACCTTGTCATTAGACCCCAATGGATGCTCAACGAATCTTGTGAAGTTTTGACAACCTAATTCGCATCACAGATGAAGGAAAAATGACACCGAGCACTATTAAAGTTTCCAATATTTATTGGTCAATACTGAAAACTGAGAAACCCCTATTCTTCTTTAGGTTCTTGGCCTAAAGCTCAATTCCTAAGGAGGATCAGGTAGCCCAAAGTCTGAATGGCCCAAAGGCCAGAGGCCAATAGAAACCTCATTGTACGTATCCTAAGAGCTCAGCATAAAAAGGCCTTGGCATCATAAAAGCTCAACAAAAATGTCTTAGACATCAGAAGAACTTGGCGAGGAAGACCCTAGTCCTAATACATATGAAGATAACCATTTTTTTCCATAATCTAGCTTCATCAAGGAACAAGAATCTATCAAATATCTCCAGACATTTAAAGATTAGACCCTGATTATATTAATCCTACATTCTCAAGGCATGTTAATCAATCCAATTGACGAGTATCTTGGAAGCCATAAATTTTGACTTAATCTACAATCAAAACGTACTAAAGGATAAAGAAGGTATAGGTAAGCCCTAATCCCATCAAGAACCCTAGAATGTGCATCTATAAAACAGGGGTGGAAGGACCAAGGAATGGATTACCATCTGAGAAAAATACCTACACACACTTATTTCTCTATAACTCATATTTACTCTAGTTTACAACCTTTTTTATTTTTTCCTAAACCTCTAATGACTTAAGCATCAAAGGGCCTTCATTAAGAGAAACTCCAGCGTAGTCTAATTTTAATTGTGGTTACAAGAGAATCATCAGACTTGTTCATCAAGGAGTGTTCAAGGTGGTCCAATTAAATTATTCCACCCCACTCTATCAAGTGATTATGTAGTTATTCCTTGAGATCCATGAATTTGACTTGTTGATTCTAAATTGATGATTTTTTTTTTAAAAAATAAACATGATGCATTTTTTTAATAAAATAAATTTAGTGGCCATTTTTATAATTCACAAATAAATTTTAAAATTGATATGAGAAAGCATGGGCACTGCTTCTAGGGCTTATGTTGTTCCTTCCTTAGTGGAATGCAAACTTTATTGAGTAATATTGTATTTATATAGTTGGATTATAAAGTTTGTATCTTAATTAATGTGTCACTTATTTGGTAGATGTTGATTTTTTTACTTCTTATTAATATGATAGTTGTACATTACTAGTTAATAATGATTACATCAAATGCCATATGAATTAAATTATACATTACCAATCAATAATAAATACATCAAATATCATGTTAGTTGAAATGCAACTATGTAAACATACCATTATTCTTTTTCATTATATCCATAGATAACTTTTCACCTATATGTTGGGATAAAAAATTATTCTTCATTAGATTTATGGATAACTTTTCACCTGTATATTGCGATAAAAATTTCTCAGAACTTAATACTCATCCACAGGCATAAAATCAAATTGATTATGGATAAAATTGACATAATTCACAAGTATACGATGAATTCATCTTAATTCTAGAAAAGGGGGAGCAATAGAATCTCTCTTTTCTCTTCTACAATAATATTCCTTGTATGTCATTTTCACACCCATCAACAAGAAGTTTAATCAAAGCCAACCAATTAGAATAATTTCCTTTGCACTGAATTTTGTTGTTAAAATTTAAACACATGATACAAATCTAAATTATGATCTGCTCTTAAATAAAAATCTATGCATACATATTTAAATCAAGAAAGTAAGAATGGGACACATAAAATGCAAGACGAAAGTTAATGGTATTGATTTTGAAATCCATATACAACCCAAACCCCGAGACATTGAACATGAACATGAACATGAACATGAACACGAACATGCACCCTTCACAGAGAGCCGAAATCCAAAATTAAATGAGTTTTCTGTACAAATTCTGCACTGCAACTGATCCTTACCCTATCACAAAAACACCTCTAACAACCAAAACCAAATCAAACTGCAGGCCAACCAACATCATACAATATAATTCTTAGAACGTGCAATTCGTACAGTTAAACAATTCATTTTTATTTATGAATCAACTCACAGGCATTGCCATTGGCATTGTTGTTACTGTTGCTGGCGTCAGCATCATCGTCGTCGACTCTTCCCTCTGAGAAGGGCGTCGCCAAAACCCAGCGCCGTGGAAGTGGTCCCACATCTCCTTCTCCAACTCCGCCGCCTTCTCGTTCTCCTCAACGCTCGCAGCCTCCAGGAGCTCCTCCTTCTGCGCCACCTTCTCCTCCGCATTGGGCCCATCGTTGGTGGGTCCCAACAAGAGACCCCCCACCTGCTTCCTCTGCTTTCTCCATGCCTTTTTGCACAGCCGCGCAGGCACCCTGTACACCGCCAGCACCAGCAGGTTCATCACCGTCCACGGGCAGCAGCAGCACGACGCCGCGCACTCCGCCGCCGTCCCTCCGGCCACCCCGCCTAACTTTTTCCCTTTATTTTGTTGGCACTGGCCTTTTGTGAGCGAAGAATCCTTGTTGTCAGCCAACAAAAGAGGCTGCCGACGCTGCGTCAGCGACGGGGAGTGAATCAGACTCGGCCCGGCCATGCCCGATCAGTGCCGCGGCAAGAAGTTCTAAGAATCTTGGATTTTTGTGGGGATGATCGTGTATTATTTATTTTAAACGGACGCTATTTAAAAACTTTAAATGGAAATGAAATGGTCTATTTTGGGAAATAACATGACATCTAAGTTCCCGAGTTTCTATGCTTTTCCTTGTAAGGACGTAGTTTATGTATATTATTAACTTTGTTCAGAATCCAATTTTAAAAGGGTATTTTTGTCACTTTGACAGAAAACATGTACCTATTTGTTACAAATTAGTAAACTATATCTTTAAATGAGAAAATATAAAAATTCAAGTACCTGGATGTTATTATTTCCTGTCTATTTTGTTTTCAGATTTAACAAAATTTTGTTTTGTTCCTTTTTAATAGAAAGCTTAGATATGGACCAAAAGAAAAGGCACCAAAATACGAAATGCGACGGAAAAAAGGTGTGATTGTTGCACAACGTAAATAGGTAGGCACAGTTTAATTCTGTCTAGTTTTGATCGGAACCGAATTAAATTGTAATTTTTCGTTCTTTCAAAAAACAGAACTAAATGTAATTAAAATAATATTAAAAATTGAACCAATTTTTTCAATTATTCAATTTTTTAAATTTGTTCCAACCTCTAAATTTAATTTCTAAAACCATATTTGTTTTCCTAATAATTTTTCATTTGATCTCATCCAACTCAAACAACTTCTAAAAACTATGAAATAAAAACTGAACAAAGAAATCAAATCGGTACAAAATTATTAATTAAAAAATTAAAGCAACAAAAATAGCCAACTCACATTAGATAGAATGGGGATGAATGGCAGTTTGGCTAGGCGGTGATGACAGTGGGAGGCAAGAGGCGAGACAGCAAGGTGGTGGTGATATGGCGAGACGGCAAGCAATGAGACGAGAGCGGCGAGAAAAGCGGCAAGGGAAAGATGACAAGCGGTGGTGAGCAGTGAGCAACGAGACGATGAACGGTGGTAAGCAGTAAGCAGCGAGACTATGAGACGAAGGGGGAGAGACGGCAAGATGGCACAGTAGCGAGTGGTTGTTAGTCTATTTTGGGTTAGATAAGAATGGTGAGAGAGACATTAGAGCGACGAGACGATGAACGGTGGTAAGCAGTGAGCAGCGAGATTATGAGACGAAGGGGGCGAGATGGCAAGATGGCACAGTGGCGAGCGACTGTTAGTCTATTTTGGGTTAGATGAGAATGGTGAGAGATACATGAGCATTGAAAGTGAGAGAGATGTGTTTCAACTTTTGATTTAATATAAAATTTAGGTTTAAGTTTTTTTTTAATTTAAAATTAAAGTTTAAGTTTTTTAATTTAAAATTTATATAAAAAGTAATAATTAACTATTGGGATTCCTGGGACTTAATCACTTAGGAGATGTGAAGATAGATTTTCTTTTAATTTAAATTTAATAAGAATCAATTGTTTGTAGGTAAGCTTACTTTAACAATAATGATTAGCCAATAAATTACTAACACATGGCCATAAGTGATTAATTTATATAAAATCAATATTACCGGTTTGGTTTTGAGTTTTAATGCAACCGAACCGAAACTAAATTAAACTGTTCAATTTTTATTTATAAAAAATTAAATGAGATTTTTTTAATATAAAAATCAAACCGATCTAATCAATTTTTGGTTTAATTTTCTTACACTAATGACATCCAAATTTTTTATTTTGAAAAAATTATTGATACAACCACCACTTTTTTTCTACTAGAGGAAGGCAGCTGAAAGTTAATTACCCCTCTATTTACTATTATTTAGTTAATGTGTTATTTTTTTTTTTAGATAAAATTATCTATAAAACTAAATTTTCTAAGAAATATAAAAGTGATAAATGGATTGTGCCGCTCATAAATGACACAGTAGCATATCATGGCTTAAAATGATACGCTATAGTGTCATGCTATGTTGGGTTGTAATGTGTAGCTCAACATGCTATGTTGACATAGGTTCATCACGAAACACGTGCCTGTACGAGTTCGTGATAAATTGTGCCTGGCACAGACCCATGAGAGCTAGGCACAATACAACTCATTGATCGCCCTTATTTTTAAAATATTTTTGAATTATTTATATTTATTATATTTTAAAATACTTTTTTAATAATTTATAATTAGTTTTCTTATAAAATATTATTAAATTTTTAATTGATATAACATTTCAAATTAATAATTTTAATAACAATTAATATTACAATTTATAAGTTTATAATTTATATTAGATTGAAAATTTGAAATTGTGTTATAATCATAATTTATAAATTTATAATTGAAAATTTAAAATTGCAATTCCATTAAGGATAAAAGAATTTATTGATATTGTTCCAAATTTGAAATTATTGGATCTAAATACAAAAATAAAGGGTTAAATTTATATCACTATAATTATAATACATCCAAATTAGGTTGACACTTATTGAACTATTTATCATTTGTAAATTCAGCCCTTATTACATCATTATAGTTACAATACGAATTTTTTTTTCTAAATTTTAATAATTATATCTCAAAGTTGAAAGTTTAAAAAAAAATTTATCATCTCTTATTGTCAATTTTGTTTTCGGTCCTCTATATCTTTACAATCTTTTACGTACACTCCAAAGTTTTTTATGCCAATCTCGATCGCTTCTCATCCAATATCTTTCCTCATGTACTAAAAGTAAATTTCGATGCTACAGTAGACATCAAAAGTGTTAGTAGATTTCGAGTCATGATGGATAACACTGGGTAAACTCTTCGTTTAATTTCCATCATAATAAAATATTAAATTCTCTTTACTGTTGTGTATTCAACATAGAAAAATAATCAGTATCTATATATTTTTTTCAAGTCATAAGCAACATAAATATGAAAAGTAAAACCTTTCTTTCTTTTATTTTTTTTATAAAAAAAAAATAGTCCAAGCAACCTGATTATAAGCATGCTAATCATGTGTTTCTTTTGTAACTATAATTGATCTAAATTTATTCTCATACAAAATAAATAATTGTGTGATGAAATTATAAATTTCGTCAAAATCATAATAAAGTCTAGAGTAAAAAGTTTTTGAGATCCTAGAAATAAAACTTTTACATTAGACTTATTAATTTTGGGATCCATTATGACTGTACAAATAAATAACTTAAAAATTTTCTTCCAATACTTTTGAAATTTAATCTTCATAACAATATAAATATCAGAAAACATAGGATTATCTCTATATTTAACAAAATCATCACTAATATTATATATGAGTCAAAATAATAAAAGATGAAGACTAATACACACATAATTATACTAATGTGGATATAATAAAATGTATTTTTCCAATCATCATTACTTAGTAAAGATTCTTTTATTTTATTATTATAATAACATATAATATAATCATTAAAACCTACACAAAATTTCACTATCATATATGTAGCATTCCAGTGAGTTTTAACGTTAAGTTTGAACCTTTTACTATCCAATCCAAAATAACTTAACACAGTTTGAAATTCTTGTCATTTATCAAATGATGAAAAAATAAATTTTATTACATCTCTTTCAATTTGAGAATTAATTATATTCAAACTATCTTGAATAATCAAATTTAAGAATAAGACAAAAATACCTCAAATAAAAAAAAACTTTGAACAACGTGTAGGTGTTAATTGAATTGAAAATAAATCTATAATAGTAGTATTTGCACTTACATTATCAAAAATAATACTAATAAGTTTGTCAATAATATGAAATTCTCTAAAATTATTTATTAAAGAACTAAAAATAATATGCGCTAATTCACGAAAAGTAGTAATGCTTTTTTGTAAAAACTATATATTATCAATATAATGTAATGTAATAAAAACATACCTCAAATCATTAGCACTCATCCAACAATTAGAAGTAATGGCAAACATTTCTTGAAATTGTGAGATATAATTTATTAGTTTTTGTTTAATATTCAAAAATATGTTTAAAATATTGTTTTTAATAGTATTTTTAAAAACACGAGAGAAATTGGGTTGAATGAATTGTTTCTTAAATTTTTCATGCCTTTTAGCGATTAAGAGAGGTTGTTCACCCGATTTAACGTATCTAGCCATTGCAATACGCATGTACTGTTGATTATATTGGAATTCAAAAAGACTTTCTCTTGGAGCACTTTAAGGAAGTTGAGTTTGAGTTGATCCTTTAGACCGCGTGTTACTTCAAATGCTTGGTGCTGTAAACGGCTTTGGCATCTAAAGATTTATCACAAAACCTATAAATTGTTTTTTCTTCATGTTTTTCAAAAGTTACATCTGTATGATTCTCCAATGCGAAATAATTCCAAACTTCTAATGTTTCCTCTCTTTTTTATTTTCAAATCCTTCCAACATTTTAATTGTGGAAGCAGATTGAAAATAAAAAATTTGTGATGATGAGAATTGAATATTTTCAAATTTATTTAGAGCATTAAGATTAAAATTTGTCATTGTATGAATAATAAAAATATAATTAAATAAATTAAAATAAATAAAAATTTGAGATAGTATAATTTTTAAAGAGTTAAAATAATTTCAAAGAGAATTGGGAGATATTTAAGTTGAGTTGAAAGATTGAGAGAGTCAAAGAAGAGAAGAGAAAAGATTGAGTATGAGTGAGAATTGAGGAATGCATTTTCAAAGGTTATTTTGACTATTGATAAATAGTCTTAAAAAAAGTAATAATTTTTTTCTACTACACCTGTGTTGCAAGCGTAGCAGCCTTTTGCAAATTTTCTTTTAGAAAATCTTTTAAATTTTTTATTTTTAAATAACCAATAGGTCAATCATGCCAACATGACTTTGTGTCATGTCAATGGATCATATTAGGCCGCGGCTTAAGTTTTCATGCTTGGGTTAGTATAATTTAAAATCCTTTCGTACCATATCGGCTCAAGCACAAAACCTCACGTGAACTTAATTTTTGTAGGTCGTGTTGGCCCAATACAACTTATTTGTCACCTCTAAGTAAAAGCAAACCGTATTAACATTTAATATGTTTCATTTTTTAAAAATTATTATAATGATTTTATTCTTCAATTAAACATAATGCTCTATTCATCTACATTTTAAGAATGGGATTAGTATTTATGATTATCTTAGTATTAAATATTAGTATTAATATCATAATTACACAGGACATTACATATAGTTTAATGGAAAATAATTGGTGTGCGTTTTCCTCAAAGAAATTCCATTCCTAACATCACCAATACTAACAAAAAAATGAAATGTATTCATATCATATACTTAGTATTTAATGTTTTTTAGTAACGCTACAAACATAATCTTTATATCTCATAAAACTAATTATCAAAGAAAAAAAGTTATAAATGTAATAAAATTTCTAGGATTTTCCAATAACAGAATCATACCACCACGAGATCCATATATTTAAACATTATTTTTTCTTTAATAAATTTTAGTGATGCTTAAACATGAATAAAGATTGAAAACTAAACGATGATTGTTTCTCTGTATGAACTAAATTCTTTATTTAGAAAATAAGGACAGCAAAAAAGAATTTTATAAATATTTTGTTCCAAAATTTCTCCCATTAGCTTTTGCATTCAATCTTAAAAGAAACTCTCAAAAAAAAAAAAATCTTTGAATTGTACACATTAACTCTTAAGTTGTAAATTTAAGAATCGTTTTCAATTTGTAGTTTATTTTTTTGGGAAAAGGTTAAATAAAATATTAAAAAAAATTGCAACTTAAATGTTGTATATGTGAGAAAGATAAAAGAAATATATATATTTCATTATATTTTGTACAATAACAAATAAGTCTTTATATAGGCTTTAAAATAATTTTAAAAAAAGAAATTAAATAGACACTAATTAATTACAATATATATAGAAAGAGATGAGTTGTTTGAAAACTATGTAGTTGACTGATAACTAATCTATTATTAATATCTCCTCTCAAACTAAAGATGTTGTAGTAAAAGCAATTTTGAGTTTGGAGACTAGATCTTTAGTAACAACCAGAGAGTAAGGACTTACTGAAGATAGTAGTTGATTGTGCATTAGAAGAGATAAAGCGAAGATTAATCGTTCCTTAAAACGAGTGTTGTCTATTTAGTGACAATCTATCTTAATGTGCTTAGTCCACTCGCAAAAAATATCATTGTAAACTATTTGAATAATATTTTGATTATTACAATAAATAAGCGTAACTCCAAGGTGAGAAATACTCGTATCTTTAAGAAACCATCAGAGGTAAATGGTGTGCGCGATAATAGCTAAGCACAAGCGCACGATATCATATAAAGTAATATAGGATTTAAGTACAAGTTATCGTTCCTACATGGACTATAATATTTATTTCTTTCAATCAATTACTAAAATTAATCCTACTTTAACTTTTATCCAAAAAAATCAAAATAAAAATCTTAACTACTTAACGTAATTCTATCAAATTAAACCTAAATTAATCAAACATAAGGTTGAATTCACCATTTACGAAAAATCTAGGATTTTGACTTATCCTTAATATTTTATTGGATTCATTAATATCTTAATTAATCCTTTAATACGAATTAATTGGCTAGACTCTAATATCATCACAAGCCTCTGTCGATGATCGAGTGATATATTACACAATCTAACAATTACCTCTATGTCTATAGTAATCTGAATAGAATATAATTCATTAAGAATATGTCTAAATCATACCATATATGCCATTTTGGTATATTTCTATCCTACATGGAACTCATAGTTGTTACCCTATGATCATGCGTCAAACTATCCTAAACTAAACACATAAATCCCCTCCTCAAGTTTATTATTGTTCCTTAATCATTCAAAATATTGGCCATATATAATGAAAGCTTTAAATACAAGATATAATGAATTAATTATATGTAATAACTTCATAAACTAAGAATCAATAAAATCCAACTACATACTAGGTTCAAAAGTCTAACCTTAGATCAAAAGAATTAAGCTCATGTCTAATCTAGGAGTATCAAAGCTATAAATAAAAAACATGATGAACAAGATCATAATACTAAGAAAAGAGAAGAAATATCACAAATTGTAATGCCATGGATCGCCTCAATCTTTTCCTTGCTTGAATGCACCAATTTTGATCTCCAATCTTGAATTCATGACTTTGATATCTTGATTTGTGTTATGAATTATTTTTTTAAGTTTTTCCTTTAATAAAGTCTGTATTTTGGCTCAGAAAAGAATTCTTTTTATAGGTCTTAGAAGCTCTAGGTTGAGGGATTTCAAATTCAAGTCAAAATAGGACATAAAAGATGGTGTTTTATTTATTACACGGGCGCTACAGTGTTGGGGGCCGAGTGTCGCAGTGCCCAAACCTAGATGTTGGGTCTTCGTCTTTTCATCGTTTCTTCACCATTTTATGTTCGTTTCACCTCTGTTTTATCCCGAATAAACCTATTTATAATTAAAAAAACATAAATAGATGGCCAAATATTAATAATTTAGAGCAAAACGTCAATATGGAGTAATAGATATAATAGTACATTTAAGCCCTTATCAGGAAACAACCGCTTGAGTAATATCAGTAAAGGCACGGTATTCAGCCTCAATACTAGAATGGATAATAGTTATTTGCTTCTTGCTCTTCCATGAAATAGAAAATCTTCAAAGAAAATACAAAACCCAACAGTTAAATGTCGATTTGTAGAATCATTAGCCTATCAACATTAGCATAAGCTTGTAATACAAGAGGAAAGTAAATCGAAAAATAAAGATCATAAAATAGAGCACCATTGGTATATCATAGAATATAGAGTACTGTATCATAATGAGAGGTGTGCAAAGCAACTATGAACTGACAAAGAATATGAATAACATAGACGATGTCTGGATGAGTAACAGTAAGATAAACTAAAATGCCAACTAATTGACAATAAATAGTGGTATCACTAAGAGAAGTTCCATTAGATGATTTAATTTTAGCATTAGATTTCTAGAGAAGTAAAGGTAGTTTATTGTTTGTCAAGCTAGCTTTAGTAAGTAGATCTAATCTATATTTAGTCCAAAAAAGATAATACCTCGTAAAATTGGAGAGTACTTCAAGACCAAAAAATAATTAAGAGTGCCAAGGTCTTTCATTTTAAAGTGATGTTAAAAAAAATCCTTAAGAGTAAAAAAGACCAATGAAACCATCACTCATGATAATCATATCATTCACATAGATAAGTAATATAATATAACCATGATCTATCTTACAAATAAAGAGAGATGAGTTATAAGGGCTGGACTGAAACCGATGTTGTAGAATGGTGCCACTAAACTTAGCAAACTAGGCATGAACACTTTGTTTAAGATTATACAGTCTGAGGTTAAGTTTACATACCTTGTGCGGGAGATTTGGATAACCATTAAGTATAAGGAGGTTTTATATATACTTCTTTAGCAAAGAAAAGTATTATTTATATCCATATAGAATAATATCCAACCACAAATCTTAGCATTAGCAAACTACGAAAAAAAAAGTAAGGCATGCAACTGAAGCAAAAGCTTTTTCATAATAAATTTCATGCTCTTGAGTAAAGCATTTTACAATAAAGTAGGCTTTATGCCTCCCAATGGACCATCTCACTTGGTCTTAATGTTTTACATCATTTGTAGCCAAATGTGATTTTATTAAGTAGAAGAGTAACAAAATTTTAGGTATGCAACTTTTCAAGGGCCTGTTACTCTACTTTCATTGCTTGTTGCTAAACAGGATTAGAGCTAGCCTTAAAATTAGATTGAGGCTCACCTAAGAAATGAATAATAAAAAAATATTGATAATCACAAAATTTAATATGAGCTTTCTTACCCAAGTAGAGCAGCGAAGAAAGGGTGTAAGAGAATGGATAGAGGTTCTAAGGTAAATCTTTTAGATAAGATGGGCAGCTCCAGAGCAAGCATCATATCAATAGGTTCACCTTTATGAAACTTAAATGAAGTATCTATATTTAAAGTACCAAGAAATAAATCAATAATGTTATCTATAAAAATTATGAAAGAGAATAAGGCACAAAGTGAAAATTTAACACAGAAGAAAAATTGATATGCTTAAGAAACACCATAAGACAAGATTTAGAGGTGTTTAGATATGGGATCCTAATATTTATAGCCTTTATATTTTATTTCGTATTCCAAGAAGTGACATAACTGAGTATATGGCTCGATTTTAGCGTGTTCATGTTGTTAAAGTAAAACAAAGCAGACATAACTAATATCTTGAGGAGACTATAATTAGGTGGAGTTCCATAGACATGCTCAAAGGTGACTGGTTCTCAATAATAGAAGAATGAATATGATTAATGATAAAAATAACATTCAAGGCAGCTTCTCTATAGAATCGTTCAGGATAAGAGGCAAAGATAAGAAAAATATGAACTATGTCTAAAATATGTTTGTGTTTACATTCGGCTTTCTCATTTTGTTAAGATGTACCATAACAATATCCTTGACAAATAATCTTATATTTTTACAAAAAATTTAGAAAGTCAGAATCTCTATATTTTATGGTATTATCAATTTGAAAAATCTTAATTGGAAAAGAAAATTGTGTTTTAACCATCTTGGCAAAATCATGATAAAATTTTGATAAGTTTTAATCAATATTTTATATTTTATATAAATAAAAAAAAATATGTGTATCGAGAATAATTATCAATAAAAATAATAAAATATTTAGATCCTCTAATAGTAGCATTTGAAGAGGGACACCATATGTCAAAATTTATAAGATCAAAAGTAAGAAATAGTAGTACTATTATAAAAAGACAAAGTAGTTGTTTTGCTAAAGGACAAGTCAAACAATCAACTTTATTATTAAAAAAAACTTCTAAATGACCACTAGACACTAGAGAACATATGTGATTAACTAACTTATAACCTAAATAAGAATGTCAGCGATGTATGAAGACACTGAGATATGGATGCAATAGATTGAAAGCATAAAGAAGGCGAATGTAATAAGAGAGCTTATATACATGTTCAACTTTATGGCCAGTCCCAAAGTATCCAAGTGTCTTCGAATCTTACACACAATAGCCAGAAGCCATAAATAAAATATTAAGGCCAAGTTCGCATAATTGACCCAACAGATAAAAGACTTAATATGAGTTTTGAAATGAGAAATGGTTAAATAATAAAAGATTAGAGAGAGACACTAGATCAACTTAACTAACATCCATTAAAAAACCATTGGTCAGTTTGAATAGAGGGTAAACAAGAAGTAAATGACTTAGAAGAGAAAATAATAGGATCATAACTCTTATGATTGTAATATATGGAATCAAAAACCAAGAGTAATTACTTGAGGCAATAACGAAAGTAGAGATAGAAAGATTACCATAGTGTGAGAAGAACTGACAGAGTAAAAGGTCAAGATCACTGGCTAGGTTAGAAGAAAAACTCGCACTATCTTGGGTAGTATGCTTATCAAAGACAGCTGAAGTGGCTAAAGTCCTATGGAAGTAGCACCCTGAGATTATTTTCCTTTGCTAGAATTTTTTTTTTCATAATAACCAGGTCTAAGCTTCTAGCAAATTCTGCATTTATGTGTTAGGCAACTAAGAACTAAATAAGTAGGTAAGCGACAATAACAGCACGTCTTAGGGGGAGCAGAATCGACAGGCTTGTGCTACAGAGTAACAAGGACTATGTATACACAAGATTGATGAAGAGTAGCAAACTATGTTTTTTTTAAGATAAGATCATCAATGACATGATCCAGAGTAGGTAATGGCCTCTGATGAAGTAGAGAAGCACGAGTAGACTCAAATTTGTCTTGTAAGGCCACAAGAAACTAAATTAGATGTTAGTGATCTTAGTGAGAGATAAAATCCTAGGCATTGTCATCATTCTTTCAAGTTTCTTCTAAAAGAGCCAACCGATTCCAAATAAATTGCATTAAAGAATGAAAATCTATGATGAACTGCCCTAGTTCTTGACAAAGCTTATGTAAATTGTGTAAGCAACTAATATTGATAAAGAGAGGTCAATGGTGGTGTAGTGATGTGCAAGAAAATCCTAAAGTGATTTAGTAGTATCAAATCTATTATAATAAAGATTGATGGATAATGTAAAGGTATTATGAAACTATGTCATAATTTGGTAATTTTTGTTATTTCAATCTTCTAGTCAATCAATAAAAGCCTTTAGACTTTTAATATCTTTTTGTTTTGGGCAAGTGATATAACCAATGATATAATTCCAAGTTTTTTGCCTTTAAAAAAATTACACATAGTTTGTGCTTATAAGATAAATAGTAACGTAGAATATAAACTAGTATGAGAATGACACAGTTTGATAATTATAATTTAACCCCTTGACTCTTAAAAAATTGTAATTTAACCTTTACATTTTTTAAAATTTATAAAATGGCCTTAAAAGTACTAAGAAGTTCCAATCTGATCCCAACTTTTGAATTCTTTACAAAAAAACACCTTTTAGAGAACCGGTGAGTCAATCAGACAAAGAAGTGCATGGATAAATAGATTAGGGCATGAAAAGTGTTTTAGTGTTAGCAGTGAGGACTAACGTATCGAATAACAATTGAAATTTGAGGTAATAATGGACAATGACATACACTTTAGGTTGCGTGTCTCAATATTTTCAGTCTCTATTTAATGTGATTCTAATGGCATTAAGACTGCTAGTAAGTTTTAAATGGATGAGACTGTGCGATGTTGGTCACAAACACATGGAGAGATAGGCAATGTGTTCGGCTGCCTAAGAAGCTTCCAACAAGTTTTTGTTAAAAACAAAAGACTTGATCTGGTCAATATAAATGCCGCCAGTGACTTGCACGATTATTTTGAGATGGAAACAAAACTCTAGTAAACTTTTGGTCAACATCCAACATAACTCCAATGTGGCTCTAGTTAAATAGAAAGACAATGAAAGTACAAGAGCTTTAATTGTACATTTCACTATATTTTGTGCAGTACAAAATGAGCCTTTATTTTAGAGTAAATTTAAATGAGGAAACTAAATATACACTAATTATTTACAATATATATGACAAGAAGTTAGTTATCTAACAAGTGTATGGTAGATTGACAACTAATAGATCATTAATCGTATAATGCAATGTTGCAAGAAAATTCTAACAAAATGTAGGGAAAAAATAGAAAGGTGCTGACAAAATTTTGTATTCGGTTTGTAATCTTCAACCATTCTATAAAAAAAAAATTCTCAATAATTCTTGATCATCTATCAAAAGTAAGTTTCTTTACTATTATCTTTAAAATAAAATTTTTAATCCCTTTGAGGGTATTAGGAAATTAATCAAGCCACAAAATATTTTATAATCAAGTAAAATTATTGATCTTTGTAAGACATTTATGCATTTATAAAAATTTAATAGAGAACAAAACATTTTCCAAGATTATTGAGCCTATAATTGGATTAGACCAGCCACTTAATAAAGGCATTTAAAACCAAGTTAGGCAAAGCAATTCAGTCTTGGAAAAGTTTTATGTATAAGGTTTTAAGATCTTAAAAGGCCGTAATATAGAAATATCTTAAATTTAATATCTTAATCTATTAATTAAACATGTTATCACTATGATAACTCATTGATATCAACTTAAAAATTGAGAAGGATGATTGACCCATTAAACCCACGTACTTCTAAAGGAACTCTCACCCTATTTATTGAAAGTGCATTTTGTGTGGGGTGAGCATGTACATTTTAAATCTTAATTTACACATCACATGCATAAATAAGTGCAACAGAATTTAAATAAATATTTTAATATATTAATGAAATATAAAAGAACTCACCTTCAAAGCGTGTTTTACGCAATTTTAGTCTAAGAGTCGGTGGGATCCTTTGAGTTAAAATGGTAGCTTAATTATTCTCACATAAATAATTTTTTTGAAGCAACTATTGCTTTCCTTTTGTATCTCCCGAAGTGTTTCTAAAAAATCTTACCATTTTCTACTTTATTTTTTTGCAATACATCTTATGGCAAAATTTGACCATTTGTATACTTTTTCATGCCACTAATTTTAACCAATAAAAATGATGTTAATGGCTTAATATTTTAAGCATAATTTTGAATTTTGCCATCACATGCTTCTAATTTTAACTTGGTTGCAAGCATTTGGTGTTAGCCAAAAGCTAATCAAGTTAGTGGCCAAACATTGCTATATAAAGACATGTCATGTTTAATAAAAACATGACAAATCATACTTAGATTCACTTATTAAAAAACCGGCCACCTAAAGTTCAATGAAACTTTAATAATGTTGATATGCATAAAATATAATAATGAATGTATTGGCCATTATTTATGGTTTATATACATTGGCCGAATGTTTCATTTTCAATTTGGCTTATTCATATGCTTGCCATTATTTCATTTTCATTTATATATATATATATATAATTTTGCAGCATTTACAAATTATATACTAAATCAATGAAACTTTATCACGTATTATGCCATGATAAATTAATAGCATGATATGTGATATCAAATAGAAAGGATAAAGTGTTAAGTCTCACTTGTTAATATCTCAGACTTAATACTTAAACCTAATGATCTCCTTGAGAGACCCTGAAATAATTTCAATTTTTCGAGAACTTTCTAGATTAAACTATTTAATTTGATGCGCTACCCTAGTGTACAACGAGTATACTTCATAAAGTAAGACTTCTTTGGTTCACATCTGTTTCATCTTACAGAACTCTTTCGCAAGTCCATAAATATTGCCTCATACACATGTTATAAAAATAACAAAATAGCGTGTTGAACCATACAAGTTGAGGCTAATACATATTCGTATAATTCCTCTATCATTTATATCCTAAAAGAGCGGAGACATAGATCATCACCATCAAGTCTTCATATGCTCAACTCTAGAAATTATCTCCATATTTATATTCTAATAAATAATACTTGCAAACACTTTTTTGATATTATTTCTTACATAGAAAAATATTTTTTTGGGTGAATTACATATGGCTATAAGATTTTTTGAAACACAATCTTGGAGCATCTATATATACAACTCACCGCTATGAGTTGACAAATCCAATATCTATACACATCGGACTCTATGAGTATCGTACCATACCTAGCGACACCTAGCGATTAGACCATAAAAGGTCTTTGACATGTGTGAAACCTAAGTATGATGGATCACTCACAAGCCCACTGTGGTGCTCAGGTCAATAGACCACGAATACTACTCAACTCAAAAGGATCTGTTGATGGCTTTATAGGATGTCTATTGGAGATCTTAATTGAGCTTTTTTAGTATCCATTCCTCATTAAGCACTCACATGTTTATACAAGCTTCCACTAAGCTCATAGTTAGCTAAGAACAACTATCTGTACCATACAGATATAAACATACACCAATATATATTAAATAAAGTTCCCACTGAAAAACCCACATCAGTGAAAATAGATCAGGAACATAGGGTTTGAAAACATACTTGCACAATGACATTTCTTAGTATCTATTGCAATCATTTGCAATTATGTCATTATTAATATACCTTTAGGTTTTTGTCCCGTTTCCGGTAAGGATCTAACTCCTTAGTTTTAGCTGATTCTTATAACCTGCCAACTCCTAGCAGTACTAACTCTTAGCATTTATAACTCTCAGCACTAATTCTTAGCCATAGTCTAAACTCTTTTAGACCAGATATGAACTCCTTCAAATTATACAATATCTAAATTACAAGCATCTTACCATACATATTTAATATTTATAATTTTATTTAAAATATTTATTGTATAAAAATTAAACAATTAATATTTATACAATACTGGAATGGCATGTAAGCACCAATCCCAATAACTCCCACTCGCTCTAGTTCCATTTACAATAATATCTAATACCTATCGTCTCTATGTGTTTTGCAAACACATTAGGAGTTAAGGCTTTAGTTAGTGGTTCTGCTATATCTTTCATGGAATATACCTATATATTATTACATTTTCAATAGCTAAGAACTTTTTAATCACGTGGTATTCAGAGTCCACATTATTAAAATTCTGGTGTGCTTTATGGCTTCTTAGCTTGAGCATATCCTGTTATTGTTGCATTTACTAGGATAGGATCCATTGAGCTTGGAACTCTTATAAGCTCTGCAACTAACTTAAATACCTATAGAACTTCTTTTGCAGGCTTCTCAAGTCGCAACATATTTTACCTCTAAGGTAGAATCAGTTGTAGATATTTATATTGCACTCTCAATTAACTATGGTACTGATGAGAAGAAATACAATAATCAGACGTAGACTTTCAATTATCTAGACTAGACTAGTAGTCCAAATCTATGTATCTTCATATATATATATATATATATAAGTAACTTTCTCTATAAGTTAAAAACTTATTCTCTATACCTCTCTGGTATTTCAAATATATTTCATGGCCAATAAATGGTCATAACCTAGATTACACTAATACCGACTCGTAACACTTACAGCCATCCAGATCCAGGTTTTGTACATACCATGGCATGTATTAAGCTATTTCTAGCTGATGCATTTAATGAGTTAGACAATTTAACTCTTTCATCTTCTTTTTTAGGACACTTCATCTTAGAAAGAATAATGTCTTGTCTGAAAGGCACATTAACTATCTCACAGTCAATTAAATTATACCTTTCTAGGACTTAGTTTATATACGAAGATTGAAAGAGTCCCATCAACTTCCTGACTCTATCTCTATAACACTTTATAGCTAGTATATAGGAAGCCTTTCCCAAATCTATAATGGAGAAGTTTTTATTCAGATAACTCTTATCCGACTGACTTATAATATATCAACGTAGTTTTTGACATTAAATATATCAACCACACTGAGAACTAGAAAGATAATTATGCTCCCACTGTTCTTTCTAAACACACAGGCTTTCTCTTAATTTTTGATAAAAATCAGACTCTCTGATTTCTTAATTAAAATGAAGAATCTAGCAAAAA
Organism: Ailanthus altissimus; assembly: GCA_946807835.1. Lineage (NCBI taxonomy): Eukaryota > Viridiplantae > Streptophyta > Magnoliopsida > Sapindales > Simaroubaceae > Ailanthus > Ailanthus altissimus. Next base: position 15,785,597 of record OX327700.1, on the reverse strand, counting down.
GCAATAGCCAACAAATTTTGAATTAACTTAAGCATGATTACTAATGAAAAAGTTTCCTCATTTTCGATCCTAGATCTGTGAGTGTAACCTTTTATCACCGATCGGACTTAAAAGGTCTGTACCTTTATGTTAGGCCCACGCTTCCACTGCGTAAACTCATTTACAAGCAATAGGAACAATTTCTATTGGAAGCATGATCAAGTGCTAGACTTACTTCTCATGCATAAAGTCAATTTTAGATTTCATGGCATCATACTATTTTCTTAAATCAATGTCCAACTTCGATTCTTTATATAAGTCAAATTATGATTTTCTTCAAACAAGAAAACACCAAAGCACCTTCAGGTATCAAACATACTTAACAGGTGATCCTCGATATCCTTTCAGACTTATAAAGAAAGTGTGTTACAGGTGTCTCACTTAATTGAATTTAAAGTTCCACCATCGGCTCATATATGTTTAGATTGACTTTACTAAGTTCATTCTTTCTACAATCCCTACGATCTATGAGAAACTCTTTCTCAAGAAAGTGGTGTAATGAGAAATGAACATATTTCACTCCTCTGGATCATAGAATTGATATCTTATAGAATTCTTGGCATATACAATGAACTGATACTTGTACCTTTTGGGTGCAAGTTTTATCATATTGTATAACTCTTTATAAAAATAGGACAATCTCAAATCTTAACTTACTTAAGACTTGATTTCCTTTTAGTTCATATCTCATATAGAACATAAAGAACAGCTATCGATAGAACTTTATTCAATAAGTAATTAATAACTACTAGAGCATATCCAGAAAGATATTTTAGAAGATCAGTGAAACTCAATATCGATTGGATCATATCTAATAAAGTTTAATTCCTCCTCTCGAAAAAACTTTTGCATTGAAGAGTACCTAAAGGACTATATTGAGTAAGAATCTCATTCTTCTTTAAATAATCTTTGAATATAAATTTACTATTTATGCATAAATCGCCTCAATCTAATCAAATGCATTAAATATACATAAAGGTTAATTTCTCTACTTCTGGTCAGAACTCTTTGAACATTTCAAAGGTTTTTATTCTTTGTTTCTCAAAAACACATCTGTATCGTGACAAATCACAATAAAGTATTGAAATTCACCCAATAGCAATATAATCGTTGGACAATATACATCACTATGTACATGTTCTAATAAATCAATAGGTCAGTATCTAATACTTACATAAGTATTGGTCATTTTTTCTCAAATGAAAGATTCATAAACTGGTTAAGGTTTATAGTCAGATCAAGTATCTGACTATCCTTAACCTCACGGGATAGTCGACTCACGACTATATAATCTAATCTTATGTCCCATAATTCATCATTATTCAAAGCTTTCAAACTACTATTTGTTCTGTTTACCTGAACATTTCCTGTTGTATTTCAAATATAATAGCCATTCATTAACTGATATTCAATTAACAAAATATTATAATTATCATATTTCCATGAGAAACTATTCCTGAGATATCCATGATAACCTTCTCTGTCTATTACAGGAAGTGAAATGATTTGCCTAAAATGTTTAGCACAAAATATCAATTATACAATGTAATACTTCTGCCAAAATGGAGAAGTGACTTAAAAGTCCTAACAGCTATAACGTCTAGAAAATCTTCATTTTCTATGTAAAGTTGTACTTCTCCTTTCATAGCTTTCTAGTATTACCTCAAATCATTCACATCTTGCTAAAATCAGAATGACAAGCGATATTTCATACCCTTATACTGCTTAACATCACATGTCAATGAAACATCTATAATCATAAATAGATATCTACATGATCTATCTTTCCTAAGGTATGGTACATTTAATAGTAACGATTACTATTTTAAACCTCATCAGAGTTGAAACACTTTCCATTAATGATTATTCTCTATGTTTAGTTTAGATATATCAAATAATTTTTCAGATGAAGCACTATACTTTTACTTCCACATCTCATATGCATATGCTCTTTATGAAAATTATTAGACATTTAGGTCATGATATATAACTTGACTCTTAAATCATTATTAATCCTTTTTCAATAAATTTTATCTTCTTTCAAAGAAATGTTATCGGAAACACCTCCAATTATCTATTGATAAAAAATTTATCCAAATTTTTTTAATATGGGACTATTCTCGAATTTAATAGCAAGTCGAAAAATTTGTTTGTACCTTATAGTTGGTGTGCTTAAATTAAGTACACTAATAGATTGCTCATCCTGATCTTATCTCTATAAGATTAATAGAAGATGTTTAGCGGAACATTTCTAATCGTTAATTAATAACGCTTTAGATCATTAGTATAACTTTTATAAACTTTTTAATCTAAAGACGGCCTTCCACTGCTTTACATAATCCCTAAAATCTCTCAAATAGGAGAATGATAACTTAAAATTCTTTTAAACTATATAACGGGAAGTGGATCTCATTGGCATTTTACTCCAACCTTACGTTGTAGTTATATTAGCCTTTGTAAACCCAACAAGTAGACAGCTCTTGTCAATTGCATCTCATACAACTTTTACCACTGATCTTAAATACACCTTATCCTCACGTTGTAGCAATATTGGGCAAGTGTATTCAAGATTAACTTGTCAATAATCAAATATATGTTACTGATATTACCCTCACGCTGTAGCAATATTGGGCAATACATTCGTATATATTTGCCTCATATAATGTTTAACCGGCATAGTCTGAATCCACCGATCAAATCCTTCATGTTGTAGCAATATTAGAAAAAAACTGACGTAATCCGTCTAATACAGTATTAACAAGATAAATCATTGCATAACATTATCTCATAATGAAACACTTTTAATTTGATTAAGAGATATTGTTATTTATTTGTCCTCATTTTATGAGGATGTGATTCTAAATCACACATTTGTTTAGTGCAAGCATAACTAACCCTAGCCAGTAAGGCTTCTATTGTGATCTCCAACACAAATAAATGGGCCACAGTTTATATTACAATATTTATAATAATTTTAAATTGTATAAAATCGATTAATATTTTTAAACAATTTAAAAATAAACAGTCGGAGTAATTAGTGTAATTATAGCTTTTCTTAGATTCCTAGTACTACGATGTTGAAGGCCCAGCCTCCGACATTGCAGTTCCAACCTTTACAGCACTGCAGTGCTAGGGTCCCCACCTTGGAGCCACAGTGTTGTGGCGCTAGGTCAGTACCCAGTATTGCGGCGCTGGACTAGTGGCGCTACAGCGCTAGAGATTCTCTTTTCAGTGCCACGACGTGAGCGTTAAGGCACTGGGTCTGGAAACCCCAGCGCCGGTGTGCTCCTCACCAGTACAGCAATGCTGGAGCCTTGACAGCCCCAAAAGCGCAGTGCAAAGTGACACCGCCATGGTATCCCTTTCGCTGCATCTTAATTACTTATTTTTTAACATTTGAATCGCATAATTTGCAACATCGGAACATCCTAATTACACTATAGACACTCCGATTAAGTACTCAAATAGCACACAATCATGTGCTCTGATACCAATTTAAAAATACGTTCTGTGTAGGGTGAGCGTGTACATTTTAATTTTTAATTTACACATCACATGCATAAATAAGTGCAGCATAACTTAAATAAATATTTCATTATACTAATAAAATATTAGAGAACTCACCCTCAAAGCATGCTTTGCACAGTTTTAGGACTCGATGGGATCCTTTGAGTTAGAACGGTATCTTAATTATTCACGCCGGAATAATTTATTTGAAGCAACTATTGCTTCTCTTTTTTATCTCTTGGAGTTTTTCTCAAAAATCTTACCATTTTCTAGTTTATTTTTTACAATATATCTTATGGCAAAATTCAACCATTTATATACCTTTTCACGCCACCAATTTTAACCAATAAATATGATGTTAGTGGCTTAATACTTTAAGCATGGAAAATTTTGAATTTTGCCACCACATGCTTTTAATTTTAACTTGGTGAGCAAGCATTTGATGTTGGCCGAAAGCTAATCAAATTAGTGGCCAAACATTGCTATATAAAAGACATGTCATGCTTAATAAAAAAAAACATGAAAAATCATGCTTAAATTCACTTATCAAAGAATCGGCCACCTAAAGCTCAATGAAACTTTAATAAGGTTGATATGAATAAAATATAATAATGAATGTAATGGCCATTATTTATAGTTTATATACATTGGCTGAATGTTTTATTTTCAATTTGGCTGACTCATATACTTGCCATTATTTTATTTTCATTTATATATATAATTTTATAACATTTGTAAATTATATACTAAACCAATGAAACCTTATCACGTATTATGTCCTAATTAATTAATGGAATTATATGTAACATCAAATAGAAAGGATATAGTGGCAAGCCCTAATTGTCAAGATCCCAAACTTAACACTTAAACTGTATGATCTCCTTGAAAGATCTTAAAATAATTTTAGTTTTTCGAGAACTTTTCAGATTAAACTATTCAATCCGGTGCGCTATCCCAGTACACAACGAGTACACTTCATATTGTGAGACTCCCTAGGTTCACACTCATTTTGTCTTACAAATTATTTCGTAAGTCCATAAACGTTGTCCCACACACACGTTATGAAAATAACAAAATAGCGTGTTGAACCATACAAGTTAAGGTTAATACATATTCGTATAATCCCTCCGTCATTTATATCCTGGAAGAGCGGAGACATAAATCATCACCGTTAAGTCTCTATATGCTCAAGTTTAAAACTTATCTCCAGATTGGTATTCTAATAAATAATATCTGCAAATACTTTTGCGATATAGTTTCTTACACAAGAAATATTTTTTCTAGGTGAATTACTTATGGTTATAAGATTTTCTGGAACACAATCTTGGAGCATTTGGATATACAACTCACCCATATAAGTTGATGAATCCCATAATTATACACACCGAACTCCATGAGTATCAAATCATACCCAGCGACACTCAGCAATTAGACCATAAAAGGTCTCTAACATGTATGAAAATTAAATATGGTGGATCACTCACAAGCCCACCGTGGTGCTCAAGTCAAGGGATCACAAATACTACTCAACTTGAAAGGATCATCCGTTGATGGCTTTTATAGAATATCTATTGGAGATCCTAATTAAGCCTCTTTAGTATCTAATCGTCACTGAATACCCGCATATCTATATAGGCTTCTACTAAACTCATAGTCAACTAAAAACAATATTTTTGTTCCATACAGATATAGACATACATTGATCTATAATAAATAAGGTTCCCACTAACAGACCCGTATCAGTGAAAATAGATCAGAAACATAGGGTTTGAGAACATACTTGCATAATAGCATTTTCTAGTACCTATGCAACCCTTTGTAACTATGTCATTATTAATATACCCTTAGGTCTTTGTCTTATTTCAGTTAAGGATCTAACTTATTAGATCTAATTGACTCTTATAATCTACTAACTCTTAGCAATGCTAGCTCTTAGCATTTATAACTCTCAGCACTTGTAACTTTTAGCCCTGGTCTAAACTCCTTTAGACCAGATCTAAACTCCTTCAGATCATACAATGTCTGAAATGTTACAAGCATCTTACCATACATATTTAATATTAATGATTTTATTTGAAATATTTATTTTATAAAAATTAAACAATTAATATTCATACAATACTAGAATGACATGTAAGCACCAGTTCTACTATGTATATTGGGGCTGAAGTTACGAATAATTCCTTAAATGGAATATCTAACACGTAAATATAATATATTGCCAAAGCTAATAGCTCGTTTTGCGAATGAGCTCTTACTACCAGAGTCCACTACTGAAGCCACATTGACTTGCTTTAGTGCTTATATTATATGGATATTGTTGGAATTAGTGATTAAAATTGTAATTAAACATAATTTTGAGTTAGAAACCAATAAAAAGTCATCACGAAGTCAAATATATAATAAGCATACGAGGAGGGAGTAAAACGGAGAGTCAAAAGAGATGATGGACATAAAAATATAAGTGGGACATTCTAGGTCTGAATGCCACAGCATTGAAAGACAAAATGCCCCAACAATAATTCCAAGAAGTTGAATGCCCTAACATTAGCCTTAGAACACCCCATCATTGAGTTAATGCCCCAACGATGGTTGATGACGCTAGAGTGTTCGGACGAAGTTGTATTTACTACTGTAGCATTGATTACAGAATGCTACAACATTATTTGTTTAGAAAGGTTCATTTTTAGCTCGAATCTTAAAGTGGAATTTGAACTCCCATACCATGGACTGTTATTCTAACTAGGTTTAAGGTTTCTAATGACTTTGTAAACACTACATAAACCCTTATAACCTCTTTAAAATTCATTAAGCATTAAGACAGACTCCAAAAGAGAAAATAGAGAGCTAAAGAGTCTTTGAGTGCTGAGCTTGCAAGAGAGAGCCATAAGTAATGCTTTAGTTCTGAGTGAATGAAAGAAACACTAGTAAATTCTATGAGAGCTCTTTATTGTTTTATTTCTTGATAATATCTTGAGAGAGATCTATGTGATATTATTCTTTGTGAACTTAATAAGAGAGGTTAGTGTTGGGGGTTTAATACATGTGGGTGTATGCATGTGCAATTGTGTCTATTGCCTAAAATACGTATCATATACGAATTTAACGAGGTAGAAGCGTAAATTATACAATAAACACAATAAAAAAATATATTAATCACATTAATATATTAGAAAGGTTGAGAACTCACCTTAACGTGTAACGTTATACACGTATTTCTCTAGAGTCCACATGGAGACCAATTCGTGGGCAACTAGTTCTAGTCACCAACACTGTGGGCTTGGTGAGCTAGAACAACAGCCCTATATCCAGCACTGGATTAACTCTTAATCCCTAAAATGGTCTAGTGTTTGTTTTTCATCCTTTTCTCCAAAAGAATAAAAAATAGACAATTTGAAGTAATCCATCATTACTTCAATTGGAAGCATAGATAAAAATAAAACAATTCTATTTTTTTCCTTTTTTTTTTCTTGTCTTCTTCTTCTCCTTCTCCTTCTTTTTCTTCTTTTCTTTTCTTTCTTCTTCTTCTCTATTACTCTTTCTCTTGGCCACTACCCAAAAACCACACCACTCCTTCCCTCTCTCTTTATATATATATATATATATATATATATAATAAAATATTAATATAATATAAATAATAATATATGGGTGCCAACTATTTGGCACCCAAATATAATAATAATAATATATATAAAATTATATAATAAAATATTATATAATATAATATAATAATGAGAGAAAATGATTATTTAATAATTAAAGAATTATTGTGTGATATAACTATTTTTCTCCTCATTAATAGTTACCAAGTCTACCCTTTAATGGGTCCCACCATATTTCAGACTTGGGTGAACTCAACCGAGGGTCCATAATGCGTCACGTGTCATAATACAATTAGTAAATTAACTAATTGTTGTATTTAACACTTAAATACACACACCCATGCATTCCCGTTGTAGTGCTAAATATTGCTGGATTAAACAATTTAATCTGGCACGTTGCCCCAGTGCACAATGAGTACACTCAATATCGTGGGACTCCTTAGGTCCTACGCCCGATTCATCAAATGGAACTATTTCATAAGTCTGTGAACAATACCCTACGCACACGTCACGGATATACAAATCAACGCGTTGAACCATACAAGTTGAGGTTACAACGCATACGTATAGTCCTTGTATCATAATATCTGAGATATGCAGGGATATAGATTATCACCGTCAAATTCCTTAGTGCTCATCCATGTCTTATCTCCAGACTAGTATCTCGCTGAACAATATGTGCAAACTCTTTTGCCATATTGTTCTACCCTGGCGGAACTCTTTCCTGGGATGATTGCTTGTGGCCACAAGACTTTCTATGATACAGTCTTGAAGCATATGGATATCTAACTCTATATGCGAGCTGACGAATCCTATATTTGTACACACTAGACTCCATAAGCATCGAACCATACCCAGCGACACTCAGCGGTCACACCATTAAATGTCTGTGACATGCGTGGAACCAAAGTATGGTGGATCACTTACAAGCCCACTGTGGCACTCAGGTCAAAAGATCATGTATACTACTCAACTCGAGAGGACCTTCTGTTGACGGCTTACATTGGGTGTCTATCAGAGGCCCTCGTGAGTCTGTCCCATATCTAGTCCGAACTGGATACCTATATGTCAATATGACGGTTTACTAGGAACGACCATCTATACCCTATAGGTACGATATATGCTGATCTATATGAAAAGGTATCCACCGATAGACTCGTATCGGCAAAAATAGATCAGCGACAATTATTTGAGAACATACTTGCGCAACTAGCATTTTCTGGTACCTGATTGCAACTCTTGCAACTATGCAGTTACTAGTATATTCCCAAGTCTATGTCCCATTACAGACAAGGCTCCAACTCTTGGATATGCTGAGTATTATAACCATCTAACACTTAGTTGTGCTAACATTTAGCAATTATATTTCTTAGTATGGCTAACTATGAGCCCTTATCTAAACTCATTTAGATCTGACCTGAAATTCTTCAGATCTACAATGTCTATAACGTTACATTGCATAATACCATATGAATGGGTACTAGAGATTTAATGAGAATGTACACTAGTATAAATACACAAGTATATATACATTCAGGGATGGCACGTAAGCACTAACCCTAATAATTAGAATCCCAAGATCTATCATGGACATAGGTGTTTGTTGTCAAACGACATAAATTAATTGTGTGATTGTTCTTTTGTGATCTTATTATTATTCTTGATTGCTTGTGACTAAAGCTTTTGCATGCGTTTAGGGTTTATTAGGGTGCATACCAAGAAAACCCCATCAAATTAGTATTATGGCAAAAGCTAATTACTAAGAGAAATTAGTTCTAAAACTAATATCCAATGACAAACTGGTATCAAAGCTTAAAGTTAGAGAATATATCTAAGTGGTATTAACCATGACAACACACAAGCATAAGATAAAGAAGTTCAATAGGTAGAATGATTTTAATCGATGGAAGCTAAAGGTTATGGCTCTACTGGTGAGTCAAGAGGTAGACTCGACCTTGAAGGAGACCTAAAAAACTACTAGCGAATGGAAGAAACCTTTGAAGCCTAGTGAGTTAGATAGAGAAACTATTCAGAAAAGAGCCCACATTATCATAGTATTATCATTGAGTGATAAAGTATTAAAGGAGTTGGCTAGAGAGAAGACGACAATTATCCTATAGAAGAAACCTAAGGTTCTTTACATGACGAAGTCTTTGACGAATCGTTTGTATATTAAAAAGAAGTTATATCAGTTGCTATGGCTGAAGAAACTTCAATAAAAGCCCATATTGACGCCTTCAACAAAATCATTATAGATCTTAAGACAATAAGCATCAAGATAAAAATATAAAGACAAAGTCATAATCATATTATGTTCATTACCCTCAAGTTAGAGCACTTTATGGATACACTCATATATGGTAGGAAAACTTTAACAATGAGTGATGTTGAAGCCTCATTAAACTCAAAAGAATTAGGAAAGAGATCAGAATCTGGTAGTGCAACAGGTTTGGTTGTAAAGGGAAAATATAAGAAGAACAATCAATTAATAGAAAGACCAAGAAGTGCTATCTTTGTAAGAATAAGAGGCACTTAATAAAAGGTTGTCCAGAAATAAAAACGAGGGATGGATATGTTGCATTAGTTTGTCATAAAAAAGACTTGAAAGTTGTAGAAACATTAATAACCTTTGATGGGAAGTACGCTGGAGAATGAATACTAGATTCTAGTTGTAGTGTCCATACCTGTCATGAGAGATCATTGTTCACCAATTACAAACCCATTAGGAGTAAAATACTAAAAGGGGATGATTTGTGTATTAAAGTTATGGAGATTAGTGACTTAAGGATGAAGATGCATGATGGAGAGATTAGGAACTTACTTAATGTAAGGCACATTCCTAGAGTGAGGAGAAATTTGATATCCCTATGAGAACTAGATAAAGAAGGGTATTCATTTAGGATAGAAAAAGCAATACTGATGGTAAAGAAAGGATCTATGTTGATGATGAAGGGTGAGAAGCACATGGGCTTTATGTGCTTAATGGGATGGTTGTAGGTGAATCAATATTAGTTGTTAAGAAAACACATACCACAAGGCAACATCAAAGATTTGCTAATTGTGGTGATAAGGGTCAAAAGAAAATGCATGGCAAAACTAGGTAAAAGCATTCATGTCTTTGGAGAGTAAAGTCACGAGCCTAAGATGAGTTAAGTAAAGAGGGGTTTGTTGGATCTTAGAAGGCCTCTTGTAAAGAAATTTTGAATCAATGAGGGGTTTGTTGGAATTAATGATTGAAAAATATGTTTGAGCATGATTTTGAGTTAAAAATAGTGCTTGAGTTCTGATTGAATAAAAGAAGCACTAATAGATCATATGAGAGCTTTTTATTGTTGTATTTCTTGATAATCTCTTGAGAGAAATCTGTGTGATCTTATTCTTTGTGAACTTAATAAGAGATGTTAAGATCTCAAGATTTATCATGACGCATGCATTTGTTGTTCACATAGATTGATTGTGTGACTATTCTTTTGTGATTTTGTTCTTATTCTTATTTTTGAGTGCTTGTGGTTGCAGTTTCTGCATGTGTTTAGAGTTTACTAGAGTACACGCCAAGCAAACCCCATCAATTTAGTATTAAGGTAAAGGTTAATTGCTAAGTGAGATTAATGTTAAGATTAATATCCCATAACAGATTTCTTTTTTCTTTTGCCATAACATACAATTAAGTTTAAGGATAGACAAAAAAAAAAATTGAAAAAATCAAATTAGTCCAAGCAGACTTGATCGGTTTGATTTAATTTTTGTACTTAAAAAAATTATTCAACTCTTAACAATAAGGTAACTAATCGGTCTGATCTATTTTATTAAAATTTAGAATCGAGTTGAAAAAATTGATTTTTAATTATAAATATTTTTAAATTTAAAAAGAGCCACGTGTCACGTTTTTATTGGACTATAGAAAAAGCAACCATAAGATCGGTCGCACCAGATTATATATACACTTGGAAATAGACCAAAAATCCTATTTTCACTCTTTCTTTTCTCTATCGACCTCTCTTCTATTTCATTTATCTCGTCGGATCTCCATCACCGGTTTCGGCCACAGTAAACCAGTTTTGATCGGAACACGCTGTCCCGCGAAGTCGTTTCGACTAGAACAAGTAAACGCCCACACCAAACTAGTTTTCATCAGAACACGCTGTCCCGTGAAGTCGTTCGACCAGAACAAGTGAACGCCCCTGCAACCCTTAACTTATTCACGTCTCGACTGCCCATTGATTCTTTGTGTCGCCGACTGTCTGGCAGCCTGCAGCCTTCGAGTGAGAGAGAGCACGTGAAGCTTCAAAGATAGAGTGAGCTCCTCGGCTAAGCGAATCACTAGTATATTCTTCATATATCTTTTTGTGCTATTATGAGTCACTTAACAGGCATCTATATTGTTTTGACTTTTCTTTCTTCCTTGATTCAATCTTCAGTTTCTTGTGACACCAACTTTTTCATCTTTTTTTAATAAATGATGATGAATAAGAAGTAAATTTGACAAATTGATGTTCGTCCAAAGCACAATTCGTTTCTTACATAATCTCAAGTTTGTCCTTCGAAATTGTTTATAGTCAAGAATGTTCATTTATGCAGAGTGTGTATAATAAATTATTTTGTGTTTATGTCGGAATTGATTGAAGTTCTTTCTTGATGTCATATGATCTTCGAAGCTTCATCATCGGAATTATTATCATTGAATAATTTTTTATTTAATAATCATGTAATTCGCTCGCACATGTAATTCCACATTTGAAATTTGTAAACGATTCGGCACTTGAATGTTACTTTTAATTCGGCACTTGTAGTTTGCAAACAATTCGGCACTTGAATGTTACTTCTAATTCGTAGAATTTTGGTTACTTTTTAAATTATCTTTTAATAATTTTTATCATTTAATTTTTGGCTCAATAGAAAAAAATTTCCACATAATTTTTTACTCAAAATGGTTCGGACCAAAAAAGAAAAAAAGAAGTACAATATTAGTCAAACCTAATAGACTCAAAACCTTAAATCGAATCAAACTAAAAATAAATAAAAAAACAGTTCATTTCAGTTCAATTATAAAAAATCAATTTAATTTTTTCAATTCTTCTCTAAGGAAGAATTGAAGAATCGCGAGCCAGTCCAAATAAGTTGCCAGCTCAAGGTATTTTCCGTCTTAAATTTTGTTGATATTAAAATCGCACCGTTTGTTATGTTCAGAATTTTGAAATAATGATGTTCATAAAATACGGAATTCTCACAGGACAGGACATTTCCTGAAATATCTTCAGATTCGACAACTGTATACTGCGATATTCTTATAACCTGAAAAGTCAAACGAAACGTAAGATTTGTAGTATAAAAGTTTATATGTTCTTGTATATAATAATAATAAAACAAAATTATTTGTTCGTTAACCGCTCCATTTCAAAAATTCATACCCTCTGTTAACAACTTTTTAAATATCAATAAAGAGGAAAAGAAAAACAAAATTAATAAATAAATAAATAATTATTAATTTCAGTTGATTGGGACTCACAGATAAGTTCATTCTATCTTTGTTTGAAAAATTAGAAGAAAAAAATTATCGCTATGTATATATATAGCATAGGGGAGTAGGAGTTGAACTACCCCACACACAGTCACGGTCACATATTAAACTATTCTGCTAAAGCATAGAATTGTTTTAAACCCTAATTTACTTGAGATAGGATATTATTTTATTATCTGACTTTCAAATAAAAGAGACAAAAAGAATCGTTAAATTTGTTACGTGCATCTCTAATTAACCAACATTGATAGACAAATTTAAGAAGATTGTTCAAGTGTATTATTCACAAACTATTTAGCCTATTTTGCATAAGTTGAAATACTATGCCCTCCAATTGATTTATGCCTATTAACGAATTTTGCTTTGCAAGAGAGATCATGGTAGTTTTTATCTTAATTAATTTGGGTCGTTATACAATGGAATGGAATAGATCTGGATAAAGATAAAGATGCCGGATCAGAATGTTAAAAGCAAAGATAACAAACATGGCAAAACATTACTACCGAAATTTTAAATAAAAATTTGGGTGCTGGAGTCTCCTATTTCAACATGCAAGCCGCAGACAACATTATGCTTAATATAAAACTAAGTTGAGGAAATCAGTTCATCAATTTGGACATTCTTAATGATATTTCCTTTGGCATTCTTGTCACCTTACTCAACCCATTAAATGAGAAGCAGCAGTTCCAACAATCATTCTTTTTTCAAATAGTATTTGTCAAGATCAATTGATACATGTTGAGCAATGACAATGCGATATTCGGGGCATTATTTTCACCCACTGAGCACATAAACCACCCCTTCCTTCTATCTTCATTCCAAGTACATTTGCTCTCCGTTTTACTTGCCTTTCTGTGATTTAGTTCTTGAAGGGACATGTTTGGTCAAAACACTTGTTGCTTTTCTACGGCAAAACTAATATAGGATGTTACATAATACACCGATAGGTCTTCTTCTAACTACCAATGTATCCTAGCCGATGAAGTATTATAGCTAAGATTAGCATGCATATGGCCAGAATCAAACCAGGTTTTCCCAGCAACCAGTTCTTTGTCTTTTTGACACCTTCAACTCCTCTTTGAACCCTATCTGCCCACCGCATCTGTGACAATACAAGGGAATAGCAGCATTAGCGTCTTTAACTACAGTGGTAGGCAAATTATATTATTTAATTTAAAGTCATAAATTGGTTAGAAGAATAGTGAACATTGAAGAAAAAACTAAGACCAAAACAAAATGCCCTTAATAATGAGAATGCAGCAGCTTTCCAGGGAACTAAGCTAATGACACAGCACACCAATTTTCTAATGACAGAACATCAAAAAAGAAAGTCTCCCTATTTTGTGCTCTTACATCCATTACTCAAATCCAAAAGGAAAATTAACTAAATTCATGAGTAGCAGAATCATCTTACGAAAATACTGATCAATTGTAATAGCAGTAGGTAAATTTGTCAACCTACATATCATAACTTCTAGAAACTAAAAAGAAATTACGAATCATGTACGATGGTCACTTAAATTCTTGTCAATTTTCATGACCTTGTTATCCTATAATCGTGTAAAAGGATCTTACAGGAAAAGAACACGTGAAAAATAAATAAATAAAATAAGAACACGTGAATAAAGTAAAAGTGCTCAAAGAGTTACCATTCTATCCAAGTCGTCTGGTGATAAAGATGACATGGCTTGTTTAACTTTTGCTGCATCTTCCTGAGAAAGCTTCATTCCAAACTGTTCACTCATGTTTGCCATCATTTCTGGGCTCATATTCTTCATCATTGATGAGAACATCTGTGCCAATTTGCAAGTAGCAAAACATTCAGGAATGAGCATTTAAAATCATGCAAAATCTTTTTACTGAGATGTTAAGGCTTTGAGAGAAGATCATATCATTCATCAACCATATTGCATGGCAATGGAAGATATATTACCTCATTCATTACTCTCTAAGACAAAACAGTTGCACAATGTAAAGTCATTGCCAAAGATTTGAACTATCACCTTGCAGTTACTCTCAAATTATACAATGTCATTTCTCTAAAGCAAATACAAATTAGCGAGTAACATAAATTAAAATGAGTATTGAATTTACAAAATCTCAAAAATATAATTTTTTTTTTTTTTCCCAATGCTATTCTGCATGAACAAAATGCTTTCACTTTCAAACAAATGCCATGCTTTTAATACAAAAAAGTGAGAACCAAGTAAAAGTACCTGCTTCATAGCTGGATCATTCATTTGGTTTCTAATCTGTTGTAAATCAGCAGTTGAAGGTGGTAGTTTAGACTGAGGACCAGTTCTAGAATTGAAAGAGAAACTACCAGAAGAACTAGGGTCACCTACAACATTATTGCCATTAACAGCAGAACTCTCCCGAGATTCTGATAATTTTAACCTACCATCTGAACTTGGTCCATTAGTGTTTAAAGTTGCTGATGCTGAACCTGAGTCTCTCATTTTCAAAGAGGATGTCATTTCAAACATTTTCTGAAGATCCTCAGGAGATATCTTACTCGTCATATCGGAAGCCATTTTAAGCATCTCAGGCGACATATTTGGAGGCATTGACCCAGGTCTGAAGCTATTGAAATTAGTTTCTCCAGGGCCAGCTGTCATGGATGGATTTTCTCCCTGATATGAAGATGCCAATTGAATCATCTTTTGAAGTTCTTGAGGTGACATCTTGCTGATCATATTTGAAGCAGCCTTGAACATGTCAGGAGATATCTCTCCAGCTCTTTCACCACCCAGAGCAGCCATCATTTCAGGATTGGCATTTGAAATGAAATTCTGGAATGATCTATGAATCACCGAAGACAAGAGCAGAACAGATAAACTTCAGTATTTTATAACCACAATGACTAAATAAACCACAATTGCAAGATAATCACTTTCTGTCCTAAACATTAACACTTAGCAGACATGGACTTTTATCCTTATATCAACTTAATCCCTAGAATTCATCTCCTTATTGTTAATCCTACAAATTCAAAGTATTACCATTTACTTGCAACTGCTCATTAGATAAGGCATATGAAATTTGATGCAACCACTGCATCAAATTTGTACATACCTACAAACTATTGTTGAAGCTATATGTCAAACTACATATAGATGATACAGAAGTATGAACCTTAAAATTAGAAAGCGAGTGTTTTGAGAGAGAAACTCATACAGAGGAGCAAAGAAAGCGAGAAAGAAGTTACTATATATAGTCCAAGCTGCAAAGAAATTTGTAAGCTATCTCTAACATCATTAGTAATTGGGATTTCCTGAGCCTTTCTTCTGTGGTGCAACACTGAAGCTCTAAGTAATTTAATGATCCCTTTTATCATATCTCTCATGCTTTTACCATCAAATTCTGATGAATCACTCCAACTCCTCATTTTTATTAGCAGAAATATAGGCCCTTTATTTTTTCATGAGTTTCTATGTTGTGTAAGTCTTTCACTTTGCTAATGCAGTTTTATTGCTATCTTCTTCATTCAATGGCTTAAACTTTACACAAGAATTTTTATTGTTCAGAAAGTTTTCCCTTTGCAATGTTGCTTTTAATACCTATCGTGCATGCTTCATGAACACCATCTTTAATCATAATTGTATTCTTCAATGAATACTATTAGTCCTAAGTGTTGCCTGAAATCTCTCAAATCTTGATTCTAGGATATTCCTCATCTAAACAAAATTAAGGCTTCATGAGCTTTATACATGCACATCATCTTTGCTCATAATTGTATGCTTCATCCCTAATGTGTAACTAAGCAAAAGAAAACTATCTATTAAGCAATTTCAAATTGATGCAAACAAACCTGATAGTTTCTGGGTCATCCTTCAAATCATGCAAACTCTCAGGATTAGTTGTCAAGCCTCTATTAGCACTACTTTCACTCTTAGAGAATTCTGTTCTTTCCTGTGGTTGCAAAACCGAATATTCCATGGATGAACTTTTATGGTTTCCAGAAGATGTCGCCGCCTCTTCTTCAGTTATTTCTTCAATTACCAATCCTATCAAATAAGATCAGAGAATAAGCAGTCACTATGAAATGTGAACATAAAGCACAAATATAAAATTAAGCAGTGCAGTAAAGCACTAAGAAAAATCAAAACAGTACCAATAGTAAGCAAGAAAAGAACATACTTCTGGGTGCATGGTGACCACCTTCTTTAGCCAGACTTTCCTTAGCATCTCTGTATCAACAATTACCATCATATAAAATGAGATATTTGCAACAAAATATACATAATTTTTTTAACCTTTGAATTACCTTAAAATCCTCATAAAATGTTAAATGACAATAAAAGCCTGGTTCTACAACATTATAGAATTATCATATCGCAGAAACCCTCAAGACGTGAAGAAACTGATACAAAATAATATAGCTTGATAATAGTTTGATATGCTTTGACAAGTCATAAACAACAGAAATGAAATATCAAAGGATGTTTTTCAATATTTAAGAATGCAACTTTCAGCTATAGCTCCCACAAGATGGTTAAAGGAGGACTGCAATTATGCTAATGTTGATTACATGTACAAAACAAGTGATGGTACTTAACAAAAATTCTCATGTACAATCCTAAAATGCTTAAATTTATACCTCAAGACATCTGCAATAGTTTCATCATCAGGCGAAACTTCATGTGCTTTGCTCAAATCAGAGACAGCATCCTAAACAATTTCAGAAAGCTCATAATAAATAGCACATAACTGCATAAATTCAAAGTCTGTGAAAAGCACAATTTGGCAATCAGGTTCACTTGTGTTTACAAAAGAACTTACTTCCAATTGGCCAAGCTCTTTATATGCTTGACCCCTTCGATATAGAGCCTTGACATTCTTAGTATCACATGCCAACACCTGAAATATGTCCAAAGTATAAATTTAACTGCTCTAATGGCTAGAGAAGGCCAAAGAATATCTTCTCACTTTATATTTTATACTCATCCAAAATATATAATACTCGTAAACCATTTACTTGCTATCATGCTTGTTGCCAAATTAGTTTGTTTGTCACATGTTTGTACTTTGAAACAATTTTTTTTTTCAAAGGTTTTGGGTGAGGAGAGAAATCTCTCCCATTAACAACCCAACCCCTTACCCCCAATATATTACTCGAACTCGGGTAGCTGTGGGTGCAGTGCACCTTAGCAGCCAGCCGAGGCACGCCCTGGGGGCATTGAAACAATTATATAGTGAACCATGCACAAATGATCTTAAATCAACCCCTTACCCCCAATATATTACTCGAACTCAGGTGGCTGCGGGTGCATTGAAACAATTAAAGCAGCCACCCGAGTCACGCCCTAGGGGCATTGAAACAATTAGATAGTGAACCATGCACAAATGATCTTAAATCATAATCCAGCAGAAAAAAAAAATTGTACCTCAGAGCCTTCTTTTATACACTCATCATACTGCCTTGTTTTCAGGTAACAGGACATCAAGTTCAGAGCGCATGCCACTAAAAGTGTTCTGCCTTTGGAGGATTGAATTCCTTTTAGGTTTTTCTTTGCCTAACGCAATTGAAAAGGGGGAAAAAATTACTTTGAATCTGATTACATATATGAAGATAAGTAGTTACAAGAAAAACTTCAAAAGATGCAACGTCTGCCTTACAAGTAAATATTTCTGTAAGGCATCTTTGAACCTTCCCTGGCTGTGAAGTTCATTCCCCTGCCAAATTTAAATGAACATATAAATCCATGATGCCAATAAGACATGAAAAAGCATACTTAATAGCACACACTTGCTCTATTTCTCTTTATACATCATTTTAAAAAGGTACTGCACACATTAGAAAGAAAAAGGTTTTCAAAGAAAAGAGAAGCAATAAACCAAATGTACCTGCGAATCAAACTCCATGGGTTACTAAAAACCAGATATGCAAAAGATTACTGTTAATAAAGCATTTTGTCTCTTTTCTGCACATATATCATTATATGCATATAACAATTCACTTCATACAAGCAAACCCAATTATTGATCCATAATAGTTGTGGGGTAGAGGCATATAGTCAGATATTAAAGGATGTTCTAGTTGTGTAGAGTTGAGTTAAACATCATTAATGATGAACCTACATTTACCAAAAATTAGTATTACAAGATAAAACTCTGGAATTCAAATAAGAAAAGTAGAAAAAACACAAGAAAAGCAACCCAATTAAACCAAAATCAAAATTCTATGATGAGACGAAATGCTTCAAGTTTCATCAAAGGTGTGTTCATTTTTCACATCCAAGTACTTTACATTAAGCATAGTGTTTCTGTAATCATAGCCCAAAACCTCTTCCTGCTTTTGAATTTCCCAGGCCAAAAATTTAACGAACTGTTGTCTGATATTGGGACAACTCAATTCTTCTTTCTTTTTCAGAAAGCCCAAACAAAATAATACAAGATTCAAATAACAAAACCAAGCTCCAAATCTATTAAAAGCATCTATGCCTTACTCAGCTACACTGATTATCCCTTTAGAAACAAACTCTTAAGGCATGGCTGTTCTATTTCATTGTAATTAATCCATATTTCAGAGGCAAAAAGAATATCATTTTTCTTACTTTAAAAACTTTAAATTTACCTGTTTTTTTATCATCTCAGCAGCATTTAATTCATAATTTACTTGAGCATCGACACGGGCACGCATAGCGGCAATCTCTTCAGGACTCGCCTTAGCCAGTTTTTCACCAATCTCAGCCATCTCCTCAGGACGGGTATGATTTAACTGTTCAGCAGCATGTTTCAAGTCTTCAGGCCTCATATTCTTCATGTTTTCTGTAGCCATTCTCATCAAGTCTGGATTAGCCATCATCTGCAATGCCAGTAGCCCATCATGAAAATCAAACACTAGAAGATTACAAGTAAAACCAAACCATCGAAAAACTCGAGGCCCATCAAACACCATATAGGCGAGTTGTAAACTTGACACTGTCAAATTCAGAAAATCAATTTAAAACACTAAGTACATTTCACAATTCACAAGCAAGTTATTGAGGTGTTGTCAGGGCATAGTAACAAATTAATTGCACTAGACACTTATTTGACCAACAAGTTTCAGGTCGACTCTTACTGTAATTAATTGCAGTATACAAATTTTTAACCAAAAAGGAAAAAAAAAAAAAAGATTATTTCGAATACAGCTAGAGGCCTCCTGGATCACTTAAATTAATCAAATCAGTTTCCAATTTTCAAATTAACGTTTGGTTAACTAATACAGAAATTGGTTATTAGCCCACAATTTACACAATCACATCCCAAATTGAAGAAGTCAGACAACTTTGTTATTCATCAACTAGTCTAAATCATGCGCTACTGCATTAAAATGAATAAACACCGCCATAGAAAACACTCAATAAGCAATTTATTATTAACATCGCACAAAAGTTTGATTCTTTGCATCAAACAAACATTGATCATTCGTAATCTTTGTTTAAAATTCAAATCACACAGAACTAGATCTAATTAAAAGCAACAAATCGAGTTAAAAAAGAAAGAAAACAAAATCAGAAAATAAACCTGTTGTTGGATCTTGGCAAAGTCATCAGGTGACATGCGACTCATCTGCTCTTGTGCCAGTCTAATTAACTCCGGATCCATCATTCCGTTGAACATGCTCGATTCAGGAGGATTTTGAGAGTTTGGAAATAATTTTAATTGATAAAAAGAAAAAGAAATTAGTACGAAATGGGGGTACGTTTGGCTATTTATATTTATATTAAAACAAAATTTGCTTGGAGGTCGCCCACCAGAACTGAACGTCGGTGGCTGAGTTGGAGGAGGAGACCAAAAAAAGAATCGAATATCGGATTACGCGTGGTCTTTTGTTTTCGAAATTACAATTGTACCACTCCTCGGATTTATTATGTGCGTGTTAGCTCTGAGTGTAAAGCAATTTTTTATTTTAAGTCTCTTACGGATTAAAATGTACCGCCGCAAATATTATTCATATAAATTTTAAGAACAATATTAAGTATTTTAAATTATATTTTAAAAGTAATATGTTAAATAATTATTAAATATAATAAATAATTTTAAAATTTATATAATTTTATTATTTTATAATTATTTGACACATTATTTTTTAAAATACAAATTAAAATATAATTTACTTTATCTATAATTACTCAAATTTAAAATATAACACAAAAAAATTTTAAAAAAAAAAATTCAACTAGTAAACACTTTTTTCAGCTTAAAACCCAATCTATTAAAAAATGTATAAAGAGTCTTAAATAAGTAAGAAGAGATTTATTTTTATTTTAATATGACTCTATAAAAAAAGTTTTGAACAAATACCTTAACTCTAATAAAAAGAATTATAATTGAGAAAGTATTATTATATCTCAATTTTACTCAAATTTTACTATCTTATTTCCATTATTCTATATAAATTAAGTAAAATTATAAAAGTTGACAAAATTTTCTCAACAATCAATTTTTTGCATCAATGATTAATTATGATAGCAATTTCTTTATAAAGTAATAAGAGGGGGTAACCCTTAGAATTTAGCTATAGTGACTAAACATATATGGGATTTGGTCGTTATGAAATTATTACTATGGGTTAGATGGGTGACTGATAACAGACTCAGAAGGCTTAATTTTTTGGGCATTACGAAATCTATAAATTGCAATTGGGCATGACGAAAACTTCTAAATCTAAAATGTCAAATTAAGACACTGTTTAACTATAAATTAAAGAATGGCAAGACCTTTCTTTTCTGGTGGGATCCATAGGTGTTTGGGGAGTCAATAATAGAGAAGTTCCCTTGTCTGAACATCAATAATGTCGATGTCCCTCGTTCTGCAAAAGTACACGATCTCTGGCAAAACGAAAAATGGAACTTGCCTAACCTCTTTGATGAGCATACTGCTCGAGCTTGGGATTATATCCGTAATAACTTTTTCATCATTGATACAAAAGATAATAGTGTCTCGTAGAATAGAAGCTCCAATAAAAAATTCTCAATTATTAGCACATGACGTTTCTTGAAGGATAAGGGTGTCAAGGTTAGGTGATATAAATTAGTATGGGAAACTCTCCACATTCCTAAACACAGCTTTATAACTTGGTTGACTTTGAAGAATAGATTGTCAACTAGAGGAAGGGTAGCTAAATGGGGCCTTAATCATTCGGCCTATTGCCCATTTTGTGGTAAGGAAAATAAGATAGTACACGATCTATTTTTTCACTACAATTTTTTTCAGAAAATTTGGCAAAAGGTTCTCCGAGCTTGTCAGTTTGATCGTCGATCATACAACTAGAGAAGAGAGGTATCATTTTCTGTAGGAAAACTCAGAGTAAATCTCTTCTGAGTAAGATTTGTAGGGTCACCTTCTGCGCTTCAATCTACTTCATATGATTAGAGCGCAATCAAGTAGTTCTTCATCAAAAAAATTCTTATGCTACTGCTATTTTTCAGAGTATTAAAGATATTGTTTGGATTAGGTATTTAAGTGCTTTAAATGGCTAACACATAGATCATATTGTAAATAGGTGGTGAATCACCCCCTATTTTTTCTCTTTTTTCTTTTTTTAAAGTTGTTTTAGGCTTGAGTTCTTGCACTCTAGTATATAGACCGTTTAATTGTATCTTTTGCTATCTTTAGCAATAAGCTCATTTTGTTAATTACCAAAAAAAAAGATGGGGTAACATATTTTGTTATAAGCTAGAGAGAGGGAGGATAGGGGGTGACATATCTGTTATTCTTAGAGAGTGTCATAATTGTTTGGGATAAAAAATATTTGAACTCTTACGTTATAGTAAAAGTGACATGTTACTCACTCTATTTTTAAAATTACTCATTTTTATCTTCTTTTTTTTTTACAATTTTTCTGTTAAATTTGATGTAATTACTAATTTTTTAACTTTTTCTTATTACTAATTAATACTATTGATAACTTTCAATTTTATTCAATTTAAAAAAATGATAATTCTATCAAGTTTAACATAAATATTTTTAAACAAATTGGTAAAAATGAGTAATTTTAAAAATTAAAAGAGTACACTCACTTTCATTATAATATAAGAGTCCATATATTCATTTTTTTTTAGTTTTTATTATGAAAATACATTGCATCCATATATCTCTATTGTAAAGCAAATAATATTTTATAGACATATTTTTTATTTTAAAAAGACTTTACATTCACCTATCTTTATTTTAAAATAATAATATTTTATAATACATTCAAATAAATTCATTAAGCTCATATTAAATAAAACCACTATAAAACTTATGTATTGTTGCATATTTTATGTTTATTTTTTATTAATGTCGATCATATTTTTTTTTAAAAAAAAAATAACTTATTAATTCATATCAATTAAATTTTAGGGCCAACAATATTAAAAAATATTATGTAATTAATTCTAACGAAAATATTTCAATGCAAAAAAAAAAAAATAACTTCTAATGTGTTTGCAATGAAAATTAATTTTTCTAATACCTTGGATTAGACACTTTGCTTTCTCTTATCTTTTATCTCCAAGCTTTGATTCTGTACTTTTCTTTCCTAACGTTTGTTTCGCAAGAATCCCCAAAAACTTTATCAAGAAATATATAAATATATAATGTAATTCTATTATTAAAAAGGATTAATTTCACTTTGTCACTAAAAAATAATAACAAATTTCGATAGGAACACAATTTAAAAACTATATCATTAAAGTTAACGTCTAAAAAGTCAAACGGTTTAGAATTGAAATAATGATGGGGAGAAATTAAAATTAACCATTAAAAAGAAAACTAAATTAAAAGATGATGTATATCATCATTAGACAAATTTACAGCATTAGACAAACCCATTGTTGGGCTCCCGCAAAACAGAGTTATGCATTTCATCATATCAACATAAGTGTTTTGCTCATATATATCATCATCAGCAGCAAATTGAAACTTTTGACACAAACTCATGCAAACATTTGCCACAAATTCAAATCTCCTATGCCAACACAAGCATTAAGACACAAATGGGCACACGAATTTATCAGGTATAAGTCTCCATACTCAAGTTTCAACACTAAATTCAAGCTAACCACTTAAACTTTTCTAGAGACAGAAAGATGACGGGAAAAAGAAAGAAAGATTTATTTTTAAGTGCAGATGGAGGTGGAGAAAGAGAGATCAAATCATAAAAATCCAAATTTAAAGTCTTATAGTCCATATTAGTTACGTAAAAGTCCAAATTTTAGTTTTAAACCATTCAAAAATTTCATTGATATCAAATAAGCCACAATGAAAACATAAGCTGCAAAATGACCACTTGTTCATTTTTCTAATTATTATAAATTGCATCCTTCCAAAATATATTAAGGACCATCATATTCCATGGAAGCTAAAACTAATGCAATCCTTCAAAATAAGTTAAAGATGAATTCTTTTAAGAACAAAAATGTTAAGAAGTTAAATTTAAACCTAAGTAAATGAACAAAAAAAAATGTAATTGATCGTACCTATCATTTATTTGTGTTAAAAATTTACAATCTAATTTAAAATTCAAATAATTTAAAATTTAAAATTAACATATAATAAAAAATAAAAAAAAATGCTACAAATTTATGATAGTTTAATTGTCATGAACTTACATACACTTTTTGAATTAAATAATTATGTATAAATCAACACTTTAACTCATTTTCTCTTTCTAAAGAATTTTCTCTCTCTAACAAATTTTTTTTATCTAAATAAAATTTTCAAACTAAACTATTTTCTCTCTTTAAAATCACATTTCTTTCTCTTTTTATCCTTCTTTCTTCCACAGTCTCTTAGTGTTTGAAAAAGAAACGAATAATTGATGATTAAAGACCTCGAACTCTTTATATAGAGTTTAGTTTAAGCTCATTTTGGTTCTAACTTCTTAGAATTAGATTTGGATTTCTCAACGAAAGTAGAAGAAATAAACTTTGTTTCATGCTGGGAAGAGGAGAACTACTTTGTTCTTATTCTGGAAACTTTGAAACACGAAGAAACTAGTTCAAATTTGAAAGAGATTAAAGTGAGAAAGAGAAGAAAACCATTTTGATTTCTGACCAAATGAAGAAGACATCGGTTTGTGGGAAATTCAAACTGGGCCAAATGTCATTTCACCATTTGTTGGAATTTACATCTTCGGCTATTAGTTAAACTCACATCATGGGTTTTTATGTTTTCCTCTTTTAAATTTTTTTTCGTTCGGCCTCCTTTACTCTAACTTAATAGTATTTGATATAACTAACTTATTAGTGCCTTCGAATCCTTCGAAGTGTTTCATGTAGATGATTTTCTTTTTTTTAATTCACCATTTAAGAAGTAGTCTTCACTTCTAGTTCTTATAGTTATTAGTCAAAGTATGTTATTAGAAAGAGCATAAATTCTTATAGTTGTGCATTTAACCATTAGTGACAAAAATTTTGTGTAATCTTTTCCTTTTTTCTATGAGAAACCATTTAACCTTTAGTTTTGCCTTAAATATTACTAGCTATTTTAGTATGCCACAATCTTAACATTGTAGATCCATTTACAATCTACCAATTTTTTTATTTAGAAGCCTTTCGACTAATATTCAACTTTTGTTGCTGATGAGAGAGTTTATTTCTTCCTACATAACAGACAATCACTCTTCTTTGTATCTGTTGTTGATAGCTTCTTTGTATGTCTTTTGTTCATTTTTAATGATCTCATGAACTATCCATAATATAAAAGTAATTAGATCATAAAGAGCAAATTTAGATAAGAGTTATATATATATATATATATATATATATATTATATCTAGCAAGTTAGTAGTCTTAAAAATCTTCTAGTTGTGTACTGGTTCCAAAATATACTTCATATGGCATATGATCAGATGAGTGATCATCTGATGCTTTTTTAAATACTGGTGGTTAGCCTCAATTTGAAAATCCTTTATATATAACATGTTTTGTAACTATTTCTCTCACAAAAAAAAATAATAATAATTGCAACATTTTTTGCATGGACAATATATCCTTGTATCATTTGTAATGTTCATATACGAAAAATCTAAAAATCTTTCAACCTTATCAATATATAACTTCGATATTCTATATGGAAAATCAATCCAACTTTTGTCCAGATCTACTCCCTTCAGTGTATAATAAAATTAAGATAATTATGTTCAACTTAATTTATATAAAAATAAATACATGTACCATGAAACCTATCTCTTTTTAATAAAAGGTAGATGGTCATATCTCATTCACAAGTGCATAATTTTATATAGTATTAACAACTCAAGTTTTACCCACTTGAATGAAAATTTTAACAACTTTTAGTTTTGCAAGTACACGACACACATTTACGTATGCTTGTGTTATTTTAAATTCTATACTCAAAATAACACAAAACACGCATTTATCTAGTATGTACCTAAAAAACAGTAGGAGTCGTAACTAGAATATCCATTAAGTGAGAACCTGAGTTACTACTACTATATAGAATTATACATTTTTAAACTGTCCAAATCAAAATAATAAAATAATAAAATAATAAAATATATTTTTCTCATTATTATCTTCTAACAATTGTAAGAATTGTAAGTCATGGGTTTAATTATAAATTTTTGGTTTAAGTTAGAAATTTTTGGACCCAATTATTAATTAAGAATTTTTGGGTCTAACTTAGACTTAATTAAGAATTTGTGCGCTAAGTTATGAAATTTTGGGCCTAGTTATTAATTTGGCTTAACTTGAAATTTTTGTGTTAAGTTAATAATTTTTTGACCTAACTATTAATTTAGACTTAATTAAGAATTTTTGGGCTTAGCTATTATTTTGGCTTAATTATAAATTTTCAGGCCAAGCTAATAATTTTTTAGCCTATTATTAATTTAGGCTTAACTAGGAATTTATGGGTTAAGTTAGAATTTTTGGACCTAGTTATTAATTTGGGCTTAATTAAGAATTTTTAGGTTAAGTTAATAATTTTTTGGCTTAGTGGTTAATTTGGGCTTAATTAGAAAATTTTGAGCCTAGTTAGAAAATTTTAGACTAAGTTAAGAATTTTGAGCTTAGTTATTAAATTAGTTTTAATTAGACACTTTTTTTTGGCTAAACTATTGATTTAGGCTTAATTAGAAATGTTTTAGCTAAGTTAAGAATTTTTGAGTTAAGTTAATAATTTTTTTGGCCTTGTTATTAATTTAGGTTTAATTAAGAATTTTTTTAGTTAAGTTTGAAATTTTTGGGTCTAGTTATTATTAATTTGAGCTTAATTAAGAATTTTTTTGGCTAAGGTAATAACTTTTTGGTCTAGTTCTTAATTTAGGCTTAATTGAGAATTTTTGGGTTAAGTTAAGAATTTTTTAACCTAATTATTAATTTGGACTTAATTAAAATTTTTGGACGAAATTAATAATTTTTTAGCCTAATTATTAATTTAAGCTTAATTAAAATTATATGGGCTAAGTCAGGAATAGGCCTAGTTATTAATTAGGGCTTAATTAAAATTTTTTGAGTTAAGTTTATAATTTTTTTGGGCCTAGTTAAGAGTTTTTGTACTAAGTTAACATTTTTTGGACTTGTTATTAATTTAGGCCTAATTAAATTTTTTTATTTAATTATTAATTTAGGCCCTTTTGCATGAATCAGGATTCCGAAACGGGCTTTAACTAATAAATTTATCCTTGCATATTCATACCAAACCTTTATGCATATTTATCCTCATTTATGAACTTTATTGAACCTTTGGCTCCATCGTCAGGAAATTAGTATCCATTGTGTAATAAAAGAATACAAGAATAAGTAAAGCAAGCAAGCAAATTAAGCTTAATGCAAAACAAGCTATTATATACTTCGCAGCCAACGCTAATGCTAGCTATTTCAGAAGTCAAGAAAACAAAAGCAAGAGAAAGAGAGTGAGAGATTTTACTAACCTGAGAAGCTTTCAGAGAATATGGTCCTTAGCCCGTTTCACTGTTCGGACAAGCGAATGCCATGACCATAAACACCAGAAAGCAACAGTGAAACACCATTATATTTGTCCCAAAAAGCGAATAAAAAAGTTATATGACTCACCCACAAGAAGCCATATATATAAACACTATTTATATGAACGTGATGATGTATGCAGACGGTTTTAAAGAAGAGAAAAACAAAATTTATGATACAAAACGTAAAATGCAAACATAAACACTTCATTAGCAACATAAACTTGATAGAATGGTGAGGAGCTTTTCATCAACCTTGTAGGAGCCATAAAATTACCTAAAAGGAAATTTAGTAAATCAATTGAAAAAAGTCAATTAAGGACATATTTATAAATGTACTCAATCTATAGACCCCTTTTCATTATAAAAAAGAGATTAGTAGAGACAAAAACTAATTAATGAAAATGCAGAAATAAAATAATATATTTATAGAGTCAAAAAATATTATAAAGTAAAGTTATATGGGTAGTTGGTTATTAATAAATAAGATTAAGTTTTAAATGCAAATTTTTAAAATCGACTATAGGAGGTTGGTTGTGTTGGAGAAGATATTTTGATTGAAATGAAATATTTAAAAATAATAGGTACAATAAATATGTATAAATAGTTGTGATTGTAGCTCATATATTCATCTAGTTTTACGTACAGAAATAACTTAAATATCCTTTACTAGTCGAGGATATGCTTCCCATCTAATTTTCTTATAAATTAGAAAATAAGGTCTTTTAAAGTTAGACTCCCGAGACTGTACCACTCATGTTCTTTTAGAAATATATCTCATAATTCACGAATTGCAATATGTACATGTCCACTAGGATGTGTCTCAAAAGTCGATAAGATATCATTTAAATACTCTTTACTCAGGTCATCTTTAATAAATATAATTTTATTTTCGTGATTTATAGACACTACTCTTAAAGTGTGGCAATGTATGTTACAAGTCATGCGTGTACACTTGTAACAAATACTTAATCTTTTTGCTATTCGCTTTTTTACAAAAGATCTTTTACCTAAGTCAGGCATGTAGAAAATTAATGAGTCTGAAAACTCGTATACCAATCAAATTTTGGCTTCAATTAACCAAAAAAATATTAGCAGGTATATTCATAATCATTAATAACCTTAATCTTTTACGTCTTGCTTGGTAAATTTTCTTTAAGGCATTTTGAGGCAATGAGGGAAAACGTTTTTTCAAATTCATTAGAATGTCATCCATTTTTTTTAGAAAGAAAAAGAAGAGAAGGTATCAGTAATTATGAAAAACTGACAAAACCGACCTGAAATGTCACGGTGTACCGTTATCTGCCACTTAATTGGGGTGTAAAAAAAAACTTTAACAAAAATACTAAATTAACCTGCAAGTATGAAAAAAATTAAATAAAGTTAGAAAAAGAATAAATATACATAAATATGTAAAATAAAGATTAATTGGTCTCATAGTAAGGGTCAGACAGGGACACAAATGCTTCATGAAAAGTTTGATTTTTTAGAAACGACTTGAGTCTTTGCTCATTTACCTTAAACACAGTACCCTTTTTAGAATTTTCAATGTCAATTGTTCCATAAGGGTACACATATTTCACAATAAAAGGGTCATTACATCTTGGTATCAATTTTTCAGGGAATATGTGAAGTTGAGAATTATAAAGTAAAACCTTTTGACCAACATCAAATGTTTTTCTTTGAATTTTTTTATCATGAAAAGTTTTGATTTTAACTTTATGAATTTTTGAATTCTCTTATGCATTATTTCTCAATTCTTCAAGTTCATTTATTTCTAACTTCTGTATTTGTCTAGTAGAATCAAGATTTGTATTGAAAGTTTTAATAGCCCAGTAGGCTTTATGCTCAAGTTCCACAAGTAAGTGACAAGGTTTCCCATAAACTATCCTATAAGGAGACATACCCAATGAAATTTTAAAAGTAGTTCTATAAGCCCAAAGTGCATCATTAAGTTTTAAAGACCAATCTTTGCGATTTGGGCTTACAGTTTTTCTCAAAATTTGTTTTATCTCTCTATTTGCTAATTCAACTTATCCACTGGTCTGAGGATGATAAGATGTAGCAATTTTATGAGTAATACCATATTTTTTTATTAATGTTTCGAATGGCCTATTACAAAAGTGTTTACCCCCATTACTTATAATAGCTCAAGGAATTCCAAATTGACTCAAGATATTTTTTTTCAAAACTTTCATAACTGTTTTATAGTCATTATTTCGACATATAATAGCCTCAATCCATTTTGAGACATAATCTACTATGACTAAGATATACATAAATCCAAATGATAGTGAAAATAGTCCTATGAAATCTATCCCCCAATAATAAAATATTTTAATAACAAGAATGAGGTTCAAAGGCATCACGTTTTATTTTGAAATGGATTGCAGTTTTTGACAATTTTCTCTCATTTTACAAAATACATGTGTATCTTTAAATATAGTGGGCCAATAAAATTCAAACTACAAGAGTTTTGCAGCTGTTTTCTTTGATGAGAAATGTCCCCCACATGCTTCAGAATGACAAAATTTAAGAACTCTTCTTACCTCATTGTCGGGTATGCATCTTTAAAATATTTGGTCAGGATAATATTTGAAGAGATAAGGATCATCTCAATAAAACTTTCTTTCTTTAGTTAAAAATTTCATTTTGTCTTGAGCATTCTATTGAGGTGGCATTTCTCCTGTTACATGAAAATTAACAATATTAACCTACCAAGGCATTGTAACAGCAGAAAATAAAAAATTATTCGAAAAATAATCATTAATGGGTGTTATTTCTATTTATGAATATGGCGTGAGTCTTGATAAGTGATTTGCAACAACATTCTCAGCTTACTTCTTATCCTTGATAGTGATATTAAATTCTTGAAGCAATAGAATCCATTGAATCAGTCTTGGTTTTATATCCTGTTTTGACATTAAGTACTTTACAACAGTATGGTCAGTAAAAAAATAATTGAAGAACAAATTAAGTAAGAACGATAATTTTATAATATAAATATTACAACAAGTAGTTCTTTTTCAGTTGTTGTATAATTCATTTGTGAACTGTTTAAAGTTCTACTTGTATAATAAATTATATAGGCTTTACCTTTCTTTCTTTGTCCCAATACATCACTAATAGCATAGTCACTAGCATCAAACATGAGCTCAAAAGGTAAAGACCAATCAGGAGATTGTATGATAGAAGCAGATGTTAAGTGGTTAATTAAATTTTTAAACGAATTTTGATACTCTCGAGTCTACTCAAATGATATATCTTTTACTAAAAGGTTACAAAAAGGTCTAGATATAACAATAAATGTTTTTATGAACCTTTTATAAAATCCAGCATGTTCTAAAAATGATCAGACTTCTTTGATTGTTTTTTGTGAAGGCAAATGAGCAATGAGTTCGACTTTTGCCTTATCCACTTTAATTCCTTTAGAAGACACTACATGTTCTAAAACAATTCTAGAAGTAACCATGTGATGACATTTTTTTCAATTCAATATAAGACCATTTTCTTTATATATTTTTAAAAAATATTTTCTAAGTTTTCAAGATTATTATCAAAAGAATTTCCAAATACAGTTAAATCATCCATGAAAATGTCTAAATAATACTCAACCATGTCACTAAAAATGCTTAACATATAATTTTAAAATGTTGCTAGGGTATTACAAAATTCAAAGGGCATTCTTCTAAAAGTAAAGGTCCTAAAAGGGCATGTGAATATAGTCTTTTTTTGGTTCTCTGGTGCTATAGGATTTGATAATAGCTAGAATAACCATCTAGAAAGCAATAGTAGGGATATCCTGCTACTCTTTCTAAAATTTGGTCAAGGAATGGTAAGAAAAAATGGTCTTTTCTAGTGTCAAAGTTCAACTTCCTATAATCTATGCATATCCTCCAACTAAATGAGACTTGAGTTGGTTTTAACTCACTTTTGTCATTTTTAATAACTGTGATTCCAGATATTTTTGGTACTACCTGAGTAGGACTTACCCACTTACTATATGATATAGGATAGATGATTCATATTTGAAGTAATTTGAGAACTTCAGCTCTCACTACCTTTTTCATATATGGATTTAATCTCATTTGAGTTTGTTCGGAAGTTTAGATATTATCCTCTAGGTTTATTCTATGTGTGCAAATAAAAGGATTAATTACTTTTATGTCTTTTAAAGTCCCCCAAATTGCATTTTTATGCATTTTTAATACTTCAATTAACTTACTTTCTTATTGCTTGTGAGTATAGAAGAGATTACCACTGGGTAAATTTGTTTCTCTCCAAGAAATGTATATTTTAGTCTTTGGTTTCCATCCTTTATTTTTAATCACCTATGCGTAGTCAAGTAAAGAACACATGTCAAAGATGTCAGGATCTAATTGTATATTTGACCCAAATGAATTCATTAAACACATTTTTAAGGGATCGATAGAACTTCCATTTTGTATATGATCATCCACAATTGTTTCAATCATGTTAGCTCCTCACTCTCATCGTCCCCCTCATGTGGTTGCTTACACATATTGAAAATATTGAGCTCAAGTGTCATGTGTCCAAATGAAAGTTTTATTACTTAATTTCTACAATTAATCAAAGCATTAGAAGTTGCTAAAAATGGACGATCCAAAATAACAGGTATCGAATTACATCATTTAACAGGTTTTGTGTCCAAGATAATAAAATTCACAACATATATGAATTTATCAATTTGAACTAAAACATCTTCCACTATCCCTATTGGCATTTTTATTGATCTATCGACATGCAAAAGAGTTACAGAAGTTGGTTTTAACTCACCGAGATTGAGCTGTTGATAAACCAAATATAACAGTGAATTCACACTAGCACTAAGATCAAGTAAGACTTGTTATATTTTATGGCTTCCAATAATACATGAAATTGGAGGACAACCAAGGTCTTTATATTTCAAAGCATTATTGTTGAAGAATGACACTTACTTATTTGGCTAAAAATACTTTCTTTTTCACATTGAGTTTTTTTTTTACTATACATAAATCCTTTAAAAATTTTACATAAGAGGAAACCTGTTTAATAGCATTCAATAAAGGAATATTAACTTTTATCTATTTGAAGATTTCAAAAATTTTAGGATTGTGATTCAACTTCTAGCATTACGTAATGCATGAGGAAATGGGGGTGGATGTAAGGGTTTGGTGTTTTCTTCACTAGGTGTAGGTTCTGTTAGCGTTGTGCTTACGTGCTATCCTAGTTTTGTATAAATATTTGATATATATACAATGTATATTTTGTTATATTGCTAATTACTTGTTAATAATATAATTTAATGCTTGTTACGCTACAAACTCTGTATTATCTGAAGGAGTTTAGATAAGGTCTAAAGGAGTTTAGACCAGTGCTAAGAGTTAGCAAATATTTCAAGAGTTAGAACATTGTCTGTAATGGGACAAAGACCTTAGAATATGCTTATAATGACATAGTTGTAAGAGTTGTAATGATTGGTAGGATGTGTCATTATGTAAGCATATTGAAATATATTATTCTTGATCTATTTCTACTGACACAAGTCTATTGGTAAATCTCATTAATTCATATAGATCAGTGTATATCTATATCTGTAGGGTACAATTAGTCGTTCTCAACTGACCATGATTTTCGAGATTGATAGGCATATGGTATTCGGTTAGGACTGAGTATTGAACAGGCTTATGAGAACCCTTATAGAAATTTTATATTGCCGTCAATGGAAGGTCTTCTCGAGTTGAGTAGTTTACGTGGTCCTCTGACTTGAGCTGAGCACCACGGTGGGCTTGTGAGTGATCCACCATACTTTGGTTCCATGTATGTTAGAGACCTTTCATGGTCTGACCGCTAGATATAGTTCGATGCTCATAAAGTCTGGTGTGTGCAGATATGGAATCCATCAGCTCATATAGGGAGTGATATATCCAGATGCTCCAAGATAGTATCTCAAGAAAGTCTTATAGCTATAAGTAGTCAAACTGGAAAAGGAGTTTCATAGGGTTAAACAATATGGAAAAGAGTTTGCTTATATTTTTTAGTGAGATACCATTCTGAAGATAGGTTTATGGATGAGCACACGACGATTTAACGGTATTAATCTATGTCCCCGCACATCTAAGATATATATGATGGAAGGACTATACATATGCATTATAGCCTCAACTTGTATGGTTCAACGTGCTGATTTGTAATAATCGTGACGTGTGCGTAGGGCATAACTCACGGACTTATGAAACAATTTCATTTGATGAATTAGGCATAGATCTAGAGAGTCCCATGGTATGGAGTGTACTCGTTGTACACTGGTGCAGAGTACTAGATTAAATTGTTTAATCCAGTATTATCCAACACTACCATGGGAATGCATGCGTGTCCGTGTTTAAGTGTTAAATACAATAATTAGTCAATAATTATATAATGACGCGTGGCGCACCAAGCCCACTAAGTTAATGATTAGAACTGCCTACGAGTAAGAGTCCGGGCGGACTCCCTATATTCACGTATAAAACGTTACACATTCTGGTGATTTTTCAACTTTACTTTTGATATATTAATTTAATTAATATATATTTCTTGTGTTGATTGTATGTTTTAAATATTCCGCTTCGCTAAATATATATAAGATACGTATTTTATATAATGAACACTATTGCACATGCATACACCTATGTATATTTGATCCCCAATAGGTTCAACGCTTTCCTTACCCTTAGAGATTGATTCATTGTTCTCGTGAGGTTTATGAATGTATTTTTCAATAATCTTACCGTTCTGAAGAGTGATAACCACTTTAACTTGATCTATGTGTTGGCTTCCTGAACTATATGCCTTTGAGTTATGTTGTCCTTTAGGGTTTGGTTGTGGTTATGAAGAAAATTTTCCTTCCTCATGAATGTTCAATGCGGATGCAAATTTAGCAAGAATATCTTTCAAACCGGCAAATGTTTGAGCATTTTGAGAATTAATAGACTCTTGCTTTTCAATGAATGCATGCAAAGTTTCTTCAAGATTTTTCTTAGGAGGTGCGACATATGGTGCATAACCTTGATGGTTTTGAAAATTTTGGTGTGATTGAAAATGTGGTTGTAAAGACTGTGCATGAGTGTTATTCCTCCAACTAAAATTCAAGTGATTTCTCCAATCAGAAATGTAGTTTTATGAATATGGGTTATTGTTTGATCACTTGAGCGTGTTTAGAACATTGACTTATTCATGGAGACATTCCCTAAATAAAGGCAAAGTTGGGCAATCATTGTTAGAGTGATCATGGGTTTTCATATATCTGACACATAATTTCTTGAATAGATTTTAATTGACCACTCTTTTTCATTTCTAAGGTTTTGACTTTTCTAGTTAGGGATGCTAATTTAGCTTGAAAGTCATGGTCTTTCCTAAGATGATAAATACCCCCACTAGATGTAGTGGTTTGAGTTTTGCTAGTTGTCTCATAGGTACTAATAGTGTCCCAATTATGAGCATTTTCTGCTAGTAAGTCTAGATAATTCATTGCCTCTTCTCGGTCTTTGTCCTTAAATGTTATATTACATATCATTTCTACCATTTTTATAACTTCGGATGTTAAGCCCTTGTAGAAATTTGAGACTAATCTCCAAGTTTCAAAGCTATAATAGGGACAGGTATTAAGTAATTCTTTATATCTTTCCCAACATTGGCAAAAAGACTGTTGATTTTTGGACAAAAGTGATAAATTGTCTTTTGAAAGAATTTGTTCTATAAGAAGGAATTTTGTTTTAGGAATTATTGTTGCATCTCATCTCATAAAGAAATAGATTATGGCCTAAGGTTTTGTAGCCATGTTTTAGCTTTATCTTTTAAAGAAAAAGGAAAAAGCTAAAGTTGAATTGTGTTCATACTATAATTTTGATCATTATACATGTTAACACTTTTTCAAATTCTCTTAGATGTAGGTAAGAGTTCTTTGCTTCTAAGCCATAAAAGTGGGTAAAAGTTAGATACTCGGCTTAAAATTAAAATGTGATGCATTTGAAGAAAAAACTAAGCAAGATGGTACGTCGGTTCATATAGGGTTCATGTAGTCTCTAAGTGTTTTAGGTCAGTTATAGTCATTATATTGGGACTAATTGCCCCTTGGGTCTATGAGTTCCTCAATTTGATTATCGATCATAGTGTTAATTAGTGAAGAATGAGAAGATGAAGGAGAATCCAACAAATTATCAAAGGAAGTTTTGAAATTACCTTTCATCAAATGATGAGAATTAGGATCTCAAAACTAGCCACTCATATAAAGAAATACAACAACAATAAATATTACAAATAAAAGAAAAAAATATTAAATAAAGGCAAATAAAATAGGCAAAGATAATAATAAAATAAAAGTTAGATAAATAGTTAGAAGTTAGAATAGTAAATGTTAGATTAGGATAATAAAAATTTAGTAAATAAAGAGTAGAAGGCTTATTCTTCTATGAAAATAAAAAGTGAAGAATAAATAAAGTAAAGAAAATTAGGAGACTTAGCCTTCCATGAAAATAAAACAAACAAAAAGAAATGTTAATTTCACTTTCTTGGCAACAGCACCAAAAACTTGACATGTATAGAATATATGAGTTTATTCCCAAGTGCAGGATTGTCAAAGAAATAAATAATACGGTGAGAACGTGGTTGATACATAAAGAAGTGAAATTAAAATTACAAACTATAAATATTCTAAAGACAATTAATGTAATATAAAATGTTTACAAATAATAATTCAAATAACCAATTAAAATGAATGGTGAGGTTAGAAGGATACACTCTTGGCATTTGAAATAAGAATATATTCAACTTTTTTTATAACTTAATTGAAATCTTCACACAAAGAAGGTTCCAATCGGAAGATATAACAATTAAAGTTCATCAGAATTTATATATTAACTTGTATTTATTTTTTTCAATTATTATATACCAAATCTTATATATGGGTTCAAGTATTTATTATGCCAATATTTATATTTATCTACAATAAATCAAGACTCTCACTTTATAAGAAAGGGTATCTACGCAAAATCTTGTAAATGGTTTCAAGAATTTATTGTGTCAACTATAAAAATTGTCTATAATAAATCAAGATACCACTTTATAAGAAAGGGTATTAAAAATTACAAACAAAATAAATACATCATATATAAATTTGCATAACTTAAGAATGAAACATTAAATTTATGAATAAGAGTTAAGTATATTTTATTACCTTGTCATGAGTTTTACTATTTCACCTTAGCAAAAATAAAATTACTTAGATATGATAAAACTAAAGAAAAAGAAAAGAGATGGAAAAAGAGATAATATGACTTTAGAATAGTAAACAAAAAAAATAATAATACAAAAAACAAGTATTTTGAACTAAAATTTAGCTCTCTAATTACATGCTTTGTGCATAAATATGCCATTTATTTATAAAAACAAATATGTTTAAACCAAGACAAATGAAGAGGGAACCACTTAGATTATAAAAGTCAATAAGGGTGGTAATTAATTTGCATTGATTATGATTAATGCACCCACTTGATTGTCATTGGAATTGACGTGATTTGAATTAGCTTATAATAAAAAGATTAAAGTTGTAGATAGATCTCTTAGATTTTTAAATTGAGTTGTCTTATATGTATTAGATATATATTTCTATAGTTATGGACCAAATACTTATGACTATTTGGATTGCGTCTGTACTGCAGATCAGTTTTATTCTGGGCTATTTTCACCCTCTAAACGCTCGATTTTCAAATGCCTTATGAAATACAATATGTTAGCCCATTGAATCAGCTTTTCATTGGATTAAGAATCACTTTAATTTTATTTCCAACTAGAAAGTTATGCCCATTTTTCTGAACCTACCACAAAATAGTTAAAAGCTAATTAGTTATAATATTGTAAATATACTTAAGTTAGAGAGGGTTAAAGATACAAGTAATAAAACATAATGTTGTAATACCCTTATTAAATGTGCAATTTCAAGTATTCATCATCCTTTTGCAAAGCATGCTTTAGGAAGAAAAAAACAAGAAAGAGAAGAGAAGGACACCTTTTAAGAATAGAAATCAATTTAGATTTTGAGTTGCTTTTATTTCGTTTCCGAGAGTTTGCAAATTTGTGAATTTGAAGAAAACCTTAAATTAGTAACTTGACTTGTTGCTAAGTAGATTCAAACAGACAAAAGAAAAGCTTTTTATGAAAACTTATGCCTTGTCACTAGCTACAGTTCCCTATCAATTCCATTTATATATAGAATTAATTACTTTACGCTAACTTTTACGTTTTATTTTGATTAATTTTAATAAATGATCATGATCAAAGCAATTATGATAATCAAATCACAATCATTGATTTTGGTGTTTTACTATTTGATCAAAATAAATCAATGACCATAATCTCTTTAAAAAATCCATAAAAGATGATTTGATAAATCCCGTTAATTTTTTATTATTATTTTATTGTATAAAAAAGTATAAAATGAAAGAGTGCTTCACATGAAGAGCTACTTTGGGCCATGTGACACTATTTTTTAAATCCATTAATTTAATTATTTTAGTACTTGAGAAAGTCAAACAAGTAATGTGACATGATATTTTGATTTTATTATTATTTTATTTCAATAAAAAGAAGAAAATTAATCACATAAGATTTATATACTTGGATAAATAGAGACACATTGGCCCATGTGCACCACATTATTACTTAAGATATTTTTATTATTTTATTGATTATGTTATTATTAATATTTAATTATTGATATTTGTAATAACTTATCAATATCTTTTTTTGATATATAAGTTGTCTTATCAAAAGACATTTATTCTTTAAAGGTATCTTATAAAAAAATATTTGCTTTATGATTAAAAAAAAGGTTTAAAAAGTCAAACTATTAGGTCGAATTTCATAGGCCAATATCCTATTCATCATTATTGTTGTAAAATATACGTGTATATATTATTTTTATCCATATCATCAATCTATATAGCATTGAAATTTATCTATACAAATAAAATAATAAAATTTAAATGATTTAAAACAAGAAAATAAAATTGGCATGTGCAATGGAAAGGCATACATGTAGCACCGTTCTAAAGCCAAAAAGACCTCCCCTTGTGTGGATAATTGTGGGTATCTTCAACTCCAAAATACAACCCAAATGTTCTTAGTCATTCTCCTCGACGAGCATGACTACCAGAAGAAATACAAAGTCTACAATGTCAAAGTTATAATGAAATTTTGTATGTAAAATTTTAGAGTATGGACTTAGAATGCATATATGTGTTTAGAGTAGGAAATGAACCTTTTATATAGTAGTAGTAATGCTTACGAATTAATACCAATATTAATTTAGTATTATTACAAAATTTAAATATTTTGTAACCAAATATTAATTGTACAATTTATATTTAAAATTTGTAACTCTTAAATTAATTTTTACTAACATGAATTTGAATTTTAAATTTGTAACTCCAAGATTTTATAATATCCATTAAAATTTGTAACTCACAATTAATTTAAATTTTAATACAAGGTTTTAAAACCTTTTTTAGTTTCTAACAATCCCCCATAAAGGTTTGAAAACCTTTTATGTATATTAAGTTATATAAAACTATTTATTCATTGCAACAATCTAATATGCAATTAGTATAGATGCCTTACGAGCTTGAACCTATACTTAGTATAAATAGCATTCATTTGAGAAATATGAGTGAACTATGTCTTGAACTCAATTCCTTTAGAGGTTAGCACTATTAATGGTCATACGTTCATATCTTGATTCTCATAAGAGTTTTAGAGAACAATTTAATTCTCATGGTTGCGGTCTCATGACAACTCCTACTTAGGTGAGTCCTCCAAAGGTATATGTATTAGGATTGGTGCTTCTGTTCGATCCCTGTATGTATAAATATTTGTAATTTATACAAATGCACATTTTTATTAAATTGCTAATTACTTAATTATATGGTTCTATACTTGTTACGCTACAGACATTGTATGATCTGAAGGAGTTTAGATCTGGTCTAAAGAAGTTTAGAACAACGCTGAGAGTTAGCATCGCTGAGAATTATAATTACTAATAGCTATCACTGATAAGAGTTAGCAGGTTATAAGAGTCAGCGAATATCCAAGAGTTTGAGCCTTGTCTGTAATAAGACAAAGACTTAAGGGTATACTAGTAATGACATAGTAGTAAAGAGTTACAATCGGGTGCTAAAAAATGTCATTACGTAAGTTTGTTCTCGAACATTATGTTCTTG
This sequence comes from Ailanthus altissimus, assembly GCA_946807835.1. Lineage (NCBI taxonomy): Eukaryota > Viridiplantae > Streptophyta > Magnoliopsida > Sapindales > Simaroubaceae > Ailanthus > Ailanthus altissimus. The sequence goes on along the minus strand of OX327700.1, from coordinate 15,745,748 downwards.
ATCTATTTTCATGGATGTAGGTCTGTCATTGGATCCCTTTTATATAGATCAACATATGTCATACCTGTACGGTACAAATGGTTGTTCCTAACTAACCGTGAGCTTAAAGCTCGTAAAGACATATGGGTATCCAATTAAGGCTAAATATCAAACAGACTCACGAAGACCCCAATAAATATTTTATGTAAGCTGTCAACGGAAGGTTATCTTGAGTTGAGTAGTATATGTGGTCATTTGACATGAGCACCATGGTGGGATTGTAAGGGATCCACTATGCTTTGGTCCACGCATGTCAGAGACCTTTTATAGTCTGACTGTTGGGTATCGCTGGGCATAGTCCGTTGCTTATTGAGTTTGGTGTGCATAGATATAGGATCCATTAGCTCACATAGAGTATATACAGATACTCTGAGATTGTATATCAGAAAATCTTATGGCAATAAGCATTAACCTGGGAAAGAAGTTTCCCAAAAGGTTGAACACTATAGCAAATGTGTTTGTATATATTGTTCATTGAGATATGAATCTGAAGATAGGTTATGGATAAGTACATAGGCATTTGACAGTGATGATCTATATCCCCGCACATCCAGGATATAGATGAAAGAAGTACTATACGTATGTGCTATAACCTTAACTTGTATAGTCAACGCGTCAATTTGTAATATTCGTGACGTATACGTGGGGCATTGATCATAGACTTATGAAATAGTTTCACCTGATAAATTAAACGTAGACCTAGAGAGTCCCGTGCTATAAAGTGTACTTATTGTGCGCTGGAGCAACGTACCAAATTGAAATGTTTAATCCAGTAATATCCAACATGACCACGGGATGCACACGTGTTTGTATTTAAGTTTTAAATACACTAATTAGTTGACAATTGTTATTGACTGATAGTATATTGACACATGTCATATGGTGAGTCCTTAATTGAGTTTAACTTAGTGTGTGGTATGATAGGACCAACTAGCGAGTACACTCGGTAACCATGTAAAAGGGACAAAATGGTAATTTCACATATTGATTATTTAATATTACAAAGTAATCACATATTGATTATTTAATATAATATTAATATATATACATATATACTTGGTGGCCAAGTATATATATAAATAATATTTAATAGTAAATTATTTTTTTATATATTCATATATGAAATTACGAATAGTTTGGGATGAATAGTTGCTAGAAAATTGAGTTTAGAGAGAAAAACTCTTGGAAAATTATTTTTTAGCGAGTGAAAGTGCAAGAAAAATTGTTTTTCTTCATTAATCATCATCTTCAATTAACATATTACAGCAATACTGGCTATTGTTTTACTAATTAAGAGTTGATCAGTGGTAAACATATAGCATATGTTTAAGGAGTTAAACTAGGATCTGCTGGATCAAGCTGCTGTTTTAGCTAGTCAAGCCCACCACACTGTTGACTACTAAAACTGCCATTAAGTTTCACTTCAAGCAGGTTCTAATGTTGAAGAGTTCAAAAGATGCAAATGGTGAATTTTTCAATCTCTTTATATTAATTTGATTAATATAATATTTTGTGTTCATTATATTTGATGACTTTCGCTGCGTCACTTTGGTGCTAATATATGTATGTGATGCATATATGCATGATATACATATTTTGTATAATAAATACGTGGCACATATATACACTATAGAACTGAAGAACCAAATCATACACTCTTATAAAAAATGGTATCAGGGCACGGTGTATTGATTTGGGTAAAAAAGCTGAGTGTGAAAGTGTTGTGGATAAAGTCCTAGTACAAATGGTGTGTTTCAAGTAGTGTGAAAGTGTTGTTGATAAAGCTCTAGTAGAAATGGTGTGTTTCAAGTGTTGAAACACACCATTTGTACTAGAACTTTATCAATAACATTGAAACGGGTATACCAAGGCTGGAATGACACTGGGTGCCGTAGCATTGGACGGGCAATACCATGGTGCTGGGGGTTCTACCTCCTAGCACCGTAGCATTGAGGCTTGGCGCTAGGGGTTTTCCTTCCCAATGTCGCAGCGCTGAAAGGTTTCTACCACGGGGCTAGGGGCTTTATGCTCCAGTGATGCAACATTGGTAACTCAATGCCACAGTACTAATATTGTTCACTCAAACAATACATTTTTACAGTGGTTTGAATAATTTTTTGAACAATATTTCAAAATAAAAAATGTATGTGTGGGGTATATAAGATGTAGTAATAAAAGTTATCAGTCTATATTATAAACTAGCATTTATAAGATGCAGTGATAAAGTTATCTGCCTATATTATAAACCAATGTTTATGAGATGCATTGATAAGAGTTATTAGTTTGCATTATAAATCAGGATCATTTTATTTTTGTATTAGTAACCATAATTGGAGCCTTACTATGGGGGTTAGTTATGTTTGAACAGAAATAAATAGATGATTGAGAGATTACCTACTTGAATATGGAACCTAGGGTTTCAAAAATCTCTCTTAATTAGATTGAATAGTATTATATGATGAGATAATATTTTACATGATCTGTCTTGTTAATTCGGTGTAATTGGATCATATTAGTCTTGTTCTAAGATCATTATAGTGTGAGGGGTTTGGTCGGTGTAATTTTGTTTATGTCGGTTAAACATGAGACAAGGCAAATTTATACGAAACTATTGCTTTAGATCGCTACAGTGTGAGGGTATTATCAGCACCATATATTTGATTATTGATAAGTTAATCTAAAATACACTTACCCAAGATTGGTATAGTATAAGGATAAGGTGTATTTAGGATTAGGATAAGAGTTGCATAAGATGCAATTGACAAAATTTGTTTACCTGTTAGGTTTACAAGGGCCAAGATCGCTACAGTGTGAGGCTTGACTAAAATTCTCATAGGATTTACTTCTCACTGTATAGTTTAAAGAGTTTAAACTATTATTTTCCCATTCAAGAAATTATCGGGATTATGTAAAGAGGTAGGAGGGCATTTTAGATTCAAAAATGTATAACTATTATGCCCTTGATCTAAAATATTTAATTAGTAATTTAATTATAATTCTAATAACATCTCCTATTTTATTTTGGCCAGTGAAAATTTGATGGTTGCTACGAACCCTTTGGTATGCATAATTGATGCAGACCAACTTAAGGGTACCAAGAATTTAAAAAAGTCAGGATATAATTGCTAGAAGGCATTTCTGATAACGTCACCCTGGACGACATGAATAAAGAAGGTGAGGCAGACACCCAAGATAAGTCCTTAGAGGCGACAAATATCCAAGACTTAACAAAAGTGAAAAATAGATAGAAAGTGTTTCCACTACTACGAGGTTGGGCATTAGAAGCGCAGTTGCTCTACATACTTTGCCACTGCAAAGAAGACTCCCTCAAGTACGTGCTTGACGATCATAGACATTTATTTGGCATTTGATGCCAGTTCTGGCAAGGTGTTAGATACCATATACCCTTCTCACATCTATAATATGTTACAGGGACTGAGAGAGACTAAAATGTTACAGCCCGGAGAAGTGATGTTATGAGTAGGAAATAAGAATTTCCCACAGGTTTAAGCCATTGGAAATTTTGATTTGCTTCTTCTCCTTTGCAATAGAACTATTGTATTACATAATTGTTATTATGTACCAAACATCATTAAACAAATTGTGTCTCTTCCTGTACTTGACAATGAAGGATATCATATGAACATTAAGAACAGTTCCTTATATTTATATGATATAAATAATATTTTATTAACTAAGTGTCAGTTAATAAATGGACATTAAATTTTGGATACAACTAGAAATGTCATGAATGTGCAAGCTACTACTAGTAATAAATGTAGATCAGAATCTTTAAATGATATAAAATTGTGGCAAATGAGATTAGGTCATATAGGCTTGAGATGCCTAACCCATCTGGTTAAGGATGGTCAAATACTTAATCTAACCATACAGCCTTATCCAGTTTGTGAATCTTGAATTTAAGGGAAGATGACCAAATCTCCATTTGAAGATGTTGAGCACCGGACTACTGATTTGTTTGAACTAATATATAGTGATATATGTGGACTAATGAATCACGTTACAATAGGAGGGTTTTGATAATTTGTAACCTTTATCTATGATTTTTCATAATACGAGTATGTGTTTCTTATAAAACACAAGTTAGAAATATTTAAAAAGTTTAAAGAATTTTGACTTGAATTAGAGAAAAAAATCGGTATGTACGTCAAATGCCTTCGATCAGATTGAGGTGGTGAGTACATGGGTAGTGAATTCTCAGTTTATTTAAAGATGAATAGGATTCTCGCTCAGTATATTTCTGTAGGTACTCCGCAATACAATGGTGTTTCAGAGAGGAGGAATAAGAATTTATTAGATATGGTCCGATCGATGATGAGTTTTACCAATCCCCCTTAATACCAATGAGGATAAGCTCTAGAAACAACTACTTATATATTAAATAGAGTTCTATCTAAAGCTATTTCTTCCACTCCGTATAAGATACTAAAAGGAAGGTAGCTAAGTTTTAAATATTTTAAGATTTAGTATTGTCTTGCTTACATAAGAGTTGCGCAGCAGAATAAACTTGCACCCAGGGGGTATAAGTATAGTTTCATTGGGTATCTTCCAAATTCAATAGGATACTAGTTCTATGATCATGAGGAGTAAAATGTGTTCGTTTCTCATTATGCCACTCTCCTAGAGAAAGAGTTCCTCATAGATCGTGGGGATTGTAGAAAAATTGTACTTGATGAAGTTAATCATGAAATAAATAAACCAGAGATGAAAAATTAAGATCAATTAACTAGTGGACCTTTGACACACCCTGTATATAGGTTGGAGAAGATGTTTAGGCCATCTTTTAGGTATGGTCAAATGCTTAAAGGTGCACTTATAGTTTCTTAGTTGAAGGGAATGATCCTTTGACCTATAGGGAGGTGATATTAGACATCGATTTGGAAAAGTAGCAAGAGGCCATGAAATTAAAAATTGACTCCAAGCATCAGAATCAAGTCTAGAACTTGGTTGAGCTTCCTAAAAGAATAGTTCTATCGGTTGTAAATAGGTTTACAAGAGGAAGTGGGGACCAGATAGAAAGGTAGAGACCTCAAGGCCCGATTAGTAGCAAAAGGTTATGCTCAGCGATCTAGGATTGATTATGAGGAAACCTTTGCCCCAGTAGCGATGATAAAGTCAACTAGAATTTTGTTGGCTCTTGTAGCATACTATGACTTTAAGATTTGTTAGATAGATGTCAAAATGACATTCCTGAATGGATATCTCGAGGAAGAGATATACATGGAACAACTAGAGGATTTTATATCCAGCCTAACTTTTGGTCTTATATGCAGACTGAAGAAGTCCATTTATGGACTTAAGCAGGCCTCCCGAAGCTAGAATCATCATTTTGATTAGGTAATTAGATTTTCCGGTTTTATAAAAAATAAAGAGGAAGCATGTGTATATAAAAAGGTCAGTGGGAGCATGATGGTCTTCTTAATGCTCTATGTTGATGACATACTGATCATTGGGTATGATATTGGTATGTTACAATCTATGAAAAGCTATCTGAGTAAGAACTTCTCTATGAAGGATTTGAGAAAGGTTTCTTATATACTAAAAATAAAGCTTTATAGAGATAGAGCTAGAGAACTAATAGAACTCTTTCAATCATCTTATATTGATAGTGTCTTGGAAAGATACAATTTCACTAATTATAAGACAGTTAATGTACCTTTGCAGACATGATGTTTGTCTTTCAAGAAGATTATCTCCTTAGACGAAAGCTGAAAAAGTTAGAATATTTAACATACCAATGCATCAGCTATGGGGAACTTAATGTATGCTATGATATGTACGGAACCTGATATCAGTATGGCTGTAAGTGTTACAAGTCGATATCAATCTAATCTAGGTGATTACCATTGGATGATAGTCAACATATCCTAAAATACCTTAAGGGTACGAAAGATAACTTTCTCATTTATGGAGACAGTGATTTATAAGTGAGAGGATACACAGATTTAGACTTTTAGTCTGACCTAGATGATAGAAAGTTACATCTAGGTATGTGTTTACTCTCAATGGTGCCACAGTGAGCTAGAAGAGCACCAAACAGGGATCTACAACTGATTCAACTACAAAGGCAGAGTATATAGCCGTATCAGAAACAATGCAGAAAGCTATGTGGATTCATAAGTTTATCACCGAGCTCGAAATAACACCAAAATTCTAAGCATGAAGAATAAAAGTACCATGTAATTAGAGAGGTCTTGGCTAGAGGAGATGTAATTATTTAGAGAATAGATTCTGTAAATAATGTAGCAGACCTACTTACTAAGGCCTTGATTCCAAAGGTGCTTGAGAAACATATCGAGTCTACGGGTATTAGATACCATCATGAATGGCACTAGAACAAGTGGCAGATTGTTAAGATTTGTACTTACATGCGATCTCTATATATACAAATATTTGTAATTTATACAAATGTACATTTTTATTAAATTGCATTACTTAATTATATAGTTATATGTTTGTTACGCTACAAACATTGTATGATCTGAAAAAGTTCAGAAGGAGTTTAGATTAGCGTTAAGAGTTAGCATCTCTGAGAATTATAATTGCTAATAGTTAGTGCTGCTAAGAGTTAACAAGTTATAAGAGTCAGTGAATATCCAAGAGTTGGAGCTTTGTCTATAATGAGATAAAGACCTAAAGGTATACTAGTAATGACATAGTAGCAAAGAGTTACAATCGGGTGCTAAAAAATGTCATTACGTAAGTATGTTCTTGAACATTATGGTTCTGATCTATTTTCACAGATGCAGGACTATCGGTGGATCTATTTTATGTAGATCAGTGTATGTCATACCTATAAGGTACAGATAGTTGTTCCTAGCTGACCATAATTTTGGAGCTTGTATAAACATACGAGTGTCTAGTTAGGACTGGATATCGAACAGATTCCTCGAGGATCCCAATAAACATCCTATGTAAGCCATCAATGGAAGGTCCTCTCGAGTTAAAAAGTATATGTGATCATTTGACCTGAGCCTCATGGTGGGCTTGTAAGTGATCTACCATACTTTGATTCCACGCATCTCAGAGACCTTTTATGGTCTGAGCGCTGGGTATGGTCGGATGTCTAAAGAGTCTAGTGTGCGTAGATACGGGATTTGTCAGCTTATATAGAGAGTTGTATATCTAGATTCTCCAAGATTGTATCTAAAAAAACTTATAGCGATAAGTATTAACCTGAGAAAGTAGTTTCCCATAGGGTTGAACAATATAGTAAAGGTATTTGCATATATTATTCATTGAGATACAAATTTGGAAATGGGTTATGGATGAGCACATGGGGATTTAGCGGTAATGATCTCTGTCCCCGCACATCTAGGATATAGATGATGAAAGGACTATACGTATACACTATAACCTCAACTTGTATGGTCAATACGCCAATTTATAATATCCGTGACGTATGCGTGGGGTATTGATCACAGACTTATGTAATAGTTCCATCTGACAATTCAGACGTAGACTTAAAGAGTTTTGCGATATGAAATGTACTTGTTGTACATTGGGACAACATACCGGATTGAATTATTCAGTCCAATAATTTCTAGCACGACCATAGGATGCACTCGTGTTTGTATTTAAGTGTTAAATACATTAATTAGTTGACAATTATTTTTTACTAATAGTATATTAAAATGTGTTGCATGGTGGGCCCTTGGTTGAGTTTAACCGAGTGTGGTATATGGTGGGACCTACTAGGGGGTACAATTGGTAACCATGTAAAATGGCAAAATGGTAATTTTATATATTGATTATTTAATAGTTAAATAATCAAAATATTTATTATTTTATATAATATATAATATACTATTATTTAATATAATATTAATATATATACTTGGTGACAAATATATTAATATAATATTATTATATATATACTTGGTGGCCACGTATAATAAATAATATTTAATAATAAATAATATTTTTATATATATCTGAAATTATGAATAGTATAGGATGAATAGTTACTAGAAAATTGGGTTTAGAAAGAGAAACTCTTAGAAAATTATTTTTTAAAGAGAGAAAGTACAAGAAAAATTATTTTTCTTCACTATTTATCATCTCTCTCAAGTAATTAACCCACTACAGTAATACTGGCTTTTGTTTTATTGATCAAGAGTTGATTAGTGATAAATATATAGCATAGGTTTAAGGAGTTAAACCAAGATCTACTAGATCAAGCTATTGTTTTAGCCAGTCAAGCCCACTCTGTTGACTATTAGAACTGCCATTGAGTTTCACTTTAGGCGGGTTCTGATTTTGAAGAGTTCAAAAGATACATGTGGTGAATTTCTCAATCTCTTTATATTAATATGATTAATATAATTTTTTGTATTCATTATGTTTTATGATTTCCGCAGCACCACTTTAGTGCTAATATATATATATGATACATATATGTATGATTTAATATGTATGAGATACATATTTGGTGTAATAAACACATGACACATGTATACATTGTAAAACTGTAGACCCGAATCACACACTCCTATAATATGCGACCTATGCCTTACAAGAGTATGCTTGTCCTTGACTCATTAGGGTAAGTACTCTTATAAACGTCAAATTATAGCACTCTTGCCATAGGGATGAGTGGAAGCATACATTCTCTAAGATGTGTTACATAAATGTTGTGCTATAAAAGTCATGAAATATGGATTATTTTTATCCATTGAACCTTCTTTGTGGGTCTCCAATAAAAAGGGTTGGGTTACCTCCCTATGTGACTTCCTTGTGGGTTTAAGCCTATCCCCATCGACAATTCTAAAATGGCTTTCCTCAAAAGCCTTTTGTCCATTGATCAGCTATGTTCAATTCAGACTTGACATACTCCAAAGTTATAATTGTATTACTTAGAAGACTTTAACAGACTTATATCTCACTTTAATATGTCTATTAATCTTTTTGTTTGTATGAGATTACTTCACTAAATCTATAACAACCTTACAATCACAATGCATTGGAATTATAGATAAACTTCTACCTATAATGGGTATCTCTATTATAACACTTTTAATCCATTCAGCTTCTTTGTAAGCTATATCAAAAGCTATAAGCTCAGACTCCATAGTGCTTCTTGAAATTAATATTTGTTTCTTAGAACCCCAAAATATGATTTCTCCTCCTAAGAGAAATATATAACCACTTGTAGACTTAACATCTATGTTATCAGTTATCCAATTTGCATCACTATATTCTTCTATCATATAAGAAAAACCTTAATAACACAAGAAATAGTAAATAGAACCTCTAAGGAATTTGAAATTTATCTCCAAAGTATTCCAATGTTCATTGCTAGGATTATGAGTATATTTACTAAGTCTTCCCATGGCATATGATATATCTATTGGAGTTGGTGCTTACGTGTCATTCTAATATTATATGAATATTAATTGTTAATATTTACACAATAAATATTTCGAATAAAAATTGTTAATATCATATTTATATGGTATAATGCTTGTAACATTACAGATATTGTTTGATCTGAAGAAGTTCAGATCTGGTCCAAAGGAGTTCAGATCAGAACTAATAGTTAGCAAAGCTGAGAGTTATAAATGCTAAGAGTTAGCACTGTTAATAGTTATCAGTTTATGAGAGTCAGTAAGGTCTAAAGAGTTAGAGCCTTGTCTATAATGGGACAAAGACCTGAGAGTATACTTGTAATGATATAGTTGCAAAAAGTTGCAATAGTTGCTAAGAAATATCATTATGTAAGTATGTCTCAAACACAATGTTCCTGATCTATATTCACCAATGCAGGTTTATCGGTGAATTCACTTTATATAGATTAGTGTATGTCTATATCTGACTGATTTAGATGGTTGTTTTTAGCTGACCATGAGCTTAGAACTTGTATAGGCATGCGGGTTTTCAATTAGGACTGGATATTGAACAGACTCACGAGGACCCCAATAGATATCCTATGAAGCCATCAAAGGAAGGTTCTCTCGAGTTGAGTAGTATTCATTGTCCTTTGACCTGAGCGCCATGGTGGTCTTGTGAGTGATCCACCATGCTTTGGTTCCACATATGTCAGAGACCTTTCATGGTCTGACCGCTATGTGTCGCTGGGTATGGTTCGATGCTCATGGAGTCCGGTGTGCGTAGATACGGGATCCGTCAGCTTACGTAGGTAAGTTGTATATCCGATGCTCCGAGATTGTATTTCATAAAGTCTTGTGGCCACAAGCATAAACCTGGGAAAAGAGTTTTTCAAAGGGTTAAACAATTTAGGAAAAGTGTTTGCGTATATTGTTTATCCAGATACGAATATGGAGATAAGATAATGGATGAGCAAATAAGGATTTGACGGTGCTGATCTATATCCTCGCACATTCAGAGTATAAATGATGGAAGGATTATACATATACGTTATGACCTCAACTTGTATGGTCTAACACGCTGATTTGTAATATTCGTAATGTGTGCGTGGGGTATCGATTATGGATTTATGGAATAGTTCCATTTGACAAATCGGGTGTGGACCTAGAGAGTTCCAATATGACATGTACTATTTGAGTACTTGGGCAGTTTACTGTATTGAATGGTTGAATACAGTATAATTCAGCAAATTACTAAGGTTAAGTTAACTAAACTATATGGTTAAATGGTAGGACCCACTCTAGGTTAACTTGGTAACCTAGTAAGGATATAAATGTAATTTCACTTTATGATTATTTAATTGTTAAATAATTAAAATAAATATTTATTTATTTAATTGTTAAATAAAGGATTTTACTTAACTATGGTTAAAGGTTAACCATATGGCTAAGTTAAGTTAAGTTAACTTTACTTAATGGTTAAGTAAAGGTTAACTTAACTATAGTTAAGTTAGTTAACTATGGTTAACATATTTAAATATTTATTTAACTTAAGAGTTAAGTTAAACTAACCTAACTAAGGTTAAATATTAACTAAGGTTAGGTTAAGTTAAATTAAATGCAAATGAAATTCAAATTAGTTTGAAATTTATGCATTAGTATATAAAGGGAAATGAAATTCAAAATTAAGAAGTTTTAAGTTTTTAGATTTTGCAATTTTGGTGGCCATTTCAATTTTAGAAATTGAAATTCTTTGTTTTGTGTTTTAAGTGTTAGAACAATAAAATAAATATATAAATGGTTACTAAATGTAATAACTAAAATAGATTTGTTTTAATTGTTCAAGAGTTGAACAAAAGATAAAACAAATTAATTTAATTTGATTAAAACAAATGATAAGTGTTTTTAGTTGGCTAGAAAATTAAGAGAGAAATGAAGAACAAAAATTGAAATGTTTCAAGAGTTGAAAACATTTTCTATTCATCATCTTCTCAAATTAATTTAACCATTAAAATATGAACTAAATTTGTTTTTATTCAAGAGTTGAATAAAAGGAAAAACAAATTTAACTAAGTTAAAGAGTTTAACTTTGAATTAAGTTTAAGAGTTAAACTAAATGCTGGATTAACAAACTGCTATTCTAGACAATCAAACCCACCCTTGTTAATTGCGAGGATTGATCAAAGTTTCATTTTATAGTGGACTTTAAGCAAATTAATCCAATGGCTTCATGGGTTAAATTTCTTAATCTCGTTTTTCGTTTGATAAATATGTATCACATGTGTTCATTGTATTAATTTTAATCTTCCGCTGTGCACATATATGTATATTTTTTGTATGATGAACACATCCCACATGCAAGCACCCTAGAATAATCAACACCCAACAATATCAGACCTAGTTTTGTTGGCTATATATAATAAAGATCATATTATTTGAGAATACCTTAATTGAGATACTCTTTGATTTTTTTTCAACTCTATACTAGGATCATAAGGTATAGAGATAGATCTATAATCAAGTAACCAAATTTTCTTAACATTTTCTCTATAGAATTATGTTGATCCAATGTAACACCTTTTGAAGTCTTTTTAATTCTCATGCCTAAAATCGTATGAGCTTCTCTAAAATCTTTTATATTAAAATTCCTAGAAAAGTAGGCTTTTACATCATTTACTACCTTCAAATTTGATCCAAATATCAAAATATCATCTACATACAAACTTAATATGACATGGGCTTCATTACTTTCTTTATAATATACACATTTGTCAAATGAATTTATCTTAAACCCATAATTTAAAATCAAATTTCTTATGTCATTACTTTAGAGCTTACTCAAGACCATAAAGAGATTTTACTAACTTGCAAACTTTATGTTCTTGATCATTCACTATAAAACCTTCAGGTTGTTTTATACAGATTTCTTCTTTTAAATCCTCACTCTTGAAAGTAGTCTTTACATCAGTTTGATGAATAACTAGACTATGAATTGATGCTAAGGTAATCAATATCTTAATTATTGTAATGCTAGTAACAGGTGAATATGTGTCAAAGTAAACTATTCCTTTTTTTTTTGTGTAAAACCTTTACCAACTAACCTCGTTTTATATTTATCTATCGCACCATCTGGATTAAACTTTTTCCTAAATACCCACTTGCAGTTTATTACCTTAATTTAAGGAGGAAGATCCATTAAAACCCAAGTATTATTTTGGACAATAGACTCAAACTCATTATTAATGGCTTCCTTCTAAAAAGGTACATCTATAGAACCATAGCTTCTTTGTAAGATGTAGGATCTCCTTTTACTAGAAAAGTATAAAAATCTTCTCCAACATTCTTAGTTACTTTAAGTCTTTTACTTCTCTAAGCTCAACTTGTGATTCATCAATAGTGACATTGCTAAATGGTTGATCACTAGTTAAAGTTTGATTATAACTTATAAGTTTTTCGATTTTGTTTTTGAAAGGAAAAATATCTTCAAAAAAAAGTTGCTTCTCTAGATTTTATTATTGAGTTATTGAAAATTCCATTAACTTTAGAATTTGTCACTAAGAATCTATTAGCATTATTATTTTGATCATATCCTAAGAAAATAGTATATATAATTTTAGGGCCTATCTTCTTTCTCTTGGGATTAGGAATGCTAACGTTTTCTAGACACTCCTACATTTTAAGAATATTAAGATTAGGAGCTCTACTTTTTCAAACCTCATAAGGAGTCTTTTCTTGATCTTTTATTATTACCCGCATAGTATAAAATATGCAAATAGCATTTCTGTCCCCATAAGTTCTCAGGTAAACCAGAACTTAACAACATTGAATTCACCATATCCATTAAAGTTCTATTTTTTCTTTCATCAACACCAATAGGTTGTAGTGAATATGGGTAGGGGCAGGTTTACCTTATATATAATTCAATTTTTTTCACAAAAAGTATTAAAAGCACCAAGTGTATATTCTTCCCCTCTATCAAATCTAAGTTTCTTAATTCTTTTCTCTAATTGATTCTCTATCTCATTTTTATACACTTTGAATTTGTCAAAAGTCTCATATTTTGTCTTAATCAACTATACATAACAAGATTTTGAACAATCATAAAAAAGTCACATAATATTTATTACCACCTTTAGTGAGTATCCTATTAGAATCACAAACATCACTATGTTTAAGTTTTAAAACTTGAGCATTTCTTTCTATAAACTTAAAAGGCTTTCTAGGTTGTTTGGCTTGTACACACTTATGTATAAAATTGTTTTGTGTTTTGGTACTAAACTAAGATCCATCATTCTTTTAATCTTCTTTAAATTCATATGACCAAGTCTCTCATGTCACATATTAATAGTTTCAACAATAAGAACTTCAAAAAATTTATTGAAATTTGAAACATTATTTAACTTAAACAAACCATTACAAATATATCCTTTACCCATAAATACATTGTTTTTCGAAATCATTGCTCTATTAGCCCTCTAACACAATTTTGTATCCTTGTTGGAATAAAGCATATCCACTAATAAGAATTCTCCTCACTTCAAGTATGTGCCTCAGATCCTTGAGAGTTAAAATCTTTCTAAAGGTCATCTTCAATTCAATATCTCTAACACAAAGTACATGTGCCTCAGATCCTAGAGTTACACTTTCTTCACTTGAGTGTTGATAATTTTTAAAATAACCCCGGTCAAAATAAACATGTACATTTACACCCGTATCTAACCACTATTTAATATTTTTAAAAGCATAATCAACACTTAGAAGATTAGAATTATACCTAATAATGGATTTACTTGATCATCTTTGCTTCTAACATGTTAACTTGGTTGTTTTTTTCTTTTCTAAAATATTTAGGCTTAGACTTGTGAACCTCAGTCTTCTTGAAGTAAGAATCCTTATCCATATGGTTGGTCCTTCCACAAACATAGCATGGCCAATCCTATTTGCTTTTAGAATTCTTAGGATTATTGTAGTAAGAGTTTTGATTAACCTTAGCCTTAAAATTTTTCTTATTAGGACGATAACCATTGTATTTTTTTAAATTATTCTTTGAGCTTTCTATTAGGTTTACCTTATTTGTCTCATTTTTACTCACATCATTGTACCTAATTTTCTCTTCAATTCTAAGTGAATTAATCATTTGTACTATGGTTAGTTCTCTTTGTCTATGCTTAAGAGACTTTACAAAGTCGGACCAACTAGTGGGTAACTTATCTATCAAACAAGATATCTTATAATTTTTACTAAATTTGGTGTCATTTTTCTCAACATTTCTCAAAAGTTCTTAAAACTCAAGAATTTGATCATTCATTGATTTTGAGACCATCAGCTTAAATTATTAATTCTAGATATAACAAATCTATCAATACTAGTGTCTTCTACTCCTTAAATAGCTTCAAGAATATTCCATAAATCTAAGACATTCTTGGTAGTTTGATAAACATCATAGAGATGGTTCGATAAAGCACTCAATATTCGATTATGACAATGATAATTAGTATCCTTTTTCGAAAGTTGAGTAGTGTAAGTTGTTTAAGAACTAGAACTAGAGGTTTGTTAAGTTGTTAGACTATTTGGTTCAATGGCCAAAACTAATTCTAAAACGGTAAGCCAATATCTCACTTGTCTTTGCCATCTCCTAAAATTTTGTTCATTAAACTTTTCAGGGTTAATACTAAATGCTTCCTGTGTACTATTCATTTTCTTAAAGTAAATTAACTAGAAAGTAAAATTGAAAGATATAAATTTAGATAAAATATTATAGTAAATAACAATTCAAACCAAACAAGTTATAAAGTACCAACTACTTAATACTTTGAATTAATTAAATATACATCAATGCCTAAAAAGATAATTTTTTTCTTTTATATAAAGTTCAACTCTTTTTTTTTAAATAAACAATTTGTTGTTTTAAAGAAAAATAAATTTATTCTAGTTTTTTAAAAAAGAACTCTAAAGGTTGCGTTACATAAAATTTTAAAACGCAGTTTTATTTTTTGGGCAATAAAGAGCTCAAAACTAAACACAAAAACTATTTCTAACAAATTAAATAGTATTGGTCAAAATACTTTATAACTAGAGAATTGTTCTTTATCTATAAAAAAAAAAATTATGTTTATAACTCTCAAAATTTGTAAGATATATATTTTTTCTTTCAAATTTAATTATTACAATATGTAATGAATTTGAGAAAACTAAACTTAATAGAAGAAATTAACTCTTAAAAGGAATATCTTAGTTTTTTTTAGTTGTATAATAGAAGCTAAATAAAATTAAAAAGTAAACTAACTAACAAATTGCAAAAAACAAATATTTCAATTCAAGCAAAATAATAAATATATCAATTTAAGAATTCAACACAAATAATAATATATCACAATATTAAAAAAAAGATTCCCTTTGACTTTAGAATGTAAAATATATGTTTATATATTATATATTATTTTAGACATATCATCAAACTATATATCACTGAAATTTATCTATAAAAATAAAATAATAAAAGTAACACAATTTAAAATAAGAAAATAAAGTTGGCATGTGCAATGGAGAGACACACATGTAGCGTTGTTCTAAAGTCAAAAAGACATTCCCTTGTATGGGTAATTACAATTTTTCTCAACTTCAAAATACAACCCAAATGCTCTCAACCACTCTCCTTGATGAGTATAACCACCAGAAGAAAATACCAAGTCTACAATATTAAAGTTGTAAGAAAATAGTGTATGTACAATTTTAGTGTATAGACTTAAAATGCATATATGTGTTTAGAGTAGAGAATGACCCCTTTCTATAGCAGTAAGACTTACGAATTAATAC
Source organism: Ailanthus altissimus (assembly GCA_946807835.1). Lineage (NCBI taxonomy): Eukaryota > Viridiplantae > Streptophyta > Magnoliopsida > Sapindales > Simaroubaceae > Ailanthus > Ailanthus altissimus. The sequence goes on along the minus strand of OX327700.1, from coordinate 15,729,546 downwards.
CAATATTAATTTAGCATTATTACAAGTTTTAAATATTTTACTCAAATATTTATTATGTAATTTATATTTAAAATTTGTAACTCTTAAATTAATTTTTATTAAAATGAATTTAAAATTTAAAATTGTAACTTACATTTAATTTAAATTTTAATATAAGGTTTTAAAATCTTTTTTAATTCCAACAATTATTTTATTCATCATTTATTCCATTACCATTTATCATGAGCTTTAATATGTTGGGTCAATTTTTATAGGCTATTATTTTATTTATCATTGTTATTTTAGTTATCATTTATTTTAATGCCATCATTATATTATTCTAAAATTGGCAAGAATATTAATACTTTAATTATTTCATTATAAATAATTTGTTATATTGCTCATTACTTTATTTTATCATTATCATTCATTCTTGACTATCATCAAGAGATTATACAATACAATCATCATACGATGATAAAAAATTCACCTATCATTTATTTATTTTATGATTGATATTTTCATTTGTTAATTATTTATGATTATTGCTTTGATGTCAATATTATGGCCATATTTGATCATGATGGATCGTTGCATACATTAAATCACACAATCAATATTTATTTTATTTTATAAACAAATATTGATCTATTTCATAATCCATCATGAGCATGGATTATTTATTTTTAAGATTTAACAATATGTTCATGATTAAAATTATTTTTGCATTATTTCTTACGCTTAAAATTATTTTCCCATTTATTGGAAGTAAGAGCATTAAATTATGATTATTTATGATTAATTTTATATTTAATCATATAAACACTTTACTCATATAATTATGACATTTATTTCTTCCACAATATCTCTCAACTTAAATACAATTTGGCTATTTTGTAATAATTTGACCACATTTATTATTGAGTTGAGATAATTATAGTTCTAATTTTAATCAATCACGGTGATGCTAATCTATGCTGCACAACAACACTATGATGCATAAAGATTTATGGTGGATTTACGGTGATCCGAGTAACCTATGGGTTTGATATTAAATCACTTTTGAATTTAAATTCATAATATTTCACCTATTTGCAGTCATTACATACGGCAAAATAGCTTATCAATATTCCAAATATTCAATTCTACATTCATTTAGATAAGATCCATTAAAATAATCACTTTATTATCATTTAAAACAAGCATAATTTCCTAAACTAATGCGGGTAGTATCATTTTGATTAAGATATTGGCATCACAAGTCATTTATCACCCTTTCCTAACTACTTGAAGATTTGTACATAAAGATGATGGATAAATGTCAAACTCGCGCATCTTCAAAAGCAAATGAAGTTTCTTTCTAACGTTATGAGCATAATCTTGAAGATCCAAATAATACTTAGAATCAATAAGTTGCAGCTGTTGGAGCTGGTGCTCACGTGCCATTCCAATATTGTATGAATATTAATTGTTAATATTTATACAATAAACATTTCGAATAAAGATTGTTGATATCATATTAATATGGTATAATGCTTGTAACATTACAGACATTGTTTGATCTGAAAGAGTTCAGATCTGGTCTAAAGGAGTTTAGATCAGAACTAATAGTTAGCAAAGCTGAGAGTTATAAATGCTAAAAGTTAGCGCTGTTAAGAGTTAGCAGGTTATAAGAGTCAGCGAGGTCTAAAGAGTTAGAACCTTGTCTATAATGGGACAAAGACCTGAGAGTATACTTGTAATGATATAGTTGCAAAGAGTTGCAATAGGAGTTAAGAAATATCATTATGTAGGTATGTCTCAAATATAATGTTCCTGATCTATAATCACTAATGCGGGTCTATCGGTGATTCACTTTACATAGATTAGTGTATGTCTATATCTGACTGGTTCAGATGGTTGTTCTTAGCTGACCATGAGCTTAGAGCTTGTATAGGCATGCGGGTATCCAGTCAGGACTGGATACTGAACAGACTTATGAGGACCCCAATAGATATCCTATGACACCGTCAAAGGAAGGTCCTCTCGAGTTGAGTAGTATTCGTGGTCCTTTGACCTGAGTGTTGTTTGTTTTCTATAACACAAATTAGCGCAAGTGCACGTTGTCGCAACAAGTAATATATGATAAGTAGAGTGTCGATCCCACAGAGAATGATTTATCTTTTCTAGTTTAAGTACCGAAATGGTGTCTTTCTACTATTATCCAGAAAATGATTTAATGTATGATATTAAACTACTCAAGTAAAAGAACAACTTAATTATGCTAAGTGATAAACTAAATTACCAACAAGTTAAATTCAATATGAGAAATCCTAGGATTACAAACTATCCCCCATTATGCAAATAAATTCAGCAGAATCTCTTTGATGCTTATTGGTTCTCAACTTGATATATTGACCAAAACACTTAACACATCACAAGCCTCTTTTGCAGGTCAAGTGAATCTATTCCATCCAATCAAATATCTATATGTCTATGATAAATAAATTGAACAAAATTCATTAAGCACAAGTTTTATGAGCCATACATGCCTTATGAGTATATGTCTATCTCATATGAAACTCAAGTGTACTACACTATGATCATGCATCAATATGCTTAAGACTAAATACCTAAATGCCTTTGTCAAGTTTATTTAAGCATTTCTAGATCAATTTAACCACTGGCCAAGTAATCAAATAGCATTAAGCACAAGCACAATGAATATATCAAAAGCTGAATTAATACCATAAAAGAGAGAACTAAAATCAATCACATAATGAGTTCAAGGATGTAATCCTAGATGAACGAAATTAGCTCATCATTAAACTACACAATCTTGAAGCTAATTCCATCAATACATGTAAACTAAACATCTTACAACAAGTAAAGAATCAAAGCAAAGAAGACATCCCTGTCAAATGCCTTTGTTGTTGAAGCTTGCTTCCCTCCTCTTTGATTTCTTCAAACTTAGAAGTTAGGTGTTTCTTTGTGTTTCCAGCTGCTGTCCCAGCTGGAGTCCTCTGCCAAATGTAAGTTTTGAGCAAATAAATAGGTAAGAGCACGGAATTAGGGCGCATTTTGGGCTGCTTTTGGGTTTCCTGATTTTCAGGAACCTGTCAAAACTTGTTGCCCAGGTCCCGGCGCCGCGGCGCTGCGATTTGGCGCTGCGGCGCTCAGTTTCTGCAATCGGCGCCGCGGCGCTGAAATCCAGCGCTGCGGCGCTGCACTGTTGCTACAGTTGCACTGTAGCAGTGCACTGTAGCTACAGTGTTACTGTAGCAACAGTGCCTCCATTCATATTTTTATCTCTAATGCTCCGATTTGCGTCCGTTTTCCGGTATTCTTGCTCCGATAATGCTTCAACCTATAAAACAACATTAATACGCATAAATAGCCCAATTATTGAGATAAATTGAATAAATATCAAGTTAGGAAGATAAAATAGTTTATACAATTACGCCTTATCACTGAGCGCCACGGTGGTCTTGTGAGTGATCCATCATGCTTTGGTTCCACATATGTCAGAGACCTTTCATGGTCTGACCGCTATGTGTCGCTGGGTATGGTCCGATGCTCATGGAGTCCGGTGTGCGTAGATACGGGATCCGTCAGCTTACGTAGGTAAGTTGTATATCCGATGCTCCGAGATTGTATTTCATAAAGTCTTGTGGCCACAAGCATAAACCCGGGAAAAAAGTTTCCCATAGGGTTAAACAATATAGCAAAAGTGTTTGCGTATATTGTTTATCGAGATACGAATCTGGAGATAAGATTATGGATGAGCAAATAGGGATTTGACGGTGCTGATCTATATCCCTGCACATCTAGGATATAAATGATGGAAGGATTATACGTATACGTTATGACCTCAACTTGTATGGTCTGACACGCTGATTTGTAATATTCGTAACGTGTGCGTGGGGCATCGATTACGGATTAATGGAACAGTTCCATTTGACAAATCGAGTGTAGACCTAGAGAGTCCCAATATGAAATGTACTCTTTGAGCACTTGGGCAGTGTACCGTATTGAATTGTTCAATACAGTATAATTCAGCAATTACTAAGGTTACGTTAACTAAAGTATGTGGTTAAATTGGTAGGACCCACTTTAGGTTAACTTGGTAACCGAGTAAGGATATAATAGTAATTTCACTTTATGATTATTTAATTGTTAAATAATAAGAATAAATATTTATTTATTTAATTGTTAAATAAATAATTTAATTAACTATGATTAAAGGTTAATCATATAGTTAATTAAGTTAACCTTACTTAAAGGTTAAGTAAAGGTTAACCTAACCATGGTTAAGTTAGTTAACTATGGTTAAATTAATTAAATATTTATTAACTTAAAGGTTAAGTTAAAATAATCTAACTAAGGTTAAATGTTAACTAAGGTTAGGTTAAGCCAAATGAAATGCAAATGAAATTCAAATTAGTTTGGAATTAATGCATTAGTATATAAAGTGAAATGAAATTCAAAATTCACAATTGATTTAGTTTTTTAGGTTTTGCATTTTGGGAGCCAATTCAATTTGAGAAATTGAAATTGTTTGTTTTGTGTTTTAAGTGTTAGAACAACAAAACAAATTGAATTAATGGTTACTAAATGTAATAACTAAAAACAAGATTTGTTTTATTTATTCAAGAGTTGAATAAAAGGAAAAACAAATTTAATTAAGTTAAATAGTTTAACTTTGTAAAATGTTTAAGAGTTAAACACATATGCTGGATTAAGATGCTGCCATTCTAGACAATCAAACCCACCCTTGTTGATTGCTAGGAGTGATCAAAGATTCATTTCATGGTGGACTTCAAAGAAAATTAATCCAAAGGCTTCATTGGTGATATTTCTCAATCTCGAATTTCAGTTTAATCAAATGTTATTTTCAGTGTTCATTGTATTTAATCTTCCGCTGTGCACATGTATGTATGAGATATGTATATTGTTTGTATGATGAACACAACCCACATGCAAGAACCCTAAGTAAATTCGCCCAAACCCAACAGCAGCAACCCCAAATACAATGCAAAAAATAACTTCACCTTAAATTGCTGACTAAATCTTAAAAATACAGCAAAAGCTGGATGCACAAACCCAATAGATGGAGCAATTTTCTAAGGCTTTCGCACAATAACAAAATGACCTGCAGGAGATCTTAAACAAAATGAGGAGTTGCGAGTCCGATTGGCACAACGACGCAAGTCACCAGAAAGTGTCAACATACTACACAATGATGACCAAACTCTACAACAGCATGTACCACCTTTTGTGATAACCCCCAGAGCCGGTTTACCAAAACTTATGGGCAATGTAGCAATCTCAAGTTCGCTTTTCAACAAAGTTACCAATCTGCAATACATCTCCTCAAAACCTTCCAATTGTTGTTATACTAATCATTCAAACTACACTAACTGCCAAGCCATCTCCTACAGCTTGTTTACCAAAAAGGGCAATAAAAGCTTGCGTGCAAGAGATATTTGATGAACATTTGTAGAGCCATCAAATTTATACTCCAAATGCCTTTTACTCTTGGAAGTTGCAGGAATCCCTATTTATTGAAGAAATAAAAAATTAAAAGAAGCCACCCAACTTCCACATGCCCCACTTTAGAACTTTTGAAGGCAAAATCGACCCAGTAAGTCATATATACTCCTTCAAACAAGCTGTTTTCATTGAAGATTACAATGACACCCTTAAGTGCAATCTTTTCCCCTTACATTGACTGGAATTGCTATGACTTGGTTTCAAAACCAATTACCAAAGTTAGTAAAGTCCTTCGGTAACCTCTGTGAGTTGTTTGTCAACCACTTCTAAACAGCTCACCAATAGTAAATCAATGTGTTTGATTTGGCTACTGTTTAGCAAAGACCCAAAGAAACACTGAAGAACTACATGAAGTATTTTAGAGAGATGTATATGCAAATAAATAACCCTGATGATGCTTTATCTCCAAATATATTTTTTAAAGGATTACTACTTAATACTCAGATATATAAAGATCTTCTATGACAATCCTCAAGATGTATCAAGGAATCATTCTGATGAGCAGAGTCTTTCATATGCGTAAAAGAAGATCAATTAAGTAAAAGTCACAAAACATCCATCATACAATCTGCTCCTTTTGAAATTCAAGATCAGCATGATCCTCTCATTCTTCCAGAAGTAGTGAAAAAAGAGCAAGCTTCCATACTTCTCAATCACCTGAACTCTCTCTTAATGATTCTATGGAAAAGATATGGATGGACAACAAGCATAGAGGACTCTTTTGTGATCCTCAACCCATAAGAACTTCAGTTGATTAGTGAGATAAAGCCAACAAATGCCTATACCATAATGACTATAGACAAAATAAAAACGAGTGTCGAACATTAGAGAGGCAGATTGAAGATTTAGCAAGAAGAGGTGTTCTAGTTAAGTACATCCTTAAGAATGATGTGTCTTCCCCGACAACAAGTCGCAATCCTAATATTGGCAAAACTCCCTCACCATTAAACACATTATGCATAAATGGTCGACCTAACAATGATGATGACATTGATTAAAGCAGTAGTCGTAACAAAATTTTTGAGAGACAAAATGATGGTGATATTCTAGAAAGATTACTTGAAGTCCTCAAAAAGCAGTTTTAACCAACATGTGAGTTTCATCATAAAATAACTTTAAAAAAATAGTAAATGAGTTTTTAAATAGCTGCAAGTTCTTATCATTATCGATCGACCAGATAATGAAAGCCTTACACAAAACAAAAGGAAATATGAGGCCAAATCCCACTAGTTGTTAAATCTTGCGAGTTGAGAGTTATCAAAATCTTGCAAGGTACATGTCTACACAAGCTGTCAAATAAAAGATTATTACAAATGTTTTTACATAAAGCCATTTTCTTTATAGATATACAATGACAATAAAAATCTTGCAATTAAAAGTAAGTAGTTTTACTGCAAATTATATTATAACATAACTCGTTATATGGATAAAACACAACTATGTATGTCACACTATTATAATCAAAAGATGATTGAGTACGTCACAACCTCATAAATTAAAGACGATTAAATATGTCGCACTATCATAATCAAAAGATGACCTAATATGTTGCACCATTATAAATTAAAGACGACTAAGTTTGTCGCTCCCTCGTAATTATAAGACGACTAAGTATGTCACACCCTTATAATTAAAAGACAATTAACTTTGTCGCACCTTCATAATTAAAGTCGACTGAGTACATCAAAACCTTCATAATTATAATTAAAAAATGATTCAGTACGTTGTACATTCACATTTAAAATATGACTAATCATGCCATAGATTCAAAATCAAGAAGCAACTAATTATGTTGCATACTTAGAATAAAAAAAAGAAGACTAATCATGTCGTACAGTTATATTAAAAGATAGGTAATTATGATTGAACATTCATGCTTATAAAACTAGCATCCAAAGCTAAAAGACGATTAATTGTGTCGTAAATAAAAAGACAACAAATTATGTTGCACAATAAAAACCAAAAGACGACTAAATAAGTTGCATGATTGAACGACGATTAAATAAGTTACACAATTAAAATCAAAAGATGACTAAGTATGTTGCACATTTATAATTAAAAGAAATCTAATTTTACCACACATTTATACTTTTAAGATGACTAATCACGTTACACATTTATGGTAAAAAAAAACTAATTATGTCTCATATTCGTAATCAAAAGACACTATTTATGTCGCATGTTTTGTAATTAAAAGATGACCAATTATGTCATATATTCATAGTCAAAACATGACTAATTATATCACATGTTCATAATCCAAAACAACTAATTATATTGAATATTCATAGTCAAAAGATGACTAATTATTTCGCATGTTCATAATCAAAAGATGGCTAACTATGTCGCATACCTAAAATAAAAATGATCGCATTCTTATAATTATGTCACATACCTAAATGTAAAAAGATAACTAGTCTTGCCCCATACTCATAAATCAAAAAGATTTTTTCATTGCTATCTACATTAAATAAGATATAGGACGCTGTCAAATAGCAATTACAGCTAGTTTCAAGGGATTTCAAGAAGAGAAAGAATCATAAGAAGTAGAGAAAAGCACGAGTTATCAAATCTCGCAAGTTATAAAATCACACAAGTTGTCACATCTTGTGAGTTGCCAAATTACATAAGTTGTTAAATCACACTAGCTGTCAAAGCAGTGAATTATCAAAATATACTAATCAACAAAATCTTGCAAAAGTGCACATCTATGCAATGTTTTCAAATAAAAGTTATTAGCTTGATAATAAGGGCATAAATGCACTAGTAAATTTAGTTATCTGAACGTATGTTGTACTCTAACTTATGAATATTTGGTTATTTAATTGTATTTTTGATCATAAATAGGTGCACGAGGGAAATGTGATGATTTAGGATAAACGAGAGGCGAATCAAACAAGAAACGAGCAAGTTACTCTAAAATTATGCAAGCCAAACAACCTAAGGCAGAAAGTTGGGCAGCGTGATGCCCAGGGGAAAATCAACACAGTGGTGTTTCCAGGTCCAAGCACTATGGCACTCAACCCCCAGTGCTGGGGTGCCCATGCGACTAATAAAACACCTCTTCAAATGTCCTATTTTGATTTAGATTCGAAGGCCTTCTACCCTAGGGTTTTCTAAAGCTATAAAAGCACTTTTTTTAGAGGCAAAGCACAGACTTTTAGAGAGGCAAAATGTAGAGAAACAATTCACAACAAAAATTGAGAGATCAAAGCTAAGAAATCAAGATTCAAGTTCATGATTCAAAGTTTCAAGTCAAGGAAGAGATAGAAGCAACTCAAGAAGTATTCTTGATTAGTTTTTCTTCTCTTTTCTTATCATTATATTCTTGTTTTTGCTGTTATTCATGGATTGGTTTGGTACTCTTGATTTAATGATGAGCTAAACGTTGTTGATTTAGGGTTAGACTATTTAACCTAGTATGTAGTTAGATATAATTTTAGTAATTGAGTGATATAATTAGACCATTTAGTCTTTGTGGGATCAATACTTAGACTTCAAAATTCTATATTACTTGATATGATAGCATGCACTTAGCTATTATAGCACTTATCACTGCACAAGATGCAAGCTATTATCCTTATAATCATAACTTGAAAATAAAATCTTATAGTTAAATAAGCAAGACAACTGAAATTACAACTTACATTACAACATAACTCGTCGAACAATCATAAGATGACTGAGTTTGTTGCACCCTTATGATCATAAGAGGACTGAGTATGTCGAACTCTCATAATCAAACGAAAACTGAGGATGTTGCACTATCATAGTCAAAAGATGACCAAGTATGGCACACACTTATTTTTTTAAAAAATAAAAAAATAACACAACTAAAATGAAACTAACATCTTAGCTAAACTGATTTGGCAATAACATGAGTAAACAAATCATGATTGAAAAGAAAAGATTACTTCATCTTATAAAACAAGAGTACAAAGAGCTAATCTCGTAAATCTTTAATACACGATTTTGAGAAAAGTGAAAAGATGCACGTAAGTTATAATTGCAAAACATACATTTACACAAAGCTTTCTAATGAAAGTTACTAATTGTATAAGATGTAAGCTATTCTCTTCACAATTAAACCATGACAACAAAAATTTATGATTAAAAGTAAACAAATAGAATTGCAAATTGTATTACAACATAACTTGCTACGTAATTATAAAGATAACTAAACAAGCAGCATGATTGAAAGATGACTGATCATGTCGCACAATCAAAGCAAAAAAGATGACTAAGTATATTACATCTCTATTATCAAAAGACGACTAAAAACTTCACGGGATCAAACAATGACTAAGCAAGTTATATGATTGAAAAATGACTAATTATGTCACGTACTTTTTAACAAAAGGCAACTAGTCTTGTCATATACTCATAGCTCAAAGACAACTAGTCATGTCACATCTTCAAAACTAAAATATAAATGATTAAATCACACAATAAAAAAGAGATCAATTATATTATACACAAAATTAAGAAGACGATAACTCATATCCACATTCAGTTAAGAAGATGATAAATCATATCGCACATTCAATTAAGAAGAAAATAAATCATATCATATGTCCAAGAACACGAATAGTTATACAATTAAATTCAATCAGAAAGCAACTAAATAAGTGGCATGGACAAAAAAAGTGAATAATTGTATCACACGATAAAGAAAAGTAAAGTGAAAAATATTTACTGCTCATTTTGAATCATAAATATAGCAACTAATAAGAGATCGTCAGATTCTATTCATTCAACACCAAATAATATACAAATTATGCCTAGTATACATATTTTAATATATATATATATATACCTCTCTCTATAAAAAAAGAAGAGAGAAGAAGACAAAATAAAAAAATAAGAAAAAACCTTCAAATAGTTCTAAATAAGGTTATATAATCCATGGGATTATAGAGCTAGAATGGAAACTTGTTTGATGATTTTCAAGAAAGATGAAACTCAAAATTCTTTTAAATAGGTGTTATTTTGCTAAGTATAAAATGAGGGTCTTACTAAAACATTTTCAAAGCTTAATATATATACTTAGCAAAATAGGGGACAAAATGGAATATTTACAAACCTTTAGCCACCTCACCCTTTACATGGTTGGCACTTGTCACTTATGCATCTCATGCATGCTGCCAAGTGTCAATCATACAAAGCTTGCATGTGCCATTTGTCAAATAAGTGGCCATGTGACAAGATTCCCTTTGCCATGTAACATGGACATTTTTACAACATTTATAAAGTATGCTTTCCACTTTCCAGAGAGGTCTTGAGACGTATCCTTCTTTCTGAAATCATCCTGAATCAAACAGTTCAATTCGTTATGCTACCCTAATGCTTAACAAGTACACTTCATATTATGAGACTCCTTAGGTTCACCTCAATTTGTCTTATAGAATACTTTCGCAAGTCTATGAACAATGCCCATAGACACGTTATGGATATTATAAAATGGAGTGTTGAACATATAAGTTGAGGTCAACTATATCCATATATCCTGGAAGAGTAGAGATATAGATCATTACCGTCAAATCTCTATATTCGACTATAGTTGAATGGAAGTTTCATATCCTAAGTCTCAAAAAATGTTTTTTATGGAGGATCGCCCTTACGCGGTCAACGAAGTCATACGCGAATTCGGAAATGAAAGAAGTCTACCGCTCATCCGTCAAGTTATCTCCAGATATATTTCAATAAACAACATCCACAAACTCTTTTGCGATATTGTTTAACCTTATGAAAAATAATTTTCTAAGGTTTCTGTTTATGACCATAAGACTTTCTTAAATATGATCTTAGAGCATCCAGATATACAACTTACCTACATAAGCTGATGGATTTTATATCTACGCACACTGAACTTCATGAGTATCGGACCATACCCAGCGACACCCAGCAGTTAGACCATGAAAGGTGTGACACCCATAGAACCAAAGCATGATGGATTACTCATAAGTCCATCGTGGTGCTTAGGTCAAAGGACCACGAATACTACTCAACTTGATAAGACCCTCTATTGACGACTTTATGGGATATCTATTAGAGGTCCTCGTGAGTCTGTTTAGTGCCAGTTCTTACTAAATACCTATATACCTATATGGACTTCCTCTAAGTCCAAGGTCTACTAAGATTAACCATTTAGACATTCTAGATACAGACATACATTGAGTTAGAAGAAATATCGATCGACCTATGTCAGCAAACATGGACCAGGAATGACATTTTCGAGAACATATTGCATAATGACATTTCTTAGCACAATTTACAACTTTTTGCAACTATGTCATTACTAATATATTTTTAGGTCTTTGTCCTTATTCAGACAAGACTTTAACTCTAGGATTACTAATGCTTAACTTAAACTCTTTCAGATCTACAGTGTCTGAAAAGTTACAAACTTTTTACTATATATTAATTAAGTGATGATTAAGTTGAAATGTTTATTGCATAAATACCAAATAAAATATCCATACAATAATTCAAATGGCACGTAAGCATCATTCTCAACATCTTCCACTTGCTTTAGTGTAATTTATGATGATATCTAATACTCATCAACTCCAAGAGTTTCTCAAACATAATAGAAGTTAAGACCTTCGTTAGCAAGTCCGCTACATTATCTATAGAATTTACTTTAAGTACTATTACATCTTTTCTCGAAAAATTCTCTAATTATGCGGTATTTGCTTTCCATATACTTAGACTTCTAGTGTGCTCTTGATTCTTTGGCTTGAGTAATTGCTCCGTTGTTGTCACAAAATAACGGGATAGGATCCACTAAACTTAGGACTATTCCGTGCTCTGCTACATACTTACGTACCCATACCACTTTCTTTACAGATTCTGAAGCCGCAATATATTCTGCCTCTATGGTAAAATTAATTGTGGATGATTGCTTGAGACTTTTCTAACATATTGTAGCATCATTGAGAAGAAACACATATCCAAATGTAGACTTTCTATCATCTGGATCAGATTGAAAGTTTAAGTCAGTATATTCTCTCACTTATAAGATACTCTCTCCATAAATTAGAAATTTATCCTTTGTACATTTAAGGTATTTCAGGATCTGTTTCATGGCCATCCAATGGTCGCTGCCTAAATCAAACTGATATCAGCTTGTAACACTTATAACCATACTGATGTTAGGTCTCGTACATAACATGGAATACATTAAAACTGCCTATAGCTGATGCATATAGTATGTTAGACATTATAATCTTTTCATCTTCCGTTTGAGGAGAATTTTTTCCTAGAAAGACGAATGCCATATTTGAAAGGTACGTTAGCTATCTTACAACTATCAAAGTTATACCATTCAAGAACATTTTCTATATGTGATGATTGAGAGAGTCCTATTAGCCTCATAGCTCTATCTTTATAAAGATTTATACCCAGCATATTGGAAGCCTCTCCCAAATCCTTCATGGAGAAATTCTTACTAAAATAAATCTTGACTTATTATAATATACCAATATCATTTTCAATAATGAGTATGTTATCCACATAGAGAACAAGAAAAACAATTATACTCCCACTAACCTTTCTATACACACATATTTCTTCTTCATTTTTTGATAAAATAAGACTTTCTAATTACATCATCAAAACAAAGATTGCAACTTCGGGAAGCCTACTTAAGTTCATAAATGGACTTTTTCAGTTTGCATACCAGATTAAAAGTTAGGCTGTTCCACGTAAATATTTCCCTTGAGATTTTTATTAAAGAACGACTTCTTTACATCTATCTACCAGATTTTAAAGTTATAACATGCTGCAATAGCTAATAAAATTCAAATGGACTTTATCATGGCTATTGGTGAAAAGGTTTTCTCATAATCGAACCCAGATCGCTAAGTATAAACTTTTACAACTAGTCGAACCTTGAAGGCCTCTACCTCCTTTTTGGGCCCCTCTTTCTCTTATAAACCTATTTACAACCTATAGAAATTATTCCTTCAGAAAGCTTAACCAAGTCCCAAAGTTGATTGACATGCATAGAGTGAATTTTGAATTTCATAACTTTTTGCCATTTTCTCGAATCAATGTCTAACATCATCTTTATAAGTTGTAAAATCATTTCCTTCAACTAAGAAAACATCAAAAACACCTTTGGGTATCATACCTTACTTTATTGGTGGTTTCGAGATCTTTTCTGGCCTACATGGATAGTGTTTCAAAGGTATCTCACTCGTTTAAGCTTGAGGTTAGTTCATAAAATTTTGGACTTCATCAAGTTCAATCATTTTATAATCCCCATGATTAATGAGAAACTATTTCTTAAGAAAAATGGAATTACGAGCAACAAATAAATTTTGTTCCTCTGGATTATAGAATATATATCCATAGAATTTTTGGAATATCCCATGAACCATACCTGTACCGTTTTTGTGCAAGTTTGTCATAATGTGTAACTCTTACATAAATAGGACAATCTCAAATCTTAATATACTTAAGACTCAGTTTCTTTCCATTCCATATCTCATACAAAGTAGTAGAAATTGCTTTTGATGGAACCCTATTTAACAAAGGAGTAGCAGGTTTTAAAGCATAACCGCATATATATTTTGGAAGACCGGTGAAGCTCATCGTCGATTGGACCATATCTAATAGAGTTCGACTCCTACTCTCTAAAACACCATTGTGTTGAGGATTATAGTGAGCGAATATCCCATTCTCTTTTAAATAATCTATGAATTCATTGCTCATGTATTCACCGCCTTGATCTAATTGAAAGCATTTAATATATATGCTAGTTGTTTTCTCTACTTCTAGTCATATTGTTTTTAATATTTCAAAGGTTTCTGACTTATGTCTCATACAAAACATATGTATGTATCATGACAAGTTATCGATAATGACTACAAAGTATCGAAATCTACCCATAATAGTGTGATTCAATGGACTACATACATCACTATATATTAGTTCTAATAAATCAGTAGCCCGATGTTCAACACCTAAAAAGGGAGGTTTGGTCATCTTCTCGCGAATATAAGATTCACAAACCAGTAAGTGTTCTATAATTAGATCTATTATCTGATCATCTTTGACCAGAGAGGTTAGACGTTTTACGCCTTTATAACCTAATATCATATGCCACAATTCTGTATCATTTAAAGTTCCTGAATTGCTTCCTATGTTCACCTTTTCATTTAAGATATTTTCGATTGCATCCAAAATGTAATGACCATTTATTAACTGACACTCAGCAAATAAAACATTATCCGCATCAACTAAATACAAGGAACAATTCTAAATAAAAACATGATATTCCTCAGTGTCTAACACAGGAAGGAAAATAATCTGTTTGATAATGTTTGGTATAAAATAACAGTTCTACAACTTAAGAGTTCTATTACAAGGGAGAATTTGTTTAAAATTTTCGATTACTTCTACTTGTAGAAAATCACAATTTCTAACACGAAGCTAGACTTGTCCTTGCTGTAACTATTTAACTTTTCTTAGACCCTGCAATACATTGCAGATGTAAGAATCGATTGTGTTGTGTGCAAATGCAACGAGTAAATTTATGCATTTTAAACAATCTAAAAAATAACATATTATGCAGCGAAATTAATACATATTAAAATAATCTCATTATACTAATGAAATTAGAGAACTCACTCTCGAATCATGCTTTCAACAATTCTAGTTGGGAATGTGGTAGGCTTTCTCAAGCTAGAATGGTAGCTTACTTTTTTCACCAAAATATTTAATTTAAAGCAACTCTTGCTTCTTTATCTCTCAGGACTTAATTATATATTTTGCTCAAATTGACTTTTGATTAACATTTAACCTTTTAAAAAAAATTTGAATTCACTATAACAATTGAAAAAGAGTGACAAAGTAATTAAAAAGTTTAGTCACCTTCAAAATTGCTAGCTAGCTTGAAATGGAAATTTGTAGCAATCTTTAATGAAAGTATGCCACCTCTTGTTTCAATTGACTTTTTTTCTTTTTTTAAAAAAATTATAATTATTTTTATTATTATTATTTTATAAAAACTTTATCTACCAATGCTCAAATTATTACCTATACAAAGTATTGGTATAATTTGAGACATACAATAAGTAGATAAAAGTGTCAAGTCTCACTTGGTATAATTTTGGCTTTAACACTTAAACTTTAACTACTCTCCAAAAAACCCTAAAATAAATAAGTTAATAATTAATTTAATTTTAAAAAATAACAATTATTTTATTTAAATGGTAGCTATATCTACCAATGCCCAATTTAGTACCCATACAAATTATTGGCACAATTTGAGACATACACTAGGTAGATAAAAGTGTCAAGTTACACTTGGCACAAATTTAAGTTTAACACTTAAACCTTAATTACTCTCCGAGACACCCTAAAATAAATTCATATTTTCCAAAAACTTTCTGAATTAAACAATTCAATATGGTGCACTACCCACGTGCTCAATGAGTACACTTCATATAGTGAGACTCCCGAGGTTCACACCCATTTTGTCTCACGAAACATTTTGTAAGTCTATAACCGATGCCCCCCCCCCCCCCCCCCCCCCACACACGTTATGGATAATAGAAAATGGCGAGTTAAACCATACAAGTTGAGGTTAATCTATATTCGTACAATCCCTCTATCATTAATATCCTGAAAGAGTGGAGATATAGATCAACAGCGTCAAGTCCCCTATTACACAACCATAAACGTATCTCTTTTAATTCGTATTCCAATAAATAATATACGCAAATTTCTTTGAAATATTATTTACTCTATAGGAAACTCTTTTTCGGATTAAATGTTTATGGCCATAAGATTTCCTACAATACAATCTTAGAGCATTTGGATATTTAACTCACCCATATGAGATGACGGATCCCATATCTACACATACCAGACTCCATAAGCATCGGACCATACCCAGCGACACTAGCGATCAGACCATAAAAGGTCTCTAATATTTGTGGAACCTAAGTATGGTAGATCACTCATAAGTCTACTGTGATGCTCAGGTCTAGGGACCACGAATACTACTTAACTCGAGAAGACCCTCTGTTGACAAATTTATGAGAAATCTATTGGAGGTCTTCATTGAGTCTAGTTTAGTATCTCTTCCTTACCAAATAAATGTATATCTATATGAACTTCCACTAAACTCATGGTTTTGTAAGATTAACCATCTAGACTATCCAAATATAGATATACATTGATCTATATTAATTGATTCCATTCGATAGACCCTGCAGCGGTAGAAATAGATCAGTGTCATTCGTAGTGGTATCTAATACCTAATGACTCCATATGTTTCTCAAACACCTTTGAAGTTATGGGCTTAGTGAGTGGGTCCGCTACATTATTTACAAAATCAACTCTATAAAATACAACATCTTCTCCAGCCAAGATCTCTCTAACAATGTAGTATTTTCTCTCCACATGTTTAGATCTCTGGTGTGCTCTTGACTCTTTTGCCTATGCAATGGCCTCGTTTTTATCATAACATAATAGGATAGGAACCATGAAACTTAGGACTATACCAAGTTCTGTAACAAACTTATCATCCATATTGCTTCTTTTACTGTTTCTGAAGCGACAATGTATTCTGCTTCTACAGAAGAATCAGCTGTGGATTCCTATTTGACACTCTTTCAACTTATGACAGCACCATTAGGAATAAAAATATATCCATATATAGACTTTCTATCATTCGAATTAGACTGAAAGTCTGAGTTAGTGTATGCTCTTACCTGTAAGTCATTTTCTCCATATATGAGAAACTTGTCCTTTGTACCCTTGAGGTATTTAAGAACATATTTGACTGCCATCCAGTGGCTGTCACCTAGATCAGACTAGTACTGGCTCATAATACCTACAGCCATACTGATATCAGGTATCGTACACATCATGGCATACATCAAGCTTCCAATAGCTGATGCATAAGGAATGTTAGACATTCTAATCCTCTCATCTTCCTTCTGAGGACACATTTTTCTCGAAAGATGAATATCATGTCTAAAAGGTATATTAATTATCTTACAGTTACTAAAACTGTACCTTTCTAAGATATTATCAATGTACGAAGATTGGGAGAGTCCTATGAGCCTCTTAACTTTTTCTCTATAAAGCTTTATACCCAGTATATAGGAAGCCTCTCCCAAATTTTTCATGAAGAAACTCTTACTAAGGTCACCTTTTATTGACTGTAACATACCGATATCATTTTTAATAATTAGTATGTCTTCCACATAAATAATTAAGAAGACAACCATACTCTCATTGACCTTTTTATATACACATGCCTCATCTTCATTTTTGATGAAACCAAACCCTCTGATTACCTCATCAAAACATAGATTCCAACTTCGGGAAGCTTGCTTAAATCTATAAATGGGCTTCTTCAGTTTGCATACAAAACTAGAAGAAAGGTTAGATGCAAAACCTTCAGGTTATTCCATGAATATCTCTTCCTCGAGATATCTATTCAGGAACGCCGTCTTTACATCAATCTGCCAAATTTCAAAGTCTCAGTACGCAACAATTGCCAATAAAATCCTTATTAACTTAAGCATCACAATTGATGCAAAAGTTTCCTCAAAATTAATCCCTGATCGTTGAGTATAACCTTTTATTACCAGATGGGCCTTGAAGGTCTCTACCTTTCCATTGAGCCTACGCTTTTGCTTGTAAACCCATTTACAACCAATAGGAACTATTTCTTCGGGAAGCTCAACCAAGTCTCAAACTAATAAGATTAGGGAACTTACCCTCGAAGCGTACTTTGAACAATTCAAGTGAAGGATGAGTGGGCTTTCTCAAGCTAGAATGGTAGCTTACTTTTCTCACAAAAATACTTAATTTAAAACAACTCTTGCTTCTGTATCTCTCGGGACTTAACTATATATTTTAGTTAAATTGACTTTTGGTTTCTCAGTTAACATTTAACCTTTAAATTATTTTTTGAATTCATTACAATTCACAATTGAATTCGGCTCATTGTTTTTTCACACACTTAAATCAAGTCTCGGCTAATATTTATAAATAAATGGCCACTTGAATCAACCAATTACAAAACAATTTTGGACAAGTTGAAAAGAGTGACAAAGCAATTAAAAAGCTTAGTCACCTATTCAAAATTGCTTGCTAGTTTGAAATGGAAATTGGTGGCAATCTTTAATGAAAGTATGCCACCTCTTATTTCAATTGACTTTCTTTCTTCTTCTTTTTTAATTATTATTATTATTATTTTATAAAAATTTTATCTACCAATGCTCAAATTAGTACCTATACAAATTATTGGCATAATTTGAGACATACACTAGGTAAATAAAAGTGTCAAGTCTCACTTGATATAATTTTAGCTTTAACACTTAAACTTTAACTACTCTCCAAGAGACCATAAAATAAATAAGTGAATAATTAATTTAATTTAAAAAAATAACAATTATTTTATTTAAATGGTAGCTATATCTACCAATGCCCAATTTAGTACCCATACAAATTATTGGCACAATTTGAGACATATACTAGGTAGATAAAAGTGTCAAGTCACACTTGGCACAAATTTAGGTTTAACACTTAAACCTTAACTACTCTCCGAGACACCCTAAAATAAATTTATATTTTCCAAAAACTTTTCGGATTGAACAATTCAATTCGGTGCGCTACCCACATGCTCAATGAGTATACTTCATATAGTGAGACACCCTAGGTTCACACCCATTTTGTCTCATAAAATATTTTCATAAGTCCATAACCGATGTCCCCCCCACACGTTATGGATAATACAAAATGGCGAGTTAAACCATACAAGTTGATGTTAATCTATATTCGTACAATCCCTCTATCATTAATATCCTGGAAAAGTGGAGATATAGATCAACAACGTCAAGTCCCCTATTATACAACCATAAACTTATCTCTTTTAATTCGTATTCTAATAAATAATATACGCAAATGTCTTTGTAATATTATTTACTCCACAGGAAACTCTTTCTCGGATTAAATGCTTATGGCCATAAGACTTCCTACAATACAACCTTAGAGCATCTGAATATTTAACTCACCCATATGAGCTGACAGATCCCATATCTACACACCGGACTCCATAAGCATCGAACCATACCCAACGACACCCAGCGGTCAGACCATGAAAGGTCTCTAACATGTGTAGAACCTAAGTATGATGGATCACTCATAAGCTCATCGTGGTGCTCAGGTCTAGGAACCACAAATACTACTCAACTCAAGAAGACCCTCATTTGACAGATATATGGGAAATCTAGTAGAGGTCTTCATTGAGTCTAGTTCAGTATCTAGTCCTTACTAAAGACATGTATATCTATACGAGCTTTCACTAAACTCATGGTTTGCTAAGATTAACCATCTGGACTATCTAGATATAGACATATACTGATCTATATTAATCGGCTTCATTCGATAAACCCTGCATCGATAGAAATAAATCAAGTACATTTAATTTGAGAACATATTTACATAATGATATTTCTTATCAATGCTTGCAACTATTTGCAACTATGTCATTGCATGTATATTCTTAAATCTTTGTCTCAAATCAGACAAGGTTCTAACTCTTTAGACCCGATCTAAACTCCTTCAGGTTAATATAATGTCTGAAATGTTACAAACATCTTAATTTAATAAAAATAATTAGCGATTTAATAAAATATTTATTTATTACATAAGTATAAAAATACAATATTCATACAAAATTAGGATGGCACCTAAGCACAAATCCCAACAAGAATGATATATAGTATCTAATATCCAACCACTATAGCATTAAATGCTAATGAAATATCTATAATAAATAAACTTATACTTGAGGGGGTTTTCTTGATTATAACTAGGTACTTCGAACAATTGCATTTCCAATGTCCATCCTCGCTATAGTGGAAACATTTTCCTTTACCGTTGTTCTTCTTTTATGACTTGGATATAGCCTATCTCTATGAACCTGTATGTGGTATTTGCTTCTCTTTCTTCTTTCTTTTAAACTTTTTAGAACCTCTCGGAGAAGAAGATGAAGCACCACTCTGAATAAGAAGGTTGTTCTTGCTTTGTTCATATTCTTTTGAGCTGTCTTCAAAATATTATGCAGGTTAGCATATGTAGAAATCAACCATTTGCATGTTAAAGTTCATAATGAACTATGTAAATGACCTTGGTAGAGATTGAAGAATTAAACTATTCCTTATGCTGTTATTCAAATATATTTCCATAGTCTCCAAATTTTTTATGGATGAAATCATCTTAAGTATGTGAGAGCTGACTGGACTGCCCTCAGCCAACTTGAACTGAGAAAAGGTCCTGGTGATTCTTTAAAGATCGACTTATGGTCTACCTCTAAATCACTTATTAAGATGGTGCGTTGTACTACTTGCAATATTCTTATATGTATGCTTTATGCTCAGTTTATTTGACATTAAGGCGAGGATGTATGATTTGACTTTTAAATCATCATCGACATATTTCTGATAAGTCTGGAACTCTTCTAGACTTGCATTATCAGAAACGCTTTCAATCATCTTCTGACCAATTATATACCTAAGTTTCTTTGAATCTAGAACTATTATGAGATTCATCAGCCGATATAAATAGTTATCGACACTTTTCAGTTGATTTGCATTAAGTATGCTAGCCAATAGATTGTTCGTAGCCATCTTATCTTTATAAGACAAAATAGGAGATGTTAGCGGAAATACATTTCAAAAATTGTTAATTAGAAAAAATGCTTTAGATCATGGATATAACTAGTATATATTTTTTAATCTAAAAGCGCCCTCCCACTGCTTTATATAATCCTATAAATCTCTTAAATAGGAAAATAAAAATTTAAACATTTTAAATTTTACAGTGAGAAGTAGATCCAATCAGTATCTACTTGAGCCTCACACTTTAGCAATATTAGCCATTGTAAAACCCGAAAGGTAGATAACTCTTATCAATTGCATCTTCTGCAACTTTTACTTTTAATCCTAAACACACTTTATCCTCATGCTTTAGCAATATTGAGTAAATGTGCTTCGGATTTACTTACCAATGATCAAATATAAGTTACTGATATTACTCTCACGCTTTAGCAATATTGGATAATACTTTCGATTATATTTGCCTCATCTTATATTTAATCGGCATAGTGTAGATCACACCGATCAGTCCCTTACACTTTAGCAATATTGAGATAGACCGTGATAACCCGTCTAACATTGTATTGGTAAGGCAAACCATATATAACGTTATCTAATAATATAATACATTTCAATCTGATTAAGAGAGATTATTAATAATTTATTTGTATCTCATATATATCTAATTCAAAATAAGTATTTGTTTATATAAATACAACTAAGCCCTACAAGTAGCTCTCATTATGATTAATAGCATAAAACAATATTTGCAATTTATAACACAAAGGTGTATGAAATATAATTGCATTAATTAAAATCACATGCAAAAATGCAAGTAGGAGTGCATTGTTGAGAACACCCCAACGTTTTTATCATAGCGCCATGGCGTTCTCTGGGTAGTAACCATTTTTTTGCACTTTAAACACTTCGAAATGCAACTCTCACTAATTCCATGCTTTCCCAACACATCAAACAGCATGCCAATAACCCAGTAACACAAAAAATATGCTCTAATACCATTGTTAAACGTGTTTAAGGTACATGCATGTGAATTTGTGTACATATTTAAAAATACTAAATGGATGTCTCACATACACAATTTGAAGTGAAATTAAATATATAATCAACATATACATATATAAATTGAATCACTAATAGCTTAAGATTGTAAAAACGTACCTTTCAAGGACTTCGGTGAAGAATTGCACTCCAGAACTCATACGGAAGTCCACTCACGATCAATTCTAGTCCATAAGAATTTGTGGGATTACAAAGCTAAAATGGAAACTTGTTTGATGAATTTCCAGCAAGATGAAACTCTCAATTTTCTCAAATAGGTGTTCTTTTGCTAAGTTTAAAGTGAAGGTTTTATTGAAACATTTTTGAAAGATTAATATATATACTTAGAAAAATGAAGGGCTAAATGCAACATTTGCAAACATTTAGCCACCTCACCATTTGCATGGTTGACACTTGTCACTTATGCATCTCATGCATGCTTTCAAGTGTCAATTATAAAAATCTTGCATGTGTAATTTATCAAACACGTGGCAATGTGAGAGATTCCATTTTTCATGCAATAAGTACCTCTTTGTAACATTTGCAAAGTATGCTTCCCACTTTTTAGAGAGGTCTTAAGACGTATACTATTTTTTAAGATCATCCCAGATCGAATAGTTCAATCTGTCCTGCTACCTCAGTGCCAACAAGTATACTTCATATTGTAAAACTCCCTAGGTTTATCTCTATTTGTCTTACGAAACACTTTCAGAAGTCCGTGAACAATGCCTCAAACATACGTTATGGATATTGTAGAATGAATCATTAAACCATACAATTTGAGGTCAACCATATCTATATAATCATTCCATCACCTAAATCTTGAAAGATCAGAGATATAAATCATCGCTGTCAAATCTCTACATGCTTATCCATGAAGTTATCTTCAGATACGTATTTTTGTAAACAAATCACTCATAAGCCCACCACGGTACTCAGGTCAAAGGACCACGAATACTACTTAACTGAAGAAGACCCTCTATTGATGGCTCTGTGGGATGTATATGGAAGTTCTTATGAGTTTGTTCAATGCTCAATCCTTACTAAATACCTATATATCTATACGAACTTCCACTAAATCGATGGTCTATTAAGTTTAACCATCTAAACATTCCAAATATAGACATATACTGATTCAAAAGAAATATCGATCGCCTATGTCGGCAATCATGGATCAGGAACGACATTTTCGAAAATATATTACATAATGGTATTCCTTAGCACTATTTGTAACTCTTTGCAACTATGTCATTACTAATATATTCTCAAGTCTTTGTCTCTATTTCAGATAAGGCTCTAACTCTTAGAATTGCTAACTTTTAGCGTTGACCTAAATTTTTTTAGATCTACAATGTCTGAAAAATTACAAGTTTCTTACCATTAATTAATTAATTAACAATTAACCTGAAATGTTTATTGCATAAATACTAAATAAAATATCCATACAATAATTCAAATGGCACATAAGCACAATTCTCAACACTTATCGAGTTAAGTATGAAATCGTCTAAATACATTCTCAAGGTATACCCTGGAACATACCTCAAATAAACTAGTACGTACTAGCAAAAGTAGTACTAACCAAGATTGAAATTAAGAAATACAAAAAGGGGAGACAAATGTAAGATCTTAAAAGTATCATTTGACAGGACAACTTCAACAAGAATATCTTGTCGAACTGAAGTTTCCCCTATGTTATTTTTTGAAATCTTGAAAAAGAAGGAAAATATATTATGTTGAAAAAACAATAACAACAAATAAAGATGAAAGTGCAAAATAAACAAAAATACTTACCAACCTCTTGAAAAGATAATCAAGGAGGAGGAACATCAGGACCAGCTCCTAGTCGTTCGAGAAAATCATCACTACCATCAAAATCCGACTCTAACTCTGAATCGTCTACCTTATCACAATCCATATCATCATCAGTAAAAAACCAAAAGTTTCTTGAAAACTAAGTCATCAACGAACTTTTTCTCATTGGCCAAGGCAGCAACATTAACAGAAGCAATAAATAACTCACTTCGGCTATATGCCAAATCAGCAGTCAAACTTTCTGTAAGAGCATTATTTTTCTTCAACAAGACATCCTTTTGATTGGCATCAAGTGAAAATAGATGCGATTTTAGACTCAAGCTCTATAATTTTTTGATCTCTCTCATTCAATAAGACATCATTTTTATTAGTAGTGAGTTGAATAGACGCGAGTTGTGACTCAAAGTCTATGACTTTTTGAATCAATGAATTAATAAACTCATTGGAAGAAGTCTCAACATATTTTTACCTTAATAAAAACTCCTAAAAAAGAAAAAAAAATTAGGCTGAAAAGAAAATTTAGCCAAAACCAAATTTGAAAGAAAAAAGAAAACCATCAACTCCCTGAAATCAAACAGCATACTTATCGCTAACTAGAGAAGTAGTGCTAGATGAAACACTACCAACTAGTTGCCAAGAACGTGATGCTATGAGAACAAAGAAGAGCATATCGAGAAAGATGAACAGATTTGTCAAAAAGCCCACTCTAAAAGTAAAAGATGAATGAAGGAAAGGAAAAACAAGATTAGGCTAGATGAATTTTCATTGTACTCTTTGAAAGTTCTTGTAACATTAGAACTCTAATTTATTGTATTATGTCTATTTCATAAAATAATTCTATAAAATAAACTATTCAAAGGGGGATAAGTGTAGGAACCATAAAATTACTTAAAGAGTAATTTAGTATATTAATTGAAATAAGCTTATTAAGGGTAGATTTGTAAATTTACTTAACCCATGGGCTTCTTTTCACTATAAAAAGGGGTCCAAAGAGGCAAAAACTAATTAATCAATTCATTTTAGAAAAATATCTCTCTCTAGAAATCCAAATTCATTCTCAAATCTCTCTCTAACAATTTTCTTGAGATTGTGGAATCTTTGGAGCCCAATAAACCTCCAAACCTCGAGTATTATCCATTATGCTTTTAGATGATATAGATGTGCCATCGTGATTCTATCCATAATTACGAGCTTGCCATGCTAGGATTCATGACATACCCATATTTGCTCCCATTAAAATCTCAAATATTGGATATTTATGATTAATTACCATATTCCAAGTAGTGAGGATATTTACCATTTCTTAAAAAAGAAAAGATTGTATATCTCTATGCTGTCAGTAGATGTTTTCTACATGTCAATCCATCTTAGTTTTATAATTTAAACACCAGTGATAAAAGCATAAGGGAATCATTCTACTTCAACAATTTCATCATAATTTGTACAACGCTCCTAGAAGTCAATGGCAACATATCTCTTTTCGATAATGCTGCATCTCAACAGTTTTACAATGAAAAATAAAAATAATAATTCCTCACGATACAATAAGAGTAGATGATAGACTGATTAAAAGTAAATACCTTAAAACAATTGTTCTCCTTCAATTTCAGTTCACAAGGCCCAAAGTCTTTAGCCCATACAACATAACTACGTCGGCCCACTAAATCCTAATGAGGATCTCAACCCACTTGATTAAAAAAGAAAATGTTGGCCCATAAAAGGTCTTCAAACTAAGGAACCCTCTCCGAGTTAGTCAGAATAATGGTCGAAACGTGGCTACCGTATTCGGTCAAAGATTGTCAGAACAATAGTTGAAAATATAAATTCATACCTTCAAAGATTGTCAGAACAATAGTTGAAAATTGACTACTTAGTTTGGACTCCCAAAGTAGAACTACGCTTACTTTGAGCTGGTTAGAGTAATGATCAAAGCTCGATTACCCTACTCAGTCAGACTCACCACCCCTAGTGCTGTTATGAATAATAATTGAACATTAGTTACCCTGTTCGAGCAAGGTCTAAACAAGAAGAAATCACCTCAGCCTATATCAAGTATGGGAAGGTTAAAATACGATTATCTCTAAAGATCAAAAGAAGTTCTTAAAATGACTAAACTTACAAAAGATATAAATATTTATGGATAAATTCAAGCTTGAAAGTGTGTTATTTTACTAGGGTGCATGCATGTGCAATGTGTTTTTCATTACAAAATCTATACATCTTATACATAAATCATGCACAGCGAAAGTCAGAAATCTAATTTCCTAAAATGATAAACACATTAAAATTAAATCTTTCATTACAATAATAAAATAAAGTTTAAGAATTCACTTTATAAAGCCTTTGGATTATTAATTGGAGTCCACTCTAAAATGCAACAATTGACAATTCTAGTACTCAACAAAGGTAGGTTTGAGTATTTGTTTCAAGACTAAGAAATTATGTTTCAATTTGTTCAACTCTTGAGCAACTAAAACAATTTCTATTTACTTTCCGTGGTTGGCCAACACAAGAGGAATGGGAGGAATAAATGTTCAAAGCAACTTTTGCAATTAACTAAGAAAAACTTTGTTCCTTTCTCTTGTTTTCTTAAGTGGCCGAACTAACCATCCAAATGAATTCAACAATTCATTTTTATATGCTTTTTTTTATTGAATTACTTAATAATTAAGTTAAAAAAAAACTTCTCTTATAAGCTTTCTCTACTTGGTCATTAAGTTAAACAAAGTGGATCTTACCTTAACTTAGCCCTTGAGTTAACTTAACCATAGAGTAAAGTTATTATTTCACTTTTATACCAATAGCTTGTCCAACAAACCAAGGGTATTATTATTATAATTACTATAGTCAAATAATGAATGACTCAAAATGTGCCACTTATCCTTATCTTATTGGTTAATAACTTTTGTTAACTAACTGATGTACTTAACTCTCAAATATTGACAAGTGCATATCTTGAGAGATCTTGAAACAAATAATCGGTTCACTAAAATTTACTGGATTAAACTATTCAATCTCGTACACTCCCCAGTACATGAGTATAATTCATATTATGGGATTCTTTAGGTCCACGCATGGTTTGTCATAAGCAACACTTCCATACGTCTGTGAATGATGCCACCATGAACACATTATGAATATTACAAATTAGCGTGTTAGATGATACTAGTTGAGGTCATAATATATACGTATAATCCCTCTATCACCTATATCCTGGAAGAGTAAAGATATAGATCTACATTATCAAATCTCTATATGCTCATCCGTGAACTTATCTTCAGATTCGTATTTCTGTAAATGATATCTACAAACACTTTTGCGATATCATTCATTCTATGAAAAACTATTTTTTGGGTGGGCTTACTGCTTATGGCTATAAGACTTTCTAAAGTACAATATTAGAGCATCAAGATATATAACTCACCCTAGTGAGCTGATGGCTCCCATATCTACACATATTGAATTTTATGAGCATCAGACTATACCCAGTGACACGGAACAGTTAAACCATGAAAGATCTCTAACATCTGTGAAACCATAGTATAGTGGATTACTCATAAGTGCATCATGGCGCTTAGGTCAAAGGACCATGAATACTACTGAACTCGAGAATACCTAACATTGATGGCCTTATGGATATCTATTGGAGCTACTCGTAAGTCTGTTCAGTACCCAGTCCTTACTGGATACCCACATACCTATACGAGCTTCTACTAAACTCATGATTTACTAAGACTAACTATTTGGATCATTCAGATATAGACATACATTGATCTATATAAAAAGATTTCACCGATAGACCCGCATCGATAAAATAGATCAAGAATATAGTGTTTGCATAATAATATTTTCTAGCACTATTCGTGACTCTTTACGACTATGTCATTACTAATATATTTTCAGATCTTTGTCCTATTTTAGACAAGGCTTAAACTCTTTAGATTTTGTTAACTCTTATAACGTGCTAACTCTTAACACTGCTAACTCTTAGCATCTGATCTAAACTCTTTTAGACCAAATCTAAACTTCTTTAAATCATAAAATGTCTGAAATATTAGAAGCATCATACCATTTAATAAATATAATTAGCAATTTGAATGCAATATCGATTGTATAAATATTACAAAATTAATAGTCATAAAAAATAGAATGGCAAGTAAGTAAAAATCTCAACAAAGCTTATCAAGAAAAAAATCTCTAAAATCAAGAGATATTCCTAGATACACGATATAAATCCTACTAAGGTAAGTAAAGTACAACACAATTTCAGAAAAGCTTTGATAGTAGAATCCTAAAAAGGGATGTCTATAAGACTTTCATATTAAGAATGATTCTAAAGTTACGAGTAAAACTTATATCATTATCCTATAAATTGAGGACAAATTAAAACTAGAGGGGACATTATAGAGATTAGATACATACATACAAATATTGAATATATCCCTCAAGGTTTTAAGGCTAGTACAAAACAGTGAACCTTATAATCACTTACATGAGAACATAAGAAAGACGCTTAAAAGTATATAGAAAACGACTATTTTTATTCTTTTTTATTGTCTTACCTTATTTTTTTTCTTTTTTTTACCATTGCTGACTTAAGCATCGGAGTGTATACGTAAAAAAATCTTTCAACATGATCTCATTGTTTTATCTAATCGCTGGATGCTCGTCAGACACTATCCTAATAGAGGAATAAGCAGTCTATTTGGTCTATTTTTTTATCACATCATTGTCGTCCAAGAAAAAATTCTTTAAAAAAATAAATTTAATTCATTACATTTTGAGTTACCAACTTTTGGGATCAATAACAATATTTAGTTTATTAGAGATTACATGAAGATCTTTATCCTATTAATAGAATTCAAATTTCACCATATCAACCAAGCAACTCATGCAAGCAAGTGCCTCATTAACAACTACTTGCAGTATATTTATTTCTTCAATTTTGTCAAAAGCCACAACACATGCCCAAATAAATCAAATATGTAACCTTCATGGAAGAATCATCAAATATAAATTTGAGAATACCATTTCAAAGTTCAATAACTTTTCTTTTTTAATAACTTTTTCTTTTCCATTTTATTTTGTCTTTTCTATATTTTTTATTACATGAAATAGAAATCAAACCCCTGCCTCCCCTTTGGTGCGAATAGGTTACCATATTTAAATATTCAATATCTCAGGAGAATAAAAAAATTTGAATCAGTACTCGATATTTACATCTACTTTCATGTCAAATAACAGATGTCATTCCCATTCTTTTCCTACACTCAAGTAAGAACGAACATGGTATCCACAGTCTAAGCCAATTTATCATAATTAAGGTCTGTACTTGTCCTAAAAGGGCAAGATGACTAACATGCATCATATTTTCTAAATGATAGTTACAATTCGAAGGTTAAAAGAAACACACATTAAGAACCACAAGTTGTGATCAAGTTCAAATCAATTGCGATAGATAAATCAATTTTAACATTGAAAAATATCCAACATGAACTGGATTTAACTTTAAATCAATTTTCAAAAAATGAATATTTAGTAACTTAAAATCATAACCCTAATCTCATTATTTTAGGTTAACAATCAATATCCAACTATAAATTAGTAAAATTAATGAAAAACAATCTATTATTAGTTATTAATAAACAAAATTAAAGTAGATTCGTAAATGAAAAATAATGGATTAATGCGAAAAGGGAGAAAATTATCGTAAGCAATGAGACTGAGAACGAGATTACTTTTGTCGGTTGATTTAGAAATGTTGGTTGATTACTGAGAATAAGAAAAATAATTTATGTTTACCGATCAATATTTTGTTATTGTCATCAGGAATTTGAGATTATGATTTGAGATTTGAAACTGAGAATGAGAGAAGAGAGAATACATGTTTAATTCTAAGTTTTGTTTTCACTGAACAATGTTGTTTTGTAAAAGTCATTTACGATGGTTATGTTAGCAGTCATTTAATGGGGTTGCAAATAACCCTTATTCTTGTAGTGATATTTGATATCTGTCTTACACATATTGTGTAAAATTTGAGTAGTATATTTGTTTATTTATGTGCTTGTTCTTTTAGTTATTATTGTAAAGGTTGATTAGCACCCATGAAGTAATTGATATAAGGTAGAAATTGTACCTACAAGCTAATTAGATTGTAAAAGTTTGATCAAAACCCGTAAGCTAATCAATTTGGTTTTGGAGTCAGGCTATTGTCAAAATTAATTATGTAAATAAAATAATAAAGTAAATTAATTTCAAGTTGTAAGTGTGAGACCTGAGTTTCTAATCTGATGAAGAACGGTTGAATATATAAAATAAAGAAATAAAGGATACTTGATGAATCATGTCATGAAATTCACTATGTAAATTGCAAATCAAGAGCTTTAGAGGAAGATTTCTTGCTAACAAGATTAATCTAATTCTTCCCCAAGATATGTTAATTTAATACAACGAAGTCATTTTGAGATACATGTAGAAGATCAAATTTAGTTAATCCCAAATATATATTCCATTAGGTTAAATTCAGTGCAAATTTGAAACTCCAATAATTGATCATCAATCATAATTTTATAATGACTTTCCTAAGTTATGGAATGCTCTAAATCATTTTTTAGTATATCTATATTTATAAATAAATTTATAAATAAATATTATTATTTAATAAACAATTTATTAAATAAATTACGAACACAAGTTTAAATGATCAAACACTATAAATAGCTGAAGTAAACATCTTTAAGCATAGATTCCATTTTACAAGTACACGTTCCCATGCTCTACAAAATTGTATCTCCAAGCCATTGAATTTTACCCATTTATATGAATTTTACTTTGTGATAACTCAAAAGATATAACACTTCGATCCAAGTTTATTACTTGCTTAAGATTATGATTAATTAAGCTTATTAAAGCTTACGTGAATTAAGATCAGTAACATTTCTTGAATTAGATTAAAATTTATAGTAGTTGAGTTCAATATATTAAATACACTGATTTTTCTACTTGAAATTTCTACCTCAATAATCAATTCAAGATAAATCATTTACTATAAAAATAGAAAAACTATAATCTTACATAATGAAATGTCATTTTTATGAATGACTGTGAGCATTATTTAATTTATAAAGAACTTGTAATTATCTTCTATATTAGCATCAAATGCCTAATACATAAATCACATTCTTTATAAATATAGACTCATTAATATATAACCAATAATATATATGAATAACTTGCATTTATAAAAAACTATTATTGCAAATACTTTAAGAGCATCAATAACATACAATGTCTAACATATCACACACCTAAAAATAATTTCTTTGATTTGCCTGCTTAAGCACCATGGTTCCTTTTATAGTTACTCTTGATTTTTCTCAGGCCAAGCTCTTTAAAGAAAATAGATTTTTTAAGAATAAGACGAAACTTTAAAAAAGCTAGAAGGGAAAATTTATAGCTTCAAATAGTGAAAGATTTGGTTCTTTCAAAAACATATGTACTTTAATCAAGAAGTTTACCTAGATATTATTTGATATTTTAAAACTTAATAGAAGTTTACTGTGAGAAAGTTGATTAAAAATTACAGGATATGATTTTGGGATCAAGTCAAGTGTGTACAAGATGAGAGGAAGTGAAACAAACATGAAAAGGGGTAAAAAGATGGAATGTAGCTGCCCAGGCCTAGGCACTGCGCTGCCCAGGAGTTGAGTGCCATTGCGCTCCAGAAGGAATGTACAGTGCTGCAGTGCCCATGACCCAGCGCCGCGGCACCAAGAAGTCAGCATTACGGTGCTAATACGAGTATAGACCCTCTTATTTTGAAAGTCTATCCTATGTGTCAAGACTTTCCAAACTAATTCCCACTCAGTTTAGGATTTCTCTAAGGCATCCAAACCCTATATAAAGGCTCTATATTAGATTGTAAATATATCACAACAACGTCAACACAAACACAATAGAACAAACCTCTAGATTATAAGAGATATCAATATTGTGTTCTTTGTGAGTGCAATTGAGAGAATTTTTTATGAGGCTTGACTTCTTTCTTGTAAAAAGGCAGACTTTGAGATTGCCTTATGATTCATTAATAAGAGAAGTGAGATCTTGATTCATCATGGATGTAGGCAAGTTACCAAACTATGTAAATTCTTGTGTACTTTCTCTTAATTTCTTTCTCTTGTTTATTCTTGATTGTTTGTTGTTGCATTATATTGCTTGAGTTTATTGCTCTGCTTTAACAAACTAGTATCAGAGTTTGGTTCTTAGCAGAATGGCCACACCTAAGTATGGTGCAGAGACATTAAACTATTCAAATGATTTCAATATATGGAAGATAAAGGTGATAGCATTACTAGTGTGCCAATGGTTAGGCTCGATGTTAGAAGAGACTGCAGATCCATCTAGTGAGGAAGAAAAGACACCATAGTCATCTAAGGCTGAAGTAAAGGAAAAAGACATTCAAGAAAGGGTTCACAGCATAATCGTTCTGTCACTGAGCGGTGAAGTATTGAGGAAAATAACAGATGAAAAGAGGTGATTGGTCTTTAGAAGAAGCTTGACTCACCTTATATGCGAAATTCATTGGCCAATAGATTGCATATAAAGATAAAACTATATCAATTATCCATGTAAAAGAGGATACCAATAAAAGACCATATAAATACCTTCAACAAGATCATTATTAATCTTAAGGTTATCAACATAAAGATAGAAGATGAAGACAAGGCAATCATCTTGTTGAGTTTACTTCCAAAAGCTATGAGCATTTTATTGATATGCTTCTTTACGATAGAAAGAGTTTAACAATGAATGATGTGAAATCATTATTAAACTTAAAGCAATTGGGAAGACAAATAGAGGCTAGTGCAAAATGCTTATCTATTAAAGGAAGAACTTCATATAGAGATAGAAAGAAGAAGAGATCGAGATCTAAGTCAAGGGGCACTCTTAGGAAGTGTTATTACAGCAAGAAAGAAGGACACTTCATAAAGGATTGCCCGAAAAAGAAATTCAAGGACAAGAAGGTGGATGCTGTGCTTGCCTATAATGATAACTACGATGGTGTAGAAACTCTAGTTGTTATTGATGATAAGAGTTCTGAACAATGAGTTCTTAATTCTAGTTATACTTTTCATATATGCCCATATAAGTCTTGGTTTATCAATTTTCATCCCATTAGTGGTGCTAAGGTATTAATAGGTAATGATGTAGTATGTCAGGTGATGGAAATTGAGAGTATTAGACTTAAGTTGCATGATGGGTGAATGAGAGACTTGTTTGAAGTTAGGTATATTCCTAACCAAAATAGGAACTTGATCTCACTAGGTATTTTAGACTAGAATGAGTATTCTATCAGGATTGGCAGAGGGGCTTTAAGAGTGTTAAAAAGGTTCTATAATTGTGATGGAAGGTAAAAAGCAAAAAAGGATGTATGTGATGAAGAGAGAGGCAATGAATGGTTCTGTATCATTCTCTATAGCTGATGAGAATATGCAAATTAAGTTATGACATCTTAGATTAGAATCCCTAGGTGATAGAAACCTGAAGAAGTTATTTAATCAAAAGGTTTTGGTGAGGATAAAGTTACAACTACTTGAGTTTTGTGAGCATTGTATGCTAGAAAAAGCACTTAGAATGAGGTTAGTACCGAATTATAGGCCCCCACCTCTCTACTAGCAGGGTGGGGTCCACCCCTACTCGGTGGGCCCACTCAAAGGAATATCGGAGTCCCCCCTCCTTTCTTTTGCCTTTTCGAGGCTCGAACCCAGGACAATATAGGGTTCTAAGACCACTGGGGAGCACCTCTGGTACCACTTGAGCTAGCTAAATTTGTAATATCCAATCCCTATTAGTAGTATTGGCGCTTAGATTTCGGTATGGAACAAATAAAACACTGTAGGGTTACTCGATTTTAACTCTATTAGAAATATTTCCTTTATAGTGCACGTGAGAGATATTAGACCTAATTTGGTAATTTCACACTCGATCGGTGCGCCGGACGACCCTAGAATATTTTTAAAATTTTTCTCTATTGGCTTAGAAAGAAAATTCTAATTTACTACATGAATTTCCATTTAAGGGTTATGAATAGAACAAGCCTTTGTTGAGAAACATAATCAATATATTAGAGAATGGACCAATTAGAAGAAATCTCATGGATTGCCAAGTTGGAAGTTCTAGTTAGTTCTTTAGACTATTCCAACTAGATAGTTACAAATGAACTAATTACATAATTAGTTTTCAACTAATGCCAAATTAGTAATTTTGAAAAAGTTGAAGGGCAAAGTGGTAAATTGAGGGAGGACTATAAATATGTTGGAAGTGTGTAGAATTTTGAAGATCAAAAGCAAACACTTAGAACAAAAGAGAAAAAATTCGAGCTTGGAAAGGGGGGCTGCTACAGTGACCTTTCAAGTTTTATTTTCATGAATTTTCATGTGTAATCAAGCCAAAATAAGGTTACAAACCAATCCCTAAGCTCAATTGAAGTCTCTATTAGTGAAAATTCAAGAAAAAGAGGTAAGAAAAGCATCTTTTATGAGTTCGATAAGTGAGAATTGAAAATACCCAGTTAGGTTCGGAGAAACTTCCATCGGGGTGCCTGGCAGGGCCGCTGGGATCTATAGTAGAGGGTCTCAGGTCGGGTCTTGTCACGAAGAACACAAAACTAAGGGAAATTTTAACTATATACACTCAAACTTTTTAGGACGAGCATAGATAGTAACCTATGGTGGGGCTAGATATTTTCTCACTTTTATAGATGACTATTTAAGAAAGCTTTGGGTTCGAACAAGGAGCAAGTGTTTGAGATGTTCAAGAATTAGAAGGCTTTTATTAAAAATCAGACTAGCAAAAAGGTTAAAAGGCTAAAGACTGATAATGACTTTGAGTTTTGTAATAGAGAGTTTAATGGATTTTGTGCTAAGAATGGGATTGCAAGGCATTGAACTGTGACATCAACACTACAGTAAAATGATTTAGCTGAAAGGATAAGTAGAACTATACTTGAAAGGGTTGGATGCATGCTTACCAATGCAAAGATGTCCATGAAATTTTGGGATGAAGCTGTGATGACAACAGCTTCACCTCAAAATTCCTTGGACATCTTTATATTTGTAAGCATACATCTAACAAGAAGTCCCTCCTCGGCGATAAGTTTCAAGACCCTAAAAGAAAAATGGTCTGGCAGCACTATCAAGAATGACCACCTCAGAATATTTAGTTGCCTAGCTTTCGTGCATGTAAAGCAAGGAAAATTGGAACCTAGAGCTATGAAAGAGATATTCATAGGGTATCTTGAATGTGTGAAAAGATATAAGGTGTGATGCAAAAATTTGAAGCAACCAAGGAGTATCATAAGTCATGATGTGATATTCGATGAGACAACAATGTTGAAAGCTTCCCAAGAAGAAGAGAAAAAAAATCTATGTCCAAGAAAGATTAAGCACCCGAATTGATTGAAGTTGAAATTGAGTCTAAGTGTAAATCTAATTCCCCCAGATCAGTTGACATAACCTGCCCTAAGACACTCTACTATAAATCTCAGTGGCCTTGCTGAGCATCTGAACTGAAGTTCCTCAGAATCTAACTATTTAAGTTGAGAAATTCCGCAAGGCGAACCCCTTTTTAATTCTTGCTATTACTGAGAAAATCCTGAAATATACGTGAAAATAACATCTTAAAGTTTTTGAAAAAAACGAACAGAGTTTCCCCTATTTTTATCAAAATCCAATACAAAGCCTGCAAGGAAAATCACAGTTCTATTTCAAACAGCTTCGTAACTTCTAAATAGGACCTCCGGTCCTTTTCAAAACCAAATCCAAACTCAACTCAATAATTTTATTTAAATCACAAAATTAACATACTAACAAAAAGTAAAACTATCACCATAATATCAAAACCTCTTCTTGTTTGTTCAAACATATTTACAAAATACACAAGTCTATGACTACTATGCTAAAATCGAAATTTGCTACTTAGAACATTTACATTTATAAAATGATTGTAAGACTAGGCCCACTAATCAAAAATAGGAGAACCAACAACTTGCGCACAAATGCCTATACCTAGAAGGGGTTTAGAAAACATAAACACTAAACGGGTGAGTTGAAGGAGCTCAGTGAGTGCATTTAAGATTTTTAGTAAAATAAGATAAAATAAAATTCTACGTAAATAGTAAATTCTGAAAAATGCATAAAACATGCTTCAAAAACTATTATAAAACTGTAAAATAGTTTCTAATGTCTTAGGCTAATAAAATCTTGCCGAGCAGGTTTATTTATATCTTCTGTAAACAATATCCCGAATTTGTAAAACATAATAACTAACATGTACATATATAATTATGTAATATGCATTTAGTAGCTCAAAAACTATTAAAACCCTTGCTCGGCCATTTTCTTTCTAAACTACACTAATGGTAACCCTAAAGCTCTATACTCATGTAGCCACTAAACTAGCACCGCACAACGTGAGTAGGTTGCGGGGCATTTAAACTA
The DNA here is from genome assembly GCA_946807835.1 of Ailanthus altissimus. Taxonomy (NCBI): domain Eukaryota; kingdom Viridiplantae; phylum Streptophyta; class Magnoliopsida; order Sapindales; family Simaroubaceae; genus Ailanthus; species Ailanthus altissimus. Next base: position 15,693,038 of record OX327700.1, on the reverse strand, counting down.
GCAACATCCACTGTGACATCTTAAGACATCGCACTGACTATGCAGTGAAATCCTACATCGCCTACATATAGTGAGACAATAACCCGCACACATAGAGTGACTCACATGATTCGACAACCTGACTTCCTAGAGTTAGTGACTCACCCCCCAATACTTGCCTATGTGTACAGGATATACCGGCCGGGTTTTAAACCATCACTACACTGAAATCTGAGGCTACCAATGGCCTTTAAAACTAATTTAATAATTTTAAAACTATTTCTTAAACCGAACATATAAATGCATATTTATAAGTATACACCAAAACCGTAAATCATGTTTATGCATTACAAGCACATAAAATATACAATTTCAATATGCGGAAACATATTAAACGAAAGATAAACCATAACAGATTTTCACTCACCAACCGTTCCAAACTCAATTCTTCTCTGGAATGCTTACTTCCTTTATTGCTCTCGGTTTTCTTCACCTACACACCATAAATGACATTTAAAACCTTTAAAATCTCACTTAAACTAATAAACTCCCTAATCGGCTTATAAGGCCCGAATGGATTTCACTTTCTAATTTTCATTTACAAAGTCATTCAATCTTATTTAGTCTTGTTTAATTCACCATCCGAAGTCATAAAAATTGCTTAACACTTTATAATTTTGGTTGGACATAATTTCCCTTCACCTTACCAAAATGGACAATTATGTCCCATTTTCTTCATTTTTTATTTTCCATCAACCATATACATCCAATTAATACAAGGATTCATTTATACACAATAATTGAACCAAAACACAACTCAAAACCTAAATCCTTAAAGTGGCCAAAATTTACCCTACTCACCTAACCCATCTCTTTTCTCAAATTCTTGTTCCAATGACATCTAAATCAAGCCAATTTAATTCTAATGCCCTAATAATATCCAATTAAATTTTTTACCATAAAATCACACAAAACCCTAATTCTTACCTTACTAATTCCTTTAGTTTAATGAGTCTTTTAAATGCCACACTTGAATTCAACTAAACCTAAATCAATAATTCACACTAAAAACATTAATTGAGAAATCTTGAAAAATTCACACATCTCCATTACCAAATAATGCTTTTCTTACCTCTTTTCCTTGGATTTTCACTAGTAGAAGCTTCAATTGATCATATGAACTTGTATTTGATATTTTAACTTGATCAAGGATGAAAACTTATGAAAAGGCATTGAATTTCATTGTAGCAAGAACTCCCTCTCATGGCCAAAATTTCCCTCTTGTGCTCCAACACATTATGCTTTTTACTTAGCAAAATTCTAGACACTTCATCTTTATATAGTGCTCTTCTAAAAGTCCAATTATCCCCTCAACTAATTCCAAAATTTTAAATTGTCATTAGTTCAAAATAGATGTATTTAATTGATTTCTTTTTAACTATTTAGTTAGAATAGTCAAAGGAACTAGGCTTCCATCTTGAAAATATATCAATTTGTCTCTAATTGGTTCATATTATAACATATGGATTGTGTTTCTTAATAAAAACTTGCCTCATGCATAACCATTAAATGGAAATTTATGTATTAAATTAAAATTTTCTTTTGTAAGCCAATAGAAAAAATTTCATAACCGTCCGACACTCAAATCGAGTGTGAAATTATCGATTTAGGTCTAATACCTCTCACCCACACCATAAAAAAATATTTCTAATAGGTTTGAAATCGGATAACCCTACGGTGTCTTTATCACTTTATACTAAAATCTAGGCACCTACACTACTAATAGAGATCGGATCTTACATTAGCAACTTAACAAGGAGATTCTTGATGTTGAGACATAAACACCGACAAGTTCTTTAAAGTCCACCCAAAGTAAGATTAGAGATAGGCAAAGATAGGCTAAGGAGAATAAAGCCGTCAATCAAGTATGCACAAGATTTTGCTTACACTCTTGAGTTTAATGAGCCTAAGAAGGTACAATGAGGCTATGAACTGTAAGAATAGATATAGATGGCAGCAAGCCATGGAAGAAGAGATTAGTTCTCTTAAGAAGAACAATACTTGGGTCTTGGTAGATAGACCTTAAAAGAAACTAGTTGGGTAGAAGTGGGTTTATAAAGTTAATGAGGGGATACCAGAGGTAGAACCTATAAGATTTAAGGTTAGGTTTGTTACACAAGGTTTTACTCAGAAAGAGGGGATAGATTTTTATGAGATTTTTTCTCCTATCATTAAGCACACATTTATTAGGATTCTATTAGTCATGTGTGCGAACCTTACTTTACATCAAGAGTAGATAGATGTAAAGATAATTTTTCTGTATGAAGAGCTTGAAAAGTAGATTTACATGTCACAGCCGTGAGGGTTTGTAAATCCTGAAAAATAAAAGCATGTTTGTTTGCTAAAGAAGTCATTAAATAGGTTAAAAAAATCTCATAGTCAGTGATATAGAAGATTCAATGAGTTTATGATGACTTGTAGGTTTAGTAGAAGTAAGTATAATAGATGCATGTACTTTAAGAGCTTGAGTAGTGGAATGATATATTTACTTCTGTATGTGGATGATATGCAATCTTTATTAAACAGTTGAGTGGTGAGGAAAGAAGAGCATATTAGATATGGACATTGTAAGGAAAGAAGAGGCATTGTATTCTTGTCACATCAGTAATATATACTCAAGATCCTAAAGAAGTTTGGTATATCAAATGCAAAGGCTGTCTCTATACCCTTAGTCAGGCATTTCAAACTTTCAGCAGCATAGTCACCAAAATTCAAAAAGAAAAAATTGCAAATGAGTAAAGTACCATACATAAACATTGTGGGGAACATCTATATACAATGGTTTGCACGAGACTGGACATAGTACAGGCTATGAGTATGGTAAGTGAATCTGGGTAAGGATTACTGGCTTACAGTGAAGTGAATTTTGAGATATCTCAAGGAAACATCGAATCATGGGTTAATGTATAAAGGGCTAAAAATGAGAGTGAAATGGTAAGAGGATATGCTGACTCAGATTATACGAGTGATCTAGATAAGAGAAAATCGTTAATGGATTACGTATTCATAGTGTTTGGGTGTAATGTGTGTTGGAGATTGGTTTTACAATATTTAGTGGCACTATCAATCAGAGAGACAGAATATATAACAGTAGGTGAAGCTATTAAGAAGGCCATGTGGTTAAAAGGGATATGCGCAAAAGTAATCCCTACAGAAAATGTCAACGTTGGTGTATATTGTGATAGCCAGAGCGCTATACACTTAAGTAAACATCAAGTGTTTCACGAGAGGTATAAACATATTGATGTGCGACTCTATTATATTTGAGAGATTGTTTAGGGTAGTGATATTATTTTAATAAAGATTGCATCGTCTAAAAATCTCGTTAATATATTGACTAAGCCACTGGCATCAGTTAAGTTCATCTTATGCAAGGACTTAACTAGAGTCAGTACTATACGAGGGTGATCGAAGTTGTGGAGATGAAAGATCTTGAAGACTTAATGGATGATTTTGAAGCAAGGAATGAATTTGTGAGAAAATTGATTAAAAATTATCGAGATATGATTTTAAGATCAAGCTAAATATGTACAGGATGTAAGGAAACAAAACCCAAAAAGAGGTAAGAAGACGGAAGGCAGCTACCTAGGTCTAGGCACCAAAGAGTTCCAAGAAAAAATGACCTAGTGTTGTGGCGCCCATGACCTAATGTTGTGGTGCTAAGACGATTAGTACGCAGTGCTATGGCGTTGGTGCTAGTATAGGCCCCCTTATTTTAAAAGCCCGCCCTAAGTGCGTTAGGACTTCCAAACTAATTTTCACTTAGTTTAGGGTTTCTCTAAGGCATCCAAAGCATATAAAAGATTTATATTAGCTTAGAAATATATTACAGCAACTACAACACAAATACAAGAGAGCAAATTCTTAGATTACAAAAAAGATCAATTGTGTGTTCTTTGTGATTGTGAATACAATTAAGAGTGTTCTTTGTGAGACTTGAGTTATTTCTTATAAAAAAGCGTACTTTATGATTGCTTTATGATTTATTAATAAAAGAAGTGAGATCTTAATCTGTTGTAGACGTAAATAAGTTGCCGAACCACGTAAATTCTTATGTGCTTTTTTTTATTTTTTTTCTCTTGTTTATTCTTCATTGCTTGTTACTACATTATATTACTTAGATTTATTACTTCCGCTTCAACATTACCAAATAATGAAAATTTATAGGTTGCTCTTGTGTTAGAATATTAATTTCCTTTATGTTGCTTTCTCCTAAAAAATAAATTAGTTTATGGTTATTTTAGTAATATTAGCTTTTATTCAAATTTGGGCGTGTACAATGTTTTATTAAGTTTAAACAACTTCACCTTATTGTCATTGGTCTTTTAGTCTAATTTTGACTAAAATATTTTGTCAACACATAAAACACTCTCAATGTTTTCACTGAGCGTTGCAAAGGAATGAAGTTAATGAGAGAGATATTATATTTCTCCTTCAATGTCATCTTTTGCTGTGTTTATGTGCTACATATTTTGAGATTTCATCAAGCATGCATGTAAGATCTATGAATTGTTTTACTTGAAGAACTTGTTTAATTTGTTTTTTTCTTCTAGATTTTCTTCGTTTGTTCTTTCATGAGATACAACTCCCTTTGACCTCTAACTATGATACAACTTTATGTTGGTTGGTTTAGAGTATTTTTGTTTTAAAATTGAAGCAAAGCAAATCAATATATAGGAGATTAGTATCGAAGGAAAATAGAGAATATGATAACTAGGGTAACTTCTGAGAAAAATTAAGGTGGTTGTTGCATTCTCTTATTATTTTTTTATTCTGAATACTTCAAAAGAAATATGAATACTTAATTCTAAATTAATAACAAATTTGTTCAACGGTAATAAAGTCTAAACTCATAATATAACTAAAATATAACATCTTATTAATAATATAGAAACAGAAAAACATCTCTCGCTGCTGATGAACAAACATAAAGTGAATATTCAACCACCTTATCGAATTTACTGATTGGAATATAATTTTAAAGAAGAGAAAATAGATGGATCTGGATTTTGGAGGATATTTTTGAACCATAAAGCAGAGCCTTTTAAGTATCTTTTTAACCCGTCTTTGTAGTCTACGTAAATAATCCCAAATCCAGCAGTATAACCAGAATCCCACTCAAAGTTATCGAGAAACGACCATGCATAATATCCTCTCGCATCAACTCCATCCCTACCAAAATCATATATTAATTGTTAGTTTGAAAGCCAGAAGAATTAACTAGAGTCAATTTGACTTTTTGATATAATGTAGAAATTTCTTTTTCTTGACCGGGCAAAAGAAAAAGTGAAGAAAAAGCAAAAGGGCTTTTCGGCTTTACATAAAAAAATTAATATTTAATCAACACTTCTACTTACTTGATAGCTTTTAAGAGATACGATAGATGTAGGCGATGGTATTTTATCCGCAAGCTATCATTTAGGGCATAATTAATAGGATATGAGCTATTATTGTTGTTATCTGCAACTCCTGAAAAAGGACACAAAGACTTGGCTGATTAATAACAAGCCAAAAAGATATTATAACTAATGAAATATTTAGTTAATATTTACCGTTCTCAGTTATGTAAATGACAGGAGAGTTATATCTTTTCTTTATATATAATAAAAGCTTTTGAATTCCCTTTGGGTACATGTAAGCTAAGGTAGAACCGGCCTGCAAAACCATAGATATATATATATATATATATATAGATATATATATATAGTATAATCATGTTTCTCAGTGAAATGAAAATATTTCTTGATTTCATGCTCTAATAAGTGAATTAGATATCTAATGACAAGAAAATTATATATGCGTTAAGTGTGTGTCTGAGTAGGAGATAGAATTCTACCGGTTCACCAATGGGAATGCCATTTTTTTCACCTATGACAAAAAAAAAAAATGAAAGTGTATTAATGTAATTTTTTGATATAAAATTGCATAAAAGTAAAATTCATATAATATATAACTTACTTGTGATATTGACACGGCGATCTGTATAATAATTTAGGTAGCTGTTGTTATAGGAGGTAACGTCGTCGTTGTCTACATAATTTGCTCTATAGTAATTAAGTCCGACGAAATCAGCAGATCCTTTGACCAGTTCAGATTGTGACTTTGTAAATTTGGGAAGTCGATTCCCCACTAAATATCGCATGGTTTTGGGATAATATCCATATGTTATTGGATTAAAAATCCTGCATATAGTTCATAGTATTGCATCATCACCAAATTAAACCATTAAGTTAGTATATTATCTACAGTTGACATTGAATTTCTCATATGCATTAATTAACATATGTACAAAAATTCTCAATGCAGACATGTATACGATTTTAAAGTGCAGACGTCTAACTATTTATGTACATAGTTAACTATTTCTGCAGAAAAATTTAACTGATTGTACAACAAAATTCAACTATTTATACAAATAGTTGAATGTTTATCTTTCAAAACTTGGAAATATTTGCATTAAAGAAGTATTGTATTGGTAATAACTTATAAATTGTTGTATAACTTAAAAACAAATGTTATTGTAGAGTCATATAAGCTTTATAATTTGTTTCCACTTTATCAAAAGTTTGTGTTAAGATATATTTTTAATATTAATATTAAGCTTTCATTTAACAACTTAAATTTTTAACTAGAGTAGTTAATTAATATAGTATTAGTGCTAAGATCTTGAATATGAACTTTTTATGTCTTGTTTTTCAATTAATTTATTGATTAATCTCTATTTCGATCTTTAGAGATTTATTCTAATCCATCTGCCTTAGGCCTTAAATTTGAATCATCGCTTCATATTAGAGAAACTATTAAGACATATTTTTAATATTAACATTAAATATTTACTTAATTACTTAAACTTTTAAGTTAAGTAATTAATTAATAATTTGAATTTCTACATCTGAAATATATATATATATATATATGATTTAAGAAACTTAATAAGAGAGGCTACTGTTGAACTATGTAAGAGATTGAATGTATAAACTAATAGAAAATAGTTTAAGATAAGAAGTGAAGGACACGTAATAAATCATCTATGAAACTCACCACCCGAATGTAAAATCAAGAGCTCTAGAGGCAGCTCTTTTACTGGCAACTGTTTGGAATTTAGGTTCTGCCCAAATTGAGGTGACTGAAATACCAATGAAGCCATTTTGAGATGTCTGCGGAAAGTCAAATTTAGTTAATTAATTTATAGAATATGTTTTCAATTGTTAAATTCATTGTAAAATTGGACGTTCTAATTAATCAATAATCGTAATTTTATAGCTACTATCCCTAATTATATCACTTTCGATGATATGATATAATGCTTCAGCCTTACAGAGATTTGAACTCTATATTTTTTGTTTACTACCTTTAACAAATTTTACCATTTGAACTAACACACACTTATATTATATACCTTATTTGTTAAAATATATACACAAACCTTATACTTTTCTCTGTATAATTGTACAGCAGTTGCATGGCAAAGAATAAAGTGATGTGCCACCTTATAAGGTTCTGTACCAGAGTTTCCAGTTGGACAATTTCCGATAAAGTTGGAGCAGTGACCAGGAGGTAATGTACCGACTGCGTATCCAGTTTGACTGAATATTTCTGGCTCGTTCACAGTGACCCAATACTTGACTCTATCACCATATTCTTTGAAGCAGAAATCGGCATAATTAACATAGTCTTCCCTATGCATTAATTGATTGGTTACCAAATTAATCCATAAAGGACGAGAAGAATTTATCATGAAACCATGTTAAACTTACACAATTTTAGGGCTTAGAAATCCACCGTACTCATTTTCCAAAATTTGCGGAAGATCAAAATGGAACAAAGTTACAAAGGGTTTTATGCCTGCTCAAAAATGAACTAATTACTTAATATAGCCATTAGTTGTCAATTAGATAAAGGAGTAAATTGAGTAGAATATGAAATGCGACCATTTGATATGAGCTCGTCGATGAGATTATTGTAGAAATCAACACCTCGCTGGTTCACTCCCCCACTAATTTTTCCTTCTGCACAGCATGCATGCAATAATAGTTCCAATTAATTACATCAAGTAGGGGCCAAATGTAAATAAAATATTGACTAATTAATTAGTTGAGCCTCCAACTTCAATTATTTAATTCGCTACTTTGATTGATTATGAAGTTAAATCTTACGCGGTAAAACTCTGGACCACGATATAGAAAATCTGAAAGAGTCCAAACCAATTTTCTTCATCAAAGCAATGTCCTCCTACAATTTATAAAATCTTCATTCATTTTTTAGTAGAAGAAAACAAGAAGGAAACGTGCTTCCTCTCTCTGTTAACTTATGATGAGGTCTGATCATACCTTATAACGAAAATAAAAGTTGTCGGCTACATCCCCATTGCTCCGGTCAGAAATTTTTTCTGTCACGGCACACCAAAAAAAAAAAAAACTTTGAGGAAGAAAAGAAATTATGTTGTAATTTATAGTTCAAGTAAGAAATTTACTCTAGTTATTTTAATTTTATCTCACTGCAATTCAGAAAACAAAATTGAAATTATCATGCCAAAGCATAAATAAAGACTACCATTCGTTAATTAAATCTCTAGATTTCGAGAAATCTGTATTTATGTCAAATATCTGAGTCAAAAATGTCAACCTAAAATTGGGAGTGTACTGCCTGTGATTAGATTACTTTTATAGATTCTCTTCCTCTCGCTAATGAATTAGAAATTTCTATATCACTGAACAGTAATTCTAGTATCTTTAGCTGTACTCATAACATTCTTGTTTTAAACTTTTAGTTTTTCTAGTAAAATTTGTGGCTAGTTCCATTATGTATATAGAACAATTCTGTTGTGTCGTCTTGAGCTTTTGCTCTAAGTAGTAGTGAGGCAGGCGATTGAGAGAGACAGACCTGGATGATCCTTGGTGAAAGTATCCCATATACTTGGCGTCCTTCCCTCTATGTTTGCTGCTCCTTCATACTGAAAGAAGAAGGAGAAGAATAAAATAAATGTAAATAATAAAATATATTGCCTAAGTATAGCAAAGCTACCTGGTAAGCACTTGATCCTACACCAAACAGAAAATCAGCTGAGAAGCTACTGCGGTTGATTAGAGGGGAGCCGTAACACGGCATTGGACCTTCAAAGCATAGTGAGAATAAGTAAATCAAGGCTATGAGGTGAAACCCTAGACGACTCTCAACTTTTATTATCATTTTCCAACTTTTCTCCATAAAAAAGTAGCTGGCAGTGGGATCCTAATTAATAAGAGGTACAACGGATGTTAAGAAAGGTGACTGCTCCGAATTGAACTCTCTTCTTCAATTTGATCTTTGTTTCAATGAAATATCATCGGGGCCTTTTAATTTGAGATCCAAAGAAGCTGTCAGTCATCCATACAAAAAGCACGTGGCCATCTTCGGAATTGTCTTTAGCTATAGGCTTTAAGAGCTGTGAGACGTTTCAGAACATTATAATTTTATGCTACTAATTTCGAGATATAACGTTCTTAATTGGTTCACTAGTACTGTTGCCAGCTCATATCAAATTTCGAAAATCGCATTCAGTTAAGTTTGTTAATAAATTATAATTATCACGCCACCTTAAGTTTTTTAAAAAAATTTGTACTTCTTTGACTATTGTGTTGCATGCACGTGAGCTACATTCGTTAATTTTTATTTTTTTAACAATTTAGAACACTGCAAAAGAAGGGAGACCTCCGCAGGGGCCTCTTCCGTCCAGATTTTAGAATCACAATCATCTCAGGGCCAGCTTGGCCAATTTGTGAGTTACATTTTCTTGGAACATAGGAAAACTCAACATTTGTTACTCTACTTAGAATCTCTGAAATACCAATTTCTGATCTTAGCAAAAGCCTCTGATCTAACAAAGAGATCATATTTTTACGGTTTGACTTAATTACAACAGTATGTGATTTATATATTAAATATGTGATGTTAATTTATAAAATATAGATTACAAATTTTTTATAAATTAAATATTATTTATAATTATTAATAAAAATAACATTTTATTATACAAGATTATAATTTTTATATTTTTTATAGTGTATGATTTATCTTAATTATCAAAGTAGAGATTTTGAATAGAAAAATTAATATATATAATATAATAAACAAGATTATTTTAAATTTTGATATGGTTAACCGAATGTCATCGATGTTAAATTTACAAAAACTTTAATAAACTTAATTGACATGGATCTTAAGTAAATAATTAACTTACATTCATATATTATGTTTTTTTGAGTTATCAAGGAGTAAGATTTATATAAACTGTTAAAATCTTAATAATTTCGAGATATAATTTTATGGATCATAGAAACATACATTTCTAAGATGGAATCTACTTAGTAATGTTCATCTAAGTTACATTGTTTGAAAAACTTAATTATTTAAATCCGTGGCCATAAATTATTTAATAAATTATGTATTATTTATTTACAAATATATACTTATTGAAAAATGATCATTAAAGCATTCAATGATTTAGGAGTAAATAAATAAATAATTAATGAGGTGAACATTTTTCATGGCCTAAATTTAATTATAGATATTAATTAGAGGGTCAATTAACTGGTTATTATTGGTATGACTAAATATAATTTTAATAAAAATGAATTTTATTTATTTAATATGGATTACTAAAGTGCAACATTTGACTTTTAGTAGAATAACTTGAAGTTAACTTAAAAAACCTAGTGGGTCATAAGATGACTTGGACTTGATCTTTTAAGTTAGAGTTAAGAAGCTCATAAGTCTATCAATCCCTCTACTATCAAATCCTAATTAGACTTTAAATTCTAATCAAACTCTAACTTCTCAAGGAAGATGCTTATATATAAGGGGTAGAGAGTAGTAAAATAACAATAAAAAAACAAATCTTTTATATGTTTTACGTAGAATAGAAAATTAAGTTACTTCTCTTCTCTTGGTTTATAACATTACCTTAGGTATATGAGTTTAAGAATTAATAGATGTCTACACGCATGAATTTGAAGATTGAGGATAGTAAAGAAGAATGTAGTAATTCAACTCAAGATTTATTAAATAAGAAATAGAGAAAATCTTCTATTCATATATATATAAACTATAAACAAAATAATCTGATTTCTGTATAAATTTATTTTATAAAACCAAAAAAAAATCCAACTATTCAACACACCTATACATATTCTTCTTTGAAAATTTTAGAGATAAACCCTCATTAAGGGCTGAATTGTTTTTTAGCCACAAGTCAACATATTAATCATTATTAGCCAAAAGTAAGGTAAATTGACAAAACTTCCTTTTTCTCATCTCTTTTTTTTTTCTTGTTCCTCACTTTTTCTTTTTTTTTTTTCATCATTTTTCATTCTTTCTCTATAAAAGTTTTTCTTTAAAAAATCTCATAAGAGTGCACAGGTAGAAAAAGAAAGAAAAAAACGAAGAAGGAGAAGCATAGAAAAAATTGTGCGCATAAAAAAGATGTATTGAAAAAGAGGGAAAAAAAATTCCCATGTAAGATTAAGAATGATGAGTCAAGATATGATTGAGACTGGACCTTTTAAGTTAGAATAAAAAAATATATAGGTCTTACAGTTTCTTTACTTGCTCAAATCCTAATTAAACTCTAAACTTTTAATCCTAATTAAACTTCAAATACCCAAGAGAAATGTTTATATATAAGGAAGGTAGAGAGTGGTAAAGAATAACACAATAACAATAAGAATAATTTTGTTTACATATTCTTACATAAAAATGAATAGGCTACTCCTCTTTTCTTAGTATTGAGTATGAATGAGTTTAAAAATTAAAGGAGATCCGCGTACTCATACGTGCGAGTTTGAAGATTGAGGATAGTAAAAAAAATTGCAGCAATTCAAAACAAAGTTTATTAAACGAGAAATTAAGGTAATTTTTTGTTTTTATACATATAATTATATAAAAAAAATGATTTAACATTTGTTGCATTTATTTTATTAAAGCAAAGAATTTTTTTATGCCAACATAAGCGTCCAAAATGCACAATAAAAGAAAAACAAATACTTCTTTCTAGTTCAATAATAGACTTTCTCAACAATAAAGTCTATACTCATAGTATAACTAAAACATAACAATCATAAATATTAAAGCATAGTATCTCATCAATAACAGAGAAACATCTCAAGCTGATAATGTTAATTACTCATCAGAGTACAATGTTAGAGAAGAGAAAATGGATGCATCTCCAGTTTGGAGGAAATTTTTGAACCATAAAGCGGAGTTTTTAAGATATCTTTTCAACCCATTCTTGTAGTCTACATAAATCATCCCAAATCGAGCTGTATAACCCTCAGTCCACTCAAAGTTGTCGAGAAATGACCAAGCATAATATCCTCTCACGTCAACTCCATCCCTACCAAAATCATATATTAAGCCATGTTATAAGGATAGGAAATTAACTAGCTAGAGCGAAAACCATCACTTTCTAGTGAAATTTTCTTTTTCTTTTTCTTTTAATCCAAGCGAGGGAAAAGGGAAGAAAACAAAAGAATCTATCGACTATTTTTTTTAAAACAAACATATGTACTTACTTGATAGCTTCTAGGAGATATGATAAATGTAGATGATGGTATTTTATGCGTAAGCCATCATTGAGAACATAATTAATTGGGCATGAGCTATTATATTTATCCGGAACTCCTGAAAAGAGACACACATAACTTTATAATGACAAGAAAAAAAATCACATTATCGTTAATACTCTCACAATAAAAAAACTAATTAGCGTTTACCATTCTCTGTTATGTAAATGATAGGAGAGTTGTATCTTTTCTTTATATATAATAAAAGTTTCCGAATTCCCGCTGGATACATGTAAGGGAAAGTAGAACCGGCCTGCAAAACCATATACATAACTAAATCATTTTGCTTAGTAAATCAAGAATCATGATTTATATAACTATATAATTAGAATATTTCACCATGTCATGACCCCAATATGCTATTCGGTTATCTTATGTAAAAAAAATGATATATATATATATATATATTGAGTTTGTGTTTGTGTGGGAGAGAGAGCATTTTACCGGTTCACCAATTGGAACACCATTTTTCTCCACTGTAATGAAGAAAATGAAATGTATTAAAAAGGGTGTTGTAAAAAATTTGCAGAACAACTAATTTCGTACTACTTGGGCTGGGCATAATACGCAGCTTACTTGTGATGTTGACATGGCGGTCTGTGAAGTAATTTAGGTAGGAAGTGTTATAACAGGTCACATCGTCGTCTACATAATTTGCTTTGTAGTAGTTAAGTCCGAGAAAATCAGTAGATCCTTTTACCATTTCAGATTGTGATCTTGTGAATTTGGGCAGTCGATCCCCCACCAAATATCGCATGGTCTTTGGATATTTTCCATATATTATTGGATTAAAAATCCTGCGTATATATAATTGGTAGCATAGTTTCATCATCATCTCCAAAGTTGGTTTTCGTATTTTCAATTTATAATAAAATTGTGATATCTAATTTTCCATTGAGCAGTCCAAGAAATTTATCATACTCATCATATAAAGCAACTTGGAAACGAATGAAACTTAGATATACACCTTCTTAATCAAGTAGGAATAAAGGACACTTAATGTAATTTTTATGGAAAAGAAGCATGCAATTTATATGATATATATAAATGTCCGTGCGTTTTAAAATATGAACATTCAACTATATATCTGTAAAAATAGTTAATTTTTTGTAAGATTAGTCAAACTTTTAGTATAGATTGTTGGATATCCTTTCTTTTGAAAAATTAAAAACATTTACACCTAATAATTTATATATATATATATATATATATATCTAATTTACGAAATCAGTCCCTAAAAAGGCTACCATTAAACTTGTGTATGTGAGATCTAAGTGTTTAAATTGATAGAGAATGGTACTTGAATAAGTTAAGAAATTAAGGAGATTGAAAACTTACCATCCGAATTGAAAATCAAGAGCTCTAGAGGCAGCTTTCTTACTAGAAAGTGTGTGGAATTTAGGCTCTGCCCAAGATGTGCTGATTGAAATACCAATTAAGCCATTTTGAAAAGCCTGCACAAGATAAAATTTTGGTTTAAGTAATTTATATAATATTTTTGATGGGCTAAAATGTTTTATAAAATTGGATCTCCCAATTAATAATTTTGTGGTGATTTTTCTAAGTTCAATGTTAGAGAGATTTGATGAGCTCTATATCTCAAGATTACGTACATTATTCTTGAATACCATGAAATCATATACCTGATAGTTTTCTCTGTATAATTTTACGACAGTTGCATGGCAAAGAATAAGGTGATGTGCTACCACATAAGGTTCTGTAGCAGAATTTCCCGTCGAACAATTTCCTATAAAGTCAGAGCACCGACCAGGTGGAAATCTACCAGCTCCATAAGCAGTTTGACTAATTACTTCTGGTTCGTTGAAAGTCACCCAGTACTTTACTCTATCACCAAATTCTTTGAAGCAGAAATCCGCATAATCAACATAATCATTCCTATTCAATAATTATTTAAATTGATTATTGAATTAACCAATAAATATGAAATATAGATATAGATATAGATATAGATTTAACGTAACTTACACAATTTTAGGGCTTAAGAATCCACCGTACTCATCTTCCAAAACTTGGGGAAGATCAAAATGCAATAAAGTGACAGAGGGCTCTATGCCTGCTCAAAATTAACTATTAATTAGATAAGTAAACAAGCAATCATCATTCTTAAAAGTAGATTGAGTATGACCTTTTAATATGAGCTCATCGACGAGATTGTTGTAGAAATCAACACCTTGTTGGTTCACTCCCCCACTAATTCTTCCCTCTACATGCAAAACTCCAAATTAATATTAATTACATCATTTAGGAGTTAAGATGCAATGCAAACCGTTTGATTTGACAATCTTACGCGGTAAAACTCTGGACCATGATATGGATAATCTAAAAGAGTCCAAACCAATTTCCTTCATGAAAGCAATGTCCTCCTACACTTAATAAAATCTTCTGTTATTTTTTTAAGCAGAAAAAACAATAAGAGAATATGTTTCGTTTCTCTTTAATATACCTTATAACGAAAATAAAAGTTGTTGGCCACATCCCCATTGCTTCGGTCGGCAATTCTTACTGTCACGGCAAAAAAGAATTAAGGCATTACAGAAATTATAGATGTTGCAATTAATTAATTTGAGTTACTTTAATTTATCATGGTTACAGGTCAGAAGCGAAATTAAAATTATTATGGAAGTCTAGTGCCTGAGACAGACCTGGATGATCCTTGGTGAAAGTATCCCATATACTTGGTGTCCTTCCCTCTATATTTACTGCTCCTTCGTACTGAAAGAAGAAGGAGAAGAAGAAAATAAGTGAAACAATTAATGTAAAACATAAAATTATTACATTCCCCTGACTAGCCTCGCTAAGCAATGTAAATAATAAATGACCGACCTGGTAAGCACTTGATCCTTCACCGAATAGAAAATCAGCTGGGAAGCTACTCCGATTGAAAAGGAGAGGGGAGCCGTAACATGGTATTGGACTTTCAAAACAAACTGATAGTAAGTAAACCAAGCCTACGAGGTAAACCACAAGCGGATTCTCAACTTTAACTTTCATTTCCCAACTTTGCTCCTGAAAAATGGATGCAGAAAACACAACGGATGTTGAAAAGGATGCAAGAAAACAGGAGGTGGACGTGACTACTCAGTCAGTACTCGCTACTAAATCCTATCCTATCAAATGGAATGTCGTCAATAAATACACAGCTGATTGAGTGATTAGTGTATTCCAAATCCTATCAAATGGAGGGCTGTCAAGTGTCAACTATATTCAAAAAGCAAATGGGCATCCTGTGAATACTCTGTAGCTACACTATTTAAGCTCTGGGACACAGAATATTATAATTATATGCTGCTAATATCGATATATCACATTCTGAATTGGTCACTAGCACGATTTGAAGCTCATATATATATATATATATATATTTATACAAGGACAACTACATTGACTAACGCATGTTCAATTGTAACTAAAACTGATGGAGAAAAAAATCTTGCCGATACTCGTATCTGGTTTAGATCAAAATATTGATAAAATAATTAATGTCTTGTTAATGTTGATATTTTTTTATTGAACACTTAATTTGACCACAACTTCTAAAATCTTAAACTCAATTTGAAAACCCAATTAACAAAGAAAAATGTGTAGAATATAACCAAGTAAAAAGAACGACAAGAAGATTTTATGGGATTTGGTATGGTAAAAAGTATATAACAAGTTTTTACTATCAGTTAAATAATTAAGATACAGTAGTTACTGGCATTACAAAGTAATTAAAGAACAAATATTAACATATCTTTGCACTTCTACTTGTACACTACCTCTCCCACCTGGTGCTTTGTGCCTTCGCACATGACGGGCCTTAATTCCTACGCACTCACACCATTCTATGCACTACGTACACTTGAAGGACCGGTCATGTTTAATATGCAGTAATTCTTTGCGAAATGGGGAATAATTGTATATACAAATTAATAAAACGTTTTAAAATATAAAAATACATCTATGAAAAGTTATAATTATATGTGAAATATAATGAATTAATTTCTAAATTCATCATTATTATTATTTTATCCGTTTGTTGTCCAGAGTTGCCGCACCTGAACGAATTTTTTCTTAGTTTCACATATCCTGAAAATGATTAAACTTCTCGTTGCCGATATATTTGATATTTAGGGCTCGTTATTTTTTAATTGAGTTTTTAAAAATAAAGAATTTTAAAAAAATTTATTAATCGTTTGATTATCAATTAAAAAATTATTTTGAAATACTAGATCATTTAATTACATATTATTAAAAGTATTTATTTGTAATTAAATTACAAAAAAATACACTTAATAAAGTTTAAATCTAAATTCTAAACAAGTTAATATTTTCTATATATAAGTTTAAATTTATCTTATTTTTCTCAAATTCAATATCTTAAAACACAAGAATTTAAAATAATTAATACATAGTAATTAACGAATCAATTAAATTATCATGATCACTATAAAATTAAAAAATAAAATAAATAGTATTTACTGATGACAAAAAAATTTTGATTGAGTATTGTAAAAATATAATAGATGTAGAAATATAAAAATATGATAGCTTTTAAGAAAATATTAAAAAATATTAGTTGAATAGAGTTTATTTTTATTAAAGATATATTATGAAATTAAAAAAATATATTATTAGGATATATATGACATTATACAAATATATTTTTAAAAACAATTCAAAAAACTTTACTACCAAAAGTTTAATTTTTGAGCTTTTGTAAGAAAAGGCAAAATAATATTTTTAATCTCTAAAAGATCTTTTTTAATTGCAACCACATATTATAAAAAACTTTAAAAATAATTTTTGGCATTAAAAAAGCTTTTTTGGCTATTAGAGAAGCTTAACCAAATAAGAACTTAAGACATTTTAATTTCATCTTCTCCACTTGCCCCCAAGGGCGTTGCTCGAGTGGTTGCCAAGGTGCATTGTACCCGTAGCCACCAGAGTTCGAGTAAGAGTTAGGGGTAGGGGTTGGTTAATTAGGATATCTAATTCCCATCAAACCCTTTTAAAAAAAAAAATAATTCTCTGCTTTATTATAAAGAGTTACAGCATATACTATGGTGGCTAAGTTAAAAATCGTGTCGGGTGCATGAAATATGGAATTAATTCAGAACTCTTCCATTGGAGAAGCAGAAGGCTATCCTTAACATTCATATTCCATCCAATATATTAACGCTTCATGATTCTTTAATTTAGCATTTTGACAAACATGGTCATAACTCGATTTGAAGTGGGTACTAGCTCAATTATATTTTGTAAGGGGTTATTACGTGCTCGGGTTCTTCTTCAGTCCAATCTTTGGTGGAAGCTTCTTTAGCGGCTATATATTATTCCAAAGGTGAAAACTTTCATCTGGAAGGCCTCTTATGACTGGATCCTAACTTATTCCAATCTCAGATGTCATCATGTCTCAATTAGCCATGATTGCCTTAGATACAATGAAGGAGCCAAAAACTCAATCCATACCTTTTGGCTTTATAAGAAGCTAAAGCCAGTAAGGATTGCATGTTCTTTCATGCAAGGTATTTTCTGCAGTTATTTCTAATCTGCTTTGTAGTTTTTATTTCCTGTATGTCTTAGTTATAACATGATCAACTTAATTTGTTATTGGTCATCCTATGGAGAACTTAATTTGTTCGAAATCAGTCCATTCATAATCATACACAATGAGATATATTTCATATAGTTGATTGGCCCAACACTTTTTGATTGATTTTCAAGAAACTTAACTACAAAATCCAAAAGAACATGTAGCTTCTATTCCTATCTAGCATCACCCTACTGTTGGTTGCATTAAAATCAACTCAGATGCTGCCATTAATTGTAAAAAAGGTTGAACAAGTATAGCTCAATGAGTTGTTGGATGTGGAGTTCATCCAACTATCAAAGAAACTATATGGTGCACCTATTCTTTTTCAGTGCAAGCATAAAGATTCACTATGACTATACATGGACTACTAGGCATTCAACAAAGTCATCATTAAGAGTAAGTATTAAATTTCTTTAATAGCTAACTTATTTTATCAATTAGGACAGGAAAAATACTTTTCAAAATAGAACCTATAGTCGGGGTACCATCAAGTGCACATAGCCAAGGGTAATAAGCCAAAGATCACATGTGTAATGCATTATAGGATGTTCAAGTTTCTTTTCATGCCTTTTGGTTTCACCAACACACCAACTTGTTGGAATTAAAAAAAAATTTAAAATTTATATTAAAATTAAAATTAATTGTGAGTTACAAATTTAAGGATATTATAAATTCTTAGAGTTACAATTTTAATTTTCAAATTCATATTAGTGAAAATTAATTTAAGAGTTACAAATTTTAAATATAAATTGTATAATTAATATTTGAGTTACAAAATATTAAAATTTGTAATAATGCTAAATAGATATTGGTATTAATACCTTAAACTTTATTACTACTAAATAAAAGGGTCATTCCACTCTAAACCTACACACATATGCATTCTAAGTTTATACTCTAAAAGTTTACATACACCATTTCCTAGCAACTTTGACATTATAGACTTAGTATTTTCTTCCAGTGGTCGTACTCATCGAGAAGAGTGGCTGAGAGCATTTGGGTTATATCTTAGAGTTGAGAAGAATGATAGGAGCATAAATATACTATTTTATTTATCTCTCAAGGCTTAAGTTTTGATCCAATTTATGAATATTTAGCTATTTAATTGTTTTTTTAATCATAAATAGGTGTATGAGACAAAATATAAAGATTCGAGACAAATAAGAGGCGAAACAGACGAGAAACGGTGAAGATACTATGAAAACGTGAAGGCACTTAACCTATGCTTGGGCACCATGGCGTCCAAGTCAAAGAGTTGAGTGCTACAATGCCCAATCGAATTTCCCACCATTCATAATTCCAGGTCTCAGTACCGTGGCGCTCAGCCTCTAATGCCGCGACATCCATGTGACAACAAAGACACCTCCTTAAAAAGTCCTATTTCAACTTAGATTTGAAGGCTATTGACCCTAGGGTCCCTAAAGATATATAAAAGCATACTTTTCAGAACCAACACATACATGATTTTAGAGGAAAACTTAGGGCATACGAATTCACATTGCAAATCAAGAGATTAAAGCAAGTATTCAAGAATTGAAGGTAAGTGTTGTACATTCAAGTCAAGAAAAAAGAAGCAATCCAGTTCGTCTACTTGTGTTATTATTTCTTTTCTTTTAATTATATGATTTTGTTCATGATATTTTCTAATATTTACTTTGGTACTTTTGGATTAATTATGAGCTAAACTCTTTTGATCTAAGGTTAGACGTTTGAACTTACTATGTAGTTAGATTTATTTAAACTCTTAGTTTATAAACTTAATACATACAATTGATTCATTCTATCTTGTGTTTAATGCTTTTCATGATACATTATCAATATCTTAAATGATTGAGAAACCATGATTAACTCAATAAAGGAATTCATATGTTTAGCCTGTGATAGTTTGATGCATGATCAAAGGGTAACAACTATGAACTTCATGTAGAATAGACATATTCTTAGATGGCATGTATAGTATGATTTGGACCTATTCTTAACGAGTTACAATTTATTCAGATTACCATAGACATATAGGCAATTATTATGGTGTAATTTAGCCGCTCGACTATCGATAGAGACTTGTGATGAGATTAGAGTCTAGCCAATCAATTTGTATTAATGGATTAATTAAGAGGTTAATGAGTCTAATAAAATATTAGGAGATAAGATGAAATCCTAGATTGCCTTTAATTAGTGAATTCAACATTTGATTGCTTTAGATATTAAGTTAGGTTTAATTCGGTAAATTTAGGTTAATTATATATAATCCATCTTTAGATTTTTTGGATAAAAGTAAAATAGAGATAATTTTAGTAATTGGTTAATTGAAATAAGTTAATTAATGATTGTGGGTGCGATATCTAGAATTTAATCTTATATTACTTGATACGATAGCGTGCACTTGAGCCAGCTATTATAGCACACATTAAATTTTTGGCGCCATGTCGGGATTAATTTTTATCTATTCTTTAGATCAATATTAATACACACTATCTTATTGTCAATTTAGATTTTATTTTTTAGTTTTTATTTACTTGTTTTAAATTGTGATATTTCATGCGAAGAACGAAAAGCAAAGATTTGACTTCTTTTGATCCTGATATTGAATGAACATTCCGAAGACTTCGACGTGAACAACAACAACACAGAAATATGGTAGAGGACTATGACAATATAAATAATCCTATGTTTGAGCCTATGATACAACGAAGATCTTTAAAGGATTATGCAGTCCCTACTGTGGGTGGTATTCAATCTAGTATTTGGTGACTAATCATCAATGCTAATAACTTTAAGATTAAGTCGAGTATTATATAAATGCTAAAAGAGTCCGTTACAGTTTAGTGGGGCTCCCAACGTTGATCCCTACATGCATATTATAAATTTCTTAGAGATTTGCAATACATTCAAGTTCAAATGGAGTCTCAAATAATGCTATCAGACTTAGGCTGTTCCTTTTTTTATTGAGAGACAAGGTTAAGAGTTGGTTGATGTCATTGCCATTGAGATCCATATTGATGTGGGATGATCAAGTGCAGAAGTTTCTAGCCAAATTCGTTCCACTAGCAAAGACAACAAAGATGAGGAATGACATCACTTTATTTGTTCATATTGATGGTGAGTCATTGTATTAGGCATGAGAGCATTTCAAGGATAAGTTGAAAAAGTGCCCTCACCATAGAGTTCCTCAATGGCTATTAGTCCAGACGTTCTACAATGGATTAGTAGGTCATTTAAAAACCATTATAAATGTCACTATTGGAGAGGTTTTGATGAATAAGTCCACAGATGAAGCATATGATCTATTGGAAGAAATAGTGTCAAATAGTTATCAATGGCTAAGAGAGTTACACTGAAGAAGATTGCCTGAGTTTGTGACATTGACATATTTAACGCATTGGTTACGTAAATCAACTTATTGTCAAAGAAATTTGATGCCATGAATGCTATCAAGATTTAAATTGTGACTTGTGACTTCTGTGATGACAATCACAAGAATGGGTAATGCATAGAGTTTGTAAGCTATATGGGGAAATTATAATAGGCAACAAAATATTCCATATTCAAACTACTACAATATAAGGTAGAGGAATCATTCTAACTTCTCTTGGGGTAACAACCATGGGTAGCCTTATAAATTAAAACCTTATGGATTTCATGCCCCACAAGAGAAGAAGCCGGCCTTGAAAGAAATGACCATGCAATATATAAAGTCTAATGATGCTATCTTGCAAAATCATTATGCATCCTTGAAGATTCTAGAGAATCAAATGGGGTAACTTACTGCAGCCTTATGATAAGGGCATATTTGTTATTTATTTTCTCATGTTTTTATCTTGATATTTTATTATTTTATAAGAATAAATAGTTATTTATATGCCTTATTGTTTATTTATAGGGACTTTATTGAAAATTAAGTGCAAAATAACTCAAATTTTAGAATTTTTACCACAACAATATCAGGCTTATCACTTCAACTCCAAAACCCAAGAAAAAATAAGAAAGAGAGAAATAAGATAAGTTCAAGTAGTAATTTTTTGCCCCAGCATTAACCAACCACCGCTCCAGCGATAGCCTAGCGCTCCAGCACCGTACCTTCACTGCTCCAATGATTCTGAAAAATAAGTGCAGTGCCCTAGCGACAGCATGATAGTGCCCCTAGTGATCATGCAATTCCTGACCCGATAAGAATTAAGGTTTTCAAGCTAAAATCAATCCCTATAAAAAGCCACTTATCCCCAGCCTTTAAGAAACATACAAGAACACATAAGACACTCAAGAAACACACAGCACAAAGTCTTAGAGAGCAATTGAAGTACAATTCAAGTAGCCATAGAGAGAAGTTCAAGAGTTCTATGGCAACGCAATCAAGAGCAATTTGAAGTCTATATTTGTTTACTATTGATTGTATCATATTTTCTTATTATTTATGTCGCTATTCTTTTGTAACCGTGAATTAAATTTTCTTTCATGGTTAATACTTGAACTTAATATGTGTGCTTAATTGCCATATCTTTCTAATATTTAATATACTTAGTTCTTTATTATTCAAATTATTTATTTTTAATACTTCATTATATCAGGCCAATATTATGATTCTTTTGGAATATTTTGATAAACTCAAAAAATGCATCATTATATTTAGACCTAGATAATTTGATATATAATTGCAGAGTAATGTAAGTTATATATACAAGTTTCAAATTAGGATAGAAATATACCTAATTGGCATGTATGATCAATAAAACTTGTCCTTAATAAATTTTAATTTATTAAATACCATAAGATATAGATATTTGGTAAATTAATATATACTTGCATAACCTTGGAAGATGCTTGTGAATACAATTGTGTATTGATCAATAACAAGAACTAAGAAATTTAAATATTAGAAGATTAATCATTAGAAATATATTGAGAGATAGTATTAACCTTAGATTTTCTCTATATTGCTATCTTCCATATCTCTTTACTTTGTGTTATTGTTTTTATATTTTTCAAATTCATTCTTAAATTTTAATTTTTTTGAATAATTAATAGAAAGACATAATTTTAGTACTTAGTAGAAAGAAGATATTATCCATATGGGTTCGAAGATAGTAAGTGATGTAGAAAATAGTACAAAAATGCAGAAAAATACAAAAAATACCATAGAACATGATGTGTAGCAGTAGAAAAGTGAATAAATGCAGATGCAACATTATATAATAGTAACAACTAGCAAAAACATGCAGTTCAGCCTTTTTATTCACTTCCACCATTCCCTTAGAGGCTACAAAAATAAAAGCTAGACAAGCAGTTCTAAAAGTGTTTGGATATCTTCAAAAAACTTCACATTAACATACCTTTTGCAAATGCTCTTTAACAAATGCCAAGTTATGTGAAGTTTATGAAAGATATCTTATCTAATAAGAGGAAACTAGCAGATTATGAGATTGTAGCACTTATCAAAGAATGTAGTGCAATCTTAAAAAAGAAACTACCACTAAAGTTGAAAGATCTAGGCAGTTTAACTACCCAATGTACTATTGGGGAGAAATGCTTGAGCATTATGTGATTTAGGTGCCAGCATTAACCTAATGTCATTATCCATTAATAAGAAGTTAGGTTTAGGGAAGGCTAAACCTACAACTGTCACCTTACAATTAGCCGATCATTTACTTACACCAAGGGCATTATTAAAAATATTTTGGTAAAGGTAGATAAGTTCATCTTTTTGGTCAACTTTATAGTGTTAGACATGGAAGAGGATCGTGAAGTACTTATCATACTAGGAAAATCATCCCTGGCCACAAGAAGAACCCTTATTGATGTTTAAAAATAGAAATTAACCATAAGGGTACAGAATGAAGAAGTAACATTCAATGTTTTCAAAGCCTTGAAAAGGCCAATTGAGAAAGAGAAATGTATAAACATTAATGTTATTGATAAAGAAGTGTAAGAGGTCTTCAACAAGAATAGCATTAAAGATTTTCTAGAAGATGTTGTGGTAAATGAAAACGAGGTAAAGAAAAGTGAAGCTTAATAGTACTTATAAGTATTAAGCCTTTCTCTAAAATATAACATATTTAATATGAGAGTTGAACCTCTAGATAGACCTGAGGGTTTGCAAACTCACACTAAGCTTTCCATTGAAAAACCTCCTATGTCAAAGTTGAAACTCTTACATAGTCATTTAAGGTATGTATTCCTTGAGAGTCTTTTATATTATTAGTCATAGTTTCTGTATAATTAAATGAATCACAAGAAGAAAAGCTATTGAGAGTCTTAACAGAACACAAGAAAGCAATAAAATAGACAATTGCTGACATTAACAGAATCGGTCCTTCATTTTGCATGTACGAAATTCTATTATCAGAAGGACATAAGGCTACAATCAAGCATGAAAGGCAATTGAATATAGTGATGAAAGATGTACCAAAGAATGGAGGAATCACTATAGTAGAAAATGATGTTGGGATTTGTGCTTACTTGTCATCCTATTTTGCATGAATATTTTAGTATGAATATTTGTATGATATATATTTCGTTAATCGCTAATTACTTTTATTAAATGGTAGAATGCTTATAACGTTGTAGACATTGTATGATCTGAAAGAGTTCAGATTTGGTAAAAAGGAGTTTAGATGAGTGCTAAGAGTTAACAATGCTTAGAGTTATAAATGCTAAAAGTTAGCAGGTTATAAGATTCAGTGTAATATAAAGAGTTAGAGTCTTGTCTACATCGGGATAAAGACTTGAGAATATATTAGTAATTACATAATTGCAAAGGGTTACAATTAGTGCTAGGAAATGCCATTATGCAATCTACTCTCAAACCTTAGTTCCTGATCTATTTCTCCAATGTGGATCTGTCGGTGAAACCCTTTTCATAAGATTAGTGTATCTATATCTAGATAATCCATATGGTTATTCTTAGCTGACCATAAGGTTAATGAAAGATCATATAGACATATGGGTTTCTAGTTAGGATTGAATATTGAATAGACTCATGAAAACATATCCTATAAAATCGTCAACAGTAGGTTATCTCAAGTTAAGTAGTATTCGAAGTCCTTTGACCTAAGCGTCATACTGAGCTTGTGAGTGATCCACCATACTTTGGTTTCACAGATGTCAAAGACCTTTAATGGTCTATCCGTTGTGTGTCGTTGGGTGTGGTTCGATGCTTATGGAGTTCAATGTACATAGATATGGGATCTGTCAGCTTACATAGGTAGGTTGTATATCTGGATGCTTCGAGATTATATCTCAAAAAGTCTTACAGTCATAAGTAATAAACCCGAGAAAAGATTTTCTTGCAAGGTTAAATAATATCACAAAAGTATTTGTGTATATTATTTATCAAGATAC
This sequence comes from Ailanthus altissimus, assembly GCA_946807835.1. Classification (NCBI taxonomy): domain Eukaryota; kingdom Viridiplantae; phylum Streptophyta; class Magnoliopsida; order Sapindales; family Simaroubaceae; genus Ailanthus; species Ailanthus altissimus. The sequence goes on along the minus strand of OX327700.1, from coordinate 15,667,469 downwards.
CTGTCTAGAAATAAGTGCACAAATAAGCGTATAGGGTTTTGACAATAATGATCTATATCCCTGCTCTTCAAGGATATAATTGACGGAAGAATTACACATATGTGCTATAACCTCAACTTGTATAGTCTAATACATTGATTTGTAATATTCGTCACGAGTACATGGGGCATCGATCACAGTCTCATAGAAAAGTTTCATTTGAAAAATTGGGCGTGAACTTAAGGAGTCCCATAATATGAAGTGAGCTCGTTGTGTACTGGGACAGCGTATCAGATTGAATAGTTCACTCTTGTAAAATTCTAGTGGACCGAATATTTACTTTTGTATCCCTCAGGATGTGCACATGTCAAGAATTAAGTGTTAAGTACATTAATTAGTTAACAATAGTTGTTGACCAGTTCAATGATTACACGTGGCACATTATAGCTCATTCATTGTTTGACTTTAAAATTACTACTATGCCCTTGCTTTTGTGACAAGCAATATGCAAATGAGTGGTTGGTGTTTATTTAGAATAAACAAATGAAATTCAAACTATTATTATTAAAATGAGTGGCTTAAAATTATTATGAATAAAGAATACAATTGCATATATTTTTTTATTATTCAAATTGTTTAAATAATTATAAAACATTAAAGCATGGGATGCATCTATGGTGGGGGCTGAATTGTGTTTTACAGAAGAGGAAATTGTTTCTTCAATTATTTTGCTTTAGTTCAACTATTACACATCAATTATTTGCACATGATTTTTTTTTGTTATTTGTTTAATGTAAAGAAATCAAAGAAGCAAAGGCAAATGGTGTGATATGTGAACCAATGCTTGGTGGGGCATTTATCTTTTCAATTTGGAGGGAAATAAAGAAGGAAATAAAAAGGCGCATTTTGCTCATTTTGTAGGTGAGATACTCAGCTATACAGAGAGAGAGAAAGAGATTGAAGTCATTGTTTTTCCAAGTGTTGGGCAAACTTCAAGTGTTGAAATAAAGAACAACTTCTTCTTCCTCTTTTCCTTCTTAATGGCCAACCAAATAGTAAATAATAGCTAAGAATGTTTTTGTGTTTCAAGTTTTGAACTAAAACAAAACAATAATAGCTTAGTAGTTTGTATAGCTTAAGTATTAAACTAACTATGTTAAGTGTTACTCTTAGGGTTTAAGAGTTAAACCTTTATTGGAAAGAGAGCCGGTATTCTAGCTACTCAAACCCACCGTGTTAGGTATTAGAATTGGTGATGTTTGCACTTCAGGTGGGAACTCAAATTTAAAACCACTTCTAAAGGCTTATTTAGGCTATTACTAAATCTTAATCTTTTATTATTGTAACAAGATTTCATTTTATGTGTTGATTGCACTAAAAAATTAGATTTACAGCTTTCGCTATTATTTATTATGTATGAAATATATAAAATTTATTGTAATTAACATATAGCATATACATGCACCCTAGGGGATTAATACACTTTCAAATGTTATCAAATCATGATTGTTGTTTTGATTGGGTGTTTGAAATGATGGATATGTTATTTGAGACATCGTGGGGCTATAGGTGATGCATTTTAAGTGTTGAAATTACAAAATTGGAAGATGACAACTGAAATGTCACGACAGTGAAGTCTAGTGCTATGATACTAAGGCCTTCTAGGCTCCAATCTGCAATGCTGAATGGTGAGTGCCACGATGCTAAGGTTTCCAGGCCCCAACATTGCAGTGTTAAAGGTTTAGCGCCGTAGTGCTAGGGGTTCTACCTTTAGCGTTGCAACGCACATAAGCTGACACCGTGACGCTGACACTATTTATTCCAAGAAAAAATGAAATTAGTTTAAAAGTCAAATCATACATGTGAGGTTGTGAGATGCAATAATAAGAGTTATTAGACTGCATCATAAACTGGGATCATTTTTTCTATATTGGTAACCACAATGGGAGCCCTATTGGTGAAGGTTGGTTATGTTTGCACATAAACAAATGTCTGATTGAGAATCACATCCTCATGAGATAGGGGCCAAGCCTTCAAAATCTCTTTTAATCAGATTAAATAGTATTGCAGTATGAGATAATGTTTTACAATGGTCCGTCTTGTCAATACGGTGTTAAAAGGGTCATATCGATCTTTTTCAATATTGCTACAATATGAGGGATTGGTTGACGTGATTTGGACTATGCTGGTTAAACATAAGATGAGGTAAATATATGTGAAAGTATGAACAGTGCAGTAGCAATAAATGTGAGAATATTTACTTCTATAATCTCATCGTTTTCGTTTCGTTTTTTACACTTCGTAATAACTCAGGATTTAATCCCTATTGCCCTAGATTGCTGTGTGTGGATAGTATTAATAACATATATTTAACCATTGACAATTTAATATGAAATACAATTACCCTAGATCGTTACAGTGTGCAGATAATGTAACACCTCAAAATATTTATTTATTAGATTAATTTTATTTATTTATTAGAATTAATTTTTTATTAGGATTAAATTTATTTGTTATAGGAAATGGAAGAATTTGATTGGTTGAAAAAGTGTTGGTATAGTAAAAATGGATTCATGGAATTAAAACCTTGACCATTTAAATTTTTCTAACACATAATCATGAACCAATAGCAATTAGCCACCAAAGAAATTGAAAAGTAATAGAATTAGTTAGTTTTTAACTAGATTTTTATTTAGTTTAGTTATGAATAGTTTTTGGAATTTTTGCCACCATTTCTAACTAATGGCATTTTTAAAATTTTGGTTTTAGTTAGGGACAAATTGGGCAAGAAAAGTGATTAGTATATAAATGGGAATAGTGTGAAAAAAATACCCATTTTTACAAGCATAGTATCATTTCCCCCTTTCTCTTTTCTCTCCATTTTTCTTTTATTCTCCTTTAAATTCAACAATTCTCAATAATTCTATTAGTAAATTAAGCCCATAAACCCTTAATTAAACCCTTTTTAATCAAGTTTCAAGGATCAAATTTAAGGTAGAAGGTGTTTTTCAAGGTGAGTTGATGATAAAAATTCTATTGAATATGGATTTGGAGTTTTAAGGGTTAATAGGTGAAATAGCCATGTAGAATTAGTGAATTGTGCATTTAATTTGGTAAATTAGAATTTTATTTATTATTTGTATATTTTGGCATATTAAGGTGAAAGCTTGGCTAAGGATAGCCAAGGGAAGGAGAAGGAGAGGAAGTGAGTCACAAGTGGAAGAATTAAGTTATAAGGTTGGTGTACACTTTAGTTGAACTTAAATTCTTACTTTAGAAAATTTAGTGTATATTTATGTATTTTAATAATATGATAGATGAGTATGTTGAACTATGGTATTGAATTGATAATTATATTGTTTCGAAATGTATTAAATATGTTTTGAGCATTGGATATTAATTGATGGTCAAAATTGAAAAGAAAAAAAAATTGGGCATAAATATGAATTTTTAGAAAAATAGAACTTATATGAGAATTTTGGAAAAATCTGGACTAATTTGTAAATATTTGAAAATTTTAGGTCTTTATGTGAATTATTATGGAATTAGAACTTATATATGACCTTTTGAAGAAATTGTGGCTTAATTGCAAAATTTTGGAAATTTATGCCTATAAGTGGAAAATTAGAAAATTGTGGGCTTAATTGTTAAATCTGAAAATTTTGGAACTTATTTGGGTATTTTTGAATCTGGACCTATATGGAAACCTTTGAAATATTTGGACTTATGTGTAAAATTTGAAAAACTTTGGGCATAAAGGTGAATAGTAAAAAACTTTGGCCTTATTTGTAATAATAAAATAATATTTGTGTCTAAATATGAATAATAGAAAAATCGAGTAAATGTGAATTTGTATAATAATTTAGTTTATTATTAATAATAGTAATAATAATAAATTTGTGTTAAAAAGGTTTTAAAGGCAAATGATGTATTAATAATATTATTGAGACGCCCTAAGTAAACCTGAACATTGGTAAGGGATGATTGGTAGTTAGCATGCTAATAGGGTATTATACCAATACTACACCGTTTGCTTATTTGATGACACCACTCTGTGTATCTGATCTGTTATCTGTTCTAGATCTAGTAAGTAGTCACCAAGTGGCCGATGCCAGATCACTATTTGATGTCTGTTAACCCATTAGCCAATCCATGGTATCGTGTCAGTGTTATTTTGGGCGCCTACTTGGGTTAATTGTAAATTATTAAAATGTTTAATAAATGAATTAATTAAATTATAAATATGACATGTGTGTGTATATATATATATATATATATGATCAATTGAAATGAGAAATTGAATAATGTTTTTGTTTAAGATTAATTGATAAATTTTGAATTATTTTTGTTATATGGCGATATTGGTTATTATTAAAATGTTCATTACTTGTATATATGGTTCATTTACAATAAGGATAACAAAACATTATTATTCTGTTTCAACGTTTGTGTATACCCACTAAGCCGTTGTGCTTAGTGCGTTAGATTTATCATGCGCAGGTAGTAAAGTTGCCGTCCCTAAAGACTGAAGAGTGAATCTGTCTACAGCAACTCAGAGTCGCTCACATCCTCTATATACATATAATTATATTTGGTAGATATTTTATTTGTCTGTAAATCATTGTATATTATATTATGAACATTAATTGTATGTACGTGTATATATGTATTTCCTCAGAACCGTTTTCTTTAAAACTATGATGGTATATGATATTTGTTTTGATAATATATTAGATTTGAAATAGTTTGGTGAAGGTTTAATGTATTTAGATTGCAATATAAGTTGTGGATAATTGTTGGAAAAATGAAAGTTGGTTGAGAATTGATATTGAAAATTGGGAGTGTTTTCTTTTATCACAGGTAGTGTAAAGTTCAATATTTAAGGAAGACTCTACCAGTTTTTCTTCGTAAATGTTTATAAAAAAAATTAATTATAATGTATTTTGATAGGTTTGAATAATTTTTTTTTATTGTTTGTGTTCGATGCTGTCGTAGCATCCCCTGATCTCGTGTCTTAATGAAAGGTGAGTGAGGAGGGTGTTATAGATAATGTGAATTTAGGATTAGAAGAGTTGCATGAGATGCAATTGACAAGAGTTGTTTACCTTTTGGGTTTACAAAAGCCAAGATCACTATAGTGTGCAGCTAGAGTAAAATTTCAATAGAGTCTACTTTCCATTGTACAGTTTAAAGAGTTTAAACTTTCATTCTTTGTTCGAAAGATTAAAGGGATTAAGTAGTGGAATGGCGTATTTACATTAAAAATTGTATATTTATTATATCCATGGTCTAAAATATTTTATTAGCGATTTAATGTATTCCACTAACATCTTTTCTTTATTTTTTCTTGTGAAGATTTAATGGCCTCAAGTAATCACTTGGTGCGTATACTTGATGCGCACTAACTCAAGGATGTTGAGAATTATACAAACTAACTGATGAATCTCATAATCATTCTAGATTCTGAAAAGCTAAGATATATGATTGATTAGTCTTTGCCTCAAGGTGTTTTAGATGATGCCACCTAAGAAGAGAGGGTGACATATCAGAAATAGTTGGATGATGATTTAAAGGTCAAATCCTACATCTTCGCATCGATGTCTAGGAGCTACAGAGAGAGCATGTCTACATGGATAGTACTAGCAGTATCATACTTCATCTGAATGAGTTATTTGGCGATAAGCTAGAGGTCGAAATACACTGGATCGTTAAAGTTCTCTTTTAGGCTATACTTCTTGAGAGCAGTCTTATTAGTCCCCATATCCTCAAGATCATTTCATACATTAAGAGACTAGAGATGATAGGTATAGCATTGAATAATTCATTTAGGAATAGGTTTATTCTTCAATCACTTCCAGGGTCATTCGCATAGTTCATCATGAATTTTAATATGCAAAGATTGACCACTAGTTATGTTGATCTTCATAATAATATGCTTAAGAGAGCACAATAGGACTTTAACAAAAGGGGCTTAGCCCTCTACGTTCAGTGTGCTTCATCTTCTATCACATGGACTTCTGGGAAGTCCAAAGGAAAGAAGAAAAATAAGTTGAAGCAGACACCTAAAATAGGTCCTTAGAAATGACCCATATCTTGTTGAGATTTGTGGTCATGTGCCATCCCAATTTTGTATGAATATTATAATTTCATATTTATGTAATAAATAAATATTTTATTAAATTGTTAATTACCTTATTAGGGTAAGATGCTTGTAACATTTTAGACATTGTATTTATTTGAAGGAGTTCAGATTAGGTCTAATGATGAGGGCACAACTAACAAATGGAATGCAGAACCTATTCAAGTTTCAGTTGGTCCAATTACAAAGGCTCGAGCTAAAAGGTTCTAGGAAACTCTCAATGGATTGATTCAAAACATTTTGGCAGAGGTAAATTCATGGAGGTGCAAGGAAGATATTCCACGTGTTCCACAAAGTTGGATTTTCATGGTTCAAGTTTTGGAATAATCTAGAAGAAATTTATGAGATCACAAAGTGGATGGAATTAGAGGAGTTTTCTAAATTGATGATCACAACAGCCTTTTTGAGTAACCCAAGTAGTTAGAAACTTTTGGGAGCCTACAATAAACATTTATGATAATAGTTGTAATATTTGAAATAAAGCCTTAGTTGTTAATAGTAGGTAGTTAGTTAAAGTCTGCAACTACATTTATTATTGTAGTTGCAAAGTTTGAAGCATTTATTGTTGTAGTTACAAAGTTTGAAGCATTTATTGTTGTAGTTACAAAATTTGAAAAAAACTAGTTTAAAGCCATGTTGGTAATAGTTTGTAGCTACTAGTTTTTAAGTTGTCATTCAATATTGTAATAAATGCTATCATCCCAAATGTTCAATATAAATATATAAGGGATGATAGAAAAGAATTAAGCAATTTGATTAAGAAAATTCTCTTTGGTTCTTTTAGAACTCTTTGAACTTATCGGAATAATTTCCGTGGTGTTCTCATTCGACTTATCAATCAATCATTCCATAATTGATTATGGCGTCTTCATTATACCAAGGTTCTTGCTTCAATATAAGTAACGGGTCGCGGTTTCATACAAATCTGTTTCTTGATGATCTTGAAGCTCTTTCTTAATCCACGATGCCATCAATTTCTTGGTGTGGATCATATCAGTTGGTATCAGAGCTTGGCACTAGTTACAGGTTTGCCTATCTTTATATTTAAAAAAATATTGAAAAAAAAGAAATATTACAATTCAGCTCTTGTAATTCTTATTTCAATTTTACATCTTAAGTTTATTTTGGATTCCACAAACCTGAATTCCTTGCTCCAAAAAAAGAAATCCATGACACAGCCTTGTTTTTTCTAAGCCTTTAAATTCGAATTTCTCTTGATGAGTTCTTAGAGAATTGTTGTTTGAAATTATGATGTTTGTTTGATTAGTTTGATAAAAACTTATAGAGGATTACTACGAGTGGAAAAAGGCAAGAGTGCTGAGAACATAAGAGGGTAAAAGACGATCTTTTTTTTTATATGAAACACGAGTGAAAGTTGAGTGAATCATTCTTTGAGTGAAACACGTGAACGAGTGTGTGAGGTTTCTTTTTTTTTTTTTTAACTTTGTTTTGCAGCAAACATGTCGGACAAGAACAAAAATACTTTTGGAACTGCATCAGAATAGGTTGATCCAAAGTTTATCATGGAAGCTATAATGGGTGAGGTAAAGAGAGTATTGAAAATGGAGACGGAATAGATTCATGAACGAATAGATCGAGTAGAGAATGCACATTTAAAGCAGTCACAAAATAATCTTAATGTGCATAGGAAAGGGAGAGTTCAACCTAGGGAAGTGAGGGTTGAAGTTGAAGAGTGTTATAGGGAAGGTTCTGATGAAGAAGATGACCAGGATTCAATTGTTAGTATTAGGAGATATGGTGGGCGGTTTAGAGAAGCTAGGAATCGGGAAGATAATAACTTGGGTAGTATTAAGATGAAAATTCCTTCATTTTAAGGAAAAAATTATCCAGAAGCTTACCTTGAGTGGGAGAAGAAGTTAGAATTAGTATTTGAATGTCATAATTATTCCGAGCTTAAAAAGGTAAAACTTGCAGCCATTGAATTTTTTGATTATGCAATTGTTTGGTGGGATCAACTAATGTTAAACAGAAAAGAAACTAGAAAGCGTCTGATAGAGACTTGGGGGGAAATGAAAACCGTGATGAGGAGACGATTTGTTCCAAGCCATTACTATTGTGAGTTGTACCAAAAATTACAAAGTCTTACACAAGATAATCGAAGTGTGGAGGATTATTATAAGGAGATGGAAATCGCTATGATTAGAGCGAATGTAGAGGAAGATCGAGAGGCCACTATGGCTATGTTTTTGGTTAGTTTCAACCAGAAAATTGCTAATTTGGTGGAATTGCAACATTATATGGAGTTAGAAGATATGGTGCACATGGCTATCAAAATTGAGAACCAACTCAAAAGGAGGAGCCACCGTACATGATAAAACCCTAGCTCGGGCTTATCTTGGAGGCCAAATTTTATGAAGAATGAGGAGAAGCAAGCCACTGCCAAGCCTAAAATTAAGCAAAAACAAGAAATGACCAGCTATGGAAATCAAGGTAAATTTGATTCTTCCACCACTCAAAATCGTGATATTAAGTGTTTTAAATGCCAAGGCAGGGTTCACATAGCAAGCCAATATCCAAACCAAAGAGTTATGATATTGCGAGATAATAGTGAAATTGAATCCGATGGTAAAGATGTCACCGAATCTATGCTACCATTGGTGGATGTGGATGATGAGGAATACGTTGCCCAAGGTGAACTGCTAGTTGCAAGAAGAATTCTAAGTATACAGGTCAAAGAAGATGATGAAGTCCAACTAAAATATCTTTCATACTAGATGCCACGTACAAAACAAGGTATGTTGTATGATTATTGATGGAGGTAGTTGTACGAATGTTGCTAGCACTAAAATGGTGGAGAAATTAGGGCTGCCAACAATTAAACATCCCCGGCCTTACAAATTACAATGGCTAAATAATAGTGGTGAGGTGAGGGTTACTAAATAGGTGTTAGTTTCCTTTCATATTGAAAAATACAAAGATGAAGTTTTGTATGATGTAGTTCCAGTGCAAGCTGGACATTGTTACTAGGTCGACCATAGCAATTTGATAGGCATATTAAACACGATGTTTTCACCAACAAATATTCATTTCTGTTTAATCAAAGGATAATCACTCTAGTCCCTTTTGTCACCAAAATAGGTCTATGAAGATCAAGTGAGATTACAAAAAAAGAGTGAACAAAGGAAATAGAGTGAGGAAAAGAAAAAAATAAAATTCAGAAAGAGAAAAAAAAAGGCCGAGAAAAATGAGAGAAAAGCAAACTTCTATACAAAAATGAGTGAAATAAAAATAGCAGTATTTTTAAATTAGCCAGTGATTGTACTTTTATACAAAGAGGCGTATTTAAACACTAACCAACTTGACTCGTCTCTGCATAGTTCAATTGTTTCTCTTTTGTAGGAGTTTGATGATATCTTTCCCGAGGCGATTCCACCTAGTTTACCTTCTATTCGAGGAATTGAACATCAAATAGATTTCGTGCCCGGTGCTTTAATTCCAAATTGACCAGCCTATCAAAGCAATCCCGAGCAGGCAAAGGAGCTACAAAGGCAGGTTAGTGAATTGATGAAAAGGGAGTATGTAAGAGAAAGTATGAGTTTGTGCGCCGTGCCAGTGATTTTAGTTCAAAAAAAAGATGGATCGTGGAGAATGTTCATTGATTGTCGAGAAATTAATAATATAACGATAAAGTATCGTCATCCTATTCCTCGCTCAGATGATATGTTAGATGAGCTGCATGGTGCTTATGTATTTTCTAAGATTGATTTAAAGAGTGGGTATCATCAACTAAGAATGAAAGAGGATGATGAATGGAAAGCTGCTTTTAAAATGAAATACGGCTTATATAAGTGGTTAGTTATGCCATTTGGATTAACTAATGCACCAAGTATTTTTATGCGATTAATGAACCATGTCTTGCGTGCTTTCATAGGCAAGTTTGTTGTTGTTTATTTTGATGATATTCTCATCTATAGCAAAAATTTGGATGATCATGCTGTACATTTGAAATCTGTTTTGGATGTACTTAGAAAATAGAAGTTATTTGCTAACTTGAAGAAGTGCACCTTTTGCACCGATAAACTTATGTTTCTTGGTTTTGTTGTTAGTGCACAAGGAATACAGGTTGACAAAGAGAAGATCTGCGCAACTCAAGAATGGCCAAGTCTCACAAGTGTAAGTAATGTTCGTAGTTTTCATAGGCTCGCTAGTTTTTATAGGAGTTTCGTGAAAAACTTTAGCAGCATCACCGCACCGCTTACAGAAGTCATCATGAAAAATATTGGATTCAAATGGGGAGATAAACAAGAAAAGGCATTCCAATTTATCAAGGAAAAATTAACTCATGCTCCTTTACTTGCTTTGCCTGATTTTACTAAAACCTTTGAAATTGAATGTGATGCTTCAGGTATAGGTATAGGTTTAGTTCTTATGCAAGGAGGAGGACCAATAGCATATTTTAGTGAGAAATTAAGTGAGACAGCCTTAAATTATCCTACTTATGATAAGGAATTATATGCATTGATTCGAGCATTAGAAATATGGCAACACTACCTTTGGCCTAATGAGTTTATGATTCACACCAATTATAAGTCCTTAAAACATTTGAAGGGCCAACATAAGTTGAATAGGAGACATGCAAAATGGGTGGAATTCATCGAGACATTCTCATATGTCATCCGATACAAGCAAGGTAAAGAAAACATCATTGCCGATGCACTTTCTCAAAGGTATGCATTAATTTCTACTATTGATGGAAAATTACTTGGTTTTGAGCATATTAAAGAATTGTATCCTTTAAACCATGATTTTTGTGAGGAGTTTCAGACGTGTGAGAAAAATGCAGTAGGTAAGTTCTTTAGGCACGAGGGCTTCTTGTTTCAAGAAAATAAATTGTGTGTGCCAAATTGCTCTTTACGTAATTTGTTAGTAAGGGAATCCCATAGTGGAAGGTTAATGGGACACTTTAGAGTCGTTAAGACCTTAGCTATTTTACAAGAACATTTCTATTGGCCACACATGAAAAGAGATGTTGAGAGAATTTGTGGTAGATGTGTTACATGTAGGCAAGCAAAATCCCGAGTGCAACCCAATGGTTTGTACATGCCACTGCCTATTTCCAATGAGCCTTGGATTGATATTTCGATGGACTTTGTGTTAGGTTTGCCTAGGTCTAAACATGGTAAGGATTCAATTTTTGTGGTTGTGGATAGATTTTCTAAGATGGCACATTTCATTCTATGTCACAAAATTGATGATGCTTCACATGTTGCTGATTTGTTCTTTAGAGAAATTGTAAGATTACATGGTATGCCTAGAACAATAGTTTCAGATAGAGATGCTAAGTTCTTGAGTTACTTTTGGAAGACTTTATGGTGTAAGTTAGGAACTAAGTTATTATTTTCTACTACTTGTCACCCATAAACTGATGTTCAAACCGAAATAGTAAATAGAACTTTGTCTACTTTGTTGAAGGCTATAATTAAAAAGAACATCAAAACTTGGGAAGAATGTTTACCACGTGTTGAGTTTGCTTATAATCGTACTATTCATTCTGCTACTAAGTTTTCACAATTTGAAATTGTTTATGGTTTTAATCCTTTAACTCTATCGGATTTAATACCATTACCTTCGTCTGAACGTGTTAACTTAGATGGAAAAAAAAGGCTAAATTTGTTAAGCAGATACATGAGAAAGCAAGACTCAACATTGAGAGGAGAACAAAGCAGTATGCAAAACAGGCTAATAAAAGGCGTCGACAGCGATTTTTGAACTCAGAGATTGGGTTTGGTTGTATATGCGAAAAGAAATATTTTTGGCACAACGATGATCTAAGTTACTTTCAAGAGGAGATGGACCATTTTAAGTCCTTGAGCATATCAATGACAATGCATATAAGTTAGATTTGCCAAGTGAGTACAATGTTAGTTCCACTTTTAATGTTACTGATTTAAGTCCTTTTGATGCAGGTGATGATTTAAGGACAAATCCTTTTCAAGAGGAGAGGAATGATGAAGGCACTACTAACAAATGGAATGCAGAACCTATTCAAGTTCCAGTTGGTCCATTTATAAGGGCTCGAGCTTAAAGATTCAAGGAAACTCTCAATGGATTGATTAAAACATTTTGGCAGAGGTAAATTCATAGAGGTGCAAGGAAGATATTCCACGTGTTCCATAAAGTTGGATTTTCATGATTCAAGCTTTGGAATAATCTAGAAGAAATTTATGAGATCACAAAGTGGATGGAATTAGAGGAGTTTTCTAAATTGATGATCACAACAGCCCTTTTGAGTAACCCAAGTAGTTAGAAACTTTTGGGAGCCTACAATAAACATTTATGATAGTAGTTGTAATATTTAAAATAAAGCCTTAGTTGTTAATAGTAGGTAGTTAGTTAAAGTCTGCAACTACATTTATTATTGTAGTTGCAAAGTTTGAAGCATTTATTGTTGTAGTTACAAAGTTTGAAGCATTTATTGTTGTAGTTACAAAATTTGAAAAAAACTAGTTTAAAGCCATGTTGGTAATAGTTGGTAGCTACTAGTTTTTAAGTTGTCATTATATATTGTAATAAATGCTATCATCCTAAATGTTCACTATAAATACATAAGGGATGATAGAAAAGAATTAAGCAATTTGATTAAAAAAATTCTCTTTGATTCCTTTAGAACTCTTTGAACTTATCAGAATAATTTACGCGGCGTTCTCATTCGACTTATCAATCAATCATTCCATAATTGATTGTGGTGTCTTCATTATACCAAGGTTCTTGCTTCAATATAAGCAACGGGTCGTAGTTTTATACAAATCTGTTTCTTGACGATCTTGGAGCCCTTTGTTGATCCACGACGTCATCAATTTCTTAGTATGGATCGTATCATCTAAAAAGTTAGAACCTTGTCTAAAATTGGACAAATACCTAGGAATATACTTGCAATGACATAGTTGCAAATAGTTACAAGCATTGCTAGGAAATATCATTATGTAAATATGTTCTCGAATTGATTAATCTTAGCAAAATATGAGTTTAGTGGAAGCTCGTATAAATATATAGGTATTCAGTGAGGACTGGACACTTAAGAAGCCTCAATTCCAGTCCTAAATGAAGACCTTTAATAGATATCCCATAAATTCATCAGTGGAGGGTCTTCTCGAGTTGAGTATATTAGTGTTGTGTGCGTGTGCACCGTACTACAAGTAAGTATGTGTATTTTAAAATAATATGTCTTACATGCTACGCAGTGGAATTAATACTCATTAATTTAATCTCATTACACTAATGGGATAAGGGGACTCACCCTCAAAGCGTGCTTTTAACAATTCTAGTTGGGGATGTAGTGGGCTTCTTCAAGCTAGAATGGTAGCTTTTCTTTTTGGAAGAAATACTGAAGCAACTCTTGCTTTTAAATTAATCTCTCAGCCCTCTTAAAACTTATGCTCACTATTTACTTATACCTTCACTTGACCATTTCAACTTACATATATATAGGCAAACTTTGCCTTTCATTTAACCAATTAAATGAATTTAACAAGACATCTGTAACATGCTTACAAGGTAAGTAATAGTATTAGTAACCTGTTAGCTTTGTTGTCCAAATAAGAAAGCAATTGGTGGCAAAACCATTGCCACCTCTTGCTACCTTTAAATTGAATCAAATTTAATGTTATTCAATTTTAATTGATTTAGCCAATAGAAAATGAACACATTTATTTGTTTTTATTCTCATCAAATAAGAAATGAACATTTGTGAAATGAATGAATCAAATGATTCTGCTGAATTACAAAATTTTTTTAAATTTTTTTATTTTATAAAAACCTTATCTACCAATGCTATAATTAGTACCCATACAAATTATTGGCATAATTAGATACATATACTAGGTAGATAAAAATATCAAGTCTCACTTGGTATAATTTTGAATTTAACACTTAAACCTTAACTACTCCCCGAGAAATCCTAAAATAAATAAGTGAATAATTAATTTAATTTAAACAAAATAATAATTATTTTATTTAAAGGGTAGCTATATCTACCAATGCCTAATTACGTACTCATACAAATTATTAGCATAATTTGAGACATACACTAGGTAGATAAAAGTCTCAAGTCTCACTTGGATTAATTTTAATTTTAACACTTAAACCTTAACTACTCCCTGAAAGACTCTAAAATAAATTCATATTTTTCAACTCAAGAAGACCCTCCACTAACGGATTTATGAGAAATCTATTGGAGATCTTCATTTAGTCTAGTTTAAGTATCCAGATATAGACATACAATGATCTATATAAATCGATTCCATTTGATAGACCCTGCATTGGTGGAAATAGATCAAGAACATTTAATTTGAGAACATATTTATACAATGATATTTCTTAGCAATGCTTGCAACTATTTACAACTATGTCATTGCTGGTATATTCCCAGATTTTTGTCCCATTTTAGACAAAGTTATAACTATTTAGACATGATCTAAACTCTTTCAGATCAATACAATGTCCGAAATGTTACAAGCATCTTACCTTAATAAAAATAATTAGCGATTTAATGAAATATTTATTCATTACATAAGTATGAAAATACAATATTCATACAAAATTGGGATGACACATAAGCATAAATCCCAACAGAGTAGTACTCATGTTCATTTGACCTGAGCACCATAGTGGATTTGTAAGTGATCTACCATACTTAAGTTTCACATATGTCCAAAACCTTTCATGGTCTGACTATTGGGTGTCATTGGGTATGGTTCGATGCTTTTGGAGTTTATTGTGTGGAGATATAAGATCCGTCGGCTTATATGGATGAGTTAAATATCCAGATGCTCTAAGATTCTATTCCATGAAGTCTTATGGCCACAAGTATTAAACCTGAGAAAGAGTTTTCTGTGGTATAAGCAATATCGCAAAGGTGTTTGCGAATATTATTTATCAGAATACGAATCAAAGAGATAAGTTTGTGGTTGAGCAATAGGAAACTTGACGGTGTTGCTCTATGTGATGCGATAATTCTATATCATAAAATTAAGTGCAAGTATACACTATCGTATGCAAGTAATAAAGAGACTAAATAAGTCAGATGTCGAACCCACAGGGATAATTTCTTCTTTTTAACCAATTACTAAAATTATGTCTTCCTAATAATTATTCAGAAAAATAAAAATCTAAGAACGAATGTAAGAAATATAAAAGCAAAACACAATGCAAAGAAACTTAGGTGATAGCAATATAGAGAAAACCTAGGATTAATATTATCCCTCAATATGCTTTCTAATGATTAATCCTCTAATATTCAACTTACTAATCTTTATTATTGATCAAGACGCTAATGTATTCACAAGCCTCTTCCAAGGTCATGCAAGTATACCCTAATTTACCAAATACCTATATTCTTATGGTACTTGTAATAAACTAAGATTCATTAAGATTAGGTCTTATTGATCATACATGCCAATTAGGTATATTCCTATCCTAAATTGAAACTTGCATATGCAACATTGAATGTTACTCTACAATCATGCATCAAATTACCTAGGTCTAAATATATTGATTCCTCTTCCGAGTTTATCAAAATATTACCAATTCATTCACCATATATTAGCCAGATATATTGAAGCATTAAACACAAGTAATTTAATAATAAAGGACTAAGTTTATTAAATATTAAAAGATATGGCAATTTAAGCGCACATATTGACTTCAAATATTAACCCTAGAAAATAAATTTAGTTCATAGCTACAAGAGAATAGCAATAAAAATAATTATAAATCATGATACAATTATTAGCAAACCGATATAGACGTCGAATTGCTCTTAATTGCGCTGCCTAAGAACTCTTGATGTCGAAGAACGCCTTGAATCTGTCTCTAAAGTTGCTTCAATAAAAACTTCTATTGCTCTCCAAGACTCGTGCTCTGTATTCTTGGTGCTCTTAGGTCATCTTGGATTCCTCTTTGAAGGCTGGGAACGAGTGGATTTTTATAGGGATTGATATGAGCTTGAAAATCTCAATTCTCATCGAACTGGGACTAGCACTACCGTTGACGCGCTATGCAGTTGTCGCTGGGGCGACGCATGAAAAAGCCTTCACCGCTGGAGCGGTGGAATATTAGCGCTGGGGCGCTGACATATTGTTGGCACGGTGACTCTTCGGCGCTGGGGCGCTAGACGCGACTTAAGCAGGTCATTTTTCTTATTTCGATCACTATTTTAGCGCTGGGGCGACAATCCTTGTGGAGCTGGGGCGATGGACACATACTTTGAAAACTTTGCATTTTAGTCCCTGTTTTTGCTCCTTTTGCATTCTTTCTTTAAATTTCGTTCAAGTTCTTATAAATAACAATAATGCACATAAATAGCTATCTATTCTCATAAAATATAAATAATAAAAACATGAGAAAATATATGACAAATTTGCCCTTATCACTATACTTCAACTTTTTCAGGATATATATGATAGAAGGATTGTACGAATATGGATTAACCTCAACTTGTTTGATTTAACTCACCTTTTTTGTATTATCCATAATGTGTATGGGGGGGGGGCATCAGTTATGAACTTATGGAAATGTTTCATAAGATAAAATAGGTGTAAACTTAGGGAGTCTCACTATATGAAGTGTACTTGTTAAGCATGTGGGTAGCGCACTGGATCGAATTATTCAATCCGAGAAGTTTTCAAAAAATATTTATTTATTTTAGGATTTCTTAGGGAATAGCTAAGGTTTAAGTGTTAAACCTAAAATTATGCCAAGTGAAACTTGACATTTTAATCTACTTAGTGTATGTCTCAAATTGTGCCAATAATTTGTATAGGTACTAAGTTGGGCATTGGTGGATAAAGTTATGAAACAATTTTTGTTTCATAATATATTTCATTCTATTATTTATTTATTTTAGGGTCTCTCAGGGAATAGTTAAGGTTTAAGTGTTAAATCTAAGATTGTCCTAAGTGAGACTTAATATTTTATTCTACCTAAAAGTATGCCTCAAATTGTGCCAATAATTTGTATAGGTACTAAATTGAGCATCGATAAATAAAGCTATCAAAAGAATGAAACATTATTAAATGAATTAGATTCATTAAGCCATTGTCATGTGTAATGTTAGAACTAAAGCATTGACTATATGCTAAAATACAATTGGATAAATTAAGATGGATTGGCTACATGTGATGCTTTCATTGGCTGAAATGAATTGAATAATTGAATTAAATTTTATTCAATTCAATTAGGCAAGAGGTGGCAACATCTTTAGCCACCAATTGCTTCCTCATTTTGCCAACAAAAATAAACAGCTTATTAATCCTTCATAATGCCTTGTCATGCTGTTTCATGTGTCAATCTACTCTTTATCTATTGGTTAATTTGATAGACAATGGTTGACTATAAATACAAGTGTTTTTGCCGACAGATATATGAATTGAAAATATAGAATTTTATTTTGCTTCCAAAGGTTAAGTATTAACCTTAAATAGCATTAAGCATCTGAAAGATAAAAATAAATAGAAACAAGAGTTGTTTCAAATATTCCAAAAAGTACAACTACTAGTCTAGATTTTGAAAGCCCACCTTGTCCATAACTAGACTTGCTCACAAGCACGCTTCAAGGGTGAGTACTCTATCTCATAAGTGTAATGAGATGTTTAATTCCACTACGTTGCATGTATGACATGTAATTATTAAATTGTTTAATATATGAAATGTAATTTTTTAATTGTTTATAATGCACATATTCACCCGTAGCACGACGCACACATATACGACACCAAATCTATCCAAGCCCCCAAAAAAGAGCAAAGTAAAGAGAAAATGTTTCCATTACGACAGTATGGGTACTGGAAATGCAACTGCCCCAAATACCTTGCTACCGTGAAAAAGACTTCCTCAGGTATATACGTACTTATTATTGACATTTCTTTAGCATTTGATGCTAGTTTAGGTTGGGTATTAGATATCGCATGTTCTTCTTACATTTGCAATGTGTTGCAGGGTCTGAGGAAAATTAGATTGCTACAGTTGGGAGAAGTATAGCTTCAAATCAAAAATTATGATTTCTTGCAAGTCAAAGCTATTAGATATTTTGATTTGATTATCCCATGTAATAGAACTGTTGTATTGAATAATTGTTATTTTGTATCCAATATCATCAGGCAGATTAGATCCCTTTTTGTACTTGATAGTGAAGGGTATCTTATGTATATTAGGAACCATTCCTTATATTTGTATGATATGCATGATATTTTGTTAGCTGAATGTCAGTTAATTAATTGGTATTATATTTTGAATACAACAAGAAATGTCCTGAATGTATAGGTTAATGTTAATGGTAATTCAGGAACTTTAAATGGAATAAAGTTGTGGATATGAGATTGGGTTACATAGGTGTGAAACACCTAACCCGTCTGGTTAAGGATAGTTAGATACTTAATTTGACCATAGAGTCTTATCCAGCTTGTGAATCTTGTATTTAAGAGAAGATTATCAAATCTCCCTTTACTGATATTGGACACCTTACCACTAATTTATTGAAACTAGTACATAGTGATATATGAGGTTTATTGAATCACACTGCAATGGGTGAATTTTGATACTTTGTACTCTTTATCAATGATCTGTCATAGTACAAATACTTTTTCTTATGAAATACAAGTAAAAAACCTTTAAAATTTTAAAGAATTCAGACTTAAGGTAGAGAAACAAACTGACATGTACTTTAAATGCCTTCGATCAGATCAAGGCGGTGACTACATGAGTAGTAAATTTTTTGATTATTTAAATGGGAATGAGATTGTTGCTAATATAGTCCTCTAGGTACTGCATAACACAATAGTGTTTCAAAGTGGAGGAATAAGACTTTATTGGATATGGTCTGATAGATGTTGAGCTTTACCAATCTCCAAAACTATATGTAGGGTTATGCTCTAGAAAATGTTGCTCATATATTAAACAGGGTTCCGTCCAAAGTCATTCCGACCACTCCGTATGAGATGCTGAAAGGAATAAAATCGAGTCTTAAATATTTTAATATTTAGGGCTGTCCTATTTACATAAAAGTTACGCAATAAGATAAACTTGCACCTAGAGGGTATAATTACTAATTTGTTTTGCTATCTTAAGAATTCAATAGGATACCAATTTATGATCTAGATGAACGAAATGTTTTCATTTCTTAGTACGCCACTTTCTTATGGAAAGACTTTTTCATGGATCGTGGGGATTGTAGAAATATTGAACTTAATGAAACTAATCAAAACCAGAATCAACTAGTAATGGAACCTGAAGCTCAATTGAGCAAAATACCTTTGACGCACCTTCTATATAGGTCGAAAAGGATGTCATGGCTACCTACTAGGTATAGTCAGATGCCTAAAAATACCTTTGGAGTTTTCTTAGTTGAATAAAATAATCTTTTAACCTATAGAGAGGCGATGTTAGATATGGACTTAAGAAAATAGCAAGATGCCATAAAATCCAAAATTAACTCAATGCATCAAAATCAAGTCTGGGACTTGGTTGATCTTCCCAAAAGAATGGTTTCTATCAGTTGTAAATAGATTTATAAGTGGAAGCATGGGCCCGATGAAAAAATGGAGACCTTCAAAGCTCATCTGGTAGTAAAAGGTTATTCTCAGTAATCTAGGATCGATTATGAGGAAACTTTTTTTCCTGTAACTATGCTCAAGTTAATACAGCTTTTATTAGCAATTACTGCATATTATGATTTTGAGATATGGTAGATGGATGTAAAGATGATGTTCTAGAATGAATATCTCAATGAGGAGATATACATGAAACAACTTGAAGGTTCTGCATTCAGCCAGACCTTTGGTGCAAACTGAAGAAGTCCATTTATGGGCATAATTAGGCCTCCTGAAGTTGGAATCTTTGTTTTTATGAGGTAATCAGAGGATATGATTTCATTAAGAATGAATAGGAAGCTTGTGTGTACAGAGAGTTTGGTGGGAGCATGATAGTCTTCTTGGTTCTCTATGTGGATGACATACTGATCATTAGGAATGATAACGGTATATTATAGTCAGTTAAGAGCTTTTTAAATAAAAACTTCTCCATGAAGAATTTAGGAGAGGCTTCCTATATTTTATGTATAAAGCTTTATACAGATAGAGTTATGAAGCTAATAGAACTCTTTCAATGATCATACATAGACCGTGTCTTATAAAGGTATAATTTTACTAACTGTAAGACAGCTAATGTACCTTTTTAGGTATGACGTTCATTTTTCAAGAAAGATGTGTCCTCAGAAACAAAATGAAAGAGTTACCTATGTGCATTAGTTGTTGAAAGCTTTATGTATGCCATGATGTGTATGAGACATAACATCAGTGTGGGTGTAAGTGTTACAAGCCGGTATCAATCTGATCTAGGTGACAGCCATTAGATGACAGTCAAACTTGTTCTTAAATACCTTAAGGGTACAAAGGATGAGCTTTTAATATATAGAGAAAGTAACTTGCAAGTGAGAGGATACATAAATTCAGACTTTCAGTCTGATCCAGATAATAGAAAGTCAATATCTAGATATATATGTATTCTCAATGATGCTACAGTAAGTTAGAAGAGCACCAAATAAGGGGTCCACAACTGATTCTACAATTGCAATAGAGTATATTGCCACCTTGAAAATAGTAAAAAAAAAGTAGTATGGATACGCAAGCTTATCGCTGAGCTAAGAATAGTCCATACTTTGATAGATCCTATCCTATTATTCCGTGACAATAATGAGGCTATTGCACAAGTCAAAGAGCAAAGAGCACACCAGATATCTAAACATGTGTAGAGGAAATATCACATAGATAGAGAAATATTAACTATGGAAGATGTAATAGTTAGTAGAGTTAAGTCTGTAAATAATTTAGTAGACCCACTATGAAACATATGGAATCTATATATATTAGATACTACTATGAAAGGCACTAGAGCAAGTGGAAGTTTGTTGAGATTTATGCTTACGTGCCATCCTGCTTTGTATGAATATTTGAATACTAATAATTATACGATGCATATTTTATTAATCACTAATTACTTTTATTAAATGGTAGAATGGTTGTAACATTGCAGATATTATATAATCTGAAGGAGTTCAGATCTTGTCTAAAAAAATTTAAATTAGTGCTACGAGTTAGCAATGCTGAGAATTATAAATACTAAAAGTTATCAGGTTATAAGAGTTAATGTAATCTAAAGAGTTAGAGCCTTTTCTGCATCGGGACTGTAATATCCAATCCCTATTAGTAGTATTGACGCTTAGATTTTGGTATAGAGTATTGAAGACACCGTAGGGTTACCTGATTTTTAACCCTATTAGAAATATTTTTTTTATGGTGTGCGTGAGATATATTAGACGTAATTTGATAATTTCACACGTGGTCGGAGCTTCAGACGACCCTAGAATATTTTTAGAATTTTTCGTTATTGGCTTGGAAAAGGAAATTCTAATTTACTATATGAATTTTCATTTAAGGGTTATGTATGGAACAAGTCTTTGTTGAGAAATACAATCCATATATTAAAGAATGGACCAATTAGAAGCAATCTCATGGATTGCAAAGTTGGAAATTCTAGTTAGTTCCTTGGACTATTCTAACTAGATAGTTACAAAGGAACCAATTACATACTTAGTTTCCAACCAATGGCAAATTAGAAATTTAGAGTAAGTTGAGGGGCAAATTGGTCAATTAAGGGAGCACTATATATATATATATATATATATATAGAAGTGTGTAGATTTTTCAAGAGTGATCAAAAATAAATACTTAGTGCAAAAGAGAGAGCAAATTTGTGCAAGGTGAAGGGGGTGCTGCTACAGTGATATTTTAGTTTTTTTTTCATGATTTTGCATGCTTAATCAAGCTAAAATAAGGTCATATACCAATTCCTAAACTCAATTGAAGCCTCCATTAGTGAAAAATCAAGAAAAAAGGTAAGTAAAGCATTGTTTTATAAGATTGATAAGTAAACTTTCAAGATTACTTTAATTGAGGTTCTTGTGTGTATTATTGATTTAGATTGAGTTGAATTCTAGTGTAGAGCTTGAAGGAGTCATCAAATTGTAGAAATTGGCAAGGTAAGAATTATGGTTTTGGGTGATTTGAATGTAGAGACTTCAATTGGTTGTAATTAGGATATTAGAATGAAATTGACTTGATTTTGATGTAATTGGAACAAGAAATTGAGAAAAGAAATGTGTTGGAACCTAGGGTGAAATTCTGCCACTTTAGGGAAGTTAAGGATTAAGTGGTGTTTTGATTGAGTTGTTGTGTGTAAATGGTGCCTTATGTATATTGAATGTATATGGTTGATGGAAAAACCAAAAATAAAGAAAATGGGACATAATTGTCTATTTTGAAAAGGTTAAGGGCAATTATGTCCAACCGAGTTATAAGGCGTTTAATAATTTTCAGGGCGCTGGATGGTGAGTTAGATTAGATTAAATGACTCCGTAAATAAAAATTAGAAAGTAGTATCCATCCGGGCTTTGTATGCCGATTAGGGCATTTAGTAGTTAAATGAGATTTTAGTGTTTGAATTAGTTCTAAATGGCATTTATGGTGCGTAGGTGAAGATAACCGAGAGTGGTAACGGGAGCAAAATTGAGCGCAGAGCAGCTATGAGTGAAAATCTGTCAATTCTTTTATCTTTCGGTTATTATGTTTCTGCATAATGAAAATGTATGTTTTATGAGCTTTTAATGCATAAACATGTTTTATGATCTTGATATATATCCATAGATATGTTTTTACATGTTCGGTTTAAGAACAGTTTTAAAATTTCTGCATCTGTTTTGAAGACCATTAGTACCCTCAGATGATAGTGGTGGTAATGTATTAGACCCAGCCGGTATATCCTGTACACATGGGCAGGTTATAGGGGGTGTGTCACTAACTCGAGGAAGTCGGGGTATCGAGTCATATGAGTCGCTCTATATGTACGGGGTATTATCTTGCTATATGTATGCGATGTAGGATTCTGCTACATAGCTAGTGAGATGTCTCTGTGGGTGCTGCTAGTTGAGGTGCCCCGTGACCTACTCACGTGTGCGGTGCTAATTGAGTCACTGCGTGAGTATAGAGCTTTAGGGTTACCATTGGTACAGTTTAGAAAGAGAATGGCCGATTGAGGACTTTACTAGTTTTTGATCTACCGATAGCATTTTTGCATTTATATGCACATGGCAATTATTATGTTATACAGATTTTGTATATTATTTTCCAGAGATGTAAATAAAATCCGTTCGGCAAGATTTCATCAGCATATGATGTTAGAAACAGTTTTACAGCTTTTTATTAGTTTTGGAAGCATGATTTATGCATGTCTTTTAGAATTTACCATCTATGCATAATGTTATTTTATTTGAAATCTTAAATGCACTCACTGGGCTCCTTTAGCTCACTTGTTTTGTATTTTATGTTTTCTAAACCACTTCCCAGGTGCAGGTCTCGGTATGCAAGCTGCTAATTCTTCTATTGTTGATTAGTGGGCCAAATCTGAAGATCATTTTGTATATGTAAATGTGCTTGTAGCACTCTTTTTCTTTCAACATAGTAGTTCTAGATTTGTGCATTGTACATGTGTTTTGGATAACTAAGAAGAGATTTCGGTATTTGATGATCATTTTACTTTTTTATAAGTATTCCAGTTTTATGATCATAATGAAATTGTTGAGTTGGTTTGGATTTGGTTTGGAAATGACCAGAGGTCCTATTTAGTAGTATTGCGAAGTGTTTGAATTAGAAGTGAAATTTCTTTGTAGGTTTTAAAAAAAATTAAGATGTCGTTTGCATGTATATTCCAAGATTTTCTCAGTAATAGCAAGAACTAAAAAGGGGTTCGCCTCGCAGAATTTCTCAACTTACCCAGTCATATTCTAAGGAACTTCCGTCGGGATGCCCGGCAGGGCTGCTGGGATCTACTGTAGAGGGTCTCGAGCCGGGTCCTGTCAGGGAAAAAAACTTAAGAATATATAGTAATGACAGAGTTATAAATAGTTGCAATTGATGCTAGAAAATGTCATTATGCAATCTATTTTCAAACCCTAGTTCCTGATCTATTTAGCCGATACGGGTCTATCGGTGAAAGCCTTTTCATAAGATCAATGTATGTCTATAGTTAGACAGTCCATATGGTTATTCTTAGGTAAGAGTAAGTTTAATGGAAGCTCATATAGGAATACAGGTATTCAATGATGACTGAATATTGAACAGACTCACGGGACCTCAATCCTATGAAACCATCAATGGTAGGTCTGTTGGGTGTTGCATTATAAAGTATGTGATAATTCGAGTGTATACGTAATTTCAAAAAGTTACCATATGCGCAGCGGAAGCATGTTACAAAATACACCCATTTTAACAATTTCAACATATATCACATATATGCATAAGTATAACAATTATACAATAATAAATGATAAACAATATTATATTATAACATAATGTAAAATACTTACCTAATGAAGGTAGCTTTACAAATTCTTCAAGTATTTCACCAATCCATGTGAAGAGCTCACCTTGAAGTATATGTTGAACAATTCTAGTCCATAACTTTTGGTGGGATTAATGAGCTAGAATGGTAGCTTAGTGTTTAGAATTTTCTGCACTTGTATTCAAACTCTTTTGAATACAATTTTGTTTATTAAATGTAGATGGTATTTTCTATACAACTCTTGTATTAATTAAAAATCTTTAACACACAACTCTTGTATATTAATCTTAGAAACAATTTCTACATGATAATTATTTTGAACAACTCTTTGCAAAATAATTATCTTTTTCTCCATTTACATATCATTCATTTTTGGCCATCCATTAAAGAATGAAATGAAGAGAAGTTTGTTTATTTTTCAACACTTGAAAGAATAAAATGCAAAGAACTCTCTCTTACCTCTCTTCCTACCATTGCCAAATTCTTCTCCCAAAATTGAATGAATGAATTCAATTGTTTTGCCAAAATTTATTTTGTTTATTCAACACTTT
This sequence comes from Ailanthus altissimus, assembly GCA_946807835.1. Taxonomy (NCBI): domain Eukaryota; kingdom Viridiplantae; phylum Streptophyta; class Magnoliopsida; order Sapindales; family Simaroubaceae; genus Ailanthus; species Ailanthus altissimus. The sequence continues at coordinate 15,642,392 of OX327700.1, read as the reverse complement.
GATTAAACAAAAATAAACAAAATGAAGTGCTCCACCAATTTTATTGTTGGTCTCCCACTTAGAATTAATTAAACCAAGCACTAGAATAATGGCCATCTAAATTAATCTTTACTAACAATTATAATTACTTTAATTATAATGGGTAATTAAATGGCCAACATTTAGGCCCTTCATTGTATTAAAATACAATGCCATGATCTATATATATTATAATATTATCTAATAATATAATATTAATATATAATTTAATTATTCAAAACAATTTTTGAATAATTACTTTTTACCTTACTAATTTTTACTACCATGGTTAAATGGTAAAAAAGTAAAATCAAATCATGGAACAAATTTTGTCATTTGTCAATATTCTATTAATTAACAACCTTTGTTAATTAATTAAGTGATGTACTTAACAATTAAGTCTTGACAAATGTACAATCCAAGGGATCCCTAAACAATCGTTCTCTTTTGCTGAAATTTATTGGATCGAACTATTCAATCCAATCCGCTACCCCAGTGCACAACGAGTATACTTCATATTGTGAGACTCTCTAGGTTCACACCTAATTTGTCATATAGAGCTCCTCCATACGTCCGTGAACAATGTCCCACACACACGTTACGAATATTACAAATTAGCATGTTAGACCATACAAGTTGAGGTTATTACATATTCGTATAATCCTTCTATCATTTATATCCTTGAAGAGCAGAGATATAGATCATCACCGTCAAATCTCTATTTACTCAACCACAAACTTATCTCCAGATTTATATTTCATAAAACAATATCCACAAACACTTTTGTGATATTTTTTATTCCTCCGGAATATCTTTTCCGAGGTTTATGCTTGCGACCACAAGACTTTCTGAAATACAATCTTAGAGCATTAGGATATACAACCCACTCATATAACTGATGGATCCCATATCTACGCATACCGAACTCCATGAGCATCGGACCATACCCAGCGACACCCAGCAGTCAGACCATGAAAGGTTTCTGATATGTGTGGAACCAAAGCATGGTGGATCACTCACAAGCCCACCGTGGCGCTCAGGTCAAAGGACCACAAATACTACTCAACTCGGAAGACCTTCCATTGACGGCTTTATGAGATGTCTATTGGATGTCTTCGTGAGTCTGTTCAATATCCAGTCCTTACTGAATACCTGTATCTCTATACGAGCTTCCTACTAAGCTCATGGTTTGCTAAGACTAACCATCTAGACTATCCAGATATAGACATACACTAATCTATATTAATGGGTTTCACCGATAGACCCGCATCGATGAAATTAGATCAGGAACATTATGTTTGAGAACATACTTGCATAATGACATTTCTTAACACCATCTGCAACTCATTGCAGCTATATCATTAATAATATATTCTCAGGTCATTGTCCCATTTCAGACAAGGCTCTAACTCATTAGATTTTGCTAACTCTTAGTACCACTAACTCCTAGTGTTTATAACTATTAGCGTTGCTAACTCTTAGCCCTGGTGTAAACTCTTTTAGACCAAATCTGAACTCCTTCAGATCATACAATGTCTAAAATGTTACAAGCATCTTACCATTTAATAAAAATAATATTAACGATTTTATTAGAAATAATAATTGTATAAATACAATCACTATATATTTATACATTATGGGATGGCACGTAAGCACAAATCCTAACAAGGTCCTCTCGAGTTGAGTAGTATATGTAGTTCTTTGACCTGAACGCTATGGTGGCTTATGAGTGATCCACCATACTTTAATTCTATGATTGTCAAAGACCTTTCATGGCCTAACCACTGCATGTTACTAGGTATGATCCGATGCTTATGAAGTCCGTTGTGTGTAGATATAGGATTTGTCAGCTCATATGGGTGGGTTATATAACTGAAAGCTCCGAGACTGTATCTCAAAAAGTCTTATTACTATAAGTAATAAACTCAGGATAAGAGTTTCTCACATGGTTAAACAATATCACAAAAATATTTTCATATATTATTTATCGAGACACGTGTCTACAGATGAGTGCATGGATGAACGTATAGAGATTTGATGATAATGATCTATATCCCCGCCCTTCTTGGATATAATTAATGGAAGAATTATACATATACGTTATAGCATCAATGTGTATGGTCTAACATGCTAATTGTAATATCTATAATATGTGCATGGGGCATCGATCACGGACTCATGAAAACGTTTCATTTGAAAAAACCCAAGCATGGATTTACGAAGTTCCGTAATATGAAGTGTACTGATTGTGCACTGGGTGATGAGGTGTGCATGCACTAGTATATTTAGTCCCCAACTTTCATATTTTGCTCTACATTATGAATATTTGGCTATTTAATTGTGTTTTTAATCATAAATAGGTGCACAACGGAAAATATGACAATACTCAACAAAGAGAGGCAAATCAGATGAGAAATGAGCGAGATCGCCAAAAATTTACTAGTAACATAACCTAGCCCTAGGCGCTACGGCGCCTATGGCTAGGTACTGTAGCACCTAGGTCAATAACTTAGGCCCTGTAATGCCTGGCCAACCATATACGAAGCTCACATTTTAGTCCCCAGTGTTGCGGCACCCTGTGAAGTATAAAGGCTATCTTAATTCACCTATTTCGACTTGGATTCAAAGGCCGTCAACTCTAGAATTTCTCATATCTATAAAAACACTCTTTTATAAGCCAAATGATAGACTTTAAAGAGGCAAAAACGTAGAGAAATAATTCACATACAAAACTAAGAGATCAAATCCAAGAATTAAAGATTCATAATCAAAAGTCAAGCTTTAAGTCAAGATTGAGCAAGAAGCAACCCAAGGAATTGCCTTGATTAGTTTTTCTTCTCTATTCTTATCATTATGTTCTTAATTTTGCTGTTATTAATAGATTGATTTTATGATGAGCTAAACTTATTATTCTAAGGTTAGACTATATGAACTTAATATGTAGTTAGAATTCATTGATGCTTAGTTTATGAACTTAATAGATATAATTGATTCATTATATCTGGATCTTAATGCTTTCATTATACCTAGTCAATATTTTAAATGATTAAGGAATCATGATAAACTTGATAAAGGAATTCATGTGTTAAGCCTAGGATCGTTTGATACATGATCATAGGGTAACAGCTATGAGTTTCATATAGGATAAACATATACCTATATGGTATGTATGACATAACCCTTTGTTTATTTGTAATCTAGGTTAAGTTTTAGGTTAATTAATTAAGTTTCAAATTTAATTTTATGGATAAAAGTTAAGTAAACATAATTTTAGTACTTGATTAATAGAATTGGTTCGCATATTCTATGTGGGAATAATATCTGGACTTAAAATTCTATATTACTTAATACGACAGCGTGTGTTTATGCTTAGTTACCATAACATCAATCATTGATGTAGCGTACCTGATTGAACAAGTTAAGCCAGTAAAATTTCAGTAGACCAAACATTTTCTTTTGTATCCCTCAGGATATGTACGTGTCAAGATTTAAGTGTTGAGTATATTAATTAGTTATTAATAATTGTTGACCAATCTGATGATGACATGTGGCACATTGTAGGCCGTTCATTGTTTGACTTTGAAATTACATTATGCCCTTACTTGTGTGACAAGCAATGTGTAAATTAATGGTTGGTGTTTATTTGCAATAAACAAATGAAAATCAAACTATTATTATTAAAATGAGTGGCTTAAAATTATTATGAACAAAGAATACAATTAGCACATGTTTTTTTATTATTCAAATTGTTTAAGTAATTATAAAACATCAAGGCATGGGCATGCATCTATAATGGGGGCGAATTGTGTTTTACAAAAAAGGAAATTGTTTCTTCAATTATTTTGCTTTAGTTCGGCCATTACACACCAATTATTTACACATGGTCATTTTTTTTGTTATTTGTTTAATATAAATAAATCAAAGAAGCAAAGGAAAATGATAAGGCAAATGAGAAAGCAAATAAAAAGAGCATTTTGCCCTTTTTGTAAGTGAGATACTCGACTATATATATATATATATATATATATATAGAGAGAGAGAGAGAGAGAGATTGAAGTCTTTATTTTTCCAAGTGTTGGGCAAACTTCAAGTGTTGAAATAAAGAACAACTTCTTCTTCTTCTTTTCCTTCTTAATGACCAATAAAAAAGCAAACAATGGATAAGAATGTTTTTAACTAAAACAAAACAATAATAGCTTTGTGGCTTGTATACCTTAAGTGTTAAGCTAATTAGATTAAGTGTTAATCTTAGGGTTTAAGAGTTTTTCTCTTACTGGAAAGAGAGCTGTCATTCTAGCTACTCAAGCCCTACATGTTAGGTATTTAAATTAGTGACATTTGCACTTCAGGCAGGAACTCAGATTCAAAAATGTTTCCAAAGTCTTATTCAGTTGATTACTCAATCTCAATTTTTTCATTATTGTAATAAAATTTAATTTTATGTGTTGATTGCACTAGAAAATTAGATTTTTAGCTTCCACTGTTATTTATTATGTTTGAGATACATAAAATTTTGTTGTAATTAACACACAACACATGCATGCACCCTAGTGAATTAGCATACTTTCAAATAAGAATAATGATTTGATCCCTACTAGGACTATAATTGGTTGGAGGATATGCATGGACTATATTCACATGCCCTTATAGTACATTTGCCTTTCGGATTATGCCATTTCACCTTGCAATCCTCCAACCACTTTTTAGCATTGTATGATGGCCATCTTTTTAGACATTATAGAGCAGTTCATAGAGGTATTTATGATCGACTTTTCAGTTTTTGGTGACTTATTTGATCTATGCCTTGATAATTTAGAATTTGTGCTCAAGAAATGTAAAGATATTCATTTAGCACTTAACTAGGAGAAATTTTTTTTATAGTCAAAGAAGGCATAGTCTTAGGCCATAAAATTTCTTCTCATAGTATTAAAGTTGAGAGAGAAAAGATTGAAACCATTGAGAAATTGCCCCACTGACTAATATGAAATGAGTGGATCTATTTGTCATATCTTATAGTCAAGACATATTACAATGAATAAGAGGATGCGAATGGATTTGAGCATGGCTACTAGCGAGAAAGTCTCCTCATAGTCGACTCCCTCTTTCTAGGTATAACCCTTTACTACCAAACTTACCTTGAAAGTCTTTATCCTTTCATCGGCTTCTCTTTTGTTCTTAAAGATCTATTTACACTCTATAGGCCTAATATGGACTCTATTTCTTCATTTATGGCTTCTTAACATTTTTCTTAACAGAATCCTCTATTGCATGTCTGTATGTTAATAGATCATTTTAGCTTATATCAGACATAATTACTTATGCCTCTCCATCCTCTTTGTAATGAACAAGTAGTCTCATTACTCTTCTACTATGTCGAGGTGTAAAGTGCTCTAATCTCAAATAGTGGTTTCTTGAACTTTTCATTCACTAACTATCGATGGTAAAGGTCTGATCTAATCAGAATGCATTTTTACTAGTATAATCTTATGTTGAAGTATATATAATGGGTGCATGTATATGATAGTGTTCATTGAATATTGAATGCATGTCAATGATACATATACACAGAGAAATGTAAATCTAATTTCCTATTCAAAAAACATATACTGAATGTAAATCTATTACATCTACAAAGTCAATAACACTTACCATTTGAAGCCTTTTGATGAAGTATTTAATGTTAGAGCTCGCATTGAAGTGATCTTTTAAGTAATTTTAGTTTGTAACAACTAGTAAGATTAAAGAGCTAGAATAGTAGCTTTAACAAATTTCCAATAGCTTTGTTTAAGCAAATCTTGCTTTGGTTTCTCTCTATGGCCAAATAAAGCACACACTAGCTTACAAAAGAAAACTTTTATCTCTTTCTATTTGAAAATGGTCGAACCAAATATGTCAAAAAGCTTAACAAATGTAACATTTGCATTTAATTTATATAGCTTTGACTTTTAGCAATTGAAACATATCCACTATTATCCCATGGACAAGGTCAAATGTCACAATAAATGGTTATGTAAAAGCCATTTGTCCCATTATCTTGTGATGCAATGTGGCTCACTTGTCCATTTACTTTTCTATGCATAATGCCAAGTGACTACTTACTTTTTGATGCATAAAGTCAAGTGTCTACTTACTTTTTCATGCATAATGTCAATTGTCAAGATTTTATTAGTTAACAAGTAGCTAATAAAATATAGGTTTAACACTTAAATCTTGATAAGTGCGCTTCCCAAGAGATCCTGAAACAAATCTCTCTTTTTGAAATTTTTCCAGATCAAACTATTTAACCTAGTTTGTTACACCAGTGTTGAACGAGTACACTTCATATTTTGAGACTCCTGGGTTCCCACCCATTTATCTTAGGAAAGTCCTTTACAAGTTTGTGAATAATGCCCTATATATACATTACAAATATTATAGAATGACGCATTGAACCATACAAGTTAAAGTTATAATATATTCGTATAGTCCCTTCGTCACCTATATCCTAGAAGAGTAGAGACATAGATCATTACCATCAAATATCTATATGCTTAACTATGAACTTATCTCCAGATATGTATTTCCATAAACAATATCCACAAACACTTTGAGGTATTGTTTAACCTTATAGAAAACTCTTTTTCGAGGTTTGCACTTATGGATAATCTAACGGATCCCATATAATCTCAGAGTATCAGGATATAAAACTCATCCATATAAGCTAACGGATCCCATATCTATCTACACCGGACTCCATAAGCATCAGACCATATCCAACGACACCTAGAGGTCAGACCATGAATGGTCTTTAACATTTGTGGAATCAAAGTATAGAGGATCACTCATAAGCCCACCGTGGCACTTAGGTCAAAAGCCTATGAGATGTCTATTAGAGGTCTTCATAAGTCTGTTTAGTAAGCAATGATTTACTGTCACTTTCATTTTAGGATATGCACTATAAACTGCGATCTACATTTTGAATGTAGTAACTTATAAGTCTATCTAGAGTATACCCTTAGAGATATAGAATGGTTGTAAACCTAGTTTACTCCATTTTTGTATCTGAGGGTATCAGGCATATGTGTTGAAGGGAAAGACTAGAAAGTTAGAATCAATAGTATATCTATTTGTAGGCTACCCAAAGGGCACAAAAGAAGGTCAATTTTATAGTCCTCAAGAAAAGAAGGTGATTACATCAACAAATGCCACTTATCTTGAGAATAACTATATAGCAAACTTTAAACCAATAATAAGTTGAAGTTAGTGCTTATATGTCATTCAAATTATTGTATGAATATTTATTTATTTATTTAATATTAATGCAATGAACATTTCAAATAAATTTTTATTAATTGATTATATGGTACTAAGCTCGTAAATTTTCAGACATTGTAAATCTAAATGAGTTTAGGTTAGCGCTAAAAGTTAACGTTCTAAGGGGTTAAAACCTTGTCTAAAATAGGGACAAGACGTAAGAATATATTAGTAATGAAATAGTTGTAAAAGAGTTGTAAAAGGTGCTAAAAAATGTTGTTATATAGTATGTTCTCTAAAATATCATTCATGATATATAGTTATTGACACGGATCAATTGGTAGTCCTTCTGAATTAGTGTATGTCTATATCTAAATTGTCTATATGGTTAGTCTTAGTAGACCATGGTCTTAGTGGAAGCTTGTATAGGCATGTATGTATTTAGTGAGTATTGGGTACTGAATAGACTTACGTGGACCTCCAATAGACATCCCATAAAATAATCAATAGAGGATCTTTTTAAGTTGAGTAGTATTTGTGTCCTATAACCTGAGCGACATGGTGGACTTTTGAGTGATCTATCATACTTTAATTCCATGCATATAAGAGGTCTTTCGTAGTCTTACCTCTAGGTATTGTTGATTATGGTTGATGCTCATGGAATGTAGTGTGCATATATATAAGATTCGTTAGTTCATATGGGTGAGTTGTATATCTTAATGCTTTGAGATATTTTCTTGGACATGCTGGGTTTTATAGAAGATTTAAAAAAGATTTTTCCAAGATCTCCAAACTCTTATGTAATTTACTAGAGAAAGAGGTGTAGTTTTATTTCGATGAAGAATGTCTTGAGGTTTTTAAAAATTTAAAGAAAAAGCTCATCATTACCCTATCATTATAGCACTAGATTGGAACTTACCCTTTGAGGTAATTGTTAGAAATTGTGCTTACGTGTCATTCTATTATTGTATAAAAATTAATTGTTTAATATTTATATAATGAACATTTCAAATAAAATCTTTAATATTAAGTATGAATATTTGTAAGATGTATATTTCGTTAATCGCTAAATACTTTTATTAAATGGTAGAATTCTTATAACGTTGCAAATATTGTATGATCTAAAAGAGTTTAGATTTGGTCTAAAAGAGTTTAGACCAAGGCTAAGTATTAGCAATACTGAGATTTATAATTGCTAAAAGTTAGCAATTTATAAGAGTTAGTAAAATTTAAAGAGTTAGAACCTTATCTAAAATGGGACAAAGACCCGAGAGTATATTAGCAATGATATAGTTACAAAAGGTTACAAATAGTGCTAAGAAATGTCATTGTGCAAATATGTTCTTAAATATTATGTTTCCAATTTATTTTTACTGATGCGAGTCTACTAGTAAAAACTTAATTAACATAGATTGGTGTGCATCTACATCTAGATGGCTCAGATGGTCAATCTTAGTAGACCATAAGCTTAGTAGAAGCTTGTAGAGACATATGAGTATTCTGTGAGGACTGAATATTGAACAGACTCAATTACAACCTCCAATAGACATTCAATAAAGCTATTAATTGATGGCTCTTTCGAGTTTAGTAGTAGTTGTGGTTCTTTAACCTAAGCACCATAGTGGGCTTGTGAGTGATCCACCATACTTGGGTTCTACATATGTCAGAGACCTTTCATAATGTGATCGTTGGGTATCATTGGGTATAGTCCGATACTCATGGAGTCTATGTATGTAGATATAGGATCCATCAGTCCATATAGGTAAATTGTATATCTTAATGCTCCGATATTGTATTTTAGAAAATCTTATGGCCATAGATAATTAACTCGGAAAAAAGTTTCCCATGGGATAAACAATATCGCAAAAGTGTTGCAGATATTGTTTACTAGAATACAAATCTTGAGATAAGTTCACAGTTGAGCATATGGAGATTTGATGGTATTAATCTATGTCTCCGCTCTTTCACAATATATATGACGGAGGAATTATATGAATATATATTCAACTTGTATGGTTCAACATAGCGTATTATTATTTCTATAACGTGTGTGTTTAGGGCATTGTTTATGAACTTACAGAAGAGTTTCATAAGACAAAATAAGTGTGAACCTAGGGAGTCTCTCTATATAAAGTGTACTCGTTGTGCACTGGGGTAGTGAACTGGATCAAATTGTTTCATTTAGAAAGTTCTCATAAATTTGAAATTATTTAAGGGTCTCTTGAAAAAATAACAGGTTTTAAGTGTTAAGCTTAGGATGTTAGTAAGTAGGACTTGCCACTTTGTCTCTTTATAGCATGCCATGTATCTTGCTATTAATTTGTAATGGCATGACACATGGCATAATATATATTTATCTCATTATTTTATTAAGGATTAATATATAATTTGGCCAAATGTATTTAATTTGCAAATGTTGGCATGTGAAGATAATTCGGCCAAGTTATATTAACAAAAGGTGGCCATTTAATTGTCTTTATCATGCTAGTGTATATATAAAATATTCGGCCAAATGAAATTGTCATCAATCGAAAGAAGTTATGGCCACTATATTGGCAAATGAAAAGATGATTTATCATGTTATTCTTTTACATAAGGTGGTGTATTATTAATATTTTTTGGCGACTAATTGGATTGTATTCGGTCATGTAAGTTAGCTTGCCACTAAGCCCTCTTTAAAGCATAAAGTGTGCATTATTAATTCATTGTCATGCTTAACCAAAAGTGGCCACCTATTGCATTTTAATTGGCTTGTAAAGTGGCAAAAATTGCTATAAAAATGGGAGGCTTTAAATCATTTGATATACAAGTGAAGGGAGTAAGAATAGCAATATATATATATATATAATAAATTGCCAAGATACTAATAAAAGAAGCAAGTGTTGCTTCAAGTAGATAATTCTAGCCAAGATAAAAAGGTTATCATTTTATAAAGGTTTGCACTTCAACACTGGAGACTGGGCCTCTAGTGTAACAACACCAACAACCTAAGAAAGCTGTAATTACGTGAATTACTCCGATTATTTATTTTTAAATTGTTTAAAAATATTTATTGTTTATTTTATGCAATTTATAAATTATTATCATAATTGCACTATAAATTGGTGTACCAGAATATACAACTATGGTCACGGTCTTCACAGATCATTCAATAATTAAATACCTCATCAACAAGAAAGATGCAAAGCCTAAGCTCATTCGATGGATCCTATTGGTGCAAGAGTTTGATCTCGAGATCAAACATAGAAAAGGAGTTGCTAATCATCTCTCTCATTTAGTAGTGCCAAATCAATACCATGAGAAGATTCAAATCAATGAGACTTTTCTAGATGAAAAACTCCTTGTGACACAACATCATGAGATTATTTGGTATGCTGATATTGTCAATTATTTAGTTTCTGATCTAACACTTCCTAATTTAACTTTTCAGCAAAAGATGAAGTTCTTCCATGACATAAAATTCTACTTCTGGGATGAGACATTCCTTTTTAGACTATGTACAGACCAAATCCTTCGTAAATGTGTCCCTAAAGAGGATATTAATGACATCCTACACCATTGTCATGCATCTAGTTATAGTGGATATTTTACGGGTGATAAAATTGTCGTGGATCTAATATACATAGGTGTATGTATGTGTAATAGTATTTATTGCATAAAATACGTATCTTATACATATTTAACACTGCGGAAGAATTAAAACATACAATAAACATAATAAATAATATATTAATCACATTAATATATTTAAAAGGTTGAGAAATCACCTTAACATAGAACGTTATACATGTGTATCCTAGTAGTCCGCATAGAGATCAACTCGTTGGCAGTTCTAGTCACCAACTCGGTGGACTTAGTAAGCTAGAACAACAGCTCTATATCCAGCACTAGGTTTAACTCTTAAACCCTTAAAATAGCCTGTTGTGTGAATTATTCATTTTCTCTAAAATGATAAAAAAAATTGAAGCAATTCACAATTACTTCTCTAGGCACCAAAATGAAAAATATGAAACAATTTCATTTCCTCCATCCAAACACACACGGCACACACAAAATGATCTCAATATATATATGAAATACTAATATTATATAATATAATATAATATATTTCACATGGCAACCAATTAGGAAAAGTAATATTATTATAATAAATAATAATATAATATAAAAATAATGGTTGACAACTATTTAGCAATATATAATATAATAACATTATATAATAAAATAAAATAATGAGATATTAATAATTATTTAATAATTAAATAATCATTGTGTGAAATAATAATTTTGTCTCTTATAAATAGTTATCAAGTTTACCCCCTAGTGGATCCCACCAAATTTCACAGTTGACTAAACTCAACCGAGGGTCTACAATGCGTCACGTGTCATTATACAATTAGTAAATAACAATTATTGACTAATTTTTGTATTTAATGCTGGAATACAAATATGCACGTATTTTCGTGGTAGTGCTGGATATTACTAGATTAAATAATTTAATCCAGCATGCCGCCCTAGTGCACAATAAGTACACTCTATATTGCAGGACTCGCTAGGTCCACGCCCAATTCGTTAAATGAAACTATTCCATAAGTCCGTGAACATTGACCCACACACGTCATGAAAATACAAATCAGCTCGTCGACCATCCAAGCTGAGGTTACAACGCATACGTATAGTCCTTCTGTCATGATATCCTGGATGTGCGGGTATAATTATCACCATCAAATCCCCATGTGCCCATCCATGTCGCATCCCCAGACTTATATCTCACAGAACAATATATGCAAACTCCTTTGTCATATTGTTCTTTTGCATATATTGTTCCATCTTGGAGTAAACTCTTTCCCGGGATTAATGTTTGTGGCACAAGACTTTTTGAGAAATAATCTCGAAGCATCTGGATATCTAACTCCCTATGCGAGCTGACGAATCCTATATCTGTACACACCAGACTCTATAAGCATCGGACTATATCCAACGATACCCAATGATCACACCATGAAAGTTCTGTGGCATACGTGGAACCAAAGTATGGTGGATCACTCATAAGCCCACCATGGCACTCAAGTTAAAATATCACGTATACTACTCAACTCGAGAACACCCTCCGTTGACGGCTTATATAGGGTGTCTATCGGAGGCCCTCGTGAATCTATCCCATATCTAGTCCTAACTAGATACCCATATGTCAATACGAGCTCTAAGCTCACAATCGGCTAAGAACGATCATCTATACCCATAGGTATAACATATGTTGATCTATATAAAAGTATCCACCAATAGACCCGCATCGATAGAAATAGATCAAGGATAATATTTGAGAACTTACTTGCACAAATGACATTTTCTAACACTAATTGTAACTTTTGTAACTATGCAGTTACTAGTATATTCCTAAGTACAGACAATGCTCCAACTCTTGGATCTTTGCTGAGTATTATAATCAGCTAGCAATTAGCTGTACTAACATTTAGCATTTATATCTCTCAGTGTGGCTAGTTGTGGGCCCTTATATAAACTCTTTTAGATCAGATCTGAACTCTTTCAGATTAGATCTAAACTCTTTTAGATCATACAATGTCTGTAATATTACATTGCATGATACCATTTAAATTGGTATTAGCGATTTAATAGGAATATACACATGTATAAATACATAAGTATATGTACATTCAGGGATGGCACGTAAGCACCAACCCTAACAAAAACAACAGCAAATGTACTATAATTTATTTTTTTATTAGCTCGCATTATTTAAATATGCATATTCTTTTGTTGCAGGTTGTGATCGATGTCAACAGACGGGGAACATCTCCAAAAAAACATGAAATGTCATGAAGTAGAAATCTTTGACGTATGGGCATAGACTTTATGAGACCATTTCCATCATCTCACAATAACAAGTACATCATTGTAGTGGTGGATTATGTGTCAAAGTGGGTAGAGGTAGAAGAATTACCAATAAATAAGACTAGAACAGTGATTAAATTTATTCAAAAGAACATTTTCATAAGATATAGAACCTCGAGAGCGATCATATGTGACAAGGACTCGTATTTTTTACAATAAATAATTTTCAACCCTCTTGCTAAAATACGGGGTCAAGTACAAAATTGCTACTGCATATCATCCCCAAACAAGCGGACAAGTAGAAGTGTCCAATCGTGAAATAATATAGATCCTAAAAAAGACGATTAAGCCAAACTGAAAGGATTAAGCACAATACTTGGATGATGCTTTATGGGCATATTGCACTATATACACAACCCCCTATTGATATGTCTCCATTTTATTTGATCTTTAAAAAAGCATGTGACCTGACCTTGTAGTTGAAACATAAAGCATACTGGGCTATTAAAGCCCTCAACTTCGATCTCTAAACCGCGAGAGAGAAGTGCATACTTCAGCTCAATGCTATGGACGAGTTCTGTCTCTAAGCATATGAGAATGCTAATATATATAAGAAAAGAACAAAATAATGGCATGAAAAGAAGATACTTCAGTAATCATTTAAAAATAGACAATAAGCATTGCATTACAATTCACATCTGAAGGTATTTCTTGGAAAACTCAAGTTTTGATAGTCTAGGCCATTCTAAATCATCAAGGTATATCTACATGAAGCTATGGAAATTTAAGACCTAAACACTCAAGCTTCATTTACAGTGGATACCTATCACTTCATGGATTATAATGGAGGACACATCAATCTGATTGAACCCAAGTAATCGAGGGATTATGACGTCAAGCCAACGATATTAAATCAAGCACTCCTTGGGAGACAACCCAAGTTTTGTATCCTTTGATTTTAATTTTTAAGTTTTATTTCTCTTATCATTGTTTATTTTTAAATAATTATGCATTTTATTAGTATTAGAGCTTTATATAACGAAAAACACTAGGTTGAGTCAAAACTCAGTGCCACAGTGCTGGCAAGCCAACGGTTGCAGTGTCATAACTCAACCCAGACCTGGCAAGATATTGTTCGCTTTAGGCTGAAGCCCGCACGATTTTGTTCCTAGGCTTTACATAAGCATCCTATACTCAAAACGCATCTTGCCAAATAAGGTGTGGATCACTTCTTATTAACTCAACATCTCTCTAATTCCTTGGCGATGTGAGATTTATCTAAGTTGTCATATACACCCTCGCTTAGAGACTCATCATCCTTATTGTGGTTTGCCCTACCATCATCCAAAAGGACACTAGGAGTGGCTTTGATATCATATATCATGACTCAACCCAGACCTGGTAAGATATTGTTCGCTTTGGGCCAAAACCCACACGGTTTTGTTCTAGGGCTTCATGTAAGGGCCCTTTACCTAAAATGCATCTTGCCGCATGTCCCTCTCATATCTGTACAGCTTGTAGAAGTAAAGTTAAGAGAAGGAAATGGTGATTTTTTGCAAGTCCAAGTTGTTGGGTAGCTGAACTTACTTCTGGTATGTAATACAATAGTTGTATTGCATAATAAGTATAATGTTTTATTAACTGAATATCAGTTAATAAATTCACATTATATACAATTAGAAATGTTAATAGATCAGAATCCTTAAATGATACGGAGTTGTGGTATATAAGTTTTGGTCATATAGGCGTGCGACACTTATCCGTCTGTTTAAGGATAGTTGGATTCCTAATCTGACCATACAGACTTAACCAGTTTATGAATAACGTATTCACGGAGATGGCCAAAATATATACCAGAATGTACATTACATCCCTTTGATTAGGTCGAGGAAGTGAATACATACACAACAAATTTCCCTTTTGTTTAAAAGAGAATGAGTCTCTCACTCACTATAGTCCTCCGGGTATTCCTCAACAAAATGATGTTTAAGAAATGAGGAATTGGACTTTATTAGATATGGTTCAATTAATAATGAGTGTTACCGATCTATATTTATGAGTATCTGCTCCAAAGACAACTGTATATTAAGTAAACTTCCATCAGAAGTTGTTCATTCTATTCCGTATGAGATACAGAGAAGAAGGAAACCGTATCTTAAATATGTTAAGACTTAAGATTGTCCTGCTTACATAAGAGTTACGCAGCAGGGTATCTTGTTTTGTAAGAGTTACTTATTAGGATAAACAACACCCAAGAGGTATAGGAACAAGTTCATTATGTATCCTGTAAATACTATAAGATACTAGTTCTATGATTCAGAGAAGCGAAGTGTGTTCGTTTCTCGTGTACCACTATTCTAGAGGAAGAGTTTCTCATGGATCGTGACAAACATAGAAAGATTGAACTTAGTGAATTCAATATAGAAATCAATGAACCAAGGATGGGAACTCAGGCTCAATTAAGCAATGACCTTTTAACACGTCTCCAAATAGGTCAGAAAAAATGTCTAGGTCACCTTTTAAGTATGGTTGATGCCTGAAGGTGAACTTGAAGTTTTCTTGGTAGAAGAAAATAATCCTTTGACCTATAAGGAGTAGATGTTATACATCGATTCGGGAAGTAGCAAGAAGCCATAAAAATAAACATTGACTACATGCATCATAATTAAGTCTGGGACTTGATTAAGTTACCTGTAAGAATTGTTCTCATTGGTTGTAAAGGATTTACAAAGAGCCAGATGGAAGGTAGAGACTTTCTAGGCTCTGTATTGATTCTAGAAAGGTAATCCTCAATGATCTGGGATCAATTAAGAGGAAACCTTTGAACCAATATTGATACTAAAGTCGATTAGTATTTTATTAGCTCTTGTAGCATATTATGACTTTGAAGTTTGGCAGATAGATGTAAGGAAGGTATTCCTAAATGAATACCTCGAGTAAGAAATATTCATGGAATATCCTGAAGGTTTTACGTCCAGCCAGATTTCTAGTCAAGTGTGTATGAAGGGTCAGTGAGAGCATGATAGTTTTCTTGATGCTCTTTGTTAATGATATATTGGTCATTGGGAATGATGCTAGTATGTTATAATCGGTCAAAAGTAACTTGTAAGAATTTCTTCATAAATGATTTAGGAGAGGCTTCTTTTATACTAAGTATAAAGCTTTATAAAGATAGAGTTAGGAAACTGATATAACTCTCCTAAATTATTTCACATCAATAGACCTAGTGTTCATCTTTTGAGGAGAATGTTTCTTCAGATGAAATATGAGAGTTAGAGTGTCTAACACACCAGATACATCAAATCCTTGGAGCTTGATATATATTGTGATGTATTTAAGACCTGAGATCAGTTTGGCTGTAAGAGTTACGAGCGAGTTTCAGTCTGACCCAAGTGACTTTCATTTAATGGTAGTCAAACATGTCCTGAGGTACCTTGAGGGTACAAAGGATAAGTTGCTCAATTATGGAGAAAGCTACTTACAAATGAGAAGTTGCATAGAGTCAAACCTCTAGTTTAACTTAGATGATAGAGAGTATATATCTGGGAATGTGTTCATTCTCATTAGTACAAGATGAGTTTGAATTACACCAAACTGGGATTCACTGCTAATTTAGATTAGCACAGCAGAATCTGCAATAAGGATTCATAGGTTTATCGCTGACCTTAGAAGAGTTCCAAGACAGATGGATCATATCCTATAGTTTTGTGACAAAACAACGCCGTTGTACAAGTCGAAGTGCCAAGAGGACACTCGTACTCTAATTATGTTGAGAGGAGCCTCACATAATTAGAGGGATCTTAGCTTAGTGAGATGTGATTATTTGTAGAAGTGTTCCATAAATAATTTAGTAGACCTACTTTTTAATGCCATGACTCCAAAAGTGTTTATGAAACACGTAGAGTCGATGTGTATGAGATGCCATCAGGAATTGCACTAGAGTAAGTAGGAGATTGTTAAGGTCGGTGCTTACGTGCCATCCTTGAATGTACATATACTTGTGTATTTATACAAGCGTACATTCCCATTAAATAATTAATACCTATTAATATGGTACCATTCAATGTAACATTACAGACATTTTACGATCTGAAAGTGTTTAGATCAAATTTAAAGGAGTTTAGATAAGGGCTCATAGTTAGCCACGCTAAGAGATATAAATGCTAAATGTTAGAACAGCTAAGTGTTAGCTGATTATAATACTCAGCAGATTCAAGAGTTAGAGCCTTGTTTGTAATAGGACATAGACCTATGAATATATTAGTAATTGCATAGTTGCAAGAGTTACAATCGGGTGCCAGAAAATACCAGTTGCGCAAATATGTTCTTGAATAATTATCCCTGATCTATTTCTACTGATGCGGGTCTATCGGTGGATACTTTAATATAGGTCATCATATGTTATACCTATAGGGTATAGATGGTCGTTCCTAGCCAACCGTGAGCTTGGAGCTCGTATTGACATATGGGTGTCCAGTTAGGATTGGATATGGAACAGACTCGCAAGGGCCTCTAATAGACACCCTATGTAAGCCGTCAATGGAGGGTCCTCTCGAGTTGAGTAGTATATATAGTCCTCTGACCTGAGTGCCACGGTGGGCTTGTAAGTGATCCACCATACTTTGGTTCCACGCATGTCACAGACCTTTCATAGTGTGATCGCTAGGTGTCGCTAGGTATGATCTGATGCTTATGGAGTCCAGTGTGTACAGATATGGGATCCGTCAATTCGCATAGGGAGTTTGATATCCAGATGCTTTGAGACTGTATCTCAAAAAGTCTTGTGGCCACAAGCATTAATCCCAGGAAATAGTCCCATCAGGGTAGAATAATATGGCAAAAGAGTTTGCACATATTGTTCAGTGAGATACGAGTTTGGAGATAAGACATGGATGAGTACAAGGGGATTTGACGGTGATGATCTATATCCCTGCACATCCAGGATATCATGATGGAAGGACTATACGTATACGTTGTAACCTCAACTTGCATGGTTCAACGCGCTGATTTGTATATCCATGACGTGTGCATGGGGCATTGCTCACTTACTCATGGAATAGTTTCATTTGACGCATCGGGCATGGATCTAAAGAGTCCCGCAATATGGAGTGTACTCATTGTGCACTAAGGCAGTGTGTTCGATTAAATTGTTTAATCAAGTAATATTTAACACTATTACGGGAATGCGTGTATATCTGTATTTAAGTGTTAAATATAACAATTAGTCAATAATTATTATTTACTAATTGTATAATGACACATGGCGTATTGTGGACCCTCGGTTGAGTTTACCCGAGTGTGGGATTTGGTGGGATCCACTAGGGGGTAGACTTGGTAACTATTCATAAGAGGTAAAATTGTCATTTCACACTTTGATTATTTAATTGTTAAATAATCAAAATATCTCATTATTATATTATATTATATAATATTATTTTATTATATATTGTAATATAGGTGTCATCCATTTATTATTTTATATTATTATTTTTTTATAATAATATTATTTTTCAATAATGGATGACATGTGTTTTATTTTTATTATTATTTTAATATATATATATAAATATAAAAAGAGATGTATGTGAATTATGGAGAGTGTGTGTATTGTTACGGGGAAATGCAAATAAAAGGAAATTGAAATGGTTTCAATTTCCTTTGATGGCGAGAAGAAAGAAGAAAAACAAATAAAGCAATTGTTTCATTTTTCTTCGTGGTACTAAAGGAAGCAATTATGAATTGCTTCAAATCTCCATTTCCTTATCTTTTTAGAGAAAATGATAAATACACACACCCGACCATTTTGGGAATTAAGAGTTAATCCCGCGCTGGCTATAAGGCTATTGTTCTAGCTCACCAAGCCCACCGCATTGGTGACTAGAACTGCCCGCTAGTTGGACTCCATGCGGTCTCTAAGGAAATACGTGTATAACGTTACACGTTGAAGTGAGTTCTCAACCTTACTAATATATTATATTTATTGTGTTTATTGTTTAACTTAATGCTTCCGCCGCGTAGAATGTGTATAAGATACGTATTTTAGGCTAGGCACAATAGCACATGCATACACCCACATGTATTAGATCCTCGGCATAAAGTTATGCCCATTTTACCAAACCTACCACAAAATTGTTAAAAACTAATTAGATACAATATTGTAAACATACTTTAGTTCAGGAGGTTAATGACGCTAGTAATGCAAAATAATGATGTAAAATTTTTATTAAATGTGTAATTTCAAGTGTTCATCAGTTATGCTTTACATTGTGATGTTATGCTTTATACACATATATCATAGGGTGTAGTTTTTTATTACTTTGAAATCATGTAGTAATGCATTTAATTTGAGTTATAAAAATCATTGCCATGACAAGATTTTGCCTACAAATTAATTTATGATTTTATATGGATTTGATTGATGCTACATGATGTTGAGAATGTGAATGGAGATATAAATGAGTAGTATGTGTTTCACGCTCCATCATTTTTAGGAGTGTACAATTTCTATTTTAGGTACCGTCACCAGACTTCCATACAAGTCAAAGAAATCTGGTGCCTCTTTATCCCCTCACTTATGATACAAACAAATTGTCTCCAAAAAAGCTTTCAACTATCACAATACATTCTTCATTAAACACAAAGCCATACCGGAATAGGGTTTTTGGCTTGCACCCATCCAATACCCTTACATCACTCAGATTATTAAAGATAAGGGGTGGGAAAGGTTGTGTACCCAGCCCAAAGCAGTAGTTATACTTGTGGTTCAATAATTTTATGTTAATGGCAATAACAAAAAAATTTGAAAGCTTTTGTACGGGGACATTACGTAGACTTCACAAGCACTTTGATTAATCAATTTTTGAAACTCCAACCATACGTCAAGATGGCTGTAATGAGCTTGTGAAATTGCCTAATTACAATGCCATGATCAATTTTCTTGCACCAAGTGCCGAGTGGGAATTTGCTGGGAGTATTCCAAAATAATTTCCTACTCGATATATGTGCTGCAAGTATAAAGCATGGCACCACTTTATTACAGTATGTCACCTCAATTCAATCACAACATAAAGGGCCATTCTGTTATATGCTATCTTGATAGGCCAATCAATTAATATTGGGAAAATGATCAAGGACAGCAAATTGCACGCTATCAAGTACACAAAAATGGGCCTTTATTTCTCATCCTTGATCACTGCTCTATGTGCCCAAGCTAGAGTTGAATAGGAACCCAAAGAGGAGTTACTACATCTAGCACACGTCTTCAATAATGGTAAAATCAATCTGATCATATATGTACAAGATCCACATGGCCAGCAACCAACACAGTCGATACAGCAACACTTACTTGCACCACCCAACATAGAGGAGCATCTTAGCCGTATGAAGTCTTACATGGAGACCTATGTTGTTTATTAGGATCATGTCTTGAGGCTTACCCTAGCTTAGTTTAGGATGGACACTAGTGTGCTTCCACCATTCCCCCGATATCCATATCCACCAACCTTTGTGGATACGGCCGATGATGACGATGAACATGAACTAGTCAATGAAGATGATGATGAAGATGAACTAGCCAACGAATAGAACGATGAGGAGACGGAGGATGACAAAGATGGTGACTGAGTATCACCTTACAAAAGGGAAGTGTTCCAATTGTTTTCTTTTACTTCTGCCAGGGGGATATGGCTTATTTTAAGTTTGTGGGTAGGGGAAGCACTTCATAGTTTTTAGCTTTATTATATTTTTTTATGCTTTGTTTTTTTATTTTCAATTTTTTTAATTGTTATTTTTATTAATGTTTCTTTTTTTTTTCTTTTTTATGGGTTGAAAAACATTTATAGTCCATGATGAAAAGATGAGTTGAAGAAAAGTTATAAATTCTTTAGACTTATTAATTATTGTATTCATCCTCTTTTGTAATCGGATTTGCTTATACTTATCTTGTAATTGTTCACTTCAAACACAGTACACATTAAAGCTATTAGATGTGTTGGGGTACCGGTTTATCTCAGTTCACAACCTAAACCTATTAGGTGTGTGCATGTGGTACACGTGTCCATTTTAAATTATATATATATATATACGCATCAAATACAATGTATATACACCATTTATGTATCTCATATATAAATATTTGTAACGGAAGTTAGAAATCTAATTTCCTAAAAATGAGCAAGATAAATTTTATTCAATTACACTAATGAATAAAATTAACTATATTAATCATATTAATACAGAATTAAGAGATATCACTTGTCAAAACTTGAGAATGGATTTATTCTGGAGTACCACCCGAAGTAGACCCGTTGGCAGTTCTAGGACCCAATGTGGTGGGCTTAGGTTGCTAGAATAGTAGCCTTTATTTTTCAGCACCCGATTTAACTCTTAAACTGTGGGATTAACTCTTAATCCTATAATCATTTGTTTAACCCATGTTCAACTCTTGAACATTTAAACAAATCACTATTGTTGTTGTGTTGAATAGCCTAAAATAGAAGTAAGAGGAGATTGTTTCAACACTTGAAAAAAACTCAAGAAATATTTTTCATCTTCATTTTTCTTCCATTGATGCCAGTCATTCGATTTTGCAACAACAACAATTTTTGTTTCCTTTTTGCTTCAACATTTAATAAAGAAGAGAAACAAAACTATCATTTGCCCACACTCATGGCTGAAACACACACATATATATCTATATCACATGGTGTATTTTATCATTAAGAATAAAGAATTTTTTTATTCTTTCAACAAGTATGGGAGGGCAAACTTCTATGTTGCCATATATAATTTAATAAAAAAAACTCTCATTTTGCTTTTTCAAAAGAATTGATATTTTATAAGTAAAATATCTAGATTATAATATAAAAAATAAATCAAAAGAAATTAGCAACAAATCTAGCCACATGTGAGTGTAAAAGCACAAATGATATTCTTAATCTCATTCAAGCCCTCAAGGTTTCATTTAATGTCCCTTTTAAGCAATATTTGCTTTAACTATATCATTGCTCAATAAATTGTCATTTTATTTAGTAATTAAGTCCTTAATAAAATATTTGCTTTAAAACTTGCAATTGCTTTTTTATACCCAAGAGTTTTTTCCTTTGGTTCTACATTCCTATCCAGAAATAATGAATTGCGTTTTTATAGGCATTTTGGACGCCGCTATTAAAATAGCCTTTCGAGCTATATTTTCGGCTACTCCACTCATTTCATAAAGTATTTTACCCTATTTAACAATGGCTACCCAATATTCTGGGGATCCTTTCCCCGACTCCATACGGGTTTCCGTGGGTCGTACTATAACTGGTTTGTCTGGAAATATACGTACCCATATTTTTTCACCACGACGTACATTTCATATCATTGCTCGGCGTAGCTAACAATTAACTCTAGTCAAATTAACTAATCAGTTAACTCTTAAGTGATAACAAATATTTATATTATATTTAACACTTAAATAATCGATTTAGGGAAATAAAACTTAAATCTTTAATTAACTTAACGTGGGTCTCACTATACCCAATACTTGAGTCAATTTAACTGAATGCTCACTATGCACTACGTGTCACTATTTAATTAGTCAATAACAATTATTAACTAATTACTGTACTTAACACTTAAGTACTGACACGCGAGCATCTTAAGAGTTCCTGAAATAAATATTCAGTTCTACTGAAAATTACTAGATTGAACTATTCAATCTAGTATGCTACCCTTGTGCATAATGAGTACACTTTATATTGCGAGACTCCCTAGGTCCACGTCCAATTTGTCAAATAGAACTATTCCATGAGTCTGGGATCGACACGCACGTCACAGATATTATAAATCAGCGCATTAGATTATACAAGCTAAGGTCACAATGCATACGTATAATCATTCCATCATCTATATCCTAGATGTGCGGGGATATAGATTTACATCGTCAAATCCCTATATGCTCATCCTTGAACTTATCTTCAGATGTGTTCTTTCAAGAACAATATACACAAACATTTTTGCTATATTGTTCAACCCTTTAGGAAATACCTTTCCCGGGTTAGTACTCGTGGCCACGAGATTTACTGAAGTACAATCTTAGAGCATTTGGATATACTACTCCCCTATGAGAGTTGACGAATCCTATATCTATACACACAGGACTTCATAAGCATCAGACTATACCCAGAGACACCTAGTGGTCACACCAAAAATGGTATGTGACATGCGTGGAACCAAAGTAAGGTGGATCACTTACAAGTCCACTGTGGCACTCAGGTCAAAGGACCACGTATACTACTTAACTCGAGAGGACTCATCATTAACGGCTTCATAGGACTTCTATTAGTGTCCTCTTACGTCTATTCAGTACTCAGGCTTGACTGAATACCCGTAAGCATATACAAGCTTCCAGTAAGCCCATGGTCAGCAAAGAACAACCATCTATACCCTATGGATATAACATACATTGATCTATATAAAATTAGATCCACTGATAGACCTACTTTTTATGCTCAAAATATAATACGGTTATCGCAGTATAGATTGAAATGTCGATCCCATGAGGAAGCTTTTGGCAAAATAAGTTGGTGAAGTAAAATATTAAAGCAATAACAAATGACAAAATTAATTAATTGGTTTAAGTGGATGAGATAGAATTGTCTATGAATTGAGAAAATGTCTTATGATCATTTAAACAAGGCTTCGAAATCACAATTATGCTTTATAATCTACTCTATACTTTGATTTAATGTTTATAACTCAATTGATAGTTTTACATCTAAACAATTAATCGCAAGATATGTAAAATATAGCACAATTGATAACCCATGCATTTGATATGACTAAATTCTTTAGCAAATATAACACAAATCATATTCATTTATACAAGTTATCTAAGATTGATAATATATCATTTTGACAATATTACAGTAAAAGATCAACTTGAATATCAAACATTTATTGTCTTTATATGTTATCCAAGATCGACAATATATCAATCGACAATATTACAGTAAAAGATTAATATATAAAATAATGTAAATAATAACAATTATATTTCAACAAGAATCATATAAAAAAAACATGACTAAACATATATGAGACATGAGAATTATAACCTATGGATTATAGAAAATAAAATAGATAAGAGTTTAATCAAAACCAAACTTACAAACATTTGTAGCTTTTGACAACGAATCAAAGCATAGAAGTAGATTTATTACATATAAAAGTTCATCTCTTAGCCTTGCCAAGAACTCTAGCCTAGATTACAATGCATGCTAATGAGAAGCAAATAAGAGAGAATTATCTAATGCTGAAAACGTCCTAAAAGTGTCCTTATATGGGCAATGAATGGAATTATGTCATATGTGACATCAATCTTCAATAATTTTAGGTCAATAACTTGTTCACCCATTTTCAGCACATTTTTGATAATGTAAATGACCAAAATCTAGCCTCTGTGGCTGACATACAAGTTGTAGCATTTTATCTCTTCTTTTCATAGGCACTGGATTCATGCAAATTGGATGAGTATCCAATGAGATATGAGGTAATTTTTAAATATACATTAGATTTCGGCCAACAACCCTTTTACCCACTTGCAAGACAATTTGGTCTATGATAACGACTGATTTAGACTTTACCATCAACATAAGAGTTGTTGACAATTAAGTCAGTATTTCACAGCTTCAAGAATTATACCAATTAAATACGTATTTTGTGAGATACTGTTTAAATATGTGAGTTGGGTCAAGCTGAGCTGAAGTTGTAGCTCGATTCTATTGTATCTCAATTTTTTGGCTCATAATATATTGAATTTGGCTTTTTAACTATTCTTCAAGTTTGTGTAAGATTGAGTCATGTTACGCCAGGTTCAAAAATTGTTTCATTTTGATTTCTACATTGAGAGTTATATTCATTTTACCTAAACCTGTGCAAATAACATTCATTAATCACAATTTAAGGAGAATATTTTATTTCAAGTTAAAAGTATAAAAAATGCTAAAATTAGTGACATTAAATGGTGAGTGAATCTCTTAATAAATATACATTTTCATGTGTTCATCACAGCCCCCAACCAGCTTATTGTTAGTCTCTAGCAATTCAATCGTAAATAGAATATGCAAAACTACCTAAGCATTTTAAACAAAAAGTCAGTTCACGATCACTGTTGCTATTATGGTTTTTTCAATTATAACTTCCAAAAATTATGTGTGTGTGAACTAAACCGTAACTATCTTACCAGAAACCACAACAGATATTGTCTTGAGAATTTCTCCAAGTAAAAGCCTTAACTCCATATCCTCACAAGTGTATGACTGTTTAAAGGGTTAGGATTTCTCTCATGGAGTTGGAAAACAGTTAAGCACTTAAGAAAAAGTCAATTTTAAGGACAGACATATAAATTAGCATTGATCCAAAGATAGGAAAATCAATTATTCCTAACATACGCCAGCTTTAGAACTTCAATTGGCTTGTGAGAATAATACAAATATAACTTGTTGAGAAAACTACTTTACAAAATATTTGTCTTCTAAAATTGAATGAAGACTTTATTAAACTGAATTGATTCTCAATTGTTTTTTCTTTTTTTTGGTATTTTTTTTATTTTTGAAGAATGCAAAGAAGCATTACAAAGTAAAAAAAACATTTCTCACTAAAATATATTATACATAAATGCAACCAACTTATCCCTTAATTCAAATAATATCAATCTAAACCAAAATTAACCAATTCAAAAGATCAATGAAGGTTCATAAGCTATTTTCTCAACCTTTCCACTTACTCACAAATGATATGTGAGATTAGAAAAATATATACTTGAACATAAAAATTCTCTTGGCTATATAAATTGAATCATCCGTCTTACCACAAGGCTTAACATTATGTTCAAAAATATTTTGAAAATCATTCTTTAGTAATCTAAATAGAAAGAGTGACTCAACCTAAACAATTTTAAAATCATACCTAGGTAAAAAAGTAAATTCCTTTATACAAGAATTACCAAGACTACAAGCAATAAACAACAATACATGAAATATAAAACAAAACAATAAAAAGTTAGTTAAAATGCATTTCAAAAGTTAGAACTAAAACTCTTTATTCTGTCATTCTAATTTAACCTAAAATGTGTCTCAAGAGTTCAAAAATGAACTCTTTACTCTGCCATTTTAATTAAATGTGGGACCACAAAGTTTTTTTTTTTTGAATGCAAAATGCAATTTATGTCTACTATCCTTCCCAAATCTAATGAAACATTGTCCTCAATGTTTAAATAGAAAGAGATGAAGTATAGGAGACATTACCTGAAACGCCAGTTATTCAAAAGAAATAAACCAATCAATCCGAGTTATTGCTGGGTCAGGTTCGTAGGTAACTGTCTGTAATTTGTCAATCAATTCATCCGCCTCGGTAGCAGAAACTAGGATTTGTTGCGTCGAATGTGAAATAAAATTCTGTTCCACAACTTGATCAAGAAAACAGAGTAAGTAATCAAAATAGTTATTAACATTCAACAAACCTATGGGTTTTCGGTGGATATTCAGCTGAGCCCAAGAGGCAATTTGAAAATTTTCTTCCAAGGTACCAAAACCACCTGGTAAAGCAATAAAAGCGTCTGTATTGTAAAGCATTCTAGCTATTCATGCATGGATAAGACTCGTAATTCTTCCCCTATTGTTTTTCCAATCAGGTTTCCCACGGCTAAAGCTGTAGGAATAATACCTAAAACTTGACTTCCTCCTAAATGTGCAGCTGTTGACACACACCTCATTAACCCAAAGCTACCCCCTCCATAAATCAAATGAATTTTTCTTGCAGCTAATGCTTTTCCTAGATTATTTGCTACTTCTACAAACACTTTATTTTCCCCAGGACTAGATCCACAAAATACACATATATTTCAGAATTGTTGAACTGGGGTTTCCTCCATATCTACACTCACCTTTATCTCAATATATGAAAATGAAGAAAATGAGGTGTTGTATTTATAGAGTACCAAATGATAACAATGATTATGGTAACTTGATAGTTTGTCAGAAGAGAGTTAAAAATAAAACACAAAAATTTAAACATAATGACCTGCATGCATTATTGAACAAAAAGATTTGAATTTAAGACATCTACATGAGTAGCCCTACTATTCATAAAACAAAATAAAATAAAAATTTTGAATTTAAAACACATGTATTTACAGGTAGTTGTGATTGTGACTCACATTATCCTCTGGTTTTACGTCCAGTAACGGCTTAAACGCCCTCTATGGGTCGGGGATAGGCTTCCCATCCAATTTTCTTCTAAATTGGCAAACAGTGTTGTTTAGAGTCAGATTCCTGAGACTGTACCGTTAATGTTCATTGTTGAATTTGTTAAATAAATTGAGAAGTTCACATTGTACGAGCCCATAAAGATGCGTCTCAAGAGTCAATAGGATATTATCCAAAGACTCCTTACTCAGTTTATCTTTAATGAACTGAATTTTTCTCCTTGATTTCTAGATACAAATCCTAAAGAATAACAACTCCGATTACAATTCCATCGAGCACATTTATGACAGACTAGTAACCTCTTTGCTCGTCGCCTTTTGGCATAAAAGCTTCTGCCAAGACTAGGCATATGAGAAACAAAATCATTTGTAGACTCACCAGATAATCAAACATTGGCTTCAATTAACCAATGAAGATCTACAGGGATATTACTCAACATCAATAGCCTTAGTCTTTCACACCGTGCTTTGTAAATCTTAAGTAGAGCACTCTGAGGCAATGAAGGAAAACGTTTTTTAAGGTTGGCAAGAATACGATCCATTTTGAAAGAAAGAAAAGAGATGAATCCATAGTTTGAAGGACAGTTTTTAGGGAACTAAAAAAACCAATTTTAATAGTCATAGGGTACCGTATCTGCCATTTGATCGGGAAATAAAATCATACTAAAAAAAAAGAAGAAAATAAAGTAAAATAAAATGTATAAGAATATAAAAGCAAAAATAAAAAGTCAAAAGATAAAAAATAGACAAAATATAAAATATTGTTCAAATAGATTGAACCTGATTAAGTATGATAGATAGGATCCACAAGAGGGGCCTTGTCTAGGTACATAGAGTGGTCTACTTTTTTCACATAACTTTTCAGTCGTTGTCCATTTACTTTGAAAGTTTGCCCATCAATGGGGTCCTCAATTTCGATAGCACCACTAGAAAAAAATGTGCCTTACCATAGATGGACCAATCCATCAGGATCTCAAATTTCCAGGGTTTAAATGCAATCGAGAATCATAAAGATAGACCCGTTGATTTGGCTCGAAGTGTTTCCTTGAGATCTGTTTGTCATGAGCTGCTTTCATTTTAGCTTTTTAAATTATGGAGTTGTCATATGTGTCATTTCGTAGCTCTTCTATTTCTGACAATTGTATCTTTCTCTGAAGGCCTGCAGCATTCAAATTAAAGTTAAGGGCTTTGACAGCCCAATAAGCTTTATACTCTAGCCCAATAGGTAAACGGCATGCTTTCTCATAAACAAGCCAGTATAGAGACATTTTTAAGATGGTTTTGTATACAATGCGATATGCCCATAATGCATCAGAAAGGTGTAGACACCAATCTTTACGATTTGGGTTAACCATCTTTTCCAAAATTTGTTTAACCTTTCTAATTGCTAGCTCGGATTGTCTATTTGTCTGTGGATGGTATGCAGTAGAGACTTTGTAAAGAACATCATACCTGCACATTAAAGCTTTAAAAGAATGATTACAAAAATATATTCCTTGGTCACTAATGATGACACGTGGTGTCTTAAGGTTTGATGGCTTTGGTTTCTCCCTCTCTCGTGGCAACTCTTCAATGCCTAGTTTCCAAAATTGAATCTCTTTATCCTGTGAGTCAGAAATACTAAACATATTAGTTATTTCATCAAGATAATACAATTCTTCAAAATCAAAATCAAAAAGATTTTCTAAAGAATCAGAGCCATGATTTTTATAAGCTTCCTCTGCTATAAATGTGTCTATCATATATAAATGATAGCATTCATCTTTTTCTCATGATTGCTTGCCAATATGGAAAATGTTCACCTCAAGAGTCATATTCTCAAAAGATAATTTCATCAGACCATTTCTGCAATTAATAAGAGTGTTAGTGATGAACACATGAAAATGCATATTTATTAAGAGATTCAGTCACCATTTAATGTCACTAATTTTAGCATTTTTGTACTTTAACTTAAAATAAAGTGTTCTCCTTAAATTGTGATTAATGAATGTTATTTTCATAGGTTTAGGTAAAATGGACATAACTCTCAATGTAGAAATCAAAATAAGGAAATTCTTAAACTTGGAGCAACATGACTGAATCTTACACAAACTTGAAGAATAGTTAAAAAGCCAAATCCAACATGTTATAGGCAAAACAATTGAGATACAGTAGAATCGGGCTACAACTTCTACTCAGCTTGACCCAAATCATGTATTTGGACCGTATCTCACAAAATACATGCTCAATTAGTATAATTTTTTGAATATTTGAAATACTGACATAATTATCAACAACTCTTATGTTGATGGTAAAGTCCAAATCAACCGTTATCACAGACTAAATTGTCTTACAAGTGGGTAAAAGAGTTGTTGCTGCAATCTGATAGATCTTTAGAATTTGGCTCATATCTCATTGGATACTCATCCAATTTGCATGAATCTGATGCCTATGAAAAAAAAGAGACAAAATATTACAACTTTTATGTTAGCCATAGAGGCTACATTGGTCATTTACATTATCAAAAATATGCTAAAAGTGGATGAACAAGTTATTAGCCTAAACTTATTGAAGATTGATGTCACACATAACATATTTCCATTCATTGCCTATATAAGGACACTCTTATGACATTTTTAACATTAGATAATTCTCTCTTATTTTCTTCTCAACATGCATTGTAATCTAGGCTAGAGTTCTTGGCAAGGCTAAGAGATGAACTTTTATGTGTAATAAATCTACTTCTATGCTTTGATTCGTTGTCAAAAGCTACAAATATTTGTAAGTTTGGTTTTGATTAAACTCTTATCTATTTTATTTTCTATAATCTATAGGTTATAATTCTCATGTCTCATATATGTTCAGTCATGCTTTTTTTATGTGATTCTTGTTGAATTATAATTGTTATTGGTTACATTGTTTTATATGTTAATCTTTTACTGCAATATTGTCAAATTGATATATTGTCGATCTTAGATAACATGTAAGGGCAATAAATGTTTGATATCAAGTTGATCTATTACTGCAATATTGTCAAAATTATATATTATCGATCTTAGATAACTTGTATAAATAAACATGATTTGTGTTAATATTTGCAAAAGAGTTTAGTCATATCAAATGCATGTGTTATCAAATGTGTTATATTTTATATATCTTCTAATTGATTGCTTAAATGTAAAACTGTCAATTGAGTTATAAACATTGAATTAAAGTGTAGAGTAGATTTATAAAGCATAATGATGATTCTCAAAGCCTTGCTTAAATCATCATAAGATATTTTCCTCAATTCATAGACAATTCTATCTCATCCACTTAAATCAATTAATTTTATCCTTTGCTACTGCTTTAATATTTTATTTCACCAACCTATTTTGCCAAGAGCTTCCTCGTGGGATCGACACCTCTATCGATATTGTAATAGTCGCGTTATATTTTAAGCGTAAACAGTTAGCAGTGGCAAGAAAAGGTCTTCTCAAAATAAGAGGGATTTTTGACTTTATGTTAAAAGTATAATGAGTATCTAAAACAAGAAAATCAATAGGGTAGTAAAATTTATCAATTTGCAACAAATCATCTTCTACTATCCCTCGTGATTTCTTGATTGATCAGTCAGCTAATTATAGGACTACAAATATTGGTTTAATCTCACCAAGTCCCAATTGCAAGTAAATAGAATAAGGCATTAAATTTATACTTGCTCCTAAGTCTGACAAAGCTTGACCAAACTCATGTATCCCAATTTGGCAGGAGATTGTAGGACATCCTAGGTCTTTATACTTGGGTGGTATCTTTTGTTCAATCACTGCACTTACCTGTTCTGCCAAAAATGCAGTTTTCTTTACATGGTGTTTTCTTTTGATAGTGCATAGATCCTTGATGACTTTGACATAAGTTGGAACCTGCTTAATCAAATGCAACAAGGGAAAATTAATCTTGACTTGTTTCAAATGTTCCAAAATCTCACCTTGAATTTCTGAAGTTTTTCCAACCGATCAAAGAGCTTGAGGAAAAGGCACTAGGATTGAAAACTTATTTTCGGACTCTTTTTTCACTGTGGCCTCTTTTTCAAGGGGGGCGTCTTTACTACTCGTAGATTTGTTAATTTTAAAAGTAGGCTCACTTACAATCTTACCACTTTAAGTAGTAATGGCATTGACTTTTTGAGATTTTGAGCATCAGAAGTAGAAGCTTGTGCCATGAATTGTCCTTTCGAATTAGATTGAGGTTGATATGGAAACTTACCTCGCACTTGTATAGTTAAGGCACTGGTTAGCTTTGTGATTTGACTCTTAATTTTTTTGTTTTCATCTATCACCTGCGCAAGAATTATTTTAAATTTTTTATTAGTCTTACTTTGTGCCTCTATAAATGCTTGTAATGTATCCTCTAAAGGACTCCTGGCTGGTCGTGCATTATATTGAGGTGCAACATAAGACTTGGGTGCTTGTTGTTCTTGTTTCCAATGGCTGTTGGCTTGTTGATTAGATTTCCAACTAAAGTTTGGGTGGTTTCTCCAACTAGGATTATAGGTTTCAGAGTAGGGTGAATAAGACTTCTTATACATCTATAGGGCATTACATTGTTCCTCATATATCCCTCTCATCTCACTATAAGTAGGGTAATCCTGAGCTAAGTGTTCCACTCCTTCACTGACAAAACAGACATCGTGTGACTCAACCTTAGCAACTGTGTGGGTGACCCTTCTATCTTTGGTTTTCAAGGCCTCTAACTCCCTAGTTAAGACTTCTAATTGGGCTTTAAGGTTATCCTCTTCTCTAAGATGGAAAACTCCACTGGGTTGTGACCTATTTATGCTTTCAATAATGCTAGGTCCAGTCCATGTATGGGCTTTTTCTGTTAAGTCATTAAGGAATTCTACGGTTTCCTCGGGATCTTTGTGAAGGAACTCCCCATTACACATCATCTCAACAAATTGACGCTCTCTAATTGTGAGTCCCTCATAAAAATAGCTAACCAAGAGCCAATTTTCATACCGATGGTGAGGGCACAGATTCAGCTACTCTTTAAACCTTTCCCATGCTTGATATAAGGTTTCACTGTCTTTTTGGGAGAATGAAGAAATTTGTCTCTTCAGGCCATTAGTTTTGTGTTGTGGGAAGTATTTATTGAAAAATGCTTGGGTCATTTCTGCCCAAGTTCCTATAAATCTCGGCCTCAAAGAGTATAGCCAACTCTTTGCTTTGTCTTTCAAAGAAAAAGAGAAAACTTTAAGCCTAACAGTGTCTATGGCTTCGGGTTGGCTATGGAAGGTGGCAATTACCTCTTCGAATTCCCTAACATGTACATAAGAATTTTCACTATCTAGACCATGAAAAATTGGCAGAAGTTGTATCATTTCAAGTTTAAAATCCGAATGTGGTGTGTTAGGTAAAAATATAATGCATGATGGTGTGGCTGAACGAGTAGAATGCAAGTAATCTTTTAGAGTCTTAACGGGGTTTTCTTTGTGTTGGCTCATTGTGTTAGAATTACAAGATGAAGTAGATGGTGAATTCTTTTCCTTACAAATTATAGTGGTGATTCTAGTTCTACTTCTCTCACAAATCTCCCTCGTTTGTCTCTAAGTCGATGCATACATCCTAACAATTTATTTTTTTACTCTTTTTTTTTTAAAAGAAATGCTCAAGAAAAATTAATAAGTGGAAAAAACACAACAAGAAATAGAAATGAGTTAGGTGGTAAGACCAACCATAGAATATAAATACAATAAATGAACAAAAGATAATAAGCTGTAAAGTACAATAAAAAAGTACAATAAATAAATAAATAAAAAGTATAATAAGTAAATAAAATAAAAGAAAGTGCAAAAAATAAAGGAAAATAAAATGCAAAGTACAATAAATAAATAAAAGAAAAAAATAAAATAAAGTACAATAAATAAAAGGTGCAATAAGTAAATAAATAAAAAATTATGCGGTAAAACCAGTTATTAAAATAAAATAAAAATACAACATATTAACTAAAGAAAATAAAGTACAATAATTAAATAAAAGAAAATAAAAATAAAGTACAATAAATAAATGCAATAAATAAATAAAAGAAAAAAAGTGCAATAAATAAATAAAGTACAATAAATAAACTAAAGGGCAATAAATAAATAAAGTACAATAAATAAAAAAATAAACTAAGTTAGGTGGTAGAACCAGCCATTAAAATAAAATAAAATACGATAAATTAACTTTAAAAAAAGTAAATTGCAGTAATAAATATTTAAAAAAGTAAAGTGCGATAAATAAATAAAAAAAATAAAGTGCGAAGTAAAATAAATAAATAAATAAAATGAACGAAGTTAAGCGGTAAAACCAGCCATTAAAATAATATAAAATATAACAAATTAACTAAAGAAAATAAAATAAATTAGGCGGTAGAACCAACTATGAATAATAAAATGAATTACAAAGAACATAAAACCAAGATTTTACAAAGAAAAGAAAATGTACAAAGCTACCGCTTTAGTATTGATAAATGCAACCGACTTTCGTTTAGTGTGCTTCCCCGGCAACGATGCCAAATTTTGTTTACTCTCAAAATAATGCGGCTATCGCAATATAGATTGAGGTGTCGATCCCACAAGGAAGCTTTTGACAAAATAGGTTGGTGAAGTAAAATATTAAAGCAATAACAAATGACAAAATTAATTAATTGGATTAAGTGGATGAGATAAACTTGTCTATGAATTGAGGAAAATGTCTTATGATGATTTAAACAAGGCTTCGAGAATCACAATTACGCTTTATAATCTACTCTACACTTTGATTCAATGTTTATAACTCAATTGACAGTTTTACATCTAAACAATCAATTGGAAGATATGTAAAATATAGCACATTTGATAACACATGCATTTGATATGACTAAACTCATTTGCAAATATAACACAAATCATGTTCATTTATAAAAGTTATCTAAGATCGACAATATATCATTTTGACAATATTGCAGTAATAGATCAACTTGAATATCAAACATTTATTGTCTTTACATGTTATTCAAGATCGACAATATATCAATTGACAATATTGCAATAAACGATTAACATAAAAAATAATGTAACCAATAACAATTATAATTCAACAAGAATCACATAAAAAAAACATTATTGAACATATATGAGACATGAGAATTATAACCTATGGATTATAGAAAATAAAATAGATAAGAGTTTAATCAAAACCAAACTTACAAATATTTGTAGCTCTTGACAACGAATTAAAGCATAGAAGTAGATTTATTACACATAAAAGTTCATCTCTTAGCCTTACCAAGAACTCTAGCCTAGATTACAATGCATATTAATGAGAAGAAAATAAGAGAGAATTATCTAATGTTGAAAACGTCCTAAGAGTGTCCTTATATAGGCAATGAATGAAAATATGTCATGTGTGAAATCAATCTTTAATAATTTTAGGCTAATAACTCATTCACCCACTTTCAGCAAATTTTTGATAATGTAAATGATCAATGTAGCCTCTATGGCTGATATAAAGGTTGTAGCATTTTGTCTCTTCTTTCTATAGGCACCAGATTCATACAAATTGGATGAGTATCCAATGAGATATGAGCCAAATTCTAAAGATACATCAGATTTCAGCCAACAACACTTTTACGTACTCGCAAGACAATTTGGTCTATGATAACGGCTAATTTGGACTTTACCATCAACATAAGAGTTGTTTATAATTAAGTCAGTATTTTATAGCTTCAAGAATTATACCAATTAAGTACGTATTTTGTGAGATATGGTCCAAATACGTGAATTGGGTCAAGCTGAGCAGAAGTTGTAGCCCGATTCTATTGTATCTCAATGTTTTTGCCCATAACATGTTGGATTTTTCTTTTTAACTATTCTTCAATTTTGTGTAAGATTGAGTCATGTTGCTCCAAGTTCAAGAATATCTTTATTTCGATTTCTACATTGAGAGTTATGTCCATTTTACCTAAACCTGTGCAAATAACATTCATTAATCACAATTTAAGGAGAACACTTTATTTCAAGTTAAAAGTACAAAAATGATAAAATTAGTGACATTAAATGGTGACTGAATCTCTTAATAAATATGCATTTTCATGTGTTCGCCACCTGCATCGGTGAAAGCAAATCAGGAACATTATGTTTGAGAATATACTTGGATAACGACATCTCTTAGCACTTATTGCAACTCCTTGCAACCATGTCATTACTAGTATACCCTCAGGTCTTTATCCTATTACAGATAAGGATCTAACCTTTTAGATCTGGTTGAATTTTATAACCTGCTAACTCTTAGTAGTACTAACTGTTAGCATATATATAACACTCAGCTCTGCTAATGCTTAGCACTGGTCTAAACGCCTTTAGACCATATCTGAACTCCTTCAGATTATATAATGTCTGTAATGTAATCAGCATTGTACCATGTATTTATCTTGTATTAATCATTTATATGAAATATTTATTGTATATATATATATTAAATAATTTAATATTCATACAGTATTGGAATAGCACGTAAGCACCAACTCCAACAAGATGTTCATTAGTTGTTAAATTATAAGAAATTTATTCATATCAAGAAAGTAATTAGGATCACCCAATATCTAGAACTTGTTTGATTAGCATTTGAGGAAAAATCCTCGGGCATATATAGTGAAAGAAATGATTATATGCCATGTTTGGATCAATTAAGCCTTTCTAGCCAATCGTATTATATGTTTTAACCTCTAATTGCCCTTTTTGAGCCTTATTGATCATATTTTTTAATGAACCACATTGAAGCCTAAGCCAATAAAATTTTTATCCTTTATAAATATACTTTGCACTATAATTTATAATATCTTGTTTTGGGATCATGAAAGGATTTAAATTCACAAGTCAAGGAAAAAGGCAGTGCTGGAATTATTCTTTTCTTGTACAATTACAAGAATAGAAGGATTCAAAAAAAAAAGAGAATGAATAAAGAAAAGACATCCTAGAATGCAAGTCAAGAATTAAAGAGTTGCTAAAATTTTGGGTTCAAAGAAAATAAGTTTAGGGGTAGTTTAGGAGAAAGAAAGGATGAATTGATCCATTTATAAAAAGGTTATAGTTATGGTGGGATTTTAGCTTAAATTTTTGAATTTTCTCTACCCTAACCTAAGCCTTTCATTACAAACTTTATAAAGCCCTATTTGATCTTTTGGTTATATATTTGCCCTACATTAGTTAAAAAGATGCTATGAAGAACAAGCCTATGGACAATTATTGTTGTATCAATCTTTCTTGTAGAATAAACTATTCTGAATACAATTGATGCATAGATAAATAGCTCTGCACACTCACTAATGAATATTTATAGCATAAACATAAGTATGATGCTTGTAAGATGGAATGAACATAAGTAATTTTAAAGATTTTATAAATGTAATTTAACCTTTGAGACAACTATCCGAATTTCTGCCTAACCCATTCAATTGAATGTTTAAGAGTTTGTTTATATTTATTTTTGTTTGCTCAAGGACGAGAAAATTCTTAAGTTTTAGAGTATTTAATAAGGGCGTAAATGTACTATTTAATTTATCTCTACAAACTTAAGTTTTGCTCCAATATATAAATATTTGTCTATTTATTTGGAGTCTACTTGAAATAAACTTGTTAACAATTCTAGCAATCAACTGATATAGGTTTGATTGGCTAGAATAACAGCCTATGATCTAGCAATAATTTAACAATTAAACCATTTAGATTAACTCTTAATCTAATGAAATTAATTTATTTTTACAATTGATCAATACTTGAACAATTAAAAATAAATCCATTTAGTTATCACAATGAATAGCCTTAATGGAAATAAAAGAAGAATTATTAATTTCTACACTTGAAATAATAAAATAAGAAACAATTCCTTTTCTTCTCTTTCTCTCTATATGGCCATATGGCCAGCCAATTCACAAATATAAAACTTAACTTATCAAATTTAATTTCATTTAAACTATATATACAAATGCATTTAATTTCAAATTCATTTCATTAGCATTTGAATTTCATTTAGTCTTTAACCTAACTCATACATTAACAATTAACTATGGCTACGTTAAGTTTTATTTAATAATTAAATAAAATAAAATATCTTGATTTTAATCTAACCCTAAAGTTAACAATTAACCTAGGTTAAGTTCAACTTTATTTAATTATTAAATAAATAAATAAATATAGACATTAACCTAACCCTTTAGTTAACATTTAAACATGGTTAGGTTTACTTAACTCTTAGGTAATATAAATATCTTAATTTTAACCTAACCCCAAGGTTAATAATTAACTAAGGTTAAGTGAAATTTTTTTAATAATAAAATATCTTAACTTTAACCTAAAACTACGGTTAACATTTAACCAAGGTTAAGTTAAACTTTTTTTACTAATTAAATAATGAAATATCTTGATTATTTAACAATTAAATAATTAATTAAATAAAATTACCTTTGTACCCTTACTAGGTTACCAAGTTAACCAAAAGTAAATCTTACTATAACCATATATTTTAGTTAATTTAACCATAATAATTTGTTGGATTTTACTAGATTAAATTATTCACTTCTGTACACTGCCCTGGTGCACAACGAGTTCATATTATGAGACTCCCTAGGTCTATGCTCAATTCATCAAATGGAACTATTCTATGAGTTCGTGATTGATGCCCCATGTACACGTCACAAATATTACAAATCAGCGCATTAGACCATAAAAGTTAAGATAAGAATGCATACGTATAATCCTTCCATCAATAATACCCTAGATGTGTTGGGATATAGATCATCATCATCAAATTCCCATAAGCCATCCGTAAACTTATCTCCAGATTTGTATCTCAATAAATAATATTCGCAAACACTTTTGCAATATTATTTACTCATAAGGGAAATTACTTTTCTGGGTTTATTACTTATAGCCATAAAATTTCCTAAGATACAATCATAGAGCATCGGATATACAACTTATCTCTGTAATCTGATAAGACCCTATATTTGGATACACTGGATTCCATGAGCATCGACCATACCCAGCGACACACAGCGGTCAGATCATGAAAGGTCTTTGACGTTTGTGGAACCAAAGTATAATACATCACTCACAAGACCACCATGGCGTTCAGGTCAAATAACCACGAATACTACTTAACTCGAGAGAACTTATCATTGACGGTTTTAGTATCCAGTCCTGATTGGGTACCCGCATACCTATACAAGCTCTAAGCTCATGGTTAGTTAAGAAAAACTATCTATACTATGTAGATATAGACATAAACTGATCTATATAAAAAGGATTCACCTATAGACGCACATCGATGAAAATAAATCAAAAACTAATGTTTGAGAACACACTTGTATAATGGCATTTTCTAGCACCTATTACAACTCTTTGGAACTATGTCATTACTAGTGTATTCTAATGTCATTATCACATTTCAAACACGGTTTCTAACTCTTAGAATTTTACTGACTCTTATAACTTGTTAACTCTTAACAGTGCTAACTCTTAGCACTTATAACTTGTAGCGTTGCTAACTCCGAGCCCTAGTCTAAACTATTTATACCACATCTAAACTCCTTTCAAATCATACATTATCTGTAACATTACAAACATAGTACTATTTAATAATAAAATTAACAATTTTTATTCAAAATATTTATTGTATAAATATTAAACAATTAGTATTCATATAATATTGGAATGGCACGTAAGTGTTAATTTGTTTTAGGGTGTCGATTAAATCATGGGTGCATACATGTGGTGTGTGTGTTCATCATGCAAATATATGTATCTCATACATATACATATACAACAGAAGTCTAAAATTAAAAAATGAACACAATTATATACATATTAATCAAATTAATACAAATTGATAATATATCATCCTTAAAGTCCTTTGGATTAAAATTTGTTTGGAATTCACTTGAAATGAACTTGTTATAAATTCTATCAATCAACTGAGGTGAGTTTGATTAACTAGAATAGCAGCCTATAATGCAGTACCAGTTTAAAATTAAACCATTTAGATTAACTCTCAATCTAATGAAATTAATTTATTTTTACCATTAATAAATAATTGAACAATTAATAACAAATTCATTTAATTATTATAATGAATAGCCCTTATGAAAATAAAAGAAGAATTATTAATTTCAACACTTGAAATAATAAACAAAAAATAATTTTTTTTTCTTCTCTTTCTCTCCAAATGGTCAACCAATTCATAAATGTAAACCTTAACTTATCAAATTTAACTGCATTTAAACTATATAGACAAATGCATTTAATTTCAAATTTATTTCATTTGCATTTGAATTTCATTTAGTCTTTAACCTAACCCATAAGTTAACAATTAATTATGATTAGGTTAAGCTTTATTTAATAATTAAATAAAATAAAATATCTTAATTTTAACCTAATCCTAAAGTTAATAATTAACCCTGGTTAAGTTTAACTTTATTTAATTATTAAATAAATAAATATCTACATTATCCTATCATTTAGTTAACATTTTACCATGATTAGGTTTACTTAAATCTTTAGCAATATAAATATCTTAATTTTAACCTAACCCTAAGGTTAGCAATTAACCAAGGTTTGGTTAAATTTTTATTTAATAATCAAATATCTTAACTTTAAACTAAACCTAAGGTTAACAATTAACCAAGGTTAAATTAAACTTTATTTAATAACTAAATAATAAAATATATTGATTATTTAATAATTAAATAATCAATTAATTGAAATTACTTTTATGCCCTTACTAGATTATCAAGTTAACCTAAAGTGGGTCCTATTATAATCATATACTTTAGTTAACTTAACCATAGTAATTTACTGAATTTTACTGTATTAAACTATTCACTTCGGTACGTTGCCTTAGTATACAACGAGTACGCTTTATATTATAGGACCCCTTAGGTCCACACCCAATTAGTCAAATAGAACTATTCCATGAGTCCATAGTCAATGCTCTACGCACACGTCACAGATATTACAAATCAGCGCATTAAACCATACAAGTTGAGGTCAGAATGCATACTTATAATCTTCTTGTCAATTACAGCATGGATGTACGGGGATATAGATCATCACTATCAAATTCCTATAAGCCTATCCGTGAACTTGCCTCCAGATTCGTATCTCGATAAACAATATACGCAAATACTTTTGCGATATTGTTTAACCCTGAGAAAAATTACTTTTCCAGGTTTATTACTTATGGCCATAAGATTTTCTAAGATACAATCACGGAGCATCGGATATATAACTTACCTATATAAGCTGACAGATCTTGTATCTGCACAAACCGAACTCTATGAGCATCAGACTATACCTAGTGACATGCAGCATTCAGACCATGAAAGGTTTCTGACATCCATGAAACCAAAGTACGGTGGACCCCTCACAAGCCCACTGTGGTGCTTAGGTCAAAAGACCACAAATACTACTTAACTCGAGAGGACCTATCCTTGATGGTTTCATAGGATATCTGTTAGGGTCCTCATAAGTATGTTCAGTATCCAATTATGACTGGATACCCACATGCCTATACAAGCTCTAACCTTATGGTCAACTAAGAATAACCATCTATACCATACAGATATAGACATACACTGATCTATATAAAAAAAGATTCACCGATAGACCTGCATTAGTGAATATAGATCTGGAACTAATGTTTGAGAACACACTTGCATAATGACATTTCTTAGCACATATTGCAACTCTTTACAACTATGTCATTACCAGTGTATTCCCTGGTCATTATCGTATTTTGAACAAGGCTTCTAACTCTTAGAATTTTGCTTACTCTTATAATTTGCTAGCTCTTAGTAGTGCTAACTCTTAGCCTTAGTCTAAACTCTTTAAACCATAACTGAACTCCTTTTGGATCATACAATGTCTGTAACATTACAAGTATAATACCATTTAATAATAAAATTAACAATTTTTATTCAAAATGTTTATTATAAAATATTAAATAATTAATATTCATATAATATTGGAATGGCACGTAAATGTTAACGTGTTTTAGGGTGCATGCATATTATTGTGTACATATTGAAAACTTTCAAATGCATGTCTAACATACATTATGTAGTGGAATAAAATAATATAATCAACATATACACACTATAGCTGAATCAAAAATAGTGCACGAATCGAATACTTACCCTTATAAACAATTCTGTAAAGATTGTTGAACTTTAAAGCTTGTTAAGCTCACAATGAAGTCCTCTCTTGAACAATTCTAGACTCCAACGTTTGGTGGGATTAGAGTAGCTAGAATGATAGCCTTTGATGTATATTTTGTGCAAGAATCAAAATAAATTCAACGCTTGAACTAGTTAAAGTATCAAATGTTTAAAATGGTATTTGGGACCTAAATATAACTTTTTCAAAGTTTCCATTTTCTCTCTTCTCTTTTGCATAAATTTGTCATTCTTAAAATGAATTCAATTCCAAATGAAACTTATTTCATTTGTTTTTAATTAGCCTAAGACACTTTATGGACATATGTATCCATGTTTAGCCATGTAAGGCCATACATGAGTAACAAATGTCACTTATGTTATCCATCCAAATACTTTGCATGGATGATATTTGTCACGTGCATGTCCATGCATGCTACCATTTGTCACACAAATAGCTATGCATAGATACCAAGTGTGCATTGGCACTTTTTCATACAATATAGACCTATTTGCAACATTTGTAAACTATGGCTCTCACTTTCTAAATAGGTCTTAAAACGTATCCTGCTTTTCGAAACCTTCCTGAATCGATCCGTACGATCAGTACTGCTACCACAGTGCTTAACAAGTGCACTTTATATTGTGAGACTTTCTAGGTTCATACCTGTTTTTCTTACAAAACACCTTCGCAAGTTCGTGAACGATGCCCCATATACACGTTACAGATATTATAGAACGGAGTGTTGAACCATGCAAGTTGAGGTTGACCATATCCGTATAATCCTTCCATTACCTAAATCTTGGAAGAGCAGATATATAAATCATTATCGTCAAACCTCTATTTGCTCATCTGTGAAATTATCTCTAGATACGTATTTTTGTAAACAATATCCGTAAACTCCTTTGTGATATTGTTTAACCTTAATGGAAAACTCTTTTTTTTAGGGTTAACGCTTATAGCCGTAAGACTTTTTGAAATATGTTCTTAGAGCATCTAAATATATAACTCACCCATATGAGCTGATGGATTCTATATCTACACACACTAGACTCCATAATTATCTGACCATACCTAGCAACATCCAACGGTCAAACAATGAAATTTTTCTGACATGTGTAGAACCAATGTATAATGGATCACTCATAAGCCTACCGTGGCACTTAAGTCAAAGGATCACGAATACTACTCAAATCGAGAAGACCATTCATTGATGGCTTCATGGGATGTCTATTGGAGGTCTTAATAAGTCTTTTCAGTATCCACTCCTTACTGAATACCTACATACCCATACAAACTTCCACTAAGCTTATGGTCTGCTAAGACTAACCATCTAGACAATCCCAATATGGACATATACTAATTTGAAAGGAATATCGATTGACCTGTGTCAATAACTATGGATAAGGAACAATATTTTTTAGAATATATTACGCAATGACATTTCTTAGCACCATTTACAAACTCTTTGCAACTACGTCATTATTATAATATT
Organism: Ailanthus altissimus; assembly: GCA_946807835.1. Taxonomy (NCBI): domain Eukaryota; kingdom Viridiplantae; phylum Streptophyta; class Magnoliopsida; order Sapindales; family Simaroubaceae; genus Ailanthus; species Ailanthus altissimus. The sequence continues at coordinate 15,599,357 of OX327700.1, read as the reverse complement.
CTCATGTCTATGTCTCTGTTTCAGACAAAGGTCTAACTATTTAGAATTGCTAACTCTTAGCGTTGACCTAAACTCTTTTAAATCTACATTCTTCAAAAATTTACAAGCTTCTTACTATATAAATAATAATAATTGACGAATAAAAAAATATTTATCGTATAAATATTAAGTAAATAAATATTCATACAACAATTTGAATAGCACGTAAGCACTAGCTCCAACACTTAACCTAGGCCTGAGCCCCGCAATGTCCATGTCAGAGAGTTGAGTGTCGCATGCTCAACCCTAATGTTGCAGCGCTCAGTCAAATTTCCCACCATTCATAATTCCAAGTCTCAGTGTTGTGGTGCTTAGTCTCTAACGCCGACGACGTTCGTGCGACAACAAAGGCATCTCTCCAAAAAGTCTTATTTTGACTTGAATTTTAAGGCCTCGACCCTAGGGTTCCTAAAGACATATAAAAGCATACGTTTTAGAGCCAAAACACACATAATGTCAGAGGAAAACTTAGGGTAAACTAATTCACATTCTAAATCAAGAGATCAAAGCAAGTACTCAAGAATTGAAGAGCAAATGTTATGGATTCAAGTCAAGAAAAAGATAAGCAATCCATGACTTATATTATTACTTCTTTTCTCTTGATTATATAATTTTGTTTATGATGTTTTCTAATATTTACTTTGGTACTCTTTGATTAATCATGAACTAAACTCCTTTAATCCAGAGTTAGACGTTTGAACCTAACCTAGTATGTAATTAGATTTATTTAAACTCTTAGTTTATAAACTTAGTACATGAATTGATTCATTCTATATTGTGTTTAATACTTTTATGATACATGATCAATATCTTGAATGATTGAGGAACCATGATGAACTCGACAAAGGAATTCATGTGTTTAGCCTATGATAGTTTGAAGCATGATCATAGGGTAACAACTATATGTTAGAGTCGGTGCTTACGTGTCATCCCTGAATGTACATAGACTTATGTATTAATACAAGTGTACATTCTCATTAAATCGCTAATACCCATTTATATGGTATTATACATGTATCATTGCAGACATTGTAGATCTGAAAGAGTTCGGATCATATTTAAAGGAGTTTAGATAAGGGCTTATAGTTAGCCATGCTGAGAGATATAAATGCTAAATGTTAGCACAGCTAAGTGTTAACTGGTTATAATACTCAGTAGATCCAAGAGTTGGAGCCTTATTTGTAATGGGACATAGACCTAGGAATATACTAGTAACTGTATAATTGCAAGAGTTGCAATTGGGTGTCAGAAAATGTAAGTTGCATAAGTATGTTCTCGAATAATTATCCCTGATCTATTTCTACTGATACGGGTCTGTCAGTGGATACCTTTATATAGATTGACATATGTCGTACTTATAGAGTATAGATGGTCGTTCTTAACCGACCGTGAGCTTGGAGCTCGTATTGACATATAGGTATCCAGTTAGGGCTGGATATGGGACAGACTCACGAGGGCCTCTGATATACATCCTATATAAGCTGTCAATGGAAGGTCTTCTCGAGTTGAGTAGTTTACGTGGTCCTTTGACCTGAGTGCCACTATGGGCTTGTAAGTGATCCACCATACTTTGGTTCCACGCATGTCACAAACCTTTCATGGTGTGACCGCTGGGTATTATTGGATATGGTCCAATGCTTATGGAGTTCGGTGTGTACTGATATGGGATCCGTCAGCTCGTATAGGGATTTTGATATCCAGATGCTTCGAGACTGTATCTTAGAAAATCGTGTAGCCATAAGAGTTCTGTTAGGGTAGAACAATATGGCAAGAGAGTTTGCACATATTGTTCAGTGAGATACGAGTCTAGTGATAAGATATGGATGAGCACTAGAGAATTTAGAGAATAAGAGTTAATCCCGGGCTGAATATAGATCTGTTGTTTTAGCTTACCAAGCCCACCGAGTTGGTGACTAGAACTGTACACGAGTTGGTCTCCATGCAGACTCTAGAAAAAATATGTGTATAACGTTCACATTTTGGTGAGTTCTCTATTCTATAAATATATTAATGCGATTAATATATTATATTTATTGTGTTTATTGCAAAATTTATACATTTTCGATGCGTTAGGCAATAGACAAAATTGCACATGCATACACCCACACATGCCTAAGATCCTCCAACACTATAGTTCTAGTAGGACATACATATACCTAGACGGTATGTATGGTATGATTTAGACCTATTCTTAATGAGTTACACTTTATTCGGATTACCATAGACATATAGGTAATTGTCATGGTGTAATATAGTCACTCGACCATTGACAGAAGCTTATAATGAGATTAGAGTCTATCTAATCAATTTGTAATAAGAGATTAACTAATAGGTTAATGAGTCCAATGAAATACTAGGGGTTAAGTCGAAACTCTAGATTGCCTTTAATTAGTGAATTCAACCTTTCATTTCTTTTGATATTAAGTTAGGTTTAATTTTCTAAAATTAGTTAATTAGATATAATCCATCTTTAGATTTTTCTAGATAAAAGTAAAGTAAAGATAATTTTAGTAATTAATTGATTGAAATAGGTTAATTAGTCCTTGTGGGTTCGATATCTGGAATTAAATCCTATAATACTTGATACTATAGCATGCCTTGTGCTAGCTATTATAGTACACATCGGAGAACTGCAATTACCTGCACAAGAGGATGTCTCTTTGGCTTTAGGATAGTGCCACACGCGTGCCTCTCTATTGCATAAGCCAATTTTTTTTAAAAAACAATTGTTTTAGTTTTATTATTTTATTTGTATAGATAGATTTCTATGCTACATAGTTTTATAATATGCCTAAAGAATAAAATACAATTTATATACATGTAATTTACAATCTAAAGCCAAAGTGAGTTTTAATATTTTACATATAAGATTATGGTTTATTGTTATTTGTGTTGAATTCTTAAATTGATATATTTATTATTTTATTTGAATTGAGATATTTGTTATTAGCAATTTATTAGTGATTTTGCTTTGTTAATTTTATTTACCTATTATTATACAATTAGAAATAAATATTTTGTTTTTTGACGAGTTAATTTCTTGTGTTGCTTTTAGTTTTCTCAAATTCGTTACAATAAATTTTTTTAAAAAAAATATTTCTTACGAATTTTGAGAGTCATAAACATAGTTTATTTTCTATAGATAAAAAACTATTCTCTAGTTATAAATTATTTTGACCAATACTAATTAATTTGTTAGAAATAGTTTTTGTGTTAAATTTAAATTCTTTATTGTCTAAGATAAAATTGTATTTTACAATTTTACCTAACGTAAATTTAAGAGTTTTTTGAAAAGAACAAATTTATTTTTCTTTATTTATAGTTTGTGTTTTATATTACCTTTTAAAACAATTAAATTGTTTACATTTAAAAATAATAATTTAATTTTATAAGAAAAAAATTGCTCTATTAGGTATTAGTGTATTTCAATTAATTTATTATAATTAGTTGGTACTTTATAATATTTTCAATTTGAATTGATATTCTCTCTCAAAAAAACTTTCTCGGCCCTCTCTCTAAAATATAAACTAAACTCTAGCCATCTTTCCATCTCATCCATCGAAGAAGAACATTGTGTCCTTCTCTGGTGGATGAAAAGGGAAGATAGTTAGAGTTTAGTTTATGTTTTAGAGAGAGAGACCTTGTGTCCCTCTCTAATGGATATCCATTTCTTAATCCTTTTCCCGTCTATTATCTTCTTTCTTTTTTAATTTTTCGTTTGCTTTTTAGGGTTTTCACTCATATCCTTTTTCTCGGCAGTTTCCTAGTCTATTTTGTTCCCCGACGGGTTTTCTGTCAGTCTCACAATTTCATCGACCTTTTTCAGTCATCACCGGCCGGTCCACGCTAAACTACGACAACATGAAAAGATGACAGCAACCTCTATTGCTTGTTGCTGTGCCGTGCTCACCAATTTCACCACAAAGCTATCGGTCCTTGCCAATCTCTCACAGGGAGTCGCTATTCATGGCTACTATCTATATATCTCAAGATTCAACCGCTGACATTAGCTACTGTAGAGTAACCTACCACTGCTCGACCGGTGGCTGCACTTTTTTGGCAATTTCAAGTCCTCAATGAGGTCCTGTGCAAGAAAAAGTTTACTGGATTGGCTTTAGATTAGAACATGTTGGTTGTATTGAATATTAATGGTATGTAATGGTGACAGTGTTTGTGTATATCCCCCACCTGTGTGAGAGTTTTGTATCCTTCATTATAAGATAGTTGGTCCCCGTTGGGAGGGTTTGTAGTCCCTCATTAAGAAGGTTGATGTGCTCTTATTAAGACATGGTTCCCGTTTAGGGGTCTAGTTTATTTCTCTTCTTAGGAAGAGTAATAGGTACAGGTGTTTGTCAGTAAGAATAAATTATATTATCCCGATAATTCTCTGCTTATATAGCAGTAAACTCTATAATATCTTGATTTTTAATCAATGATATTAAAATTTCCAAAAATAAATTTGAATTGATATTTACTATATTGCATATAATTCTATTGTTTTTTTTTTGTTTTTTTTTTTCAACAAATTTTATTATATATCTAGATTGCATATTCCTTTATTTTTAGAATTCTTTAAGAAAATGAATAATTCACAAAAAACAGTTTATGGGGTAGAAAATATTAGTATAGATAAATTTGTTATGTCTAGTTTTAATAAATGTAAGATAGTAGACTCAAAACACATGATTAGTCAAATTCCTTAGTTTTAAAGTTTTTAGAAATGTTGAGAAAAATGACACCAAACTTAGTAAAATTATAAGATATCTTACTTGATAGATAAGCTACCCATTAGTTGATCTATTTTGCAATGTCTTTTAAGCATAGACAAGGATATACTACCATAGTACTGTAGTAACCAGTATCCACGACTGGTAAGAATAAGTATTTATATATGTATAAATATACGTATTTTATTTGTATGTTGGTGATACTTGAATTATATATTGTTATTAGTAATATTTTTATAGGTTAAGGATATACGATTAGTATTGGGTTTATTTGTATGACTTTAGATTTATTTTAGGGACCAAATTGTTATACTTTGAAAGTTTTGGGGGCAAATTTGTAAATACCAAAAATTAGCCTCTTAGTATAAAAATACACTTTTAAACCCTAATTTACCATTTTTAGGTCGAGCTACCCATTTTAAGAGAGAGAAGAGAGAAATAGAGGAGAGAGAAAGTGGAGAAGAAGAAGAAAAAGAAGAAGAAATTGGAATTTTGAATTTCAAGAGGTATATCATACGTATTTCTCAATTTATTGGTATTAATTAAGTTAATTTCTTTAAGTTTTGATTTCTGAAAATATGTATAATTGAGGATTTTTTGTGTATTTCGTAAGATCATATGAGAATTGATGATGATCTATAAGATAGTTTGATAAATCATGATGAATTATGGAATTTCTGCTGGATAACCTCTTGATCTAGGAATTTTATAAATTGTTGTGATTCGATTCTGGTTTTGAATTTTGAGTATATGACATTAGACATGTTAAGAATCATCTGAGACTTTGAATCGATTGCAAATTCTGGAAATTGAATTTATAGTGAATTTACCAAAATGACCCTGAAATTCTGGAAATTTCCTATGTAAACAGTATAGTACAGTGAAAAATAATTTTTGTCCTACTGAATGATCTTCAAAAATTATGAATTTGTGGAATATGATAAGTTTATATGTCTAATATGATATACTCGGAATTGAGAATTTAGATCAATGTGGTTGAAGTGTTATGAATTTCTAAAGTGTATCAGCTCATTGCAATATTTGATTAACAGATTTTTAAAGTTATAGAATAAAATAGTTTTAAAATACTTTTGGCAGTGATTTGGAAGTGACATATTTATCATAGACTGAGATATGTGTTAAGAGTAAATATGTGGTAGTTTTATAATTTTTGAGTTAGTATATGATTTTATAAATTAGGAGATTGAATACTGTTCAGTAAGCATCTTGATCCTGTCAGGTTTGTAGTTTGGATTCGATGGTGTGTATGGAATGGATTGTGTAGGAAATTTGATATAATATTCATATATAAGAAGGATATATGAGTCAAGAATGGTATATTATGATTTTGGAGTAATTGGACATCATTTGATGTATTAGAAATTTTTGTTAAGTGTAAGTTTTCAGAATGACAGGTTTTGAGAAACCAAATATTTAGACCAATTTGATGTGATAAATGCATTGTGTATACTTTTGTAAGCTATTTAAAGTATTTTGTGTGAATTGTGAGGCTTATGAAAGGATTAATCTCCATTGATAGGTTAAGGAGATTTAAGCCTTGTAGCTGAAAGTGTTAAGAGGTAAGTATACTAGACTTTTTACTGAAATCACAATAAACATAGTAATTGTTTTGTATAATTTTGCAAATGGGGTTAAGAATATGTTTATGTTATGTCAAAGTATATTTTGATATGAAATGTGAATATATATTTCTGAATGTGAGCATTGACATTGAGCATGGACATACATGTGTTTTTGTAAGTGAGCTTTCAAAATAAGATGTGTTTAATAAAGAAAGCTTTTGAAGTGTAATATGTCCATGAGAAATATTTTGTATTTTGAGGGTACTTGAACTCACTGTTAACTTAGTAGGCATTTTATGTGATTGTGGAGCCTTTATGTGTGGCCTTTCCTTTGGGATTGGTATATGTTATGTGTTCCGTATGTAGGGAGGATCATATTGGTACCTAAAGGAAGAGTGAGTCATCACATTCGTGTGGTGGCGTATTGGTGCATGTGAGAGGACTCACCGATGATCAGGGTGAGGGTTTGGCTTTTACCTTCGGGCATAAGCATTATATATGTGTTATTCAAGACCTCACTTGTACTATTCCTCTCATACGGTATGTCACCTACGAGTGACATTTGGCTCATTATGTGATATGTGATATGTAAGTCCTACTAAGTAGTAGTTGAGTGATGGTATTCCTATTATGTGTTTTGAAAGAATGTGTAAGCACTTACATGATATGTGATTTGATAATATTATGATTTTGATTGATCACAGCATATCATACATATGCATTGTGTACATATATGTATTTGTATTTGATATATGAAAAATTAGTATGCTTACTGAGTTTTATACTCATTATAGTTTATGGTGATTTCAGGTAAATAAGGTGCATGTGTGCTTAGCGGATTTGGCAAGGCTTCTGCTGTTCCTTGGGTTCCCTAAGTTGCTAGGTTACCGAGTGTTTCATTTGGGGACACGTGGGATATGATATTTGATTTGTCCCTATTGAATAAATACTTATGTATTATTTCATTGTGTGTGGATTGGATTTGGTTTAAGTTTTATAAAGTGTGGTTATTGGATGAGTTTAAGTAAGAATTTGCAATGGATATATTCTGGGCTCCCGGTAACAAAGTTGCTACTGGTGACGTAGTAGAGTGTTAATCTCTGAGAAAACTCTGCGTATCTCCGGTTTAATAATTGTCCCAGTCATAATTCAATTGCTATAATTCTGAAAGAAATTGAAATGAATGTTTAAATATTGTCAAGAGAAGTTTATATTTATATGTTAGGTTATGGTTGATTTTAGTATTGAACTTACTAGCAACTTGCTAAGGATTTCTTTGTTGAATGAAAGTTGAAAATTTTGTGTAATATTATTTATGAGTGCACATGTAGTGAATGAATGTAAGTGATGTCATGTGTCGGATCTTTTGGGTCTGGGGCGTGACAAGTACAAATGATTAATTCACTTAAAATTAAAGAGAAAAATAAGTCTAATAATATAAGTGGAAATGAGACTACTAAGGTAAACCCAGTAAAAAACTCAAAGAATAATAAGAAATATATTAATCATCGTCCCACTAAAATCAACCAAATTCTCGCTATAATAATAGCAATATTATGTTTGTGGAAGAACCGACCATATAGTTAAAGATTATTACTTGAAGAAGACTGAGATTAGTAAGTCTAAGTTTAAATATATTAGAAAAAGATAAAATGACCAAGTACATTTACTAGAAGACAAGGATGTATCAAGTGAACCCATTATTAGGTATAATAATAATATTATTCTAAGTGTTATTTTTGCATCTGAAAATAATAAATGGTGGTTAGATTCTGGTGCAAATGTATATGTTTGTTTTAATTGATGATATTTTAAGAATTATCAGCACTCTAATAGAGGAATTGTAACTTTAGGTAGTAATTATACTGCACAAATACTTGATGCTTGAGATATTAAATTGAGAATGACCTCTAGAAAGATTTTAACTTTTAAGGATGTGAGACACATACCTGAAGTGGGGAGAAATCTTATTAGTGGATATTTGTTTAGTCCAACAAATATACAAAATTATGTTAGAAGCTAATAGAGTAGCGGTTTCTAAAAATAATTTATTTGTGGGTAAAGACATATTTGTGATGGTTTATTTTTAAGTTGAATAATGTTTCAAGTTTCAGTAAAATTCATAAAGTTCTTAGTGTTGAAACTACTAACATGTGGCATGAGAGAAGCTAATAGAGTAGTGATTTCTAAAAATAACGTATTTGTGGGTAAAGGATGCATTTGTTTATTTAAGTTGAATATTGTTACAAGTTTCAATAAAATTTATGAATTGTTTAGTGTTGAAACTACTAATATATGGCATGAGAGACTTGGTCATGTGAATTTAAAGAAGATTAAAAGATTAATAGATCTTGGTTAGTACCAAATTCGTTTTAAATATAAGTGTGAAATTTGTGTACAAGCCAAACAATCCAGAAAGCCTTTTAAGTCCGTAGAAAGAAATACTAAAGTTTCAAAACTTATATATAGTGATGTTTATGATTCCAATAGGATACCCACTAGAAGTGGTAATAAATATTTTGTGACTTTCATTGATAATTATTCAAAATATTGTTATGTATATTTGATTAAGACAAAGATAAGGTTTTTAAAAAATTCAAACTATATAAGAATGAGGTAGAGAATCAATTAGAGAAAATGATTAAGAAAATTAGATCTGATTAAAGAGGAGAATATACACTTAGTACTTTTAATACTTTTTGTGAAGAGAATGGAATTATACATAAGTTAACTCCTCTATATTCACCACAATCTAATAGAATTGTTGAAAAAAAAATAGAACTTTAGTGGATATGGTTAAATCAATGTTGTTAAGTTCCCATTTACCCAAGAACTTGTGGGGGGAAGCAATGTTATTTGCATATTTTATACTAAATAGGGTAATAATAAAGGATTGAGAAAATACTCCAAATGAAGTTTGGAAGGATAGAGCTCCTAATCTTAATATTCTTAAAATATGGGGTGTTTAGTAAAAGTTGGCATTCCCAATCCCAAGAGAAAGAAGATAGGCCCTAAAGCTATAGATATTATTTTCATAGGCTATGCTCAAAATAGTAGTGCTAAAATATTCTTAGTTATAAATTCTGAAAGGAAACAACGATAACACCAACAATCCTATCCTTGAGCCTATGTTACCGCAGAGGGCGTTGAGAGAGTATGTTATCCCAACTGTAGACGGTATGCAATCTAGTATTCAACGACCAACTATCACTGCCAATAACTTTGAGATCAAGTCAAATATTATTCAAATGCTAAAAGAGACTATACAGTTCAGCGGAGCTACCAATGACGAACCAAACATGCAAATCATAAATTTTTTGAAAATTTGTACTTCAAATACAACAAAGTCTCCGACGATGCCATCAGATTAAGACTATTCCCTTTCTCTATAAGAGACAGAGCCAAGAGTTAGTTAATGTTATTGCCATCATAATCCATTTCGACATGGGGAGATTTAGCACAAAAGTTCTTAGCCAAGTTCTTCCCACCAGCAAAGAAGGCAAAAATGAGGAATAACATCACTTTATTCAATCAGGTTGATGAAGAGTTATTATATGAGGCATGGGAGTGCTTCAAGGATATGTTGAGGAAGTATCCTCATCATGGAGTCCCTAAATGGTTATTAATCCAAACATTCTACAATGAATTAGTAAGCTATTTAAGGACCATTGTAGATGCTGCTGCTAGAGGATCTTTAATGAATAAGTCTACAGATGAGGCTTATCATCTATTAAAAGATATGGCGTCAAATAGTTACCAATGGCCAACAGAGAGAGTTACACCTAAAATAGTCACCGGTACATATACAATTAACGCATTCAATGCATTGATAGCTCAAAATAAATACTTTATCTAAGAAGTTTGATACTTTGAATGCCATCAAAACTAGACAAGTGACATGTGACTTTTATGGTGATAGCCACATAAATAGGTGGTGCATAGAATTAGTGAATTATGTAGATAATTTTAATCGTCAACAACCGAACCCACAATCAAACTCTTACAATCCGGAGTGGAGAGATCATCCTAACTTCTCTTAGCGTAACAACCAAAGAGAGTCACCTAGACCAATGAATCCCCCAGGATTCTAGCCACCATAAGAGAGGAAGCCAGCTTTGGAAGACATATTTATGCAATATATGAAGTTCAACGATGCCATCATACAAAATCATTCAGCATCATTGAAGAATATTGAGATATAATTAGGACAACTTGCTGCTGTAATTAATAGGAGACCTCAAGCAACTCTACCAAGCGATACCAAGATAAATCGTAAAGGAAGTGTAGAGTAATGCCAAGCCATCAACTTATGAAGTGGTAAGATCTTACATAATAACACACAACCAACACCACTTTTAAAGATGAAGGAAAATGAGAGGGTTGGATAACAAGATGATGTACAGCCATTTACACATCCTATTCCTTTTCCTCAAATGCTACAAAGGTGCAATAAAAGTGGAGTAAATGAAAAATTACAGCAAGGCAATTCTAAAAGTGCAGAAAAGAAAGACGAGCAGTATACAAATGTAGAAAATACAAGTACTAATGTATAGTATCAGCAGATCACACCTCCTTCACCACTCTCACAAAGGCTACAAAATAAGAGATTAGATAAGCAATTTTCTAAATTTTTTGATGTTTTTAAAAAATTACATATTAATCTCCCTTTTGTAGATGTGCTCAAACAGATGCCTAGTTACGTTAAGTTCATGAAGAGCATCCTTTCCAAGAAGACAAGACTAGAGGATTATAAGACCATACCTAACAGAGGAGTGTAGCATTATCCTTCAGAAGAAGCTACCTCCAAAACTAAAAGATCCCAGGAGATTTACCATACCGTATTCCATTAGCAATCATGACCTTGGCAAAACTCTGTATGATCTAAGAGCAAGTATCAATCTCATACTCTTATCTGTCTACAATAAGTTAGGATTGAGAGAAGCAAAAATAATTAGTATCACACTTCAACTTGCTGATTACTATTTTGCCTACCTAAAAGGAATTATAGAGGACATGTTAGTAAAGGTGGAAAATTTTATTTTTCCTATAAATTTCATCATTCTAAAAATGGAAGAAGATAAGGAGATCTCTATCATCCTTGAAAGACCCTTCCTAAAGTCATAGATGTTCAAAAAGGAGAGATGGCCATGAAGATACATGACACTGTAACCTTTAAAGTCTTCAAGAAAATTAAATTGCCATCTGAGAATGAAGACTCTTGTAGCATTAATGTGATGCACCTAAACACAAAGGAGCTTGAAGACCGAGATGATAAATCCTCACATCAAAAAGAAGGCGTTAAGGCATAGGAAGAGAAGAAAGAAGAATAAGAAGCAATAGTTTGATGAGAGGAAAAAAGAGAAATGCACAAAACTACCACTTCACCGGTCTAAGATTCAAGTCTTTCCGAAGAAGCAGAAGAAAGAGGAACAAGTTGTTGCCCATAATCTAATAAAGAAAATATGGAAGCCAAAAGAAAGAAAATCCAACAAGCTCACATACATCGATGTTTTCACCATTAACTTTGATCCTCTATAATAGTAGAAAAGCCCCACCAAACTGATGGCGTTAAATCAAGGGCTTCTTGTGAGGCAACTCAAGTAATTTTTCTTTTTATTTTTATTTAGTTTCAATTTTAGTTATGTTATTTTCTTTTCTTTGTAGGAATAAATCAGCAAGTCAAGCATTTAAAGAAGTAACATAAATAATTTTAAGCATTATGAGCAAAGAGATACCGCGGTCTAATCAATAGGCAACAACGCTACATTGCTTCAACTTCATCTACCAAGAGAATTTTTCTTACTTTTAAGTTTATTTTTTGACATTAAGGACAATGTCTAATTTAAGTTTAGGGGTGGGAAACACATAGCTTGTGTTTATTTTTGCTACACGATTTGAGTGGTGGTCTTATGGGATAATTTTTTTTCTAGTTGTTAAATTTTGGTTGAGAAGATGATCATCAGTCCATGATAAGAAATAAAATATTTACTGAATTTATTTTTACAAGTCTCTAAGAAACAATAGATGCTTGAGATAATTATTATATCATGAATCTTGAACTGATTTTAACTTTATTTTTGAACACTTATTCTTGAACACATTGAAATAAACATGTATTAATTGAATTTTTTGCTTAGAAATACTCTTTGCTTAAGTAGTATACCACAGTCTCGAGGATCAACACTCTAGAACTTGTTTGATTACTACTTAAGGAAAAATCCTAGGAAACACATGAATAAAGAAATGACATTAGGCCAACTTTGGACCGATTAAGCCTTTTGAAGCCTACCTTATATGTATATTTATCCCTAGTCACCCTTTTTTAGACTAATTATCCATTTTTCTGTTTAACCACATTATGAAGCCTCAAGCCTTTGAATTTATTTATCTTAAAATCTACCGGTAGCACTATAAACCTTAAGTTTACTTAAAAATATCCTTAAAAAATGGGTTGTATGTGTGAAAAGGATAATGCAATGAAAAGTAATAAGTCTTGAAGGTGCATATCAATCTAAGTTTGGAGGTACAAAAAAAAAGGGTAAAAAAATTGTTTAAATGCATAATACCCATAGCTTGAAAAAAAGAAAAACTTCTTTGCAAAAGTGATTAAAAGAAAAAAGGGAATAACATAAGTTTTGGGGAGGAGATGAATAATCGAAGGGGAGGAGGAATCAAGAAGTTTCTGAGTAAAGTCTAAAGGTTCATGGTGTAAGTTGTGCTTAATATTTATCCTTATATCCCACTTTAACCTTAACCTTAAGTTACAAGCCAATTAAAGTCCTAAATAGATCTCTAGACATGTGTATTTCTACATTAGTGGAGAGTAGTATAAAAATTAAGCTTATAGTAGTGTTATAAATTAAAAATATGTCGAGACATCATCTTTATGTATTATCTTAAGTATTGAGTAAATCTATGTTATATTTAACTAATTACTTGCTTATCACATACACACAAGTGATCATTTATAAAAGAGAATGAAGTACTTGATGAATTGTATAAGGATTGTTGAAAGTTGTTTGTCAATTTTAAAAAAGCCTTGTGCCTTTTAATAACCTTTGAGACAATGATAATGATCATCTATCAAACTGGAGCTCATCTTTAGTTCTTATTTTTTAACCATGAATAAGTTGTGAATGTTTTTCTTTGTTTTGCTCGAGGACGAACAAAGTCTTAAGTTTATGGGTATTTAATGGGGGCGTAAAAATACTAGTATGATTTGTATCCAACTTTTTATTTTACTCTAAATCATGAATATTTAGCTATTTAATTGTGTTTTTTTTATCATAAATAGGTACGTGATATAAAATGTGACAAAACGGAATAAATGGGAGGCGAATCAGACGTAAAATGAAGAAGTTATGCTAATACGAGAGCGCCTGATTAGGCCTAATGCCGCAATGCCCATGGCTGGGTACTGTAGTGCCCAAGTCAGTAGCTGGGCATCGCAGCTCCCACAACCCAGTGCCGCAACACCCAGTGATGCTCCCTGAAGTTGCATTTCCAGGTCTTGGCGTCGCAACGCCCATGCGACGTATAAAATCCCCTCTCAACTCTCCTATATCAACTTGGATTTGAAGCCCCTCACCCCTAAGGTTTCTCATACCAACAAAACACTCTTTTGAGGTTAAATACACAGACTTTGGAAAGGCAAAAATAAAAAGAAAGAATTCACTACACAAAAGTAAATATCAAAGTCAAGAAATCAATATTCAAGCTTCAAGTTAAGATTGAGAGAAAACCAACCCAAGACATCTTCTTGATTAGTTTTTCTTCTTTTTTCTTATTATTATGTTCTTGTTCCTACTGTTCTTCATGGATTGGTTTGATATTTTTAGTTTTGTGATTAGTTAAACTTGTTATTCTAGGATTAGACTATATAAACCTAGTATGTAATTGGATTTCATTAATTCTTAGTTTATGAACTTAATTATTATAGCTGATTCATTATATCTTGTATTTATTGCTTTCAATATACTTTATCAATATTTTAAATGATTAAGGAACAATGATAAACTTGATAAAGGGATTCATATGTTTAGCCTATGGTAGTTTGATGCATGATCATAGGTTAACAACTATAAGTTCCATCTAGGATAGACATATGCATAGGTAGCATGTATGGTATAATTTAGACTTGATTTTAATGAATTACATTCTTATTTGATTACCATAGATATATAGATGATTGTTAGAATGTATAATATAGTCACTCTACCATCGATAGAGGCTTGTGATGAGATTAGTGTCTAAACCAATCAATTGGTAGTAAGAGATTAATTAAGAGGTTAATAAATCCAATGAAATAAGGGACGAGTCAAAACCCTAGATTATCTTTATTTATGAATTCTACCATTTACTTTTGTTTAGTTTAATTGATAGAGTTAGATTAGTTAAATAAATTTCAAATTGTGATTTTTTAAATAAAAGTTAAGTATGTACAATTTTAGTACTTAATTTATAGAATTAGATCGCATAGTCCCTGAGGGATTGATACTTGCACTTAAAATCGTATATTACTTGATATGATAGCGTGCGCTTGCGCTTAGCTACTATAGCATCAATCAAGAGTAAGGCTGCCTAGTGTGCTTCTGAAAAGCTCTTAGAGTCCAAGAGACCTAGTGTTTCAAATTTGCTCTAGCAATAGAATAAATCTGGTCCTAAGTTATGAGAAATATGATAGTCAAGTTTGCACATTAAATAATATAGAAACACAATTGATGAAAGATATTATGACATTGTTATAAGTGTTTAATTCTATTTTGTGTTGCTTTACATATGGGACAAGTTTAGGATTTTAAGTTGTAAGAAAGCCTAACCTAAAGATTAGAAGGGACTCGCCACTTGCATCTTACCTACAGCTTTTGGTACTATTTCTTGAGTATTGTGTGTGTTGAAATTGATGAGTAATTATTGAACTATAAGTGTATGTTAAAGAAAACTTTAAAGAGAATGTTATAGAAGGGTAGGTCACATCTGTTGAGTGAACTAAGGTAAAAATATAATAGTAATGTTTGTGTTTTTATGTGTAAAGGAAGATTTTTATAAGGTTAGAATTTTATACCATGTCAATACTCCTTGTTTGATCTCTTATCTTCTATAACATGAATTACCTAATAAGTTTTACCCTGATTAAAGGGTAAAATGTATTATTTTTTAAATAAATAAGAATAGATACCAATTTTATTCTAAATAAAATATTATGTTGTTAATCACTTATCATATTAGTGAGGAACTTACCCTTTTACTTTTATAAGAATTCTAATGGTCAAAAGGTGTCTTATTGGGTTTGTGTTTCTCCACCCGCCTTAGTTAAATGAGTTGTCCTTATTTGAGCTAAGTTTTCCCCCAAATAGACTTTAGCCTAAAGGTCTGCATATTTTAAGTTTTAGTGTAATCATATGCCAACAAAATGAAGTCCTAGTACAAATTAAACCCATAAATTGGTACATATCTTACCTTATTTGACATACTTAAATATGTGTATAAGCTTGAATTTTAGTATTTGTAAAGTTTTGTACAACCACTCTTTCATGTGATGTGCAGTGTCTGTATAGTAATATGAGAGAAGAGAAGGTATATCATCGAGCAAATATTTATGGAAACCATACAGTTACTAATAAATTACAAAAGTCGCAAAGGCAAACAATAATCACAGCATTTACTTTCCAATTGATGCCTATTTGATTTGAATTACCCTAGATGAGACAATTTTTAAGCCTAATCTCTTCATTGTAATGGATAACCACTAATCAAATCATGTCACAGTCTTGGCCCGAACCATTATAAGCTTGAGATTTGTACTAATTTTGGTGGTCCTCGACTGCAAATGTCAATGTTAAAAATAATAGTAATAGTAATTGTTGACCACAAAATTTGATAACTCGGGAGTTAACGAGTTAAATTTATTTATCTAGAGAAGCTTAGCTCAGATGTTAACAATGTAACTAAATTGGAGTAATTAGATTGCTCTATTTACCCATAAATATTGTGTCTGATGAAAATTCTATAATAAAAAAGAATATAGGGTCGCGTTAAAATAAATTTTGATGTAGGCACTCTAATGCTTATATCAGCAATGGTCCAAAAAATAGAGAAGTGAAGCAATATAATAAAAGAGTAAGATGGTTGTTTGTTATATGATTTTGCGTGTATTCCTAATATTTTCATGTAAATGATTATAAAGTTCACTATTTCACACTAGCGTAGTGGTTTAGAGAGTTGTCTCTCTATATGTGTATATTTATACATATCTATATTTGTAGATATCTATATTTGTGTCTCTATCTGTAAGTATATGTTTATACTAATTTTCTCCTTTATTTATAGAATAAGGATGTAGGTTTTACCCGTAACTCTAGAATGTTTTTTAATATAGAAGTCTCATGAACATCTCCTTTTAGAATGTTGCTATTAGAGTTTT
Organism: Ailanthus altissimus; assembly: GCA_946807835.1. Classification (NCBI taxonomy): domain Eukaryota; kingdom Viridiplantae; phylum Streptophyta; class Magnoliopsida; order Sapindales; family Simaroubaceae; genus Ailanthus; species Ailanthus altissimus. The sequence continues at coordinate 15,582,585 of OX327700.1, read as the reverse complement.
TTTTTAAATTGCACTCAATATTTTTTACCTTAGTAAGATTTATATCGTGATTTTAGGAATGTCTCTAGTGTTTAAGAAATTTTCTTTGATAAACTTGGCTTTATTCACAGCTCTCTATGTCTCTTGTAAATTAATTCGTTTTTTAGAATTTATTTTAATTTTATCGAGGTGGTCTATTTTGACCTTCCTCTGCTCGATATAAGTAAATATTATTTTCCCTTATTTGAAGCCTGACCAAACAGGATAACTAGACTTTCACCATTGTTTTGACCAGCTCCGAGAGTAATGAGTCTAACCAAACTAGGTAGCTGGACTTCAACTATTGCTCTGACCAACTCGAAGAGAGCGTAGGTCTCCTTTAGGAGTCTGATCAAATAGAATAGCCAAATTTTGACCATTGTTTGGATCAGTTAATAGAGTGTGGACTTATATTTTCTCCTCTAAGAGTTTGACCAAACAGAGTAGTCAAACTTTGACTATTGTTTTGACCAGCTCAAAAAAAAATACTATTAATTCAAGGACATTTAGAGTGTTGATACTTTCTTCTTCGCCGTCCCGTTTTAGACGTTGATTTTCAAAATCACGAACTTCGGGGGCGGATCAGGTTTTGTAGGTCAAAATCCTCTTTTAACTTTTGTGGGCTAAAAGTTTTGTATCTTATAGGGTGAATACCGTGGGTTTGATAAGCCAAAATCCTAGGAAACAGTAATATTAAATAATCTCGTCACTATAAGATGATCGTTGATAGTTCATTTAGTAATTATAATCTTTTGGAGAAAATAATTTTTTCTATTCTTCTACAACGTATTCTACAAATTGATCCACTCTATTCTTTTCATTTAGTTACGTCACCCAATGTAAATTTTTTATTATTCTATGTTAAAAAATGATTGGGTACATAATCTCTCAAATTATTTTAATATTACAGCATGAAATTTCATTTGATCATAATTTTACTATCAAAATGATTCTTAAAATCCTTTATCAATCAAATTAACTATTTATCGAGATTTTTTAAGTATAAACTAATTTAGAATGAGAACTGAAATGCAAATCTCAATCTTAGATCTAGGGGTGGGTAACTTTGGATTCGGGTTAGATTCAAAAATTCTCGAATTATTTCTAAACCCGTTCTAGATGGAGAAAAGTTTCTCGTTCGAAAAATTTTTCGGGTCGGAAATTGTCCTAATTACTGTTCACATTAAAAAGAATGAAAAAATTCAAATTCAAATTTGATTTCAAATGCGTTAAATGTTATTATTTCAAACCAATCATATTAAATGTTATTATTCTAAATTCAATTTGAATTTAAATTACGTTAAATATTATAACTTGATTAATTTTAAAATCGATTCGTTTTAAATCTAATTACATTAAATATTGTAATCTCAAATTCAATTTAAAGTTGATATACGTTAAATATTATAATTTCAAATCTTATTTCGATTTCAATACGTTATATGTTATTATTTCAAACCGATTTTTGATTTTAAGTACATTACGTATTACAATTCTAAATCTAATTTCAAGTTTAATTAGTAATTACGTTAAATATTATCGATTTAAATTACGTTAAATATTGTTATTTAAAATTTAATTATGTTAAGTGTTATAATCTGATTAATTTTAAAATAGATTTATTCCAAATTAATTACATTAAATGTTGTAATTCTAAATTTAATTTTGAGTTGAAATACGTAAATATTATAATTTAAAATCTTTATTTCGATTTCAATACATTAAATGTTATTTTGATGTTAATTACGTCAAATGCTATCATTTCAATTCTGATTGTGATGTTAATTATATTAAATATTGTAATTTTAAATCTAATTACCAGTTTAATTACATTAAATATTATAATTTGATTAATTTTGAAATCAATTATAATTTCAAATATTAAATATTATAATTTTAAATCTAATTTCGAGTTCAATTACGTAAAATACTATTAATTTAAACTATATTAAATGTTATTATTCCAAATTCAATTACATTAAATATTATAATTTAATTAATTTTTAATCGATTATAATTCTAAATTTAATTACGTTAAATATTATAATTTTAAATCTAATTTTGAGTTCAATTATGTTAAATAATTATAATTTCAAATTTAATTTTAAGTTCAATTATATTAAATATTTTTAAATTAAACTACGTTAATAAAATCAAATATTATGTAAAATATAGTATACATCATCCCTTTCATGTTTATCTTTAAATTTTGACTGAGAATGCAAGTCTATAATATTATTACTTGCTAAATTTGAATCTAATTTCATTATATGTAAATAAATAAATTCAAATAAATTTTAAATAATTAAAAATTAATGTTATTTTATTGAGAAAATAATAATCTTTGCTAGCATATATATATGTGTGTGTGTGTTAGAAAGTGATGGGAATGGGACAAATAAAAAATTCTTATTTAAAGAAGCCATAGATTATAAAAGTTATGATATTGTATATTTGTATTGATATGTTGTATATAAAAGAAAAACAACAATAGGAAAGAAAAAAAAAAGGCCAAAGCAAAAGTAGCAATTGCAATTTGTGGGAGCACGGGGGGTTTACTTTTTTTTTTATTATTATTTATTGATTATTGTAATGCAATTGGCCGATTGCAATTTGGGAAAGGCAAAAGAAAAAGCAGCAAATGTGCAAAACACCAAAATGGCCATTTCTTTGATTTGAGTAAAAGGAGAACCCATTCCCAAATTAATATCCATTTCTGTTTTAACTCAAAGTTTCAGAACAAGTCAAGTCGAGTCGGTATGAGAATGGAAATTTTGCCCACCCCTACTTAAATCAATACCCATTACCAAATGAGTGCGTTTGAAAAATTATTTTCTTCATTTTATTTTGCTTCATTATTCTTAATTTGTATTATAATATTAAAAATAATATTATATTTTTTAAATTATATCTTAAATTTTAAATAAAATATTATGCAATCTTTAAATGAAAAAATAGTATAATAAATAATTTTAAAAATTAATCATCTAATATTTAACATTTAATTTTGGATCCAATATTTAATATGCTACAGTGTATGTGATTCAAGGTGTTTGAAATTCATTTGCAAATTTTGTTTTAACAGCACAACAACATCAAGTCATTATCTCTTAAGTTAAACGAACGACCGCTATTATATTTTTTAATTATTTTATCAAATGAGAACTGTTACTTATAAAGCAAGAAATAATACTGGAAATTGGCTAATACAAAATACACTAGCTTTGCTGAGAAAAATAACAATAATTACAAATAAAAATGGATGAATCAGAGCCCTTTGTTTCTGTGGAAGGATTGTAAACGTTGAGCTATAAGCAAAAGACTTAGCTGTCACTCGACTGTTCATCCAAGAGCAATGTCTTTGCTTCCAAGACATATGCCCGTACACTGTTCATCTCTTCATCCATCTTTTCTGATAAAAAGCATGAGTGATGATGTCTTGCACACTCCAACACTTTCGTTTGCTTTTTGGCGGCTGCAGCCCTCAGTCTTTTCAACTCTTCTACTCTTTTCAATAGAACTTGCAATTCTTCTTCCAAAATCTTAATCTCAGCCTCCTTCAAATCTGCCTCAAACACATGTTGCTGATACTCAAGAATCATGCTCTCAATTTCTGATTTTCCTTTCTCTCTAATCTCCAAGAGACTATCTTTCTCTTTGATCACAGCCTGATGTGCAAGCTCCATCTCCTCAACAGATCTCAGAGTTTTCTCTATCTCCATTTGAATAGTTTGCAAGTCACTCTCTATCTTCCAGGATTTCTTAATCAAATCCTCAAATTCCCTTTTTACGGCCCCAAGTCTTTCTCGAGACGAAGTCATCTCATTTTGAAGCTTGGCTTTTTCTTCTTCAGATTTCAACAGGTCAGCAGCTTTACCACCCAAATTCCAATTTTTCTGGGAGTGGTCTATTTTCTCAATATTATCTATAGCAAAGAGAACCTTTTCATTCTCTTGTCTTCTGTTCTCTTCCTCAATCTTTGATTTCAAGAGCGCATGGTTGTTCCTCAGTTCAACTTCAGATTGTTGAACCTTACTCAGAGAAGCCTCAATTTCTCTCTTGCTGGTTTGAAGATGCAACAATTCCTGTTTCTTCTGATTCAAGTAAGTCAATGAAGCAGTGACCCTCGCCCTTGATCGAGCTTCTCTCTGCTCGAAGCATGCTACTGATGAAGAAAAGCTTGATAGTGAATATTTGAGTGCCGACAACTTATTATCTACAAGAGCTTTTCTCTCTTGCTTTTCAGAACAAAGAACTTTGAGGGAACCAAACTGTTGTTTCTTCACCTGGATACTATCTTCCATTGCTTCAATTTCTCTTGAAAGCTCATCAACCTCAGCAACTGCTTTCTCAACTGAACCAAATAGAGTAACAGTATTGGCAGAATCTGAAAGCTTTTGTTGTGCTTTCTCCAGCTTCAATCTGACCAAATTTAGTTCTGAAACTTTTACCTTGGCAAGATTTGAACGCTCTGTTTCCATGTCCATAAAGATAGCATCTGCAAAACTTGGAGTTTGCTCTGGCAAATGAAGTTCTCTCACTTGAGGATTTGTGTGATTTCCATCCTCTGCTTGAGGATTCCCAAGACACAGACTAAATCCATTATGCACATCAAATTTGGAAATGTCCTCGACAGACATTGTAGGATTTTCAAACTCGGAATGTTCTTCTCTAACCTGTCCATTAAATGCAGGGAGTTCAGCTTCACCTGAAGCGATCTGTTGCTTTCCTCCATCAATTTCAACAAGCTTTTCTGGGCAATCAAATTCTCCTCTAGCTTCAGCTCTGCTTTGTTCAGTTAACGAAATAATTCTTTTGAATTCATCTCTCTCTTGCATAGCTTTTTCATACATGCTCAATAATTTTTCATTTTCTTCATGCATTTCCGTTAGTTGATGCTCTAGATTCTCAACTATCTTCATCATCTCTATCTCCTTTTGTTGCATCTCCACGAGCTGATGCTCTAGATTCTCAACTACCTTTTTCATCTCCATCTCTTTTCGTTCATACAATTCTATCAGATTACTCTTTTCCTCAATTAAGACCTTATGCTTCAGCTGTAGCTCATCATTCAATTTATTAAGTTCACTCTTTTCCTCATTAAAGGCCTCAAGCTTCAACCGTAGTTCATCATTCATTTTGGACAACATAATTGCTGTCTGATGAGCCTCCGCCTCCCTTTGACTTGCAGCTCCAATAGCATCAACCATGGTTTTCAGTTCAACTTGGTCATTAAAATTAATTATGGGCACATTAATTGGCGGAGGAGGGCCAATTTGCTGTGTTTCTTCTTTTGCAGAGATAGAACATGTTCTCTCTTCAAGCTTCCTGAGAGGTTTATAAAATTATCATTAAGCCACTTAAAACAACTGTGAAGTCGTGACAATAATGATGATGATATACTTGCAAACAGCCTTTAAAGTGGGTGCCGCCATTGGCTTAAAAATTAGTTTAATAGAACTGACTGGACTCGTACAACTAGGATTAAAATATTATGACAAAATCCTAGCATTTCCATGAGTTTAAATTCAACAATCACCTTTTCAGCTTTGCCTTCTCCTCAAGGGAGAGTTCTAACTGTTTTCGAAGCGTTTCCATTTCAGCCTGGTTATGAATAGCCTGTGATAAAAGAAAAATTGATATATGAGTGATAAAAGAAAAACCCATCTAATTAATGTGATATATGAGAGCTACATCTTTATCAATAATTAAGTCGAAAGTTGAATATACAAAATTTGGTCCAGGTACATTATTTACCTGCATGCGAAGGAACTCATTTTCCTCATTAACTGAAGTGCGCCATGGTGACCCTGGTTCCTGTCATAAAAAAAGGTATTACAATGACCTTTTATGAAAACAAGAACTATTTGGTGTAAAAGGAAACTCATATCCCAGACTTATGCATAATGAATGTAAGAACAAGGAAGATGATATACATAATAAATTAGTTATAAATATTGCTTGGGTGTCAGAAGATAATTGAAGTATAAAATAAATGTGGCTGAAATTTCAGCCTTGAACAATTCAAACAGGGCAAAAAGATTGTTATAAGTCACCATTCGTGGTTACTACTTTTACAAAAAAAAAATTCTGACAAGTTAAGCGTATGATGAAACTTTTGATGATGAAGCATAGTATTTACATGTGACATCAGGAAATAATTAACAAAAACTTGGTTCATAGAAATAACACTTCGCTATATCTCATACTACTGCTAAAATCAAGGATGAAAAAGAAAATGAACAAATAAATCAACTAGAAGAATTCATATGGAAACCTACTAGCTCATAACTCAAAAAATGTTTAGGCATAGGAAGTGCCTCAGGTAAGATCAGTCAGTCTTAACACAAAGGACTCTGACAATAAATAATATTGTGAGTTCAAAGATAACTAATGGCCACAGCAATGCTTAGTGGCATTGCTTTGGTACGGGAAAAAGGGGAAAGAAATGCATAAATAATTGAAATTTGAAAGATCCCACAGTGGCATTAGTTAAATTACTTCACAAAAAGTACAAATACAATAATAAGAATTAGCCATGCTGGAAAAAACTCATTTCAAAACACATCTGACACTTGCCTTGCTAGAGATCAGTAAATCATTATCAGTGCAAACTTCCATCACTGCAGCTGAATTTCCCTTCTAGTACATTTGGAAACAAAATTAATATCTTGGTTCCAACTAATTAATTCAAATTAGAAAATCAAAACAAAGCTTGAAAAGAACCTGAACTGTGGAAGTGTCTGATTCATGCATAAGTTTCCAATCTAGCGCTTCTAGCAACTGCCCATTTGATAAACAGATGCTTGTGAATTCCAGAAAAGATAGAAAGTGAACTGTATGGTTCAAAAAGTTCAAAAATCAAATTCGGCACCTTATTCTGTAAAACTATGAACTGTTGATTCATCATCTCCCGTTCGCCTTCTTCATAAAATGACTTTAATCTGTCGGTTAAAGAATAAGCAAAAATCATCCTTAATGCCTGAGAAAAATCTACAGTACAAAAGTAAATGAAGCGAAACCAATTTAGTGACAGTATTTTAACAGTGTATTTTACTGTTAATTTAAAACCGTGCACTTCATTTTAACTTTAAAGCTCTATCATCTCATCCACACAAGAATTCTAATTCTAACTTTTCTTATAGACTATAAAATGAAATCATGCTTACGAGACTGATTTTTTGTGAGAAAGGATAAATTCTTTTGACATACAAAAACCACTAACATAAAAGACAGAACTTTTTAGCTTAAAACTGCAAATACTTTAGTAGGGCTGTGTGAGCACATGCCTTCTAATTTCCTCCTTAAGCCGCAGGTTCTCCATCGCAAATCTGGTTACTTCTTGGTTCCGATCAACCTGGGCCCTCAGAACCTCAATTTCCTTCAGATATTCCTCTTTTTCTTTCAATAAGTGTGTCTCGGCTGAAATCTTTCCAGAAGCAACAGCCTCCAGCCTCTTTACCCCAGCTTCCCGAAACCGTAGCCTCATCTTCAAGCCCTGTATCTCATCCTCTCTTTGTTTGGCCTAGGTCAAATAAAGTACCAGAATTTACTGCTTACAGAAGTTCTCTATCATAATATCTATATAAATCATAATAAATTAATCTTTAGGAATACATAATTCCCATTAACACACAAAACGATTCATATGCAAATACTATAACCATAAAGAATATTGACCAAATCTTATCTAAGTTTTTAACATCCAATTAAAAAATATAGACACTGATATTTTGAAATTCTTTCTGTTCATGTTTATTTTAAGAAGAAAATTAAAGCATGGATTTATATATAACCCAAAATTTGCAGCCACAAATCCGTTTAATAAAATGATAATACATTTCTCATGGGACATACCAGCTGCATAGCTGCCTGATTTTCAGCAACTAAAGCCTGTATAGAGATGTCTTTCTCCTTTTCCCTCATAAAAGCGCCAACAAGCGCAAGTTCGTAGTCTTTCTTCTGGTAAAAAATGTGCAACAAATAAATAGGTGAACAATAAGTTTAAACCATACAACATCTCACAAATCAAAAGACTACAGTTCTCACCTGGGACATCCTTTTATCAGATGTCAGTGGACTAAATGAACCATGGAGCCCTTCCCACTTGAAGGATCCTGGAGATCCTGGAAAGCTTACAGTACAAGTATCATTGACCACATTATCAGTCCCTCCACTGACTAAACCCCTTAAACGACATACTTCTTTCTGAGAATAAATAAATAAATAATAAATAAAAATTCATTTGAAGTGCATAAGAGCAAATGAAAATCTCCAAAAATGCTATAAGAGCTTAACTTAGAAACATTTAAACAAAACAAACTTAATCTAACAAATGACAAAACAAACTTAATCTAACAAATGTCAATTATTTCTTTAGGAATGACACCAGCAATCAACCTATGTTACTTTTCAAGAGTGGAAAGTAATGTTATTTAGGTAAAACTTTAATCAACATATTCTAGTTAGATGGATAAAATGAACTTTAGCTTCAGCATTATTAACTTCTTGAGAAAGGGACATCAATAATCAATAGATGCCACTAAATTCTCATACATTATCTCTCATCAATTATAGTTAAAAACAACTTTATCTCATACAACACAATGAAAAAAAAAAAACAACTAAACCCAGTCTAAGATTATAAAAACCAATTCAATTTCCAGAAAATTCTTTTAATAGAAAAAGTAAACTCAAGGAGTGAGTAAAACTACAAAATATTACAAAGTACAGCAAAGAAAAGAATCACAAATTGAACACTATACTTTAAGCTGTTGAATCTCCATTCGCATAGCAATAACATCTCCTGAAGCATCTTCATTTATAATTGCCTGCAGATTGTCAGTGGACATTTACTATAAGTATTTGGTAGCCAGTAGACATGTCGCATGACAAGTTGAATACAAGAGAAGACTATAATGTAAAACTGATGAGCTACACAAACAAGCATAGAACCCAAAGTCTTGAATGTGATACTCTTTATTGATGTAAGCACCAAAACATAAAAAGAAGTGATGAGTCAAGATCACATACATTGTTCTTAATAAATTTAGCACGTTGTGCAAACTTCAAAGTGCTAAGTGTCTCCAATGAACAACTGCAAGGGGACCAAAAAGTTCTCATTTATGAATATGCACTTACAAAAGGGGACAAGCCAATTGAGCTTGTTGAAACAAAATGGGAAAGAATTCAAAACAGAATACATTGCCGTGAAGTTGAAATTCAGATAACAACATTTATCTATAGTTTCAAGAAGAAAAAAAAAGACAGTGAGACAGAAAGTTGAGAAGCACAAGAAATTTTCAAAACCCAATCAACTATAAAGTTTACCTATAAGCAAATTATTAATAATAGGGATTCCAAAATGAAAGTTACTAGAATTCTAAGTTTAAATCTAATTAACACAAGCTATAACTTCAAGTAAGATGCATAAAGAATGAAATTTTGACTGACCAACTAGATGGACTAATATTCGCAATTATGATTGTTTTTGAGTTCCCTCCCAGCGAATCCTGCAAATAACACAAACTGAAATGGTTAGATAATCGGTTTTGTTGTTCTAGATCTTCAGATGCTACAAGAGATTAGATAAACAAATTTTGAAGTTCTATACTTTCTTAAACTTGATTAACGCAAATAGAACATTAAGTGGTTAAGCGTGAAAATACATTAATGATACTTCAAATAGTAAATTATCACAGGAGATAATTACATACCACATCAAGCACCAACATGTCTTCTTTGTTGATTGATCATTTGTTATAACCAATAACCCAAAAAAAAAAAACAAAAGAAAAGCTTCTCAAGGTTTATTTTTCCAATCAACAATGATTGTCTACCTGAAGTAAAAATGTAAGCTTTGAATCACGGTAAGGGACATGGAGCGACTTTCCATTGGAGATACTAACAAGATTCATAATGACAAGTCTGCAAAAATAAATAAAAAGGACAAACATCACTCACAGTTACTACATTTCATTAACAAGAAAATTAATATTGAAAGGCAAGGACTACCCCAATGTTGAAAGAGACTTGTTGATATTGGTAGCTTCCTTGAGACGTTCACCTTCAGCACCAGAACTCTTCTGCCTGCAATTGAAGCATTAACATAATAGTGTAAAAAAAGACTCGAATCAATGTGAAACTACTCTCAACTTCTTTCACAGCCTCACAAAAGCATTTGTATCCTTATACCTTTCAGAGCCAGCTAAATCAACTAGATTAAGCCGAGCAAACCGATGGTGAGTTACTCCTTGAGCTTCCCACTGATAATAAAACCCAATTAAAGAGATCAAACTCACTCCAAGAACAACATATAGAGAACAAATAAAGAAGTTCAAATATAGAAACAAAATAAAATTTCTTAAAGGTTACTTACCTTGCTTTCAATAATGCATGTAAAGACACTATGAGAACGACTACTTGCACGGTTCATATTAGTGGCAGCAACTTTTCTGTTTGCTGCACCCTGAAATATCAATGAGTTTTAATGAGTTATTCTATTACAAAAAATTCATTAATGGCAAACGAATAAATGTCGAATTCTCTAAGAATAATGCAAATGAGAAGTTTGTCATAGTGAAAAGTCTACTTTGTCAATTTATAATTATTGTAACAAAATGGTAATGATATACTGGCAAAAGAAAAAAACATTGCTATCCATATACAAGGAATAATGAAAGAATTGGTGGAGAAAGAGCCCAGAAATACAACCTAAAGGTGCAACCAAAATGACCAACTTTGAAAACAACTTTTGGCTTCTTTTCCGTAAAAATTCAGAATAAAATGCTACTATATTGTTTTTTTGTGCAGTAATAAATTCCCAACAATTCTAAATATGGTATCTTTTCCCAGTTGCTGGGCACATGTAAATGTTCAATCTCAAAAGAGAGAAAAAATAAATGAAATGAAAAAAATAACAGTGTCAACTAGCGAGCAACAAAATGAACTGTATGTTCCAGACTGATTGCAAAGAAGAAGAGTTCTTTAACCTTAGCGTAAGTAATTAACTCGTGCTTCAAACCAGTTAAAGCAACTACAACTGCAACAAAGGGGTTGCACAATCACTAATAGTCACTAAATATTTGTAGCACAATAAAATACTAGTAGCTACATGATACAACTACAGGTGTACACTATGATCAAGGAGCAAAGCCAATAAAGATGAAAATATACTTGAATAAGTTGTTGAATCACATCCCAAGCACTTGTGACTTCTATTTCCTTCAAATTCTCAACATAAACCCCTTTCTTAATGTCTTCTCTTATCTGCAACATATAGATGAAATAGTCCAAGTTAACTAATCAAGGAACGCATTTCATAAATGTATTTGAAAATTTTCCGTCAACAACACAATGTGTTATTATTTGTTTGACAAGAATTAATAGTTAATGAAGATTCTACAAAACATAAATGAATTATGGGACTGTGAGAAACGAACAACATCTTGGGCAAGGCACAAATATTCCTTTATCAGATACAGTGCAATTTACAACAATATATGTCTTTCTTCCAATTTCCGTATGAAGATAACTTTTTCCTAATTGGATGCAAGAATGTTCATTCATGAATAGGTTAATAACTCTGAACAACATATGGACGGACGCAGAAGAGAATCCTTTGAATATTACCAGTTACTGTGCCAGTTCAAACAGGGAATTAGTGAACCAACCAACCAAAAAAAAGAGGTGCTTTCATTACTGGGAATGATTTGTGTATGGTAATAATAAATAAAGAGGCACATTGGAGAGATGAACCTTCAAAATGCAATGTAAGTAATGCATACCTGCAGATTACTGGAAGTTGGGTCCAAAAGATCAAGAATCTGTTCATTGTATATTTCCAAAAATGAGCATTTACAAGTAAATCTTAACTTCTCATCACTGCGGGCAACTTTTTCCTGCCAATACAAAGAGTAGTAAGTAATAGGTTGCTATATGATCCTTCAAATAAATTGTCAAAATAAATGAAATGAGTATATTTCTGCTGTAATGTGTAGAAGCCATTGACCTCCAAAAGTAGAAAAACAACTGATAAATGATTTCTAGTAAAATGCTATATTATTATTTCCCATATCCAACCTGTTGTATAAAAAGTTGACAACAAACTTAAGTTGCCCAATTGCGGTTGATTTGCAAACATCAACCTCCTTGATCTAAAGACCTTTAAATATATGTGTTAAAGCTATTTCTGCAGAAAAATTTAAAACTGCGTGACAGTGCCAAATAGTATCCAAAAGAGTTTTCAATATTTTCTTATTAAAACATACTATTTTTAATGTTTACATAGAATGATCAAATGTGACTCTTTACCACATGATTAATATTATGCAGCAAAAAATTGCTTTGTTTTTTTATTGATCAGATTAATAACTTCTCACAAGGGATTAAATAATTAATCTCGTCTTATAAGAAAAAAATTCACCAATAGAATACCTTTTGAATCCTTGAGAATAAATACTCAAAGACTCTAGGTGTCATCCCAGAATTGACACTATGTCTCTGAGTGCTTTCCTCAATATCCCCAAGCATCGTGTGAGTCTTGCCACTTCCCGTCTGCACAAAATGATGGTTACTTAAGTCGTATAATTTGAAGCACATTAAACATTTTAATCAAGTAATACAATATTACCAATTCTTAATACAAAAATACAACAAACAAATTAAGTAGAATAATTAGAAGCTCACTTGGCCATATGCAAACATGCAACTGTTATATCCTCCCACACAATTCTCCACCATGGGCACCCCAGCTGCTTTGAACATTTTCTCCTGTTACATTTCTTAAATTTAATCCACTACACACCAACAACAATTCAAGAAAAGCATAAAACAACATAGAAGATACAATTAGAAGCAATACCTGGCTAACTTTCTCATCAGCAACAAGATCAAAGGTAAAACGTGACTCAGGATGCCCCGTCCAAGTAATGGTCTGGCAGCTCTCCTGTCTAATACATTTGTTGTAGCCTTGGAGCGATATCTCAGAACTACTGAGAGGTCGAATTCTTATAATTACCTAAACAAATATAAAATAAATTTAGGTCAGACATTAATTATAACCTTTTTGTTACGTATGATTACACTAAGTTTTACTTTTTGAATAATCTTATTAAAACATATTGAACTGTAAGTTTCAAACTGTGTACCAAATGCACAACATTTTTTCTAAATGATAAAAATCAATATTTGTTAATTAAAATTCTACTCAAAAAGTACATAATTTTACTTGACAATGCAAAAACCAACTAAAAGACCACTTCAAAATCAATTGACTAAACTAATCAGCAGACGAAATTTTCAACATATTTAAATGAACAAAATAAAATTATTACCTGTACATTGTGATCCTTCCAGAAGGACGGATCCTCACAGAACTCGAAGCTCTGAGATGATACGGTGCTGGCAGCTGCGTTCTCCTCCCAGTCGCCGATGCTTCGAACGGCCGACGGGGAGGCGTGCGACTGGCTCAGAGGATTCTCTCTGATCGCTGACTTGAGAGAAAGATCCGGCGAAGTCCGAAACAACGGCGCAGATTCCGAGGAGGCGGAGCGGCTGTGAAACCCGAACCTGCTCTTAATCGCACTTGCTGTCTCCGATATAAACGGCATGTCGTTGAGAGAATTGTTTGTTTAGGTGAAACGAAAGGAAAAAATGTTAAAATTTTGAGCGTGAGAGTGAAGATTCTAGGGCTTCGAAGAGGAAATAGTGGGAAAGATTTTGGGAGCAATGACCTGGAGAGAATTTGCAGAGTGCTTGGTGAGAAGAAAGAATTTGAAATGAGGGGTTCTGGGAAAAGATCGGACGGTAGAGAGGATAGTAGATGAACGGTTGGGATTGAGTGGATTTGATAATGATGACCGTTTGAGATTCGGGGTTTAAAATTTTGAATTCCGGAGCCATTTCCTTCTTTTGAGAGTTTTGAGGAGGGTGAGGTTGAATTACTGAAATGTCCAGAGTGTTACGAGATACTTCAGAAACGTAATTCAGGACCTAACACGTGCTGCTCTATGATTGCAGAACTAATTTAAAATGTGACGCCATGTGATTTTTTTTTAAGATATATATTATAAACAAGATCATTGGTGTAAGCAGGAGCATACTTGTGTTTCGCCTACCCTCTAAAATATTAAACAAATTTTAAACTCAATAATAATTTTTGTACAAATTTTTAAAATAAACTTTTTATAATTATTCTCTTTAAAATTTTAAATTTATTATTAAAATTTTATATAATTAAACTCTAATTTAATTTTTTTTCTTTAACATTTTAGCCCCGCCATTTAAATTTTAATGCCTCCTTTACAAGGGATTTTAATTGTGTGTTGGGTGTGCTAATTTTTTTTTTAAATATATATATTTTCTCATACATGAACATAAGTATAAAATAATATAAGAAGTATTTCTTATAAAAAAAAATTATTTTTAAACACACTCTTAACTAATGAGTCAACAGTGTACTCTCTCTAAAATAAAAATACTATCTTCGTTCTCTAAGAAACTAACATAATCTTAGTCACCACACTCTTTTTCCATTAATAAGGAGGTCAAATTCCACTTGAAGAGGAGATCAAATTCCACTTGAAGAGAGGGCCTTCGACCTTCTGGTGGACACCTACCTCTTAACCACCTTCTCTCTTTTCTCCTTTGTTCTTCTTCTCTTCTCTATGATTGACATTCAATTTGAGCAAGTGATTGGCAGAAACTTTTTCGACCTCCATTGAGCCGATGACCCCTACAAAGCACACTTTGATTTTTATTAGACTCTAGCAAAATGTCGCCACCTATGTCCTTCACTAACAAATTTAGAGAGCTCGTGGCTAATGCCAACTACTATTGGGCATATAGTCTCTACTTCCGAAGCACACAACTCACCAACAATTGCACATAGCCTAAAACAGGTGATAAAGCAACTATCAATAGCACTCAAACTTCTCTAGGCCACCAAAGTTAAATAATTTCGATGCCATGACCCAAGCTTAAACTGATATAATTTCTATTATTCTGTTGGTGTTTATGCTAACTTTTTTGTTATGAGTTTGTTGAAGTATTAAAAGGGTTAGTGATTGTAGTTAAGGAAGGATGTTAATAATAATATGGCTATATTATTTATATTCCCTCTATGTGGGGATAGCTTTTGTCCCTCTTGTGTGAGGGTAGAACTCACTATCCTTAATAGGGGTGAAGATCTCAACTATAAGAATGATCTTCCGTAATGGAGTTGTGTGTATCTCTTTTTGTAATAAATTTAAATTCAAGCTTACTTAAAAAAAACTCATATTGTGTAGCATCTCAATAATTTATTTGACTCCATTCAACAGTATAAATAGTAATATTAATAATTATAATCAGTAATATTACATTTAATGATGATTTAAAATACAAACTAATCAGTCGACTCAACTTCTATCGTATATGATTTTTCTTTTCTTTTTTAAAGAAACGCCATAGTATTTAATTATTGCTTGCTTTGTTAAATAAAATTTGAAACTAATGATGCATTTTATCGATATACTAAAAAAATGATTTATATTGAGGTTAACTAGCTTGGTTATATATGCACTTCTAAATTTATTGAGGGGATTGATTAATTATAAATTATAAATATTCTGAAGTTTTAAATTTTAGCACAATCTAAGGTTGTACATGGTCTGAAATTTGAATTCATTTTATCGGCAAAAACAAATGAGTGGAATCGAATCATCTCTCTTTTATTGAGAAAGAGTATGTTCTTTACATCTGTTATTGACATATCTTAAAACCAGCTCAAATTGATCTTAAATTCTTAATTTACATGTTCTTTTTTATTTATCATGTATTTTAATTACTCTTTCACATAATTATTCTTGTAAGGCTCTTTGAACACGTAGTTTCAAAATTTCTTTTAAGCATTCTAAAGTTCCAATATAATAATTCTTAAACTTATTAATTTTTAAGAATGTACAGGTTTTTATTCTCAAAATAAGGTGCGTTAGTATTAATTTTTTTAATGATATTTTTAAATTTATTTTATTTAAAAAATCAGTATTCTTGATTTGATATTCTTAAATATGTTTAGGATAAAATTTGGTTCGAATTTGCCCCATAACGGTGGAGAGTTGTTGAGTGAAAAAAATTCAATTTGTTGAGCTTGATTATACTAAGAGTTGGGCTTGAGCCTCAAATTTAATTATATAGAGACTAGGATTGAGCAGTGGTTATGTTGAGGGCTAGTTGAGAGCAAGACTACTCCATGGAACTTGAGGAACGCTTAAGTAAGACTACGCTGAGTAGTAGATGTTCTCTAGGGAGTTGGAGAGAATGGAGAGGATTTTATACTAGAATTGATGTGTTTAGTTCAAGTTACTTGAATTCAAAAATAGAGTTAAGTTCTCGAGCGTGGAGACAGGCTGGCCTAGAGAATACCCCTCAAGGGTGATGCCTGACAATATTTAATTGAAGATTTTCTTTCCTTATAAGCACTTTAATGAAATAACTCAGATGGGGATTGTTGAGTAAGTGTGGCCTTCTGAGGTTTGAAGTATTCGGTATTCTCATACTGAATACTTTTAAGATGATCAATTTTGTTTAGGTGGACTACTCGAGCTAAGTGGGTTGTAAAAGATGTCTACCTAAGCTCAAAGGATTCAGTACTGAATCATCTCACCAACTCTAAACAAGCCTCATTCTCTTGTCAACCAGAGATAAAGGTCCTGCAAATGCTAACATAGAGACTTAACAGTAGCTCTTTTGAGATTTTCTATCTTAGGCTTTATCCCTAGGTCCAATGATCAAGTAATGTGGCCTATAATTGGGCAATTGATAAGTCCGATAATGACGTGGTAGGAACTTTAGCCCTGTTAACGTATACGCCAATTGTGGAACCTTGATGATGATGTGGCATCAGTCTCAGTTATGGTGACACGTCCCTTAACAGCGAGACTGAGTGCTGATGTGTAGCTTCGTGTAGGTCATATTCAAAGGTCTTCTTGAGTCGAGTTGTAAAATTCTAGAGGCTTGAATTAGTATTGAGCTCGTTAAAATGGCCTAAATTTGAATTAATCAACTCTTTAGGGGAGATGGACCTAAGAGCTCAAGTAGACTTCTGGCCCAAATGTCACATTTTTTTTCTAATAAAATATAAAATATATTGATAGAATGTTTGATAATTGTAATTTAAAAATAAAAACAGTAAAAATGTGTTTAATAATTTGTCTAAAAATAATATTATGTTATTAAAGAAATAAAGATTGTAATAACTTTATTAAGTTTTTATTATATGTGGCCCTATAATGTTAGTGAAATATTTTCATAATATTAGTATAATATTCTTATAATCTTAAAATAATAAAATGTAACGTAATGATAAAAAAGTAAATGTACCAAATAAGTTTTACATTTCTTCATTCTTAAAAAAGTAAAAGTAAATGTACCAAATAAGTTAGTTAAAAACCATACGAAACACACCCTAACTTCTATTATGCACTCACATCGGCCAACCTGAAGAGTAAACACGTGTGTAAACTCATCAGAGTCCAAAATCAATAACCTAAAGAAAATTAAAAGAGTCTTTGTACACGGGCAGTATGTAACAGAACCATCAATCAAACTATACTACCTATTTTAAATATGTTTACTGTTATAATTATTTTATTTTAAAATAAATAAATATTTCTATATAAAAATTCACAAAAGTCTAAGTCTACATATCAAGTATGTCACATAATATAAAGCATGTGAGGCTTAATTTATAGGCAATAATTTGATAAGTATAGGGTTGTACTAAATAAAATAAAAAACATGAGGACTCTTAACTTAAAATTTACTTGACAAAAAAATTAACTCAAATAAGTGTAATGGAGAAATACGAACTTAATTAACACTTCTTCACCTCTAGAATCTTTCTAAAATAAATAGGGTACGTTGTATATTTAATATGGTAAATGATTAACACATTATTGTTTTATTCGAAATAAAATTTGTATACTCTTTGTTTGTTAGACCAAATTTATTTTTCTCTTTTAATTAAGATAAAATTTATTAAAATGATCTATATTTTAGAAGATCGGGCCAAACAAGAAGTTTTAACTTATCACAAATTTCTAGCCCAATAAAAACTCTATTTTACGCGTAAAAAAGATATCACTTAATCATTCAATTACCATTCAACTACAACTAATTATTAGCACATGCAATATGCCATTTTTTACATTATATTGACATCTTTCTTCAACCACATTCATAACTCAATAGCTCTGCACAAATTCTAGTGTTTATACTATTAAAAACAATTGTCCAAAATTCTAGATAAGATTTATGAGGCGAGTTCTCTCTAATAAGGTTTTTAAAGCTAGAAATTATAATCTTTTCTCGCATGGAAAACAATCCTAAGCTAAACAAAAAATAGTCATGATAGTTTTTTAATGGACACCCTAACTGTGATTTTCCATTATTTGTTATGAAATCTTGACTCCATATATCTCTCACAATTTAAGATTAAATTTGTTCAGTTAAGAAGCTTTTAATACGAGACAACCAAAGCAAGTTTATAATATTGGGCCCCTTGAACTCCAAGAACTCTTCATAGGCATGGTGGGCATTATTTTCAAATTCATAAAAGTGAAGAGGCTAAGATCTAATATTTAGACCCAAGTTGGCTCATTCTTATAATTTTCCATGTCACCACATTATCATTGCAACCAATAACATTATGCCACATAGCACTCTCTATATTTCGTCTCAAACAATGAGTAGATGTGGTAAAGATAAAATCTATAAAACTTTCTCCACGAGAGTACATTGTACATTGTTCTATCATAAACCTATTGTCTCACGTCATTAATGTGAGTATTGATTATCCTAAGGTGCATATGTGTGGGATTTTGTTTATAATTACAAAACATACATCATATACATATTAGTGCGCATGCAAAAGTTTGAAAATCTAATTTTCTAAGTAGTAAACACAATAAAATTTTCATGTTATCTCATAAATGAAATGTAGTAACCAGTATCTACAACCGGTAAGAATAAATATTTATATATGTATAAATATACGTATTTTATTTATATGTTGGTGATACTTGAATTATATATTGTTATTAGTAATATTTTTATAGGTTAAGGATATACGATTAGTATTGGGTTTATTTGTATGACTTTAGATTTATTTTAGGGACCAAATTGTTATACTTTGAAAGTTTTGGGGGCAAATTTGTAAATACTAAAAATTAGCCTCTTAGTATAAAAATACACTTTTAAACCCTAATTCTCTCATTTTGGTCGAGCTACCTCTTTTAGAGAGAGAGAAGAGAGAAAAGAGGGGAGAGAAAGAGAAGAAGGAGAAGAAAAAGAAGAAGAAATTGGAATTTTGGATTTTAAGAGGTATATCACAACTATTTCTCAATTTATTGGTGTTAATTATGTTAATTTATTTAGGTTTTGATTTTTGGAAATATGTATAATTGAGGATTTGATGTGTATTTCGTATGATATTTTGAGAATTGATGATGATCTATAAGATAGTTTGATAAATCATGATGGATTGTAGAATTTCTGCTTGATAGTCTCTTGATCCAAGAATTTTATAAATTGTTGTGATTTGATTCTGGTTTTTAATTTTGAGTATATGAAATTAGACATGTTTAGTATCATCTGAGACTTTGAATCGATTCAAAATTCCAGAAATTGAAGTTTTTGTGAATTTACCAAAATGACCCTGAAATTCTGGAAATTTCCTATGTAAACAGTATAATACAGTGACGAACAATGTTTGTCCTACTGAATGATCTTTAAAAATTACGAAATTATAGAATATGATAATTTTATATATCTAATGTGATATACTCGGAATTGGGAATTTAGATCAATGTGGTTGAAGTGTTATGATTTTCTAAAGTATATTAGCTCATTGCAGTATTTGATTAACAGGTTTTTAAAGTTAGACAGTAAAATAGTTTTTTAATACTTTTGGCAGTTATTTTGAAGTAAAATATTTATCATGAATTGGTATATGTGTCAAGAGTATTTCTGTGGTAGTTTTATAATTTTTGAGTTAGTATATGATTTTATAAAATTAGGAGATTAAATATTGTTCAGTAAGTATCTTGATCCTGTCAGGTTGGTAGTTTGGATTCGATGATGTATATGAAATAGATTGTGTAGGAATTTTGATATAATATTCATATATAGGAAGGATATATGAGTCAAGATTAATACATTCTGATTTTGGAGTAATTGGACATCATTTGATGTATTAGAAAATTTTGTTAAGTGTAAGTGGTCAGAATGACAAGTTTTGAGAAATCAAGTATTTAGACCAATTTGATGTGTTAAATGCATTGTGTATAATTTTGTAAGCTATTTAAGTATTTGTGTGAATTGTGAGGCTTATGAAAGGATTGATCTCCATTGATAGGTTAAGGAGATTTAAGCCTTGTAGCTGTAAGTGCTAAGAGGTAAGTATACTAGACTTTTTACTGGAATCACAATAAACATAGTAAGTGTTATGAATGATTTTGTAAATATGGTTAAGAATATGTTTATGTTATGTCAAAGTATGTTTTGATATGAAATGTAAATATATATTTATGAATGTGAGCATTGACATTGAGCATGGACATACATGTGTTTTTTGAAAGTGAACTTTCAAAATAAGATATGTTTAACAAAGAAAGCTTTTGAAGTGTAATATGTCCATGAGAAATATTTTGTGTTTTGAGGGTACTTGAACTCACTGTTAACTTAGTAGGCATTTTATGTGATTTGTGGAGCTTTTATGTGTGGCCTTTCCTTCAGGATTGGTATATGTTATGTGTTCTGTATGTAGGGAGGATCTTATTGGTACCTAAAGGAAGTGTGAGTCATCACATTCGTGTGGTGACGTATTGGTGCATGTGAGAGGACTCACCGATGATCAGGGTGAGGGTTTGGCTTTTACCTTCGGGCATAAGCATTATATGTGTGTAATTTCAAGACCTCACTTGTACTATTCCTCTCATACGGTATGTCACCTACGAGTGACATTTGGCTCATTATGTGATATGTGATATGTGATATGTAAGTCCTACTAAGTAGTAGTTGAGTGATGGTATTCCTATTATGTGTTTTGAAAGAATGTGTAAGCGCTTACATGATATGTGATTTAATAAGATTATGATTTTGATTGATCACAGCATATCATACATATGCATTGTGTACATATATGTATTTGTATTTGATATATGAAAAACTAGTATGCTTACTGAGTTTTATACTCATTATAGTTTATGGTGATTTCAAGTAAATAAGGTACATGTGTGCTTAGCAGATTTGGCAAGGCTTCTGCTGTTCCTTGGGTTCCCTAAGTTGTTAGGTTGCTAAGTGTTTCATTTGGAGACACGTGGGATAAGATATTTGATTTGTCCCTAGTGAATAAATACTTATGTATTATTTTATTGTGTGTGGTTGGATTTAGTTTAAGTTTCACCAAGTGTAGTAATGGATTGATTTTAAGTAAGAATTTGCAATGAATATATTCTGGGCTTCCGGTAATAAAGTTGCTACTGGTGACGTAGTAGAGTGTTAATCTCTGAGAAAACTCTGCGTATCTCCGGTTTACTAATTGTCCCAGTCATAATTCAATTACTATAATTCTGAAAGAAATTAAAATGAATGTTTAAGTATTATTGAATGAATGTAAGTGATGTCATGTGTCAGATCTTTTGGGTTTGGGGCGTGACATGAAATTACTAGGGTTTTGTAAAGAATTGCCTTGGTAAGCCTTTTATTTTTTTTTCCAATAATTTAGTGATGATTAAAACTTATCGGAGCTCACCTTGAAGTGATTCCTTAAACAATTCTAATCTCCAATACTTTGTGGGATTAGAGAAACTAGAATGGTAGCTTTTATGTTGGTGTAGAATTTTTGTCCTTGTACTTAAACTCTTTAAGCAAATAAACTATCTTATTTTCACTCTTGAAACAAAACCCTTTTCCCTTTTTGTTTTTCCTACCAAGTCTCACTTGAAAAAAGAAGAAGGAGAAGTGTTTTAGTTTTACCATGTTTGAATGGTTTTTCAAGAGTACAAAATTGCCTTGGCTGAAATTTCCTCTTCCCTCTTACATAACACTTATGCAAAATCACTCAAGTGAAAAACACAGTCTTTGCCTTTCTTTTCCATAAAAGAATTATACCAAAAAGTCTTTTCTTCATTTTAATTGGACAATGGTTTTGTAAATGAATTAATAAATACCAAAATAATATTTATTTCATTAAATAAATATGCTTGGCCAAATTTGTCTTTCCCAAATTAACAAAATGAGACAATTTTCTTGTTTGACTACTTTAATAAATATTAAAAGTATTTCAATGTAAATATTTTAAAATAAACAAATCAAACCAAGACAAATGTTCTCATAATGGCCCAAGTACCATTTAAAATAATATATTAAAATACATATTTTGTCTTAATAATGTAAAACAAGAAGACAAACTTTAATTATTTAATTAATACATTAAGACAAGTGTCAAACACATGTCACATAAAAAATAATATAATAAATATCATATGTCTATTCAAGACAAGTGTCCAATACATGCCTTATAAAACAATATAATAAACATCATATGTTTATTTAAATACAAGAGCCAATAGTTTAATGACATGTGTTAAGAATACATTTTCTAGCGAAAGAGGGGCATATTTGTAACATTTGGAAACTATATTTTTTACTTTACAAAGAGGTCCTTAAAACGAATCCTACTTTCGAAAATCTTCTAGATCGAACCGTTCAACCCGGTTTGTTATCCTAGTGCTCAACGAGTACACTTCATATTGTGAGACTGCCTATGTTTACGCTCGTTTATCTTACGAAATATTTTCGCAAGTCCGTGAACGATGCTCCACACATACGTTATGAATATTACAAAATGACTCGTTGAACTATACAAGCCGATGTTAACCATATCCGTACAATCATTCCGTCACCTATATCCCAGAAGAGCAGAGATATAGATTATTATCGTCAAATCTCTATTTGCTCATCCATAAACTTTTTCCAGATTCGTATCTCGATAAACAATATACGCAAACACTTTTATGATATTGTTTAACCCTATGAAAAAATCCTTTTTCGGGTTTATTACTTATGGCTATAAGATTTTCTGAGATACAATCTTGAAGCATCGGATACACAACTTACCTATGTAAGCTGATGGATCCCGTATCTACACACACCGAACTCTATGAGCATCAGACCATACCCAGTGACTCATAGTGGTTAGACTATGAAAGGTCTCTAACATATGTGGAACCAAAGTATGGTGGATCACTCATAAGCCCATCGTGGTGCTCAGGTCAAAGGACCACAGATACTACTCAACTCGAGAAGACCTTCTATTGACAGCTTCATAGGATGTCTATTGGAGGTCCTCATAAGTCTGTTTAGTATTCAGTCCTTATTGAATACTCATATGCATATGCAAGCTTCCACTAAGCTTATAGTCTGCTAAGATTAATCATTTAGACCATCTAGATATAGACATACATTGATCTATATATTAGGGTTTTACCGATAGACTAACATCGGTAAACTATACTAGGAACAAAGTATTTTAGAACATACTTGTATAATGACATTTCCTAGCACCATTTGCAACACTTTGTAACTATGTCATTACTAATATATTCTAAGATCTTTTTTCTATTTTAGATAAGGCTCTAACTCTTTAGATATTGCTAAATTTTAGCACTGATCTAAACTCTTTTAGACCAGATATAAACTCTTTTAGACCAGATATAAACTCTTTTAGACCAGATATAAACTCTTTTAGATCATACAATGTCTGAAATGTTCCAAGTATCTTACCATTTCAATAAATATAATAAGCGATTAAATGAAATATCAATTGTATAAATATTAAAATTAAATATTCATACAAAATAGGATGACACGTTAGCATAAATTTCAATAATTAATATATACTTTTTTTGACTTAATGATTTTTGTTATATAAAATCTATAAAAGCCCAAGTCCAAGCCCACACACATATCCGAATATGTATAACAAGATAAGACACATGGGCTAAAGCTACTTTTTGGGATACTATCTATAGGTTATGATTTGATAAGTATATGATTCTACAAATTAAGGCTCAAAGCATGTGAACCCCTATACTAAAGCCCACTTAGAGGTTATTTAGTCTAAAATAAGAGCCAATTTATATTACTAAACTAATGGAGAAACATAGTTTCAAATAAGACACTATTTGGCTCTTAGACTCCTTCTTAAAAAAAGTTGGTAACTTCATTTTTTAAATTGATACCTAATAAACATGTTAGTGTTTTATTTAAAATAAAATAGTATTTTATTACTTTTGTTTAGTAAATTCCCTTTTCCTTTTAAGAGGGATAAAACTCATTAAATAAATTAGATTTTAGGAGAATGGGCTAAATAAGTAGTCTTAACCTAGTACAAATTCTAGCACTATAAAAACCTTGTACTTCATGTGAAAAATAACTTTTGACAACCCTAGAATAAGCCAACTCCATTGTTCCAACTCTAAGCTTTTTTTTACGCCATAAAAAATCCTAAACATTACCTTAGTACACATAACACTCCTCTATAACCTTTTATTTTTCTTTTTCTCAAAAGAAGCCTACTCATCACTATTGTTCTAGGTTGTTCCAAAACCTAGATTCACCATAAACGAGTTATTATAACCATAAGGATCAATGAGCATATTCCTTCTAACCTTCACAATATTTGGATTCTTTCAGCATAGATCCTAAACTTGCATTTCTTGCTACATACCTTACATAGGTTCTACAACATCCTCTAGCTTTTTTACTTATACCATAATACCAGTGTTTCTCCATCATTTACTATGTAAACCTAACTCCCACACCTCTGATAAATTGTAGCTTTACTTAAATTGACGTGAGTAATTTTGCAATATCAATTTCTTGGACTCCATAATCTCTTTAGAAGTTTAGTGAGCCTTTGATATGGGTTTAAATAAACTATTATATCTATTATCTCGGACTTAAGTTTTTCACTAAATTAAGAGTATTTGGCTATTTATTTGAGGTTTTTGATCATATATAGGTTTACAAACCAAGACGTAAAGATTCAGGATAAAATAGACACAAAACGTACTCAAAATAACTAAGAAATAGAAGATTTAGAAGCATTGTCTGGATGTTGCGGCGTCCATGGCTAGACGCCACAACGTCCAGGATAAAAAGTTGAGCACCAAGATGCCCAGAGAGTCCCCACATTAGTCGCATTTCCATGTTTGAGTGCCATAGCACCCTACCCTTAACATCATGATGTCCGTGCAACAAATAAATACCCTTTCAATTGTCTTATTTCGATTTGGATTTGAAGCCTCACATCTCTAGGGATACGAAGACCTATAAAAGTACTTTCTTAGAGTCAAAACACACAAAATATCTTCAGAAAACATAGGGCAAACAATACACATCACAATTACAAGGGATCAAAGTAAGAATTCAAGATTGAAGATCAAGAATTGTGCAATCAAATCAAGAGTAAGAAAGAAGCAATCCAGGGCATCTTCTTGTGTTATTTCTTATCTACTTTTGTTATTATAATCTTGTTCAAGATATGTTTGATTGATTACTTTAATACTCTTAGATTAGTCATGAGCTAAACTTTTTTTTATCAAGGATTAGATTTTTTGAATCTAATTTTAAGCTAGATTTTATTGACTCTTAGTTTAATGAACTTAATAAATTACAAAGATTGATTCTATCTTATGTTTAAAGCATTTATAATATCTGGCCAATATCTTGAATGATTGAGGAACCATAATGAACTCGACAGAGGAATTTATGTGTTTAGTCTAGGATAGTTTAATACATGATCACAAAGTAACAACTATGAGTTTCATATATGATAGAAATATACCTAGATGGCATATATGGTATTATTTAGATCCATTCTTAATAAGATCCTATTCAAATTACCATAGACATATAAGTAATTGTTAGGGGGTAAAATAATCACTTGACCATAGATAGAGGTTTGTGATAAAATTAGAGTCTAGCCAATAATTTTTATTAAGCGATTAACTAAGAGCGTAACAAGTCCAATAAAATATTGCGGGATAAGTTGAAACTTAGATTTCTTTTAATTATTGAATTCAACCATTTGCTTGCTTTTGATTAATATTAGGTTTAGTTCAATTTGTTAGAATTAGGTTAATTAGATACAAGTCATATTTTAATTCGTCTAAAATAAAAGTTAAAGTAGAATTAATTTTAGTAGTTGTCCCTTAGGAACGATATCTGAACTTTAATCATATATTACTTGATACGATAACATGCACTTGCGCTTAGTTATTATTGCATATAACAAGTTTTTGGTGCTATTGTCGGGGACTAATTTTATCTATTCTTTATATCAATACTAATACCACACTACTTGCTTTTAATTTAGATTTTTTCTTTTTTTGACAATTTATGCGAAGAATGAAAAGAGCTGAATTGACTTCTTTTGATCTTGAGATCGAAATAACATTGCATAGACTTCAATGTGAATGACACAAATCTTTAAACATAAAGGAGAACAATGATCACATCGACAATCCTATGTTTGAGCCTATGATACCATAAAGAGTATTAAAAGAGTATGCAATCCCTACTACAGATGGTGTTTAGTCTAGTATTCAGTGATTAATCATCAATGCCAACAATTTTAAGATCAAGCCGAGTACGATTCAGATGCTGAAGGAATCTGTATAGTTTAGTGGCGCTTCTAATAATGATCCTAATAAGCATATTATTAATTTTTTAGAGATTTATGATAATTCAAGTACAACAGAGTCTCAAACGACACAATCAGATTAAGATTGTTCCCTTTCTCCTTAAGGGACAAAGCCAATAATTAGTTAATGTTATTGCTATCTGGATCCATATCAATGTGGGATGACTTAACTCATAAGTTTCTAGCCAAGTTCTTCTCACTAGCAAAGACAGTAAAGATGAAGAATGACATCACTTCATTTGTCTAGATTGATGACGAGTTATTATTTGAGGTATAAGTGTAATATCCAATCCCTATTAATAGTATTGGCGCCTAGATTTCGGTATAGAACAAATAAGACACCGTAGGGTTACTCTATTTTAACCCTATTAGAAATATTTTCTTTATAGTGCACGTGAGAGATATCAGACCTAATTTGGTAATTTCACACTTGATCGGTGCGCCGGACGACCCTAGAATATTTTTAGAATTTTTTTCTCTATTGACTTGGAAAAGAAAATTCTAATTTACTACATGAATTTCCATTTAAGGGTTATGAATGGAACAAGCCTTTGTTGAGAAACATAATCCATATATTAGAGAATGGACCAATTAGAAGAAATCTCATGGATTGCCAAGTTGGAAGTTCTAGTTAGTTCTTTGAACTATTCTAACTAAATAGTTACAAATGAACTAATTACATAATTAGTTTTTAACTAATGGCAAATTAGAAGTTTTAAGTAAGTTGAAGGGCAAAATGGTAAATTGAGGGAGCACTATATATATGTTAGAAGTGTGTAGAAATTTGAAGAGAGATCAAACCAACACTTAGCCAAAAAAAAGAGAGAAAATCGAGCTTCAAAGGGGGTGCTGCTACAGTGACTATTCAAGTTTTTTTTTCATGATTTTTCATGTGTAATCAAGCCAAATTAAGGTTACAGACCAATCCCTAAGCTCAATTGAAGTCTCTATTAGTGGAAATTCAAGAAAAAGAGGTAAGAAAAGCATCTTTTATGAGTTTGATAAGTGAGAATTCAAGAATGTGTTAATTGATGTTCTTATGTGTATTCTTGGCTTAGATTGAGTTAAATTCTAGTTTGGAGCTTGAAGGAGTCATCAATTTGAAGAAATTGGCAAGGTGAGAATTAGGGTTTTTGGTGATTTTGTTGTAGAGATTTCAATTGATTGTAATTAGGGCTTTAGAATGAAATTGGCATGATTTTGTTGTAATTGGAACAAGAAATTGAGAAAAGGAATGTGTTGTAACCTATGGTGAAATTCTGCCACTTTAGGGAAGTTAGGAATTGAGTGGTGTTTTGATTGAATTGTTGTGTGTAAATGATGCATTTTGTGAATGGAATGTATATGGTTGATGAAAAACCCAAAAATGAAGAAAATGGGACATAATTGTCCATGTTGGAAAGGTGAAGGGCAAGTATGTCCAATCAAATGATAAGGTGTTCAATAATTTTCAGGGCGCCAGATGGTGAGTTAGTTTCGATTATGGCTCCGTAACTAAAATCGGGAAGTAGTTTACCTCCGGGATTTGTATGCCGATTAGGGAATTTAGTAGTTAAATGAGATTCTAGTGTTCGATTTGGTTCTAAATGTCATTTATGGCGCGTAGGTGAGGATAACCGAGAGCGTTAACGGGAGCAGGAATCGGGAGCGAAATTGAGCACGGAGCGGTTGTGAGTGGAAATCTGCCATTTCTTTTACTTTTCGGTTATTATGTTTTCGCACAATGACTATGTATGTTTTATGAGCTTTCGATGCATAAACATGATTTATGATCTTGATATATTCATAGACATGCTTTTACATGATCGATTTGTGAAACAGTTTGAAAATTACTGCATTTGTTTTAAGGCCATTGGTACCCTCAGATTATAGTAGTGATGATTGTATTAGACCCGGCCGGTATATCCCGTGCACATGGGCAGGTCTTGGGGGTGTGTCACTAACTCCGGGAAGTTGGGATGTTGAGTCATGTGAGTCGCTCTATGGGTACGGGATATTGTCTCGCTATATGCATGCGATGTAGGATTCCGCTGCGTAGCCAGTGAGATGTCTTGAGATGTCACTGTGGGTGCTGCTAGTTGAGGTGCCCCGTGACCTACTCACGTATGCGGTGCTAGTTGAGTCGCTGCGTGGGTATAGAGCTTTAGGGTTACCATTGGTACAATTTAGAAAGAAAATGGCCGAGCGAGGATTTTACTAGTTTTCGATTTACCGATAGCATTTATGCATTTATATGCACACAGTAGTTATTATGTTATACAGATTCTGAATATAGTTTTCCAAAGATGTAGATAAAACCCGTTCGGCAAGATTTCATTAGTATATGATATTATAAACCGTTTTACAATTTTACATCCGTTTTAGAAGCATAATTTCTGCATGTACTTTAGAAATTGCTATTTTTGTATAATATTCTTGTAATTGAATTCTCATTTATACTCACTGAGCTCCTTTAGCTCACTCATTTTATGTTTTATGTTTTAAACCCCTTTCTCAGGTGCAGGTCCCAGAACGCAAGCTGCTGATTCTCCTATCGCCGAGTAGTGGGCCGAATCCAAAGATAATTTTTGTACATGTAAATGTGTTAATAGCACTCTTTACTTTATGCATAATAGTTGTAGGCATGTATATTTGTAAGTATGTGTTGAATCAAGAAGAAGAGATTTCCAGTTTATGATGATCATTTTTACTTTTATGATTATGCTTATTTTATGATTTACACGAAATAATTGAGTTGTGTTGGATTTGATTTGAAAAGGACCGGAGGTTCGAATTGCTAGAATTGAGATGTGTTGGAATTAGAAGTGAAATTTCTTTGCAGGTTTATGTGGATTTTCCGAAAAACAGGAAAAACTCTGTCCGTTTGTTTTTAAAACTAAAAAGTCATTTTCATGTATATTACTAGATCTTCTTAGTAGTAACAAGAATTAAAAAGGGGTTCGCCTCGCGGAATTTCTTAACTTACCCAGTTAGGTTCGGAGGAACTTCCGTCGGGGTGCCCGGCAAGGCCGCTGGGATCTATAGTAGAGGATCTCGGGTCGGGTCCTACCAATAAGAGTGTTTCAAGGACATGTTGAGGAAATATCCTTATCATGGAGTCCCTAAATGGCTATTAGTCAAAACATTCTATAGTGGACTAGTCGGCCATTTGAAGACTATTGTAAATATCGCTATTAGAAGAGCTTTAATGAATAAATTTATGGATAAGGCTTATGATCTACTAGAACAAAATAGCATCAAACAGTTACCAATAGCTAGCTGAGAGGGTTACACTTAAGAAAGTCACTAATGTGCATAAGATTAGCGTGTTCAATGCATTGGAAACGTAAATTAACATGTTATCTAAGTAGTTTAATGCATTAAACATTGTTAAAACTCAACAAGTAACTTTTTAACTTTTGTGGTGATAACCATATGAATGGCCGGTGCATGGAATCAGTGAATTATTAGGAAATTTTAACTGACAGCCATATAACCCACAATTAAATTTCTATAATTTGGGGTAAAGAGATCACCCAAACTTCTTTTGGTATAACAACCAAGGGAAGTCATCTAGACCATTGAATTCCCCCATCCAAGATTTCAACCACCGTAAGAAAAAGAGCTGCCATTGAAAGACATGCTTATGCACTACATGAAGTCAAATGATACCATTATGTTGAATTATTCAACAACCTTGAAGAATTTAGAGGTTCAAATGGGACAACTTACTGCTATAATTAATAAACGACCTCAAGGACCTCTATCAAGTGACATCAAAGCCAATCCATGAAGAAATATAGAGCAATACCAAGCTGTCTCCTTAAGAAATGGTAAGGTCTTACATGATAACACACAGCACCCACCATATTCAAGTATGAAGGAAAAGGAGAAGGTAGTATAGCAAGATGAAGTGCAACTATATAGACCACCTATGCCTTTTTCTCAAAGGTTACAGAGGCATAAGCCATGTACAAAAATAGAAAATCTACAACAAACATGTCTAAAAAGTGTAGAAACAAAATATAGATAGTAGAAAAGTGCAGGAATTTCTTCAAAAATATGCAGAAACTAGTATACAAGTGCATCAAAATCTTGACATGTAGTTTTCCAAATTTGTTGAATTGTTTAAGAAATTATATATCAATCTTCTTTTTGTGGATGCACTTGAACAATGCCTAGCTATATCAAGTTTATGAAGAGCATCCTTTCAAAGAAGAAGAGACTAAATAATTATAAGATCATAGCATTGACAGAAGAGTATAGCATCATCCGTCAGAAAAAGCTACCTCCTAAGCTCAAAGATCCTAGGAGCTTTACTATATTGTGCTCAATTTGAAATCGTGATTTTGAAAAAGTACTATGTGATCTAGGAGCGAGTATCAATCTCATGCCTCTTTCAGTCTCAAATAAGCTAGGTTTGAAAGAAGTAAACCTTATAAATATCGCACTCTAACTTGTTAATCGATCTCTTGCCTATCCTAAAGGAATTATAGAGGACGTGCTAGTAAAGGTGTACAATTTTATTTTCTTTACTGATTTCATCATTTTATGTATGAAAGAAGACAAAGAGATTTTTATCATCCTTGGAAGACCTTTCCTAGCCATAGGACGAATGATCATAAATGTGCAAAAAGGAGAGTTGACCATGAGGGTATAAGAAGACACTATCACATTCCCATCATTCTAAGCTTTTTATCCCATTTTGTTTTTCTCAATTTTGTCCTTTAACCCAGGACTTCACGTCCTTGCTTGTTGAAAACCCTCATAACCTTGTTGTTAGAGCTTCGTTTGTTCTTCTCTAAGAAGAACCTAAGCTCAGCGGCACGCTTACTGCACCACGCCTATGTTTAGTGATAAACCTTGCTCACTGATAGCTCATATGCAAACCTCGCTCACTAACAGCCAAGTTTGACCCTGCCTTACTTGGTGAATCCCTTAGTCTTAGTTTCTCTCGAATCTAGGGTAACATCCGTCTAGCAAGACACTAAGCATACATGAACCCTTAATACCACAAAATGTATACCGCGAATATCTTTTTGGCACGCCCAGTGGGACAACATTCTTATATACCAGTAACAACTAGACAAGTGGCAAAAAAGCAAACTGGAAAAGAACAATGTTGAATTATTTATGACTACTCCACCATAGCTCAAAGACCCAGTTGAATATAGGCAAGACGGGACAGGTTTGGTCCATGCCAAAGAAGACTTGCTGAACTAACAGCTTGAAGAGATTCACCGTAATACTCTTTCATAACCTAGACCATTTTCTACAGCCGATATCTAAGAGTTAATTGCCTAAATCTCCCAAAAAAATTATCATCTTGGTATAATGCTGACGAATCAGATGGTTGTAGTCTTTTAACCATTGATTAAGGGTAACCATAATATAAGTCGAAGTATTCTAAAAAACCTTAAGTCGATGAGGCAGAAACAGACCGAGCTGATAGCTCTCCTCTAAGGTAGCCCAAACCCTAAATTATAAGAGCCTCGTTAATAGCAGAATTATCAAGTCAACCTATAGTATCGCTCGGTCAATATCCTTAGGCAGTTTGAGGGTTGAATCTTTGAATTCTCAGGTTTACCAAAACCAGCCGGGGCAGATTTTCAATTACAACCAGGTTGGTAACATGATCAATTTGGGGAGTTTGCATCAGTCCTTTCCCTAAAGCCAATAGCAAGCCAGCCAAACTCAATCTTGGCATATACAATTTGGATCTATGGAACCTGTACGATCTGCTAACATTTTTTTAGTTACCTGAGATAGATCGCAATATGTTAGTAGAAGCATTGTAAACCATGAGGGGTGATTTACGACCTATAGTGAGACCATCTTATAAGAAACCATACCCATATAGTATTAATACACTCTTCCCTATTTTGAAGGGATACAAAATCCCCAAATTCTCTCTGTTTTTGGCTAAAGAGAATATCACCACTTTTGAACATATCTCCAGATTCACAGTGCAGTATAATGAGGCTAGCTCGTCCCTCTTTTGAAAGTTGAAACTAATCGATAATTCATTGACCAAGATAGCATTCACTTGATACACTAATTTGGTACCCAAGTCGATTGCTAATTGGGAGTAAATGGAAGACAAGTTCCATACCAAATTCTACAGGCTGCCTTTAAAAGTCACATTGGCTAAATTGGCTAGGGTTACTCAAATGCCTACTGAATCAATTTTGAAGAATATCAGCCAATTTTGAAAAATTTAGACTCACTATCAGACGTAAATTTCAGAGGCTGACTCAGTCCCGATAGTTGCCAGAGGTATGTCCTTCACTATGAGAAAATATTTTTAAGGGCATCGATTCAGAGATTTATACAAGTTGGCCACTCGGATGGCCAACTACGAATGACTTTTGATGGAAAAAGACTAGAAGCAGATATTCTTTAAAAGGACATATTATAGAATCAGTTGGAGGTTGCTGTTGTCCAAGAAGATTCAAAACGTAAGTTAGATGAATCAGAATTTGATGAGGAATTTTGTCTAGCTGAGGTGATCAATGAAGAACCATATGAGTGCCCAGTACTAAAGAGGGCGGACCTTAGTAAGAAAAAGAAGAAAATTAGGAAAAACACCTAGATCACCAAAGAATGCTTATTTAATATGGGAAAAGTTGATTAAATCTTCAACTGGCTGTTGAAGGATAAACATATAAAGTTTTTCGAAGGCCACACCATCCCTTCGGTTGACCAGCGTACAGGAAAAAACTATTGCAAGTGGTAAAACTCTTGGCGATACTGTACAAACAACGATATTGTGTTTAGAAATAAAATTCAGTGGTTGATTGACGAAGCCTGACTTCTTTTAGGCTCTAAGGGAAATACCCCTCTCATAAAGACTGACCTATTCTCAACAGTAGGGGTTAACATTGTCATTCATTCTACAAAGAAGAAACTATTGAGAGAAAGATAGTCAAGAGGAGTATGGATGCCAAATAAGCCAAGAATCAAGATCCAGGTGAGTGATCTAACTTCTAAGACGACCAGGAAAGAGAGAATAGTCACAATGAAATCGACTTCAGAAAACCAACTAAACGTTAAGAAGACTTGTCTAACTTACCCTCAGTGCCAAACTACCGTTCAAAAGGTCCCAGGCAACTAGGGGAAAAGAAAGCTTCACAAGGGCCCTTGCAAACATTTAGAACTAAGGTCAACATCGTCTGCTAATGAGAAGTCAATAGGCTAAGAAAAAGTGTATTTAATAAATTAAGAAGACACATTTCTTTTCGAATCAGGTTGTTAAGACTCAGAAGAGGAGAATACAGAGGCACGAGCAACTCAGGCATCTCAAATATGGCGTTTAAAACTATGGCGATAGCTAAAAGACTGAAGAAATCTTGGTAAAAATTATCAGCCTAAATAAAAAAAAGCTCTATAAAAGTAGAGTACCTGAGTTTTCACAGCTACCTTAATTGACCAAAAGAGGTGATAAACCTCAAAAGAAGGTCTAGGTGCTGGTGAATAGAATTACTGATGAAAAAACACCCAAAATTAATGACGACAAGATCCAGCCCGACCTTAATGATCAGACTGACCTTAAATTTCATAGTAATCAGCCTAACCAGGGGGCAATAAGGGAGCATGCCCTAAAACCAACCATCAACATACTGGTCATATTACTTGAGTTATTTCAACTTAAACTAGGGCAACCTTCAACCTTGGATGGCAATATGGTAGATATTTGCCATATTCAGGATGAGCCGAACAAATCAACACCAATAACTCTACCCCATTTGACTGACCACATGACCCATCACATTCTCAGCACCATCAACTCTACCTTATCAAAAATAGATCAGAGGTCAATATTTTTCCCCTGAGAATGTTGAGAAAATTAGGTATTAATAAGGGTGATCTGTAGCCATATGAGGTTATTATGACTAACTTTACTAGTCATGAGACTTGGCCAATAGATTCATCTCCCTCAAAGTTAAAATTGGCTGTGTTGAAAAGGATGAACCATTTTATATAGTCAATGTATTAAGTGACTACAATGTCCTACTTATACGAGATTGGATCCATTCAAATAGGACTTTGACATCCAGTATGCACCAATTGACTGACCACATGGTCGCCTCTACTCAAGTTGAAAAATGAAGAAGAGTTCAAGTAGATGACATATCACTAAAAAGTCTTCGAGGAAATCAAGAACTACCTTATAAGTCCATCTGTCATGGTGCCACCTAAACTAGGGCTGCCTCTGATTCTATACATCGTGGTTGTGAAAGAATCGATCAGTAGCATGTTAGCACAAAAAGATGATGGTGTTAAGAAGCTTGTCTACTATCTGAGTTGAATCCTAAATGATGTGAAACTAGATACACCGTGATTGAAAAATTGTGTTTGGCCCTGTATTTCTCATGCATAAAACTCAGATACTATTTTTTGCCTATAACAGTGCATGTGATAGGCCAAACAAACATTATAAAGTATCTCTTGTCAAAGCTGTTCTTAAGAAATTGGTTTGGAAAATGGGTGATTGCATTGTCAGAATTCAACCTGAAGTATATTCCCCAAAAGGCTGCCAAGGGACAAGTTTTGGCTAATTTCCTTATAGACCATCCTATGCCATTGCTAAGCGCATTTTATATATGATGTTATACTTCTCTTAATTTGATAATTGCTCATTTTAAATGTAAATTTATGGCTTTTTAAATGTATTAATGTCATTTTGTAGGTTTTAAGTTAATAGAGCTATTTGGAACAAAAGTTCAAAGAAAACAAGCACAAAAACCAAATATGCTACTGTGTCGGTGAACAGTACCACTGCTACAATGCCGATAAACATTAATGTGCTATAGTGCTCTACACCTAGGTGCAAATCGGGCCGGATGCTTGGTGCTGTATATTTTTTGCCATGTTCTTGCCCTAATTTGAAACCTATAAATACTAACCTATGGCTATTTCTCATAATCTATCAAATGAGGCACAAAAACACAAAAAAGAACTAAGACTTGAGCTCAAATTTAAAGTGAAGAAATAATGTCTCCAAGGTTTCTTAAGCATCAATGAAGACACTTGAAAGATTGAAACCGTGGGGACATCCCTAAATTCGATTTTATCTTTCGTTTCTTTAATTTTTTTTCTCTTCTTTTAAAATTTATAGTTATGAATATTGTTTATACATGTTTGTATTTATAAATTTAGCGATAATTCTAGTTTTAGTTAGATTTGTATGTGATTAAACTTGAATTCTAAGGCTTGATGTAGTTTTATTTGAATTATGTTTGGATGATTAAGTATATTTTTGTTTAATTCATTTATGTTTCTCTATGCTTAATGCTTCTAATTGATTGAAAAATGAATTAGTTGTTGTAGATTTTATAGATTAATGCTTGGGAGAGATTGAACTATTTATCAGATTTGAGAAACATAGCCTTAAGTTGTTTTTGAGCCAGGAGGCTAATAGCACTTAGGTAATCACCATGGTTTGCTCAATGATTGCATGTGGTGCACACCAAGTGTTCGATAAAATGTGTAAGAACACTTGGGGTGTGACATTATACCTAGGATTTCATTTGATACTTAGAAGAGGTAATGAGATTAATCATTGGGTAATCAATTTAAGGGTTGCATAATGCATGTATAGGTAAACAAGTTAGATAGGGATATCAACTTGAATATGTATGTATAGTATCTTATTTGAAACTCAGGAAAAGTAATGAGATTAGTCTTAATCTTTTTATTAATGAATTGAACGAAATTACTAAATAGGAAGAACATAGGAAGAATATAATGAAATCAATACTCCAGGATCCCATTTTTATAGAATTCAACATTTCGCTAGATTATCATTTTGTTGTTTTTTTAATCCCTTAGTTTGGGTTAGTTTAATTTTCCTTAATAATTGCAATTAAATCATTTTTCCTTAAAGGTTGCGAAAAATGTCAAAGGCATAGGCTAATACAGATCGTCGTAGCAGAAGAAATGCACGTGGTAATTAAGCCTTGGCCTTTCAAAGGTTGGGCTATGGATATAATTGGGAAGATATATCCACTATTATCTAAATAGCATGCATTCATCCTTGTAGCGACCGATTGCTTTATAAAATGGGTCGAGGCGATCCCATTAAAAATGGTAAATCAACAGTTGGTCATAAAATTCATCAAACAAAATGTCATATATAGACATGGTCTTCCAAATTCATCTCAATCGACCAGGGAACGATTTTCACAAGGGAGGAAATAAGCGATTTTGCTAAGGAAATCGGCATTAAGCTCATATATAGCATGCCATATTATGCTCAATTGAATGGATAGGCCAAATCCACGAATAAAGTCGATTATTCAGGGGCTGAAAAAGGCGATCAAAGATAGCCTCAGATCATAGCATGAGAAACTTCAAGAAGTACTTTGAGCAAACACAGTCAACCCAAAGACAGTTACTGAGACATTACCTTATTAGTTGGTCTATGGCCACGAAGCTATAGTTTCAATGAAATTTAGCCCCCAGTAATACCAAGATGCCATGATAGAAGAGATGGATCACATAGACAAATGTCGTCTTGAATCCACTTAAAGCATAGAAGAAAAGAATGGACAGGGCTTACATTAAAAGAGTTAGATTTAAATCTTTCAGTCAAGGTGACCTAGTTTGGAAAGTATTCCCCCCAATAGGATCTAAGGAGAATGATTTTGGAAAGTTCAATTCTAATTGGGAATGACCATTCAAAATTGTCAAAGTTCTTGGTAAGTGGGCATATTTGTTGTGCGATTTGGATGGGAAAATCCATCCTAAGGCAATTAATGGTAAATATGTAAAGTTTTACCAGCCAATGATTTGGGAAGGTATTGACAACACAATTTTTTAGAGACCTTCATAAGCTTTAATTGGCCCAGATAGATCATGTTGATTAGCCTATAAATGGAAAATAATTTAACTTTTAAAATAGATTATTTGTACTTCTAAATATTAAAATAAAATGCCTATCAATTTTAATCGGTCAAAGTTAAATTCATATCTATATATTTAGGCAATATTATGATAAGAACTTTTAAAGTTCGATCGATCTGCCTAAAGATGATTTTATAAACTTCTTAGCCTCGAATAAAATATAAAAAGATAAATGATGTTGTTTGGGGTTATCTTTGAAAATCATAGAGAGAAGCAATCTGCAAAAAATAAATATTTAATTAGTTTTCAATTATATAAGAGGGCTTTTAGGCCGATTACAATTTTTCAAGTAAGCTCAAAAACTCAACCATAGAAGAATCGGTTGCCTTTACTTCAACCTTTACTTTAGGAACCAAGATGTTCTTGAGCTTTAGACTCTTCTTTAGCTCACTATTCCTTGGGCAAAGACTTGTTTGCCTAAGTCCAGGGAACATATGGTTCACTCGACTTCTTCTTTCCTAAGCTTGGCCAGCTCATTTTCATGTTCCTCCATTTTATTTTTGGCGACCTTACTCTGGTCCCCAAGCTCCCTCACCTCAGCCATTAATTGGACCTCTACACACTCTGGAGCCATTTTTTCTTCAGCTTCACGTTCGGCCTCTTGAACCTGTATGACCAATTGTTTCTTCTTGGTAATCAAAGTGAACAAGGCTATGAACTCATCAATCTGAGTCTTTAGGTCGATCAAAACATTATCATCTATAGTATAGTCTGATAAGAATTTCAGCTTCTTGTTTACTTCAATCACTTGCCAATCATCCATAAGCAGGTCAGCCATCTTCCCTTTCAAACTATTCAGCTCATTGATTATGTTTTTCACTTTATTTGTGCTAGAGGAGGTGCAGAAGATTCCAAAGGGGAAGAATCACTGTCTAATTCCTCACCGCTGCCAAACAACTCCTCGAGGAGAAGGAACAATACATCGGCAGTTGAGGTCGCCCCACCAATAGTTGGTTTTTTTAGCCTAGGTTTCCCAATGAGACTTGACCAAAGAGATGGGATTTAGGGCGATTTTGTCATAACAATGGGGCTTGGCCTTTCATCAGGCACTCTAGGAGCAAACAACTGACTTGTAAAGGTTGGTTGTGCAGTTGGAATGGTCGACTGAAATGAAGGAGTCAATTTCTTCGAAGCCATCTTAAAATATACTATTTTTATTTTGGAAGGCTTTTGAGTAGTCGTCTCGACAAGTATGAAAAGTCTATTAGAAAATTTTACAAGACAATTGAAGTATAACTAAAGGTGGACGATTATTTACTTTGACTCACTTCTTTAAAGAAACTATGTCTTCTTCTTATACTGGTAGGGCATCCAACATCGTGGGAATGGCTTCTGGAAATTCACCAATGGGAAATTAATATCAAAATTAAGCTTTAGTATTAAAAATTCAAAAATATTACCTTGATAAGTTATATCAGTAACCACTTTAACCGACTCAAGATCTAAGATTGGTTTATCATCTAAGAAATAACCGATCCACGTAGGCTGATTTTTCTTCTTATTTGGGACTTTGACAGCAATACCAAACTTGATGGTCAGTATTGGCGGCCTCGGATCCATAAAGGGTTACTCAAAGAACACCTTATCGAGCCATGGGCTACCTGAGCGAACCCATTCGATTTGGCATCCAATGGCTTCCTATTTGTGTTCCAGAATTTGTTCCTTTTTTTGTTGGTGATTTAGTATTTTGATTTCTTTTATTTTATGATAATTAAACTTAACACCAAAAATTACTTTAAAATCAAGTATTTCTTGAATAAGCGTACCCCTTATTTTTGGCTGGTTGACCTGCACAGCACCAGCAAGATTATAGTTAGATGCAAAATCGTGTAATAGGAGAATCTGATCTAAAGGCATTGAAAAAATAAAGATCGACTATATCATCCAAATACTTGTCAAATAGATCAAGACGACCAGGTGAAATAAGAAGGTTGGGTGTTTGGAGCAATTTTGGAGCTCATTATTTACTATAGTGGTTTCTTCCACAAAACTACAGTTTCTAAAGATGACCCTAACCTTAAATTTTTTATTGGCTAAGAAAAGGTAAAGATGAGGGATGGCCTGGACTAACCCTAATTGGTGACTTACCCATTGGGGATGGTAAGTCTCGGTGCCACACTTATTGTTATTGTCAGTGGCGATAACAACACCATAATAGATATCCCTAGCAGTGAGGTAGACAGCCCAAGATTTTTGCCAGTCGATATCAGAACCTACCTCTTCAAAAAAAGTGGATTGACCTTGATATAATTGATGTGTCCACTTATAGCCAAAAAGTTAAGGCCAGAGGTGACAAAATAACTTATCATCTAAGGAAGAAGTGGAATAAAAGAAAGTGAAAACCTCTCCAAAACTCATCTAGTTGAGTTGCCATTACATTAATCAAGGTGTATAGCAACGAAGATGACCTTCAAGGGGTTATGAAGTGGTGTTGAAAAAGTGAGGGAGGTAGGCTAAAATCTAGGAATCTAGGATCCAGAGGAGACCGCCTGCATTTGGAAAGGAAGTCTGATCTTTATTGAGGATGATTTTAAAAAGACTTCTATAAATGTGAGAGATGAAGAAAGGCCTTAAGGCTAGCTTCGTACCATCAATAAAGGCAATTGCCACCTTCAAGTACTCCCTGGTTATTTTTTGATATGGTGGACATAAGGTATATTTGCTTAGCCAAAATAATAGAAAGGCGATATGTTTTACCCTAGAAGGAGTGAATGATTTCTCCTTAAACCTAATCATAAACTTGCTAAAGCTAATCTCTGATCTAGAAAAGTATATGTCAACATTATTTACCCAGAGATCAACATTAATATCAACCCCCTGTACAGGAATGTTTAATAAGATTGCCAAGTTGTAAAGGGTTAGGTTATTAAACCAAACCTAAAACAGAAAGCATTAAGGGCTCTAAACCAAAACATTAGAGTGCTTGATATCAACCCATTGTGAAGTGGTATTTGATACCTAAACAATTAAATTAGGTCATAAACCCTAGCTAACTTCCATGTTGAAGCGAAGTGAGGCTGAAGGCGGTTGAACCATCTAAATAAAGTGTAGCTCCCCAAAACAATTGAGCATTTAATGAAGGATTAATGATGGGACATTTACATCTTAAAAAATTATAGCTAAGCTAATGATTAGACCATTATTTTCATTATTTATGACTGCTAGTATTTAATAATGTAACTACGGGTAATTATAATGGTCAAAGGAAGATGAAAAGGCTCTAGCTAAGCTAAGCTTACTCATAAAGATCCCAAGTATAGAGAAATCGGCCTAACTACCTATGATAAACTAAAACATTTCGGCGATCTTAAAAATATAAGTATGGCCGATTTTATTAAAAGACCTTGAGCAAAGATTCAAAATAGATCTCAGTAGAGGCAATTTCATGACAAGCTCAGATCGACCATATAAGTCCATATAATAAAAGCAATTTCTTGCTTAGGAGCTTGATGATTGTTCATTTAGGAGCCTGATGATTGGCAATTTTGGAGATAATATTAGCCTTTTAATGGTGATATTTCTATATCTTATAATTGAGTGTAAGTATACACTATCGTATGCAAGTAATAAAGGGACAAAAGAGTCAAATGTCAAACCCATAGGGATAATGTCTTCTTTTTAACTAAGTACTAAAATTATGTATTTCTAGTAATTATTCAGAAAAATAAAAATCTAAGAATGAATTTAGAAAATATAAAAGCAATGACACATCGTAAAGAGATTTAGAAGATAGCTGACACGTCCAGAATATAGAAGTTATTCCCAAGTGCAGGATTGTCGAAGTAATAAATAACCCGATGAGAACGGGGTCGATCCACAGGGAAGTAGAATTAAAATTACAAATTATAAACACTTTAAAGATAATTAATGCAGTATAAGATGTTTGTAAATATTATTTCAATTAACCAATTCAAATAAAAAGCTAAGGTTACGGGGATTCACTCTTGGCATAAGAAGTAAGAATATATTTAACTTTTTATTTTTTTATAACTCAATTGGAATCCTCACACAAAGGAGGTTCCAACCGGAAAATATAGCAATTAAAGTTCATTATCATTTATATATTGATTAGTATTTATTTTTTTCAATTATTATACACCAAATCTTATAAATGGGTTCAAGTATTTATTATGCCAATCTTTATATTTGTCTACAATAAATTAAGACTCCCACTTTACAAGAAAGGTTATATAAACCAAATCTTGTAAATGGTTTCAATAATTTATTGTGCCAAGTATTAAGTTTGTCAATAATAAATCAAGAATCACCACTTTAGAAGAAATAGTATTAATTCTACAAACAAAATAAATACATCATATATAAATTTACATAACTTAAAAATGAAGCATTAAATTCATGAATAAATATTAAACATATCTTATTACCTTGCCAAGAGCTTCACCCTTTCACCTTAGCTTAAACAAAATTATTTGGACATAATAAAACTAAATGAAAAGAAAAGAAATGGAAGAAGAAATAACATGACTTAATAGTAAACAAGAGAAATAATAGTACAAGGAAATGGATACAAAGGAAAAGTATTTTGAACTAAATTCTAACTTTCTAATTACATTCTTTAGGCATAAACAAGCCACCTATTTATAGAAAAACATGGATAAATCGAGACAAATTTGGAGGGAACCACTTGGTTGATGAAAGTCAAGAATGGTGGCAAAATAATTTGCATTCATTATCACTTGGGCACCCACTTGATTATCCAATTTGGAATTGATGTGATCCGAATTAGCTGTCACTCAAAACATAAAAGTTGTAGATAAGTCTCTTATCTTTCCAAATTGAGTGATCTCATACGTATTAGATACGTATTTCTATAGTTATGGGCCAAATACTGATAACTGTTCAAACTGGGCCTGTACTGCAGATCAATTCTGTTCTAGGCCAATTTTCATCCTCTAAACGCTCGAATTTCCAATGCTTTGTGAAATACAATATGTTAGCCCATTGAGTCAGCTCTGCACAGGATTAAGAATCACCTCAATTGGATCTTTAGGTAGAAAGTTATGCCTATTTTACCGAACCTGCCACAAAACAGTTATAAGATAATTAAGTACAATATTGTAAACATACTTAAGTTAAGAAAATTAAATACACTAGTAATACAAAACAATCATGTAAAACTCTTATTAAATGTGTAATTTCAAGTGTTCATCACACCCCCCAACTGGCTTATTGCTAGTCCCTAGCAATTCAAGCATAAATAAAATTTGAACACTACCTAAGTATTTCAAACAAAACGTCAGTTTAAAAATCATAATCGCTATAAAGGTTATTTCAATCATAACTTTCAAAAATATTTTTGTGTGTGTGTAAATTAAGCCAAAGCCTTCTTACCACAAACCACAACATATATAGCCTTAAAAATGTTCCAAGTAAAAGCCTCAACTCCATATCCTTACAGGTGAATAACTTGTTTAATGACTTAGGA
Organism: Ailanthus altissimus; assembly: GCA_946807835.1. Lineage (NCBI taxonomy): Eukaryota > Viridiplantae > Streptophyta > Magnoliopsida > Sapindales > Simaroubaceae > Ailanthus > Ailanthus altissimus. Next base: position 15,539,488 of record OX327700.1, on the reverse strand, counting down.
TTTCACTCATGGAGTTGGAAAACAGATAATCGCTCAAGAAAAAGTTACATTTAAGGACAGACAGACAAACTAACATTGATCCAAAGATAGGAAAATCAAATATTTAGAGTCAAACCATTATTGTCAAATGCCAGCTTCAAGACTTTAATTATTTAATGCGAATCTTACGAATATAGAATTCGGTGATAAGATTGCTTCCTAATGACTTTAGTCTTCTAAAATTGAATGAAGACTTTATTGAACTGAATTGACTTCTTTTCTTTCTTTTTTTTTTCTTTTTTAAATATTTTTTTTTTACTCTTTTTTTTTTTTTGAAAGACATAAGAAATCATTATAACATAAGAGCAATTTATCACCATAATACTTTTCTATTTTTTTTTTTTTTTATCCTTCAGCTAAGCAACCAAATCATTCATCATCCCAAATAATGTCATTCCAAATAAAAATTAACCATTTCAAAGGATCAATAAAAGTTCGTAAGCTGTTATCTCAAACCTCTCCACTCACTCACAAAAGATATGTGAGTTTAGAAAATAATATGTATACTTAAACATGGAAATTCTCTTGGCTATATATATTGAATCATCCATCTTACCACAAGGCTTAGTATTGTTCTCAAGAAATAATTTCAGAAGTTATTCTTTAGTAACCTAAATAGAGAAAGTGATTTAAACTAAACAATTTTGAAATCATACATCGATAGTAAAGCAAATGTATTTACGCAAGAGTTACCAAAAACTTAAGCAACAAACAATTATACATAAAATGCACCAATTAGAATGTGTTTCAAAAGTTTATAATGTACTCTTTACTCTGCCATTCTAGAACTAGAATGCGTCTCAAGAATACATAAATGAACATTTTACTCACGCCATTCATGATAATTTTTTTTTACATAACAAAGTGATAACAACAACAAAATAAAATAATTAACACTAACATTATATATCAACTATCCTCCCCCCAACCAGATTGAGACATTGTCCTTAATGTCAAAATATAGAAAGAGTAAAATATAGAAGATATCACCTGAAACATCTTTTATTGAAAATTAAACCTGCAACAAAATAAAACAAGCCACACAAAAAAATAAAACAAGCCACACAAAAAAGCTTAAAAATACATAGAAATAGATAGGCTACAGACGAAGCGTCAAATCTATCCTGCGTTTCTTTTCACTGTTATCAGTATACCAATCTATCTGACTCATTGTTGGATCAGATAGAGGTGTAAAAGCTTGTAGTTCATCGAGTAACTGATCAACAGTTGAAGCAGAAATGAGGATCTGTCGTGCTGCAGATGAGACGAATTGTTTTTCCACCGCATAGTCAAGAAAAGATAACAACCCATTATAAAAACCATCAACGTTTAACAAACCAATGGGTTTTTTATGGATTTGCAATTGTGCCCATGAGACAATTTGAAAAATTTCCTCCAATGTTCCGAAACCTCCAGGTAGAGCTATGAAGGCATCAGCATTACGAAGCATAAAAGAAATTCGTTCATGCATTGATGATACCTGTAACTCATCCCCAATTGTTTTTCCTACAATGTCTCCAACAGTTAGAGCTTTTGGTATGATACCCAAAACTCGACTGCCATTATTTTGTACAGCGGTTGCCACACGTCCCATTAATCCAAGACTACCTCCCCCATATACTAAATGAATATTGCGCTCAGCTAACATCTTACCAAGGGTTTCTGCTGCTTCTATAAACTCACTAGTTTTTCCAGGGCTGGATCCACAAAAGACACAAATTTTTGTGAATTTACGAGTTGATGATCCTTCCATGATTACAATCACCCTCTCTCTTGAATGATTTTGAGTTTGTACAAAGTGCAGAAATAATGCAATGTATTTATAGAGCCAAAAAGGTATTGCAAAGTTAAATCACATGGCTATTGGCTTGAAATACAAGATTCAATACCTTTTACCAATTTTCAATTTGTTAGCTGGAAAAGTCACATGGGTTGTCGGCTTAAAATGCAAAATTTTCAAAAAGGATTATAGGTGGTTGATTATTGAAAAGACATTTGAGTTTGAAATGAAACATTTAAAAATAACAGCTATAGTAAATATATACAAGTAGTTGTGATTGTGGCTCACATCTTCCTCTGATTTTACGTCCAGTAACGGCTTAAACGCCCTCTATGGGTCGGGGATAGGCTTCCCATCCAATTTTCTTATAAATTGGCAAACAGGGTCTTTTAAAGTCAGATTCCCGAGACTGTACCGCTCGTGTTCTTTTAGGAATATGTCCCATAATTCATGAATTGCAATATGCACATATCCACTAGGATGCGTCTCAAGAGTCGATAAGATATTATCTAAAGACTCCTTACTCAGGCCATCCTTAATGAACCTAATTTTATCTTCACGATTTACAGACACCATTCCTAAAGTGCGGCAACGTGTGTTGCAAGTCGTGCGTGCACACTTGTAACAAACATTTAATCGTTTTGCTCTTCGTTTTTTTGAAAAAGAGCTTTTACCTAAGCCAGGCATGTAGGAAATTAATGAGTCTGAAAATTCACCTGTCAATCTAACTTTGGCTTCAATTAACCAACGTAAATCAACAGGTATATTCATAATCATTAATAACCTTAATCTTTCACATCTTGCTTGGTAAATTTTCTTCAAGGAATTTTGAGGCAATGAGGGAAAACGCTTTTTCAAATTTTTTAGAATGTCATCCATTTTTTTTTTTTTTTAAGAAAAGGGGAAAGAAGAGAAGATATCAGTAATTATGGGAAACTGACAAAACCGATTTGAAATATCACGGAGTACCGTTATCCGCCGCTTAACCGGGGTGCAAAACAAAACTTTAACAAAACTACTAAATTAACCTGCAAGTAAAAAAAAAAAAAATGTTAGAAGAAGAATAAATATATATAAATATGTAAATATATAAAACAAAGATTAATTGGTCTCGTAACAAGGATCCGACAGGAACGTAAATTCTTCATGAAAAGCTTGGTTTTCTAGAAACGGCTTGAGTCTTTGCCCATTTACCTTAAACACATTCCCATTTCTAGGATTTTCAATGTCAATTGTTCCATAAGGGTACACATGTTTCACAATAAAAGGGCCACTCCATCTTGATCTTAATTTTCCAGGGAATATGTGAAGTCGAGAATTATAAAGCAAAACCTTCTGACCAGTGTCAAATGTTTTTCTCTGAATTTTTTTATCATGAAAGGCCTTAATTTTAGCTTTATGAATTTTTGAATTCTCATATGCATCATTTCTCAATTCTTCAAGTTCATTTATTTGTAATTTACGTATGTGTCCAGCAGAATCAAGATTTTCATTGAAAGTTTTAATAGCCCAGTAGGCTTTATGCTCAAGTTCCACAGGTAAGTGACAAGGTTTTCCATAAACTATCCTATAGGGAGACATACCCAATGAAGTTTTAAAAGCAGTTCTATAAGCCCACAGTGCATCATTTAGTCTTAAAGACCAATCTTTGCGATTTGGGTTTACAGTTTTTTCTAAAATTTGTTTTATCTCCCTATTTGCTAATTCAACTTGTCCACTTGTCTGAGGATGATAAGGGGTGGCAACTTTATGAGTAATACCATATTTTTTCACTAATGTTTCAAATGGTCTATTACAAAAATGCTTACCCCCATCACTTATAATGGCTCGAGGGATTCCAAATCGACTTAAGATATTTTCTTTCAAAAATTTCATGACTGTTTTATGGTCATTATGTCGACATGGAATAGCCTCAATCCATTTTGAGACATAATCTACTGCAACTAAGATATACGTAAATCCAAATGATAACGGAAATGGTCCCATGAAATCTATCCCCCAACAATCAAAGATTTCAATAACAAGAATGGGGTTCAAAGGCATCATGTTTCGTTTTGAAATTGATCCCAACTTTTGACAATTTTCACAAGTTATACAAAATGCATGTGTATCTTTAAATAAAGTGGGCCAATAAAATCCACACTGCAAGATTTTTGCAGCTGTTTTCTTTGATGAGAAATGTCCCCCACATGCTTCAGAATGACAAAATTCAATAACTTTATTTACCTCATTGTCGGGTATGCATCTTCGAAATATTTGATCACGACAATATTTAAAGAGATAAGGATCATCCCAATAAAACTTTCTCACCTCCGTTAAAAATTTTCTTTTGTCTTGTGCATTCCATTGAGGTGGCATTTCTCCTGTTACAAGAAAATTAACAATATTAGCATACCAGGGCATTGTAACAGTAGAAAATAAAAATTCATCGGGAAAAGAATCATTAATAGGTGTTATTTCTGTTGATGAATCTGGTGTGAGTCTTGATAAGTGATCTGCAACAACATTTTCAGCTCCCTTCTTATCCTTGATAGTGATAATAAATTCTTGAAGCAATAGAATCCATCGAATCAGTCTTGGTTTTGCATCTTGTTTTGACATTAAGTACCTTACAGCAGCATGGTCAGTAAATACAATAGTTGAAGAACCAATTAAGTAAGAACGAAATTTGTCTAATGCAAATATTACAGCAAGTAGTTCTTTTTCAGTTGTTGTGTAATTCATTTGTGCACTGTTTAAAGTTCTACTCGCGTAATAAATTACATAGGATTTACCTTCCTTTCTTTGTCCTAATACAGCACCAACAGCGTAGTCACTAGCATCACACATGAGCTCAAAAGGTAAAGACCAGTCAGGAGATTGTATGATAGGAGCAGATGTTAAGAGGCCAATTAATTTTTCAAATGAATTTTGACACTCTTGAGTCCACTTAAATGATACATCTTTTGCTAAGAGGTTACAAAGAGGTTTAGATATAGCACTAAAGTTTTTTATGAACCTCCTATAGAATCCAGCATGTCCTAAAAAGGATCGGACTTCTCTAACTGTTTTTGGTGGAGGCAAATGTGTAATGAGTTCGACTTTTGCCTTATCCACTTCAATTCCTTTAGAAGATACTATATGTCCCAAAACAATTCCAGAAGTAACCATGTAGTGACATTTTTCCCAGTTCAATACAAGATTCTTTTCTTCACATCTTTTTAAGACCTTTTCTAAGTTTTCAAGACAATTATCAAAAGAATTTTCAAACACAGTTAAATCATCCATGAAAACTTCTAAATAATGCTCAATCATGTCACTAAAAATGCTTAACATACATCTCTGAAATGTTGCTGGGGCATTACAAAGTCCAAAGGGCATTCTTCTAAAAGCAAAGGTTCCAAAAGGACATGTGAATGTAGTCTTTTCTTGGTCTTCTAGTGCTATAGGAATTTGATAATAGCCAGAGTAACCATCTAGAAAGCAATAGTAGGGATGTCCTGCTACTCTTTCTATAATCTGATCAAGGAATGGTAAAGGAAAATGGTCTTTTCTAGTGGCCAAGTTCAATTTTCTATAATCTATGCACATCCTCCAACTAGATGAGACTCGAGTTGATATTAACTCACCTTTTTCATTTTCAATGACTGTGATTCCAGATTTTTTTGGTACTACCTGAGTAGGACTTACCCACTTACTATCTGAGATCGGATAGATAATTCCTACTTCAAGTAATTTGAGAACTTCAGCTCTCACTACCTCTTTCATATGTGGATTTAATCTCCTTTGGGGTTGTTGGGAAGTTTTGGCATTATCCTCTAGGTGTATTCTATGTGTGCAAATCAAAGGATTAATACCATTTATGTCTTTTAAAGTCCACCCAATTGCATTTTTATGCATTTTCAATAATTCAATCAACTTATCTTCTTGTTCACTTGTGAGTGTAGAAGCGATTACCACCGGGTAAGTTTGTTTCTCTCCAAGAAATGCATATTTCAGTCCTTCAGGCAGAGGTTTTAACTCCAACTTTAAAATTTCGTTCTTTTTATCCTCATTTTCTCCCAATTCTTCAAACTTTAGTTTCCATCTTTTATTTTCAATCACCTGTGCACAGTCAAGTAAAGAACATATGTCAGAGATTTCAGGATCTAATTGTATATTTGACTCAAATGAATTTATTAAACACATTTCTAAGGGATCGGTAGAACTCCCTTTTTGAATATGATCCTCCACAATCGTTTCAATCATGTCACCTTCTTCACTTTCATCCTCCTCTTCATATGGTTGCTTACACATATTAAAAACATTGAGTTTAAGTGTCATGTTTCCAAATGAAAGCTTCATTACTCCATTCCTGCAATTAATCAAAGCGTTAGAAGTTGCTAAAAATGGACGACCTAAAATAACAGGTATCGGATTACATCCTTTGACAGGTTCTGTGTCCAAGACGATAAAATCCACAGGATATATGAATTTATCAACTTGAACTAAGACATCCTCCACTGTCCCTCTTGGTACTTTTATTGATCTATCAGCAAGTAAAAGAGTTACAGATGTTGATTTTAACTCTCCGAGATTGAGCTGTTGATAAACTGAATACGGCAATAAATTCACACTAGCACCAAGATCAAGTAAGGCTTGTTCAATTTTATGACTTCCAATAATACATGAAATTGTAGGACAACCAGGGTCTTTATATTTCAAAGAATTATTGTTCTGAAGAATGGCACTTACTTGTTCAGCTAAAAATGCTTTCTTTTTCACATTCAGTTTTCTTTTTACTGTGCATAAGTCTTTCAAAAATTTTGCATAAGATGGAACTTGTTTAATAGCATCCAGTAAAGGAATATTAACTTTTACCTGTTTGAAGATTTCAAAAATTTCAGGATTGTGATTTATCTTCTTAGTATTACGTAATGCATGAGGAAATGGGGGTGGAGGTGAAGGTTTGGTATTTTCTTCATTAAGTGTAGGTTCAACACTTTCCTTGCCCTTAGAGATTGATTCATCGCTCTCATGAGGTTCAGGAATTTCTTTTTCAACAATTTTACCACTCCGAAGAGTGATAACTGCTTTAACTTGATCCATGTGTTGGCTTCCTGAACTACATGCATTTGAGTTATGTTGTCCTTTGGGGTTTGGCTGTGGTTGAGAAGGAAATTTTCCTTTCTCATGAATGTTCAGTGCAGATGCAAATTTAGCAAGAGTATCTTTCAAATCAGCAAATGTTTGAGCATTTTGAGAATTAACAGACTCTTGTTTTTCAATGAATGTATGCAAGGTTTCTTCAAAATTTTTCCTAGGAGGTGGGACATATGGTGCATAACCTTGATGATTTTGAAAGTTTTGGTGTGGTTGGAAAGGTGGTTGCGAAGGCTGTGCTTGAGTGTCATTCCTCCAACTAAAATTCGGGTGATTTCGCCATCCAGGATTATAGTTTTGTGAATATGGGTTATTGTTTGACCGTTTGAACGTGTTTAAAACATTGGCTTGTTCATGGAGACATTCCCTAAATGCAGGCAAAGTTGGGCAATCATTGGTAGGGTGATCATGGGTTTCACAAATGTGACACACAATTTCTTGAACAGATTTTATTTGACCACTCTTTTTCATTTCTAAGGTTTCGACTTTTCTAGCAAGGGATGCTAATTTGGCTTGAAGGTCATGGTCTTCCTTAAGATGATAAATACCCCCACTAGATGTAGTGGTTTGATTTTTGCTAGGTGCCTCACAGGTACCAGCAGTGTCCCAATTTTGAGCATTTTCTACTAGTAAGTCAAGATAGTTCATTGCCTCTTCTGGGTCTTTTTCCTCAAATGTTCCATTACACATCATTTCTACCATTTGCCTAACTTGGGGTGTTAAGCCCTCATAGAAATTTGAGACTACTCTCCATGTTTCAAAACCATGATGGGGACAGGTATTAAGTAATTCTTTATACCTTTCCCAACATTGGTAAAGGGTCTCTCCTGGTTTTTGGGCAAAAGTGGTGATTTGTCTTTTGAAAGAATTTGTTCTATGGGAGGGAAAAAACTTTTTCAGGAATTGTTGTTGCATCTCGTCCCATAAAGAAATGGATCCTGGCCTAAGGTTTTGTAGCCATGTTTTAGCTTTATCTTTTAAAGAAAAAGGGAAAAGCTTAAGTCGAATTGTGTTCATGCTACAATTTTGATCATTATACGTGTTACACACTTCTTCAAATTCTCTTAGATGTAGATAAGGGTTCTCTGCATCTAAGCCATGAAAAGTGGGTAAAAGTTGAATAATGCCTGGCTTAAAATTAAAATGCGTTGCATCCGGTGGAAAAATTAAGCAAGATGGTGCACCGGTTCGTGTAGGGTTCATATAGTCTCTAAGTGTCCTAGGTCGGTTATGGTCATTATGTTGGGACTGATTGTCCCCTGGGTCTATGAGTCCCTCAATTTGATTTTCGCTCATGGTGTTACTTGGTGAAGAATGAGAAGATGAAGGAGAATTTAACAAATTATCAAAGGAAGTTTTGAAATTACCTTTTACTAAACGATGAGAATTAGGATCTCGAAACCAACCGCTCATAAAAAGAAACAAAACAAAATACAATAACAATAATACAAATAAAATATTAAACACAGGTAAATAAAATAAAATATTACACACAAGTAAATAAAATATGTAAAACTAAAAACAAAATAAAGATAAATAATTAGAAGTTAGATTAGTGATGTTAGATTATATAATAAAAAGTTAATAAATAAATAGTAGGAGGCTTAGCCTTCCATTAAAATAAAAAGCGAAAATAAAAGGCGAATAATAAATAAAGTAAAGTACGTTAGGAGGCTTGGCCTTCCATGAAAATTAAAAAAAAAAAATAAAAAGTAAAAAATAATAAATAAACGAAATAAAGAGTAGGAGGCTCAGCCTTCCGCGAAAATAAAAACAGAATAATAATAAAGTACGTTAGGAGGCTCGGCCTTCCATGAAAATAAAAAAAAAATAAAAACGTATAATAAATAACGAGTAGGAGGCTCAGCCTTCCATGAAAATAAAATAAACAAACAAACAATAACAAAACAAAATATTAACGTTACCTCCCCGGCAACGGCGCCAAAAACTTGACACGTCCAGAATATAGAAGTTATTCCCAAGTGCAGGATTGTCGAAGTAATAAATAACCCGATGAGAACGGGGTCGATCCACAGGGAAGTAGAATTAAAATTACAAATTATAAACACTTTAAAGATAATTAATGCAGTATAAGATGTTTGTAAATATTATTTCAATTAACCAATTCAAATAAAAAGCTAAGGTTACGGGGATTCACTCTTGGCATAAGAAGTAAGAATATATTTAACTTTTTATTTTTTTATAACTCAATTGGAATCCTCACACAAAGGAGGTTCCAACCGGAAAATATAGCAATTAAAGTTCATTATCATTTATATATTGATTAGTATTTATTTTTTTCAATTATTATACACCAAATCTTATAAATGGGTTCAAGTATTTATTATGCCAATCTTTATATTTGTCTACAATAAATTAAGACTCCCACTTTACAAGAAAGGTTATATAAACCAAATCTTGTAAATGGTTTCAATAATTTATTGTGCCAAGTATTAAGTTTGTCAATAATAAATCAAGAATCACCACTTTAGAAGAAATAGTATTAATTCTACAAACAAAATAAATACATCATATATAAATTTACATAACTTAAAAATGAAGCATTAAATTCATGAATAAATATTAAACATATCTTATTACCTTGCCAAGAGCTTCACCCTTTCACCTTAGCTTAAACAAAATTATTTGGACATAATAAAACTAAATGAAAAGAAAAGAAATGGAAGAAGAAATAACATGACTTAATAGTAAACAAGAGAAATAATAGTACAAGGAAATGGATACAAAGGAAAAGTATTTTGAACTAAATTCTAACTTTCTAATTACATTCTTTAGGCATAAACAAGCCACCTATTTATAGAAAAACATGGATAAATCGAGACAAATTTGGAGGGAACCACTTGGTTGATGAAAGTCAAGAATGGTGGCAAAATAATTTGCATTCATTATCACTTGGGCACCCACTTGATTATCCAATTTGGAATTGATGTGATCCGAATTAGCTGTCACTCAAAACATAAAAGTTGTAGATAAGTCTCTTATCTTTCCAAATTGAGTGATCTCATACGTATTAGATACGTATTTCTATAGTTATGGGCCAAATACTGATAACTGTTCAAACTGGGCCTGTACTGCAGATCAATTCTGTTCTAGGCCAATTTTCATCCTCTAAACGCTCGAATTTCCAATGCTTTGTGAAATACAATATGTTAGCCCATTGAGTCAGCTCTGCACAGGATTAAGAATCACCTCAATTGGATCTTTAGGTAGAAAGTTATGCCTATTTTACCGAACCTGCCACAAAACAGTTATAAGATAATTAAGTACAATATTGTAAACATACTTAAGTTAAGAAAATTAAATACACTAGTAATACAAAACAATCATGTAAAACTCTTATTAAATGTGTAATTTCAAGTGTTCATCAATAGCAATATAGAGAAAACCTAGGGTTAATACTATCCCTTAATATGCTTTTTAATGATTAATCCTCTAATATTTAGCTCATTTAGTTCTTATTATTGATCAAGACGCTAATGTATTCACAAGCCTCTCCCAAGGTCATGTAAGTATATCTTAATTTATCAAATATCTATATTCCTATAGTACTTGTAATAAATTAAGATTCATTAAGATTAAGTCTTATTGATCAACATGCCAATTAGGTATATTCCTATCCTATTTTGAAACTTGCATATGCAACATTGAATGTTACTCTACAATTATGCATCAAATTACCTAGGTCTAAATATAATAATTCCTCTTCCGAGTTTATAAAAAATATTACCAGTTCATTCACCACATATTGGTCGGATATATTGTAGCATTAAGAACAAGTAAATTGAATAACAAATAACTAAGTTTATTAAATTTTAAAAAGATATGGCAATTAAGAGTACATATTGAGTTCAAATATTAACCCTAGAAAGAAAAATTTAGTTTATGGCTACAAGAGAACAACAACAAAAATAATAAGAAATCAAGATACAATCAAAAGCAAACCGATATAGATATCGAATTGCTCTTGATTGTGCTGCCTAAAAAACTCTTGATGCCAAAGAACGCCTTGAATCTCTCTCTATGACTGCTTTAATTAAGCTCATATTACTCTCTAAGACTTATGTTATATGTTCTTGATGTTCTTGGATGCTCTCTAAAGGCTGGGGATGAATGACTTTTTATAAGGATTGAATTGAGCTTAAAATCTTCAATTCTTGTTGGCTCAAGAATTATATTGTCGTTAGGGCGCTATGTTACTGTCACCGGAGACTGCGTGTAAAAGGCTATATCGCTGGAGCGGCGAACGTCTGGCGCTGGAGCGTTGGGCTGTTGCTGGCGCAATGGTGAACTAGCGCTAGGGCGATGAACTGTGACTTAAATAGGTCTTTTTTTTTCTTATTTTGATCACTGTTTCCGTGCTGGGGTGAAAATCCTTGTAGCGCTGGGATGACGGGTCCATATTTTGAGTCCCTAGAAATAATAATAATGCACATAAATAGTCATTTATTCTCATAAAATAATAAAATATCAAAATAAAAACATGAAAAAATATATAACAAATATACCCTTATCAAATTCTCCCAAACTTAAACACTTGCTTGTCCTTAAGCAATAAAATAAAAATTAAAAGAGAAACAAAGAGATATACTTGACTTAAATAACAAACAAAGAGAACAAAACAAAATATGCTTACATTAGTAAGATGATTAAAATGTTTGTCTCAAAAGTTATTTAAATAGCACTAATCCTTAGGTAGATAAATAACTATTAACAATCTTAATTATCTCAATTTAGTCTCTCATTCTTCCTTAAAGATAATCACTATGTGTGTGTGCAAGAAGCAAGTAATAGCTAAAACTATTCTTTGATTTACTTTATACTTTAGTTTGTACATAAAAAATGACGTCTCGGCATTTAATTTGTATAAGGACACTTCCATAAGCTTGTCTTTTTCTACCACTCTTCACTAATATAGAAAATCACATGTCTAGAGATCTATTTAGAACTTTACTTAGCTTGTAACGTAAGGTTAGGGTCAAGGTGGGATAAAAGGATAAATATATGAGGTTCAAGTCACACCATAAACACTTAGACTTTACCTAAAAACTTCGTGATCTTTTTTTTCCTTGTATTATCTCTTCCCCCAAACTTATTGTGTTTTTTTCCATCTTTCTTTTCAACTTTTATTTTTCAAAATATTTCTTTTTTTTTCTCTTTATTTTAATACCCCCAAACTTAGACTGATAAATACCACACAAACTTATTTTTCTCATATCACCACATCTTTTTCCTTTCAAGAGTATTTCTAAGAAAATGCAAGGTTTATGGTGTTTTAGATAAATTTCTGGATAAATAAACTTTAAGTCTTGGGCTTGTAATGTAGCTAAATAGAAGACGAAAAAAAAAGGTAATCAGGCTCAAAATGGGTAACTAGAGATAAATATACAATTAAGATAGGTTAAAAATGCTCAATCGGTTCAAAATTAGCTTAATGTCATTGATCTATTCATGCATTTCTTAAGCTTTCACCTTAAGTAGTAATTAAAGACAAGTTCTAGAGTGTCGGTCTTTAAAACTGTGGTATACTCTCTAAAGCATAAGTATCTCTAAGTAATAGTTATAACTATGCATGCTTAATAAGTGCTATAAAATAGTGATTATAAATAAGGTCAAACTTGTTCCTAAACTTGGATAACCAAAATTGTCTCAAGTATCTATCATTCCTTAGAGAATTGTAAAAAAAAATTTAGCCATGTATTTTTTAAATTTCGTTCAAGTCCCTAAAACTAACAATAATGCACAAAAATAAAAATATTTTCATAAAATAATAAAATAAAAACATGAGAAAATATATGACAAATATTCCCTTATCACATTTCATGATGCTTTTGCCAATTTTTGGTGGTGCAAGAAATCATATATGTAGCCAGGCAACCCATGTGACTAGTGAAGGCGATTTTGGAAAGATTAGAACTAATGAACCAGAGGGAAAGCACAGGCGATTTTTAAAGAGGTTAAGATCAGCACGAGTGATATCTAAGGAAAAGTTTGAAGGTAGGGCAACTAGTGGTACTGAAACATACCGTGGGCAATCTAAGAGAAATGTTTGGGCAATTTCAAGAATATGAAGACCGAGCATTTGAATAGTCCTTGATGGTTCAAGGTGATCTAGATGGTTTAGTAGGATGACTACAAAGGCTTCACATGTGGCGATTTGAAGTTTGATGACTTGATTCTGGGTGACTTTTGAAGTTGGTCCCAGGCGATTTTGAAGCCCTAGATTAGGAGCAGGTGATTTAGGCTGGCTAAGTGCTGCAAGCCTTGGTAAAACCATCCATTTGATTGGCTTATATAGGGCATTGTTGGCGGTACCCTAAAAAGTACCTAATGGGCTTTTTCATTTTAGGCTTTGGGCCTAATTATGTGTTGTATCTTATTTAGGAGATTATACATAATTGGAAGCTTTTTTACATCAAGATTTCCTTGTGAAATTAGGTTTTGTATAGGTTTTATAGTCTATAAATAGGCTTGATTTCTCATTATTTGAATAATCAACTTTGAATATACATAATATATAAGCTCTAAGCTTTTTAAGCCTTTTTTCTCTCGTTTCAACCCAGGACTCCGAGTCCTTACTGGTTGAAAACCCTCATAGCCTTGTTTTAGAGCTTCGCTTGTCTTTATCAAAGAAAAACCCAAGCTCTGCGGCATGCTCGTTGCACCACAGCTCATGTTTAACAACAAACCTTGCTTGCTAACAACCTAAGTGCAAACCTTGCTCTGCCTTACTTAGTGAATCCTTTGGTTCGGTTTCTCTCAAATTTAGGATGACATCCATCTAACCGAACATTGAGCGTACAAGAACCCCCGATCCCTCAAAATTTATACTGCAAGCATGCAGACTTGATCCTCACAATCCCACCAAAAATCGATGCCAGAAGAACATAACACTTCACCAGAACTAGAACTAACTCCAACGAACCGACCCCTAACCAGACCGCCAAATTATGAGCAATGTTTCCACCTATCGAGTCACAAAATATGAACACTCTACTACAATAAGAAAAATTAGTCAGCTAGGAATCTGCCTTATCTGACACTGCTTGAGCTTGGAGCCATTTCATAGCCATGAAACCATCTTCAATGGTAGTCGGGAGCCGATTCTCCTGAGCCAACCGGTAGTACAAGGAGATAATCACAGCCTAAAGCTCTAAGGCTAGCTTAAAGCAATAGTTTTGACAGTTATGCCAAGTGCACGAACCAATGCAAAATCCTCCACCATGGATGTAATCGAATACAGGGGGCTTGGCGGAAACAGGTGAAGCTGGCTTGTAGAGCCGAAGATGGAGGTCATGAACAGGGTTAAACAGAACTTCTTTCCAAATTAGAAAACCATTATCATGTACAAGAATGTTGAAGCTTGGCCTAGAAAGGTGAATTATGGATCCATCACTGTAAACGAAAAGAACTCAACATTCTTAAACCTCACTGGGAGGGGCAGTGGCACCAGTGCTAGTGTTTGGCATCTCTCTTCTTCCAGGGAGAAATGGAGGTCTAAGAGAGAACAAGAAAAGGGAAAGAGTTATAAGGGATCGGCTTTTGGCTTTTGGTTTTTGGCAATTGGCTGATTGTAATATCTATTTCTGTTTATGGTACTTTGCTTCTGTATTTTTGTGAGTTTGTTAGATGACAAAGACACAAAATGTGTAGATGGTTCTCTATAACGCTAATCAAGTTTGTCAGATATTGATTATAAACAACATTCAGCTGACTTGCTTAAATGCCCATGGTAAAGAATTTACAGTTCGTTTTTTCATTGAAGTAAAAATCCTAAATTCGATTCTCTACTTTCTGAAATTAAAAGAAAAAAACTAACTAACATTCAGCCATTCTTTAAGCAGCAGTTAGTGCAAGCTAGCAAATTCATACTAAAAACCCATGATTGAATGCTAATTTTCATTTATCCACTTAACTTTTTTTTTCTCTCAATGTAATGATATTTCTTATATAATGCATGTAAATTGCACATATTTTAACTTTGATTTCGACAAAAAATAATAATTGCAACCGTCCAAGACGAAAAGGAATGACAAATTCCTGAATACCCTAACCCGAACCTTCTAAAGCCTAAGTGACATGATCTTGATCTTTGCACGTCAGAATGGCTGCCGTACAGCTTGTTTGGTTTATAAGATTAGCTTGAGATTCAACATCTCATATTTGGCCATAAAAATGGGTGAAAATAATAAATATTGTCAATTCTAACTGAAACTCACTATTTATCCCATGAAATGGTAAATGACTCTGAGAGTCGTGGGATAAGCCATTTTTTTAACCACAAAAAATTAATTTAATAAATTTAAATTAAATTATTTAATTCTTAAAATGATGAATAAGATTTAAATATTATAATTTATTGAAAAACAAGTATACAAGATAAAATATAATTTGTTAACAAAGTCAAATATTCATAAATTAATTAACGATTACTAAAATCAATGTTACAAACTAAATATATATTTAATATTATAGATAAAAAATTATTTGAAAATATTTCAGAAATGACTTATTATTTTAATCAAATTTCTTTTTTAGCCATATATTAGTAGACTAATCTTTATTAGCCAAATCAACGCAATATGGACACAATCTCTTAGTGAAAAAATATATTACTAAATAAAATATTTAAAAATAAAAACACAACCGAATTAAGTTCTTATAAATCAATCTCAAAAAATGCACTTCAATATTTAGAATAACTACATTTTAAGTTTTAAACTACAAAAAAAGTTAAGTCATTTTTTATTAATTTATAAATTCCTATTTATCATATATATAGTCAAAATATCTATGATATTTGTTTTTGAAGTAAATTCTTATTTTATAAATGTATTAGTATCGAAATATAGTTCTAGTGTAATGTGGTGAAGTTCTAAAGAGAAATAAGGTAAATATAAGAGAAAATTTGGGATCAATATAGAGAAATCAAATCAATATAAAAAGATTTGCGGGGGACTAAGATGTGATATTTTTATAACACACAATTAAATGCAAGTATACACTATCGTAACAAGTAATAAAGAGACTTTTAAGTCAGATGTCAAATTCATAAAAATAATTTTTATTTTCTACCAAATGCTAAAATTGTATCTTTTAAGTAATTATCTAGAAAATCAAATCTTCAAATTATAAATAATAAAAGTGCAAAAAATAAATAACACAACTCAAATAAAATAAGAAGATAGCAATATAGAAAAAGCCTAGGGTTAATTACTACCCTTTAATATGTTTTCTAAATATTTAATCTTTTAATATTTTATCCCTCAATTCTTATTATTGATCAAGACACTAATGTATTCACAAGTCTCTCCCAAAGTTATGCAAGGATATCTTAATTTACCAAATACCTATATTTCTATGGTACTTGTAATAAAATAAGATTAATTAAGAACAAGTCGTATTAACGATACATGCCAATTAGGTATATTCCTATCATAATTCAAAACTTGCATATGCAACATTGAATATTACTCTACAATCATGCATCAAATTATCTAAGTTTAAATACAATGATGCATTTTTCGAGTTTATCAAAATATTACCAATTCAATCATAATATTGATCAGATATTATGAAGCATTAAGAAAACATAACTTCAATAATAGAGAACTGAATTCAATAAATATTAAAAAGATATAACAATTAAGCTCCCAAAGATTTGCTAACAATGTCTTGCTTCTTTGAATTTCTCTTACTTCTCTTTTTAAATTTACTTTTCTTCTATGTGTTGTGATTCTAAGAGCCTTACGTTGTGTGTTCTTTAGGTCTGAAATAAGAGACTTTTTATATAAGGATTGATTAGAATATTGGAGTTGTATTTCCTTTTTTACTATAGCGTGATTACTATTCACATAGATACTATTCACGATACTGTTCCGAGTAATGTTCACCATTGGAACGAAAAGCTTTGGGTGTTGGAATTTTGTTAGGGCGAAGGTACTGTAGCCAAACATTATTCTATAGTACTGTAGCAATTTGATGTTTTATCTTATTTTTCTTAAATTTTCATCCCCAATTGCTTCATGAACTTCAAACCTACAAAAGCCTAATATTCTTATTAAAATGAGCAACTAATCAAGTTAATGGAGTAAAAATAATAGATATAATTTACGCTTCTCAAAATTTTCTATGCGCACACAAAAGAGCATATGTGACACACCTATTTGTCCTACTTCTCATGCGACTTTTTCATAATGATTTTCTCACGTTTTTCTCGAATTATGTTTTTTTTCCTATTTAAATATTTTTTAAAGAATTTATTTCTTATTTTAAGTGTCATAGAATATGAGTCACTCGTTGTATGTTTCGAGAGAATGTGGAAAAGCTTTAGTGACAGTGATAAGGGATATATGGTATAGTAACTTCTATCTTTTTGTTTCAAGGATGTTAATTACGAGGATTTTTTAAATATTATGTGTCATGTAATTGAAGTTGATAATGTGGAGTATAAAATGACTCTTAAAATTTCTATCAATACAACAAAGTTTTAGTTGAGAGTAATTGAGATTAAAAATGATAATAATGTTTAGTTCTTCTTAGGGATGAATAGAAGATCGTTATATCTTCTATGTGTAATTATGAATTTTAGAGCTCCCATGTGTAAAAAGAATTCATATGTGCCCATTTAGAACCAATCACTCCATTATAATCACTTCATGTCGACAAGCGATAGCAACCAAGTGCTACACAATCTCAAAATACCAACTATTGTGGTTCCCATAAATAGAAAAAAAAATGACTATCATTATTCTCTATTATGTTCAGCGAAAACCCAACTTATAAGCATTACGATAGTGGGGTAGATAAGGATGTTGATGGTCTTGGAAATGTTAATAATATGGAAGAATAGGGCAGTTTAGATGATTTACCAAAATGTAAACATTGTTATGTTTCAAAAAGCTCTATTAATGAGGCGTTTGTCAATGTTAAAGATAGAAGAGAAGATGATATCAAATGTGAAAACCCTTTTGCATTTCTTCCTCTAATAACGTCATCAAACTTAGCCATATTCGATAAAGTTTCATGTTCTAAAATTAAAAATATATTTGTGATAAAGTTATATAATAACAAAGATGAACTTCATTAAGCTACTAACGTGCTAGCATTAAAGTGTAATTGGACCTTCAAAGTCTCAAGGTATATAAAAGATTGTTATAAATAAAATGTTATGGTGAGAGATACAAGTGGTGATTTTATACAGTGTGGTTGAATGAAAGAAAGCACTTGATCATGCTTAAAATAAATACAGATCATACATATTAGTTAGACCTTTTGCGCGATAGTCACTGGCAAGCCAAGAGTCGAATTATTAAAAATTTAATAAAGAATAGGTTTGTATTAATCAGTCGACTTTACTGACCAAAGGAGATCCAAGCAAACATACGTGAATAATTTGATTTGGAGATAATGTATCTTACTATTTGGCGAGTAAAGAGCATGCATGTAGGTTAACACAAGGTAGTCAAAAGAATTTATTTAGATTACTTCTTGCATACTACTATGTGCTAGAACAACAAAACTCAAGTATAATGACTCATTTAAAAATTAACGATTGTAATCACTTTAAGTAATTTTTATAGCCCTTAGACATGCATTAGAGGTTTTCAGTCATCCATCTGACCAATTATTATAGTTGATCAATTTTTTTTTAAAGGTGCGTAATTAGGTATAATATTTGTGGCAATTTGTAAATATAGAAATAATCAAAATTTTCCATTAGTATAACGGATTGCTGATTTTGAAAATAATGCTTCTTGGCATGGTTTATAACCAAACCTCAAGTAGCATAAGTAGTTCTTAATGATCTTAAGAATATTGCATTTGTATCCAATCAACACTTTAGTATTGAGAAGGTCATTCAAGAGGTGTTTCCTAATGCCTATTGTAGGGGATGCATTTATCACTTGAAAAAAAATTTGGTCACAAGATACAAGATACCATAATCAAAAAAAGAAGAAAGATGGGATACTTGGTTCTTTATTTTGTTGCTCCGAAGGCATATCACCTTTTTGACTTTCAAGAGTAAATGAAGAAGATGCGAGAGATAAAATCGGAGGTAACAAGATACTTAGAGGAGGAGATTGGTTTTTCCAAATAGGCACGATCAGTAAGAGCAGTTAGAAGATATGACATCATGACCAACAATATTACAGAGAGCATTAATGTTATTGCAAAGCATGCACATGGGCTTCTTCTAACAATCTTGGTTGAATGGATATAGAAGTTAATACAAAATTGATTTTTCTAGAAACGGGAGGATGCAGAAGGTATGACAAACTTTCTGATGAGTTGGACCCATCACAAGGTTTAGGGCATAATAATAAGTCCACATGCATGACAGTTCACTTGATCGATCATTCTCGCTGTATCGTGAAGGAAGTAGAAATGGAATAGTGGATATCCCAGTGAAGTCATGAAGTTATTGGAAGTTTACTTTTTGACAACTATCTTGTGCCTGTGCTATCGCTGTATATAGATGGATGAGATTACAATATCAGGGTTTTTGTTCGCCCTATAAAAAGTTAGATCATTATTTGATGCATATAGCAAGCCAGTCAATCTAGTTGGCCACCCGTTAGATTAGATAATTCTAGAACAGTTGAGAGATGTTAACATCCAGCTTTCTATAGCACATTATTAATCAGCGAGGCGTCAGAAGATGTAGATTCCATCAGAAGGTGAGAAATCAATAAAGAATGTATGTAGCCACTATAAGCAGTATAAACATTACCAACAGATATGTCGAAACCCTTTTACTTTGTAAAGCAGTTAATTTGGTGTGTTATTGTGTATTTTTTTTTTATTTGATGTTATTTGTATTTGTTAACGTATTTTAGGGTGTATGCATGTGATTATATACATGTTGAAAAATTAAACACATGTATCATATACACAAATTTTGCAGCGGAATTAAGCATGTAATCAACATATACACATTAATTTAAATTCTTAACAACTTAAGATTATAGAAAACATACATTTGAAGACCAACGGTAAAGATTTCAAATATGAATTTCTTAGTTCCAAATTTGAGCTTACCTTGAAGTGTACTTTTGTTCAATTCTAGTTCACACAAATCCAGTGGAATTGTAAAGCTAGAATAGCAACAATTTAATCTCCAGCAATAAGGTTTATGTTACTTGAAAGAAAAATAAGAGGAATTTATTTTTCTCTCTCTAGTTTTTCTCACAACTCATTGTTCAATGAAAATCTCTCAAAAACTAAACTCTTCTTTTTCCTCTTAACACTTGCACAAATTTTGATTCACACTTATTCATCCAAATGAAATCCAACTATTTTTAGTGCTCTCAACACTTCATAAGTGCTCCACCAAAATTAAATTAAGTGGCCAACTACCAAAAATAATTTTTGATGGCCATTTTAATGATCTAATAAAATTATCCATTAATTTTACAAAATGGTGCTCCACTTAATTTAATTTATGTTTCTCAAATTAGGTAAGTCTTCCATTTAGGAATAAAATAACAAATAAATAAAATCATATTTTATTTATTTAAATAATATTTATTTAATTATTAAAAAACGATTTGAATAATTAATATTTACCTTATTTGATTTTACTAACATGGTTAATGGGTGAATTCATGGTAAAACAATTAATAGAACAAAATTGTACCACTTGTTAACATCTAATTAGTTAACAACTTTTGTCAGCTAATTAAATGATATACTTTACATTTAAGTCTAGACAAGTGCACAACCCAAGGAACCCTAAAATATATTTTTAATTTGTTGGAATTTATAGGATAGAACTATTCAATCCATTATGTTGCCCAGTACACAACAAGTACACTTTATATTGTGAGACTTTCTAGGTCCACTCTCAAATTGTCATATGAAACTCCTCTACACGTCTATGAACGATGCCCCACACACACGTTACGGATATTACAAAGCGGTGCGTTAGACCATACAAGTTAAGGTTATAATATATCCATATAGTCCCTCCATCATTTATACTAGGTAGGGCGAAGATACAGATCAACACCGTCAAATCTCTATATGCCCAACCGAAAGCTTATTTCTAGAATTTTATTTCAATAAATAATATTCCCAAACACTTTTGTAATATTATTTATCCCTAAGGTTAAACTCTTTTCACGGAAATTACTGTTTATGGCCATTAGACTTTTTGAAATATAATCTTAGAGCATTAGGATATAATACTCACCAAAATGAGCTGATGAATCCCATATCTATGCACACCGAACTCCATGAGCATTGGACCATACCCAGTGATACCCAGCGGTCAGACCATGAAAGGTTTCTAACATGTGTGAAACCAAAGTATGGTGGATTACTCACAAACCCACCGTGGCCCTCAGGTCAAAGGATCACGAATACTACTCAACTCGAAAGACCCACTATTTATGGCTTTATAGGATGTCTATTGGAGATCTTTATGAATCAGTTCACTATTTAATCCTTACTGAATACTTGTATCTCTATACGAGCTTCCACTAAACTCATGGTTTGCTAAGACTAACCATCTGGACCATTCAAATATAAACATACACCGATCTATATATTTAATAAGGTATTCACTGACAGACTAGCATCAGTGAAGATACATCAGAAACATAATATTTGAGAACATATTTGCATAATGACATTTCCTAGCACTATTTACAACTCTTTGCAACTATGTCATTACTAATATATTCTCTGGTCTTTGTTCTATTTCAGACAATGCTCTAACTCTTTAGATATCACTGACTCTTATAACCTAATAACTCTTATCAGTGCTAACTCTTAACATTTATAACTCTCAGCATTGCTAATTTTTAGCACTAATCTAAACTCATTTAGACTAGATCTGAACTCTTTCAGATCATACAATGTCTGAAACGTTACAAGCATCTTACCATATATAAAATATAATTAGCAATTTAAGGAAATGATAATACTAATATAAATATTAAATAAATATTCATACATAAAGGGATGACACGTAAACATAAATCCCAACAGTATTTGTATAACTTACATTTCAATTTAATGTGACTTCTTATTAAATTTTTTTGCTACTCTATTATTGTTATATTTTATTACTATTAGATGTTATATATATTTGTTGGTGTTGCTATCTAAGTGCATGTATATGAATGTGTACATGTTGGTTAGTTTTAAATGTATGTCTAAACGCACAATTATACAACAAAATTAAAACAATTTAATAAACATATACGCTTCATAGCTGAACTAAAAATAGTATGAGAATTAAATACATATCTTTGTAGAAGATTCAGTGAATATTAAAACTTTTAGAGCTCACCTTGAAGTAATTTCTTGAGCAATTTTAATCTCCAATTCTTAGTGAGATTAAAGTAGTTAGAATAGTAGCTTTGTTTCCAATTTTCAGCAAGGATTCAAACTCGATCAACACTGGAACATGTTCTTGTCTCAAATGACCAAGAAATGTGTTTCGAGACCTAAATGACAAACTTTCAAAGTTTTATTTTTTTCTTAATTTGATTTGCACGAATTTTGTTTTCAGAATGGAATTGTATATTAAAATGAAACACTTTCATTTGTTTTATTTGTCTAAAGCTATATGTGCTTAGTTTGAATTATGCAAGCAAATGCATGAGTGACATTTGTCACTTAAATTGTCTATGCAAATAATTTACATTGACATTTGTCTCATTCTATTCCATGCATTTTTCATTTACCACATAAATGGCCATACATGAATGCAATATGTGAACATTCCTTTTCATGCAAGAGAGACTTATTTGCAATATTTGTAAATTATGTTTTTCACTTTTCAAATAGGTCTTAAACCGAATCCTACTTTTTAAAATCTTCAAATAGATCGAACCATTCGACCAGCCCCACTACCCCAGTACTCAATGAATAAACTTTATATTGTGAGATTCTCTAGGTTCACACCTATTTTTCTTACAAAACTCTTCCAACAATCCATGAATAATGACCCATACACATGTTACGAATATTACGGAATGGTAAATTGAAATATATAAGCTGAGGTCAACCATATCTGTATAATCCATCTTTCACATATATCCTAGAAGAAAATAGATATAGATCATGACCGTCAAATCTCTATATGCTCAACCATAAACTTATCTCCAGATTCGTATTTCCGTAAACAATATTTGCAAACTAATTTACGATATAGTTTAACCCTATGGAAAAATCTTTTATGAGATTTATGCTTGTGGCCACAAGACTTCTTGAAATATAATTCTCAGAGCATTAGGATATACAACTCACCTATATGAGCTGATAGATCTTATATATACGCACACCGAACTCTATGAGCATCGAATCATACTTAACGACACCTAGATATTATACCATGAAAGGTCTCTGACATGCATAGAATCAAAGCATGCATGTTAGATCACTCACAAGCCACCATGACACTCAGGTTAAAGGACCACAAATACTACTTAACTCGAGAAGACCCTCAATTGACAACACTGTGAAATGTTTATTGGAGGTCCTCGTGAGTTTGTTTAGCACCCAGTTCTCACTGAACACCTGCCTGCCTATATAAGCTTTTGCTAAGCCCAAGTCTGCTAAACTAGCTATTTGGACAATTCAGATATAGACACACACTAATCCTGAAGAAAAATCGACCCGTATCGACAACTATGGATTAGGAACAACGTTTTCAAGAACATACTACGTAAAGATATTTTTTAGCACCATTTGTAACTCTTACAACTATGTCATTATTAATATATTCTAAGATCTTTATTCTATTTCAAATAAAGTTTTAACTCTTAAAATGCTAATCTCTTAGCATTGACCCAAACTCATTTGGATCAAATCTTATCTCTTTTAGATCTAATATATCTGAGAATGTAACAAGCATAGTACCATATAATTAATTATTAACGATTTATTATGAAATATTTATTTTATAAGTATTAAACAATTAATATTCATACAAATTAAAATAGCACGTAAGCACCAACTCTAACAGTATTCATATAACTTCACAAAATATATATGAAATTTATTTTATTTCATTTACCACTTTATAATGTTAAGTATGGTTGTAAGGAAATAATGAGTTATAAAAAGAAATATATTAATATATGAAAAGACTATCTTTTACATTTTGGGCTGAGAGACAACCCAGTCAAATATCCAAATCATCCACAACTCTAAGATCATCTTTCGGCTGAAAGTAACCCAATCAAAATAAGTATGGTTACAAAAAAATAATGTGTTATAACAAAAATATGATTATGAAAAGGATTAGCATCATACACCATATATGTTCAACCTTGTGGGCATGGAATTAATTGTATTGTGAAATCTTAAAAGAGAGGTAACTTTTACTAATATTTATTGATGTCACTTCTTGTCTCACCTATTTTGTTTGATTTTTATGGATAGCTAAGCCTAGACATTTGCATACATTAACAAAAAGAAGTTCATATAATTGCTTGATATAGTTGTTGATTTAAATAATTAAAATTAAATAAATTAAATGTTTTAATATTATTTAATACTAATTAATTATTTTACAACATTTAATTAATTAATTAAACAAATTATTAATTTGGTTTTATTTATTTAAAAAGGGTAAAGGATAAATTTATCCCTAAACTTTCTTGAAAGTGACAATTTAATCATCTTATTTTTGAAAATACACAAATACACCCCTCCGTCATATGTTTCTATTTAGTTGGATGGTAATTACTACAATTACTATAATATCTTTGACTTTTATTGATTAGTATTGACCAACTGTTGACAAATACTTGAACCATCTCACTATAGACACTGTCAGACTCTAAATTCTGTGATCTACGCAAATGTAGGGTTATTTTTACTAATAGAGTATCATATAAGCTTGAAATTAGTAAAAATATTTAATAGGCCACTATTTTTCTTACTAATTTAGGACTCATCTAATGTTGTATTAGTGAAAATAATCTCGCCATAATGTAAATCATAAAATTTGGAGTTTGATAGTGTCTACAGTAAATCAATCTAGTGCCAATCAACACTGGTCAACTCCGGTCAATGTTACTCAGTGCCCGTTCGATAGTGCCATGTGTCTTTTATGGGTAAAATAAAAATACTATATTGCCCTTATTATCAACTAAACTAATTGAAAATTTTAACAGAGGAAGGTATATTTATGTATTTTCAAAAACATGATGACTAAATTATCACTTTAAAAAAACTTTAAAGGTCATTTATTCTTTAAAAAAAATAAAATAATTAATAAAATATTTTTAAATATTAATTTAATTAAATTATGTGTTTATTCATTAAATTAATAAGTAAAACTAATGATTAAAATTAAATAAAATAAAAATAAAAACATGCACAACTTGGTGCATACGCAAGTGCATATGTAGAGCCCCCATTGGGAGGCCCATGCAAGCATTTTTACCATTTTTTGACATATTGTTATTGTTTGTATTATATTTGTATAGTTTTTCAATCATTTTTCCCTAACTTTTCATCGTTTTTAACACATTTTTCAAACAATCTACCCATATTTCACTTACATTTACTCATTTTCACCCATTTTCAACATAAACTACTAATTTCATCTAAAGTTCAATACAATTAGCAATTATCGACCATTTTTTGAATTTGAAGCGAGCAATAAGATGAACAAAGTCCACTTTATAAAATGTCATATTTGAAATTATCATCTACACAATGTCAATTTAAGAGTTTTGTAAAAAGAGAGTGCGTTCGGTTTCAAGAGAGTGTGTTTTCTTTTTTGGTTATTTTTTGATGGAGAGGAATCCAGAACAGCACGTGCAGAGGTTTCTCAATCAAGCCTTGGGGAAAAACTCGAGGTCACCTCATGGATTGCCTGACGAAGATGCTACAGTTACCTAGAAGCAATTTGAACAATTTACTGAGTTATGTCGTACGATGACCAGTGTCGTCGGAGGCCGGAGAAGGATCGAGATATAGATCTATGGGCCAAGTCAAGCTACTCCTACCCGCTTTCACCATGAACGATCCAGGAACCACTACTCCTAAGAGCCTAGGCAAAGTGAACAAGCCAGCAAGAGTAAATCAGTGTCTTACACCTACGGAGAGCTCCGCTACACTGTAGAGAGGAGGTCCAAAAATGCAAGGGAGATAGGACTGAAGCCACCTCTTGTGAGTAACCTTCGGTCTCCCTCAATGCCAAGTGCTAGGCCCGTAAGTAGGCAAAATATGTCAAGGTGAGTACTACCATGACCAAGCTTCTGAAGAAGGTTAACAAGCTCTAACGAGACCTGGAAGACATTTGCCGAGCTAAGGACGTTGTCCCTACCCTATCCCAATGGTGAAGGCTAGGTCCCTTTTTACAGAAGAGATTAAAAGCGCGCGACTACCTCTAAAGTTCAGAATGCCATAAATCGTTAGTTATGAGGGAAGAACTGACCCAACAAGTTCACTTAGAGCTTTACAGAGATCATATACTAATCCAAGGAGTAGCAAAGGATGCTATGTACTGCATGTTTACCCACACTTTAGGCAGAACTAGCTTGGTTTCGTAGCTTAGAACCCGAGTCAGATAATAGCTTTGATTAGCTATCAGAGGCTTTTGTTTTTCAGTTCTAGTATGTACATGATAGACCCAAGGATCCTTCCACTTTAATATATGTAAGACAATGGGAGTACAAGCCTCTCAAGGACTTTCTGCAGAGGTTTTATAGGGAGGTCACTGACATGGGTGTTTCCAGTGCTAAAAAGACACTCATCAACTTTCAAAAGAACATCAAGCTTGGGAAGCTGTGGTTTATTTTCCAAGAGTTAGAGCAGAAAACCTATGGTGAGGCCTATGCTAAGGCCATAAAGTAGATCGAGATAGATGAGAATAATTTATAAAGAGGCAATAGAAAAGAGAAGACAGTTTTTGGCTCAAAGAAAGACTCAGGAGAGTAGAACCTGCTCTAATACTACAATCCTCACTGAGAAAGCCACGCCCAATAGGGCACTCACCTCTCTTGAGGCTGCCTCTTTTGCAGCCCAAACTTAGTTAGACGAGCCCACATCAGGCTATGGAGCTCTCCCATTTTCAGTTCTACAACCTATTAAACACGTCATAAGAAAACATATTTTTGCCATCTGAAACAAATTGTGGCTTTAGAAGCCAACCAACCATGAAGAGCAGTCCAGATCGAATGAACAAATGAAAGTATTGTGATTTCTATGAAGGGTATGGTCACAACACTGTTGATTGCTTCGAGTTGAAAGAGCGGATTGAAGCTTTAACGGTTTACATAGGATGTCTATCGGAGGCCCAAGTGAGTCAGTCTTATATCCAGTCCAAACTAGATACCCATATATTAATACGAGCTTCAAGCTCATAGTTGGCTAGGAACGACCATCTATACCATATAGGTATGACATATGCTGATGTATATAAAAGTATCCACCGATAACCCGCATTAGTAGAAATAGATCAGAGACAATATTCGAGAACATACTTGCACAACTGACATTTTCTAGCACCTGATTGCAACTCTTGCAACTATACAGTTACTAGTATATTCTCAGGTCTATGTCCCATTATAGATAATGTTCCAACTCTTGGATCTTCGTTAAGTATTATAACCAGCTAACTATTAGTTGTGCTGACATTTAGCATTTATATCTCTCAGCGTGGCTAACTATGGGCCCTTATCTAAACTTCTTTAGATCAAATTTGAACTCCTTCAGATCATATAATATCTATAATGTTACATTGCATGGTACTATTTAAATAGGCATTAGCGATTTAATGGGAATGTATACATGTATAAATAATAAGTATATATACATTCAGGGATGGTATGTAAGCACTAACCCTAACAAAAAAACCCTGAAGATCCCCTCAGTAGGGTTATGCTATTGCCCCGAGCATCTTTTGTAGGAGGAATGATCATCATATGGACAGATGAGTGAGCCAATTATGAGGCCTAGAAGTATAACAGGGTGAGCTATATCCATAGGAATGTAAACGAACAATTCTCCTTTTTTCATTATGAAAGTGCATGTTGTACTCTTCTTCTCATACCCTTTGCATATAGCCATATGCAAATAAGGATGTGCAGTCTCCTCACACCCTGGCTATGTCCGAAGGTGAGGTTTGGCAATAGAGCCTAATTTGAACCAATTGCATAGAATTCCCCTCAGCAGTGCTAAGCTGAGAACCAGAGTGAGACGCCAATCGACTGTTTAAAAAAGAAGTGGTCAAAAAGACTTGAAGCATAGTGGAAATGCATTAAGCTCCAAAGGTACGAGTACTTGACACCGTTTTATCCCTCATGCATGGTGTTTCCTTCCTTATTACCTCGCTTTTGACAAGCTTATTTCTTAAAGCCTTTATAGCAGCACTCATAAATAATGCCCAAGGCTACTAAGTCTAGTAGTTCTAGCAATCAACATTAGATTTAGGATTATTAAGTATTATTTGAGAAAGCCTCTAGCTTGGAACCGTAAGGGACTTAGTGCGCCTAATGAATAGTTATTTTTCTACATGTTATGCTAGTAAAACCAAAGCATACCATATTTTAAATAAAAGTAGTGGCCAAACACTTGACGATGGATTTGTCCAAAACTAGAAACAAAGTATGTAGAGGTTTCCATATTCAAAATAATTCATACATAGCTATGGTTATCTAGTCGAGTAGCCCATGCCTAAAATGCCTCAGAGCTGAGAGTAACTGAGGGCTACTCAATAGCCCAGACCTTTCTAAAATTCTTGTCATTAAAGTTCACCTAAGGGCACCCAAGGCCCAAATCGCATCCAAACATAATATTATAATTCAAAGTTAGCCAAGTACAGTTATCTAAAATGCAAGTATAGTAAAATACTAAAAGAAGTTCGTAAAGGCAAAAGCCATTAAAAGTAGCAAGCAGCAATAAGATAGATCTAGCAAGTAATAGTTGGAGAGACTCAAGCTCAGCAGGCCATGGCTACGGGAATTACCGAAAGAGGCACTTAACCATTACCGTTATCATTATCATTGTCATTGTCATCCTCGCCTCCTTGGTCACGAATAGGCAAAGAAGTTCATGGGGACATCAATATCAAGAGAGTCCTTGGTTGATCATTCCTTAGTGACTTCTAGCTGAGAAGTAGCGTGACTAGCTGAAGCCTTGACAGTACTTCCTTCCTTCTCCCTTGCTAAAGCAGTTAAAGTAGAAGCCTCAAATGCCAGGAAACTAAAATCAAGCTCGGGATATACCTCTAAATCCATTTGGCAAGCATGAACCAATGCCTTCTGTACTGCCTCCCCGAGTCTTTGTTCCAGTAGATCAATAGCATTGTTTAACTCAGTATTGGTCTTTATCAGTTCTTTGTTGACTAACTCTAAAAATGCCTTCTCTTCATTCATGTTTTCAAGCTTAGTAGTAGTATGGGCAAGTTTCTATTTGTACTTGTCCTTTTTACCTCTCAAGACTTCTTTGACTTTCATTGAGGCCACCTTCAGAATTTTGAAGTCCTTTGTTGCCCTTAATGTCTTTCCTAGCATCTCTCTGTGCTTTCCTAAGGTAAAGGCTACCTGCAATGAACATTAAATGGAATGATGCTAAAATGACACAGGATATGTTGTGTCATCCAATGAGAATGAATGAAATGGTATACCTAATGAGCCTGGCCTATTGCCTTAGATATAAAATTTAAGAGATCTTGTCATGAGATTGATTCAACTACCTGGAAGGGCAGAACTACCTTAGCATGCTATAGACGGGGAAGTAAGTACCCCGCTTTCCATTTTAATTGGGGCCCTGGGTCGTCAAAGCGTAAAGAGGCTTACTAAGGTCTGGTTGGACTCAGGTACTTTCCTTTTCTTGGTCCTTGAAGGACCAACACTAGTCGACCTAGTAAGTGGAGGAGCAACGGAGCTCCCTCCAATAAGAGCACCAAAACCATAAGGTTAATGAGGGATAGAAAGATCCTTCATCCAATCATCACTAGCTAGCTTCTTAAAAGCTTCCAGACGACCAGCAGAGGAGGAAGCAGGAGTAACACCTACAAAAATCTAAGAAGATTATTAACGATTTTACTATAACAACTCAATCATAAAGCGAATATTGATCGGGGTTAATTAAGTATAATATTTTCATATTTCAAACTTAATATTTATTTGTCTAAATTAAGATCAATTGGCTTTTTATATATTTTATTGTTATTTTATAGGTTTAAAGTTAATAGGGGTGTTCGCAAAATTATACACGCGAATTTGTACCGCAAGTGCACGGATCGTGAGCAAGTAATAAAGTGATGAGTTAGTATCATTTCCATGAGAATTGTGTCCTAAATCAATGTTAAGTACTATGATGTTAGCAACCTAACTTTATCTAGGCTCATCTAAAAGGTAAGATGAATTATTGAATTAAAAGCAACTTAAAACCAAATAACTTGGTAAATTAAATACATGAGAGATCTATGAAAATAGGGTTCTAGGGACTTGGTTTCCTTCTATTGTTCCTATGATTTTTGTCACTAATGATCAACAACTAATTTTATGCATTCATTAGTCCAGGGTGTATAATTAATCTCATTCCCTCTCCCGGGTGCTGAATGAGATACTATACATATACAACTAAGTTGATATCCCTATCTAACCCGTTATATGTACACGCATTAAGCTACCCTTACGCGACTACCCTAAGTTCATTAGTCTCCCAACTCAACAAACTCAAAGCTATGCTTTTTACAACCAACATATGGATTAAACTTTCCCAAGCACATAACCCAAATGTTTAAATCATCCAATCCATTTTTCAATGCAATTAAAAGTATTAAGCACATAAAAAGCATAAATGAATAAACATCAAATAGTCATTAATCACAAAATAGCATCAACACATATTGTTCAATAGAGTTCCATCAAGTCATAGAACATATAATCTAACAACAAAATGATAATCTTGCGATATGGTGAATTTTATAAAAATAGGATCCTAGAGCATTGATTTTATTCTATTCTTCCTATATTCTTCCTATCTAGCATTTCGTTTAATTCATTAATCAATGGCTTAAGACTAATCTCATTCCTTCTCCTAAGTGCCGAATGAGATACTATGCATACATATTCAAGTTGATATCTCTATCTAACTTGATTACATAGACATGCATTACACAACCCTTAAATTGATTACCCAATGATTAATTTCATTACCTCTCTCAAGCGTCAAATAAAATTCTAGGCATAATGGCACACCCCAAAATGTTTGTGCCTGTCACGCATTTTATCAAACACTTTAAAAAGGAGTGCACCACATGTAATTCTAGGTATAATGGCACACTCAAAGTGTTTGCGCCTGTCACGCATTTTATCAAACACTTAGAGTGCACCACATGCAAATCCTAAGGAAAACCATGATGATTACCTAAGTGTTATTAGCCTCCCAACTCAATAACAACCTAAGGCTATGTTTCTCATAAATCCAATAAATGGGTCAAGCTCTCCCAAGCATCAATCCATAAATCCACAACAATTAATTCATTTTCCAATCAATTGGAAGCATTAAGCATAGAGAAACATAAATGAATTCAACGAAAATATACTAAATCATCCAAACATAATATAAATAAAACTACAAGCTTTAGAATTCAAGTTTGATCACTTACAAATCCAACCATATCTAAAATTATCTAGAAATCCATAGATACAACTCATTATTCAAAGTTGAAAATTTAAATAAAAGAGAAAATACAAAGAAAAGAAAGAGAAAATCGAATTTGGGGATGTCTCCAAGCTTTCAATCCTTCAAATATCTTCAATGATGCTCAAGAAACCTTGGAGACATCATTTCTTCTCTTTAAATTTGAGCTCAAGCCTTGTTCTCTTTTGCAAATTTCGTGCCTCCCTTTTGATTTCTTGTGAAAAATGGCTAAAGGGTAATATTTATAGGTTTTAAACTATGGCAAGAAAAAGGGGGTTAAAACAGGTGGTGGCGCTAAGCATTCTGCCAATAGAGCCCGTTTTGGCTCTTGGGCACCACTTTTCGGTGCCTAAGGGCCAAATCCTAGGTGATTTGGCGCTAGGGTGCCAAATACTGTTTTTGTCACTCTATTGACACTGTTCATTAGACACTGTTCATTGCACTGTAGCATTTGGACTTTTGTTTGTTTTCTTTAAATTTTCATCCCAAATAGCTCCATTAACTTGAAACCTGCAAAATAAAATTAATATATATAAAAAGTCATAAATTCACATTCAAAATGAGCAATTATTAAATTAAGAGGGGTATAATATCATATATAAAATGCGTTTATCAGGGGGCAAATAGGAATGAAAATCTAATGATTACAAGGTAAAAATATCTAATCTACTACAGTAACTATAAATAGTAATATGTGAACAATGATTGTACTACAGTATTTGTGATACAGTGCCCAACGCTGAGACACTGGATCAGAACGCTGCGGTGCCTAGGAGGATTTCATCACCTTGCTGTTTTCAAGTCTAAGCGTCTGGGCGCTCATGCGACAACTAAAACACCTCCTTAACTCTCTTATTTCGACTTTAAATTCGAAGGCCTTCGACCTTAAGGTTTTTTAAACCTATAAAAGCATTCTTTTTAAAGCCAAAACATATATTTTATCCGAGGCAAAAATTAGAGAAACAATTCACAACACAAATCAAGAGATTAAAGCCAAGATTGCAAGATTGAAATCAAGACTATTGAATCTAGTATGTAGTTAGATTTTATTAATTCTTAGTTTATAAACTTAATACATATAATTGATTTATTCTATCATGAGTTTAATGCTTTCATGATATCTGGCCAATATCTTGAATGATTAAGAAACTATGATGAACTCGACGGAGGAATTTATATGTTGAGCCTAGGATAGTTTGATGCATGATCATAGGGTAACAACTATAAGTTTCATGTAAGATAGACATATACTTAGATGACATGTATGGTTTTATTTAGATAATTATTAGAATGCGTAATATAGTCACTCGACCATCGACAAAGACTTGTGATGAGATTAGAGTCTAAGCCAATAATTAGTGTTAAGCGATTAACTAAAAAGTTAATGAATCTAATAAAATATTAGGAGATAAGTCAGAACCCTATATTATTCTTAATTCATGAATTCAACCCTTTACTTACTTTTGATTAATATTAAGTTTAATTTGATAGTATTAGATTAAGTAAATTCAATTCATCTTTAAATATTTCTAGATCTAAATAAAGTAGAACTAATTTTAGTAATTTATTGTAATAAATAGATTAAGAGTCTCTATAGGAACGATAACATGGTCTTAAAATATTATATTACTTGATACGATAGCGTGCACTTGCGCTTAACTATTGTTGTATATGTCAGGTATCACTACACAAATATCACACCACCAAATATAAGAAAGAAAGAAGTCGAATACCCATCTTAAGAGCCTCAGCGGGTGCTAAGTTAATCAACCCAGTCTTCTTCAAGTGAACTTCATCTAACATGTTCGAGTCATCAGCAGCCAAGTCAGCAAACTCTTTAGCAGCAAAGGCAGCTCTCTCTTGGGTGGGAGGAGTGAGCTTTTAAATTCTTGGAGCAGTAACGTACTAAGGATAAGTTAGTCACAAGAAAAAGAAGTAAGTACAGTTAACAACCACATAGTTTTCCACAACAACACAGAAGCAACTTAGAGATTTGGGACACTATGAGGGACAGAGATGATACCCTCAAAGGCGAACTAAGAGTAGACATCCTTGAGGTGGCAGCCAACCTTTGTCGTGGAGCCCTAGTCTCCACTAGTGAAAAATCTGTTAACGTATTTTTTAGTGTATGCATGTGATTGTGTACATGTTGAAAAACTTAAACATATGTCTCACATATACGATTTGCAGCAGAATTAAACATATAATCAATATGTACACATGTAAACTGAATTATAAACAAGTTAATATTGCAGAAACATACATTTGAGGAACTTTGGTGAAGATTACAAATTTCGAAGCTCACCTTGAAGTCTACCCTTAAACAATTCTAGTCCACAACAATTTAGTGGGATTGTGGAGTTAGAGTGGTAGCTTTGATTAATTTCAACAGCATGTGTTCAAACTCTTTCAACACATACATATTTGTTTTCAAGAAAATGGATTGTTTATGCAACTCTTGCATAGCACATTTTAAAATTATTTTTCATCGAAGTATGTTTTTATCCAAAATTATTTTTGCAGTTTAATTCTCTTGTTTTTCTTTTGCATGATCGGATGATGGAATTAAGAGAGAATTGATCAAATCAATTCATCTCTATTTTTTAGTGGTTGAACCACTTTTATTTTATTTTTGTTTTGTTTCTCCACCAAAAAAAATAAATGGCGTATATTTTAATTTTCTTGGCCTCCAATTTTTTTTTCTTTTTACTAATACTTATCCATTAAATAAATTTACAATACTATTAATTAACACAAATAAAATTAAAAATGACATCTATATTTTCTTTTATTATTGTGCTAGTGTAATTTAATAAGCCACTTAATAAAAATGAAAATATTTTTAATTTTTTTATAAATTTTATAAACTTTACTTTAATGGTGTTCCATCATTCATTCATGTCATTATTAATAGGTCATAATAATAATTATTTGTATCCCCATTGACATTTATAATAATAATTATTATATATAATATTTAATTAATTATTCAAAATAATTTTGAATAATTATTTTACCTTACTTATTTTTACTAGTAAGGTTAATAAAATAATTTATGAATCAAATTATGCCACTTGTCAATATCCTATTAGTTAACTACTTATGTCAACTAATTATATAATATATTTAACAATTAAGTCTTGATAAATGCACATTCTAAGGGATCTTTAAACAAATATCTGGTTTGTTGAAATTTTCTGGATCAAATTATTGAATCCAATTCGCTACGCTAGTGTGTAATGAATACACTTCATATTGTGAAACTCTCTAAGTACACGTCCGATTTGTTATATAGAACTCTTCCATACGTCCGTGAATGATACCTCACACACACGTTACAGAAATTACAAAGCAACGTGTTAAACCATACAAGTTAAGATTATAGATATACGTGTAATCTCTTCGTCATTGATATCTTGAAAGAACAGAGATATAAATCATCACCATCAAATCTCTATTTGCCCAACCTTGAATTTATCTCCAGATTTGTATTTTCATAAACAATATCCGCAAACACTTTTGCAATAATATTTAGCCCTATAGAAACTATTCTCATGGTTTATACTTGTGGCCATAAGATTTTCTTAAATACAATTTCGGAGCATCAGGATATACAACTCACTCATATGAGCTGACGGATCTCATATTTATGCACACCGGATTCGATGAGTATCGAACCATACCCAATGACACCAATAGTTAGATTATAAAAGGTTTTTGACATGTGTGGAACCAAAGTATGGTGGATCACTCATAAGCCCACTGTGACGCTAAGGTCAAAGGACCATGAATACTACTCAACTCGAAAGACCTTCTGTTAATGACTTTATAAGATGTCTATTAGAGGTCTTCGTGGGTCTATTCAATACCCAATCCTCACTGAATATCTATATCTCTATATGAACTTTTGCTAAACTCATAATTTACTAAGACTAACCATCTGAACCATACAGATATAGACAGATATCAATCTATATTATTGAATTTTACCGATAGACCTGAATCAATAAAATTAGATTATGAACATAATATTTGAGAATATACTTGCATAATGACATTTTCTAACACCATCTGCAACTCTTTGTAGCTATGTCATTACTAATATATTCTTAGGTCTTTATCCAATTTCAGACAACTAACTCCTTAAATGTCGCCAACTTTTATAACCTGTTAACTCTTAGCACTACTAACTCTTAACACTTATAACATTTAGCGTTGCTAACTCTTAGCATTATCTAAACCCCTTTAGATCAGATCTAAACTCCTTCATATCATACAATGTCTGAAACGTTACAAGCATTTTACCATTTAATGATTAATAATATTAACGATTTTATTAGAAATATTAATTGTATAAATATTATAATTAAATATTTATACATAATGGGATGGCACATAAGCATAAATCTCAACAAAACTAACACTATTTTCAGTCAGTTTGGGATTTATATTTGCTTATGGGGTTGGTGTTCCTGTCCTATGAGCTAACGTAGTAAGTACCTTCAGCGAGGCTGTTCCTTCTAAAGCGAAAAAGATTTTTAAAATCTTGAACAGTGAAGTCCTCACTTAGGGCAGTCTTCCACAACACATGGCAACCAATTATGTATCTCCAAGCTGCAATAGTGAGCTAGGCAAGGGTTATGTCAAAAACGGCTACTTTCCCTTTTGGGGTTATAGAGGAAGCCTAAGTCCTAAGATAAAGAACTCTTTAAACATAACTACTTCCTCTTTTGGGGAAAACGCTAGGAACTCTCTGAGTCGAGGGATCTTGAGTGTAACTAATTGGAGAATTTCAAATCAACTCCTGAGTGAATTCAAATTGGCCTCAGTCAACTCGATTAATGTCACACACTAAAACAGAAGATGAAGAACCTTTAAAGGATAGCTTTTCATGGAAGGGGAAGGGAAAGGGGACAGTTTGGATGGCAATTTGCCTCTTTTCTTAACGAGGGATAAGGAAATGGAGTTTCCTTCTTAAGGACAACGTGGGGGGCCTTAGACCCTATCCTATCTATTCCACCGACTCGTCACTACTATTGTCTTCCCATGAGTTATTTTTACTACTATTAGTGTCACTTGTCTTCTTAGCCCTTGACATCCTACATGACCATGACCAATCTCCTAATTCAATTCTCTAACACATCAAACAATCCACACAATCACAAGTATGTGTTTGCAAAAGAACAAGCAAAGTAAGGAAAAAAGAGGTGAGAAATTTCTTACCTTTTGTAGGCTTGGGCAGCAGCTTTAGTGAGTAGATTGATTTTGGGAATGCTCTGAATATTATGCCTATGGAGAATCACAAAAGAGCATGTTCAGCACCAGGAAAGAGCAAGAATAATACTAAAACAAAAATGAAGAAAAAATAAGTACTGGGAGGTATGATGAAGCCCCTATTCACCTTGAAGGAGGCCGGAGCTTAGTAATAGTTCCCTGGAATAGAAAAGTCACCCTAGAGAAAATGAGAGATGAGAAAATGAAAGAGAAAGAGAAATTTTGTTTTGAGGAAGCTGGGTGTATTACTCATAATTAGGAAGTTGAAAGAAGTTCAGAAGTTGAAGAGTCAAAGAAATTTGGGCCACCCATTTTAAAACTGCTTTCCTCAGATAACACCACATGTCAATGCACTAAGTGGAAGCGTGCACCACGATCTGGCATGGTAGGGGCCATGACTGAACCCTCCTCAATAAAAGTAGCAAAGGCGTAATTACTGCCTCACTCCCATCTATTTTAGAAAGGGCATAACTGCCCCTGAATAGTTTTCAAAAAATATAAAAAAAGGCAAAACATTTCCCACCAAGAAGGGAATTTTCAAAAAAAAAAAAAGAGAGAGAGTGAAGAAAGAGCTAGCAGGTAGACATACCATGTGTCACCTATAGAATCTAGTAACTACTGCCTCCTCATTTCAACACTAGGAACTAAGGGGGCTGATGTTGGTGGTAGAGATCAGTGACACTCAGTCCAACATCAAAGAGCCTAGTTAAGCACTCAGGCCCAGACCTCCTGAGAACCCGACACAAAACGAGCTACCACAATGGAACTAAGTCCAAACTAAAACACTTAGGCCTTTATAATTCAACCCATAAAGCGCATAAAGTGGAACGTCCATGTATCTCCACTCAATAGCGGTGTCAGAGCATACGACACCAAGAAAGATAGAATGGAAATATTATGAAGAAAGCTCTAGCCCTTCTTATAAGATATTGAACAAATGTTCCTTTAATATTGCTTGATGCTCAACATGAACAAGGAATCTTTTGGGGACAAATGTGTACAAGAATTTGTTGCCATTATTCATCCCTATGGTTTATTTTACCTTTGCAGTGGATTATAATTAGATTAATTTTTTTATGGCACAGGCATAGTAACTAATAACATACAATTATCTCAGCAAATAAATAAACAAACTTGATAACTTTCATTTCTTTAAATATTATATTTGGTCAGCAGGAGATAGCTCTATGAAGAATTCAATCACGTAAAACAAACAAATATTTTACATTAGAATTTACACCTATTGTTATACACACTTCACTGAATTACATAGTAAATTGGACATGAGTGAAGGGAAAAAAATTTAAGGAGGGGAAAGGGGAGGGTGGAAAAGCAAGGATATGGACACAACAATTTAAAGGTTTAAGCAAAATTGTCTTACAGGTCAAAAATATATCTGGCAGTATATAGAACAACAGCTCATTGTCGTCTTGAATATCCAGAACCTCCACACATTTTGCAGACTATCAGTCCTACAGATAGACAATAATCTCTTAAGCTAAAAGGAAATGCGGACAGATTAAATTGAAACAATTTTAAGTTCAAAAGGAACTTAACAATCTAATATATTACCGGGGATGTGGAAAGGAATTGAACATCATTCTAAACCGATGGTCACGGGCTGATTGATACCATATTAGCTTGCAATATATATATATTCATATATCCAAATGTTCCATTTGAATTGCATGGCGCAAGGTAATTGAAAGACTACGCATTATAAGCCATACCAGCAGTCATAAAATGATAATATACGAACAAACATATGATAACTTATCAAAACCTTTAACGAAAGTATAATGCTCTGATCACATGAAAACACAAGGTGTTAAAAAGGGCACCAAACACAGTCGGTTTTTACTTTTTGACAAATTATTTGAAGAGAATACAAAGAGAGAAACCTGCTCCCTTGCACACCCGACAACCAACCAACCTAGACTCCATCTTCATCTTACCATCGTTACAGATTACACATTTTGTGCCACCTAACCAACAGTCACAGATAGCGCAGATTATGAAAATTGAAATCGTACTGAAAAATGGTGGAGAATTTGATTATATTGCACTCAAGTCTCAAACATACCATATTACAAGTACAATATAAGTCTATGATAGCTTAGATTGCACCTTAAAAATTGAAATGATGCACGTATAAACATTTAGCTTTACAAATACAGTGTGTACGACATGTTTGGCATTTTATCCAAACATTTTAATTCTTA
Source organism: Ailanthus altissimus (assembly GCA_946807835.1). NCBI lineage: Eukaryota > Viridiplantae > Streptophyta > Magnoliopsida > Sapindales > Simaroubaceae > Ailanthus > Ailanthus altissimus. Next base: position 15,500,410 of record OX327700.1, on the reverse strand, counting down.
ATGATTGGATGGAGGGAAAGGAATTAGTATTTACCATTTCCGGCACACCGGTAGCAGGGCACAGTATCTCCCTGCAAACAAAGAATTCGTAATAGAAGTAAACAACGCATAATTGGAAATGACACTGAGATCGAGAGAGAGATCAAGAATTTGTACCTTGAGGCGGAGGAAAAGAGAGAGAGAGAGAGCAATGGCAACCAAAACGCTCATAGTAGTAAGCAATGTTTGAGTATCCAAGCCAAAGGTGGTCTATCAAAACGCTTAGCAGCAGCAATATGGGAATTGAATGGACCAAAAGCTTTGTGATTATAAAGCAACGGGGCAGACTGGGGAATTTTGATTTTGTTGGGATCATTTTAGGAATCAAATTATTATTTGTTGTTGAAGATGAAGCAGAAACAGAAATGAGAGTGTGGAATTGGAATTGGACTTGGAGAGAGCTGCAACAAAGCACAGCCATTGATGCTGATGCAGCCAACAAATAGATACACACTTGGGCTCAGCTTGTCCCAGGTTTGTCTTTGTCTCCGTCTCCTTTTTTTATTTCATTTCCACTTTATGACCATTGACCGATACACCCCTCACTTTAACATTTAAAAGTTGCTACAAAAATTGCATTTAAATTAAGAGAAAGATTTTGGATACTTGCGAGTACATATGAAGTTTTTTCTAATTAAATTTTTGTCAGTACTACATAAGAATAATAATGCCACATATGTATAAATAGAACGCAAGATTTTTATCCCAATTATATAATTTTTTATGTTCAATTCAATCATAAAAATTAATACTACATTAATATTCAAATAATAAAGTCAACTATTACTTATCATGCCGCAGCCTTTAATTAAAAAAATATATTAATTAAAATACAAATTTTGTATTTCCTATATGTACAAGTTAAATCACAAATTCACTTATATTACTTGACATGTCATAATAAGATAAAATTTATAAAGTTATTGTGATATTACTATTTTTTTTATTTATTTAAAAAGTTAAATAAAGATGAAATATCTCATCCACACGAAACACTAATCCTTGCCCCCTGAACTCAAGCCACAGATGCAAAATGCAATAAACTGAATTATGCCTAGGGAACTCATTTATTTATTTATATTAATTCTTTAAACCATGTTATGTCGTATCAGGTAATATGAATAAAATTTTAAATATAACGTTAATTTGAAATTAGGGAAATAAATAAACATGATATACTGATAAGAGTACAATAAACTAAAATCTCACATAAATTTAATATAATTCCGAATTTTAGTAGACGATAAATACATACCTAGAGAAAGAAAAAGAAAATAAAAATTGAAATTCCAGTCCATTTGACAACGCTACTCAGTCAACGCTCCCCCTCTGTGTTAGTACATGCTCTCGCGATTTTAGATGGACTAATTAAATATAGATAATATAAATAATTTAACTATTTATTGTAACTCCATACCAATTAATTAAACATTAACAATTAAATTTCTAATTGATAAATTAGTGAACACAGTTAAAATATAAATCAGCTAAGTTGGCTGAATGAAAATTGATGATTTCGCTTTTTACACAGTTTTGACAGATGAGATTTCGTAGCTCATCAACTTGGATTACTGTCAAACTAACTTAAGAGATTCCATATATTTAAAGAGTAATACTACACGTCTCAAATAATATTAAAAATATTAATCAATAATTAAATAGTAAAATAGCACAAATTTCAAATTTTCATATTATACTATGTTACAATGATTACTTACCACATCATTTAAAATAAAAAAAATTTAAATATCATTAAAAATAATATATAACATTATTCAAATTTATTTATCCTGGCATGATAAAAGTGATGGACCATCTGGGAAATTAAAATAAAGTTTGCTTTTGGAAATTGGAGAATATATTAGAAGGGAATAGGTACAAACTCTTTACATAGCAAAATACCATAAAAGAAGAAAATATATGGACCAGGAGTCCTTTCTAATGACAATTAAAAAAGTAGTGCATCTCAATTTCTTTTACAAAAAAAGAACCTAGAAACAGGCTAACAAATACTGGCCCATTAGCCATTAAAATAATTCCCCATCTACAAAAAAACAAAAATAAGGAAAGCAAACACAATGAAAAAGAAAAATAAACAAAGATCACCCACTATACCCTGTTACTGTATACATTCACTAATCCAAAATCTCCCCTTTTTTATGTACTGTTAAATTACACTGAACTGAAGATGAAGGCACCGAACTGATGTATTACTTAAAAGACCACTTAAAGACCGAAACCTCCATTTAAAAAAATTGGATTTAAAAGCTCAAAGGGCTGCAAAAAACACTTGCAGATACACATTTGCTAAAAGGGGAAAGTCATCTCATCCCAAACTAGCATAAGAATTACATGGCCAACAAAATCAACATGCATACCCTTCACTTGTCACCTTTACAGCTTGTTTTTCCATTTTTAGAGATCAACTGCCGTCGAGGGTTATCCAGTTCATCCACAGACATGAATGAAAATTCATGCATCTTCAAATGTTTTCTAATTGTAGATTTTAACAGGCTTCTCATAGGTGTGGCGACTCTGAAAACAAACGTCATGTATCCATACAAAGTTAATGAACTGTCTAGCATATCTAGTCATAATTTATTTATTTTTCACTTTTGGGGCATGAGGAAGGGATATGAGATGGGTCAAAAAACACCACACATAGCATTTACAAACAGTTGGCTAATCGAACTTTAAGCATAGAGACAAAAGCTGTGTACATTTTGCACAAGTAAATTTCGAGACTTAATATCAACATAATTGTTTCTATACAGAACTATAATTCACCTGGTTAGTGGCATAAGCCCTTTTAGGAGCATTGTCAGAGTGTTCCAATCCAAGATACTGCTCCCAAGCACCATAAACATCTCTTCTCTGTGGTATGAACCAACATGTAAAATCTCAGTATATGCTTTACCGAAGATATAAGTGGTAACAGATAGTACACAGCACCTGAAAACGACTGGACACGATGTCAGAGTCCTGAAGGTACTCTGGGCGACCAAGAAAAAGGAATGCAAATTTCCACTGCAAATTAGAATATAAATAAAAAAAGTTAGGTCTTATCAGATGACATTCAGCAGTGAGTATAGTGTAATGCTATGAAACAGGAAAAAATTTTCACTAAACTTTACCATATGATATCCACCAATAAGAAAGACAACATATAGGCACTGCTTTGAACGGAAGTTTTTACAAAATGATGTCATAGCATATGATAAACAGAATATTATAGCTAATATACAAGTCCAGGATAGCTCTTTATACAGATGCAAAGCTTAAGTAAAAAAAGAGAACTGTGGCTACATGCCATATGGACGGCTTCCTCCCTCATCCAGTAAAGTGTTTTTTGCGTGTCTTAATACATTTAACATTACTCACAATAAGACAGCATTAAGAGAAAGATGTTTGTTTGTTTTCTCTCTCTCTCTCTCACACACATTTTCTGTCCCATAAAAACTAAATTTTTTTGCTTCGGTTCCTTCCAGGAGAAGATTAAGATACCAGAGAGGTCATTCCAAGTGTCACGACCCGATTTCTCGAACCCGCGCGGCCTTAGACACTTGCTAGTGCTAAGCAGCCTACAAGACCCCAATTAACCAAAGAAAGAGATGAAGAAGAAGCATACCAAGTGTTTGAGAGAATGCTCTCGGATTTTATTACTAAAGAGAGATTACAAAGCTATAGAATTATAAGCTATGAGTATTTCTACAATTTGGAGGATGGTTTCTCAAATGAAAACTCCACCTATTTATAGCTAAAGCTATATACAATGGACGGCTAAGATTAACTCCAATCCAATGGTCCAAATCTAAAGAGGAGAATATCTTAAGCCTAAGGAATATTCCAAAGATGCCAATTACCAAAAGAATATCTCATGGAATATGCTATTTCTAGAAAACTTCCCCACCTACCACATGCAAGTGGCATTAACCCAAATCCATTGGGCCTTCTAGAAGCTTCAACCCATGTAACACATCATGAGCCAAATACCCTCTTGGTGGTCTTGTCGCACGCCAAATGTTCGAGTCATTGCTTGAGAATATTTGGGGCTTGACATTCTCCCCCACCAAATTCACGCGACGCCCTCGTCGCGTCTTCGCTGGAACTTGCGCACCCCGTTCTGCAAACTCTGGCTGTGCGCTCTCGTGTCCCAAGCGCGCTCTCCCATCCGACAACCCTTTCCACTCGACAAAGTACTCAAGACTCGTCCTAAGTTACTCACATTTGTCATGGCATGTGGAAATCCCCAAAGGTTCCCGGTTGTGTGGCTCAAATTCTGCATCTCCCGTACCTCCACGGTACTGCTTCCAACAGCTTGCGGAATGCACCTGATGTCGCCACTGCCGCTATCTCGAAGGTAACTCCACCTTATGCGAGACGTTGCCAACTCTCTTGGCAATCAACCTTGGCCCCTCGTCCCCACGATCAAGGCCCTTGTGAAGTGGGCGTGCTGACTTGCGTTGTGGTGGAAGTATCGTCTCCATCACCAAGTCCCCCGCACTATGCTTGACACGCCGCTACTTGTCTTCGACCCACTCCTTGTGCTGAAACTGCACATCATGTGACACCTTGGACTTTTGGATGACACCCGCATCCAACAACTCCTCGAGCTGCCCCTGCAACTCTCCCATCTCCGATGGAGGTGTCAACCCTATAGTTGGAAGCGTAATCTCAAGCTCCAACTTGCCCTCAATTACATCTCTTGAAGGCGGTTCTCCCGGTATGGCAGTAGGCTTGACCCCATTGTGCTCCCCGAGCACTTCTGCAGCAACCTTCGGTATTTCATCCTTGCCCCCATTTGCCGCATCATCCACCCCCATTGTTGAGGCTGAATGTAACCCTCCTTTGCGCCCAGCATCTACCCTTAGTTGCATTGCAGAAAGGATCTTGGCGTTTGGCTTGGATCGCCCACCCTTAGGCATGTCTACCATCGGCATCATTCGAGGCCCTCCTTCCAAAATACACAAATAGTTGTGTTGAGGAAGTAACACCACATTGTACTGCCGTAAGAACTCCATACCTAGCACCACATCAAAATCATCGAGAGGTGCTACCGAAAAATTTACCTCACCGTGCCATTTGCCAAGGTGGATTTCAGCTCCACGAACCACCCCATCCAGCGGCTTGGCTCTTGCATTCACGGACTTGAGGTATCCCTCTCCCTTCTCCACATAAAGGCCTAAGCGTTCCGCTTCCGCACGCTTAATGAAGTTGTGCGTAGCCCCCGTATCAACTAACACTTGAGTCTTGATGCAATTGACATAGGCTTCAATGTACATGAGCGTCGTCCCCGTTGGCGCATCTGCACGCCGCTTGGCTTTTAGGGAATTAAACAGCTGCATACAACCCATACGGCTATGTTCACCCCCGTATTGTGCCTCATACATTGCATTGAAAGCCTTCTTTTTCAAACAGTCCTTCACCCAATGATCCCCATCGCAGAGAAAACAGTTAGACTTCGGGCCATTACCTCTATGGCCGTTGCGTTTCTGCTCCTTCCACTTGAGCGGTTTGCCTTTCTCCTCCTTGCTCTCCGGAGGCTGAAACTCCTTGGCTTCCCACCCTTACTGTGATTGGGTTTAGAATTCTTGGACTTTCTCGAATCCCCCTTGCGGTAATCCATGAGCGTCTCCGCCATTGTAAGGGCGTCGGATATATTCTGTACTCCACGCCACTTCAACTCATTGGCAGCCCAAGATTGTAACCCGTCCAGGAAATTGAACAACAAGTCCTCCTCGGTCATATTGCGGATTTGCAGCATCAACAAAGAGTACTCCTCCACGTACTCCCCAATGGACTTTGTTTGTTTCAACTCCTTCAACCGCTTGCGAGCATCATGCGCCACATTCTCCGGATAGAATTGGCGTTTTAACTCCCGTTGCAATTCTTCCCAAGTGTCTATGGTGCAGGTACCCTTGCGAATCTCCTCGCTTTTCCTACGCCACCACAGAATTGCATGATCGGAAAGGTATAAAGTTGCAATACTTACCTTGTGTTCGTCCCGCACGCCCATAGCGCCGAAATACCTCTCCATTTGCCAAAAGAAGTTGTCAAGCTCCTTGGCATCCTGTCTGCCGCTAAACTCTTTCGGTTTAAGGGCTTCAACCCTTGGTGCAGCCACCGCAGTTTGAGTAGCTACGCCATTAGCGACCGCTCGCTTGCACAACACCACATCCTCCTCGACATCTTCAAACCCCTTTCGTAGCTCTTCTACTTGTGCTTGAACTTTGTCCATGGTGTTGTAAACCTTCTCCTGAAAAGCCCTGATCCAGTCCCGTTGCTTGACAGCATGCTCGTCAATGGAGCTTTCGATTAGGGAGTGCAGCTCGTCACCTTGAGTATCGAGGCCTACCTCGACATTCTGGACTTGCTCCTCCAACTCCCCAAGGCGGTCCGTCGCCTTGCTCACAGCACCACCGAGCTTCATAACCATGTCCCCTAGATCATGGTTCGGATCAACGAACTTTTCTGGCGAAATACTCCCATGTCTCCTAGCTTTGGGGTCTCTACCCTTCCCTTCAGTAACCTTGGATGAACCAGCAACTTCCTTCACCATCTTCTTTGAACCCGCTCTGATACCACTTGTCACGACCCGATATCTCGAACCCGCACGGCCTTAGACACTTGCTAGTGCTAAGCAGCCTTCAAGACCCCAATTAACCAAAGAAAGAGATGAAGAAGAAGCATACCAAGTGTTTGAGAGAATGCTCTCGGATTTTATTACTAAAGAGAGATTACAAAGCTATAGAATTACAAGCTATGAGTATTTCTACAATTTGGAGGATGGTTTCTCAAATGAAAACTCCACATATTTATAGCTAAAGTTATATACAATGGACGGCTAGGATTAACTCTAATCCAATGGTCCAAATCTAAAAAGGAGAATATCCTAAGCCTAAGGAATATTCCAAAGATGCCAACTACCAAAAGAATATCTCATGGAATATGCCTTTTCTAGAAAACTTCTCCACCTACCACATGCAAGTGGCATTAACCCAAATCCATTGGGCCTTCTAGAAGCTTCAACCCATGTAACACATCATGGGCCAAATACCCTCTTGGTGGTCTTGTCGCGCACCAAATGTTCGAGTCATTGCTTGAGAATATTTGGGGCGTGACACAAGGAAGTACCCCAACACGAGTCTTTCCCTCTTCTGGTTGTTGCAGCAATGCTTATTCCATGTGTTAAGTTGTAAAGAAGCCAAATGTTTGGGGCCTTCTGTATGAGCCTCCACTAAGTAATTCCAAGAAACTTTTTTTTTTCCCATGAATCCTGATTGGGATAAGGTTTTGGTTTAACTTGTATGATAGAGCAACTACACGTCTGAACAGATATAATGGTTTCGCATTAGATAGGTTGGATTACTATTGTATCGCTCTGGCATTAGCACACAGATGGGCAATTCTTCAACGCCCCTGTGGCCCTCTGGCTAACTACTGCAATTCATACTCTTTGTCAATGAACATTCTCTACTTCCTATTGGCAAAAACGAAAAAGAAGATTTAATTTGCTAGAACATGCTGCCCAAAAAAGGGAAGTAAAATATACCTTAGCAAACTCTTCATCAGGAACTTGTAGTTTCTTCTGTATTCGCACTTTTATTTCTGCCAAAATCTCACCTTCATGTATGACTAAGAAAAAAGGTTCACCAAAGTTTTGAATTTGCTGTCAAATATAGATGGTCTTAAATGGTGAGAAAGATTTCATGATGATCACAAAATTGTATTTTCTGGTACAAAACAAAAACAAATATATGAAATACTTAAAATGCCTCTTGAAGAGTTAATTACCACTTGGTTCTGAGCAGTGTCCTTTGTAAAGTGATAAACATGAATTAAACGATCATGTGGGCCAAGATGTTTTTCTTCTTCTGGAATCTGTGACATTCAAATAAATTTCCCGTAAAATGGGCACTCATTGACACAAGGGATAAACAAAGTGAAATAATAATTATTAAGTCTTCAAGTGACTGGGCTAAGTGGTTTTCTTGTATTTCTAAGCTGATGTTGAAAATGGCAAGAGATAAAGAGAAGCTCTGACCTCTTCTGCCCTTAATGTCCAGTAATGATCATTTATGTTCTCAATCTTTTCATTATGTGGAAAAATCTGCACGCATGTAGCATCAGGATTTCAGGTCGCATATTGCAAAGACTCACCCAATATATACATACAAAAAAAAAAAGCATGTGCGTCCAAAAGCTACAAAAGCAAATTTTAAAATTGGAAGCCCAAGTCATATGAAGCAGCTCCAGTCCCTGCTGCTAAGGTGGCGAGCGAACAGGTGAGAGTAACCAGACAAGAAAGTAGGGAGGAAAAAGGAAGGCAGATGATACTATTTAGTACACTGATGGGTGGGGGGGGGGGGGGGGTTGGGGGGTGTGGGTGTTGTTGGGGGATCTCTTTATCCTCCAAATTAGAAGGGAAAAGGAGGGGAGCAATGGAAAAGTTAATATAATGTTTCAATTTACAAAATTCCATCCATTCATATTAGACATGGTAGAAAAAATACAGCCATTTAATTCCTCCCACTTCCACATCACTTCAACCTTTCCATCCCTCTTACCAATCAAGGTATGGTCCAAAACCCAAGTCAGTCTTTCCTTGTACAATTTAAATTTTCATTCCAGATGGATATTAGTAAGAGCAGAAATAGCTACCAAAAAGATCAATTTCAGACCTTGTAGATTTTGTGATAGAAAACTTCTAGCAACCGGAGTTCCACATTAGGATGAGACAATTCCACCTGTTCCAGAATGCAGCACACTTGGTAGTTACTATTGTGAAGCAGAAATGAACTGTTAAATCATATCCATTCATATAAATTTGCATGCTGTTTGTAAGGTTCACATTTAGAATGAATAGACCCAAAGAAGTACCTTTGTTTTAAGATCATTAATCACATCCCCTACAGTGCTCTGTTTCGGTAGTCTAATAGTATGAATGCTCACCTGACCACAAATTAGCCCAAATCTCAGTTAATTTACAAGTATCACCATGATTAAGAATACTTGTAAGTATATGATCAGCATACTCACTTCATCCTTCGTAGCATGATGAAAAGCGACTTTAAGAGTTTTCAAACATTGCAACTCTGGAAGAGGAATGTCCAATACTTCATAGTATAAAATATCAGAAGTCTGTCCCACGACATGACAACGAAAAAGAATTAGATTTATTTTGGTTTACATTTCAAAATACACACTAGCTCGAACAACATGTTTATTACCTGGTTATAGTGGATCAGCATATCGGACAAGTGATCAACCCCACGGTACTTGATGGGTTGAGGTTTAGGTTGCTGAGTGTAACAGTTGTGTGATGTAAGCCTGATTTTGGATGGGTCATCCAAACCCAGTTGCTGAGCTACTCTTTCTACAACGTCATCATAAGTATAAAGCTTTGACCTTGAAATTAACATAAAAACAGTATCAAGTATGATGTAATCAATAATATCTTTTGCAACATTTGTACAAAATTATTTTAAAAAGCCAATGATAAAATTAACAGATATCAACATACACCAAACTTGTGCACTTACATCTCTAGACAGAAATCAGCTTCCTTGGGTTTCTCAAGAGACCGAAAGTGAACAACCTATGGAACAAAAATCAAGCAAACATTTAGCTCTCTTAAATTATGAGCTAATGCAGGTTAGATTACAATTTATTGAAGATGACAATACATTAGGAAGAATATCAAGATGAGAACGCCGCTTATAGGAAATTTCACATAAAATATAAGAATGAACATTGATGTATGGCAGATTTTTAATTAGGAAATTCCTAATTTAGTTTGGGTTTTCCTTTTCCTAGAAACACTAGTCTTCTTAAAATCGTAAAAGTCTTATTTGAGTTCCTTTTTCTAGTAGGACTAGTCTTCTTTAAATAGTATAAGTCTTATTTGAGTTTTACTTAACTTTCTTATTTTATTTGGGTTCTTATTTAGTTTCCTAGTATATTTTTAAATTCCTAAGTTGGGTCTTTAAGACTTATTTATTTTTTCACTTTCCTACTTTGGTAATATTTTATTCTATTTTTATAGGAGTTAGTTCATGAATTAGAATTTACTATTTGACTAGGATTCAACATAGATACCTATAAATTGCGTCCATTAGCCATAAGTTTGTCATTTTTTCATCAATAATAAAATTTGTTATTCAAAAACTAGCAGTTTTTTTTTTATCTTTTTACTTTCTACGTGTTCCACTTCGTCAAGTGGTATTAGAGCAAGCTTTACTTGTCTCTCATGACATGCAACGATTTAGAGAACAACCATCCTATTTATAGTGATCAAGAGATGCATGCACTAGCTGTGGAGATGCATTATGATCCATATTGCCACAATGAAGGAAATTGTTACAAAAGCAGCTATGGCGGGTTGAGGAACGAGTGATGATAAAAATTGATGTGTTAACGCACACAAAATGAGGGTTGACCGAACATGTTCTAGGCTTTTGCCCTCAAGGCAAAGGGGGCCATAGCGATACAGAATACGAGAGTTGCTCATCACTAAAGAAATAGATATTTTAAGGAGAAGTTCTAATAGAGTGATCGCAGCAGCAAACCGGGTTCAAGTGAGCCTTCTCTTCTCAAAGGCTTAGGCAAAAGAAGGAGTTTATACCACGACAACAGGGAGATAGTTCAAGGGAAAAGTGTTTATCATGAGGATATCCCTCAAGGACCACTGCCGGCAAGGTGGCTTCTTGAAACCAATTACACGGTTGTAGAGTGACATATCAGATGACAAATCAACTTCTAATAGCATTAATAGACAAAAATTGAAGTGTGATTACAAGATTAATATAGATATTCCTATCTTCAATGGCTTCCATATAGAGGAGTTAATGAATTAGGTCATACAGGTTGACACTTTCTTTGTTTATATGGAAATTTGAAAGAAAAAAAGGTGAACCTAATGGCATATAAACTAAAAAGGGAAGCTTTTGCATGGTGGCAACAAATTCAAAATAAGTGCAATTTAGCTAGACAAATGCCTATTAAATCATGGAATAAAATGGGGAGAATCTTCAAAAAACAGTTTCTACCTCCATATTACAAGCAACTATACATAAAATATCAAAATTCTAGGCAAGGAAATCATAGTGTGAATGAACACACAAGAATTTAACAGCTTAACTGCAATGAATAATTTATGGGAACCAGAATATCAAAAGGTTGCAAAGTATATTAGCAATCTAAAGCCAGAAATCCATGACAAAACTACCATGAAAACAACTTGTCTGTTAATGAGGCAGTGAATAAAGTAATAAAATGGGAAGAAAAACTAAAGCAACCTGTTTACAAGTTTCAATCAGTGACACGACAAAATTCTAGGTTCAAAATAATCAACATAGGTAGTGCCAAAAATGATTCTAGGACTGACAATAAGCAAAGATCTATAGCAAGCAGTAGTCAAGCACAACCATAGCAACAACAGAAGTGTATCCATTACAATAAAAACAACAAAATAATCCTTATGCATGGCCTAAAGTAAACAAGACCTTTAAGTAACTAACCAAGCTTTAAACGTGGAGCTCCAGGGCATCAATCAAATGAATGTGAAGCATAGAAGTTCAAAGAGGAACATGTAGCGGAAGCAAAGGAAATAGATAAGTTTATAGAAAATGAAGAGAATGAAGTTGAAGTTGCAAATGGAGATGAGTAATATGATAATGTGGTTAAAAAAAATGGAGATAGAGTGATATGATAACCTGGTTCAAAAAATCTTATTCACATCAAAGAGATAAGAGGAGACACAACGGCACAAGATTTTCAGGACACGTGGCACCACCAATAATAAAGTGTGCAATGTGATAATTGAGAGTGGCAATAGGGAGAACATCATATTAGAGGCATTGGTTAATACATTAAGGTTTCTAGCAAAAAAAAACATCCTTCATCATATAAAATTAGATGGATAAGAAAAGGAACAAAACTTTAAGTTAACGAGATTTTTCGAGTTCCTCTATTGGAAAAATTCATTAAATCTGCCCTGACACGTAATGTGGAATATATGGATGCCGGTCATTTATTATTAGGAAACCCTTGGCAATTTGACACGGATGCATAAAGGAATAGATATTGTGTATGAGTTTTCATGAAACCACAAACGATGAGGTTAGTGAACTTCTCAAAAAGAAAAGAAGAATTTCCTCACAATTGTGAAGCAACACATGGAGGAAGATTGTGACAACAGTGCGAGGATGGTAGAAGAACAACCAGACTTAAAAGAAGTTCCTGAAGAGGTGAAACCATTGTTGGTTCTAACATTATGCCCACAAAGATGCCTGAAGGGCTTTTGCCAATGCAGAACATATTACACATAAAGATTTAGCACCTAGTGCACGCTTGCCTAATTTGCCACATTATCGTATGAGCTCATAAGAGAATACATTCTTGCGGGGGCAAGTTGACAATCGATTACACAAGGGGCTTATCCATAAGAGCATGAGTCCATGTGCAATACCAACATTGTTTGTGCCAAAGAAGGATGATAGTTGGCATATGTGTGTAGACCGTAGGATGTTTAACAAAATAACTATCGAGTACAAATTTCCCATATCTTGGCTGCAAGATATGTTAGACCAATTGGAGGTGCTAAGATATTCTCTTAAGATTTATTTGCACAATAGGTATCATCAAATGCAAATTTGACTAAGCAAGTGAAAAACTACAATCAAGACAAGGAGCTATATGAGTGGATGGTGATCCCATTTGGACTATCAAACACACCTAATACATTCATGCGTTTGATGATCAGGTACTCAAAACCTTTTTATTGCAAATTTGTGGTTGTTTATTTTGATGATATCTTGATTTATTATGTTGATATGGATCACATTTGGAGCATTTGAGGTTGGTGTTAGAAGTGTTCAAGAAAGATAAGCTCTACAATACTTTGAAGTATAGTTTTCCATAGAACAGTTTAATGTTTTTAGGATTTGTTGTTAGCCTAGAGGAGCTCAAAGTTGATGAACCTACAATGAAAGCTATTAAAGAATGACCTAAACCTAAGCCAGTGAGTAAAGTTTGAAGTTTACATGAGCTAGCAACGTTTTATATGTGACTCATTCGAAACTTTAGCAATATAGCCGCTCCTATTATTAACTGTTAGAAGAAGGGTAAATTTATTCGGGGTAACAAACAAGAAATAGCTTTGCATTGTTGAAGGAGAGATTGTCCAGTTTTGGCTTTGCTGAATTTTGACAAAATCTTTGAGGTAGAGCGTGTGTGGCTAGGGAATAGATAACCTGCCCTTATTTCTTACACAAATTATGACAATTCTTAAAACATCGGATTATTGTATACCAACAAATGATATATGCATAATTATAACATCTCAGATATAATATCAACTACTGAAAATGTGCTAAAAGACATGCCATAATTTGTGTAACAAAGAAGAAGCTGCTAACATTTAACAATATATTCTCCTATGTGATCATTTCTCAGTGGAATCTAAGCATATCAGAACAGTTCAGTTCACATCTTACACATCTAACCCAAATATGTTCTATTTTTATCGCACTTAATCTCAATGACACCAAAAAGCCAAAGAGTTCATTTTAATCCCTTAAGAAATCATTTTCTGCATTTATTTACGGTAGCTATTAGAGGGAGACCCACTTTTGGGGAAATAGGAGTTGAAGCAATAACAAGAATATTTCTAGTTGAACGTCTTTCACAATCCCTAGAGAGAGTTCACTAATCTACTGACAGATAAGTAATTCAACTCACAGTAGGAAGGGAAGGTGTACGCATTCCAGACAATGGTTAATTCTGTTCTATGTAATATCATTTATTTTCAAAAATTATTCTGATTTCTAATAGTTTCCCCTCTACTGCCCAATTGTAGTTAAATAGTCATCAAAAAGCATGCACACCATCAACATAAAAACAGATTAAGTTTTCAACAAACACCAATCAGCATAGCAGAAACAGGTCTCATTCGTTTCAGATGCAGCGGAGATGGGGCTCATTCCCAAACTGAAGCTGGGCCACACCAATAAAAGAAAAAAAAAAAACAACTGAACAGACAACCATTCTATGCAAAGCAGTTCTCTGTATAAACAATACTACAATGTTACAGGCTATTAGAAAGCTTCCAGAATCTCAAAATAAATCCAACAAGAACATAACATTCTTAATGTTATGAATCCAATATTTCCCGAATAGATGAAACACCAGGTACTAAGAACACATTTCAAACTGCTGATATGGCATTCACTATTGAGCGTGGCATACAACTACAGCTATATGCAGACAAGATAAATTTCCACTTATATCTATGTAAAGACAACCAGAAAAAAAGAGTTATGGAGCTCAAACTAATAAGCAAAACAACATACTCATATTGGCAGATTTAAAAAGGAACAGAAATGCATACTTGACGATTGTGCACATAGTCCAAAAATGAAGGTACATCCAGATAACGAAATTGTTCAACACCATCAACTGGAGGAGATTTTTGAAAGCAAACAATGTCTCCATCTTCAAGCTGCAATGGGAACAACAAATGAGTAAAAACTCTATTATAATGGGCCCACGTAAATCACTTATTAGTCTGTGATGAGTAACTTATACCTGGCTAGCTTGAAATGTGCATCTCTTTTGAATCGGTTCACACATCACACTGGGCTCAAACTTAATTTCCTGATCATTAGAACATTAATAAGGTACCACTGTAAATTTAGATATGACACGTACACTCATTCAAACAGATAAATCATCCACCAAATTTCTAGAAAAGACTTAAAAACAGTATGAAACTAGCCCTTAGAGATCCTAACTCTTATATGACTCAAATCTTCATGGTCCCATAAGTAAAACTAATATAAATTATTGAGCCTAATGACAAACCAGTACAACTCCAAATAACCAGCAATACCTGACAAATCCTAGAGAAGAGATCACCAATATATCCAATGACAAATGTGAACATAAGCTAGCATATGAACTTTTGAGCTCACACCAAATCGTAATGTGGTGAGTACAGAACAGAAAAATCATAAAATAATGCAGTTATCTACTTCTAACCCACATTGTTGCAAACTAGTTTCTCTTTTAGGATTTTCCAATTATTTGGTTTCTCAGATCAGACTGATTGGTGCACCCAACTGCAAACATTAAGATCTTTGGTAATGTCAAAATAAATTGTGAGATCATAATCTTCCGCTTGACTTGATCAATATCAGATTGATGACCTTTTTTATGTTTTTGAGGAACTATGGAACTATCTGATTGATACTTTACCATGAATGATGCCAGAACAAAAGGTTTAGCAACAGGAACTAACCTCATAGAGATCAATTTCTTCATCAGGAGCATAGCCAGCCATTTCATTTAGTTTTGACAAATGCTCCAGCGGCTTACCAGAACTCTTCACAAAAAGCCTTCCAACATAACTGTTATAATAGAAAAATAATCCCTACTTCAAATTCTCCAGAATATATTAGGGCCAGAAAAGGAAAAGAAGTACACACGTGTAAATATACAAAAGAAGAAAACGAAGTACCGTAGTTCTTCTTTCTCTGGGTCATAAAGCTTGAAGAAAAGCAATATATCTTCCTTTGTCTTATCTGGTGGAGCAATAGGGCGTAAATCCTGAATATCAAACACTAGTTATTAAATGCATGGGAAGAAGATGGTGCTTCAAGCAGAAAATAGGACTCCCAAAGTTGAAAAACAAGATTACCTGTCCACGTTCTACTTCCAAGAATAACTTCAGTTCTGCATTGTGAACCTTATTTGACACCTCCCTCAACTGCCCAACCTAAAATATAGATGGATAAAAAGGGAGAGAAAAATGAGATTAGATTGCACATATTCATATCCATGGGCAGTGCAACAAAAAATCGAAATTCAGTTGCACTGTTTAGAATAATAAACCAGCTAAATTGGGCTTGTTCACTTTTTGTAAACCACATACTGTTTATGATATTAATTGCACATGTAATTTCTTATCAAAAACAATATGCAACAGCCATATATAGAATTGCACACCATACATGGATACAGACGAGCTAAATTAAAGTATTACTATATGGCAACAAATTAGCAATGTCCAACTGATGGATTCTCATATTGATGTCACCAGAAGACCCTAAACATACTTTTGGGAAAAATGATAGGGTATGTAAAGGTGAAGCTAATTACAACCACATAATAAATGCATCATAGATAATCACACCAAAGTATTTATTACTCAATAAATCCCTAGCATATGCCCCAGTACTCACAAATACTTCACATTACCCTCCCCAACCGCTGAAAAAATAACTAAACACAAAAGGACAACTCATATTTTACCAATCAAATTTGAGATGACACTTGCTTATTCATGTAAGACTTATGAAAAAAATTAGAAAACACAAGCAAGACGGAAGGAAAAAAGATAATTAAAAGAAATGAAATACAATATCCTACTGCAGAACTCCTGAAACCAAGCAAAGTTACAGCATGCAGAAATTACTCACAGTTTGTGTTTCCTCTAGATGTGTCAATGGCCGATTAGGACGATATGTATGATTTTGGCGTTTTGCCCAGAGCCAAAAGCGCTGAAATTGCACCGGAACACCAAACTCTTTAGCGACCTCTTCCTGCACATACCATCATGCATAATCACTACTCATGAAGACATTGCAAAATCCAAAGTTGCTTCCACCAACATAGCAATGATACTTCAGAACAATATATGAAATCATTAGATGGGCTAAAAACTGAATTAAGCAAACTAGAAGATCAGTAGATAGTACAGAAAGATTGAATTATAAAAGGATAGATACAGCACAGAAAGCTAGAAGGAAAAAAACAATAATTATCACATGTACATAGGAAAGCTACAACCACTGTTTAACTTCAGAACCTTAGCCGATTCTTGAGGATTATCTAAAAGTTACAAGAGAGGACGATTTGAAGTTTTTCATGGTTTATTCCAGTCAAATCAAGCATCAAACTTTTTGCTTTGGCTCTTATAAAGCATGGGATGCTAATTACTAAAGACTGCAACCAAATACTTAGCTAGATTTACAGAAAGTTAACTGTTCTCATCAGAGCCTCAGATTTTCCAATTAACAAGGAATACTACTGCAGGTTTGAGCTGTCAGCTGTAAGATAATTTGCAGTAATAATCAATCATTGTCCAACCAAACTCTTCCAAAAGAAGGGGAAATAAACAAGAAAGGAAAGACTTGTCCTCTCTAAAAACATTGCAAATTGAACAGAAAGAAAAACATCACAGTTACTGTTAGAAACACAATGGAGTCTTCCACAGACAGAAAAATATTTGATTGTACCTTGAAGTGGTTAAAAGGTATTTGCTTCTGAATACGGAAACTCCTAACTTTGTCATGATCCACGAGATCAAAATATATATCCTTTCCAATCTGCTCCACAAGGTCCTCATCTCGTGCAACCTGGAGAGATCACATAACTAGTAAAAAAAAGTGATAAAGTGGATGATGAACGTTTACTAAACTCAAAGATGTTAGATGCACTAATCAAAGGTTGAATGGGCCAACCTTTATAACTGTATAAAGGTGTGCCTCTGCCTTCTCTTTCTTCTTGTGCTCTTTTTCTTCTTGTTCTTTCTTCAACCTCTCCTGGAACAGACAATTAGAAGTTCTCAGGCCCAATTTTCCAGAATAAAGCAATATGAAAGATTGAATATACACAAGACTGTAAAGCGAAACAAAATAGTCAAGCTTTGCTAAAAAATCAGCTAGGCGAGAGGCTCACCTGAAGTTGGTCTTAATATAAACAATCCATAAACAAAACTTATTCAGGAACCCATTAACATTTCAACCAAGGTAGAACAAAAATACTACTTGATCTAATAGACTCACACTGGCTGCCAACGTACTCGGGATCAGCAAAACTAGTTTCTTTCAGTAAAGTATGGAAGCACCATATTAATATTTTAAATTATTCATGTCACAAAAGTGACAAACTCAACCCTAGTTGAGAGCCTATGATATTAAACTGTTTTATAGATATTAAGAGCAGCATCTTACACGGAGGTGTTCTGCTATATCCTTCTCATCCACATTGCAAATTATCTTATCCTTGTCACTTTCACGTATATATACCAGCATGTATGCATTTGAATATTTGGTAAATTTAAAAGGTGTGTTATTGAATCCTGGATTCGTCTGTGGTAACTGTCAAATCAAAAGCAGGAAACACGTGAACCCATAAACCAGGAATATAGAGACATTCATAAGTGATAAAAAAGTACTGAAGCAAATGTCACCTCCTCTTCACCACCATACTGCTCTTCTAGTGCTCTCTTTATATCTTCTTTCGTTACCCTTTCATCATCAAATTTATACCTGACATCCACTCAAGCTTTTAAGGCACAGTGAGAAAACACTATAACTTAATCAATAGCAGATCACAATTAATAATCTCAGGAAAACACCCATTTAGTATTTTATAGAAATACATACCACATGACCCTCAAGTTCATTAATTCCACAAGAAAAGTTAATCCCCGGTACTCAGATTTTAAACTACCACAGGAGCCTAAATTTATCAATTCACCATGTAAACATATTAAGGTCCTTTCAACTGTTGTTGCACAAAGAACTATGTAAAAAAAATTATAGTTGTTCTCCTCTTAAATAGACAATTATCTCAGGAATCACCCCTCCAATTTTTTGGTTCCCTTATTTTTGAATAGGCAATTCAATTAACTGTTAACTCTCTAATACTCCATTCTTCAATTGCCACACACCAAAGTACAATTATGACTATTTAATATAGGATATATGAATAGAAAGGCTCTCTTTATGAGGTATACAAACCATAGACTTCAAGCACAAAGCTTTCCTTGGCTGTTTAGCTATAGACTTAAAACTTAGAACTGAAACTCACAAACAAACAAGGAGGAGCAACCATTCTTTTGTCACTATAATCACTGACAGAAGCAAAATGTCAACCAGAAAAAAGCACATTACTATACCATAAAGGTTTACTTTGCCAGCAAGATGTAGAATATAGATGAACCAGTAAAAATGCAAAGCATGGTGCTTGTAGATACATGATACATATGAAGAATCAATGTCTTTTGTTAGTGAGATGCAACCATAGAGATCATAGAACAAGAACTCTGTTGCTTATCTTATGCAATTATAAGTAACTTTGGCTTTTATCTAGCAGGTTTACATATGGCTTTAGTCTTTGCAAGATTTCATTGAAGACTGAGATGTTATTAATTTAACTAAATCAACTTATTTTGATGTTATTTCAAGACTAATGGTTCAAGTGCACAACTGCAATATATGCAAATCCTTCATATTATAGGTATTTGGTAATTTAATCGATAGTACATTAAGCCATTTTCTCTCTACTTAGAGCCCGTTAGGTATGGCTTTTCCATAGGCTAAAGTGTTTTTTAATGTCAAAAGCACCATTGCAACTTTTTTTTTTTTTTGAGGTGTTTGGTTGCAATACATAGAAGAGCTTTTGAGATTTATAAAAGCTATTTTGCTTCTATTGGAAGAAGCTTTAACTTTCAGTTTTAGGGAGTTGAGGTGAGACAGGTTTCTTAAGTGTTGAATTATCTAAATAGCCTTATTTTATTTTAAAAGTTTTACTTCAATTCTCTCATAACATAACCTATAAAAAATTGTCCATTAAAGTAGTACACAGTTTTTGCTAAAAGCTATCAGTGACAACCAAACAACTAATAAACTTTTCTAAAAAACTCTACCTATAAAAAATATACTAGCATGAGCTCTATTTTAAGAAACTCTACTTGCAAAAAGTCGTACCAAACAGGTCCTTAGTCTTTACTTGATTTACTTTTAGTCAATTAAATTATCAATTCCACATATATTAAAACCTTGGTCGCATTAGGATGAGTAAGAATGACATACAGATGCACACTCCTCCATGTATTTCTACAATTATTAAGAGTCAATTAATTGGAGCATTAAATTGTTCCTTTTAACGTTTACCAGCTTTTTCTTTCACTCCATGACATGTAATGTTATCTTTCAGGTCTTACTCCTTGATCTTTTTATGATAATAAGAAGCCAAATTACTGTTAACAGTACCCTCCAAGTTAGCAATCACTATTACCTTGAATGTTTACAATAAAACATGTCAGCTCATGTCCACTAAATTATATCAAAATTCTGCGAGTTTTCGGCACCTAAGAAAGGTAGTTGAACCCTTATGAAACCTTAAATCTTATGTCCAATTTCTACAAGTCTAACTTCAAAATCCCTCATTTTCAAACCCAACCTACGCCATTTTCAAATCTGCATGTTATTCAAATGCCACTAGGTTGCATCTGATAAATGTGAGACAACTTCAATCTGATGCAGAAAACTAGTTGTGAGCACACATCTACATGTAAGCAGATATACTAAAGAATGGAAACAAGATATCTTGAAAGATGATGCATACCACTGGTCAGAAAGAGTAGGTCTGATAAAAGCATAATAATGCCCACCATGCACTCCACCGCTATGAACCAAAACACTGTATACAAATTCAAATCCAAAAGTAAACAAACAAATTACCATAAACAACAGAGACAAATAATAAAAATGCCAGGTAGTAAAGTGCAGTCTTCTTCAAAAGTTAGTGGCAACCAGAAAATTCCCACCAATAAAAACAAAGGGCATTTAAATACCAAAAGAAATACCGATAAAACTGCAGTTGTATGCTATCACAACCATTGATGAAAGAAACACAGACAAGCAGGTGATTTGCCCAAAAAAGTAGGTTGTAATCATCCAACAGTTGTATGATCATTATTTGTACCTGTGAAGTGTGTAGAGATTGCGAACACTCCTATCAGCTTCAGGCGACAAATATTTGCCATTTTCTCGATCAAGGTCAAGTTGCAGAGGAAACTCATAACGGTCATTGATCTACAAAATAAGGGCATAAAGAAGTCTATCATCAAAACTGAAGTTTCCGAAGAAAATCAAATTTAATAAAGTTGTGGGGCTGATGAGATTCACCTCACTATCAAAACTTAATAACATAACATTCCCAAACAGACTGGTAAAGGAAACTAATGCTTTTTATGAATGAAATGCAACAAAAGATAGGAAAAAGAAAGAAGAAAAAGATTTCCAGATGTGACGCACATCCTGGAACATTCAGGTTCATTACTGAACAAAAATAGCATGCAACATGAATCCAATAGACCTTATTTCTCACTCATTGCATTTATTTCTAATTGGTGCAAAAATAATAAAATGAAAATATGACAGATAGTCTTATTCACAATCCTAAATATAAGGTTATTGTGATGATGACACCAATCAACATTCAAACACACCACCAAAACCTATTACAATGTATCATGCGCACCATCCACTCCACCTAATAATAAATATATAAGTAATAAAAATACTTTGAAATCCTATTACAGTATCTCATTAAATCCTATTATAGTATCTCATAAAACCACGGTGTACGTCCAGCATTTCAACTATCACCGATAGGCAAGACATCAACACTCAAAAAGTCAAATTTTGATAATGATAATGAAATCATGATGCAAGATACAGGGAAGCATGTCAACCAAGATAGAACAGAGCAGAGCAATAATAAGACAAAATAAAAAAATCAATTTTGCATAAAGAATACTAGGCTTTTCTAATTCAACTGTTTGGTGCAAGTCACAGAACATATGCACGAACTGATGAAGCCATTTGTGCTAAACATGCACTGAAAATATTAAAAAAATAATGGCACAGATTATAGAAGAAATATTTGTCCACTGACCTTCACCATAGTATCCCGCATAAAATCATATTCAAATCGTTTAAGCTGAAGTTGAAGGACAGGGGGAAAGTCAATGAACAAGACGCCTTTCTTAGCATCCTGAACACTCATGTCAACATTCAAAAAACCAGTCAATTGACCAATAAAAGAGAGATCAGATTCCTATTCATGTAACTGCATTCATACACCAGTCGATATAAAGATACTTCAAGAATAAACTGCACGATCAATTCAATCTAACCCCGAACCCGTAAGGTCTCCTTCAATTTTACCTTGAAAAACATAGGCAGAATAGAATAAAATCATGCAACCCAATAAATGCTCAGTTTATTTTCAAGTCAATATATAAGGGGATAAATGCACTTGGTCAAAAGGATATTTCCTCCCTATCTTTCAGCATAAAATTGCGATAAAATGTACAAGGTTTCACACCCATGCAAAAATTTGGTAGAAAATGACTTTCTTTCCTATTTTGGCGCATGTCATTTTCCACTCATGTTCAAAACAAGAAGAGATGAAAATCCAGCTTATCCCTCTCCAGAAGGAGGGGGGAAAAGAAGCATGTTTAAGAAAACCAGAAAAATCAGCTTAATCAAGTATTACTCTGTAACAACTGAATCTGAATAAAAAAATCTTCATGTATCATTCAAGTCTTTTAATATATCCTAACCTTTTTTCTATGGAATGTATTCATTATTATGTAAAGATTCAGGTATTTATCTATTCGTTTTAACCTTCCTATTCCAAATTCACAAATTTTCTTTTACAAAAAAACAACCAAAAGATAATTTGATGCTTGATTATGTAGACAAAAGAAAAACATATCAACAATAAACGACAATGAAAACAAGCATTATGTAGCCACACAATTGCTTTAATCAAGTATTTAAAGCAACTCAACCAAACCATTCTACATTTGTTTGCTCACTGTGTGAACGCCAAACAAAGATAGGCGAGTCACCTGGACCAGCAAATAGGTAGAGCCACTAACCTGCAATCCATATTGTTCAGCATGATACTTGTTATCACCCTCAAGGCGTTCAACTTCAACATACTTATCAAAAGAAGCATAAACATCATGACAGCCTTTGACATCAAGCTGAAGATCTGCACGCAAGAATGAATAAATAAATAAGTAATATGGGATAAAGGAGAGGTCATAAATATTTATAAAGAAAATACCGTAAAATGACTCCTTTCTTGTTGATTTGTAATCCACATTGATGCACTCAATGTAATTCATGTGGTGCCCTTCAAATAACTGCTGTATGGTACCCTCTACAACAGTTCCCTATTGAGAAATTAAAATGATGGAAATTGCAAATTAGATTTTCATTTTAACAGGGTGATGAATTCAGCATAACAAATTCTGTAAAGTCCCGTACCTTCATTTTGTCTTCAAGTTTTTCACACAGAACTCTGTTAAGTTCTTGCACATCATGTTGCATGAAGGAGTCATATGTATCCCATCCAAAAGATTTTGTCAGCTCTTTTGTTGCAACACTACTGTCACTGTATTGGAGCTTGTAAAATAAACTCTGCAGAGCCAAAGGAATGCTTCCAGATGGCATATCATTTTCAGTTGTAGGCATATGGTACACTGCCTGAAAGGTGTAATCAAAGACGTGGGTTATTATCTTATGCAACTCCAATCAGACAACTGAAGGTGAATCAGAAGATAAGATGAAGTAGGAATGCTCACCTTCCGGAAATAAGGAATGTGAAACAGAGTTTGGAGAAGAGAGTTCATGTAACAAGTGGCCCCTTGGTTCTTAAGTCCAACATAACCAGTCTCCTTTTTTGAGTCGTATGCCCAATAATCCACAACCCTACGAACAATAACCTCAGCTTCAACAATAAGAGTATCATTCACAAGATACCCTCTATTAGGGTCATAAAGTTCACCAAGAGGCATAAAGGATGTGAAGCCCCAATCGCCTTCTCGTGCATTGAACTGGTGTTGTGTATCTGCAACATTCAAATTAGATAAAAATTATCAGAAGGTTTGTGAGAATTCTCCAAATCAAACTGCATGTGTTAATAAAGTTTTTTTAAAAATCACCACCTTGCCATCAAACCGTCTAACCATTAAAATAATGATATAGAAAAAGTCCGTGGCCTAGAATTGTGTAGTTAAGCAAACAGACAAACCAAATGGAATAGTGGCTTCAACAAACTCATGTATTTACAATATAACTCATATAAGCCGAAGGAACAAGATCAATAATGGTAATCCATGATTAAATGTCAACCACAGGGCAGGTACTACAATATGGAAGAAAATACTTGGCATCAGTCTTCCTCCAAGACCAGGTAAATGAAGACAGAATAAAGTGACACAAAAAGTAGGGAGACAGGGAAAGTGAGATAGAGACAGAGAAAGAAACAATTTTCCATCAACGATATTCATCCTAAGCTGGAAATTCATATGGGGGTGCTTCATGGACTAGTTCACAAAACATTCCCTGCTAATGGCTTAATAATAAATAACAGTTCAGTATAAATGCATTTGGACAATCTTAATATGCATGACATAGTAACCGGACAAAATAAATAAAATAACCCAGAACACACCAGAAAAAGGAAAAAGTAAAATTAACAAAAACCAAGTTAGAAATATCTATGATTTGGAGGACACTTATTCTTACAATCTTTTCATTTTGAACACTTTGAGACACAATACTCATATCCATACATGTGCAAAATTTACATAACCACCATAATTAAGTATGCCCTTCCCTTCTTCCATTTGAGTACCAGCTTTGGCATTCAAAACAATGCTTGAACAGTAATGGTTTTACTTTCTATGATTCTTATACAAGTGAACGCGTGAATTCATATAAGTTAAATAACATAATGCACAAATATAAGCATGCATAGTTGTATTCTCATGTTAAGATTTCTTAAAAAGGATATTAAGTTTCATATTAAAAGAGTACCTTTTCTAATTGAGTACTTGGAATGAATTTGATTAATCACTGCCAAGCTAAACTGCGCATATCTACTCCACCCATATGGTAAACTCGCTGAATCAGCAACATCTAGATACATAGATAGATGGTCCACATTGTTTCCTTTTGAAAAAATAAGCACACGCCTGCCAACACAATACGGAGAGGAAAACAACATTATCAACCACCAACGTCTATTTGTCAATAATAATAACAATAACAATAACAATAACAACAACAAAAAAAGGGGTGGGGTAGGGGGACATACCATTTATAACCACCGACAATAAAAACCTCTGAATAGTACTTCTTTGTATTCAACCTAGAAAAGTTCTCAATCCTCCATGTAAATCTTGATGATGGAGGATCCTCCAGCGACTGGTTCTCCACAGCATTAGCATTCTCAGGTTGTGGGACAACTAACATTATTGCAACAAAAACAAGAATTAAAACCTATTCAATACTAGTCCACAATTAAAACTGGAATCTACATTGATTGCCACTTAACTAAACCCTCCACTTGGGTTCAGAAGAAAACAAAATAAATTATTTATTGAAGATATATGTCACTGTGATTGTGATAGTGAACTCAAAAAATTATAACTTTGGATTACTACTATTCCTCAAGCTTCCTAGATATAGTTTGGCAACTAAACAAATATAATCCAATGAAATTGACAAAAATAAAAACAGAATTTACAGGGGAAAAAATCAAAAGAGACTTGTTTTAAGAATGCGATACCTTCCATGGGCTGATGATTGTTGGCCAAATCGGAGTGAGGGACGAGCATCACCTCGTCCTCTTGTTGCTAAAAAAAATATTTCAAAAAACTCATTAGAAAATAAAAATCAAAGGAGCTCGGATCCACTATTAAAACAAAAACCCTAAATAATAAGCATTAATATTCCACAGCAGTCGAGTTATGACCTAATCCAAAACCCCCACCTGTCAAAAACCAAAGCCCTAAATAACAAAGAGTAACTCTAAACCAAATCAGAATTGCAGCAGAAAATTAGATTTGAGTGAGAGAAAACGAAATGGGGGAACGTACATCGATGGGAGCGGGCGTCATGACGGTCATGGTGTGAAGACGAGACGAGAGGGGATTACCGACGTGTCGTAGAATGAGAGAGAAAAATAAGAAAGAACAAATAAGAATCCAAAAAGACCAATTAGATTACACTTGAGAGAGAGAGAGATCACCAGAAGGTGGTGGAGAGGGAGAAAGGCCTTGACCTTCCCCTTGCTTTGGTTTTAAATGGGATAGGGGTATTTTCGAATTTTCAGTTGGGGTGTTGTCATCACTCTACAGAGTACAGACTACGAATTACGATTTACTCGTCCACGATAAATCGATGTAATTTGTTTTGGTACTGTTTTTTTATATATCAATAATTCAAAAGTAGTTACAACTCAACTCATATTCAAACTTTTTCATCCACAATTAATTTATGTAATTTGTTTTGGTATTTTTTTTATAAATAATTCAACTACTGTTACAATTCAACTTATATATAA
Organism: Ailanthus altissimus; assembly: GCA_946807835.1. NCBI lineage: Eukaryota > Viridiplantae > Streptophyta > Magnoliopsida > Sapindales > Simaroubaceae > Ailanthus > Ailanthus altissimus. The sequence goes on along the minus strand of OX327700.1, from coordinate 15,474,151 downwards.
ACTCAACTCACATACAACTCCTCAAATTAAAGAAAATAACTCTAACTTTTCTTAGAACTTAAACTCCTCAAAGTGTACAGTATCACATTTTATATTGAATAAAAATTAAGTAAATTTTAGATATATATGAGTAGATAAATAATATTATTTAATAGACTAGTATTTTAAGTCAATGACAAATACCCGAGTCATGACAAGTGATATTAAAATAGACCCAAATTCTCATTCGTATGTAGATCTCTAAAATTGTCTCAATATAAATTATTACATGAGATGTGAATCCTTTATGCCTCTAGAGAATGGATAATACAGGTCAAGTGAATCTTAAAAATCATATGTCTTAAGTTTTAATGAAGATTATCGTGTGGGCAATGGGTCCTCTAATTCTTAAGGATGGGTAATACAAACCAGATTAACTCCTAAACTTAGACCAGAACAACAAATAAAAATTAAGTGAATCTTAGACAAATAAAAATTAAGTGAATCTTGAGTATATATATTCAAATATGCAACCTTACTTAATAGGCTAATATTTTGGATCAATAACAAATGCTAATCCATAACAACAGATATTATCATTAAGACAATGCAACCAAGTGCAATTTGTTTTAGTATTATTATTATCATCATTATTATTTTAATGACAAAATTAAAATAAATACAAAAAACTTTTTCTAAACAAATTTTTTTCCTTCTTTTTTTCTCTCTACTTCCTTTCTTTGCCAAATCCAGACTATCATAAATTCAAAAATCAAATCTCAAAAATAATGGCAAGGTAGTAGCCGCACAGCCTAAATACAAGGGAAAAGATAGCATGGCGGTGGCTTGAATGTGGTGGCAATCATCGAGCAAAGGTAACTCATAGCCATGCATGTCCATTATTCCACGAATGCTATTAAAAAAATGTGGGTTTTGATTTGCTATGATTAAAGATTTTTTTTATCGATTGACTTTAATTTGTAAGAAATAAATTTTTGTTGGAATTATTTTGTAAATAACATTTGTATGCATTTATAAGTTTGATTACGGAGAAAATAGAAAGAAATAAAGAGGAATTATTTATTACTCCAATATTTTTCATACACCAAATATGAAGAAATGGAAGAAAATAACTAAAAAAAAAGGAAGAGAAATAAAATATATATTTATATAGTTTATTGTGAATTTAAAATATCTTATTTTATATACTTGTAAGGGTGTTATTCATTGTTTTACACTGGTGTTGTATAACAAATGGTAAAGAAAATACTGTAAGAACATAAAAAATAGGGTGTAATGTATAGAGCGTCATAAAATTTATGGCGTGATGACATACATTGATAATTAAAGGGAACACGATAAAATTTACTCTTTAAAATAAGTAACGTTATGTTTATAAAATTATGATACAAATTTGTGACCTAATTGGTACAACATAAGATACGATCACATCCAAAAGTGACATTTTGATATTTATTTTATCGATTATAACAGTAGCATTAGTTTTTGAAATATTAGACTCTATTTTTTGTTTTCATTAAAATGACTTTTTTAATAAAATTGCTTAACACAATCTTTTCTTTGAAAAATAAATAATTAAATTATTTAACACTCAAAGGTGTAACTCAATGGTAGGCTTGCTCAAGTGCATTTTATGTTAGACATTATATGTTATTGATACTTTTAAAGTATGTGTAATAATATTTTTTGATTTATTATAATTTATTTATATATATTTTTTGAACCTAAATTAAAGAGCACAAAATATGTGATTTATGAATTAAGCACAAGATGTTAATACAAAAAATATAGATTATAAATTTTTTATAAATTAAAATATTATTCACAGTTATTAATGAAAATGACATTTCAATATGCAAAACTGTAATTTTTCTTTTTCTTGTAGTGAATAATTTATCTTGATTATTAAAGTAGAAATTTCGAATAAAAAAACTGGTGTATATAATGCATTGAGCTAGACTAATATGAATTTTGATCTAGTCAATAAATTGCTATTGATATTAATTTACAAAAGTTTTAATAAATTTGATTGACCTTAATTTTGAGCAGGTAATGAATTTGCATTCATGTGTCATATCTTTTGAGTTATTATAAAGTGAGATTCATATAAACAATTAAAACTTCAATAGTTGGAAATGCAATTTCACGGGTCGTGGGAATATATACTTATAACATGAAATTTAAATTTAGTGATGTTTATCTAAATTATTTGCAATGCTTGATCATTAAATCTATGGTTATTATGTATTCAATAAATTACTTATTAAATAATAATATTTATTTATAAATTTATTTACAAATATAGATATTAAAAAATAATCATTAGAGTATCTAGTGACTTAAGAAAAAATAAGTAATTTTTCAATAACCTAACTTTAATTTAGACATTAATAAATGGTCAATTAAGTGGTTATTTAGAGTGGAAAAAACAAACCAATTGAACTGAGCTGAACTAATTAGCTTTTGGCCGGTCTGGTTTGGTTTGGATTGAAATTTGATTCTTGATCGGTTCAATTCAGTTCAAATTGAAAAACTACACTTAAAATAGACCAAAATTTTTAAAAATATTGAAAGTTGAACTGAACAAATTCGATTTCTTAAGCTTGAACTGATCAGTTTTATTTAAATGAAATTGACCGGGTTCGTTTTGGTTTGGTTCATTCCCGAACCAAATTGAAACTGGATTTACCCACCCCTATGCTTATTATTGGTATAAGACTAAGCTAATTTAATTAAAATCTAAATCCAGTGTGATAAACATAAATTATATATATTATTTTTACTTTCTTAACTTGATTAATTGCTCATTTTAATATGAATATTATACTTTTTATATGTTTTATTGTTATTTTATAAGTTTAGAGTTAATGGAACAATTGGAGATAAAAATCTAAAGAAAACAAGGCAAAACATAAAATGCTACAGTAACGTTGCTATAGTATCCTATAAACAGTAATTTTTGCCACAGTATTTTGCTGCAATGGTGAACAATGCGCTTTTTTTTAAACTTAAAAGAAATATAACTCAAAGACTTTAATCAATCCCTATATAAAGGTCACTCCTTTCAAATCTCAAGAACACACAACTTAGAGCTCTTAGAGCTACAACACATAGAAAAAAGAGCAATTTTAAAGAAATGAGTGAGGAAAATTCAAGGAAATAAGAGATTATTGGTGAATATTTGACGTATCAACTAACTACAAATTGATGTCTATATTGGTTTATTTTTTATTATATCATGTTTATTTTATTTTTCAGCCATAATTCTCTTATTACTATGAGCTAAATTTATTTTATAGGGTTATTACTTGAACTCAATATGTGTGCTTAATTGTTGGATCTTTTTTAATGCTTATTTGAACTCAATTCTGTATTATTCAAATTATTTGTTCTTAATACTTCATTATATCTTATCAATATTATGATTGTGTTTGATAATATTTTGATAAACTTGAAAGAGGCATCATTATATTTAGACATATATAATTTGATGCATGATTATATAGTAACATTTAATGTTCCATATGCAAGTTTCAAATTAAGATAGAAATATACATAATTGGCATATATAGTTAATAAGACTTGTTCTTAATAAATCTTAATTTACTACAAGTACCATAGGAATATAAGTATTTTGTAAATTAAGGTAAACTTGCATAACTTTGGGAAAGGCCTGTGAATATATTAGTGTCTTGATCAATAATAAAAATTGAGGGATATAAATATTAAAGGATTAATATTTAGAAAATATTTTGAAGTATAGTAATTAACCTTAAACTTTTTCTATATTTCTATCTTCTTATTTTATTTGAGTTGTGTCATTTATTTTTTGCACCTTATTTAGTTTATTTAAATATTTTCAATTTTAAGATTTAATTTTTGGATAATTACTTGAAAGATATAATTTTAGTACTTGATAGAAAATAAAAATTATCCCTGTGAGTTCGACATTCGACTTGAAAGTCCTTTTATTACTTGTTATGATAGCGTATACTTGCACTTAATTGTGTATTATAAAAATATCACATTAGGGTGATGTCTATATATAATAGAGAGAACGAGTAGGAAATAATAAGAATTTTTTTTTATGTATTGTATATTAAGAGAGAAAGAAATAGACTACTTCTTTTATCTCAATCTATAACATTGCCTAGGAAAATCTACACGCCCATGATGTATGCAATAATAGTTAAGCGCAAGTGCATATCAAATAATATAGAATTAAAGTCTAGATATCATTCACACAGGAACTTGTTTAACCTATTTTTTTCAATGAAGTACTAAAATTAATTATACTTACTTTTATCCAGACAAATTAAAAGATGAATTTTAACTAAGTAATCTAATTTTACTAAATAAACCTAATATTAATTAAAAGTAAGTAAGGGTTAAGTTCACCGATTAAAATCAATCTAAGTTCATTAAACTTACTAATCTCATAGTTAATAAATTTTGTTAGATAGACTCTAATCTCATCACAAGCCTTTATCGATGGTCGAGTGATTATATTATACCCTAACAATTACCTATATGTTTATGGTAATCCGAATAGAAGGTAATTCATTAAAAATAAGTCTAATCATGTTATACATGCCATCTAGGTATATTTCTATCATACATAGAACTCATAACTATTACCCTATGATCATGCATTAAATTATTATAGGCTAAACACATAAATCTCTATTTCGAGTTCATTAAAGTTCTTTGATCATTCAATATATTGGCCAGATATAATAAAAGCATTAAACACAATATAGAATGGATCAATTTAATCTATTAAGTTCATAATTAAAATGGAGTCAATAAAATCTAACTACATATTAGGTTCAAAAGCCTAACCTTTGATAAAAAAATATTTAATTCATTATGAATCCAAAAGTATCAAAGTAAATAATCAAAGACATCATGAATAAGATTATAATGATGACAGAAGAATAGACACTAAACAAAAACACGCCTTGGATTGATCATTTAATATATTGGTCAAATATAATGAAAGCATTAAACACAAGATAGAATGAATCAATCTAATCTATTAAGTTCATAATTAAAATGGAGTCAATAAAATCTAACTACATATTAGGTTCAAAAGCCTAACCTTTGATAAAAAAACATTTAATTCATTATGAATCCAAAAGTATCAAAGTAAATAATCAAAGACATCATGAACAAGATTATAATGATGACAAAAGAATAGACACTAAACAAGAACACGCCTTGGATTGATCATTCAATATATTGGTCAAATATAATGAAAGCATTAAACACAAGATAGAATGAATCAATCTAATCTATTAAGTTCATAATTAAAAAGGAGTCAATAAAATCTAACTACATATTAGGTTCAAAAGCCTAACCTTTGATAAAAAAACATTTAGTTCATTATGAATCCAAGAGTATCAAAGTAAATAATCAAAGACATCATGAACAAGATCATAATGATGAAAGAAGAATAGACACTAAACAAGAACACGCCTTAGATTGCTTCTCTCTCTCTCTCTTAAGTGATGCACAAGTCTCTTAATATTCAATCTTCAAATTATTGCTTTGATCTCTTTATAATTATGATGTGTTTATGTTTGCTCTAAGTTGCCTATGATTTTCTATGTCTTTGGTTGTAAATATGGTTCTTTTATAAGTCTATGTAACCCTAGGGGTGTGAGGCTTCAAATCCAAGTCAAAATAGGACTTTTAAGAGAAGGTTTCTTTTGTTGCACGAGTGTTGCGACGCTAAAGCCTGAAAAATGCAGTTTGGAGATTCCTAAATGCGTATCGCAACACTGATGATGGGTGCCACGGTGCTCATCTCACTACCACGGATGCCACGACGCTCGTCCACAGGTGTCGCAGTGCTCGCCTAATGTTGGCCAAGTCATCCGGTTTTCATTATTTCATACCCAATTTCTCTAGTATCTTTACGCCTTAGGTTGTAAACCTATATATAATTTAAAAAAACCTCAAATAAATAGCCAAATACTTATGATTTATGGCAAAATCTAAGTCCAAGGGTATAAATATTAGTATATATCAAAATCTTATCAAATACCCCTAAACTTAAGACTTTGCATGTTCTCGAGCAAAATCAAACAAAAACAAAACTAATCTAACTTTAATCAATCAATTGAATGGCTCAATTAGAAGTTTGTATAGTTGTCTCAAATGTTCAATTACACTATTAAATCTTTAGAATCAAGAATTACTTATGATCATCCCATAAAATAATCATCATGCTTATTTCTATCTTACAACTATTCACTTGTGAGTGTGTGCGAAACTCTTTGTTTGTGCATTAATTGTACTTAGAATGGTTTATTCTACAAGAAAGATTAAGATCAAAACAATTATCCATAAGCTCGTTCTTCATAGCATTCTCTACTAATGTAGGACAAATATTTAACAAAAGATCAAATATGGCTTTATGAAGCTTGAATGAAAGGTTTAGTTAAGGTGAGAAAAATTGGAAAAATTTTGAAGTTTAAATTGCACCATAACTATAACCTTCGTGTTTCTAGACCAACTCACCATTTCTTTCTCCAAACACACCCCCAAACCTTTTTTCTTGAACATACAATTTTTGCAACTCTTAATTATTGCCTTGACTTTTAGAAGGACCCTTTTATTTTTATTTTTTGTTTTTTTAGAATCTTCATATTCTTGTAATTATACAAGAATAATTCCAAAGCTGGTTTTCTTCTCATTTTTGTCCTTGACCTTTGAATTTAAATCCCTTCATGATCTCATAACAAAATATCATAATTATAGTGCAAAGAGTATTTATGAAGGCCTAAAAAATTCAATTGGCTTTTAGCTTTTAATGTGGTTAAAATAAATTATCAATAAGGCTCAAAATGGGTAACTAGAGGTTAAAACGTATAGCAAGGTAGGCTTGAAAGGCTTAGTCGATCTAAACATGACCTACAATAATATCTTTGCTATATACGCCCTAGGATTTTGCCTCGCATGTTAATCAAACTAGTTTTAGATATTGGGCGATCCTGATTACTCTCTTCATATGAATAAATGTCTTCTAAGTTAATCAACTAATGTACATCTAATAGTTCTAATGTGCAATATGTTTGAAATGAACAATTATAAGATAAATATAACCAATTCCGATTACATTATAAGATAAACACAATAATTATTAAGTTTATAGAATTTATAGCTTTTCTCAAACTCATTTTTTCATTATTAACTACAAATTCTTTTCAACCCAAACAAGAGATGATAAAAAGAAACGAAACTAAAACTAATAACTGAAAAGAAAATAACACTGAAAATAAAATAACAAGAAATAATAAATGAAACCAAAATAAACCTAAAAAACTAAGAAGTGTTTTCCTACCTCCAAACTCAAAATAAGCCACGTCCTTATGGCGGTAGTAAAATAAGAAAATTAGAACACTTCCCTTATGTGAATTAAGATTCAATTGTCATCCAAGCCATCATTGATCTCCTCGTCATCCTCATCATTATCTATATCATCCTTGGTGTCGTCATCATCGGTTGAGTCTGTAGGGGCTGGTGGAGTCGGATATGGTGGAAATGGTGGAATCATGCTATTATCCATGCCAAAATGAGTGAGGGTAATCCTTAACGGTGGGTGGTGGATGTGGTGCTTGTACTAAAGGTAAGCATCGTTATCTTTGTTGTACTAAAGGTTGGCCCTGCTGCTCGTCCGTTAATGATATAATTAATCTTGCTATTATCTAGGGCGTATGTCGGGTGAAGTAAATCCTTCGTGAGTGCCCACTCAACCCCAGCTTAGGAACATAAAATAGTGATCAAGGATGAGCAGTAAAAAACCATTTTCATGTATCAGATGCTATGTAAGATGCTGTCCTTGATCACTTTACCCACGTCAATCAATCATTCGGTAAGAATGGCATAGAGTTGAACAGCTCACTGAATGGTAACTGAGCTTACATGGCGTAATGGCATGAGGTAGGCTGAAATGAAGTAATGCCACAACTTGTACTTGCGGCATATATAATGAGAGGGAAATGAAGTCGGTAAGTGCCTGGATTGTCACCACTCATCCCCTACTATCACAAAGAAATAGGTGATTGCCTCGTAAAACTCCCTAACAAGTGGTAACACTGCTGCTTCAGGTTAGGTCCTTAGTCTTTGCCATCCCCTTTCTTCTATAATCTGTGTAATGCTAGGGTATTGAATAGAAGTAAGCCTAAATCCTCTCTCTGAAATAACAGCCCATTTAATGATAAAGGAGGTGGTCTGCAAAAGCCTTTTCGAATATGAACTTTAATATGTCGTATATAGCGAATGATGAGGTGGTGGATTTCTTTGATTTTCATGGAGCCATCGAGAATAATCTTGAAATAGAAAAAGTAATACTTCCAAAATGGGGAACCATATAACTCAAAATTCCTCGTCTTCGTTCACAATCTCAAACTTCTTATAATGTCAATTCAATCAAGACCACAACTATAAGGTTTTAAAACAGTGTAATTTCTATGATATCCAATCACAAATTAACATAAATCAACACTAAATTTTCTCAATTTAATCCAAACCATAACCTTATAACATTTGACTCTAAAGTATAACCCCACAAAATAACCACCTATTAACATTACAACAACATATGGCAAAAACAACACCACAATACCCAATTAACCACAAGCTTATCGTAATCTAACAATTCAATTAAATAATACAATTCTCTTCATCAATTTAGCCTGAGAACATCTCAACCATGAAAATAATATTAATAAATAAATAATATCCCCATATATCCAAGAATAAGCAAAGCAATCATCAAGAGATGTAAGATATGGAATAATATGTAAAACTTTAATGATATGTGTTATTCTAGTGCCTAATACCCCCAAAAAAGTGGGAAAAAAAATTGGTACCTTGGAGGCAAATTCAAGATTGTGGTGATTGTGTTCTTATTGAAATATAATCGTCATAAAATTGTCGTTGTAGTATAGTAATGAGTATTCTTGCCTGTCGCACAGACGACCTAGGTTCGATCCCAGATAACATTGTCAAAAACTTGATGTGTGATTTCTAACTAAGTGTAAGTGCACACTATCATAACAAGTAATAAATAATGAGTAGAGTATCGTTCCTATGAGGAATTATTGTTATTATTATGCTAAGTATTAAATGTGTCACTTACTTTTATTTAGATGAATGAAAACCAAAATATAGTAATATAATCTAATAAATAGAAAACTAACAATCAAGATAAGAAGATATAATCACTAATTACAACTATCTTTCAATATGTTGATTGAACTAATTAATATTTTCTTAAGTTAATCTCTCAATATGAATTGTTGGCTAGATCTCTAATATAATCACAAGCATCTGTCGATTTGTGAAGTGACTATATCTTACTCTAACAATTACCTATATGTCTATGGTAATCAGATGAAAATAAGATTCATTAAGAACTAATATATTAAAACCATATATGCCATGTAAGTATATGTCTATCCCATATAAAATTCATAATTGTTACCCTATGATCATAAATCAAATTATTTAAGGTCAATACTTAAATTCTTTTATCAAGTTCATTAGGGTTCCTACAAGAATTTAATTAGTGATAAAGTATATAGAAAGCATTAAGTATGGAATAATTGAACAATTCTATTATTGAGTTCATAAAAATAAGAAAAGAAATTAAATTCAATCACATATCAAGTTCAAAGTTGAAACCCTACAATAGAAACTTAGGTCATGGTGAAATAAAGAATTCTAGAGTTTATTAAGAATAACACCATGAAAATTGAAAACTAGAAAGAGAAAGAGTTGAAGAGATAAAACTAATTTTTCTATAGTTTTCAATCTTCTAATTTTTTTATCATCTAAAAATTGCTCTTTCTCTCTCTTCTTGATTCTTCAAAATAGGCTTTTTGGTTTTCTATTTATAAGTTTTTGTCTTTAAATTAGGGTAAAACATCAAATATAAATTAGATTAGGATTTATTGTTCACACAGCAGTGTAGCACTATGCACACTGTCTTGGGCACTGTACTGTAGCAAAAATATTGTAGCTAATCATTGTAGTAATTTATTGTAGCAGAGTACAATAGTAAACTTGATTTTGTGTCTTTTTTTTGCGTTTTCATCCTTATTTGCTATAACTTCAAACCTATAAAATAATAATAAAGCAAATAAAAAAATCAAATAATCTTAATTTAAACGAATAAATATTAAGTTTGAAAGATAAAAATATTATACCTAATTAATTCTTATCTGCCCATATGTGTGATTGAAAGATTGAGGATAGTAAAAGAATTATAGCCAATCAATTTAAGTTTATTCAAATAAATAATTGAGGTAATTCTTTAATCCTATACATATAATTAAGATTAAGAAGAAATAACTTTCTCTTCTTATTAAAATAAATAAATTGTTTTTACCAATATCTTACCTTTTTGTGTGTGGTTGTTTATTGTAACAAATCTTAATAAGTTATTTTGTTTTTTTTTTGAAAGGGAATTATTTTTAAATTTAAATATCTAAATCACTTGTTTAGCATTTTTTTTAATATTTAAAAGGTTAAAAAGAAAAGCTCAATTTAATTTATGAAGTTTTTGGACAAAATTTCAGAAAGAGCTTCTTGAAATTATAAAATGAAAAAAGAAATTTCTTTTAAATCATATGTGTGGCACTAGAATATATCTCTTGATACGAGTTCCTATTGGGTAAAATGCAAAATTTATGATTGGTGATTATTGATGAATACATTAAAATGCATATTTATTAAGATTTTCAGTCACCATTTAATGTCACTAATTTTAGCATTTTTGTACTTTTAGGCTTAAAATAAAGTGTTGTCCTTAAATTATGATTAATGAATGTTATTTGTACAGGTTTAGGTAAAATAGATGTAACTCTCAATGTAAAAATCAAAATAAAGAAATTCTTGAACCTGGAGTAAAATGACTCAATCTTACATAAACTTGAATAATAGTTGAAAAGCCAAATCCAATATGTCATGGGCAAAAACTTGGGATACAACAGAATTGGGTTACAACTTCTGCTTAGCTTGACCCACCTCATGCATTTGGACCATATTTCACAAATACGTACTCAATTGGTATAATTCTTGAAGCTGTGAAATACTGACTCAATTATCAACATTTCTTATGTTGATAGTAAAGTTTAAATCAGCCGTTATCATGGACCAAATTGTAATGCAAATTAGTAAAAGGGTTGTTGGCCGAAATCTAACACACCTTTGGCATTTTGCCCATATCTCATTGGATACTCATCTAAATCGCATGAACCTAGTGGCTATGGAAAAAAGAGATAAAATGCTATAACTTTTATGTCGGCCAAAACATACTACATCGATCATTTACATTATAAAAATGGTACTATAATTAAATGAATTAGTGGCTGGCCTAAATTATTAAAGATTGAAGTAACACTAAACATGTTTCCATTCATTGCCTATCTAAGGATACTCTTAGGACGTTTTCAATACTTGACAATTCTCTTATATTTTCTTCTCTTTAACATGCATCGTAAGCTAGGCAAGAGTTCTTGGTCAGGCTAAAAAATGAACTTTTATGTGTAATAAATTTACTTTTATACTTTGATTCTTTGTCAAGAGCTACAAATATTTGTAAGTTTGTTTGTGCCTAAACTCTTATTTAGTATTTTCTATAATCCAGAGGTTATAATTCTCATGTTTCATATATTTTCAGTTATACTTTCTTTCTGTGATTCTTGTTAAATTATAATTGTTATTAGTTACAATATTTTACATGTTAATCTTTTACTGCAATATTATCAATCGATATATTGTCGATCTTGGATAACATGTAAAGACAATAATTGTTTGATATTAAAATTGATATTTTACTGTAATATTGTCAAAGTGATATATTGTCGATCTTAGATAACTTGTATAAATGAACATGATTTATGTTAATATTTGCAAAGAGTTTAGTCATATCAAATATATGTGTTATCAAATGTGCTATATTTTACATATCTTCCGACTGATTGTTTGGGATGTGAAACTTTCAATTGAGTTATAAATATTGAATCAAAGTGTAGAGTAGATTTATAAAGCATAATTATGATTCTCAAAGCTTTGTTTAAATCATCATAAGACTTAAGACTTTTCTCTTAATTCATAGATAATTCTATCTCATCCACTTAAACAAATTAGTTAATTTTCTCATTGCTATTGCTTTAATATTTTTACTTCACCAACCTATTTTGCTAAAAGCTTTCTCGTGGGATCGACATCTCAATCTATACTGCGATAGCCGTATTACATTTTAAGCTTAAATAAAATTTGGTGCCGTTGCCGGGGAGGCATTAAGCGAAAATAAGTTTCATTTATCAATACTAAAGCGGTAACTTTGTACATTTTCTTTTCTTTGTAAAATTTTAGTTTTTAAATTTATTTTATTGTTCATGGTTGATTCTACCACCTAACTCAGTTTATTTTCTTATAGTTATTTTGTTATTTTTATTTTATTTTAATGGCTGATTTTACCTCTTAATTTAGTTCATTTTTTAAATTTATTTATTGTACTTTGCACTTTATTTTTATTTATTTATTTATTATAATTTATTTTATTTTATTTATTATTTCACTTTATTTTCTTTAGTTAATTTGTTGTATTTTATTTTATTTTAATGGCTGGTTCTATCGCCTAACTTATTTTTATTTCTTGTTGTGTTTTGTTTCACTTCTTGTATTTTATCACAATTTCATGGTTGGTTTTACCACCTAACTCATTTTTTTTCTTTTGTTCACTTCTTAATTTTTTCTTGAGAATTTTCTTCAGTAAAAAGTAAAAAAAATAAAATTGTTAGGATGTATGCATCGACTTAGAAACAAACAAAAAAGATTTGTGAGAGAAGTAGAACTAGAACCACCACCACAATTTGTAAGGGAAGAGAATTCACCATCTAGTTCATCTTGTAATTTCAACACAAGGAGCCAATACGAGGATAATCCCTTTAGGAGTCTAAAAGATTACTTGTATACTACTTACACAGCTACACCATCATGCATTATATTTCTACCTAACACACCACATTCGGAGTTTAAACCTAGAATGATACAACTTCTGCCCACTTTTCATGGTCTAGATAGTGAAAATTCTTATGTATATATTAGAGAATTTAAAGAGGTAATTGCCACCTTCCATAGCCAACCTGAAGCTATAGATAGTTGGCTATGGAAGTTTTTCCTTTTTCTTTAAATGACAAAGTAAAGAGTTGGCTATACTTTTTGAGGCCGAGGTCTATAGGAACTTGAGCAGAAATGACCCAAGCATTTTTTAATAAATACTTTCCACAATACAAAACTAATGGACTGAAAAGACAAATTTCTTCATTCTCTCGAAAAGATAATGAAACCTTATATCAAGCTTGCGAAAGATTAAAAGAGTTACAAATTTGTGCCCTCACTATGGGTATAAAAATTGGTGCTTAGTTAGCTATTTTTATGAGGGACTCACAATTAGAGAGCACCAATTTGTTGAAATGATGTGTAATGAGGAGTTTCTTCACAAAGATCTCGAGGAAGCCATGTAATTCCTTAATGGCTTAGCCAAAAAAGCCCATACATGGACTAGACCTAACACTACTAAAAGCACAAATAGTTCACGACCTAGTGGAGTTTTTCATCTTAAGGAAGATGATAGCCTTAAAGCCTAGTTAGAGGTCTTCACTAGGGAATTAGAGGCCTTGAAACAAAAAATAGGAGGGTTACGCATACGGTTGTTAGGCCTGAGTCACATGATATTTGTTTTATCTGTGGAAGAGTGGAACACTTAGCTTAGGATTACTTCACTTATAGTGAGATGAGAGGGATATATAAGGAACAATGTAATGCCCTAGAGATGTACAAGAAACCTTATTCACCTTACTCTGAAACCTATAATCCTAGCTGGAGAAACCACCCAAACTTTAGTTAAAAATTTGACCAACAAGCCAATAACCATTGGAAGCAAGAACAATAAGTATCCAAGTCTTATGGTGCACCTTAATATAATACACGACCAACCAGGAGTCTTTTAGAGGATACATTTGTTAGGGTATGTGCTTACGCGCCATCCCAGTTTGTATGAATATTTAGTTTGTAATATTTATACAATGCATATTTTATTAAATCGCTGATAACTTTTATTAAATGGTAATTAAGCTTGTAACATTATAAAAATGATATGATCTGAATGAGTTCATATCTGGTTTAAAGAAGTTTAAACCATGGCTAAGAGTTAGCAAAGCTGATAGTTATAAATGCTAAGTGTTAGCAGGTTATAATACCCAGCGGGATCTAAAAAGTTAGAACCTAATCTATAATGTAACAAAGACCTGAGAATCTACTAGTAATGACAAAATTGCAAAGAGTTGCAATAGAGACTAAGAAATGTCGTTATGGAAGTATCTTCTCAAATATAGAGTTCCTGATCTACGTTTACCAATGAGGGTCTATCGGTGAAACACATAGATTAGTGTATGTCTATAGTTGTATTGTACAAATGGTTATTCTTAGTTAACCATGAGCTTGGTTGAAGTTCATATAGACATACAGGTATTCAGTTAGGACTGGATACTGAACGAACTCATGAGGACCCCAATAGATATCCTATGAAACCGTCAAAGGAAGGTCCTCTCGAGTTGAGTAGTATTTGTGGTCCTTTGACCTGAGCGCCACGGTGAACTTGTGGGAGATCCATCATACTTTGGTTCCACGTATGTCAGAGACCTTTCATGGTCTGACCGCTACGTGTCGCTGGGTATGGTCCGATGCTCATGGAGTTCGGTGTGCGTAGATATGGGATCCACCAGCTCACATAGATGGGTAGTATATCCGAACTTCGAGATTGTATCTTGTAAAGTCTTATGGCCGTAAGCAATTAACCTGGGAAAGGAGTTTCCTCCAGGTTCGAACATTATAGCAACAGTGTTTGCGTAAATTGTTCATAAAGATACGAATCTGAAGATAATAAAGTGATGGATGAAATTATCGGGATTTGACGGTAATGATCTATATCCCGTTCATCCTGGATATAATGACGGAAGGATTATACGAATATGGAGTAACCTCAACATGTATGGTCTGACGCGCTGATTTGTTATATCCGTAACGTGTGCGTGGGGCATCGTTCACGGACTTGTGAAATAGTTTCATTTGACGAATCGGGCGTGGACCTAGGGAGTCCCAATATGAAATGTACTCTTTGAGCACTTGGGCAGCGTACCGTATTAAATAGTTTAATACAGTAAAATCCAGCAATTTACTAAGGTTACGTTAACTAAAGTATATGGTCAGATGGTGGGACCCACTTTAGGTTAATTTGGTAACCGAGTAAGGACATAATTGTAATTTTACTTGATAATTATTTAATCGTTAAATAATTCAAATAAATATTTATTTATTTAATTGTTGAATAAATGAATTAAGTTTAACTAAGGTTAAGAGTTAACCATTTAGTTAAGTTAGATTAACTATACTTAATGGTTAAGTAAAAGTTAACCTAACCATGGTTAAGTTAGTTAACCATGGTTAAAATAATTAAATATTCTTTTAATTAACTAGAGTTAAGAGTTAACTATAGTTAGAATATTTTAATGTTAGTTTAACCTAACTAAAGTTAAGAGTTAACTATGATTAGGTTAGATTAAATTCAAATTGAAATTAAGTGAAATTAAGTGTTATGAAATGAAATTAAATTCATTTGTATAAATAAAACAAATGTAAATTAAATTAAAAACATTTTTGTTAAATTGATTTTGCAAAATTAGGTCAGCCATTTTTACAAAGAGAGAAAAGAGAAATTGTATTCTAATTAATGGATTCAAGAGTTGAATTCATTATTTTCTTTTAAGGCTAAAAACTAATTTAGCAAAATAGGTTTTTGATTAATTGATTAAGTGTTAATCAAAAGAAAAAATCAAGAACACAAGTTTAAGTAGTTAAACAAGTGCTGGATCAAAAGCTGTCATTCTAGATAATCAAACCCACCATTGTTGATTACTAGAATTGATCAAAGAGAACATTTTGGTGGACTTCAACAATCTCCAACCAAAGGCTTCAAGGGTTATTTCTCAATCTCGTTTCTGATTAATATATTGTGATTGTGTTTACTGCAATACTTTAAGCTTCCGCTGCTTCATTATATATATGAGATATGTATAAATTGTGGTTAAACACAAAACCCACATGCAAACACCCATGAATGTACAACTCCCAACAACATTACAATCATTTATGGAGGTATAAAGTAAAACTAATAAATAATTGAAATAATTCTTGCACAAGTGGTAGACAAAAATAAAGAAATCAAGAGTCAAATCACTAAGCTGACTAGTGTCTTAACTGTACAAGAGCGAGGTAAGTTTCCATCTCAGCCTCAATCAAATCTAAAAGGACAATTCATGGTACAAGCTTCTACTTTTGATACACAAAATTTTTTTCTACTGTAGCCTCTTTTTCAAGAGGGGCATCTTTACTACTTGTAGATGTGTTAGTTGCAGAAGTAGGCTTACTCACAATCTTACCACTTCGAGTAGTAATGGCATATCCCAGTGCCTTTTCCCCAAGCTCTTCGACCTGTTAGGAAAAATTCAAAAATTCAATGTGAGATTTTAGAACATTTGAAACAAGTTAAAATTAATTTTCCTTTGTTGCATTTGATTAAACAAGTTCCAACTTATGCTAAAGTCATTAAGGATCTATGCATTATCAAAAGAAAATACTATGTAAAGAAAACTGCATTTGTGGCAAAATAGAAAAATGTAGTGATTGAACAAAAGACACCACCTAAGTATAAAGACTCAGGATTTCCCACAATCTCTTGTCAAATTGGGAGACATAAGTTTGGTCAAGTTTTATTGAACTTAGTATCAAGTGTAAATTTAATGCCTTATTCTATTTACTTATAATTAAGACTTGGTGAGATTAAAATTATATATGTAGTCCTACAATTAGCTAATCGATCAATTAAGAAACCACGGGGAATAGTAGAAGATATTTTGTTGCAAATTGATAAATTTTACTATCCTATTAATTTTCTTGTTTTAAATACTCATTTTGTGGTTAACATAGTTTAAAATCCCTCTTATTTTAGGGAGACCTTTTTTTGCCACTGCTAACGCTCTTATTAATTGCAGAAATGGTTTAATGAAATTATCTTTTGGGAATATGACTCTTGAGGTGAACATTTTTCATATTGACAAGCAACCACGAAACAAAAGATGAATACTATCATTCATATATGATAAACACACTTATAGCGGAGGAAACTTATAAAAATCATGGCTCTGATTCCTTAAAAAACCTTGTTGATTTTAATTTTGAAGAATTATGTTATCTTAATGAAACAACTGATGTCTTTAATATTTTTGACTCACATGATAAAGGGACTTAATTTTGGTAGCCATGCTTTGAAGAGTTGCCATGAAAGAGAGAGAAACTGAAACCATTAAACCTCGAGACACCACAAGTTAAGCTTTCTCCATTGCCCAAAGGTTTGAAACAAGCATTCTTGGGACCAAGTGATACCTTTCCTATCATCATTTCTTCTGAACTTAATGTTGAACAAGAGAAAAAATTGATAAAATTGTTAAAAGAACATAAATCTGCACTAGGTTGGACGTAGCTGATAATAAAGATATTTCTCCATTGATATACTCTCATAGAATTCATTTAGAGGAATGTGCCTAACCCCGTAGGGACCCACAAAGAAGACTTAACCCAACAATGAAAGAAGTAGTAAAGAAAGAGGTCTTAAAACTATTAGATGTGGGTATAATCTACCCAATTTCTAATAGTCAATAGGTAAGTACAACTCAATTAGTTTCTAAGAAATTTGAGGTTACTGTTGTGAAACATGAGAATGGGATACCTGTTCCAAATCGGGTAGTAAACGGTTGGCGAATGTGCATTGATTATAGAAAATTAAACACAGCCACTAGAAAAGATTATTTTCCATTGCCTTTTATTGACCAAAATTTAGAACGTGTAGTTGGACACCCATTTTATTATTTTTTTGATGGGTATTCAGGATATTACCAGATTGAGATAGCTATAGAAGATCAAGAAAAAATCACTTTGACATGCCCTTTTGGTTCTTATGCTTTTCGTAGAATATCGTTTAGATTATGTAATGCATAAGCTACTTTTTAATGTTATATGCTGAGTATTTTCTTTGATATAGTTGAAAAATGCATGAAAGTTTTATGGATGATTTGACTGTTTTTTGTGATTCTTTTTATTCATGTTTACTTAACTTAAAAGCTGTTTTTAGTAGGTGTGAAGAAAAAGAACTTGTGCTAAACTGAAAGAAATGTCACTTTATAGTATCTTCAGGGATCATTTTGGGTCATATTGTATCTAAAAATGGGATAGAGGTTGACAAGGATAAAATTGAATTAATCTCTTAATTATCTACACCCAAAATGGTAAAAGATTTCCGATCTTTTCTTGGACATGCTGGCTTTTACATGAGGTTTATACAAACATTTCTGTCATATTTAGACCATTATGTAACCTTTTGATAAAAGATACTGAATTTACATGGACACAAGAGTGTGAGGAGACATTCTGAATACTCATTGCCAAACTCACCACCGCTCCTATAATGCAATCATCAGATTGGAACCTCTCATTTGAGATTATGTGTGATGCAAGTAATTATGCTGTAAGAGCAGTTCTTGAGCAACGAAATGAGGAAAAACCCTTTGTTGTTTATTATGCTAGTAGAACTTTGAATGATGCTTGATGAACACATGAAAATGCATATTTGTTAAGAGATTCAGTCACCATTTAATGTCATTAATTTTAGCATTTTCTTGTATTTTCAGTTTGAAATAAAGTGTTCTCCTTAAATTGTGATTAATGAATGTTATTTGCACAGGTTTAGTTAAAATAGACATAACTCTCAATGTAGAAACCAAAATGATGAAATTCTTAAACCTGGAGCAACATGACTCAATCTTACACAAACTTGAAGAATAGTTTAAAAGCCAAATCCAATATGTTATGGGCCAAAAATTGAGATACAATAAAATCGAGCTACAACTTCCGTTCAGCTTGACCTAACTCACGTATTTTATACCGTATCTCACAAAATTCATACCCAATTGATATAATTCTTAAAGTTATAAAATATTGACTTAATTATCAACAACTCTAATGTTTATGGTAAAGTCCAAATCAGCTGTTACCATGGACCAAATTATATTGCAAGTGGGTAAAAGGGTTGTTAGCCGAAATCTGATGTATCTTTAGAATTTTGCCAATATCTCATTGGATACTCATCCAAGTTGTATGAACCTGGTGGCTGTGGAAAGAAGAGACAAAATTCTACAACTTTTATGTCGTCCACAAAGGCTACATTGGTCATTTACATTATCAAAATGTGTTGCAAGTGGGTGAACGAGTTATTGGCCTAAATTATTGAAGACTGATGTCACACTTAACATATTCCATTCATTGCCTATATAAGGACACTCTTAGGACATTTTCAACAATAGATAATTCTCTCTTTTTTTTTCTCATTAACATGCATTGTAATCTAGGCTAGAGTTCTTAGCAAGGCTAAGAGATGAACTTTTATGTTTAATAAATCTACTTCTATACTTTGATTCGTTATCAAGAGCTACAAATGTTTGTAAGTTTGGTTTTGCTTAAACTCTTTCCTATTTTATTTTCTATAATCTAGAGGTTATAATTCTCATGTCTCATATATGTTCAGTCATGCTTTTCTTATGTGATTCTTGTTGAATTATAATTGTTATTGGTTACATTATTTTATATGTTAATCTTTTACTATAATATTGTCAATTGATATATTGTCGATCTTGGATAACATGTAAAGACAATATATGTTTGATATTCAAGTTGAACTTTTACTGTAATATTATCAAAATGATATATTGTCGATCTTAAATAACTTGTATAAATGAACATGATTTGTATTAATGTTTGCAAAGAGTTTAGTCACACCAAATACATGTGTTATCAAATGTGCTATATTTTTTATATCTTCCGATTGATTGTTTCGGATGTGGAATTTTCAATTGAATTATAAACATTGAATCAAAGTGTAGAGTAGATTTATAAAGCATAATTATGATTCACGAAGTGTTGCTTAAATTATCATAAGATATTTTTCTCAATTCATAGACAATTCTATCTCATCCACTTAAACCAATTAATTAATTTTCTCCTTTGCTACTGCTTTGATATTTTACTTCACCAACCCATTTTGCTAAAAGCTTCCTCGTGGAATCGACACCTCAATCTATATTGCGATAGCCGCATTACATTTTGAGCGTAAACAATGCTCAAATGAATTACACTACTATTGAAAAAGAACTATTAGCCGTTGTTTTTACCTTAGACAAATTTCATTCTTATTTGATTGGTTCACCTATTATTGTTTGTACTAACCACGCAGCCCTTAAGTACCTTCTTTTTATGAAAGATGCTAAAGCCTGTTTAATTAGGTGGATTCTTCTTTTACAGAAATTTGATCTAACCATTAAAGACAAGAAATGGGTTAAAAATATTGTTGCTGATCATTTATTCCGCCTTGAGTTCACTGACTCCACTGATGTTCCACCCATTTGAGATGATTTCCTTGATGAACATCTTTTCATTATAAACCAAATACCTTGGTACGCACATATCATAAATTATTTGGTTTGTGGTGAACTTCCATTTAACTGGAGTGCATAAGATAAGCATAAGTTCTTGGTTGAGGTACGTAAGTTTTATTGAGATAATCCATATATTTTCAAATACTTCCCTGACCAAATTATGAGACGTTGCATTCTTGAAAGTGAAGTTTCTAGTGTCTTAAAATTTTTTCATAGTACTGCTTGTGGCAGTCATTTTTCTATAAAAAAGATAGCTGCAAAATGTTTACAGTGTGGTCTTTATTGGCTTACTTTGTTCAAAGACAATAATAATTTTTGTCATTCCTATGAAAGATGTCAAAAGTTGGGTACTCTATCTCGAAGATATATGATGCCTCTTAACTTTATTCTTGTTATTAAGATATTTAATTGTTGGAGTATCAATTTTATGGGTCATTTTCCTTCATATTTTGGCTACTTTTTTATCGTTCTAGCTGTTGACTATATATCAAAATAGGTGAAGGCTGTAGCTTGTCGTATTAATGATAACACAACTGTGGTAAAATTCTTAAAAGAAAATGTGTTATCTAGGTATGGTATACCACATATCATCATTAGTGACCAAAGAATACATTTATGTAATTGTACTTTTGAAGCTTTGATGTGCCGGTATGGTGTTCTTCACAAAATTTTCACTACATACCATTCACAGACAAATGGTAAGCCGAGCTAGTAAATAGAGAGGTTAAACAGATTTTAAAAAATGTGGTTAACCTGAATCGCAAAGATTGGTCTCTATGCCTTTTAATGCATTATGGACATGTTGCACTGCATACAAAACCATCTTAGGAATTTCTCTATACCTGCTTGTCTATGGGAAAGCTTACCATTTACCTGTTGAGCTAGAGCATAAAGGTTACTGGGCTGTCAAAGTTCTTAACTTTGATTTAAGTGCTGCAGGCTTCAGAGAAAGTTACAAAGGTCATAAATAGAAGAGCTACGAAATGATGCATATGACAACTCTAGGATTTACAAAGCTAAAATGAAAGCGGCTCATGATAAACAGATCTCAAGGAAATACTTCAAGCCAAATTAAGGGGTTTATCTTTATGATTCTCGATTTCATTTACACCTTGGAAAGTTGAGATTTCAATGGACTGGTCAATTTGTGGTAAGGCATATTTTTTCTAATGGTGCTGTCAAAATCGAGGACCCTATTGATGGGTGAACTTTCAAAGTGAATAGATAGTAGCTGAAAGTTTATGTGAAAAAGGTAGACCACTCTATGTACTTAGACAAAATCCCTCTTATAGATTTTGTCTATCATGCTTGATCAGGTTCAATCTATCTGTACTATATTTTTTTTTCATTTTTATTTTCTTTAGTATTTTATTTTTTTCTTTTATTTTCTTCAGTGTGATTTTATTTCCTGGTCAAGTGGCGGATACGGTACTCCGTGTCTATTAAAGTTAGTTTCTTAGTTCCCTAAAAATTAGCCCTCAAACCGTGCATTGATCTCTTTTCTTTTTCACTTTCTTTCAAAATGGATCGCATTCTTGCCAACCTTAAAAAATGCCTTTCTTTGTTGCCTCAAAATGCTCTACTTAAGATTTACAAAGCACGGTGTGAAAAACTAAGACTATTAATATTAAGGAATATCCCTGCGGATATTCATTGGATAACTGAAGCCAAGGTTCGATTATCTGGTAAGTTTGCAAATGATTTTGTTTCTTTTATGTCTGGTCTTGGAAGAAGCTCTTATGCTAAAAGGCGAAGAGCAAAAAAGGTTACAAGTATGTCATAAATGTGCTCGATGAAATTGTAACTGGAGTTTTCATTTTTTAGGATTTGCATCTAGAAATCGAGAAGATAAAATTTAGTTTATTAAGGATGGACTGAGTAAGGAGTCTTTGGATGATATCCTATTGACTCTTGAGATGCATCATTGTGGGCTCGTGCAATGTGAACTTTTCAATTTATAGAATAAATTTAAAAATGAACATTAACGGTATAGTCTCGGGAATCTAACTGTAAAAGACCATGTTTCCCAATTTATAAGAAAATTAGAGGGAAATCCTATATCCGACCCATAGAGGGCGTTTAAGCCATTATTGGACCTAAAATTAGAGAAAGATGTGAGCCACAATCACAATTACTTGTAAATACATGTATTTTAATTTTAAACATTTTATTATTATTTTATTTTATTTTATGAATAGTAGGGCTACTCATATAGATATTTTAAATTTAAATCTTTTGGTTAAATAATGCATGTGGGTCATTATCTTTAAATTTTTGTGTTTTATTTTCAAATCTCTTCTAACAAACTCTCAAGTTACCAAAATCGTTGTTATTATTTGGTACTCTATAAATACAGTACTTTATTTTCTTTATTTTTATATATTAAGATAAAGGTGAGTGTAGATATGGAGGAAACCTCAGTTTGACAATTCTGAAATATATGTGTATTTTATGGATCTAGTCATAGGGAAAATAAAGTGTTTGTAGAGGAAGCAAACAATCTAGGAAAAGTATTAGCTGCAAGAAAAAACTATTTGATTTATGGAGGGGATAGCTTTGGGTTAATGGGCCGTATGTCAACAGCTTCACATTTAGGAGGAAGTCAAGTTTCAAGTATTATTCCTACATCTTTAGCCGTAGGAAACCTAATTGGGAAAACAATAGAGGAAGAATTACGAGTCTTATCCATGCATTAACGTATAACTAGAATGCTTTACTATATAGACACTTTTATTTCTTTACCAGGTGGTTTTAGTACCTTAGAAGAAATTTGTCAAATTGCCTCTTGGACCCAGATGAATATCCACTGAAAACCCATAGGTTTGTTGAATGTTAATAACTATTTTGATTGCTTACTCTGTTTCTTGATCAAGTTGTGGAATAGAATTTTATTTTATATTTAGTGCGACAGATTTTTGTTTCTGCTACCAATGCGGATGAATTAATTGGCAAATTACATGCAGTTACCTACGAACTTGACCCTGCAATAACTCAAACCAATTGGTTAGTAGGCTATAACAAGCGAAAATTACATCTGATACTTCATTTATAAATGTTTCTTTGTTTTATTTATTTACCAGCATAATCATTTTAGTTTATATTTGCTTAAGTGTCTCTCAAGTTTGTTTGTTTGTTTTGAATAACTGGCATTTCAGGTAATGTTTCCTATACTTTATCTCTTTCTATTTAAACATTAAGAACAATGTTTCATCTGATTTGAGGGGAGGATAGTAGATATAAGTTCTATTTTGATTCAAAAAATAATTCAAAAAAAGAAAGATAATGGTGTTCAACATACTTATTTGATTAAAATGGTAGAGTACAGAGTTCATTTTTGAACTCTTGAGATGCATTCTAGGTCAAATTAGATTAAGAATGGCAGAGTAATGAGTTTTATTTCTAACTTTTGAAACATATGTTAACTAACTTGTTATTTTTCATGCATTGTTGTTTATTGCTTGTAGTCTTGGTAATTTTTGTATAAAGGAATTTTCTTTTTTACTTAGGTATGATTTCAAAATTATTTGGATTGAGTCACTGTTTTTCTATTTATGTTACTAAAGAATGACTTTCGAAATATTTTTGAGCACAATGCTAAACCTTGTAGGTAAGATGAATGATTCGGTTTATATAGCCAAGAGAATTCCCATGTTTAAATATATATTTTTCTAATCTCATATATCTTTTATGAGTAAGTGAAAAAGTTGAGAAAACAGCTTACGAACTTTCATTGATATATTGAATTGGTTAATTTTTGTTTAGATTGATATTATTCAAATTAAAGAATAAGTTGGTTGCATAGCTAAAGGACGATTTAAAGTGAATTTTCAAATTATGTATAATATATTTTGGCAAGAAGTTTTTTTTATTTATGTTGTAATGCTTCCTTGTATCCTAAAAAAAAAATTAAAAAAAATGAAAAGAAAAAAAGAGAAAAAAAGAAAAGAAAAGAAATGAAGAATCAATTCAGTTTAATAAAGTCTTCATTCAATTTTAGAAGATAAATATTTTGTAGGCAGTTTCTCACCAAGCTATATTTGTATTATTCTCACAAGACAATTGAAGTCCTAAAGCTGGTGCATGTCAAGAATGATTGATTTCTAAAACGATTAATTTTCCTATCTTTTGTAATATTCAATCCCTATTAGTAGTATTGGCGCCTAGATTTCGGTATAGAGCAAATAAGACACCATAGGGTTACTCGATTTTAACCCTATTAGAAATATTCTCTTTATAGTGCACGTGAGAGATATTAGACCTAATTTGGTAATTTCACACTCGATCGGTGCGCCGGACGACCCTAAAATATTTTTGGAATTTTTCTCTATTGACTTAGAAAAGGAAATCCTAATTTACTACATGAATTTCCATTTAAGGGTTATGAATGGAACAAGCCTTTGTTGAGAAACATAATCCATATATTAGAGAATGGACCAATTAGAAGAAATTTCATATATTGCCAAGTTGGAAGTTCTAGTTAGTTCTTTGAACTATTCTAACTAGATAGTTACAAATGAACTAATTACATAATTAGTTTTTAACTGATGGCAAATTAGTAATTTTGAGTAAGTTGAAGGGCAAAATGGTCAATTGAGGGAGCACTATATATATGTTAGAAGTGTGTAGAATTTTTAAGTGATCAAAAAGCAAACACTTAGAGCAAAAAGGAGAGCAAATTCGGGCAAGGTGAAGAGGTGCTGCTACAGTGAAATTTTAGTTTTTTTTTTCATGATTTTTCATGTGTAATCAAGTTAAAATAAGGTTACATATGAATCCTTAAACTCAACTGAAGCCTCAATTAGTGGAAATTCAAGAAAAAAATGTAAGAAAAGCATGTTTTATGAGTTTGATGAGTGAACTTTCAAGAATGCTCCAATTGACATTCTTATGTGTATTCTTGGCTTAGATTGAGTTGAATTCTAGTTTAGAGCTTGAAGGAGTCATCAATTTGAAGAAATTGGCAAGGTGAGAATTAGGGTTTTTAGTGATTTTGTTGTAGAAATTTCAATTGGTTGTAATTAGGGCTTTAGAATGAAATTGGCATGATTTTGTTGTAATTGGAACAAGAAATTGAGAAAAGGAATGTGTTGGAACCTAGGGTGAAATTCTGCCACTTTAGGGAAGTTAGGAATTGAGTGATGTTTTGATTGAATTGTTGTGTGTAAATGGTGCATATTGTAAATTGAATATATATGGTTGATGGAAAAACCAAAAATGAAGAAAATGGGACATAATTGTCCATGTTGGAAAGGTGAAGGGCAATTATGTCCAACTAAGTTATAAGGCGTTCAATAATTTTCAAGGCGCCGGATGGTGAGTTAGTTTCGATTATGGCTCCGTAACTAAAATCGGGAAGTAGTATGCATCCGGGCTTTGTATGCCGATTAGGGCGTTTGGTAGTTAAATGAGATTCTAGCATTCGATTTAGTTCTAAATGTCATTTGTGGCGCGTAGGTGAAGATAACCGAGAGCGTTAACGGGAGCAGAAATTGGGAGCGAAATTGAGCGCGGAGCGGTTGTGAGTGGAAATCTGCCATTTCTTTTACTTTGCGTTTATTATGTTTTCATATAATGAATATGCATGTTTTATGAGCTTTCGATGCATAACTATAATTTATGATCTTGATATATATTCATAGACATGCTGTTACATGTTCGAATTGAAAAACAGTTTTAAAATTTCTGTATTCGTTTTTAAGGCCATTGGTACCCTCAGGTTATAGTGGTGATGATTGTATTAGACCCGGCCGGTATATCCCGTGCACATGGGTAGGTCTTGGGGGTGTGTCACTAACTTCAGAAAGTCGAGATGTCGAGTCATGTGAGTCGCTTTATGTGTACGGGGTATTGTCTCGCTATATGCATGCGATGTAGAATTCCGCTGCATAGCCAGTGACATGTCTTAAGATGTCACTGTGGGTACTGCTAGTTGAGGTGCCCTGTGACCTACTCACATGTGCGGTACTAGTTGAGTCGCTGCGTGGGTATAGAGCTTTAGGGTTACCATTGGTACAATTTAGAAAGAAAATGGCCGAGCGAGGATTTTACTAGTTTTTGATTTACCGATAGCATTTATGCATTTATATGCACACAGCAATTATTATGTTATACAGATTCTGAATATAATTTTCCAAAGATGTAGATAAAAAACCCGCTTAGCAAGATTTCAATAGCATATGATGTTAGAAACCGTTTTACAGTTTTACATCAGTTTTAGAAGCATGATTTCTTCGTGAACTTTAGAATTTGCTATCTATACATGATGTTATTTTATTGAAATTTTATTTGCACTCACTGAGCTCCTTTAGCTCACCAGTTTTGTGTTTTATGTTTTCTGAACCCCTTTCCCAGGTACAGGTCTCGGTACGCAAGCTGCTGATTCTCCTATTGCCGAGTAGTGGGCCAAATCCGAAGATCATTTTTTGTACATGTAAATGTGCTAAATAGCACCCTTTACTTTATGCATAATAGTTGTAGGCATGTATATTTGGATATATGTTTTGAACCGAGAAGAAGAGATTTCAATTTTATGATGATCGTTCTTTTTACTTCTATGATTACGCTTATTTGTGATTCAAATGAATAATTGAGTTATGTTGGATTTGATTTGGAAAGGACCAAAGGTCCGAATTGGTAAAATTGAGATGTATTGGAAATAGAAGTGAAATTTCTTTGCAGGTTTTATATGAATTTTCTGAAAAACAGGGGAAACTCTATCCGTTTATTTTTAAAATTAAGATGTCGTTTTCGTGTATGTTACTTGACCTTCTTAGTAGTAACAAGAATTAAAAAGGGGTTCGCCAGTTAGGTTCATATACCCAGTTAGGTTCGAAGGAACTTCCGTCGGGGTGCCCGGCAAGGCCGCTGGGATCTATAGTAGAGGGTCTCAGGTCGGGTCCTATCACAAACGCTTTTGTCATATTATTCTATCCTGACGGAACTCTTTCCCGAGATTGATACTTGTGACCACAAGATTTTCTAAGATACAGTCTCGAAGCATTTGGATATCGAACTCCTTATACGATCTAACAAATCCCGTATCTGTACACACCGGACTCCATAAGCATCGGATCATACCCAGCGGTCACACCATGAAAGGTATGTGACATGCGTAGAACCAAAGTATGGTGGATCACTTACACCCCCACCGTGGCACTCGGGTCAAAAGACCACGTATACTACTCAACTTGAGAGGACCCTCCGTTGACGGCTTACATAAGGTGTCTATCGAAGGACCTCGTGAGTCTCTCTCATATCCAATCCTAACTGGATACCCATATGTCAATACGAGCTCCAAGCTCACAATCGGCTAGGAATGACCATCTATACCCTATAGGTATGACATATGCTGATCTGTATAAAAAGTTATCCACCGACAGACCCACATCAGTAGAAATAGATCAGAGACAATAATTTGAGAACATACTTTCGCAACTTGCATTTCCTTACACTCGATTGCAACTCTTGTAACTATACAGTTACTAGTATATTCCCATATCTATGTCCCATTACAAATAGGGCTACAACTCTTGGATATGCTGAGTATTATAACCAGTTAACACTTAACTGTGCTAACATTTAGCATTTATATCTCTCAATGTAGCTGACTATAAGCCCTTATCTAAACTCCTTTAGATATGATCCAAAATCTTTCTGATCTACAATGTCTATAACGTTACATGCATAATATCATATATATGGGTATTAGTGATTTATTGAGAATGTACACTTGTATAAATACACAAGTATATGTACATTCAAAGATGGCACGTAAGCACTGACCTTAACAGTCGTCGCCCGTCCCACCATATTATCTCCACTTTTGGCACCTCTATGGTGCTCCGTTGATAAAAAAATTCTACCATCTCGTAGATCACAAAATTTTAAGTTCAATGATATCAATTTTGATAATTTTTACTATCATTTGCTAGTCAATGATGCTCAACGCCAATCAATGATTAGTCAATGTCGTCAATGACTAGTCAACTATTAGTCAATGGCAGTCAAGGGTATTATAATAATTGTAACATTTTCATCCATTTTAACACCAAAAAAAAGGATTATTGCGGGGGTGTCAATAGGTAATTTTTGAAAACAAGGTGAGTAAATTGTCATTTTTATTATAACTTGGAGGGTTCAATTATCCTTTTCCCTTATAACATTTAACAAAAATAAAATTGAATTTAAAATTATAATTCAAATTATAACATTTACATAAGTAAAATTTAAATTGAAATTTGAATTATAACATTTAATGTAATTAAAATTGAATTTAAAATTAGGATTATAACATGAAAAATTAACATAATTGAAATTAAATTTATAACAGTTAACCTATTTTAATTTAAAATTAGAATTATAACATTTAACATGATTGAAATTGAAATTAGATTTGGAATTATAATATTTAACGTAATTGAAATTGAAAATAGATTTTGGAATCAGAATTATTTAATATAATTAAAATAAAAATTGGAATTCGAATGATAACATTTAATGTAATTGAATTTTTAATTATAACATTTAACATAATTGAATATTTGTATAAGAAATTAGAATTATAAAATTTAATATAATTTAAATTAAATTTAAATTTGGAATTGTAATTATAATATTTAACGTAATTAAAATTGGAATTAAAATTATAACAGTTAACGAAATTGAAAATAGATTTAAAAATATAACATTTAATGTAATTAAAATTAGAATTATGGCATTTAACATAATTGAAATTGAAATTAGAATTAAAATTATAACATTTAACATAATTAAAATTGAAATTAGATTTAGATATATAACATTTAACGTAATTGAAATTTAAATTTAAATTGGATTTGAAATTATAACATTTTATGTAATTGAAATTGGATTTTGAATTATAACATTTATCATAATTGAATATTTGTATAAGATATTTGAATAATAACATTTAATGTAATTAAAATTGAATTTAAAATTAGAATTGAAGTTATAATATTTAATGTAATTGAAATTGAAATCGGAATTATAACATTTCACGTAATTGAAATTGAAATTAGATTTAGATATATAACATTTAATGTAATTTAAATTTAAATTTAAATTGAATTTGAAATTATAACATTTTAATGTAATTAAATTTAAAATTAGATTTGGAAGTACAACATTTAACGTAATTAAAATTAAAATTAAAATTGAATTTAAAATTCTAATATTTAACATAATTGCAATCGGAATTGGAAATATAATATTCAATGTAATTAAAATTAAAATTGGAATTGGAATTGGAATTATAACATTTATCATAATTGAAATTGAATTTGAAATTAGAATTATTTAACGTAATTAAAATTGAAGTATAAATTAGAATTATAATATTTAATGTAATTAAAATTAAAAATAAATTACATAAAATGTCAAAATGTATTTTGGTTAAAGGTAAAATTGAATTAGTAGAAGTTACCACAGCAAAAGTTGAATCTATTATAAACCAGTCCCAGAACAGGTATAATCTCAAGAAAAGCTGAGGGATAGGATAGGGAGAATTAGAAGTCTACCAATCCAAATATTGGATAGCAACTTCCTGATTGGAAATGGTTTCGTGTAATGAAAAATGTCTCGATCTGTAATGAAGAAAATAGGGCAAGTTTATGAGTGTTCATTGAAAGGGAGAATGGTATGGTAGTGACGGCTTCAATTGAACTTTGATGCGAACAAGCCAAGGCCAAAGCAATAATACTATGAATACAAGTGACAATCAATAATGTTTTTGTCCCAACCTTATTAGAATCAGATGCAAAAACTTATATCGATCTTATTCAAGGAGAAGCTGTTGAAGGGTTATTGTTATGATATTCATAAGGCAGCAAAATAGAAAACAATTTTTTTTTTAATTCTTTGTTTTTATTAAATAAAAATACTTTTTATCTAAGGATCTTATGAATATATGAATTTTATGTTCAAATAAATAATTTAACAAGAACATACCTTGAATTCGTGCCGAGTTTTCTTCTACCAAACGATTTCAAACCAAGTCTCTTGTTCTACAGTGAGAGGAAGAATAGGCTTCTTATTTTTTTATTCTCTAAACGAAAAATACGTATCCTGCGTTTTTTTTTCACGTATATCTGTTGTGTCCTATTTAGACTAATATTCTTATTTTTAAAATAATAATTTAATTAATAATATTTATTAATTAAATTATTATCTCTTAAAAGGAGACCTAATTCATATAAACCACATAGAATTCAACTCCTTATGGTTAACATATAATACTTAACATTTGAGTATTACTAGTCTTTTAATAAAAGGAAAACTCTAAAATTAAAAATAAAAAAATTTATTGATAATTTTAAAAATATTCTTAAAATGTTATTTATTTAATTTCTTAAATTAAATATTTATTTATATTTGGATAAGATATTATCTATATTAATTAATTAATTTTATTCAAATATAAAATATACGTATTTGAAAAATATTTTTTTTGGACACAAATAATTTGTATAATAATACAATCATTTTTTTAATTGTTTATTGTAATAACGAAAGAGGTGGTATTGGGGACCTATGAACCTACAATTTCAAACTTTAATAAATTTTGAATAATTAATTCAATTTATTAATTCCAGTGCTATTCCACTAAAAATCTAGAATTGTACTCTTGAAATTGTAGATATAATTTTCTCAGAAAACTTAGAGCAGTCTATTGATTTAATCACTATATGCAATTTAACTCTCTATAGATGGTTCATAATTAGAGCTAGGTTAATTATCATTTTACCCCTCTAATTATTTCTTTATCCTTAAGTACCATTAATTCACCAGTGAACAATTTATTTGTAATATTATTGTAAATTGAGCTCTCTAACCGTTCAGTTCTAGAATTAACCCTTAAGAAAACCTTTTTTCTAATTCTATTAGGAATGAATGGATTCCATATCTGTAAATCATATTCTCAATTGTTTGTCTCACTATGCCACAAAAAAACAAGTTTTTAGTCTGTTCTTTAGAAAAATCGTAACGAGTGTTTCAAATGACATAATAGAAGTTTATGATCACTCAGGATTAAAGTTGATCTGCATATAATTATCAGTTTACGTTATTTAAATTCTTAATTAACAATAGTATTTTACATAAGAATTCAAACTATGCCTGGTCTAGTTCTGTATAATAATATTATATATAGTGCATCCACTATAATGTCAATACATTAGTAATCCAGAGAAAATTACTACATTTTAAATGTCTATGGACCGCACTAGTAATATTTAATTAAAGATCCCAAACTTTAATTAATTTATTACGAAATTTTTTATTATTTTTTATCCATAACTTTAATCCTCTTGTATATAACAATTATATAATAAAGTTATGGTTACATAAATAAACAATAGATTTTCTGATATTTACGTTATAAAATTATAAACACTT
This sequence comes from Ailanthus altissimus, assembly GCA_946807835.1. NCBI lineage: Eukaryota > Viridiplantae > Streptophyta > Magnoliopsida > Sapindales > Simaroubaceae > Ailanthus > Ailanthus altissimus. Next base: position 15,442,118 of record OX327700.1, on the reverse strand, counting down.
TTCAAAATATAAAATTGTAACTTTATTAATTTTATAAAAACAGTACAAGTACATGCTTTTAGGGCACTATCCCTAACAATCTCTCACTTGCCCTAAAGCATGTGAGACATGTCTCTTAAACCCATGCTCTTCATATGACTCTCAAATTATCTAGCCAGTAATGTCTTAGTGAACGGGTCTGCAAGATTATTTTCAGATGCTATCTTTATGACTGTCATATCATATCTATGCACAATTTTCCTGATCAAGTGATACTTTCTCTCTATATGCTTTACTCTCTTGTGACTCCTAGGTTCCTTTGAATTTGCCACTGCCCCACTATTGTCACAGTAAATGGTCAACGGTTTATCCATATCTAGAATAACTTTTAGATCAGTGAAGAACTTCCTAAACCATACTGCTTTTTTAACTGCTTCGTAAGTTTCTATATATTCAGGCTCCATAGTTGAATGGATTGTTTTACACTTCTCCAGACTATGGCTCCACCACCAAGAGTAATCATTGACCCAGACGTCAACTTTTGACTATCTTTATCTGATTGAAAATCAGAATTAGTATAACTAGTGGGGTTTGGGTCTTCACCTGAATACACAAGCATATAGTTTCTCATTTTCTGAAGATACTTGAGATTGTGCTTTACCGCAATCTATGGTTGGATTGATAACGACTGACTATTCCCACTGCATAGCAAATGTCAGGCCTTGTGCACAATATAACGTACATAAGGCTACTAATTGCTGAAGCATAGGGAACCCGTCTCATATCTTCTTCCTCCTGAGGTGTCTTAAGACACTACTTTTTAAAAAGAATAATTTCATGTCAAGTCAGTAATTGACCCTTCTTAGAATTTTGCATAAAAAATCGCATAAGCACTTTACCAAAATATGATGCCTGAGACAGTGTCAATAGTCTGTTCTTACGATCCCCAATAATTTAGATCTTAAAGATATAACTTGGTTTTCCTAAATCCTTCATTTGGAAGTGCTCAGCCAGCCACTTCTTTATGTTGGATAATGTTTCTACATCATTCCCAATTAGTAGAATGTCATTCACATAAAATACCAGGAAAATCACCTTTTTGTTCTTGATATACTTATATACACAAGGTTCATCAACATTTTTCTCGAAACTATAAGATTTAATTGTCTAATCAAATCTTAAGTTCCAATACCTTGAAGCTTGCTTCAATCCATAAATGGACTTGAGCAATTTGCAGGCTTTCTGCTCTTGGCCTTTTGCCACGAACCTCTCTAGTTGCACCATGTAGATGCTCTCTTCAAGATATCCATTTAAAAAGGCTATCTTGACATCCATTTGCCATATCTCATAATCGAGACATGTAGAAATGGACAAGAGAATGAGAATGGATTTGAGCATGGCTACTGGGGAGAAAGTCTCCTCATAGTTGACTCCGTCTTCTAGTTATAACCCTTTACCATTAGTCTTACTTTGAAAGTCTCTACTTTCCCATCCATATCTCTTTCTTCTTAAAGATCCATTTGCACCTAATGGGCCTAATATCTTTAGATGGATCTACAAGTTTTCAGACTAAATTAGAGTACATAGACTCTATTTCTTAGTTCATGGCTTCTTGCCATTTTTCTTTATTAGAATTTTCTATTGCATTTCTATATGTCAATGGATCGTCTTGGCTTGTGTCAGACATAACTACTTGTGCTTCTCACTCCTCTCTGTAACGAGAAGGTAGTCTCACTAGCTTCTCACTGCGTTGAGATTCTTAGGTGTTCTGATTATAATTGGTGGTTACCTAACTTTGTTGTTCACTAACTGTCGATGGTAAAGGTCTATCTGATCAAAAAAAAAATTTCTTCAGTACAATCTTACTGTGAGATTTGTAGTTTAATATATAATCATTCTAAAAAAAAGTGGCGTTTATCAATACAATCACTTTTAATGTTTCAATCTTTCCTTTCAACACATGTGTCGGACACCCCTATATGTGAAAATAGTGTAAACTAGGTTTACTACCATTCCACATCTCTAAGGGTGTACTTTGGATAGATTTGAAAGGTACTACATTCAAAATATAGACCACAATCTGTAGTGCATAACCCCAAAATAAAGATGACAGTAAAGAGTAGCTCATCATAGACCTAACTACCATTTTCACATATAGGGGTGTACTTTGGATAGATTTGAAAGGTACTGCATTCAAAATATGGACCACAATCTGTAGTGTATAACCCCAAAATGAGGATGACAGTGAAGAGAAACTCATCATAAACCTAACCATATCTAGCAAGGTTCTGTTTCTCCTTTCTGTAACACCATTTTGTTGTGGTGTTCCAGGTGTTGTGAGTTGGGATAAAATCATATGCTCCAATAGATTATCCTTGAACTCTGTATCAAGGTATTCACCACCTCAATCGGATCGAAGGGTCTTAAGTGTTTTACCTAATTGCTTTTCAACTTTTGCTAAGGATTTTTTGAACTTTCTAAAAGTCTCAGATTTTCTTTGCATTAGGTAAACATAACCGTATCTTGAATAGTCATCAATAAATGTGATGAAGTATTTATAACCGCCTCTTGCTTGTTGTAGTATGATTTCTATAACACAAACTAATGCAAGTGCACGTTATCGCAACAAGTAATATATGATGAGTAGAGTGTCGATCCCACGAGGAATTGTTATTACTCTTTGCTAAATACAAAAATTATGTTCTCCTATTCTTATTCAAGCTATTGAAAATTTAATAGTTGTGATATCTAAACTAACTAAACAAGAAATAATAATAATTATAAGAATTAAGCAAAGAGAACAAACGTGATAACACAAATACTCAAATGCTTAAGATTACAATAATCCCTTAATACTTCACTTGAATTTAATTACTCCCCTTAGAACTACCAATATGAATGTTAACCAAGAACTCTAATATCCTCACAAACCTCTTCCGATGGTCAAGTGAGTATATCTCATTCAATTAATTATCTATATTCCTATGATAATCAAATTGAAATAAGATTCATTAAGTTCAAATTCTCTAAATGGTCATATATGCCATATGAGTATATTCCTATCTCATATGGAACTCATGCTTTTACATAATGATTATACATTAATTTATTCATAGCCAACACAAAATTCCCTTTTCTAAGTTCATTAAGGTTCTCAAATCAATCTAATACATTGTTATGTAATTAGAAGCATTAAACATAGAACAAATTGAACAATTCAATACCAATATGACAAATAAGGGAAAATAATCAATCCAAGCTACATATGAGTTCACATTGTAATCCTAGCAATAAAACTTAGTTCATAATTGAAAATATAAGTTTAGAGCATCTAACAACATCATTATAAATGTTGAAATCAACAACAAATATGAAATTGAAGAGAAGAATAAATTTTCCTTGATGCAATGGTAATGTTCTTCCTCCAAAATGCAGAAATTCTTCTTCTTCCTCTTAATTTTTGCCTCTTGTTGTTGATTCTTGCTTCCAAGACCCAAATGAAGTGTTTATTTTCATGCTCTCTACTGCCCAATTCCTCTTGGCTCAACAATGGGCATTTATATAGGTTTAGGGTTGCAAAAATAGGACCAAAATGCCCTTAAAGAGTGCCCAAAATTCAGTGCCCCGGCATTCGAGTTCAATGCCGCAGCGTAGAGCTTCTAGAATGGGCGCCCCGGCATTGCGCTGTAGCATTATTTACATTTTTAGCATTTTAGTCCCCTCTCGAATTCTCATCTCAAATAGCTCCTTTTGCATCCGGTTTTCGGTATTTTTGCTCCGATGGTCCTTAAACCTATAAAATAATATTAATCTGCATAAATAGTCAAATTATTGGGATAAACTGAACAAACACCAAGTTTAGGAGGATAAAATATTTTATGCAATTACGCCCTATCACTTGTATATTATTAAACCGCAAACGTCAGTATGTACAAGCTGAAGTGGTTTCTTAGCTCTTTCACCCTTAGCTGAAAAAGGTCTTTTAGTTATTTTACCCTCTAAATAGGACTCACATACAGGAATGTCAACTTTTAGCTCTCTTCAAGGACCATCATTTACTAACTTGTTAATTCTATTCAGATTAATATGACCTAGCCTAAGATGCATACATATCATCATTGGAAGAAACCTTTGACCTTTTAGTAGGTTTAGGATATTCTACTCTAAATAGTTCTGAATTAAGTAGTGAGGACTTATGAGGCCTTAAAACATAAAACCCATTTTCCAATTTCGCATTACAAATATCTAAATCATTTTTAACAATAATAATCTCATTATTATAAAAAAAATATTAAATAATTATTCATGCAACTTAGAAACAACAATCAAATTCCTTCTGAATCTAGGAATAAAATAAACATATTTAAATTAAAACATTGTTCCTAAAATTCAATCGAGCCACTCCCACTGCTAAAGTCGAAACGACTGCTCCATTGCTAACCCGCATGGTAAAGTCTCTATTGGTGAGCTCCTTAGAAGAACTAAGCATCTGCAATGAAGAATCAACATAATTAATGGCTTCTGAATCAATTATCCAAAGAGAAAATTCATCCTCTACTAAATAGGCTTCTAATACCAATAAATCATATTTACCTTTGTTCTTTTCCTTCAGCTCGAAGATATACTTTTTACAGTTCCTCTTTCAATGCCCCTTAACTTCGCAATGAAAACACTTTTCTTTCTTTGCTTTGGAGTCCTTCTTCTTGCTCTTATTGTGGTTAAAGGTTTTCTTGGCTTTTCCTCTAGAACCACCACCAGTGTTTTTTCTCTTTTTATTTTCCTTTAAGGAAGACTGCTTAGCTTCAGCAATATTTGCCTGAGACTCTTTTGGCTTATCTGATATAGCCTCAAAAGTTTGAAGTTTATTAAGTAGATGAGTCATACTATATGAGAGCTTGTTCATAATATAATTTGTTTTGAACTGCGAAAATGCTAAAGTAAGAGACTCCAAAATGATGCTAACTTAGGCCTTATCATCTATGGTGACTCCATGGATCTCTGTCTGATGTATTAGATTGATCATGTTCAAAATATGCTCACGCACTAGAACTTATTTCTTCATTTTAGTGTTTATGTAGCTACGAGTAGCTTCATAGCGGCTTTGTTTCGACTACTGGTTAAACATTGCTTGGAGAGAATCTCATATCTCATGTGCAGTTTCTAAGTGCTTGTGCTTCAATCTAAGCACATCGTTCATGCTGGCAAGCATATAGCAGCGTGTCTTATTATTGGTCTATATCTATTTCTTATACTGCTCCCGTACATTACGAGAAAAATTGGCTGCAAGTTCTGAAGGACACTCCTCTATAAGGATGAACTTTTGGTCCTCACAGATCATCACAATATTCATATTATTTTTTTCATTTTACAAAGTTATCACCGGTCAATGTTTCATTTGCTAAGAGGGCGATGATAGGGCTTGTTCCAGACATAATTCTGAAATAAATAAAGCAATTTTAAGAATACTTGAATAAATATCATAGTGATTTTTGGAATGGTAAACATAATGTATGAGTGCATTTATTTAAACATATAAATTAATACTAATCTATGATAATTCAATTTAACAATTAATGTGCCGTTGTAGGGTATGTTATATTAAATTAAAATTAAAATTGAGACAATCTCAAATTAATAGAAAATTTTAATATCTTATATTTTCATTTACCTATTAACTACCATTTATTTCGATCAAGATATGATTAACAGCTTAATTATATCTTTGTGAGTGTAACCAATTATTTCATATTAAGATGACTTAACTCAAAAAAATGTCGTCGTAGAGTCGGTCAATTATGAAATACATCACTTAATCCTATCTCTAAGAAGTCAACCTTATTATTAAAATAAATGAGCACCCTCTATAGGGAGGACAAAATCAAAGCGTCACGAGGCGCCACCTATATCTCACGATATTATACTAATAATAGAGATCAGTGGATTCATTGTCATGTACCCTCTCCCACTCACTATTTTTAACTATGTATTTTTATAATTTATAAAATATCTTATGTTTTATAACCTCAGCAAATTAATATATCGTATATAACAAATTATTAAGTATAATTAATTAATCCTAATAAAGTTCAATCTTATTAGACCTAGGTTCATTAGTCTAACTATTCCTTTTAAATAGGCCTAGCATTTTAGGCGAACCTAGTTTTTTAATTATTAGATTAATTATTTATTTATAAATAATAAAATTAATAATTTTATTAATATTTTTCTAAGTAATCAAATTATTTAATATAGGTCACTTAGAATAATGTGAAATTATCAAATTTAACTATTAAATCTAATTTCACATTATTTGATTAATTATATAAGTTCAAAACATGCTAATTAATCTACTAATTTAATCTTATTAATAATATTATTTCATAATAAAAAAACTATTTAAAATCTAATTATGGGATGTACGCATATCATATTATAATAATATAAGTAGGTACAAATGTTGGAGCTGGTGCTTACGTGTCATTCCAATACTATATGAATATTAAGTTATTTAAAATTTATATAGTAAATATTTTGTATAATCGTTAATATAATATAAATACATGGTATAATGTTTGTTACATTATAGACATTGTATGATCTAAAGGAATTTAGATCTGGTCTAAAAGAGTTTAGACCAGTGCTAAGAATTAGCAGAGCTGAGAGTTATAAATGCTAACGGTTAGCACTGTTAAGAGTTAGCAGTATATAAGAGTCAGCCAGATCTAAAAGGTTAGACTTTGTCTGTAATAGGACAAAGACCTGGGGGTGTACCAGTAATGACATGGTTGCAAGGAGTTGCAATAGGTGTTAGGAGATGTCATTATGCAAGTATGTCCTCAAACATATGTTCATGATCTATTTCACCGATGCGAGTCTATAGATGGATCCATTTTATATAGATCAGCGTATGTTATATCTATATGGTATAGATGGTTGTTCTTAGCCGACTATGGGCTTACCGGAAGCTCGTATATATATACGAGTATTCAGTCAATACTGAATGCTGAACAAACTCACGAGAATGCCAATAGATATCCTATGAAACCGTCAATGATGAGTCTTCTCAAGTTGAGTAGTATATGTGGTCCTTTGACCTGAGTGCCACGGTGGACTTGTAAGTGATCCACCATATTTTGGTTCCACACATATCACAGACCTTTCATGGTGTGGACGCTGAGTGTCACTGGGTATGATCTGATGCTTATGGAGTCCGATGTGTACAGATATCCCTTTCATCAACTCTCATAGGGGAGTAGTATATCCAGATACTTCGAGATTGTATTTTAGTAAATCTCATTGCCACGAGTACTAACCTGGGAAAGGTGTTTCCCAAAGGGTTGACAACATAGCAAATGTGCTTATGTATGTTGTTCTTGAAAATACAATTCTGGAGATAAGCTCATGGATGCACATATAGGAGTTTGACGATGTTGATCTATATCCCCGCATATCTAGGATTTACATGATGAAGGATTATACGTATACGCTGTGACCTCAGCTTGTATGGTCTAACGCGCTGATTTGTAATATCTGTGATGTGTGAGTGGGGCATCGATCACAGACTTATGGAGTAGTTCCATTTGATGAATCGGGCGTGGACCTAAGGAGTCTCGCAATATAGAGTGTACTCGTTGTGCACTGGGGCAGCATACTGGATTGAATTGTTCAAACTAGTAATTTTTAGCATAACTGAATATTTGTTTTAGGAAACCCTTTTGGATGTGCGCGTGTCAGTACTTAAGTATTAAGTACAATAATTAGTTGATAATTGTTGTTGACTAATTAAATAGTGACACGTAGCACATTATGAGCCTTCGGTTAAATTAACTAAAAATCTTGGGTATAGTGGAACCCGCATTAAGTTAATTAGGCTTAAGGGTAATTTTTCTAAATCGATTATTTAAGTGTTAAATAATCTAAATATATATCATCATTTAAGAGTTAAGTAATTAATTAATTTGACAAGAGTTAATTGTTAGTTCATGGTTAAATTAATAAAACAAATATTTTATTAAAGACTTAATTGTTAAATAAAATGAGATTTTATTAAGTAAATAATTAAGTTAAATTAAATGTTGCTTAAAAGAGAAATTAAATGATACTTAAGGACTTAAATGAAATTTTGCTTATCAAAGATTTGGCCGCCTATTTCCTTTTGTCCAAATGTTGGACACGTGTTTGAATTAATTAATGGATTAAATTCTTCTAATAATATTTTAAGCAAAAGAAAAGACATTTTTATTTACAAATATATATATCTTCATTTGATATATATATATATATAATGGTGAGATTGGTCCGCCATAAGGGATTGTAGTGATTTTTGTTTTAAATATTTTTTTGTTTTGTTTCTTGAATTAAAAAAATAAAAATGACAATAATAATAAAATAACAAATATTTTGCATGGCGATCATTTTGTGTTTATTATTAAAAAATATTTTTCAATGGAGCACATGGTGAGACATATACATTGAAGAAGATTAAAAACGATTTTTTAATTTTTCCTTGTCCCTTCCATGTAGTGCTCGACAATTATGTTTATGGGAGAGAGCAAAAGGGTTTTGTTCTTCTTCTCTTTCAATAAACATGTCGGAGAAAAGATATTAAAATATTAATTAAGTTTATTTATGAATTAACAAAAAGGAAAAAGGTGGCCGGCCATTCAGAGAGAGACTTCCATTTTGCGATTCATTTTTGTTCTTGAATGAACAAAGGGGTGAAGAGAACTCACGGATAGGACTTTCGGCAATAGAGGAAAAAGAAAAATGAAAAAGAGTTTTTCAATTTTTCCTTTGAAGTAAAAGAAGGTTGTTCTGCAATGGAGGAAAAAAACAAGATGAAAAAATTGTTTTTCATTTTCCTTTGTAGCCAACAATATGGGCGGCCAATTTTAAGGTAAGAAAATTGTTTTTGTTTTAAAGTTTTAAGTGTTAAACAAAAATAACAAAAACATGATAACAAAATTGTTTTGTTATATATATTTTCTATTCTTAAATAAATGGTCATCATTGTTATATTTGAGTTATTTGTATTTTGATGAATTTAAATGTTGAACTCATCAAATACAAAATGAATATAGTTTAAGTGTTAGGTTATAGGGATTAAGAGTTAATCCCACGGTTTAAGTGTTAAATCGATGCTGAAAAATTATAAGCTGCTGTTCTAGTGACCCAAGCCCACCACGTTGGATCTTAAAATTGTCAACGGGTCCAATTCGGGCAGTACTCCAGAAGAAATCCATTCTAAGGGCTTGACAAGTAATATCTCTCAATTTTGTATTAATATGATTAATATAATTTAATTTTATTCATTAGTATAATTGAATAAAATTTATCGTGTTCATTTTTAAGAAATTAGATTTCTAACTTCCGTTGCATTTATAATGCGTATATGTATATATTAGATGCGTATATATATGATTTTTAAAATGGATATGTGTACCACGTGCACACATCCAATAGTTTTAGGTTGTGAACCGAGATAAAACCAGCACCCCAACAACATCCAATAGTTTTAAATATAAATTAATATTTAATTTAACTTTGGTCAGGTCTCTTAAGATTTTTAATTACAACTCATAATAAAAATAAATAAACTACATAATAGGTACAAGCCCAATTGCATATGGTCTTCTCAAATTCATAACGAGCACATTTTATTTTCTTTGTAATTTTATATGTATGAGCTTAAAAACTTTTCTTAAGCTCATTGTATATTTTTTTAAGGTAGTTTAACTCTTGAACATTTTTCTCAAAAAGAATTTTGTCCACATAAAGCTCAAATATCAAATGGATCAAATCCAATTTTATTTGAGCTTCCTAAGCCCAAAAAAAGAACTTTTGTTGTTGCTCTAATACAACTAGAGCAGCAATATTAAAGTTGCTACCTATAGTGGCAGCCACCAATAGTACACAATAGCCAGGGCCTTTCAACCTTAGCAACATGCAAAGTAATAAAGCAGTACATGTTTTTTTTTTTGCCCTTGGCAAAAGATACCAACATTTGGCTCCCTTATCATGCACTTTGAATTGGTAGTAGTAAGCCACCAAATTAACTTGCATGGCCCATGGTAGTCGTGGCTGTTCGTCTTCTTCATCTTATCTTCTCTATTTTTTTTATAATATATATCTTATACGAACCTTCATGTGGTAAGAAAAAAAAAATAATTAAAAGTGTGTACTTTGTCTTCAACTTGCAGCAACCACAAAAAATTTTAAAAAAAATATTACAAAAATTTTATACCGGGTTTGCACAATTTTGATCTAATTAAAATAAAAAAAATTTACAATTAATCTTAGAGGACCATAAAATTAATTACTAAATGATTCATACACAAAATAACCATTTATCATATGAATAATTATAGAATGAAAATACCCACTCAAATACACATATCAATAAATTATTATTTAAATAAAATAAATCATAACACCAAAAATCATATATTCAAGAAATCACTGCTCTGATACTAATTGTTGGATAGTTATTGTTATGACATTCATAAAGGAGCGGAATAGAAAACAAAATCTCTTTAATCTTTGTTTTCATTAGATAAAAACAATTTTTGTCTAAGGATCTTATAAATATATGAATTTAATGTTAAAATAAATAAAAATTAATAAGAACATATTTTGAATTTACGCCGAGTTTTCTTCCACCAAATGATTCTAAATCAAGCCTCTTGTTCTACAATGAAAGGAAGAGTGGGCTTCTTATTTTTTTCTTTTAAAAAAAAAATATCCTATGTTTTTTTTTTGTATGTGTGTTGTGTCCTATTTAGACTAATTTTTTCATTTTTAAAATAATAATTTAATTAATAATATTTATTAATTAAATTATTATTTCTTAAAATGAGATATAATTCATGTAAACCACATAGATTCGCACTCTTTGTGGTTAACCTATAATACCCAACATTTAAGCATTATTAGTTTTTTGATAAAAGAAAAACACTAAATTTAAAATAAAATCTTTTTGATAATTTTAAAAATTATCCTTAAGATTTTATTTATATAATTTCTTAAACTAAATATTTAATTATATTTGGATAAGATATTATTTATATTAATTAATTCTTAAATAATTAATTTTATTCAAATATAAAATATACGTATTTAAAAAATATTTTTTTGGACACAAATAATTTGTGTAATAACACAATCTTTTTTTTAATTATTCATTGTAATAACGAAAGAGGTGGTATTGAGGACTTATGAACCTATAATTTCAAGTTCAAATAAATTTTGAATAATTAATTAAACTCTTTAATTAATTAATTCAATTTATTAATTCTAGTGTTATTCCACTAAAAACCTGGAATTGCACTCTTGAAATTATAGATATAATTTACGTAGAAAACTTATAGCAGTCCATTGATTTAATCACTACATGTAATTCAACCCTCTATAGATTGTTCATAATTAGAGTTAGGTTAATTACTGCTTTACTCCTCTAATTATTTCTTTATCTTTAAGTACCATTAATTTACCACTGAACAGTTAATTTGTAATATTATTACAAATTGAGCACTTTAACCATTCAGTTTTATAATTAATCCTTAAGATAACCTTCTTTCTAACTTTCATTAGGAATGAATGGATTCTATATCTATAAATCATATTCCAACTGTTTATCTCATTATGCCACCAAAATACAAGTTTTTATCATATTCTTTAGACAAACCGTAATTAATATTTCAAATAATATTATGACACAAACATGAGTTTATGATCACTTGAGATTAAGGTTAATCTACATATGATCATCAGTTGACGTTATTTGAATTCTTAATTAACAACGGTATTTTACATAAAAATTCAAATTACGTTTGGTCCAGTCCTATATAATCATATTATATTTAGTGCCTCTACCATAATGTCATTATATTAATGATTCAGATAAAATTATTATATTTTAATTAAAAAATTTAAACTTTAATTAATTTATTATGAATTTATTATTATTTATTATCCATAACTTTAATCCTCTGATATATAATAATTATATACTAAAATTATGATTACATAAATAAATAATAATTTTTTTATATTTATATTATAAAATTATAAATACTTTTTAAAATATAAAATTATAATTTTATTAATTTTATAAAAATAATACAAATATATACTTTTAACACACTATCCCTAATAAATATTACTATGTTAAGGAGGTTATCTGAGCGTATCGGGCGTATCAGACATTTAAGAATTGGTTGGCAAATGCTTATCTGGCCATATGCAAAAATATATAGGCTCACAATCTTGTTAGGCTAACTGTCAAATCTTATCACAAATGTAATATGGCTGGACAATTTCCCAACAGATGTGAGAAATTGTTTTATCGTTCAGGGCTAATGAAAATTGGTCTTTATATTTTAAAAAAAGAAATTAAAAAGAAATTTGGAAGTATAATTATTTAACTTAATTAAATTAGAATTAAAAATATAATATTTAACGTAATTAAAATTAAAATTTGAATTGAACTTATAATATTTAATATAATTAAAATTAAAACTATAATTGGTATTATAATATTTAAGATTATTAAAATTAGAATTGAAATTGAAATTAGATTTAGAATTATAACATTTAATATAATTAAAATTAAAACTGAATTTAAAATTATAAAAATTTAATGCTATTAAATTGAAATTAATTTTAAAATTATAAAATTTAACATAATTAAAACTGATTCTAAATTTATAATTGTGCCTTTAAAAATTATTAGTGAATTAAAGTTATATTATAAAATATAAATTATATCATGTTTATAATGCAATATAAAATATTATAAAATTAACATTAATGTTACATAACAATAATTTTATTAATATAAAAATAATAATATGTTACTAATAATTTTATGTTAATTTATATTTATTAATTTTATAATGAAACGTTTTTGATAAAATTTAATATAATTAAAATTAAAATTAAATTTTTAGTTCAGTGGCCGGTTAAATGATAATAAATTTGCAACCGTTGGATGTCATTCAATGATAACGGACAAGATATCAGACTGTTGGTGAAATTAGTACTTGTGATTTTTTTTTTGAATTTTAGCATTTGTGATTTTTAACTGGTGGGTTTTGGGTTAATTTAAAATATTGTTATACCTATACTTAATACGGTACGCTAACCCAAATTGCCACCTAATCAAGTGGCCTGGTTATTACTTGTTAGGCTATATCTATGACTACTAGATTAATATAAGATGCATCTAATTTGGGTTTTTCACTTAATTTATAAAAATAAAAATACTGTTTTTATTTGATATTTTTAGCTAAATTTATAAAAACATGTTTCACAATTGTAATATAAAAATAAAATAGTGAAATGTGCTTGATAATTTGTTTGAGAATTTGAAAACAATGAATATATGTTTAATATTTTATTTAAAATATATCTAATAATTTGAGAATTAAAAATTAAGTTATATTTATAATATATTTGTTACATTGATTATAATTAATGTAATATTTTTTAACTGTATAATAATTTTATCATAAATTATCAAGTCATGTTTTAATAATAACTTTATTCTTAAAATTTCTAAAATATATTAAGATAATATGTATTTATTATTATTTATATATTAATACATATCTACTCTCTTTTATTTTCTTTGTTATGCATTTATCTATAATTAATATTTTAATAAATTCATTTAAAATTATTCATTCTTTGAATATAAAATGGACCATTTATTATAATAATATAAGTATAAATTGATTTTTTAATAAAAAAAAGGCATTCATTAATTTAAAAGTTGAACCATTATATAATTATTATATTTATGTTTATTTGAAAAGTATATGTTTAAAGACATAAAAATTATACTACTTAGAAATTGTTAACTTAAATATTAACACAAAGTAAAAAAAAAGCATTTGAAAAGTATATGTTTAAAAAAAAATTGTATTGCGTTTTATTCATAAAAAAGTTAGAAGACTAAAACAACTTGTTTTTCTTGCAAAATGAGTATGGGACTAGAATTATTCCACCAAACACATTTTAGATGACCTTATTCTCACACAATTTAAAACTTTGAATAAAAAAAATATTACCAAACACCGCCTAAACTTTTGATTACATTAAGAATAATGCATATAAAATAATTTGCAATAGTGCTTAAGTGGTAAAAAGTTTGCTGTGCACTTTTTCCTTCGTTGAAGTGAAGCTGCTAATTTCAAATCTCCCTCGCATATCAAAATATATTTAATTTTTATTATTAAATAAATACTCGATTCTAAAAAATAAATGATTTATTGTTTTATTCCATTTTGGATTTAATGTTGATATAGTTTAGTTTATTCGGTTATTTAAATTATTTTATTTTATAACTTAATTCAATTCATCAAGAATTTAAATTTTTTATTTTTGGGTTAAGGACAATTATACCTTATAAAATTAATTTAATAGACAAATTTATCCAAATTAGATCTAAAATAACCCTCAATCTATTAAGTTTTGTCATTAATTTGAATGGTGGAAAGATAAAAAGAAATTTTAACCATCAAACTAAAAAATAACACATGGTATGCCACGTCGAAAACATGTGTTAAAACTCCATTTTATTGATAGATCAAAATTTACATTTTTTTTTCACATTGTCACCGATCATCAGTGCTCGCAACTAACTATCGTTTACCGTCAAACAGTTGGGTAGTAATGTGCACCTCCTTTATGCTTGGATAAATCGATTTCTAATTTGTTCAATGATGATGGCAGTGCATGTTATTGTCCCTCACTGTTTAACGACCATCATTGTCTTACTCTGAAGGGTTGCGGCTGCTGTCTTCTCATTGTATTTGGTCATCTTTTGATCTTTTTTGTCGAAAATAACACAACCATTTTATATAATATGAATAATAGAATTCAATGACATAAAATTTGATCATTTTTTGTCATTAAGGCCATTGGCACCCTGTAGTTAACGAAGGCTTACTACCGACAAAGGCTTCTCTTATAAATTTTATTTTAAAAATATAAACTAATTATATAATAATACGTGCCATTTGTTACTTAATATATTATACTATGTATCATTTTTTATTTTTGTTTTTTTATTTATATTAAATTAACGAATGCGATTGCATCATGTGTTTAAAGATAGTGAATGAGTGAGGTTGTATTACATGTTTAAAATTTAAATTATCATACATTTAAATTAGAAAATAAATAATATGAATAAATTGATAATTGTATATTAAAATTACTATTTCCGCCCAAACGACAGAAGTTAACGGATTGAGAAAGAATAAATATTTCAAACCTATTGAAATAAATTTATTTAATAAATTAATTTCATAGGGTATAGTTATCCTTATTCCTTTGTGTTCTAGCTTAAGGTTTTTATTATTATTTAATATTGAGTATTATTTAATTTAATTTATTCATTCATTTAGTTTGTTTGTTTTTTATAATTTAATAAGAAGTTTAGCCAAATTTGACTTAATAAAACTAAGTTAGTGTTTATTATTTTTTGGCAGAATTTTGAATAGAACTGAATGCCGAATTCAGTTGGATGATTAAAATTGACTGACTTGTTTGCAAAAATTAATATTTAAAAATAAATTATTTATAATATAATCCCTATTTCTACATTATGCCAAAAAGAAAAATATTAACTTTTTTTAGTAAGTCAAAATTAATTTAAAATTCTTACTAATTTATAAAAAAAATCAACTTATGACTGAATAAACTAATTTTTAAGCTAAATTTTCAAACACCCCTAAATACTTTTGGCTTTTTATCTTAATATAAAAAATGAGAATGATACTGTTAATCTTTTTTTTTCAAAAAAATATCCTTAAATAATTTACATATTACAACTCTTTTGATATAAAGCCATATCTTTTTATTTCCTATCAAATACTAATTATATAAAATAATATTTATTGTATTTAATCAATTTTATTAATAAGATATTTTTTAATATTTTACAATTTAAAAAATTATAGGTCATAAACAATGTAATAAATTTTATATTAATATTATTCTAATATTAATTTGCATAATTAATTTTAGTTATGTAATTTTTTTATTAACTTAATATTATAAATTCAAAAGAGTATAGATATAAAGTATTAATTTTTCATTATTTTTATTTAAAAAATAATTTTACATTTATGAATATTTTTAATTTGTATAATTAAATAATATTTTAGTTATGTAATTTTTTTATTAACTTAATATTAAAAATTCTAAAGAGTATAAATATAAAGTATTAATTTTTCATTATTTTTATTTAAAAAATAATTTTACATTTATTTTCAAATGTTAAATAAAAAAGAAATAAGTTATTTAAATTCAGCCATTAAACTCTATTCGAGACATCTAGCTCTGTTTAGAATTTAGTAAAAATAAATAAATAAACACCACCCTAATGAAAATTTAAGTCACTTTATGCTTAAATATAAAAAGCTTTATTTTTTTTTATACTTTTTGACTAAATGTAAATGTCTAAATGATATATTTTTTTTTTGAGAGATAGAGATTTTTTTCATAAAAAGTTGACATCATTAATTTCTTTCTCAAAATTATTTTAACTTATTTAATATATTACATCCTTATCCATAAAAAAATACATCTATGTTATTTCATATCAAATATTGATTATATAAATACGTAATTATAATTAATGTATTTTTTAAGGCACATACGACTTAAAAAAATTATAGGTAAAAAATAATTACAATAATTTTATATTGACACTATTATAATATTAATTTGGATAAGTTAAATATATTATTTGTTCTTATTATTTTAATATTATTCTTTTAAAAACATTAATATTATAGTTCATAAGAATATAAATGTAAAAGTATGCATTAGATTTAAGTTATTCTTTTTTATATTTTTTTATGTTTTTTCATTAATTTAATTTTACTTTAAAAATCATTAACATTAAAAATTTATAAGAATATAAATGTGAAAGTATATATTAGATTTCATTTATTTTTTATTTAAAAAACTAAATTAATACTTATATTCTAATATTAAATAAAAACGTCATTTTAGTTCAACTATTTAATTATATTAAATATTTAACTCAATTAAACTGTAAAAAAAATTATATAACCTTTCAAGTTTTTTCACTAGCGTTTTCGTTAATATCCAAAGTCAGCAACGGCATAATCGTAAACTTAGATTAAAAATATCGAAAGTACACCCATTGACGACGTTAAACGAGGTGTGACATAGTTGTCTTATCTATCCATCCATCTGTCTACAAGCTTTCTGTTGAAGCGTGCGCTTCGGTGACCGAGTTTCCTCTGCAAACTAACCAAGTGCGATAGCCACGCGTACGGTTAAGATCAATGAAACTGATAAAGCATAGACGGCTCTGATTTAACCAACAACAACTCCGTACTCTAAAACACCTACGACCAAGAGACAAAACGGAGTGGTCCATGAAAACTGATTTCAATTTGACTCTTTAAGTCTTAGTCTCAGAGTGACGAACTCCTTGTCTAGGGTTTTAAAATTTCACTGTAAGCTCTACCAATTTTTTTGTCTGTAATTTTCAACTTGTTTATTGTAGTTGCATGTTCTTAACTCTTCGAGTTCGTTATTAACCATTTTTTTAATTTTTAATTTTAATAAAGCGTTGCACTGGAAGTGCTTCGAGGTTGATAACCCACAATGCTGCTCTGCTTATGCTATTTTTTGAAGAGTATTTCGTGTTTTTAAGCACGATCCGCCATTTTTTATTTGTTGTTCTCGACTTCTCTTGTCTAGTTCTGCAGGTTTTTATTTTTATTTTTTTTAATTTCGTGTAGTGGTTTTCGGCTCTGTATAGCCCTCTGTTTTGATGTCCTCGAGCGTTTATTTTCTGATTAATTAATTTTTAAATATTTTAAAGCTATGAAAGCATTTTTCCAGCGGCAATTTTCGCCTATTAATCTTTCTGATAATTAATAATACCGTGCATATAAGTCTGCTTTAGCCTTTTATTTTATTTTTATTTTTTTAATGTTTTAAAGATTTTTTTGGTGAAATATTCATATTCTTTCTGGGTTCAAGCTGTTAACCCACCCGGCTAGAATTTCATCGTAAAAGGGTTAAACTCTTTAATGTCATTATACTTTCTTGCTTCATTTCTGAATTCGTTTGTCATTTCCGTGTAAGCTCGATCCTTGCTTCACATATTATGTTTTTCTCTTGCTGTGGTGCAGGACTTACCAGGCGTAGCATTTAACCAAAAACATTCTTTAATATCTGGTAGTATCTTCAATGAATGTATTTTCTATTTTTTGGCATGTTGGGTTTTGGGTTTGTCAAATTGGGTCCTTTTTCTTTGTCTTCTGTTACGAGCATTTTTTCCTTGTTTGGGTTCATAAACGAGTGAGTGTGCTTCTTTAGTTTATGTTGCAGTTTGCGTTTCATATATTATGGGTACATCATCTCATGGTATTCTAGCCTCATGTTGTTGTTTATAAAATTACTTCAAAAAGGTGACTTTTTGGTACTAAAAACTTCTTTTGACTTCAGGCCTGTTTAGTTTGGATTTTCGAGTTTGTTTTCTTGCTATGTCTTTGGCTGTTAACTTGGGTCCCTTGATATTTTCTGGTTTTTGGTTTATGGATCCTTTGTCTGTTTTAGGTCTCTAACATGAACATGGTTTTATGTTTATGGATCTTTTGTCTGTTTTAATTCTCTAACATGAATGTGGTTTTCTGGCATTTTGCCACTTTGGTCTTTTGATTGTGCATGAGTTTATGATTTAACATTCTAAGTATGCGTAACTAAAAGTGTTACCTTTCTCTTATTTAAAAAATGGTTTTTATTGATCTCAAACAGTACAGATGGTAGTTTTCTATTCTCTCTGGCATCAGTTGTAAGCCATTTGCACTTTGCGGTGCCGTTTTGTTTTTGGATTTTGTCTTTGAACATCAAGACATTGTCAGTCCTTTTTTTTCTTCTTTTCAACAGCTTTCTCAGATGTTATAGCTTGTTCATTTTGCTTACTATTAATGTGGTTTATGCTTTTTAAATTCTGACTTAAACTTTTAAAACTGATCATATTCCCTATTTATTCATAGAATTATTGGCTTTGAAGATTCCTATTTTTTTCCCTTCATTTTCCGAATTCTTCTAATTTCTTTTTTTATCTTTTGCCTTTTTTTCTCTCCCTATAATTAGGATATGGATTCCTTTGAGCCTGATGGAAGTGGGGCACAGGAGGGAAATGGGGCTTCTGATAGCTTGCCACTGCCTCCACCTGTTATTCCCCCAGATTTTGTTCCAACGCAAGTTGAAGAATCGGAACCAGTTAAGAAAAAAGTGGTGAGGGTTCCAATATCCAGGCGTGGCCTTGGATCCAAAGGGCAAAAGATAAGTCTGCTTACTAATCACTTCAAAGTTAATGTTACTAATGTTGAGGGTCATTTCTACCATTATAGTGTAAGTCCAAATTTCTCACACTCTATCCTTTTTTTTTTGGTTACTTGATCAATACAGCACATTGTTATGAAATTTCATTGATTTATTTGTTAAACAGGTTTCTGTTACTTATGAAGATGGTCGGCCAGTTGATGGTAAGGGTGCTGGACGACGGGTAATTGATAGGGTGCAGGAGACGTATAGTAGTGAATTAGCTGGGAAGGACTTCGCTTATGATGGCGAGAAGAGTTTATTTACTGTTGGTCCCCTCCCGCGCAACAAGCTTGAGTTCACCGTTGTGCTTGAGGATATAACATCTAACAGGTTGCACGCTTTCTATTCAGTTCTATCAGTATCATGTTTGTTGCTTTAGATTTAAGACTTAGAGGAGCTGTTTATTGTGTATAGAAACAATGGAAATGCTAGTACCGATGAGCATGGAAGCGGAAGCCCAAGGAGTGATCGAAAGAGATTAAGGCGTCCATATCAGTCCAAAACATTTAATGTGGAAATTAGCTATGCTGCCAAAATTCCAATGCAGGCCATTGCAAATGCTCTACGTGGTCAGGAATCAGAGAACTCCCAGGAAGCATTCAGGGTCCTGGATATCATTTTGCGGCAGCATGCAGCTAAACAGTAAGTGCAATTTGCATCACAGACTGTATGTATGTGTGGCATCAATGACCCTTATTTTGTGAATTATGCTACACTTGTGGCTCTTTGGATTAACACTCTTCGGATGGTTGGAATTACATTTAAAATGTGTTATTTCCAAGGGGTATTAATTATGCATGTAAGATGTAGTATCTACCAAATTGAATGTGTTGTTCAATGAGTTGCAAATTGTCATGATTTGTGGGAAAAAAAATGGTACTATATATGTTGCCCTATGTATGTGCTTATCTATGAGCCTGGTTTAGTCCGTTATTTATCCATGCCTGAACTGTTCCAGGGGCTGCCTCCTTGTTCGCCAATCTTTCTTCCACAATGACCCAAAAAATTTTGCTGATGTTGGAGGGGGTGTTCTTGGCTGCAGAGGATTCCATTCAAGCTTTAGAACCACTCAGGGAGGCTTGTCGTTGAATATTGGTTAGAACTGCTTACAATTGATTATTGTTGTTATCATCATCATCATCATCATATTTTGGTTCATATTGCTTCTCTCATCTGTTGCTTTGTTCAGATGTATCAACTACCATGATAATACAGCCGGGTCCGGTGGTGGATTTTCTGATTGCCAATCAAAATGTTAGGGATCCCTTGTCAATTGACTGGGCCAAGGTAACTAACATTGTTCCCTATTTCTGTTGTTTAGCCAATTTATCTTTTTTATCATAATTCTCTGCCACTTGGTTCAATTATTAGGCCAAACGGATGCTAAAAAATCTGAGGATTAAGACAATTCCCTCCAATCAAGAGTACAAGATAACTGGATTGAGTGAGCATCCTTGTAAAGAGCAGATGTATGATTCTTCTGTCTTCACTGTATCATGTATTTGTGCTTAGATAGGTTAAAGTTTCCTTCTATGCTTACGCTATTTTCTAGCAAGACTTGATTTAGGGCAGTGGATTGTTTTGTATACTCTTATATTGTCTTTGCATATTGTAGGTTTTCACTGAAGCAGAGAAACATGAAGGACGGGGAGGGCGAACCTCAGATGCTTGAAATAACTGTTTATGACTATTTTGTTAATCATCGAAATATAGATTTGCGATATTCTGCAGATCTACCATGTATCAATGTTGGTAAGCCAAAACGCCCAACTTATATTCCTATTGAGGTAAGTAGATTTTTATCAGGGTTATGTTTGGTTAAATGTTCTATGTACAGTGAATGAGTATTGCTTGTATCAGAATTAACAATTGTTGCTCACAGTTTTTTTTCTGATAATTGGAATTTCTACAGCTATGTGAATTGGTGTCCTTACAACGTTACACAAAAGCCCTATCCACTTTTCAGAGAGCTTCACTAGTGGAGAAATCGAGGCAGAAGCCACAAGAAAGGATGAGTGTTTTATCTAATGTAAAGTGTCTTCTTAAATTTTTTTTCTTGACATGTAACATTCTTTAGTATGTTGAGGTTTACATTATTTGTTTTCTTGAAGGCTCTGAGAACTAGCAAGTATGATGCTGAACCCATGCTTCGTTCATGTGGCATTTCGATCAGTTCCAACTTTACTCAAGTGGAGGGTCGTGTTCTACCAGCTCCGAGGGTAAATCTCAAGTTTTTCTAGAGTGGCTTATATCATTGTATTTTTGTTGCAAGTTAGAATTTATATTGATAATTACTTTTAATCACAGCACTAATAGATTTAATTTTAAATTTATGAATCTCTTTTATTCTCCTAACAGTTGAAAGTAGGCAATGGAGAAGATTTTTTTCCACGAAATGGGCGGTGGAATTTCAACAACAAGGTTCCTGTTTTGTTTTTCCTTTTCCAGCTAATTATTACTTTGTTCAGTTGTTCTCATCATATTGTCCAATGTCTCTACAGAAATTGGTGCAGCCAACTAAGATAGAACGGTGGGCTGTTGTAAACTTTTCTGCACGTTGTGATATTCGTAGTCTTGTTCGAGATCTGATTAGATGTGGAGAAATGAAAGGAATTGTAAGTTTAGTCAGTTTATGTAAATTCCAACTTCCAATCAAGTAATTGACAGATGTCATTTTGATTGCCTTGTTGCAGCGCATAGATGATCCTTTTGATGTGTTTGAAGAGAATCCACAGTTTAGACGTTCCTCCCCAGTTGTTAGAGTGGAGAAGATGTTTGATGACATTCAGTCTAAACTTCCTGGGGCTCCGGAGTTCCTTCTTTGTTTACTTCCTGAGAGGAAAAACTCTGATATTTATGGTTGATTATTTGGTCTAATCTTGTTTAAAAATTGTTTAGTATTTTGGCAGTTGTCTGATTAATAAACCCATATGCATCCTTAAGGTCCATGGAAACGAAAAAATCTTGCTGAATTTGGAGTTGTCACTCAGTGCATTGCTCCTATGAGGGTGAATGATCAATATCTTACAAATGTTCTCCTTAAGATTAATGCAAAGGTGAGGATTACACCTGACACTAACTGAGAATTAATGTTTCTATCCTCTCTCTTTTCCGGTTTCTGTTTAATTTATAGTTCTTGCATTCCACATGTTTTGTTATTTCTGATGTATGACCATTTAATATATAATCTATATTTCCTTTACTTTCAGCTTGGTGGATTAAATTCATTGTTGGCAATTGAACATTCACCATCAATTCCTGTAGTCTCCAAGGTTCCCACCATCATCCTTGGGATGGATGTGTCCCATGGGTCTCCGGGTCATTCAGATATACCATCAATTGCTGCGGTAATGTGCTTTCACTATCTTTTGGTTGCATGTCTTTTGTTAATTGATGCTCTACATTTATGCCACTTCATGGAATGAAAAATTCTTGGGATCTACCTTAACCTTGTTGGTCTGTTGCTGCTGGAGGATGTAGGTAGTAAGCTCTAGGCAGTGGCCCTTAATTTCTCGTTATAGAGCGGCTGTTCGCTCACAGTCTCCAAAGGTTGAAATGATTGATTCTTTGTTCAAGCCAGTGTCTGAGACTGATGATGAAGGCATAATAAGGTTCGTTTTATGTTTTCTGCTTTGTGTTCTAATTGATTGTTTGTTTCATTAGTTTTGGGAAGTTCCTATTGATTTTCAGAATTAAGAAGGTAGTTTCCCAGTATTTTCTTTTGTTATTATTCAAGTGATTGCTTTATCTTTGTCTTGACACTATTGCATATGACTGTTATGAACTATCTTTTGTCAATTTCAGAGAGCTCCTCTTGGACTTCTACACTAGTTCTGGGAAAAGGAAACCTGATCAGATCATCATATTCAGGTATATATTTCTTAATTCATTTTCTTGATAGAAAAGCTTGTTTGATAAATTTAATGAATTTTATTTGTTTTTGGAATGTTCCTCTAGTTTTTGTTGAATTCTGTGCTTTTATCATTTCTATGTGATGGAACATATTATGAGGGTCCAGACACAATTTGTTCAACGCTACAAGGACTGATAAAATAACTAATAAGTGCTTGTATTGTGGTCTTCTTCATGTGAATTTTAGCCAATAAATATTTTGCACAAGAAATATAAGTGGTTGTCTTGTGTACCTTCTGATGTTTACATTAATTGGAGCCTCCTTTTGTTGACACTTGACTAAGTGTTAATGTTCTTCCCTGAGTTTCTTTCTTCCTGTATAAAGTTAATTTTACTTCAATTTCAATCCCTTTTGGCTTGAAATTTTGATGAAACCTGTGTGATGCATATATTTTGGCTGTGCTATAAACATTTGCTCAGGTTTGAATTAGTATTAAGATGTAACCAAAGGTGTGATGTGAGGTTTTTAGTATTAAGTTTTGCCACTGTTCATAAATTTCAAATTCTAGTTCTAGTTAAACTTTGGTGATTTTGTGATTGAATTATTTAGATATTTAGAGGTGTTTAGATTGGGTAAATAGACCTTGTAGAATTTTCAACCAGTTGATCGCATTATGGTTATTAATAGAGGTACTTCAATACTCATGCAAGTATGTATAACATAATTTATTTGCAAGATTTAGCAAAAAGTTGATTGATGAAACTGACAAACATCGCAGGACCTGTCCTATATCTCATGTAGCCATAATCCTCACTGGATAATTACTGCTGGATCTTTGCCTTTTATTGCATGAATATACTGTTTATATTCTTTTCTAGGCTTTTTATGATTCTACCTTTTTTATGGATGTCCATAAAGCCTTTAGTAAACTGTGTTGTAATTACTCTGGCTTGCTAGAATATGGCAAGATCTTTTGAGGCTGCATTACCAATGCTATTTATTAATCTGCTTTGTGTATGCATGTTCAAACTCTTTTTCTTCTCATATCTGTGATGTTGGATTTTAGGGATGGTGTCAGCGAATCGCAGTTCAATCAAGTCTTGAACATTGAACTGAATCAGATGATAGAGGTTTAAAACCTGTGCCTTCCAGAAATATGTTTTACAAGCTACTCTTGTTATTAATTCCTATGGATATTAATAAAGCTATTATCTCCAGGCCTGTAAGCTTCTTGATGAGAAGTGGTCTCCTAAATTTGTGGTGATTGTTGCACAGAAAAACCACCATACCAAATTCTTCCAACCTGGATCTCCTGATAATGTTCCACCTGGTAAGTCTCTACATAATTTTCTGCATCACAAGTCTATTAATGAATTAGATATAACCCTCTATACTTTTGCTTATGCAGGAACTGTCATAGACAACAAAGTGTGTCATCCAAGAAACTATGACTTCTATCTTTGTGCACATGCTGGAATGATTGTGAGTATTATCAGAAAACTTTGTTAATTTGTTTGAAAACATTGCAGTTATATGATCATTGTGAAAGTGACTTTGTTGTTTTGAGAAATCATATAGATCATGTTGTTTTGACACCCTTGCATTCTTTTGCAAGTTCATGCTTATATTGCCTTGGTAAATCTGTCTATGTAGAGTATTAATTAATCAACTGGTTTTGTTGATTTCTTTCTAGTTTAACATTTGTCTTCAGGATTCCTCAAAATTACAGTTGTAGTTCCTTATAGAAAATGTGTAGAATGCATGCATAAAATGTTTATTCACTTTGTACCAAAGAATTGTAACCGAAGACTATGAAATGGTGCTCGTGTATTGATTGTGCTTTTCTTTGATACTCCTTTTCTTGTTGGGATATCTGTCTCTAATTATCATTTGCTATATTTGAAAATAGCTGAGTTTGTTATCTCTTTCACTCTTAGTATGCAAGAGTTTGGATTTTTTCACCTTCAATGTAGTGGGTGTGTATATGTATTACCTAAAATTTCATCATCCTTTTTTTTTGGTTTCATTTAATGATTGATTTTCCAAATGGGAATTATTGCTCTAGAAGTAACAAGGTCTGTGATGAGGTCTGGGGCTACTCAACCGTTCAGATCTGTGCTGTGCTCACATTAGGCCTGAGGTTCAGTTCTTCAGTGCCGCCTCTCTGTGCAAAAACTGAGTTGCTTCCCAGTGATTGTATGGTTTGTTGGGTTTCCCTAATTCGAGTTCACTAGGCGGGTTTGGTGCATCTATGGGTCATAAAAAGTATAAAAGTAACGAGTACTTGTAGTTAATATACTTGAAAATCCTTTGAAGATCAAGACTTGGTGATTAAAAGGTGATTAAAAGGTGCTAAAAGTTTATACTGTTACAAATCTATTTATGGTTTGAGGACATTTTTGTATGTTAAGCTTGTCGAAAAGCATATCTTTCTTGAGTTTTTTCTTGTTGAGTAGTGATTAGTGTGATGCATATTTGCTCTGTGCTTCACATAGTGAAAATAAATCGACTTCTGATATTCTGGTTTATGGTTTATGTTCAGGGAACTACTAGGCCAACTCATTACCATGTTCTATTTGATGAGGTTGGCTTTTCAGCAGATGACCTACAAGAACTTGTGCATTCACTTTCATATGTGTAAGATATTTGAGTAATTGTTTCAGTAATTCAATCCACAGTAACTGTTGATTATTCTTCTAAATTATGTTTTGCAAATGTTATAGGTACCAGAGAAGCACTACAGCCATTTCTGTAGGTAATTTAGATTTTTTTATACTGATGGATCTACCTGCCTTTGGATCAGACAGTGATTTAGATAGATTTTCATTAATAAATAGCTCTCTTTTGTACTCACTAAATGAATTAATGTGTTTTGTGCTTTTTGTACGAGGTCCTCAGGCTTTGTTGCTTTCTTAATAGGTCTTAGTAATGTTGACATAAATTGTTCTATTCTTCTGCATTTGCTATATTTATTACTTTAAATAGATCAATTAAAATGGATTAGTTTAGCAACA
Source organism: Ailanthus altissimus (assembly GCA_946807835.1). NCBI lineage: Eukaryota > Viridiplantae > Streptophyta > Magnoliopsida > Sapindales > Simaroubaceae > Ailanthus > Ailanthus altissimus. The sequence continues at coordinate 15,415,889 of OX327700.1, read as the reverse complement.
TAATGTATAAAAAGAAAAAAAAAACCTACTGTATTTTCAAGATTTCATAATTATTAATATTTGTACACCCGCCATCTAATGTGTGCAGTTGCTCCGATTTGCTATGCTCACCTGGCAGCCAGCCAGGTGGGATCATTTGTGAAGTTTGAAGATGCATCTGAGACATCTTCAAGCCATGGTGGGATGACATCTGCTGGACCTGTGCCCGTCCCTCAGCTGCCTAGACTGCAGGAGAAAGTGTGCAATTCAATGTTCTTTTGTTAAGGCTTGTGAGTTTTTTCTCGCAGTTTTTGTATAGTCACTTTTTGGTTTTCAGATGGACCTTCACGTGGTGAGAGATGTGTAAAAACTTGCAGTTAGGTGGTGTTTGCTTGTAAATTTTAGGTTTGGAACTGGACCCGGCTTTTGCGATGATGCCTAGTGTTTTGACTATATTCCAAGACTATTCGCGTTTTGTGTTTTAGATACGGCTACTTCACTGCAGCCAGAGATGGGTGGGACGTAGGATGTAGGACGTTGTGAATCTATGGATTTAGGCATTTGGGTAATGACAATTAGCATGTGTTTTGGCTGTTGATATCAGTAGCTTATGAAAGCTCTAATATAATGCAGTGATAGTCTTGTACGATGAATTCATGTTTCATATTTAGATTATTTTTGATCTGTTTAGTTTCTAACTAGTTAATATTTTGGTTGTGGTACTTTCATCAACCATATGGAGAACAGGATTTCTATTGCAAATTATTTTTCCCATTGCATTCTCAACCAACACCCATATAAGAAAGAATATATTTTTTAAGAGTAATGATAGATATATTAAAATTTTCATTTTAAAAGTGATTGTATTAAATAAATATTGTAATAAATAATTTAAATAAAGTAGATATTTTAAAATTATATTTTAAAAAATTATTAAAATAAATAATTAAATTTATAATTAATAATTTTAAAATTTATATTATTTATTTTAATAATTTTTAAAATATAATTTAGAAATGTCTTTTTTTTTCTTCTAAGCCGTCCATTGTCGATCTCTATATAGGAAACGCCTTATTTAATTGGTTAATAATTGTGCTACCAGCCACCACATGCATTTCCCCCTGAATATGACCTGTGTTCACAACCATTCCACGAATGGGCACTTTTTCTTTTTAAATTTCAAATAACCGAAAATTTTTATGTTTGATGACAAATGGAGGGGCTAATTGGCTTTAATCGTCAATTTCGGATGCTTAATAGCAACTTTCTTGCTTCCTCCGTACCTCAAACTTCAAAGTCATGATTTTCAGGCTGCAAACTTGCAATTCATTGAGTTGCTGTACATATTTTGTGTGGATCAGACCGAATACCAATCTGAGTTCCAAATTGTCACATTGAAGGCTAGTTGTTGGATGGCAACTCACCTTCTAAAGGGTTCAAGTTCTATTGTTATAGTACATTTTTCTCTTATTATCTTTTTGAATATTTGACTGAGCTCTTTGTAGATCAAGATATTTGGGTCGTTAATAAAGTTTTAGTCCAAGTTAGCATAAGTAGATTTTTGAATTAATCAATGAATTTTTCTTATTGAATATCAATGTATCCAATAATAATAATAATAGCACATACTGAAGTTGATAATTCTTTTATTTATCTGATGAATGTTATGGACACAGCAAATATTGTTTGTTATCTTTCAAAATTTCATGGCCTTTTTCAGCAATGTGATTGCTAAGTTCATTTTTAAACAATAATTTCCTTCTATAATTTAAAAAATAAAAAAGAAACTGTTCACCTAGATTTCGATAGGGGTGGGTGTGTTCAGATTTGGGATGATCCAACCCTACTTGAATCCCTGTCAGGACGAAGAAAGTTATCTCAATCAAAGATAATTTTTAAGTCTAAATGAGTTGGGTCAAAAATTAATTTTTAAAAATTTTAAGATATGTTGACCGAAGTTGTTCTCTGTCTATTGGGTTTGTTTAAAAGTTGGGCTGTGTTTTGTTATGGTTTTGTTTTTAAATTCTTTTTATATATTTATTTTGAGCTTGGAGTTTTAATTGGATTTTTTCTTTTTCAATAATAAAATTGGGCCTAACATATATGGATACATATTATGTTTGAGTTTATTTTGTTTTTAAGATATTTTTTAAAAATATTTAACAGAGTTGTTATTTAAAAAAATGTATGAACTTTTATTGAGATAATTAAATTAATTAAATAATTGAAACTTACTTTTAATTTCCTATTTCTCCATCAAATTATAATTGAATTAAATTAACTAAAATTTTATTTTTTAATATTAAATTAAATTATAAATTTATAATAGTAATAGTCATCAATACACGCAATGAGATAAAATATTAAAATGATAAATGATTTAATTCACAACAATAATACTAAATTTTATAATTTTAATTTCAAATCCATTAAATTTGATAATTTCATTAAAATTTATAATTCTATTAAATTTTCTAATTTCAAATTCAATTCTAATTCCAAGTCTAATTTCATTAAATTTTATATTTTCAATTCCATAAAATTTTATAATTCCAATTCCAACTCCAATTCTATTAAATTTTATAATTTCAATTACAATTCTATTAAATTTTATAATTCAAATTCTTATTCCATTAAATTTTATAATTATGATTCTAATTCCATTAAATTTTATTATTCTAATTACAATTCCAATTCTATTAAATTATATAATTTCAATTCTAATTCTAATTTTATTAAATTTTATAATCCCAATCCCAATTCTAATTATATTAAATATCATAATCCTAATTCCAATTCCAATTCCAATTACATTAAATTTGACAATTCAAATTCAAGTTTTCAATTCTATTAAATTATATAATTCCAATTCTAATTTCATTAAATTTTATAATCTAAATTCTAATTCCATATCAAATCTATTAAATGTTATGATCCCAATTCTAATTCCATTAAATTTTATAATCCCAATCCCAATTTCAGTGACATTAAATTTGATAATTCAAATTTCAATTCAATTTACATTAAATTTTATAACTCTAATTTTCAATCCCTATCCCAATCCAACAATAATATAATTTTTAAAAAATTTGACAAAATCTACCCTAAATTTTAGACATTTTCTTAAATTATAATAACCTACAAAAAATTGTAACACTCCAATATAATTTTTAAATCTTTGTTTCCACCTTCTAATGTCAAACTAACTCCAACAAACACCAATAATTACAACCACAATTCTATAAACCAATGAACTATAGCAACGTAGTATTCACATATAGTAAATTATACTAAATATACATCAAAGGAGAACGTAGTATTCACATATAGTAAATATACATCAAAAGAGAACACATTATATAAAATATAAATATATAAACTATTAAGTTTAAATTTTAGGAAGCATAAGCGATATCTTCATGTTCAATAGGCAATCTGATTTCTACTAACAATGGGCAGACAATTACAATTTGTAAAGTTGTATATAAAATAATTTAACAAATTATGTTAAAAGAACATATCAATATTTAATTTAATAAGAAATTGAACAGCTGAAAATAGAAAATTTACCTAAATATTAAAACTGAATAACAAGTTTTACTCTTGGTATGGTGGAGGCTCTTACGTCGACAATTGCAGAAACTTTACATGGAAAATAAAAATATTCGCATAAATTAAAAAATAGATTAGCAAATAATATTGTAAAAAATAGAAGTATAAATAATTAAAAAATTTATAGTAATTATTTTACTTACTCTAAGTTGGTTATAAAAATTCAACATCTGCAAGCCATCATTCTTCTTACTTTGCTTTATTTACCAAAAGCGAAGCTCGTATCTAATTTTGTTCGCATATCAAACTTTTTACTACCTTCAGAGTCAATGAACTTTGGAAAGAATAAAAAATACAACATTCGGTACTAAAAGCTGACTCAGAGGCCACAATAGATACAGACATTACAAGCACATCTTTATCTATACATGCCAAAATAAGAAATCTCTCAGCATTTAACCTACAGCAATGCAAAACATTAAAATGTGGGTTGCGAGGACTTTCAACTTTATCCATCATGTATCTTTCCACCTTATTGACTTCACTTTAAGGGTTATCATTGCGCATGACATCTCGCATTACATCTCAAACTACTGAGAGGGCCATCCAATAGTTGTGACTGTGAAACAAACATGTTGCTCCCACCCACATTAGTACCAATAGATATACTATAATGTGGTTTACCATGTGATGCATTATAGGCTTCGTAAAGCCTAACCAACAACTCATTGCTGAAGCACTTCATTTCTTTAACTCTTGTACCATCATCACCAAAGAGTTTTTCAAAACAAAATCCGACGAATTGCATCTTGCGCCATGGATCAAGTAGGTACCAATTATTAACATCTTGTTAGTCATCTTTGTGGATTTTCAATACTTATCAAACTTTATTTTCATCTTGTTTGTCATAGATTCCAATGAAAAATCATCACTCTGACTAAATTTTGTCAAACGGGAATGTATCATGTAAATCTCATTAAAGTAGTTATTAGAAGTCACACTCAATGAAGTACTGAATTTTAAAGTCACTTTATAGAAAGATAGCAAAAATGACACAAAATGCTCAACATTCTCCTAATCCACGCTGACTGGTGACCCTTGTCTCTTCTTTCAATTTTCCTCCTCTAAAAAATACCTTCTGTATAAAATCATCCTCTTCTGTCTTCTAATCAAAAGCCTTTTGAAATTTCAATGCAGTTATCAACATTAAGTAGGTGGAATTCTACTTAGTTGGCACATCTAACACCACGCTTCGTTTGCACTCTATCTTCTCTCTCTTCACATAATTCTTAAAAGCTTGCAATGGTGATTGAGAAAATCTAACATATTTCACTACATTGCGTAAAAAAGCAACACTCTCATTCAATTCCTTTAACATCTATCATAATCAAGTTTAAAATGTGTGCACAACAAAACATCTATGTATTCCCCATTCAACAATAATGAATCTCTCTTCAATTATTCAATTTCTTCTTCAAATAATTTATGGCATCGTCGTTGGTACTTGCATTATTAATTGTTATGAAGAATAATTTCTCAATGCCCCAATCCAATAAACAAGTCTCCAGTTGCTTCCTGATTGTTTCTCCTTTATGTTTTGAAACATGAGAAAAAAAAATCAAAATCTTCATATGCAAATGCCAATAACTATCTATGAAGTAGGTTGTGACAATCATATAGCTGATTATGAATGAAACTCTAGATGTCAGTTGTCAAGCTCACTCATTGCCCACTAATCTAACTCTTCAGCAAGCCTTTATCCACAATAAACAACTCAACTGCATATCTTATTATGGTTCTACTGAATGAGACATCAAATCTGAGAACCGCCAGATTGCAAAAAGAGTGAAACTTGATATTCTCCATAAATTAAAAGGCAACTCATCCATCACTACCATTCTCACAACTGTCTATCGATATACTTCTTAACTCTATCCTCTAGACACAACTTTACTACTCCCTCTCCCTCTTCTCCACTAGGTTCTTTACCAAAAACCTTTTGCTGCTCATCATCTACCCTCTTCTTTTACTTTTACATCTCTTTAAGTGTTGTAAAATACTAGTTGTCCCATGATGTGTTGTATTGCAACCAATCATCTTACTACAATAATTGCACTTGACTTTGTCTTTCGTGGTTTTTACACCACCTGAAGTGCGGGCTTTTGATCTTTGTGCGAATGCTTGTGGCACAAACTTTCTCTTGCTCATTCTCAGAATTTGATTTAGAATGATATTGCAAGTCCACAATATTATTACCCAAACTTGAATCTGAGCTCATCATTTGTAAAAAAATGAGTACAAATAAATTGTAATTATAATTCACAATGATTACACAAATCTATAACAATCAAGTTAATAAAAGTATCAGGCTTTTTTTCTTTTTATATATGTAAGTGAAAGAACTCAAAGTTTCAAAAGTTTTAAAAGTAAGTTTATAACCACTCATTTTGGTTTACATAATTTTAAATTATCAATTCCAACTTTCAAAATTAATATAACATAAAAAACAAAAACATATTTTGACTAAGAGAAACCTAACCAGCCATAGGGTTTTACTCACAATCATCCAAGCTAATTTTCAATAATAAATGCAAATTGCAATTATAGAAAAGCAAATGTTCTTCAGTTGATTCTTATTGATATTTCAAGATCTTTGAAACTTGGGAGAACTTGCTACATACTGAACAATAAAAAAAATTTCAAAATTAATGGAGCTAGAGAAAATTTCATGAGTAAATGCCATTTCCCCACAATTTAGGTCGTGCATTCGTACATAGAAGTTATATGTAATGAAACATCAACATTCCAGGGCATATGGCTTCTGTTTCATAACCTAATATAAACAAAAATCTCATTACAATGTATCTAAAATGTTGAAGATTTTCGTCACAATTTAGGTCATGCATTCGTACATATAAGTTATATGTAATGAAACATCCAAATTCTGTACTATATAGCTTTTGTTTCATGATTTAATATAAACAAAAAATTTCCTCAGAATTCTATTTTCGTCAGAATTTAGGCAAAAATTAATATAACACCATTCACTCAAACAAACAAATTCGAGCTAGCTAATGTAAATTCATTCAAACAAACAAAAGAAAAAAATTAAACAAATCACAAAAATAAAAATAAGCTAAAATTGAAGATTTTTGGTCCAAATAAGAAATTGGAGATACCTTCAACAGTGTGACGGTCGGGGGCTCTGCTATTGTATCGGAAGAATTCCGGTTTAGAGATCAACGATGGATGACGGGGGAAAATTACGTTTGGCTTGCTGGGCTGAGGAGAGAGACGAATTGTGTGGGATGTTAAGAGAAGAGAAGATTTAGAGAGAAAACAGAAAAAGAGACCATAGGAGAAGTTTAGAAAGAAGGAAGGAAGAAGATAAATAATCCAGGTTAAACGACATTGTTTGAGGGTCCAAAACGGTGTCATTTCACCTATTTTAAAACATTTAAATTATTAAGCAAAACAGTGCCGTTTGCTATTCCGTTTAATTTAAAAAGTAACAAAGTGGTCGTTTTGGACGCAACAATATGATTTTTTTTTTTTTTTTAACTTTTTTATAAAAAAAAATCTTAGTTTGGTAAATTCCCTAGTTAGTTTGAGAATTTTTTGAACCCCAAGGGTCTTGAATTAGGTAATTGTTCTTATTTCAACTCAAAAATTTTGGGTTAGGATGCTTAAGATGGGGAAATTTGCCTACTCCTAAATTTTAGCTTATAAGACCCAAAAGCTTCGACTTATCGAATCCAAAAAGACCATGGCTTACACAGCCCAAAAGGTCTTAGTTCACAAAAGCCCAAAAGAAAAGATTGACCCATACTTGTCCTTAACCCATAGACATCCTTTTCGAGTTGATAAGAACATTGGTCGAAGTTCGACTACCTTATTTGACAATACTCTAAAAGGAGAGCAGATAATCTACAACCTTTGAGTTGGTTAGAACATTGGCCTAACTTGGTTATCTTATTTTGTAGGGATCAAGATGGATACCTACACTCTTATCGAGTTGGTCAGAGCATTGGTCGAAGCCCGCTACCCTGCTCGATATGTTCTGTTGGGATTTGTACTTATGTCCTATCTCATTATGTTTAAATATTTAATTATAAAATTTATACAATTATCATTTCTAATAAAATTATTAGTATTATTAATTATTAATTATTAATAAAATAATAAGAACATTGGTCAAGTTCGACTACCTTATTTGACAATACTCTAAAAAGAGAGCAGATAATCTACAACTTCTGAGTTGGTTAGAACATTGGCTTAACTTGGCTATCTTATTTGGTTAGAGTATTGGTCGAAGCCCGCTACCCTGCTCGATATGTCCTGTTGGAATTTGTGCTTATGTCCCATCCTATTATGTTTAAATATTTAATTATAAGATTTATACAATTATCATTTCTAATAAAATCGTTAATATTATTAATTATTAATGGTAAGATGCTTGTAACGTTTCAGACATTTTCTGATCGAAGGAGTTCAGATTTAGTCTAAAAGAGTTTAGATCAGTGCTATGAGTTAGCAATACTAAAAGTTATAAGTGTTAAGAGTTAGTAGGTTACAAGAGTTAGTGAAATCTAAGGAGTTAGAGCCTTATCTGAAATGGGACAAAGACCTGAGAATATATTAGTAATAACATACCTGCAAAGAGTTATAGATTGTGCTAGAAAATGTCATTATGTAAGTATGTTCATAAACGCTATGTTCTTGATCTAATTTCATCGATATAGGTTTATCGGTATAACCCATTTATATAGATTAGTGTATGTTTATATCTGGATGGTCCAGATAGTTAATCTTAGTAAACCATGAGTTTAGTGGAAGCTCGTATAGAGATACAGGTATTCAGTGAGGACTGGGTACTGAATAAACTCACGAGAACCTCCAATAGATATTTTATAAAGCCATCAATGGAAGGTCTTTCGAGTTGAGTAGTATTCGTGTCCTTTGACTTGAGCGCCACGGTAGGCTTATGAGTGATCCACCATACTTTGGTTCCACACATGTCAGAAATCTTTCATGGTCAGACCGCTAGGTATCGCTGGGTATGATCCGATGCTCATGAAGCCCCCTGTGTGTAGATATGAGATTTGTTAGCTCATACGAGTGAGTTATATATCATAATGTTCTGAGATTATATTTCAGAAAGTCTTGTGGCCATAAGCATAAATCCTGAAAAATATTTTTCGTAGGGATAAACAATATCGCAAAAGTATTTGCGGATATTTTTTTTGAAAATATAAATTTAAAGATAAGGTTAAGGCTAAGTAAATAGAGATTTGACGGTGATGATCTATATATTTATTATTTTAGGATATAAATGACGGAAGAATTATACGAATATACTATAAACTCATCTTGCATAGTATAAAGCGCTGCTTTGTAATATTCGTAACATATCTGTAGGGCATCATTCACGGACATATGGAGGAGCTTCATATGACAAACCGGACGTGAACTTAGAGAGTCTCACAATATGAAGTGTACTCGTTGCGCACTAGGTGGCGAACTAGATTGAATAATTAAATCCAATAAATTCCAACAAATCGGATAATTGTTTCAGGATCCCTCGAGATGTGCATTTGTTAAGACTTAATTATTAACTACATCACTTAATTAGTTAACAAGAGTTATTAATCAATGAGATGTTGACAAGTGGCTTAATTTGGTCCATGAATTATTTTTACCTTGAATTTACTATTTAACCCTGGTAATAAAAATAAGTAAGATAAAAGTAATTATTCAAAATTGTTTTGAATAATTAAATTAATATTATTAGATAATATAATAATAAATGCATTTATAGCAATGGACCATATGTTGGCCATTTAAAATATTTAAATAATTTAAATGTTAGGTGTTGTATTTATTAAATGTAAAAGGGACTTAATGTTTGCCATTTATGGAGATAAGATAAATTTGTATTTATTGATTCAATTTTGGTGCATAAGTTGGCCATATGTGAATTAGTGGAGCAATTGATGAATTTGATCTTATGGTAGGCCATGAGAGCATTATTAGCTAAAACAAAAATGAATGATAATCATTCATTGGGGTGTGTGGTATTCAGTCAAAACCATACTTATCTTCATGGAAACATATCTTTGTGTTCAAAGAGTTTGAACACAAAATATTGATGGAATTCTAAATCAAAGCTACCATTTTAGCTTCACAATCCCATCAAACAAGTATGAACTAAAATTATTCAAGAATACACTTCATGGTGAGCTTTTCACTTGGAAAATTGAAGGACTTGAAGTTTTGTAAAGCTACCTTTATTAGTTGAGTGTTCTTTACATGTTGTTTTAGTATAATTGTTCACCATTTATAAATTTTTTATAATAGTTATACTTATGCATGTTAGGGTTGGTGCTTACGTGCCATCCCTGAATGTACATATACTTGTATATTTATACAAGTGTACATTCTCATTAAATCGCTAATACCTATTAATATGGTACTATACAATGTAATATTACAGACATTGTACGATCTGAAGGAGTTTAGATTAGATCTAAAGGAATTTAGATAAGGGCTCATAGTTAGCCACGTTGAGAGATATAAATACTAAATGTTAGCACAGCTAAATGTTAGCACAGCTAAGTGTTAGCTGGTCATAATACTTAGTGAAGATCCAAGAGTTGGAGCCTTGTCTGTAATGGGACATAGACATGGGAATATACTAGTAATTACATAGTTGCAAGAGTTGCAATCGGTGCCAGAAAATGTCAATTGCGCAAGTATGTTCTCAAATAATTATCCCTGATCTATTTCTGCCGATGCTAGTCTGTCGGTGGATACCTTTATATATAGATCAGCATATGTCGTACCTATAGGGTATAGATGATCGTTTCTAGTCGACTGTGAGCTTGGAGCTCGTATTGACATATAGGTATCCAATTAGGACTGGATATAAGACAAACTCATGAGGGCTTCTGATAGACACCCTATGTAAGTCATCAACAGAGGGTCCTCTCGAGTTGAGTAGTATACGTTGTCCTTTAACCTGAGTGCCACAGTGGGCTTGTAAGTGATCCACTATACTTTAGTTTCACACATGTCACAGACCTTTTATGGTCTGACCGCTGGGTGTCGTTGGGTATGCTCAGATGCTTATGGAGTCCGGTGTATACAGATATGGGATCTGTTAGCTCGCATAGGGAGTTAGATATCCAGATGCTTCGAGACTGTATCTCAGAAAATCTTGTGGCCACAAGCATTAATCCCAAGAAAGAGTTTTCGACAAGGTGGAACAATATGACAAAGGAGTTTGCATATATTGTTCAATGAGATATGAGTCTGGAGATAAGATATGGATAAGCATATAGGGATTTGCCAGTGATAATCTATATCCCCGCACATCTAGGATATCAGACGGAAGGGCTATACGTATGTGTTGTAACCTTAACTTGCATGATTCAACGTGCTGATTTATATATCCGTGATGTGTGCGTGGGGCAATGATCACGAACTCATAGAATAGTTCCATTTGATGAATCGACCTTGGACCTAGGGAGTCTCAAGATATGGAGTGTACTCATTGTGCACTGGAGCAGCGTGCCTAATTAAATTATTTAATCTAGCAATATTCAGTACTATCATGGGAATACGTGTGTATCTGTATTTAAGTGTTAAATACAACAATTAGTCAATAATTATTATTTACTAATTGTATAATGATATGTGGCCCATTATGGACTCTCAGTTGAGTTTTTTTAAGTGTGGGTTTGGTGGGACTCACTAGGGGGTAGACTTGGTAATTATTCATAAAGGGTAAAATAATTATTTTACACATTGATTATTTAATATTTAATTATTAAATAATCAAAATATCTCAAATAAAATATTATATTATATATTATTTTATTATATAATATTATTATATTAAATAATGCCATTTAGTTGGCATCTATTTTACATATTTTATTATTATTTAATATAATAATATTACTTTTCTATAAAAGTGTTTTTGTTTAATATTATGATATTTAATATTATTATTTTAATTATGTGAGATATATAATGTGCGTGAAATGTGTGTTTTGTGATAAGTGTGTTTTTACCGAGAATGAGAAATGGAGAAAAAAAGAAAGAAAGAAAATGGCGCTGAGAAAAAAAAAGGAAAAATGAAATTGTTTCATTTTTCTGTGGTGCCATGAGAAGCAATTATGAATTACTTCAATCTCTATTTTTTATCCTTATAGAAAAGGAAGAAAACACAATATCGACTATTTTGGGATTAAGAGTTAATTATGTGCTAGATATAGGGCTGCTGTTCTAGCTCACCAAGCCCATTGAGTTGGTGACTAGATGTTTACGCTCAAAATATAACGCGGCTATCGCAGTATAGATTGAGGTGTCGATCCCACGAGGAAGCTCTTGGCAAAATAGGTCAGTGAAGTAAAATATTAAAGCAGTAGCAAAAGGTTAATTGATTTAAACGGATGAGATAGAATTGTCTATGAATTGAGGAAAATGTCTTATGATGATTTAAACAAGGCTTTGAGAATCACAATTATGCTTTATAAATCTACTTTATACTTTGATTCGATATTTATAACTCAACTGAAAGTTTCACATCCCAAACAATCAATCGGAAGGTATGTAATATATAGCACATTTGATAACACACGTATTTGATTTAGTTAAACTCTTTGCAAGCATTAACACACATTATGTTATTTATACAAGTTATCTAAGATCGACAATATATCATTTTGACAATATTGCAGTAAAAGATTAACTTGAATATCAAACATTTATTGCCCTTACATGTTATCCAAGATCGACAATATATCAAATTGACAATACTGCAGTAAAAGATTAACATATAAAACAATATAACCAGTAACAATTATAAATCAACATGAATCACATAAGAAAAGCATGACTGAACATATATGAGACATGAGAATTATAACCTCTGGATTATAGAAAATAAAATAGATAAGAGTTTAATCAAAACCAAACTTACAACATTTATAGCTCTTGACACCGAATCAAAGCATGAAAGTAGATTTACTACACATAAAAGTTCATCTCTTAGCCTTGCTAGGAACTCTAGCCTAAATTACAATACATGTTAATGAGAATAAAAGAAGAGAGAAAATTCTCTCCTAAAAACGTCCTAAGGGTCTCCTTATATAGGCAAATAATGGACATATGTCATGGATGACATCAATCTTCAATAATTTTAAGTCAATAACTCGTGTATCCACTTGAAGCACGTTTTTGATAATGTAAATGATCAATTCAGCTTCTGCGGCCGACATGAAAGTTGTAGAATTTTGACTCTTCTTTCCATAGGCACTGATTTCATGCAAATTGGATGAGTATCCAATGAGATATGAGCAAAATTCCAAAGATACACCAGAATTCGGCCAACAACCATTTTACCCACTTGCAATGCGATTTGGTCCATGATAACGGCTGATTTGGACTTTACCATAAACATACGAGTTGTTGATAGTTAAGTCAGAAATTCACAGCTTCAAGAATTATACCAATTGAGTACGTATTTTGGGAGATACGGTCCAAATACGTGAGTTGGGTCAAGCTGGGTAAGAGTTGTAGTCCGATTCTGTTGTATCTCAATTTTTGGCCCATAACATGTTGGATTTGGCTTTTCCACTATTCTTCAAATTTGTGTAAGATTGAGTCATGTTGCACCAGGTTCAAGAATTTCTTCATTTCGATTTCTACATTGAGAGTTATGTCCAATTTACCTAAACCTGTTCAAATAACATTCATTAATCACAATTTAAGGAGAACACTTTATTTCAAGCTAAAAATACAGAAAATACTAAAATTGGTGACATTAAATGGTGATTGAATCTTTTAACAACATGCATTTTCATGTGTTCATCACAGCCCCCAACCAGCTTATTGCTAGTCTCTAGCAATTCAAGCGTAAATAGAATATGCAAAACTACCTAAGCACTTCAATCAAAACGTCAGTTCGAGATCACTGTTGCTATCATGGTTTTTTCAATTACAACTTCCATAATTTGTGTGTGTGTGAACTAAGCCATAACCATCTAACCACGAACCACAATAGATATAGCCTTGAGAATTTCTCCAAGTAAAAGCCTCAACTCCATATCCTCACAGGTGTATGACTGTTTAAAAGGTTAGGACTTCTCTTATGGAGTTGGAAAACAGTTAAGCACTCAAGAAAAAGTCAATTTTAAGGACAGACATTTAAACTAACATTGATCCGAAGATAGGAAAATTATTTGTTTAAAAATCAATTATTCATATCATACGTCAACTTTAGAACTTTAATTGGCTTGTGAGAATAATACAATTATAACTTGGTGAGAAAACTGTTTTACAAGGTATTTGTCTTCTAAAATTGAATGAAGACTTTATTAAACTGAATTGCTTTTTTTTTTTTTTTTTTTTTGTTTTTTTTTTTTTTTTGTGTTTTTTTTTTTTTTTTTTTTTTTTTTTTTTTTTTTTTTTGAAGAATACAAGGAAGCATTACAAAGGTTTCTCACCAAATTATATTATGCACAAATGTAATCAACTTATCCCTTAATTCAAATAATATCATTCTAAACAAAAATTAACCAATTCAAAGGATCAATGAAAGTTCATAAGCTGTTTTCTCAACCTTTCCACTTACTCACAAAAGATATGTGAGATTAGAAAAATATATACTTAAACATGGGAATTCTCTTGGCTATATAAATTGAATCATCCATCTTACCACAAGGCTTAGCATTGTGCTCAAAAATATTTTGGAAGTCATTCTTTAGTAACCTAGATAGAAATAGTGACTCAACCTAATCAATTCTGAAATCATACTTAGGCAGAAAAGCAAATTCCTTTATACAAGAATTACCAAGACTACAAGCAGTAAACGACAATGCATGAAATATAAAACAAAATAACAAAAAGTTAGTTAAAATGCATTTCAAAAGTTAGTACTAAAACTCCTTACTCTGCCATTCTAATTTGACCTAGAATGCGTCTCAAGAGTTCAAGAATGAACTCTTTACTCTGCCATTTTAATCAAATGTCGGACCACAATTTTTTTTTTTTTTTTTTTTTTTTTTTTTTTTGCAAAATGCAACGTATGTCTACTATCCTCCCCCCAAACCAGATGAAACATTGTCCTCAATGTTTAAATAGAAAGAGATAAAGTATAGGAGACATTACCTGAAACGCCAGTTATTTGAAAGAAACAAACCTGAGAGACACTTAAGCAAATATAAACTAAAATGATGGTACTGATAAATAAATAAATAAAAAGAAAAATTTACAAACGGAGTGTCAGATCTAATTTTCGCTTGTTAAGGCCCACTGACCAATCGATCCGAGTTATTGCTGGGTCAGGTTCGTAGGTAACTGCCTGTAATTTGTTAATCAATTCATCCGCCTCAGTAGCAGAAACCAGGATCTGTCGCGCCGAATGTGAAATAAAATTCTGTTCCACAGCTTGATCAAGAAAACAAAGTAAGCAATCAAAATAGTTATTAACATTCAACAAACCTATGGGTTTTCGGTGGATATTCAGTTAGGCCCAAGAGACAATTTGAAAAATTTCTTCCAAGGTACCAAAACCACCTGGTAAAGCAATAAAAGCGTCTGCATTGCAAAGCATTCTGGCTATATGTTCATGCATGGATGAGACTTGTAATTCTTCCCCTATTGTTTTCCCGGTCAGGTTTCCCACGGCCAAAGCTGTAGGAATAATACCTAAAACTTGACTTCCTCCTAAATGTGCAGCTGTTGACACACACCCCATTAGCCCAAGGCTACCTCCTCCATAAATCAAATGAATTTTTCTTGCAGCTAATGTTTTTCCTAGATTGTTTGCTGCTTCTACGAACACTTTACTCTCCCCAGGACTAGATCCACAAAATACACATATATTTCGAAATTGTCGAACTTGGGTTTCCTCCATATCTACTCTCACCTTTATCTCAATATATGAAAATGAAGAAACTGAGGTGCTGTATTTATAGAGTGCCAAATGATAACAATGATTATGGTAACCCGACAGTTTGTCAAAAGAAAGTTAAAAATAAAACACAAAAATTTAAACATAATGACCCGCATGCATTATTGAACAAAAAGATTTGAATTTAAGACATCTACATGAGTAGCCCTACTATTCATAAAATAAAGTTTGAAATTAAAACACATGTATTTACAAGTAGTTGTGATTGTGGCTCACATCTTCCTCTGGTTTTACGTCCAGTAACGGCTTAAACGCCCTCTATGGGTCGGGGATAGGCTTCCCATCCAATTTTCTTATAAATTGGCAAACAGGGTCTTTTAGAGTCAGATTCCCGAGACTATACCGTTGATGTTCATTTTTGAATTTGTTCCATAAATCGAGAAGTTCACGTTGCACGAGCCCACAGGGATGCGTCTCAAGAGTCAATAGGATATCATCCAAAGACTCCTTACTCAGTCCATCCTTAATGAACTGAATTTTGTCTTCTCGATTTCTAGATACGAATCCTAAAGAACGACAACTCCGATTACAATTCCATCGAGCACATTTATGACAGACTTGTAACCTTTTTGCTCGTCGCCTTTTGGCATAAGAGCTTCTTCCAAGACCAGGCATATGAGAAACAAAATCATTTTCAAACTCACCAGACAACCGAACCTTGGCTTCAATTAACCAACGAAGGTCCACAGGGATATTACCCAACATCAATAGCCTTAGTCTTTCACACCGTGCTTTGTAAATCTTAAGTAGAGCATTTTGAGGAAATGAAGGAAAACGTTTTTTAAGGTTGGCAAGAATGCGATCCATTTTGAAAGAAAGAAAAGAGATGAATGCACAGTTTGAGGGACAGTTTTTAGGGAACTGAGAAACCGACTTTAATAGTCACGGAGTACCGTATCCGCCACTTGACCGGGAAATAAAATCACACTGAAGAAAAAATAAAAAGAAGAAAATAAAGTAAAATAAAATGTGCAAGAAAATAAAAGCAAAAATAGAAAGTCAAAAGATAAAATATAGACAAAATATAAAATATGGTACAGATAGATTGAACCTGATCAATCACGATAGACAGGATCCACAAGAGGGATCTCGCCTAGGTACATAGAGTCGTTTACCTTTTCCACGTAGCTTTTTAGCCGCTGTCCATTCACTTTGAAAGTCCGTCCATCAGTGGGGTCTTCTATTTCAACAGCACCATTAGGAAAAACATGTCTTACCATAAATGGACTAGTCCATCGAGATCTCAACTTTCCAGGGTGTAAATGCAATCGAGAATCATAAAGATAGACCCGTTGATTTGGCTCAAAGTGTTTCCTTGAGATCTGTTTATCATGAGCTACTTTCATTTTAACTTTAAAAATTCTGGAGTTGTCATATGCATCATTTCGTAGCTCTTCTATTTCTGACAATTGTAACTTTCTCTGGAGACTTGCAACATTCAAATCAAAGTTAAGGGCTTTGACAGCCCAATAAGCTTTATGAGGTTTTCTAGAACTAAAATGTGTTCCTTGGTCACCAATGATGACACGTGGTGTCTCAAGTTTTGATGATTTTGGTTTCTCCCTCTCACATGGCAACTTTTCAATGCCTGGTTTCCAAAATCGAATCCCTTTATCCTGTGAGTCAAAAATACTAAACATATCAGTTATTTCATCAGGATAATACAATTCTTCAATATCAAAATCAAAGAGATTTTCTAAAGAATTAGAGCCATGATTTTTATAAGCTTCCTCCGCTCCAAGTGTGTCTATCATATATGAATGATAGCATTCGTCTTCTTCTCGTGATTGCTTATCAATATGAAAAATGTTCACCTCAAGAGTCATATTCCCAAAAGATAATTTCATTAGACCATTTCTGCAATTAATAAGAGCGTTAGCAGTGGCTAGAAAAGGTCTCCCCAAAATAAGAGGGATTTTTGACTCCATGTTAACAACAGAATGAGTATCTAAAACAAGAAAATCAACAGGATAGTAAAATTTGTCAATTTGCAACAAAACATCTTCTACTATTCCCCGTGGTTTCTTGATTGATCGGTCAGCTAATTGTAGGACTACAGATGTTGGTTTAATCTCACCAAGTCCCAACTGCAAGTAAATAGAATAAGGCATTAAATTTACACTTGCTCCTAAGTCCAATAAAGCTTGACCAAACTCATGTGTCCCAATTTGGCAGGAGATTGTGGGACATCCTGGGTCTTTATACTTGGGTGGTGTCTTTTGTTCAATCACTGCACTTACCTGTTCTGCCAAAAATGCAGTTTTCTTCACATGGTGTTTTCTTTTGATAGTGCATAAATCCTTGATGACTTTGGCATAAGTTGGAACCTGCTTAATCAAATGTAACAAGGGAAGATTAATTTTAACTTGTTTCAAATGTTCCAAAATCTCACCTTGAATTTCTGAATTTTTCCCAACCGGTCGAAGAGCTTGAGGAAAAGGCACTGGGATTGAAAACTTACTTTCGGGCTCTTTTTCCATTGTGGCCTTTTTTTCAAGGGGGGCATCTTTACTACGCGTAGATGTGTTAATTTCAGGAGTAGGCTCACTTACAATCTTACCACTTCGAGTAGTAATGGCATTGACTTCTTTGAGATTTTGAACATCAGAAGTAGAAGTTTGTGCCATGAATTGTCCTTTTGGATTGGATTGAGGTTGACATGGAAACTTACCTCGCTCTTGTACAGTTAAGGCACTGGTCAATTTTGTGATTTGACTCTTGATTTCTTTGTTTTCGTCCACCACCTGTGCAAGAATTGTTTCAAATTTTTGATTAGTCTTACTTTGTGCCTCCATAAATGCTTGTAATGTATCCTCTAAAGAATTTCTAGTTGGTCGTGCATTATATTGAGGTGCAACAAAAGACTTGGGTGCTTGTTGTTCTTGTTTCCATTGGTTGTTGGTTTGTTGGTCAGATTTCCAACTGAAATTTGGGTGGTTTCTCCAGCTAGGATTATATGTTTCAGAGTAGGGTGAATAAGGCTTCTTGTACATCCCTAGGGCATTACATTGTTCCTCATATATCCCTCTCATCTCACTATACGTGGGGCAATCCTGAGCTAAGTGTTCCGCTCCTCCACAGACAAAACAGACATCGTGTGACTCAACTCTAGCAACCGTGTGGGTGACCCTTCTATCTTTGGATTTCAAGGCCTCTAACTCCCTAGTTAAGACCTCTAATTGGGCTTTGAGGTTATCCTCTTCCCTAAGATGGAAAACTCCATTGGGTCGTGACCTATTTGTGCTTTCAGCAATGCTAGGTCCAGTCCATGTATGGGCTTTTTCGGCTAAGTCATTAAGAAATTCTATAGCTTCCTCAGGATCTTTGTGAAGGAACTCCCCATTACACATCATCTCAACAAATTGGCGCTCTCTAATTGTGAGTCCCTCATAGAAATAACTAACCAAGCGCCAATTTTCATACCCATGGTGAGGGCACAGATTTAGCAACTCTTTAAACCTTTCCCATGCTTGATATAAGGTTTCACTGTCTTTTTGGGAGAATGAAGAAATTTGTCTTTTCAGGCCATTAGTTTTGTGTTGTGGGAAGTATTTATTGAAAAATGCTTGGGTCATTTCTGCCCAAGTTCCTATAGACCTCGGCCTCAAAGAGTATAGCCAACTCTTTGCTTTGTCTTTCAAAGAAAAAGGGAAAAATTTAAGCCTAACAGTGTCTATGGCTTCAGGTTGGCTATGGAAGGTGGCAATTACTTCTTCAAATTCCCTAACATGTACATAAGGATTTTCACTATCTAGACCATGAAAAGTGGGAAGAAGTTGTATCATTCCAGGTTTAAAATCCGAATGTGGTATGTTAGGTGGAAATATAATGCATGATGGTGTGGCTGTGCGAGTAGGATGCAAGTAATCTTTTAGAGTTCTAACGGGGTTTTCTTCGTGTTGGCTCATTGTGTTAGAATTACAAGATGAACTAGAAGGTGAATTCTCTTCACTTACAAATTGTGGGAGTGGTTCTAGTTCTAGTTCTAGTTCTCTCACAAATCTTCCTCGTTTGTCTCTAGGTCGATGCATACATCCTAATTTTTTTTTTTTTTTAAAAGAAAGAAATGCTTAAGGAAAATTAAGAAGTGGAATAAACACAACAAGAAATAGAAATAAGTTAGGTGGTAAGACCAACCATAAAATATAAATACAATAACTAAACAAAAGACTATAAAGTACGAAAAGAAAAAAAAAGTACAATAAATAAATAATAAAAAGAAAATACAATAAGTAAATAAATAAAAGGTTAGGCGGTAGAACCGGCCATAAAAAGAAAATACAACATGTTAACTAAAGTAAATAAAGTGCAATAAATACGTAAAAGAAAATGAAAATAAAGTACAATAAAACAAAGTGCAATAAATAAATAAAGTACAATAAGAAATAAAGAAACTAAGTTAGGCGGTAGAACCAGCCACAAAATAAAAAGAAAATACAACAAATTAACTAAAAAAAGTACAATAAATAAATAAAAGAAAGTGAATGAAGTTAGGCGGTAAAACCAGCCATTAAAAAAAAGTGCAATAAATAAACTAAAGAAAATAAAGTGCGATAAATAGATAAAAGAAAATAAACTAATTAGGCGGTAAAACCAGCCATTAAGATAATATAAAATATAACAAATTAACTAAAGAAAACAAAATAAATTAGGTGGTAGAACCAACCATGAATAATAAATAAATTACAACAAAGGAAATAAAACTAATATTTTACAAAGAAAAGAAAATATACAAAGTTACCACTTTAGTATTTATAATCGCAACCAACTTTCGCTTAGTGTACTTCCCCGGCAACGGCGCCAAATTTTTGTTTACGCTCAAAATATAACGCGGCTATCGCAGTATAGATTGAGGTGTCGATCCCACGAGGAAGCTCTTGGCAAAATAGGTCAGTGAAGTAAAATATTAAAGCAGTAGCAAAAGGTTAATTGATTTAAACGGATGAGATAGAATTGTCTATGAATTGAGGAAAATGTCTTATGATGATTTAAACAAGGCTTTGAGAATCACAATTATGCTTTATAAATCTACTTTATACTTTGATTCGATATTTATAACTCAACTGAAAGTTTCACATCCCAAACAATCAATCGGAAGGTATGTAATATATAGCACATTTGATAACACACGTATTTGATTTAGTTAAACTCTTTGCAAGCATTAACACACATTATGTTATTTATACAAGTTATCTAAGATCGACAATATATCATTTTGACAATATTGCAGTAAAAGATTAACTTGAATATCAAACATTTATTGCCCTTACATGTTATCCAAGATCGACAATATATCAAATTGACAATACTGCAGTAAAAGATTAACATATAAAACAATATAACCAGTAACAATTATAAATCAACATGAATCACATAAGAAAAGCATGACTGAACATATATGAGACATGAGAATTATAACCTCTGGATTATAGAAAATAAAATAGATAAGAGTTTAATCAAAACCAAACTTACAACATTTATAGCTCTTGACACCGAATCAAAGCATGAAAGTAGATTTACTACACATAAAAGTTCATCTCTTAGCCTTGCTAGGAACTCTAGCCTAAATTACAATACATGTTAATGAGAATAAAAGAAGAGAGAAAATTCTCTCCTAAAAACGTCCTAAGGGTCTCCTTATATAGGCAAATAATGGACATATGTCATGGATGACATCAATCTTCAATAATTTTAAGTCAATAACTCGTGTATCCACTTGAAGCACGTTTTTGATAATGTAAATGATCAATTCAGCTTCTGCGGCCGACATGAAAGTTGTAGAATTTTGACTCTTCTTTCCATAGGCACTGATTTCATGCAAATTGGATGAGTATCCAATGAGATATGAGCAAAATTCCAAAGATACACCAGAATTCGGCCAACAACCATTTTACCCACTTGCAATGCGATTTGGTCCATGATAACGGCTGATTTGGACTTTACCATAAACATACGAGTTGTTGATAGTTAAGTCAGAAATTCACAGCTTCAAGAATTATACCAATTGAGTACGTATTTTGGGAGATACGGTCCAAATACGTGAGTTGGGTCAAGCTGGGTAAGAGTTGTAGTCCGATTCTGTTGTATCTCAATTTTTGGCCCATAACATGTTGGATTTGGCTTTTCCACTATTCTTCAAATTTGTGTAAGATTGAGTCATGTTGCACCAGGTTCAAGAATTTCTTCATTTCGATTTCTACATTGAGAGTTATGTCCAATTTACCTAAACCTGTTCAAATAACATTCATTAATCACAATTTAAGGAGAACACTTTATTTCAAGCTAAAAATACAGAAAATACTAAAATTGGTGACATTAAATGGTGATTGAATCTTTTAACAACATGCATTTTCATGTGTTCATCACTAGAACTGCTTACGAGTTGGTCTCCATGCGAACTTTGAAAAAATACGTGTATAATATTACACGTTCAGGTGAGTTCTCAACATTACCAATATATTAATGTGATTAATAATTTTATTTATTGTGTTTATTGCATGTTTAAACGCTTTCGTTGCATATAATATGTATATGATACGTATTTTAGGCAATAGACACAATTGCACATGTATACACCTACGTATATTAGATCCTTAACAGTGCATATATGTGTTTAATTATATAAAGAGTGTATTTTGTTAATATTCTTTCGTTACGTATAATATGTATATGGTACATATTTTAGGTAATAGACACAATTGCACATACATACACCCACGTATATTAGATCCCCAACAGTGCATATATGTGATACATGTGTTTAATTATATAAAAAGTGTATTTTGTTAATATTCTTTCGCTGTGTATTATAAATTTTTGAAATTACATGTACACTCGTAAATTACACACTCAACTTAACAAATGGTATCAGAGCATGCTAAATTGAGTATGTGATGCTTGTTGTTGATAAATATGTTTAACATAGTGATGTTATATATTTGAACAACTTGATGATGTTTGAAAAGTTGAACTTGGTGATGTTTGATGTTTAAACATGATGATGAATATATTGTGATATTCTTGAACATGATAATATTTAGAATTGAAGTATGATGATGTTTGGACATGATCCCCAAGTGAAAATAGTAAAAATCAGGGCGAGAAACAATGTTTGAAGGGTTCAGAACACTATTCCAATGGCGGCCGCTGCGACGCCAGCTTTGGGCGCCTACGGTGCCATACATACTGACTTTAACGCCATGACACTAGGCATGTATTAGGCAGGATGCCATGGCGTCAGCGTTGGGCACCGCAGTGCCCAGTTGATTTGTTGTCTGGGATCTAATATACGTGGATGTATGCATGTGCAATTGTGTTTATTGCCTAGAATATGTATCATATACATATTTAACACTGCAGAAGCATTAAAACATACAATAAACATAATTAATATTATATTAATCACATTAATATATTAGAAGGGTTGAGAAATCACTTGAACATGTAACATTATACACGTATTCCCTCGGAGTTCGCATAGAGACTAACTCGTTGACAATTCTAGTCACCAACTTGGTGGGCTTGGTGAGCTAGAACAACAGCCCTATATATAGCACTAGGTTTAACTCTTAAAACTATAAAATGGCCAGTGGTGTATATTCTTCCTTTTCTCTAAAAGGAAAGGAAATGAAAATTGAAACAATTCACAATTGTTTCTATTAGTATCATAGAAAAAAAATGAAACAATTCATTTTTTCCTTCTTCTCGGCGTCATGTAAAAGAAATGAAAACCATTTTCATTTCTTCTCTTCTCCATTTCCTATATCAAACACACTCTCTCATAAATATATATATCTCACCTAAACATAATAATAATATTAAATATTATAATATTAAACAAAGCACTTTTATGGAAAAAATAATATTATTATATTAAATAATAATAAAATATAAATAATGCTTGAAAACTAAAAAGCATTATTTAATATAATAATATTATATATTAAAATAATATATAATATAATAATGAGATATTATTGAATATTTAACAATTAAATAATCAATATATAAAATGACTATTTTGCCCTTCATAAATAGTTACCAAGTCTACCTCTTACTCTTAGTGGGTCTCACCAAATTCACACTTGCGTAAACTCAACTAAGGGTGAACAATGCGCCAAGTGTCATTATAAAATTACTAAATAATAATTATTGACTAATTATTGTATTTAACGTTTAAATACAAACATACACGTATTTTTATAGTAGTGTTGGATATTGTTGGATTAAACAATTTAATCCGGCACGTTGCCTCAGTGCATAACGAGTACACTTCATATCACGGGACTCCCTTGGTCCACGTCTGATTTATCAAATGGAATTATTCCATTAGTTCGTGAACATTTCCCCAAGCACACGTCACAAATATACAAATCAGCGGGTTGAACCATACAAGTTGAGGTTACAACGCATATGTATAGTCCTTCCGTTATGATATCTTAGATGTGCTGGGGATATAGATTATCACTCTCAAATTCCCATATGTTCATCCATGTCATATCTCCAGACTTATATCTTATTGAAAAATATGTGCAAACTCCGTTGTCATATTACTCTACCCTGGGGGAAACTCTTTCCCGGATTAATACTTATGGCCATAAGACTTTCTGAGATATAGTTTTGAAGCATTTGAATATCTAACTCCATATGCGAGTTGATAGATCCCATATCTGTACACATCGGACTCCATAAGCATCGCACCATACTTAGCGACACCCAACGATCACACTATGAAAGGTCTTTAACATGCGTGGAACTAAAGTATAATGGATCACTTACAAACCTACCGTGGCACTCAGGTCAAAGGACCACGTATAATACTCAACTCGAGAGGACCCTATGTTGACGGCTTACATAAGGTGTCTATCGGAGGCCCTAGTGAGTCTGTCCTATATCTAGTCCTAACTTGATACCTATATGTCAATATGAGCTCTAAGCTCACAGTCGGCTAGGAACGACCATCTATACTCTATAGGTACGACATATGCTAATCTATATATAAAGGTATCCACCGACAGACCTGCATCAGCAGAAATAGATTAGGGATAATATTTGAGAACAGACTTGTGCAACTAGCATTTTCTGGCACTTGATTGTAACTTTTACAACTATGCAGTTACCATTATATTCACAGGTCTATGTCCAATTACGGACAAGGCTCTAACTCTTGGATCTTCATTGAGTATTATAACCAGCTAACACTTAGTTGTGCTAAATATTTAACATTTATATTTCTCAGTGTGGCCAATTATGGGCCTTTATCTGAACTCTTTTAAATCTGATCTGAACTCCTTCAGATCATATAATGTTTGTAATGTTACATTGCATAATACCATATTAATAGGTATTAACGATTTAATGAGAATGTATACTTGTATAAATATACAAGTATATGTACATTTAGGGATGACATGTAAGCACTAACCTTAACAATCTCCTACTTACTCTAGTGCTATTTCCGATGGTATCTCATACACATCGACTCCACGTGTTTCATAAACACTGTTAGAGTCATGGCTTTAAATAGTGAGTCCGCTAAATTATTTATAGAACATTTCTACGAATAATCACATCTTCTAAAGCTAAGATCTCTTTAGTCATGTGAGACTCCTCTCAACATGATTAAAGTACTGGTGTCCTCTTAGCACCTCGGCCTATACAACAGCTTAGTTTTGTCACAAAACTATAGGATAGGATCCATCTGTCTTGGAACTCTTCCAAGTTCAGCGATAAAACTACGAATCCTCGCTGCTTTTTCTGTTGTACCCATAATAAATCAGCAGTGAATCCCAGTTTGATGTAATTCTAACTCACCTAGTACTAATGAGAATGAGCATATTCCCAGATGTAAACTTTCTATCATCTAGGTCAAACTAAAAGTCTGACTCCGTGCAACTTCTCACTTGTAAGTCACTTTCTCCATATTTGAGAAACTTATCTTTTGTACCCTCAAGGTATATCATGATATATTTGACTACCATCAAATGATAGTCACCTGAAGCAAATTGGAATCTGCTCATAACTCTTACAACCATACTGATATTAGGTCTTAAATGCATCATAGCATACATCAGTATCTAAAAAGCTGATGTATGTGGTGTGTTAGATACTCTAACACTTTCATCTTCCATCTGAAGAGATACTCTCCTTGAAAGATGAACACTAGGTCTATAAGATATGTTAACTATCTCATAGTTAACTAAATTGTACTTTTTAAAACGCTATTGATGTGAAATGATTTAGGAGAGTCCTATCAGCTTCCTAGCTCTATATCTATAAAACTTTATACTTAGTATAAAGGAAATCTCTCCCAAATCCATAATTGGAGAAATTCTTACAAGTTACTTTTGACCGACTATGACATACTGACATCATTCCCAATGACCAATATGTCATTAACAAAGAGCATCAAGAAGACTATCATGCTTTCACTGACCTTTTATACATACAAGCTTCCTCTTCATTTTTTATGAAACCAGATAATTTGATTATCTCATCAAAATAATGATTCCAGCTTCGGGAGGCTTGTTTAAGCCCATAAATGGACTTCTTCAGCCTGCATACTAGAATAATTAAGTGAATCATATCACTCCACGTGTTAGACAGAAAGGGTTATCATAAAGACATTAGAAATAGTTCATCATGTTTATATGATAATAAATATTATTTTGTTAACTGGGTTTCAGTTAATGAATAACAATTATATCTAGATACAATAGGAAATGTCTTATAATGCATAGGTGAACAGAACAAATAGTAATTTGAGAACTTTGAATAATAACGAATTATGGCATAAGAGATTAGGTCATGTAGACGTGCTATCTCATCTGATTAAGGATAATCAAATACTTGATCTGACTATAGAACCTTGTCCAATTTATGAACCTTGTATTCAA
Organism: Ailanthus altissimus; assembly: GCA_946807835.1. Lineage (NCBI taxonomy): Eukaryota > Viridiplantae > Streptophyta > Magnoliopsida > Sapindales > Simaroubaceae > Ailanthus > Ailanthus altissimus. The sequence continues at coordinate 15,389,483 of OX327700.1, read as the reverse complement.
GGGAAGTTGACATAATTCTTATGTAGATGTTGAATACCGAGCCACTAATTCATTAGAACTAGTACATAGTGATGTATATGATTTATTGAATTATACTACCACTAGTAGATTTCAATACTTCGTTATCTTTATCGTACTTTGTCACGATATGGACGTGTTTATAAGAAACACCGGTCAAAAGTTTTTGAAGTGTTCAAAGAATTTTGATTAGAAGTAAAGAAAAAAATTCTTATGTATATTGAACACCTTCGATCAGATCGAAGATGATTATACATGAACAGTAAATTCATAGATTATTTAAAGGAGAATAAGACTCTAGATCAATATAGTTCTCCAGGTACTCCTCAATATAAATGTGTTTTAAAGTGGAGAAACAACACTTTATTACATATGGTTCAATCAATGTTAAGCTTCACCGAACTTTAAAAATATCTATAGGGTTATGCTTTAGAAACTGCTACTCACTTATTGAACAAAGTTTTATCGTAAGTCATTCCTTTTACTACGTATAAAATATGGAATAGAAGGAAATCGAGTCTTAAGTATGTTAAGATTTGGGATTGTCCTACTTGCATAAGAGTTATGCAACATGATATACTTGCACCTACACCTAAGTGGTATAAATATCAGTTCATTGTATATCTCAAATAATCTACAGGATATTAGTTCTATAATCCAGAGGAATAAAACTTGTTCATTACTCGTAGTACCACTTTCTAGAGAAATAGTTTCTCATGGGTCGTGGGAATTATAGAAGATTGAATTTCATAAAGTCAATCAAGATGAAAATGAACCGACGATGGAACCTAAAAGTTAATTGAGTGTAATAACTTGAACATGCTTTTCCCCTAAGTCAGAAAAGATATCAAGGCTACTTGTTAAGTATGTTTTATACCTAAAAGATGCTCTTGATATTCTTTTAGTTGAAGAAAATGATTCTATGACTTATAGAAAATGACAAAGATGCCATAAAATTCGAAATTAAATCTTAGCATGACAATCAAATCTTGAAATTGATTATGCTTCATGTAGGAATTATTTTTATTGGTTCTAAATGAGTTTACACATCAGAAGTGTAAGCCTAAAAGAAGGTAGAAACTTTCAAAGCTCGATTCATGTAAAATGTTACACTCAGCGGTCTGAGATCGATTATGAGAAATTTTTTTCACCAATACACATACTAAAGTTAATTCAAACTTTGTTGGATATTGTAGCATTCTAAAGTCTTCATTTTAATGAGGTAATCAAAGAATTTGATTTCATTAAGAATGAAGAGAAAGTGTGAGTGTCCAGAAAGGGGTGTAGGCACATAAATTATCTTTCTAACTCACTATATGAATGACATACTCATTGTAAAAAATCACAATGATATGTTATAAGTCAGTCAGTTAAGAGTTATCTAAGTAAGAAGTTCTTCATAAATGATTTGACAGAGGCTTCCTATATACTAGGTATAAAGCTTTATAGAGATAAAGTTTGAAGGCTGATAGGACTTTCCCAATCTTTATACATAGATTAAGTCTTAAAAAGATATAATTTTTAATAACTGTGAGACAGTTAATGTATCTTCCAAAAATGACATTCATCTTTCTAGGAGAAAGTATCATCAAGAAGAAGATGAAAGGGTTAGAGTGTCTAGCATACCATATGCATTAGGTAGAGGTAGCTTGATAGATGTCATGTTATGTACAAGACATGTATCTTGATGGCTGTAAGTGTTATGAGCCGATATTAGTCTGATATAGGTAACGACCATTAAAAGGCCGTGAAATATATCCAGTTATACCTGAGAGGTACGAAGGATAAGTTGTGAGTATTAATTATCCTAGGGTGAATACATATGGGTATGTGTTCATCATTACAAAACATGCATCATATACATATTTGTGCACATACGAAAGTTCAAAAATTTAATTTTCTAAATGATAAACATATAAGTTTTTCATATTATCTCAGAATTGAAATTACAAGGGTTTGATGAGAATTACCTTAGCAAGCCTTTAGAATTTGTTTCAACTAGAGTTCCTGCCTCAATGTGAACTCATTATGAAATCTAGCTCACAACTTGGTGGGCTTGAAAAGTCTAGAATGGCAACCTTATTCTAGTAAGGGGTTGAACTCTTAAACCTTAAGCTTAACTTTTAAACTATTGACTTAACCCTTAAGTTATTGGACTACTATAAGCTATGAATTATTTTTGTTCAAGTTTAACACTTAAACAACAAAAACCATCTTTGTTATTGCAAGTAGTATATTTGGCCAACAAGAAGAAAAATAGATGAACAAAAATGAGAGAAAGAGTTTTTTCTTACTTTTCAACACTTGAAGAAAAACCAAAAGGCTCTATCTTTCTTTCTCTTCTCCTTTGAATGGCCGAATCCCTTTCATACAACAAATGAGTAAAAATGCTCTTTTTATTTGCTTTAATTATTAACTAAACAATAAACAAACAAATAAAATACATGTGATGGAAATAGATGGTATAAACTTGGCGGAATTTGTCATCCAAGTGAAGAAACTATTTCTCTATTTTGGCAAGTGTATCCGATCCTACCAAGTAAAGCCTCAACTCTTCATTTGTTTCATGCTTTATTATTTTTACAATTATTTACAATAAATAATTGATAAAACATGTGATGGATTATTGGTAAAAGACTTGGTTGAATGAATCAACAAGTAAAAGAGAAACAATTTAAAATACTTGTATTACACACTCCTCACCACAATATATAAGGCCATGCATTTATATATTTTTGATTTATTTAATCATTATTAGATTAATTACAAGCACATGTTTAATGTAATAAATAATAGTTGTTTGAATTTATTAAAATAACAATATCAAATATTATTATTATTATTTCATTTAATAAATAAAATAATGATCTTGCTTGTCCAACAATTAAGGTTATTATGGTAATTTTAAACTCAAATAATAAATAGCCTACAATGTGCTACGTGTCATCATCCTATTGGTCAACAATTGTTGTTAACTAATTGATGTACTTAACTCTTAAGTCTTGGCACGTACACATCACGAGGGATGCTGAAGCAAATGTCCGGTCTGCTGAAATTTATTGGATTGAACTATTCAATCCGGTATGCTGCCCCTATGCATAATGAGTACACTTCATATTGTAGGACTCCTTAGGTCTACACCCAATTTGTCAAATGAAACTATTCTGTGAGTCCGTGATCGACACCCCATGCACACGTTATAGATATTACAATTAGTACAGTAGACCATACAAATTGAGGTCAAAGCGCATATGTATAATCCTTCTGCCATATATATCATGGATGAGCGGGGATATAGATCATCACCATCAAATACCCATGCGCTCATCCATGAGCTTACCTATAGACACGTATCTCGATAAATAATATATGCAAACACATTTGCGGTATTGTTTAACTCTGTGAGAAACTCTTTTCCCTGGTTTATTGCTTATGGCCATAAGTCTTTCTGAGATACAGTCTCAGAGCATTCTGATATGCAACTCACTTATGTGAGTTGATGGATTCCATATCTACGTACACCAGACTCCATGAGCATTGGACCATACCTAGTGACATATAACTGTTAGACCATGAAAGATCTCTAATATATATGAAACCAAAGCTTAGTGGACCACTCTTAAGTCCGCCGTGGTGCTTAGGTTAAAGGACCACGTACACTACTCAACTCGAGAGAACCTACCATTGATGGCTTCATGGTATGTCTATTGGGGTCCTTGTTGAGCCTGTTTATTTATTCCCTGTTTATTTATTCAGTCCTCACTAAATACCCATATGCCATGCGAGCTTCCGGTAAGCCCATGGTCAGCTAAAAACAACCATCTAGACCATTTAGATATGGTCATACATTGATCTATAATTAAGGATTTCACCGACAGACCCACTACGGTGAATAAGATCAAGAGCATCGTGTTTGAGAATACATGTGCATAATAATAATTTTTTAGAACCTATTGCAATTCCTTACAACTATGTTATTACTGATGTGCTCTTGGGTCTATGTCCCATTACAGATAAGGTCCTAACTCTTGGATTTTGCTAACTTTTATAACCTACTAACTCTTAGTAGTACTAACTGTTAGCAATTGTAATTCTCAGCGTTGCTAACCTTTAGCACCGGTCTAAACTCCTTTAGGCTAGATCTGAACTTTTTTAGATCATACAATGTCTGTAGCGTAACAAGCATTGTACCATTTAATTAATGAAATTAGCGATTTAATAAAATATATTGTATAAACATTATAAAATAAAATATTCATATAAAATGGGATGGCACGTAAGCAAAAATCCCAACATAAGTTTTTAACTTATAAAGGAAGCTACTTACAAATAAGAGAATACACAGATTCGGACTTCCAGTTTCATCCGGATGATAGATAATCTACATATGATTATGTATTTCTTCTCAACAGTACCATAACTATAGAATGAATGCAAATTCAAATGTCCACATTTTATTTTACCTTGGAGGTAGAATATGCTGCAGCTTAATAAACATGTGAAGGAAATTTTGTGGATATTCAAGTCAGTTGCTGAGCTCAGAATAAATTCTAAGCTCAATGAATCGTATCCCACTATAATGCAATAATAACGTAGTAATTGCTCAAACCAAGAGCTGAGAAACTATAAAATACACCAAATATCAAATTACGTGGATTCCCAGTACCACATAATTAGAAATATCTTAGCTATTGAGATGACCCACTATCTAAAGCCTTAACTCTTAAAGTACTTGAGAAATACATAGAGTCAATGAATATTAAAAAACCATTATGAATGACACTACAGTAAGTGGGAGTTGTTGGAATTTGTGCTTACGTGTCATCCTATTATGTATAAATATTTAATTAAAGTATTTATACAATTATCATTTTTAATAAAATCGTTAATATTATTAATTATTAATGGTAAGATGCTTGTAACGTTTCAGACATTGTATGATCTTAAGGAGTTTAGATCTAGTCTAAAGAAGTTTAGATCTGTGCTAAAAGTTAGTAATGATAAAAGTTATAAGTGTTAAGAGTTAGTAGTGTTGAAAGTTAGTAGGTTATAAAAGTTAGCAAAATCTAAGGAGTTAGAGCCTTGTTTGAAATTGGACAAAGACCTGAGAATATATTAGTAATGTCGTAGCTGCAAAGAGTTACAGATGGTGCTAGGAAATGTCCAAATGTCATTATGCAAGTATGTTCTCAAACATTATATTCCTGATCTAATTTCATCGATGCGGGTTTATCGGTGAAACCTATTAATATAGATTAGTGTATGTCTATATCTGAATGGTCTAGATGGTTAGTCTTAGTAGACCATGAGCTTAGTGGAAGCTCGTATAGAGATACAGATATTCATTGGGGACTGGGTACTGAACAGACTCATGGGGGCCTCTAATAGACATCTCATAAAGCCGTTAATGGGAAGGTCTTCTGAGTTGAGTAGTATTCGTTGTTCTCTGATCTGAGTACCATGGTAGGTTTATGAGTGATCCACAATACTTTGGTTTTACACATGTTAGAAACCTTTTATGGTCAGATTGCTGAGTATGGTTCGATGCTCATGGAGTCTGGGGTGCATAGATATGAGATCCGTTAGCTCATATAAGTAAGTTGTATATCATGATGCTCTGAGATTGTATTTCAGAAAGTCTTGTAGCCACAAGTATAAACCCTAGAAAATATTTTTCGTAAGGATAAACAATATCGCAAAAGTGTATGCAGATATTTTTTATTTAGAAATCTAAATCTAGAGATAAGTTCAAGGTTGATCAAATAAAGATTTGATAGTGATGATCTATATCTATGCTCTTCCAAGATATAAATGATGGAAGGATTATACAAATATGCTATAACCTCAACTTGCATGATTTAACACGCTGCTTTGTAATATCTGTAACATATGTGTAGGGCATAGTTTATAGATGTATAGAGGAGCTCCATATGACAAACCGAGCATAGACCTAGAGAATCTCATAACATGAAGTGTACTTGTTGTGCATTAAGGAAGCAGATTGGATTGAATAATTCAATCTAGTAAATTTTAGTAAATTGAATAATTATTTTGGGATCCCTCGGGATGTGCATTTATCAAGACTTAATTGTTAAGTAAATCACTTAATTAGTTAACAAGAGTTGTTAATCAATATGATATTGACAAGTGGAGCAATTTGGTCCATGAATTATTTTTGCCTTGAATTTACTATTTAACCTTGGTAGTAAAAATAAGTAAGGTAAAAGTAATTATTCGAAATTATTTTGAATAATTAAATTAAATATTATTAGATAATATAATAATAAATACATTTATTGCAATGGACCATATGTTGGCCACTTAAAATATTTAAATGTTAGGTGCTGTGTTTATTAAATGCAAAAAGGAAATAATGTTTGCCATTTATGGAGATAAGATAAAATTGATTTTATTGATTCAATTTTGGTGCATTTGGTTGGCCATATGCGAATTAGTGGAGCAATTGATGAATGTGATCAATTCTCTCTTATGGTAAAGTATGGCAAGCATTATTATTGGCTAAAACAAAAATGAATGATAATCATTCATTAGGTGTGTGTGGTATTCGACCAAGTGAAGTAATGGAGGAAGAGTGAAATGCTTTGATCTTGGTTTTTGTTTCAAGGAGTTGAAAGACTACAAAGTGTTTGTAAGAGGAACAAAGGAAAACTTCTTTTTCTTCTCCTTTCATGGATGGCCAAAACCATACTTATCTTCATGGAAACATATATTTGTGTTCAAAGAATTTGAACACAAAATATTACTAGAATTCTAAATCAAAGTTACTATTCTGGCTCTATAATCTCACTAAATCGTTATGGACTAGAATTGTTCAAGAATACATTTCAAGGTAAGCTTTTCACATGGAAAATTAAAGGACTTAAAGTTTTGTAAAGCTACATTCGTTAGGTGAGTGTTCTTTATATATTGTTTTAGTACAATTATTCATCATTTATAAATTTTATATAATAGTTGTACTTGGGCATATATGTGATATATGTGTTTAATTAAATAAATGAGTGTATTTTGTTAATATGCTTCTGTTGCATGTTGTAAAATTTTAAAATTACATGTACATTCATAAATCACACAATAAACTTAGCAAGACTCACCACTCAAGAGATGGTCATAACACTAGTCATAAATCGGTTACCCTATTTGATCAAACTCTAAAAATAAAGAGAATTATCTCTGCACATATCGAGAACGAGACAAGTCCAAAATCAACCACCCTCAGAAATTCGAAGGAAACTTTTTTAAAGGACTTAACTTACAAGAATTATAAAAAGTTGTAGATAAGGTCTAGTTATCTATGAATGATCCTCAATTCAATAGACATCCCAAAACTTATGGCACAAGTTCTAACAGGAAAGGAATCTAACTCAATTTAGGTAAAACATAAATAGCAAAATTGTGAAAGGCAATGTCTGTAAGGCTTCTAAATTTTAATAGGGTTTCCAAGTGCTACGAGTTAAAACTACATCCCCACCCTATAAATAAGAAAGAGAAAAAGAAGAAAGGGGAGAGATAGACATTAAGGCTCACATACAGAGAGAAAGATACATAAAATCACACATTTTGTATTCTCAAAGAGATTTATAATAATTTGAGAGGGTCTAAATTCTCAGGATTTCTATTCTCAAGGCCATGAAAGTATTTATGTTGAGCCCATACACGATTTTAGCTCACACTCAATCCCCAAGAAAGCCTACTATAACTTACAAGAAGACTTATCATAAGTACGGCCTAAGATTTTGGCCTACAAGAGAATGTCTATGACCCAAAGTCCTCATTCCTAGTCCCATAATTTCTCCAAAGGTTGACCACATAAAGCCCTTTAAAGGCTAACCACTAAATCCTTCAGAGGCAGATGAGTAAGTGCTTACCCATCACTAATCGAGGACTTACGTTGTCCTTATTTTTGAGGACTCCAGAGTCAGTAAAGGTATGTCCAAGTTCTAAAAGAACTCTACAGTCCTAGTCTATAAGAACTTTACAATCCTAGGTCTAAAAGAACTTTATAGTCATAGTTCTAAAAGAACTCTATAATCCGAGCTGATAAAAAGAGGTTAAATAATCAAGTTAGGGGAAACCTTTTTAGGACTTTTTTTTTCAAATCTCTCTCTCTTTTGATTAAAAATCAGGACTTCTTTGAGCAAATTAAGAACCTTAAAACTCTACTAACATGTACAACACCAAATCTCTCTTTATTTTAATTTTGTAATGGCTCCGATTCCTTATGTTCTTGCTATAAAACATTTTTCATTAGTGCACTTGAGTGGGTTAATTAAGCTTAATAAAATGGATGTATGTTAACATTTAACTAAATCATTATAAGATTAATTTTCTCTATGATTATTTATTTTATAAATTAATCTTGATTGATTTTAGAGTCTTGGATTGAAGACTTTCAAAGCCCAATACATGTTAAAAGTGATCATCTCAGCCTAGCCATTTGAAAAATTTATTTGTTGTTCCTAAGAAAACAAATTCAACTTGTGAGCCCAAGATCTCCCAAATTTTGGGGCTGACAATTTAGCTCCTTCTGTGGAAATTAGAATAAAAAGTAATAAAGGGCAATCACTCAAAGACAGTTAAGATGATCTCCCAATCTATTGTTGCTTGATACAATGAGAAAAACTAGCAATTAACAGAATGTCAGCAACCCAAAGTCCTTGGTTTTATAAATCTCGAATGTCCATAGCCTAATGTCCTCAGTCCCAAAAGCCTTTTAAGGTCCTGCCACTAAAGCCCTTAAAGGTAGACAAGAATATTGTTGACGAATTTTAGGGTGTATGCATGTGATTGTGTACATATTGAAAAAATAAAATTATGCATTATATACATGAATTTGGCAGCGGAATTTATCAAGTAATCAATATATACACATGTAGTTCAATTCTTAACAATTTAAGAATACAGAAACATACCTTTGAAGACCTCCGATGAAGATTTCCAATTTCGAATATCTTTACTCCAAGTTTGAGCTCACCTTGAAGTGCACTCTTGTCCAATTCTAGTTCACAACAATTCGGTGGGATTGTGAAGCTAAAATAGCAGCAGTATGATCTCCAGCAATAAGGTTTTGATTATAGAAAGAAAAATATAAAGGATTTATTTTTCTTTCTCCTTTGGTTTTTCTCACAAGTCTTTGTTCTTTGAAAAACTCTCTCAAAAACCAACTCTTCCTTTTCCTCTCAACCCTTGCATGAATTTTCATTTACTCTAATGTTAACACAATTGAAACTCAACTATTTTAATGGTTACAACAACTTCACAAGTGCTCCACCAAAATTAGATTAAGGGGCCAACTACCAAAACCATTTTTGGTTGGCATTTTAATGGTCTAATAAAATTAACCATTAATTACAAAATGGTGCTCCACTAAATTTAGTTTATGTTTCTCAAATTAGGTATGTCTTCCATTTAGGAATAAAATAATAAATAAATAAAATCATATTTTATTTATTTAAATAACATTTATTTAATTATTCAAAAACTATTTGAATAATTAATATTTACCTTATTTGATTTTACTAACATGGTAAATGGTTGAATTCATGGTAAAACAATTCATACAATAAAATTGTGCCACTTGTTAATATCTAATTAGTTAACAACTCTTATCAACTAATTAAATGATATACTTAACATTTATGTTTAAACAAGTGCACAACCCGAGGAACCCCGAAACATATTTTCGGTTTGCTGAAATTTCTAGGATGGAACTGTTCAATCCATTATGCTTCCCCAGTGCACAACGAGTACACTTCATATTATGAGACTCTCTAGGTCCACGCCCGAATTTTCATATAGAACTCCTCCATACGTCCGTGAACGATGCCCCACATACACGTTATGGATATTACAAAGCGGCGTGTTAGACCATACAAGTTGAGGTTATAATATATTCATATAATCCCTCCATCATTTATATCCGAGTAGAGCAGAGATATAGATCAAATCTCCACATGCCCGATTGAAAGCTTATCTCTTGAATTGTATTTCAATAAATAATATTTCCAAACACTTTTGTAATATTATTTATCCCTAGGGTTAAACTCTTTTCCCGAAAACTATTGCTTATGGCCATAAGACTTTCTGAAATACAATTTATAGAGTATTAGGATATAATACTCACCCAAATGAGCTGATGGATCCCATATCTATGCACACTGGACTCCATGAGCATCGGACCATACCCAGCGACACCCAGCGGTCAGACCATGAAAGGTTTTTGACATGTGTGAAACCAAAGTATGGTGGATCACTCATAAGCCCACCGTGGCACTCAGGTCAAAGGACCATGAATACTACTCAACTCGAAAGATCCTCCATTGACGACTTTATGGGATGTCTATTGGAGATATTTATGAGTCTGTTCAGTATTCAGTCCTTACTGAATACCTGTATATCTATACGAGCTTCCACTAAACTCATGGTTTGCTAAGACTAACCATCTGGACCATCCAGATATAGACATACACCAATTTATATATTTGTTAATGTATTCACTGACAGACCTGCATCAATGAAGATAAATCAGAAACATAATATTTGAGAACATATTTGCATAATGATATTTCCTAGCACTATTTGCAACTCTTTGCAATTATGTCATTACTAATACATTCTTAGGTCTTTGTCCCATTTCAGACAAGGCTCTAACTCTTTAGATATCGCTGACTCTTATAACCTGGTAACTCTTATCAGTGCCAACTCTTAGCATTTATAACTCTCACCGTTGCTAATTCTTAGCACTGATCTAAACTCATTTAGACCAGATCTGAACTCTTTCAGATCGTACAATGTCTAAAACGTTACAAGCATCTTACCATATATAAATATAATTAACGATTTATTGAAATAACAACACTAGTATAAATATTAAATAAATATTCATACATAATGGGATGGCACGTAAGCACAAATCCCAACAAATATACCTACCCATTATTAACAGAGGACTTACATTGTCCTTATTCTTTAAGACCATAGAGTTGTAAAGATATTTCCTAGTTCTAAAAAAACTCTACATCCTAGTTCTAAAAGAACACGACAGTCTGAGCTTATAAAATTGAGGCTAAGTGATCAAGCAAAGAGAACCTTTTTTGGGACATGATTTTTCAAATCTTTCTTTCTAAATTAAAAAGGGGGACTACTTTGAGCAAACTAAGAACGTTAAAACTCTACTGACATACACAAAACCAAATCTCTATTTATTTTGATTATGTAATGGCTTCGCTTCTTATGTTATTGATGTAAAAATACTTTTTATTAGTGCACTTGAATAGGCTGATTAAGTTCGGTGAAGTGGATATAGATTCACATTTAAAGAAACTATTATAAGATTGTTCTTATTTGTGACTATTTATTTTAAGTTGATCTTTGTTTAGTTTAGAGTCTTGGATTGAAGACTTTTAAAGCCCAACAGAAGTCAAAATGATCATCTCAACCCAATCCTTCAAAAGATCAATTTGCTATTATTAAGAAAATAAATTCAACTCATGAGCTCAAGATGTCGCAAATTTGAGGGTAAAAAGATATAATTTTTATGAAGTTATCAATTTTTATACATAAATTCTCTTTTATATATGTAATTACCAAGAGACTAGTAATGATAAAAGAGATCTTTATTCTTGGAAATTATATATATAAATGAAAATTATGTAGATGACAGTTTTTCTTGTTTTAGAATTGTGAAATTCAGAGTTGAAAATTATTTCTTTAGTATTATCAAATAATTTTACAACTAATGCCCTTTTATTTTATAATGAATACTTTTATATAAAAATATAAAACTTTTTATTTTAAAATTGAAGTTTTTTTATTTAACATTTATTAATTTATTAAATGACGACTTTGTAAAATACTTAACATTGTGTCACTTGTCACATTATTTATATTTAATGGGTAAAATAGTAAATTTACTAAAAAAATTAGAATTTTAATAGAATGTTATAGTGACATGGAATTTTTAGATATTTCTTAAACATTAGAAAATTTTTGATTGTTAAAAAAGAGAGTAATGCTACACTTCTCAAATATATTTTAAAATTTAGAATATCAAATGAGGTGTCAAGTTATTTTTAGGTGGGAAAATAGTGTAATTTTAAAAATTACAAAAATTAACTATCTTATAGTTAATTGACACATTATTTAGAATCCAAATTATCAAAATTTAAAATGTGTAGCATTATTAAAAAAAATACTTTACACTTAAATTTAAATAGTGTCCTATAGAAGCTTGACTGACCGAGTCCTCAATAGCAATAAAAACTAATTATATAACCTAGCCTAAAATTGCATGAGAAAAGTCCACGTCAACTCACCATGGTAAATTGCAAGCATCCAACTTTTGGAACCAAAAATTATTAAGGAAATTTTCTAAACTAGCCTAAAATTCAGGCCATTATTTTTTTTAGCCACAAACTAACTCTTTAATTTTTATTAGTCAAAACTTGGACAAATAAATAAAATTGCCCTTATTTATAAAATATATGGAGAGGGACATTTGGACCCCGTTGGAGAGAAGGACTTCAAATCCCAATATTTTTAAAAATCACGTTTATAACCCTGTTAGGTGACAGAATCCATTAACTTTACAAATAATTTGTTAAAACTAGTAAAATTATCATTATGCCCATATTTTATGATTGAAAAAAAACTCAAAATTCAAATGCTCAAAGTAAGGTTTAACTTTTGACCCCAATATAAAACTAAATATTTTGACCAACTAAACTACTATAAAATTTTACTTATATATGTGATTAAAAATTTATTAGAGATATTGTCCTTAACTAAGCTATTGAAAAAAAGAGGCATTGATTGGCCGTTAACCGACAGTTGTTGACCACCGTCGACTGACGTTGACCATTTATTGATCGGCGTTGATCGACGTTGATTGGTGTTGATCGACTGTTAACCGGCCATTGACAAACCATTGGCTAATATTGATTGTATTAACCGGCCGTTGACTTGTTCATTAGCATCCACCTACTGTGGTATCTACCATGGTTTATATAAAGTCTGCATAAGTAACATTTTATAATCCCATGATGTGGACATCTCCTTAGTATATATTTGTACTGCTCCCATGCTTCATAAGATATTTTGAGTCATATTGCATGGAAGAAGTGATGTTATTCCTCATTCTTGCTGTCTTGGTCGGTGGGAAGAATTTTGATGCATATTTTTAGGCAAAGTTATCCTATGTTGAAATTAATCTTAATGGTAGTGACATCAACCAACTCTTCGCTTTATCGCAAAGTGAATAAGGAAATAGCTATAATTGTACTGCATCATTTAAGACTTTATTGTATTTGAACAAATCACAAATCTCTAAAAATATTTATAACATGTTTATTCAGATCATCACTTGAAAGTCCACTAAATTGAACTGAGTTTTTCAACATTTGAATTGTTCATGGCTGTATTTCAAAGTAGTTGGCATTTATTGTTGGTCGACATATGCTGGGTTGAATGCTACTAATCATTGGGATTGTACAATCTCTCAAAGATCTATGTACTACTTCTTGTTACTGAAATTGAATTTTGATAGGCCATGATGTAGATGTGAAAGATAACCTAAAACAAAAACAAAAGAATTGAAAAGCAACTATACAAAAAAAATAATAAAAAAGTAACTATACAATATGAAAAACCAATTTGAATAACTCTACAGAATAGATCTCAACAAAAAATTGAAGAGTAACGGCAGCAAATGATTGAGTTTAGTAGTTCCTTATATAAAATTATTGACTCTAGAGATATAGTAATATGAAGAAGACCAAATTATTTCAAGCACCAACAGAACTAGAAGTGCCTTTTATTTCAAAGAGAGGAGGATAGGTTATTCACATTTGATTTGATGGTCAAAGGTGAATTGAAAGCTAAGTAGTGGTAATTATAAAGATTTCCCGGGAAAAAATAAATTTTTGAAGTAAAAATAAAATAGATTGGTATTAGTATTGGAAAAATTAAATTAATTCCTTAGCAACGACACCAAAAACTTGTTGTGACTTTTCTAAGCACAATATAAATGCAAGTATACGCATGGCTCAAATAATATAGTGTAAAATCAGATGTTGAACCCATATGGAATTAGTATATATTTCTGACAAAGTACTAAAATTATATCTTCTTATTCTTCTTCAGAAGTCAATGCCTTAATGGAAATTAAGATAAAACTATTATTTATAAATGTAATAATATAAATTATCATAACTAAGTAAATCACAAGATAGAGAAAACTTAGGATTATAAATATCCTTCAATATACTTTTTAAAGACACTACTTTTCAATAATTTAATTCCTCATTTTTATTATTAATCAATACACTAACCTCATCACTAGCCTCTTCCGATGGTTAAGTGAATATATTTAAAATTAGCAATTACCTATATTCTTATGGTAACTTGATAAAATTAAGACTCATTAAGTTCAAGTTCTATTAACCATACATGGCATATAGGTATATTCCTATTTTAAATCAAAACTTGCAGACACTGCTCCATAGTCATGTATCAAACTTGCATATAGACACATGGATGTCTTTTTCAAGTTTATCTAGTTATTTTTTAATCAAATAATAACTAATAAGGTATATTGAAAATATTAAGACCAAATAACTTGAATGATAAAAAGTGATTTTATAAAATAATAAAGAGTATGACAATTAAGCTCACATATTGAGTTTAAGCTATAACCATAAAAAAGAAATTAGTTCATGATGACAAGAAAATAATGGTAAGAAAAAATAGAAAACATGATACAACCAAAGAGCAAACTGAATTCGACGTCTCAAATATTGCCTTGTAGTTGGCTGATCTTCAAAAGAATATGCCAATAATCCCTTGCTTTTCTTGATATTCTCTCTCTAAATTGCTATAATTTATGTTCTAATGGCTTTAAGAGCCTTAAGTTATGAATGAATAAAAATCTGAGATGAGTGATTTTTTAAAGAGAAGCTTTGGAGTCTTGAAGTCAGAATTAAAATCAGTTCAAGAAATCGTATTAATAATGAGGTGGTAGCTTCTCAATACTAGGATATTGGCCTAAAAAATCTCTATCACTGCAGTGATCTTCAATTAACGCTGAGGTGTTGAGCCTTTAAAATTTAGGGTTTGGGATTAGTCGCACCACTGGGGCAATGGTATGTTGGTGCTGGAGTAGTAAGGTTCTAGGATTGTCGCCTCAACGTTCTCTATCTATCGCTGAGGCATCCTTCCAAATAAAAAATGCTAAAGCGTTCACTTCTTGATTGTCACAACAATCATCTTGATTTTTTTAGATTTTGCAACGAAGTCCTATTTTTTGGTTTTGACTCCAATTTCTTAATTTTTGCTCTAAATTTTCACTTTTCATCTTTTAATGCATCATCCCAATAAAATCAACAATAAATGAATAAATAGTCTTCTATTCTTATAAAAACAATCAATTCTTAAGTAATTTAGGAATAAAAAATATATCTATTTCACACATATTAATAGTTAAATAGATGAGAATGACGATGGTAATGAAAATGCTAATAATGTGGGAGAAGTTGATGGATTAAATAATATATAGGAAGACAGCCAATGTTATATTTCTAATAATTTTCTTAATGAGGTGCATGATGTATATGATCACATAAAAGAAAAGATGAAGTTGAAGCAAAAAAACATTTTTCAATTTATTCCTAAAATACCACTATCGGACTTGACTATATCAAATAAGTTATCATGTTCTAAAATTAGGGATGTGTTTGTGAAAAAAATTGTATAATAAAGGTAGCTTGCTAGAATATAAGGGTAATTAGTATTTCAAAGTTTCAAGGTCAATAAAAGATCTTTTAAAGGTAAAATGTGATGATGAGAGATGCGAGTGGCGAGTATATGCACTGTGTGAAGGAATAGATGTAAATTACACATGTCAGTTAGACTGATTGAGTAATGGTCATCAATAAACAAAAAGTTTGATTATTGATAAGCTAAAGAGCATGCATACAAGTTGATAGCTGATACTTTAGAGGTTTCTTTTATATTACTCTTTGCTTACTGTTATATGTAGGAACAATAGAATTACTTTGTGTATTTCTTGGTGGTTTTAGGATTATGCATTAGAGATTTTTAGTCATCCATCTAATTAGTGATTGTAGTTGATGGAACATTTTTGAAAGGTGCGTGTCTGGGTATAATTTTTGTTGCTGTATGTAAAGATGAAAATAGTAAAATATTTTCATTAGCATGGGGCTTGCTAATTCTAAAAATAATACTTCTTAGGAATGGTGTATGACTAAACTACGAGGAGTTATTGGTGATATTAAAGATCTAGTATTTGTATATGATTAACATGCTAGTATTGAGAAGTCTATTTGATTTGTATTTCCTAATGCCTATCATGAGGTTTGCATCTTTCGCTTGATGACAAATTTGGTCATCAAAATACAATATACCAATAAAAAAACAAAAAACGATTCCTAGTTGTTTATTTTATTGCTGCATAGGCATATCATCTTTTTCACTTTCAAGACTAAATTAACGAGATGTAAAAAAGGAAACCTAAGGTAGCAAAAGTATTGGGAGTAGAAAGTTAGGTTTGAAAATTGGACTCGATTAGTGGTTGCATTTAAAAAATATAACATCATGAGCATCAATATTGTAGAGAGTATTAATGTAGTTACAAAAGATGCACGATCTCTTCCTATGTCTATTTTAGTTGAGTGGATATAATTGGTATTATTGGCATGTAATTATCATGTATAAATTTATTTATTTATTTAACTGGAATTAGTACATTAAAATTAAGGTATTAATTAATGCATTATAATTAGGATATTAGTTTTTAGATTGATTGTATAGTTGACTTTCCTTTTCAATAAGCTTGTATCTTATATAAATATCAATGAGATATATGAAAGAATTCATTCAGCCTAATTATCAATTTGGTATTAGAGCCAAGGTAAAAAATTTTCACTATTGCCTTTATTCTCTTTTCTTTTTCTTATGAAAATTTTAACCAAATTGCCCTATAACATGTATGAGAAAAATAAGAAATTTGAGTGGCTAGCTCTTTCTACTGACTTTTCTTCTTGTATTTGCACTAATTTATAATAGCACTAGACATACAATCGATGTTTATTAGAAGAAGCATGATTATCTGAGTGGTTCAAGCTTAAATAAGATGAGAGAAAAAAAATAAGAAATTTGCTCAGGTTGTTCTTATTGATACTTCTCTATCTTTTGCTTCTCATATATCTCAAGTGTCTTCTCAAGAAGGTAATTCTGGTTTAGCCATTATTTTCGCTGCTTCTAACACTTGGGTTATTGATTCAGGGGCCACTTATCATATAACTAGTAATTCTTCTTTTATTGATTCTCTAAAGCCTTCACCTATTAAGTCTCTTCAAGTTACTAATAGACCCCTATATCGATTTCAATTGTTAGGAACGTCTTACTCTCTTCAACATTCTCAATGTCTTTTGTCTTACTTACACCTAATCTCTCTAACAATCTTCTTTCATTAGCAAGATTACTAAATATCTTAATTATTGTGTAATATTTCATTCTACTCATTGTGTATTTCAAGACAATCTAACAAAAATGACGATTGGCATTGGTAAGGAAATGAGAGGTCTTTACTAAATCTAAACCTAGTAATGATTTTCAAGTAGCATAAGAGATATCTGATAGGGAGAAGATTCCCCTATGGCATTGTCATTTAGTCCACCAATCTTTTTCTTATTTAGAGTATTTATTTCCTCAATTGTTTCACAATATTTATGTTTCTAGTTTAAAATGTGAACGATGCATTTTTGCTAAAAACCATTGTGTGTTTTTTAAAACAAGTTTCAATAAAAGTCCAATTCCTTTTACATATGTCTATACTGATGTTTGGGGTCTTTTCTCTACCCCTTCTACTTCGGGCCATAAATATATTTTTTCTTTTATTGATGATTGTACTAGAGTGACCTGGGTATATTTGCTAAAGTCAAAGAGTGATGTTATACATGTTATTCCTCAATTTTCACAAATTATTGCTATACAGTTTTGTACTCATGTTAAGGTCTTTCATTCTGACAATGGTCGTGAGTTTATGAATCAGTCTCTTGTTGAATTTTAAAAGCAAATGGCATATTTCATTAGACAACACTTATTAACGTACTTTAAGGTGTATGCACATGATTGCATACATATTGAAAAAACTAAATACATATATCATATACACGATTTTGCAACGGAATTAAGCATATAATCAACATATGCACATGTATCTTATATCATTAATAACATAAGATTACATAAAACATAGGTTTAAAGAACTTCGGTGAAGATTTTAATTTCAGATTCTTCTTAGCTCTAACCTTGAGCTCACCTTGAAGTGAATTATCGTACAATTCTAGTTCACAACAATCCAGTAGAATTACAAAGCTAGAATAACAGTAATTAAATTTCTAGCAACAAGTTTTTGTTTCTAATTTTTTTCTCATAACCCTTTGTTGAAAGAAAAACTCTCTCAAATCCTCTCTTCCTCCCACATTTTTTTTTGCTTCACTTGTTTTTCTAAAAATGAATTCCAACCTATTTTGGTGCTATAAGCACTTCACAAGTGCTCTACCAAAATTAGGTTAATTGGCCAACTATCAAAAATAATATTTTAGTGGCCATTTTCAATAGTCTAAAATAAATAGTCATTAATTTCTACAAATTGTGCTTCACCATTTAATTTATGTTTCTCAAATTAGATATGTCTTTCATTTAAGAATAAAATAACAAACAAATAAAAATTATATTTTATTTATTTAAATAATATTTATTCGGTTATTCAAAAACTATTTGAATAATTAATTTTTACTTTATTTAATTTTACTAATATAGTTAATAGTGAATTCCTGGAACGAAATTGTGCCACTTGTTAACATTTAATTAGTTAACAACTCTTGCCAACTAATTAAGTGATGTACTTAACAATTAAGTCTAGACAAGTGCACAATCTGAAGAACCGTAAAAAAAAAATTTTAGTTTGCTGGAATTTCTAGGATGAAACTATTCAATCATAATGTTGTCCCAGTGTACAACGAGTACGCTTCATATTGTGAGACTCTTTAGGTCTACGCCCGAATTGTCATATGAAACTTCTTCATACGTTCATGAATGATGCTCCACACACATGTTACGGATATTACAAAGCAATACATCAAACTATACAAGTTGAGGTTATAACATATATGTATAATCCCTTCATCATTTATATCCGGGTAGAGCGAAGATATAGACCAACACTGTCAAATCTCCATATACCCAATCGTAAGCTTATCTTTAGAATTATATTTCAATAAATAATATTTTCAAACTCTTTTGTGATAATATTTATCCCTATGGTTAAACTCTTTTCTCGAAAATTATTGCTTATGACCATAAGACTTTTTAAAATACAATCTTAGAGCATTATGATATATTACTCGCTTAAATGAGCTGATGGATCCTATATCTATGCACACTGGACTCCATGAGCATCAGACCATACCTAGCGACACCTAGCGGTTAGACCATAAAAGGTTTCTGACATGTGTGGAACCAAAGTATGGTGGATCACTCATAAGCCCACTGTGACATTCAGGTCAAAGGACCACGAATACTACTCAAATCGAAAGGCCCTCAATTGATGGCTTTATGGGATATCTATTGGAGGTCTTTATGAGTCTGTTCAGTATTTGGTCCTTACTGAATACCTGTATCTCTATACGCGCTTTCAATAAACTTATGGTTTGCTAAGACTAACCATCTGGACCATCAGGATATAAACATACACTAATCTATATATTATAATGTCTTCACTCATAGACTCGCATTAGTGAAGATAGATCAGGAACATATTATTTGAGAACATATTTATATAATGACATTTTTTAGCACTATTTGTAAATTTTTCTAACTACGTCATTACTAATATATTCTCAGGTCTTTGTCCCATTTCAGATAAGGCTCTAACTCTTATAACCTGATAACTCTTATCAGTGTCAACTCTTAGCATTTATAGCTCTTAGCGTTGCTAATTCTTACCAGTGATGTAAACTTCTT
This sequence comes from Ailanthus altissimus, assembly GCA_946807835.1. Taxonomy (NCBI): domain Eukaryota; kingdom Viridiplantae; phylum Streptophyta; class Magnoliopsida; order Sapindales; family Simaroubaceae; genus Ailanthus; species Ailanthus altissimus. The sequence goes on along the minus strand of OX327700.1, from coordinate 15,369,404 downwards.
TAGACTAGATCTAAACTCTTTCAGATCATACAATGTCTGAAATGTAACAGGTCAAGGGACCACAAATACTACTCAACTCAAGAGGACCTAAATTAACGGCTTTATGAGATGTCTATTAGAGGTCCTTATTGAGTTGTTCAGTACCCAATCCTTACTGAATATTCGTATATTTATATGAGCTTCTGCTAAGCTTATAATCTGCTAAGACTAACCATCTAGACCATCCAGATATAAAAATACACTGATCTATATCTGACAAGGTCTTTATCGTCAGACCCGCATTTGTGAAGATAGACCAGGAACATTAAAATTTGTGAACATATTTGCACAATGACATTTTCTAGTACTATTTTTAATTCTTTGCAACTATGTAATTGCTAATATATCTACAGGTCTTTGTCCTATTTTAGACAAATTCTAATTCTTTAGATTTCGATGACTCTTATAACCTGCTAACTCTTAGCAGTGCTAACTCTTAGCATTTATAACTCTTAGCTCTGGTCTAAACTCCATTATACCAGATCTGAACTCCTTCAAATCGTACAATGTTTGAAAATTTTCAAGCATTTTACCCCATATATATATTTAATATTAACAATTTTATATGTTTATTGTATAAATATTAATCAATTAATATTCATATAATAATAGAATGACACGTAAGCACAATTTTCAATAACTCCTACTTGCTCTATTGCTATTCGTAATGGTAACTTATACCTAACAAATCCATGTGTTTCTGAAACACTTTAGGAGTTAAGGCTTTAGTTAGTGGGTTCGCTACATTATCTAGAGTGTAAACTCTATGGAATATTACATCTTTTTTAGCTAAGAACATTTTAATTATGTGGTATTCAGAGTTTACATGATTAGAATTTTGGAGCACCTTATGACTTCTTGGCTTTAGCAACTGCCTCGTTATTATTGCATTATAGTAGGATAGGATTCACTGAGCTTAGAGCTATTCTAAGTACTGCAACTGACTTATATATCCATAAAAATTCTTTTGTAGACTTCTCAAGCCGCAACATATTCTACCTCTAAGGTAGAATCAGCTATGCACTTTCAATTAATTACGGTACTGATAAGAAGAAATACATAACCAGATGTAGACTTTAAATCATCCGGATCAGACTAGAAGTTCAAGTTTGTGTATTATATTATATGTAAGTAACTTTCTCTATGACGTCGAAACTTATCCTCTATATCTCTCAGGTATTTCACTTATGTTTCACAGCCATTTAATGGTTATTACTTGGACCAGATTAATACTAGCTTGTAACATTTAAAGCCATCCAGATCTAGGTTTCGTACATAACATGACTTATATTAAGCTACCTCTAAATGACGCATATGGTATGTTAGACATTCTAACCTTTTCATCTTCTTGCTGAGGATACTTCTTCTTAGAAAGATTAATGTCATGTCTGAAAAGTACACTAATTATCTCACAACTATTAAAGTTGTACCTTTCTAGAACTTAGTCTATGTACGAAGATTGGGATAGTCCTATCAACCTTCTAATATTATCTCTATAATGTTTTATACCCTGTATATATGAAGCCTTTCCCAAATCTTTCATGGAGAAGTTCTTACTTAAATAACTTTTAACTAACAAACTTACAATATATTAACATCGTTTCCAACATTGAGTATGTCATCCATATAGAGAATCAGAAAGACAATTATGCTCCCACTTCCTTTTCTAAATACATATACTTTTTTTTCCATTGTTGATAAAACTAGACTCTTTGATTTCTTTGTTAAAATGAAGAATCTAGCATACTGTAATAGACAATAAAATTTGAATTGACTTAAACATGGTTATTGGTGAAAAAGTTTCCTCCTAATCAATTCCAAAACTTTGAGTGTAACCTTTTGCAACCAAAGAGGCTTTCAAGGTATCTACCTTTATATCGAGCCCACGCTTCCACTGCATAAATGTATTTTCAACAAATAAAAACAATTCCTACAAAAAGTACAACCAAGTCCCAGACTTGATTGTTATGTGTAGAGTCAATTTTAGATTTTACTACATCTTGCCATATTCTTGACTTGATGTCCAACATCGTCTCTATATAAGTCAGATGATTTTTTTTTTTTAACTAAGATAACACTAAGGGCACCTTCAGGTATCAAGTATACCTAATAAGTGGCTTTTGATATCCTTTCTGACCTACGAAGAGAGTGTTAAAGGTATTTCACTCGATTAAGCTTAAAGTTCCATCGTTAGTTTATAATTCCTGGATTGACTTCACCAAGTTCAACCCTTCTACAATCCCCACAACTTATGAGAAACTATTTCTCTAGAAAAGTGGCATAACGAAAAATGAACACATTTTGCTCATCTGGATTATAGAATTAGTATCCCATAGAATTCTTAAGATACCCAATGAATTGATACTTGTACCCCCTGGGTGCAAGTTTGTCCTATTGCATAAATCTTATGCAAGTAGGATAAATTTAAGTCTTAACATACTTAAGACTCAGTTTCCTTCCAGTCCATATCTCATAAAGAATAGAAGGAGCAACTTTTGAGGAAACTTTATTCAATAAGTGAACAACAGTTTGTAAAGCATAATCCTATAGATATTCTAGAAGATCGGTGAAGCTCAACATCAATCAGATTATATCTAATAAAGTATGATTCCTCATCTCCAAAATATATTTATGTTTAGGAGAACCTGGAGGATTATATTGAATGAGAATTATATTTTCTTTTAAATATTATTTGAATTTATTGCTCATGTATAAATCGCCTCAATCTGATTAAATGCATTGAATATACATAAGGGTTTGTTTCTCTACTTCTAGTCGAAATTCTTTGAACACTTCAAAAGTTTCTGACTTGTGTTTCCCAGAAACACACCCATATAATGATAAATCATGATAAAGGTAATGAGTATCAAAATTGACCCATAGCAATATGATTCATTGGACTATATCAATATGTAGTAGTTCTAATATATCTATGGTTCGGTGTCTAACACTTACACAAGGATTTGGTCATTTTTCCTCGAATCCAGGATTCATAAACTGGCCAAGGTTTCCTTTGGTGCCGCGACATTGAGGCTTTCTAGGCTCCAACGCTGGATAAAGAGCGCCGCAACGCTAGAGTTTTTAGGCCTTAGCACCGTAGCACTCTGGGCTTGGCACCATAGTGTTAGGAGTTCTACATCTAGCGTGTAGCGCTGAGGGCTAGGCATCCAGTGTCACAGTACTAGGAGCCCATGCTGCAGTTCAGCTCATACTGTTCACTATGATATTTTTAAATTATTTAAAAGTGCATGTGATGTTTATTTATGCATTAAATAAATATTATTAAATTGTAATATAAACTATAAAATATTTGTTTGTTGTTGGTAACCACAATGGAAGCCCTATTGATGGGGCTTAGTTATGCTTGCATAAAAAAATGGGTGATTAAGAGTCACATCCTCATGGGATTGGGACAAGTGTTCAAAAATCTTTCTTAATCAAATTGAATAGTGTTTCATTATGAGATAATGTTACATAATGATTTATCTTGTCAATACGGTATTAGATGGATCACTTTTATTTTTTTCAATATTGCTAAAGCATGAGGGATTGGTTGGTGTGATTTGGACTATGCTGATTAAACATGAGATGAGGCAAATATATACGAATATATTACCCAATATTGCTAAAGCATGAGGATAATATTAGTAACATATATTTGATTATTGACAAGTTAATATGAAATACACTTACCCAATATTGCTAAAGCGTGAGAATAAGGTGTATTTAGGATTAGTGGTAAGAGTTGCATGAGATGTATTTGACAAGAGTTGTCTACCTTTTGGGTTTACAAAGAAAATATTTCTAAAGTGTGAGGCTGGAGTAAAATGCTAATGGGGTCCACTTTTCGCTATACAGTTTAAAGAGTTAAACTGTCATTTTTTTCCCTTCGACAGATTTAGGGGACTATTTAAAGCAGTGAGAGGGTGTCTTTAGATTAAAATATTTATAAATATTATACCTATGATCTACAGTGCTATTTATTAACGATTAGAAATATTCTGCTACACATCTCATATTTAATCTTATAGAGATAAGATAGGTATCTTATAAAGATAAGATTAATATGAGTAATCCATTAGTATACTTGATTTAGGTACACTAACTATAGGTATCAAAAAATATTTTGACTTACCAATGAATTTGAGAATAGTCTCAGATTCATAAAAACTTAGATATTGTTGATCAAAAGATAATAAAGAGGTGTTTTTGATAATATCCCTTTAGAAGAGGTGGAAATTTATCATAAATGGATTAAAAATGATTTGAGAAGTCAAATTATATATCTTGCCCTCAATGTTTAATGATCTTCAGTGGGAGCATGAGCATATGAGATATGCAAGCAATAAATGCTTCATTTGCAATTATTTGATATATTTAAACCACAAATAGAGAATAATCACAATGAAAGTGTTTATGGTGAGGTTTGGCATAGTAAATATTACTATTCAATGCACCTTACCTTAGGAAAGATACACCCCTTAGATATGTTTTAGCAATCATAGATATTTCATTAACATATAATGAACTATCCACATGTTATTCTTATATGTGTAAATCTTGCATAATTTGAGAAATGTTAGGAAGCTATGAAAAGAAAAACACAACTATGAAAGGAAAAGCACAACTATGAAATCAAATGGAGATTTCTTAGACGTGATAGCTGTTAGGACTTCTAACTTACTTCTCTATTTTGGCAGAAGCATAACATTGTATAATTGTTATTTTATACCAAAATTTATTATGCGAATTATATTACTCTCTGTAGTAGACAGAGAAGGTTATCATGAATACATTAAGAATAGTTCCCCATTTATATATGATAAAGATAATATTTTGCTAACTGAGTGTCAGTTAATAAATGACCATTATATCTTATATACAATAGGAAATGTCTACGTGAACAAAAAAATAGTAGTTCGAGAACTTTGAATAATAATGAATTGTGGCACATAAGATTGGTCATACAGGCTTGAGACGACTAACATGTCTGGTTAATAATAGGTAGATACTTGATCCGACTATGAAATCTTGGCCAGTTTATGAATCTTGGATTTGAGAAAAAATGACCAATTACTTATGTAGGTGTTAGATATTGGCCCACTAAGTTTTTGGAACTGGTAAATAGTGATGTAAATGGTCCAATAAATCTTACTGCCACTGAGTGAATTTTGATACTTTATGTGTGAGTAATTTTAAACCTAGGGTGCATACATGTGGGTTTATGTCCATCATTCAAATATAGCATATGTATCACATATATACATGTGTAGCAGATGAGCGGAATATAAATTATTCAATGATAAACACAAATGGACTTTTACATATTATCTCATAAATGTAAAATACTTCAAGATTGAGAAAAAGTACCTTATCACACCTTTGGTATATGGTCGAACCAGAATACCCATCTTGAAGTAACCTGTTCACAATTTTAGTTCCTTAACAAGGTGGGTTTGAAGAAGCTAGAATAGCAACTCTTCCAGCAAATGATTCAACTCTTGAAACCTTGTTTCTACCTTATAATAGATGGCAAAAAATGGAAGGAAAAATGGAATAGGTGTGTTTTTATGCTCTAAATACTTGAGAGAATTTTTTAACACTTAGCAAAATTCACTTCTCTCTCACTACTTACACCTTGGCCGAATTTTCCCTTAATAAAAATAGCAACATTTTTCCTCTTCCATTTTGTCACTCACACTACAAAGTAGAAACACATGCCAATTTAAATTAAAAAATAATTTGTTTGATTTCAATTTAAATAATAATATCATATATTATTATTATTATTTTATTCAATAAACATTTTAATGAATAAAATAATAATATTATTTGTCCAACAAATAAGGTCATTTTGATAATTTTCAAGTCAAACAATAATTGGCCCACAATGTGCCATGTGTCAAAATTCTATTGGTCAACAACTAATTGTTAACTAATTGATGTACTTAACTCTTAAGTCTTAACACGTTCACGACCAAAGGGAGATCGAAGTAAATGTTTGGTCTACTGGAATTTTTTGGATCGAATTATTCAATCTGGTATGGTACCCCAGTGCACAACGAGTATACTTTATATTGCAGGACTCTCTAGGTCTACTCTCGATTTGTCAGACAGAATTATTCTGTGAGTCCAAGATCGATGTCGTACGCACACGTCACGGATATTACAAATCAGTGCAGTAGACCATACAAGTTGAGGTCATAGCGTATATGTATAATCCTTCCGCCAATCATATCCTGGAAGAGCAGGGATATAGATCACTACCATCAAATCCCTATGTGCTCATCCAAGAACTTATCTCTAGACACATATCTTAATAAACAATGTATACAAACACTTTTATAATATTATTTAACCCTGTAGAAAACTCTTTTCCTGGGTTTGTTGTTTGTGGCCATAAGACTTTCTAAGATACAATTTCTGAGCATGCAGATATATAACTCATCTATGTGAGCTGACGGATCCCATATCTATACACATCAGACTCCATAAGTATCAGACTATACCCAGCAACACCCAGCAGTCACACTGTGAAAGGTCAGTGACATACGTGGAACCAAAGTATGATGGATCACTTATAAGCCCACCGTGGTACTCAGGTAAAAAAATCACATATTCTACTCAACTCGAGAGAACCTTCTATTGACGGCTTTATGGGATGTCTATTGGTGTCCTCGTTGAGTCTGTTCAGTATTCAGTCCTTATTGAACACCTGTATGATATACAAACTTCCAGTAAGTCCATGGCCAGTTAAGAACAACCATCTAGGTATAATATACACTGGTCTATTAAAAAGAATTTCATCGATAAACCTGCATCGGTGAATTAAGACCAGGAACCTATAATTTGATAATAGACCTACATAATAACATTTCTTAGTACTTATTGCAATTCTTACAACTATGTTATTACTAATGTATTCTTAGGTCTTTGTACCATTACAGATAACATTCTAACTTTTAGACTTCATTGATTATTATAACATGCTAACTCTTTAGCATTTATAGTTTCTCAATGATGCTAATTTTAACATTGATCTAAGCTTCTTTAGACCAAATCTAAACTCCTTCAGATTATATAATGTTTATAGCGTCACAAGCATTGAACTATTTAATAATTGTAATTAGCAATTTAACAAGTAATGTACTGTATAAATATTATGAAATAAAATATTCATATAACAATGGGATGACACGTGAGCACTAATCCTAACACTTTATTATCTTTATCACAATTTGTCATAATACTAACGTGTTTCTGGGAAACACAGGTCGAAATTTTTTGCAATGATTAAATAGTTCTAACTAGAAGTAGAGAAACAAACCTTTATGTATATTAAATATCTTCAATCAAATCGAGGCAGTTTATAAATAATCAGTAAATTCACAGATTATTTAAAGAAGAATATAATTCTTGCTCACTATATTCCTCCAGGTTCTCCTCAATGCAAACGTATTTTGGAGAGGAGGAATTGAGCTTTATTAGATATGGTTCAATCGATGTTACGTTTCATTGATTTTTTAAAATATCTATAGGGATATGCTGTAGAAATTGCTGCTCACTAATTGAATAGAGTTCCGTCAAAAGCTGTTCTTTTTGTTCTATATAAGATATGGATCGATGAAAATCGAGTTTTAAGTATATTAAGATTTAGGGTTGTCCTGTTTGCATAAGAGTAGCGCAATAGGATAAACGTGCACTGAAAAGGTACAAGTATATGTTTATAGTATATCCCAAGCAATCAATGGGATACTAGTTCTATGATCCAGAGAAGCGAAATGCATTTTTTTCTTGTTATACTACCTTCATAAAGAAAATGCTCTCATGGATTGTGGGGATTGTAGATAAATTGAACTTGATAAAGTCAATCATCAAGTATATGAATTGACGGTGAAAATTCAAGGAAAATTAAGTGAAATACCTTAACATACTCTCCCTGTAGGTTAAAAAGCATATCCAGGGCCATCTATTAGGTATGCTTGATACCTGAAGGTGCCTTTGATGTTTTCTTAATTAAAGAAAATGATCATTTGACTTATAGAGAAGCTAATGTAAATCAAGTTGTCAAAGCTTCACAAGATCCATTGAGCATCCATGGAGGTCTAATGACAATGGCAAGAACCAAGAAAATGAAGGAAGCATTAAATGGGCTGATTGAGCATATCTCAAATTCATGCTTTGTTCAAGATAGTAATCTAACTGAATTGAGTGTTCAAGAAGATCAATGCCTTATCAATGTTATTCAAGCTTCTTTAAGTGATCTAGAGTAATTTATATGAAGAGCAAAATAAGACTCATATCAAATTAGGAAGGAAGATCAAGTGTTCACGTGACATTGTTCACGCAACATGTTCACGGCATTATTAGATCCTTTTTTTCTTTGTTTTTTTTTTTCATTCTTAGGTTAATTTAGAAATAAAGATACAGAAATATTTATTTTCTTAATATGCTTGTTATTTATGTCTTATTTTGGTAATCAATTCTTACTATAATTTAGGATTTGACTTAGTTTTTCTTTTTATACTCTTGGTAAAATTGACTATAGAAGGCCTTGTAAACTTAAGGGAAATAAGAGTTCTAACATTAGTAATAGTGGGAGTTTTCTCTTGTTTCTTTAAAGAACTTTTCAGAATTTATCAAGATTTATTCTTGTGGTATTCATCATTGACTTATCACTCATAATCTTTCTCATGTTTCTTGAGTGTGACGTCTACCTTAATTTCTTATATCTTTGGTTCTTATCTCTTTATAGACAACGGGTCAAAGTTTTTTATTTTTGTTTGTGTGCCAATTCGAATTAGAATGATCCTTGGCAAAGAAACCTCTTTGAGTGTCGGGTCTCACTTTTCTTTGTGAGGTTTACATCAATTGGTACCAAAGCTTAGGCTCTAAATCAGGTTTAATAAATTATTCATTTTCATTGTTATTTTTTCTTTTAAATTTTGCACCTGTTGTTCTATTCCTTTGAATATGCAACCTACCATATTTATTTCTTATTGATTGCAACTTTTACCTATTTTTTCACCCTAATTTATTTAAGTTCTATTGTTTATCATTACATATAAGTAAAAAAAAACCGAAATGTTTAAAAAAAAGAAGTATAGAAAAACATTCAGATTCAATTGTTTTCAAGTTTCAATTTTGAATTAAAAAAAGTATAAAAATCTGAATTTGTTTGAATTATTGTTTGTTATTCAAATTTTATTTGCGTATAGAGTGTATTCTCCCTATTTTGTGCAATTTGGCCTAAAACAAAACCAACAACCCTAAATTGCATCAAAATCCATATTTTTTTAAAATTTTTCTCTTCTGCTTATTCTTTATCTTTTGCATTTAACCCATTCTCATTCTTAGTGAGCTGATTTGTTGAGTTTGGATTGTTACAAATTAATTTTGATTATGATCGTTAAGTTTAATAAAGACCTAAAGAGGAGACTAAAGAATGGAAAAAGGCAAGATAGGGTGAGCTCATAAGAGAGTAAAAGCCAAATTTAGGTAACCATGAGTGTGAGTGTTATCAATTTAGAGAGAAAACATGTAAGGGAGTGTTTGTGAGGTTTTCTAACTTATTTGTTTTACGCTTATTAAGCATGTCTCAAGAAAAAGATAATGGCTCATCAAATGATGTTCAGGAAAAGATAGATGTCAAATTCTTCTTTAAGTTTTTAAAACAAAAATTTAATCAACTGGAATTAGGGTTTAACGAGGTGAATGAGAGAATAGATAAAGTTGAATCTAGTTCACAAATGGGGCAGTCATTTGGAGCTCTCATTGTGCAATAAAGAAAGAGGACTACACTTAGGTATAATTATGAAGATGACTCTAAGGATGACCTAGATGATGAAGATTTTCCTCTAATGTTAATTTAGGCAGATTTAGGCATAGGAATGGAGATATAATAGTTGGATATAGAGATAGGGTTGATAACAATTTGGGAAGCATTAAGATGAAGATTTCATCTTTCCGAGGTAAAAATAATCCTGAAGTGTAATTGGAGTGGGAGAAAAATATAGAATTGGTATTTGATTATCATAACTACTCCGTATTGAAAAAAGTAAAGTTGACTGCCATAAAGTAACTCCTTACAGTTATATCATTGCTAATATATCCCCAGGTCTTTGTCTTATTTCGAACAAGGTTTTAACTCTTTTGATTTCGTTGACTCTTATAACCTGCTAACTCTTAGCCTTGGTATAAACTTCTTTAGACTAGATCTAAACTCGTTTAGATCTTACAATGTCTGAAATGTTACAAGTATTTTACCATATATATATATATTTAACATTAACGATTTAATACGAAATATTTATTCTATAAATATTAAACAATTAATATTCATACAATAATGGAATGCTACATAAGCACAAATTTTAATAGTTATAAGCATCTATATTAGCCTTTGGTGCATTTTTATTGGGTTCAAGAGAGTAGTTGTCAGTCAAGACAAATTTGTGACTGTCGGCTATGAGTATAATGTCCAAGTTCCTTTTTTTTTTTTATCTATATAATTATTCTCGGTTAGTTTATTTTGGTTAAGAATAGATGCTAGTATATAAATTCATACATAAGTTTACATTCACTTAAAACATATTAATCTTTCATATAATATGAATGCTTGAAATGTATACTTGCAAAACTCTTTAACTATATTTAGTTATGCATTGATAATCTAACCCTTTTTTGATGCAGTATTTCTTTATCTTAAGATTGAGTGCAAGTAATAAAGGTACAAAAGAGTCAGACGTCGAACCCACATGGATCATATATCATTTTTAACCAAGTACTAAAATTATGCCTTTCTAGTAATTATTCCAAAAAAAACATATACGAATGAATTTGAAAAATATAAAAGTAATGAGAAAATGTAAAGAGATTTGGAAGATAGTAATATAGAGAAAAGCTAAAGTTAATGCTATCCCTCAATATATTTTTTCAATGATTAATCCTCTAATATTTAATTCCCTTAGTCTTTATTATTGATCTAGACATTGTTGTATTCACAAGCCTCTCCCAAGGTCATGCAAGTATATCCTAATTTACCAAATACCTATATTCCTATCGTACTTGTAATAAACTAAGATTCATTTAGAACAAGTTTTATTGATCATACATGCCAATTAGGTATATTCGTATTCTAATTTGAAACTTGCATATGCAACATTGAATATTTCTCTACAATCATGCATCAAATTACTTAGGTCTAAATATAATGATTCCTCTTCTAAGTTTATCGCAATATTTCTAATTCATTAACCATATATTGGCCAAATATATTGAAGCATTAAGAACAAGTAATTTGAATAACAAAGAACTAAGTTTATTAAATATTAGAAGGATATGGCAATTAAGCTCACATATTGAGTTCAAGTATTAACCCTAGAAATAAATATTAGTTCATGGCTACAAGAGAACAACGGTAAAAATAATAAGAAAACATGATATAATTAACAGCAAACTGATATAGACGTCAAATTGTTCTTGATTTCATTGCTAAGAAACTCTTGATGCTAAAGAATGCCTTAAATTTCTCTCTATGGTTGCTTCAATTATACTCTAATTACTTTCTAAGACTGGTGTTTGTGTGTCTTCTTGGATGATTTTTGAAGGCTGAGGATGAGTGGCTTTTTTTATAGGGATTGATATGAGCTTAAAAACATGAATTCTTGTTGGGTTAGAAAATGCGCTGTCACTAGGGCACTGCGTTCAAAAGCTTGTATCGCTGGAACGGTGAAGACAAATTGCTGGGGCGACGGGCTATCGCGGCAGTGGATGGCCAACGCTAGGGCGATGAACTGTGACTTAAACATGTCATATTTTTTTTTTTCTAATTTTGATTATTGTTCTAGTGCTGGGCAAAAATTCATGTAGTGCTAGGGTGATAGGTATATATTTTGAAAAGTTTACATTTTAGTCCTTGATTTCATTCTGCTCCATATAAATAACCAATAATGCACATAAATAGCCATTTATTTTCATAAAATAATAAAATATCAAAATAAAAATAGGAAAAAATAAATAAAAAATATGCCTTTATCACATTTTCAAATACACCTTTATAGGGTGGTCATATTCATCATGAATAAAACTAATACCTTATTATATTATTATTATTATTATATCAAATAATAAAAACTACCTATTCTTTTAGCACTTAGGTTTAATTAATAAGAACTTTGTAAGGAAGATATTAATCAATCTAAGTTGAGTGTATAACAATTATTTTAATCTTCGATATTCTTTCATTAAAAAAATGTCATTGTATGGTAGTAAATTTTGCATTACTCTTATTTTAGATATGATCCTTTATGGAAGTTTTATCTAGTAACCAATTATGATTAATATCCTCCCTAGGAAATCTCACAAGGTTTAAGACAAATCATTAATCTACTTTATTATACAACCAATAATAGAAGTTGTGAGCCTTATGCCTTCTCCTACTCAAAATTTTTAAATTTTAGAGTTTTATTTTAATATATCAATTAATTTATTAAATTGATATTCCTCTTATTAACATCCAATTATTAAATTAAATAGTTAATAAGGCTATGTCAAGTTATAAAATTAACATAATAATAAAAATCATGACATCAATCTTATCCTAATTTCATTAGAATATTATTATCACATGATATATCAATGCATGGACAAGTCAATGTGGCACCCTTAATCTATATGATATTTTATTCAACAAATCAATTAATTAGATAAGTAAACAACCCATAATTCATGGTTTTTTTTAAAAACAAAATATTAAAATCAAGCTCAAATTCTCTAAAAAGCTCATTGAAGTCAACTTAGGATTGTCCATAATGTCCATATTCATTTTCTTGTATCTTTTATGAGCTTGGAGCGTTAGCATTATACTTTTGGTTGGTCCAATTATTTAAAAACATAAATTATGCATATTTTAGGGTTAAAAGCCTTATTGGGTCTCCTTTAAATAAAAATTTATTAAAATATTTTTAGACTCATTAATTTATTTAAATCAGCCCTTTAAGATTTTATAAAATTTGGACCAAAATTAAAATAAATTTGGACCACTTTTCATTTGCGAAAGCCCAAAACAGTCTATAAATCAATTTGGGTCAAATTTGGGGTTTGTTTGCAAATGCCTCAAAGTTTTATAATCCAAAACATCATTATCTAAAATTTAAGAGGCTTGATTGATATTAACTAAAATTGGTACAATTCAAGAATCATAAGAATTCCCCATCAACTAGAGTTTATATTTTTAGGAATGTTTAAATTAGATTGAATCATATTTTAATTTATTTTCTATTTTAATATTTTATTAGTTTAATACTTATTATTTAAGTTATATTCCTAATTCAATAGGAAGTCTTATTTTACTAGGTTTAAGATAATTAATGATCAGTATAAATAATGTCTTTTGTAATATTAGAATAAGCTTGTATTTTGATTAGTTAGTTATAGAATAACCTCTTGATTTGAGTGGTTCTTGTTATTTCTTGACATTTGTTGAATCAATGAGATTTAATATCCTAAATTTGTGGATATTCTCAAATTCAACATGAGTTTAGTTGAATTCTTTATTCCGTCATTCTTAGATTATATAGAATATTGAATCTATCACTTCATATACTCTTTCATTGCATCAATTTGGTATAAGAGCCTACATTTGTTCTAAACACAGTGAGTTTCCTAGGTCATATAAACACTAAATCTACAAAAATCACTATAGTTCCCATCTATTGAAAAAAATTGCTTAAAAAAAAATCAATAAACAAAAAAGAAGAAGAAAACACACAAGAAAAGAGCCAAACAGTCGAAACCAAAAAAAGGCCACCATTAGCTCCGCTATTGTCGCTGCCATACCTGCTGTTATTTCCACTGATCAAGGCACCAAAATACTCAGCAGATATCAACCATTCAAGCCCAGCCATCGCCGCCTTAAGTCATCACCGAACATGGTCCAAATTGACGAAAAAGCTACCACACATAATTGTGATCTCTACTACCTGATTCGCCAAGAATCGTTGCGTGTCTAGTCACATCGCCATTATAGATCAATTTCCAATTGTTAGTTCTATAAGATCTGACCCTCACCTCTCCATCAATGGTTGCCATTCATTAATGCCTCCAAACCCTAGTACAGGTTAATTCTAATTTTACCCTTTGAGTTAGTTTTGAGTTACTTTTGTTTTAAAATAAAACAAAGTGAAAACAATTAGGAAAAAAATAGTGAAAAAAATAGAAAAAAAGAGTGAAAAAATTGAAATTATGATGTGAAAAATAAGGTTTAGTTTTGATGAGGATTTAAAACGTGATTTGCTATTAGTTCTTTATGATCCAAAAATATGTATAGATTTGTTGTTCAAGCATTTAGATGAAAAGGATAAAATTAAGAAGTAAGATTGTATTGAGGTCATAAGCGATGTTGATGCATTAAAACATATTGTTAATTGACCATTCATAGTGACATCAATTGCTCTGAATCCAGTTATTGACTTTGATCAACCACTAATATTTGATGAAGTTTTTGAAATTAAGAAGTATGATGAGGTGACTTCTGAAAACCTTGATGAGACAATTTTTGAAGAAATTTATATTGTTCAATCAATTTAAATAAAGGTAACAATCATGAGATTTTTCAACATATGGAAGAGTTAAAGAGAAATTCATTTATTTCCAATTATTTTGAGAGGTTGTATGAACATTCTTTGAAAATTTTGTTGGAAAAATTAATGATTGGGGAGTTTTCTTCTCGCTATTAAACTGATTGGATAAACGTCATGACAAAGATTGAAAAGTTCAAAGTTCGTGCTCTATATAAAATTAATATTTTATAAATCCACTCTAGTGTAGAGAAGACTCATTCGAAGAAGAATTCAAGAAAAATTCAAAGATAAATTTTCTCAAAGAGGGGAAAAATAACGAAGTTTAAGAATCACAAGAATTCTTAATCAAAGTAGAGTTTATTATTTTTGGGAATTTTTTAATTTGTTTGAGTCCTATGGAATTTATCTTCCTTTTTAATATTTTATTAGTTTAGTAATTACTGTTTGAGTCATATTCTTAATTCAATAAGAAGTCTTATTTTATTAGGTTTATGATAATTAATAATTAGTTTAAATATGTGTCTTTTATAATATTAGAATAGGCTTGTTATTTTGATTATTTACTTATGGAATAAACTCTTGATTTAAGTTGTTCTTATTATTTCTCAGCATTCGTTAAATCAACGAAATCTAACGTCTTAAATTTGCAGGTATTCTTAAAATCAATGTGAGTTTAGTTTAATTCTTTATTCCAAGTATTCGTAGACTAAATGGAATGTTGAATCTATCCTTCTGCTGCATCAAAAATTGAATTATGTTTAGGGTCTATTTGTAAGATATTGAAAACATATTGATCAAAATAAATATTTTCAAAACTAAAGGGGGGTGAGTGAGAAAAAACCAAGTGAAGCTCTAATTTCATATTTTTCTCTCTTTTGTTGCGCCTCTTCTCACACTAACCTTGCTACCACTAAATCCTTATGTCAAAGGCCTTTGATAATGTGGAGGATGCCCCCATTGCTACCTGATGGCCCGTATGCTGCTCGTCATGGCCAGCTCGCACACCGTAGCTCATTCCCACCACATCCCTCTCATAGAACACATTGCTAATAGCTCGTACCATTGATGTATATTGTTGACATCCCTTATCCCGTCCCCTACCACTTAATAGCATCCAACAAACATTCGTCGTGCCCTATCGTGCCACCAGCCTACGTGACAAAACCACACTGCCAGTAGTCTTGTGGTGCTATTTCATGCTGCCAATTCATGCAAGTTCACTAGTTGCTATGTTTATTGTTTTTCCATAATTTGCATATATCAGAATTTTTAGATTATATAAAAACTATATGCCAACAAATTATTTTACAAAAAATATAAAGAACAACAAATATTACTCAAGAGGGGAACTTATGATATTATTTCTCTACCTGCTGCTCTTATTGCAATTCCAAAAGAACTACAAACAAATCTCTAACTATAAATTAGGCAAAACCAGTCATCATATAATTAATTAAAATAAAAATTATAAATTAAATTATGCAATTGGTGTCAAAACTAAATCAAAACCATACATCAAACTAAACATGTAATATCAAACTAGGTAGCTCTAATACTAATTGTTGGTGAAAAAATTTATTATTTATTATAATAAAAATTAATATAAAGGTAGATTGTCTTATTTATAATTACATTAATTCCTCGTTTGTTAAACTTGAATTGATTGGCTGTAGTCTTCTTTACTATCTTCAATCTTTAAACTCATATGTATAGGCACGTAGATCTCCCTAGAAATATGCCTAATTCTCTTTCTCTTAACGTACAATGCGTAAAAAGAATTTTTTAATTTACTACTCCTTACCTCCCCTATATATAGGCACCACTCTAAGGGATTTAGAGTTTGATTAGGCTTTGAGCTACTAGAGGGACTGATAGACCCATGGGTTTCCTAGCTCTTAGCCTAGCCAAAATTATCTCATAACCTATTAGATCTTCTAAGTTAACCATATGTTATTATACTAAAAGTCTAAGGTTACATTCTAATAACTCATGTATATGCTCTAATGATCATTTATAATATATCTATATTTGTAAATAAATTTACAAATAAAGATTACTATTTAACAAATTGAATAAACGATGACCATATATTTAAATGATCAAGTACTGTAAACAGCTTAAGTAGACGTCATTAAGTATAGATTCCATCTTGCAAGTATATGTTCCTACAACCTAAGCCATTGCATCTCCAAGCTATCAAAAGTATGACCGTTTATATAGATCTCACTACGTGATAACTCAAAAGACACAACACATAAATACAAGTTCATTACCTGCTCAAGATGATGGTCAATCAAGCTTATTAAAGTTTTTGTGAATTAAAATCAATAATTTTTTGTTAACTAGATTAAAATTCAAATTAGTCCAATTCAGTGTATCATATACACCAATTTTTTAGCTCGATGTCTATACTTTAATGATTAAGATGATTCATCACTATAAGAAGTAGAAAAACTACAGCCTTGCATAATGAATTTCTCCGTCTATTTATGACTCTGAACAATATTTAATTTATAAAGAACTTGTGATCTATATCTTTTATATTAACATTTTATGTCTAATAAATATCACTTACTTTATAAATATGAGATCTTTAATATATGCTAAAAAATATATGAATAAATTGCATTTAATCAGAAAAGATAATTGCATATACGTTATAGACATCAATAACATATAATATCTAACATGAGTATGCTTGGCTAGTAATATAAGGCTACACAGGTGAAATGCACATCTTTTATTGATCACATTTGAAGGAAAATTAAGAAAAGAAAGACTTAACCTTATATAAGTTGGGTAGCCTAGTGAAGAGACAAAGGTGGATGTGGATATGTTACAACCAATTGACTTAGATGTCAACATAATTTGAGGTATGGGTTTATGATGGCAAGGGACACATCAATTTATCTAGAATCAATGTAAATTAGTTTTGGTTTGTTCAGCTTTTACAAGATTAGTTGGATGATTTTGTAAAGATAGGTATAATATTTTTTAGTAGTTTTTTATTTTTTTTGGAAAAATATAAATTTGATGACGTGTATATTTTTTTTCCTTACTATATAAATGAGTATATAAAGTTGATTAGTTAGTGTCAATGGAAATATCCAAAAACTTTGCCACAATGACACATGACTAAGGACATATTTTTACATAAGTATTATTTTATAAAGCATGCAATTTGTATATTTTTTTTTATTGATAAGTGTGTTTTATATATGATTTGATATTTGTTCATTTTGAATATAAAAAAGTGGGTTTTTATGCATGTATTTGTTGGAATTTATGTTTATGTGCCATCTCATTGTGTATAAATATATAATGATAAATTTTATACAATTATCATTTCTAATAAAATTATTAATATTATTTATTATTAAATGGTAAGATGCTTGTAACGTTTCAGACATTGTATGATCTGAAGGAGTTCAGATCTAGTCCAAAGGAGTTTAGACCTTTGGAGTTAATGGTGCTAAGAGTTAGCAGGTTATCAAAGTTAGCGAAATCTAAGGAGTTAGAGCCTTGTCTGAAATGGGATAATGACCTGAGAATATATTAGTAATGACATAGCTGCAAAGAATTGCAGATGATGCTATAAAATGCCATTATGCAAGTATGTTTTCAAACACTGTGTTCTTGATCTAATTTCATCGATGCAGGTCTATCGATGGAACCCTTTAATATAGATTAGTGTATGTCTATATTTGGATGGTTGAGATATTAGTCTTAGCAAACCATGAGTTTAGTGGAAGCTTATATAGAGATACAGGTATTCAGTGACGGCTGGATATTGAACAGACTCACGAGGACCTCAAATAGACATCTTATAAAGCCGTCAATAGAAGGTTTTTTGAGTTGAATAGTATTTGTGGTCCTTTGACCTGAGTGCCACTGTGGGCTTGTGAGTGATCCACTATGCTGTGGTTCTACTCATGTCAAAAATCTTTCATGGTCTGACTACTAGGTGTCGTTGGGTATGGTTCGATGCTCATAGAGTCCGGTGTGCGTAGATATGGGATCCGTCAACTCATATGAGTGGGTTATATATCATGATCCTCCGAGATTGTATTTCAAAAAGTCTTGTGGCCACAAGCATAAACCTCGAAAAATATATTCCGAAGGAATAAATAATATCACAAAAGCGTTTGTGGATATTTTTTAAAGAAATATAAATCTGGAGATAAGTTCATAGTTGAGCAAATACAGATTTGACGGTGATAATCTATATCTCTACTCTCCAAGGATATAAATGATTAAAGGATTATACGAATATGTAATAACCTTAACTTGCATAGTCTAACATGCTGATTTGTAATATTAGTAACGTGTGTGTAGGGCATCATTCACGGACGTCTGAAGAAGCCCCATATGACAAATCAGGCGTAGACCTAGAGAGTCTCACAATATGAAGTGCACTCGTTGCACACTAAGGTAGCGGATTGGATTGAATAATTTGATCTAATAAATTTTAGCAAAATATAATAATTATTTCGGGATCCCTCGGGATGTACATTTGTCAAGACTTAATTTTTAAGTACATCACCAAAATAAAATAACAAGGGTTGTTAATTAATAAGATGTTGACAAATGGCACAATTAGTTCCATGATTTGATTTTACCTTAAATTTATCATTTAACCTTGGTGGTAAAAATAAGTAATGTAAAAAGTAATTATTCAAAATTGTTTTGAATAATTAGATTATATATTATAATTATATTATTAGATAATATTATAATATATATTGATCATGGCATTGTATTTTAATATAAAAAGGGGCCTAGATGTTGGCCATTTATTTACCTAATATAATTAAAGTAATTATATTTATTAGGTAAAGATTAATTTAATTAGCCATTAATTGAGTGATTGATAAATTAATCCTAAGTGGGAGATCAACAATAAAATTGGTGGAGCACTTGTTTTTGTTTAATAAAAGTATTGAATAACAAAAATAATTTTTGGCTAACAATTGAATTCATTCATTCAATTTTGATAGCAAAAATTCGGCCAAAGGCATTTGAGAGAGGTAAGAGAGAATTTTGGTTTTGTTCTTTTTTAAGTGTTAAAAACATGTAGAACTTCTCTTTATCTTCTTCTATCATAGATGGCTCAAATTGAAAAAAAGAAAATGGAGAATGAGATATATAATTGTAGACAAGAGCTTTGCTAAAATTAATTAATCTATGGAAATTATTTCCAATAAAAATACAAGAGTGGAATTTTGGTTTTGTTCTTTTTCAAGTGTTAAAAACATGTAGAACTTCTCTTCATCTTCTTCTGTCATGGATGGCTCAAAATGAAAAAAAGAAAATGGAGAATGAGATATATAATTATAGACAAGAGTTGTGCTAAAATTAATTAATTTATGAAAATTGTTTCAAATAAAAATACAAGAGTTGTATATATGTATTTATCATCTCCATTTAAGAAACAAAATTGTATTCAAAAGAGTTTGAATACATGTTGCTGGAATTTCTAAAACAAAACTACCATTCTACCTCTATAATCCCACCAAACCGTTATGGACTAGAATTGTTTAACAATACACTTCAAGGTGAGCTCTTCACTTAGATTGTTGGAGAAATTGAAGACTTTGTAAAGCTACCTTCATTAGGTAAATATTCTTTACATTTTAATTTAAGTACACAAGTCTTCATCATGTATATTTTGTATAATAGTTACACTTGAGCATATATGTGATATATGTGGTTAATTTGTTAAATTGGGTGTATTTGTTAACATGCTTACACTGTGTGTAGTAATTTTTGAAATTATGTATACACTCGTATGTCACTCACTCGGTTTCTAAAAGTATTATTATGTTTATAGGTTTCAATAAAATGACATAACAAGAAAGGAAAAAATTAAAGAAAAAGGGTAAAATAGAGATTTCATAGCACCAAGAAAAGGGGCCAAGTTTGAGAGTTGGTGTTGTAGCGCTGCAAAAATTTAGCACTTGGTACCGCCATGCCATTTATATTTATTGGTCTATACATAAAACCTATATTGGATGTAATTATATTTCAAGAGTCTTTTAATGGTCTATACATAAACTATGCCTATAACGTTTTTGCCATTATATGAGACCTAGTTATTATAAATTATAAAATTGGGCAAAAGTTTTTTTTTCTTCTTGATGCTAAGCATTAGATTAAGGTTTGCAAGGTATGCACGCATGTGTGTGTGTGTGTGTTTTTACATTTCTTGCCCCTAATAGGTTATATCAGCAAAGTATTAGGTTTTGTACAAACTATAATTTCATGTAAGTGTACATCCAAATAAAATATAGAGAGGATAATTAGATTACAACTAAGGTTGATTTGCTATAAAAGGATTGCTATATTGGAGTTGAGCATTAATAGTTATGTATGCAACATCTTTAAGGCTCATGTGGCTCTTATATACATATTGATGTCATGTTATCTTTTCATAGAATTTTAATATAAGATAAGCAATGACACATTGGATATGTCACCTTTTTTTATGTTTACTTAAAATAAGGAGTGCCTTAGCCAAAAGTTTAGAAAGGTGATTGTGGGTACTTGTATGTAAGCTTATAGAATATGTTAACCAGAAAAATTGGTTCTCTAGGTCAACAAATTTTGAATTTTGTTTTTTTGAGAGAATGATAATAGGCCTTTATCAGATTGGATTGTGTTTAGAGTAATTTCTAATTGTGGCTACTTGGGTGTTTTCCTGTAAAAACAAGAAAAAGCTCATTATGATCTCGTCAGTGGTGGTTCCAGCAATGATTCTCTGATGTTTAAGTGACTTTTTCAATGACTAAGTATTGTTGAAAGTGTTTAGGTTCAGTAGAATGACATTACCCATTATTGTTCTCTCAATTCCTTTTTATAGCTAATTTTGTTTTATGCAAATCCCGAGTTTCAGGGGTAGAGGATTAGGCAATTTCTTCCTTGATAGTTGGCATGGTTAGGATGATTGTGATTCGAAATTGAAGCCACTTACCTTACAAGTGATATGTTCTTAGAGATCATGGTTGCTTACCTTGTAGGGATGCACATTGATTTTCTTCCTTGATTCTCGAGATTATTTCCTTAATAAAAGAGGATGGTAGTTTTAGGGTTTAGTTAAGTGTTGCTCGAGGCTTGATGCTACTTGGGGTTTGACAAATTAAGAAGGGCCCCAGATAGCCTAGAGGTTCGATACCTATCTAACCTAAGGGTTTATTTGTCGAAGCCTAAAAAACCTGGCATAGCTTAGGATAGTTCTTTTGGACTGGTTTTTTAGGAGGGTTTGAGCCCCTTATTCTAGACCATTTTTAGAGATGGGCCCGAGCCCCTAGTCGGTCTAATTTCTAGGAGGAATAAAGGTCCACTAGTTTTTAATTTTGATTGGTCGAGATTGGAAACTAAAATGTTCCTGCCCGATATCAAACTCGGTGAATATGAGTAGCAGTAGCTTAGGTTAAGAGCTCTTTATGAAGAATAACCCGAACGACTGATCCTTGAATGTTTTTAGGGTCTCAAATCATGTCATTATAGTTCTTCTCATCAAGATCCATATCCACTGCTTAATACCGCCTTATATCCTTTAACCTTCAAAATGTACAAGACATGAAGCATTGATTGATGCTATAATAGCCTAGCACAAGCGCACGCTATCAAATCAAGTAATATAGGATTTTAAGTTCAGATATCATTCCCACTGGGACTATTCGATTTATTTCTATCAACCAATTACTAAAATTATACATACTTTACTTTTATCCTGAAAACTATAATTCAAAATTTAATTAATTAACCTAGATAACAAATAATAGAGGGTTATACTCACAAATTAATAATAATTTAGGGTATAGACTCATCCCCTAATATTTTATTGAATTTATTAATATCATAGTTAATCCCTTAATATCACTTGCTTGGCTTAGACACTAATCTCATCACAAGCCTTTATTGATGGTCAAGTGACTATATTACATATTTTAACAATCACCTATATATCTATGGTAATCAAATCAGAATATAATTCATTAAGATCAAGTCTAAATCATATCAAACATTCCATCTAGGTATATGTTTATCCTACATAGAACTCATAGTTGTTACCTTATGATCAAGCATCGAACTATCCTAGGCTAAACAAATAAATTCCTTTGTCAAGTTCATCATGGTTCCTCAATCATTCATAATATTGGCCAGATATAATGAAAGCATCAAATACAAGATAGAATAAATCAATTGTATATATTAAGTTCATACTAAGAATCAATAAAATTCAATTACATACTAGGTTCAAAAGTCTAACCCTGGAAATAAAAACTTAAGTAATGGTGAAATAAAGATTTCTAGAGCTTATCAAGATATCAAGATAACATCAAGAAAATCATAAAAAACTAGAAAGATAAAGAGTTGAAGAGATAAAACTAATTTTTCTACAGTCTTTAATCTTTTAGTTTTCGTGATCCTAAAAAATTTACTTTTTCTCTCTCTTCTTCTCTCCCCTTTAGATTCTTAAATTAAGCTTGCGGGTATTTAGTAAGGAATAGATACTAAACAGATTCACGAGGACCTCCAATAGACATCTCATAAAGCCGTTAATAGAGGGTCTCCTCAAGTTGAGTAGTATTCATGGTTCTTTGACCTGAGCGCCATGATAGGCTTGTGAGTGATCCACCATTCTTTGGTTCTACGCATGTCAGAGACCTTTTATGGTCTGACCACTAGGTGTCACTGGGTATGGTTTGATACTCATAGAGTTTGGTGTGCATAGATATGAGATCTATTAGCTTAAATAGGTGAGTTATATATCCTGATGCTTCAAGAATTTTATTTCATAAAGTCTTTTGGCCAAAAGCATATGCCTCGAAAAAGAGTTTTCCATAGGGTTAAACAATATCGCAAAGGAGTTTGAGAATATTATTTTTTAAAATATAAATTTGGAGATAAATTCACGGTTGAGCAAGTGGTAATTTGATGGTGCTGATCTATATCCCCACTATTCCAGGATATAGGTGAAGGAAATACTATACGTATGCGCTATGAACTCAACTTGCATGGTCTGACACGCTGATTTGCAGTATTTGTGATGTGTACATGGGGCATTGATCACGAACTTATAGAATAGTTCCATTAGACAAATCAAAAGTAGACCTAGAGAGTCTCGCAATATGAAGTGTACTAGTTGTATACTTGGGCAGCACACTGGATTGAATTATTCAGCCTAGTAATATTCAGTATGAGCACAAGATGCGCGTTTGTCCGTATTTAAGTGTTAAACACATTAATTAGTTAATAATTGTTGTTTATTAATTATATAATGACACGTGGTGCATTGTAAGCCCTTGGTTGAGTTTACCTAAGTGTGTGGTATGGTAGACCCATTAGGGGGTATACTTAGTAACCATATAAGAATGGAAAAATGGTAATTTTATATATTAATTATTTAATAGTTAAATAATCAAGATATTTTATTATTATATAATATTATATAATATGTTATAATATTCACATATATACTTTGTGCCCAAGTATATAAAATATTATTATTTAATATAATATTAATATATATACTTGGTGGCCAAGTATATATAGTAACATTATATTATGTATAAATGATATGTGTGTGAAGTTAAGACCAAGGGTGATGTGAGAAGTAAAAAAAAGATGAATTATTTTGTTGTTTTTGAAACAACATGGCTGGTCACTTTGTTGAAAAAAATTGAAATGTTCATTTTGTTCAATTGGTTGGCTAAGTGATGGACGAGATGACAAGTGAGCTTGAGTTTTGATTTTAAGTGTTAAAACAACAAAACAAAGGCTTAGAGACTATTCATCTTCTTTTCCAAATTTTGGTCACCATGAAAGCATTAGATTTATTTTTGTAATGCAAGTGTTGAATAAATCAAAAATAAATTTATTGCTTAAGATAGTCTAAGTGTTAGATTATATAGATTAAGAGTTAATCTCGTGGTTTAAGTGTTAAACTAGTGCTGAAAAAATAAGGCTGCTATTCTAGTAACTCAAACCCACCCCTTGAGTCATAAACTTGTCAACGGGTTTATTTTGGATGGTACTCTAGCTTAAAATAAACCAAAGGCTTATGAGGTAAATTCTCAATCATAATATTAATATGATTAATATTTTATTTTGTTCATTATTGTAATGGAATAAATTTATTATGTTCATAGCTTTAGGAAATTAGATTTTCAGTTTCTACTGCGTATATGTTTATATATGAGATACATAAATTACATATACACGTAAAGTTTATGTGATGAATACAAACCACATGCACACACCCAATGCGGTTTGGAATCATAAACACCCCAATAAAATTGGTATCAGAGCTATTTTGTGGTCTTGATTGGATATATTTCGAGTGATAGAGGTGTTATTATTGATGTCTCAATGTTAAATGGTGCATTTCAACACTTGAAATGGGTATACCAAGGTGGAAAACACTAGGATGCCGTGGCTCTAAAACTGGCACTGCGGCATTGGGGCTTTCAGGCTCCAGCGTAGAATGATGAGCGCTGTGGCATTGAGGTTTTTAGGCATCAGCATCATAATGCTCGGGGCTTGGCCCCAAGGAGTTGGGGATTCTAAATCCTAGTGGCATAGCGTTGGTAAGCTAGCACCACGGTGCTGGAGGTTCAGACTTCATTCGCCGTAGCACTGATGAGCTGGCGCCGCGACACTGGGTGCTCTAACTCTAGCATTAACACTGTTCACTCAAACAATAATTTTGAATAGTGTTTCAAAATTAAATTATTCATGTCTTGGTTTATTAGATACAGTGATAAAAGTTATCAGTCTATATTTTAAATTAGGGTTTATGAGATGTAGTGATATGAGTTATCGGTCTACGTTATAAAGTAGGATCAATTTTTATATATTGGTAACCACAATAGGAGCCCTACTGGTAGGAGTTAGTTGTGTTTATATAGAAATAATTGATTAATTGAGAATCATCTCCTCATGAGATGAGAATCAGTGTTAAAATTCTCTCTTAATAAGATTGAAGAGTATTACATTATGAAATAATATTTTACTTAGTCTGTCTTATCAATATGGTGTTAAACAGATCACGTCGGTCTTTTTTCAATATTGGTACAGCGTAAGGGATTTGGTCAGTGTTACTTGGATTATGTTGGTTAAACATAAGATGAGGCAAATATATGCAAATATATTGCCCAATATTGCTACAGGGGGAGGGTAGTATCAGTAACATATATTTGATTATTGACAAGTTAATTTGGAATACACTTACCAAATATTTCTACAGCTTGAGGATAAGGTGTATTTAGGACCAGTGGTAATAGTTGCATGAGATGCAATTGACAAGAGTTATCTATCTGTTGGGTTTACAAAGGCCAATTTTGCTATAGCGTGAGGCTGGAGTAAAATATTAATAGGGTCTACTTCTCCCTATATAGTTTAAAAGGTTTAAACTATTGTTATCACATTTAAGAGATTAGAGGGATTATGTAAAGCAGTGAGTGAGAGTTTTAGATTGAAAAAATGTATAATAGTTATACCTATAATCTAAAACAGTATTTACAAATGATTTGAAATATTCTACTATACATCTCATTGTTTGTCTTATAAAGATAAGATAATTGTCTTATGGAGATAAGATAAGTGTAAGCAGCCAGTATGTACACATTAACTATAGGGTACCGAGAACTTTTGACATGATAATGAATTTTTGAGAAGTTCTAGATTCAGAAAAACTTGGATGTATTTGATATATCCAAACCACAGACAGAGAATGGTCACAATGGAAAGTGTTTCGATGGTGATAAGGTTTGAAGTAGTAAGTGTTACTATTCAAGGTGCCTTGATTTAAATAGATAGACCTATGAATATCTATTTACCAAACATTGACATTTTATTAACAAATTTTGCTAAATTTATAGGGGTATGAGATACCACATGTCTTTCTTATATCTGCAAGCTGTTACATGATTTGAGAAATTCTTCAAAGCTAAGAAAGGAGAAGTACAACTTCACGTAGAAAATAGAGATTTTTTGGACGTGGTAGCTATTAGGACCTCTTTGGTTACTTCTCTATTCTGGCAGAAATATTATGTTGTATAATTGATATATTGTGCCAAACATTATTAGGTGAATTATATTGCTCCCTGAAGTAGACAGAGAAAGTTATCATAAATATATAAGGAATAATTTCTTATGTTTATGTGATAATAATAATGTTTTTCTTATTGAGTGTCAGGTAATGAATGACCATTATATCTTAAATACAACACAAAATATCTTGAATGTCTAGGTGAACATAATAAATAGTAGTTCATGAACTTTAAATAATAATAAATAGTGACACATAAGATTAGATCATGTTGTTATGAGATGACTATCTATCCCGTCTGGTTAAGGATGGTAAGATAATTTATCAAACTATAGAACTTTTAACTAATTTATGAATTTTGAATTCAAGTGAAAATGATCAAATCTTAGTGTAAGTGTTAGACACTAGGCCACTGATTTATTAGAATTGGTACATAGTGATGTATTCAGTCCAATGAATCATACTGCTAAGGGTGAGTTTAGATATTTTATTGTGTTTATAGAGATTGTCACCATATGAACATGTGTTTCTAGGAAACACATGTCATAAACTTATGAAGTGTTCATAAGATTCTAATTAGGAAGTGAAGAAACAAACTTTTATGTATGCCTTTGAATAGATGGAGGCAGTTTATTCATAAGTAGTATATTCATAAATTATTTAAAGAGGAATGTGATTCTCACTCAACATAGTCCTCCAGATACTTTTTAACGCAAAGTGTTTTGGTTATGAGGAAACAAATTTTATTAGATACAATTTGATTGATGTTGAGCTTTATTGATCTTCTAGAATATTTATAGAATGATGCTCTCAAAATCTACTATTTACTTATTGAACAGAGTTCCATTGAAACCTGTTCTTTCTACTTTATATGACATATAGAATAAAGGAAACCAATTCTTAAGTATGTTAAGGCTTGAAGTTGTTCTGCTTGTATAAGAGTTATGCAACAGGATAAACTTACACTCAAGGGGTATAAGTATTATTTCATTGAATATCACATTCTTTCAATGGGATACTAGTTCTATGATCTAGAGAAATGAAATATATTCGTTACTCGTAACACCATCTCCCAAGAGAAGGAGTTTCTCATAGATCATAGGAATGTAGAAAGGTTGAACTTGATTAGGTCAATTAGAATATAAGTAAACTAATGGTGGAATTTTAAGTTCAAATGAGTGAAATATCTTTACACACTCTCCCCGAAGGTTAGAAAGGATATCAAGGCCACCATTTAGGTATGTTTGATACTTGAAGGTGCCCTTGGTATTTTCTTAGTTGAATAAAAAGATCTTTTGACTATAGGAGAGGCGATGTTTAACATCGATTTGGGAAAATGGCAAGTGGCCATAAGATTTGAAATTGACTTACGTATGACAATCAAGTCTAAGACTTGGTATACTTCTATAGGAATTATTTCTATCTGTTGCAAAAGAGTTTGCGCAACAGAAGTATGGGTGCGAAGGTAGATATCCTTAAGGCTTGACTGGTGATAAAAGGTCACACTCATAGATCTGGAATCAAAAATGAGGAAATCTTTTTCATTAGTAACCATGCTAAAGTAAAATTAGATTTTGTTGGCTATTGCAGCATATTAAGATTTTAAAGTCTAACCGATAGATGTAAAGATGGTGTTTTTGTATATATATCTCGAGTAAGAGATATTCATGGAACAGCCTGAAATTTTTGCATCTAACCTAACTTCAAATCTAGTGTACAAACTGAGTAAGTCCATTTGTGACTTAAGCAGCTTTTCCAAAGCTGGAATCCTCATTTAAATTATGAAATCAAAAAGTCTAGTTTCATCAAGAATGAAGAGAAAGCGTTTGTTTCGAAAGGGCAGTGGGAGCATGATTAACTTTTTAATTCTCTATATGGAAGACATTCAATTTCGAAAATGATGTTTGTATGTTACAAGTTTATCAGGTAAAAGTTATCTGAGTAATAAATTTCTATAGAGATGTATATACATATGTATCTATAAACATATATATACATCCAAATACATGAAATAAATACTAAAATAATAAATTTTTTCTTACTTCTTTCTTTATTCCTTCGACAAAAGACTTCTCTCTTTCTTTCTCTTTTTCTCATTTTTTCGCTCTTTTTAGCCAACACTTCTCTCTCTCTTCTTCTTCTCACGTATAATCTCTCCCTTTTTTAAACACTTATTTCTTTTTTTTTTTTTAACCAATTGAAACAAAGCACTACCACCAATTAAAACACTATAATTGCCCCCTTTTTAAGTTTTCCATAACTAATCACAATAACACACATACTCACTTTAATTAACATTTATCCCATTTAAAATAAAATAATAATAATAATATAAAATATTCATAATACATATTATTATTATATTATTAAATTTGGATAAATGTTAATCAATTTAATTACTTAATTAATTTATATTAACCATAGCTAACTTTTAACTCAACTTTGGTTAATTCTTAACCATGGTTAGGTTAATAAATTAATTAAATAATAAGTGTGTGATTTTACTCTATTACCATTTAACGTGGTCAACCCCTTGACCGGTCCCACACTAATGGGTTAACATAACCACGTTGAAATATTATTCGCACATGCCACCAAAAACAAAATTATTTACAATAGAGTCAAGATCGATTATCCCTACAATTTCTTTACCACGATACTTCAAAATCTAGGTATCTACGATATTCATAGGAATCGCGTCTCACATGCGCACGTGTTCGTATTTAATTAGTAAACACATTAATTAGTTAACAATTATTTTTTACTAATTGCATAATGACACGTGGCACATTGTGGGCTTTTGGTTGAGTTTACCAAGTGTGTAGTATGGTGGGACCCACTAGGGTGTATACTTGATAACCATATAAGAAGGGCAAAATAGTAATTTCACTTATTTATAGTTAAATAATCAAGATATTTTATTATTATATAATTTTATATTATATGTTATAATATTAATATATATACCTGGTTTCCAAGTATATATAATATTATTATTTAATATAATATTAATATATATAGGGTAAAGGATATTTTTGTCTTATGAGTTTAGTCTAATTCTTAATTTTGTCCAACGAGTTTTAGAAAATCTAAAATTATCTCAATCCTTAAACAAAATTCCATTAGATTTGACATTGGAGGGGTAAAATTGGAATTCAATATAAAACTTTAAAGCAAGCTAACACAAAATGGTAAAAAAACACATGGCACACTTTGATAAGTTCAAATTTTAATACATGTTTTAAAAAATTTATTTTTATTTGTTAAGAATTTATTTTATAATTAAATAAATAATTAAAAATAAAAAAGGATGCTTTAATTCACCATTAAATACCCAACCACTGATATCTTGAGTAAGAGAAGAGATGATGAAGTTTTTGAGAAATGAAGAAATTGTTCGGGAATCAAAATTGTGTTGGGTGCAAAATAAAGATACGAAGTATCCTGGTTGGGAAAAGATGCAATAATTTTTTTTTAATTTTTGAAGTGGGAGAAGAGAGATGCTGAAGAGAGATGAGAGATCATAAAGAGAGAAAGGGTGGATTATTTTTGAAAGAAAATGTAGTGTATTTCTTGATCGGCAAAAGAGAGAATTTTTTTTAAACTAAGAAGTGATTATAATGATGAAGAGAGATAAGAAATGATGAAGAGAGAAATGGCGAGTCTTTTTTGAAACATAATACAGTGTGTTTCTTGGCTGGAAAAGAGGCAATAATTTTTTTTTTGGCACAAAATCTTTTTAAAGATTTGCACGAATTTTTTTAATTTTCCTTTTCTCAAATAGAAAATTTGAGAATTTTTGAAATTAGATCTAGTAAAATTAAATAACAAGCTTTTCTATTATGCAACTTTATTATGTGATTTTTGGTTTATACTTTATTATGCCTCTTTCTTTTCTTTTGTTTTTTTTTTTTTTGTTAATGCTCTCTCCCTGTCATCAAATATTGAAGATTAATGACTTAAATTTTGATTAATATTAAAAATTAGTAAATGAAAAATTTTTGGGCAAGAAAACATAAATGGAGTTTGGCTTCATAAATGGCGATGACAATGTGTTTTGCTGGGTATGGTTATGAAAGATGAGGATAATAATTAGAGAAAGAGAGAGAAATATAGATTAGAGAGAGAGAGAAGAAATTTATTTTATTTAATACAATAATTAAACATAAACTATTTAATTAATTAATTAATTTTTGTATTAAATGAATGGATGACATTGTATCACATGTTCAAAATTATAATTGGGTAAGGAAAAAATAAATTATGAATTGTCAATAAAGGGCAAAAATGTTATTGCACAAAAAAATCAACTTTTCTATCAAATCTAACGGAATCCTGTTAACAAATTGGGATAATTTTAGGTTTTCTGAAACTCATAAGATAAAATTGAGAATTAGGTTAAACACATGGGATAAAAATGTCCTTTACTTTATATATATACTTGGTGGTCAAGAATATATATATATATATAATATTATATTATATATAAATGATATGTGTGTAAAATTGAGACCAATGATGACGTGAGAAGCAAAAAAAAAAGATGAATTGTTTTGTTGTTTTTGAAACAACATGGCTAGTCACTTTGTTGAAAAAAAATTGAAATGTTCATTTTGTTCAATTGGTTTGTTCATTTTGTTCAATTGGTTGGCTAAGTGATGGAAGAGATGACAAGTGAGCTTGAGTTTTGATTTCAAGTGTTAAAACAACAAAACAAAGGCTTAAAGACTATTCATCTTCTTCTCTAAATTTTGGTCATCATGAAAGCATTGGATTTATTTTTGTAATCCAAGTGTTGAATAAATCAAAAATAAATTTATTGCTTAAAATAGATTAAGTATTAGTCTATAGAGATTAAGAGTTAATCTCATGGTTTAAGTGTTAATCAGTGCTGAAAAAATAAGGTTGCTATTCTAGTGACTCAAGCTCACCTTATTGAGTCCTAGATTTGCCAATGGGTTCATTTCGGGTGGTACTCCAGCTTAAAAT
Organism: Ailanthus altissimus; assembly: GCA_946807835.1. Classification (NCBI taxonomy): domain Eukaryota; kingdom Viridiplantae; phylum Streptophyta; class Magnoliopsida; order Sapindales; family Simaroubaceae; genus Ailanthus; species Ailanthus altissimus. Next base: position 15,337,739 of record OX327700.1, on the reverse strand, counting down.
GCACCAAAGGCTTGTGAGGTAAATTTTCAATTATAATATTAATATGATTAATATTTTACTTTGTTATTATTATAATAGAACAAAATTTATTGTGTTCACTGCTTTAAGAAATTAGATTTTCAACTTCTGTTGCACATATATTTGTGTATAAAATACATGAATTGCATATATATGTAAATTTTATGTGATGAATAAAAATCACATGCATACACCTAATGCAATTTGGAAACGCAAACACCCTAACACGTACGTGGTATCTGCATCTCTTTCTTCTTTCTTTTGGACTTTCTAGAAGTCCTCAGGGAAGAAGATGAAGCACTACTCTGAACAAAAAAGGTTGTCCTCACTTTGTTTATGTCCTATTGAGCTGTTATTAACATATTATGCAGCTTAACATATGTAAGAGTTAACCCATTTATATTAAAGTTCATAATGAATTGTGCAAATGACCCTGTCAGAGACTGAAAAATTAGGCTATTCCACAGGCTATTATTCAAAGATATGTCCATTGTCTCTAATTGTTTATGTATGAAATCATCTTAAGTAAATGGGGATTGACTGGACTACCTTAAGCCAACCTGAACTGAAAAGGGGTTTTGGAGTTCTGTAAAAATTGACCTAAGGTCTATCTTCAAATAACTCTTTTAGATGGAACGTTATACTACTTACACTATCCATATGTGTATGTTCTCTCCTCAGTTTATTTGACATCAAAGCGAGGATGTATGATTTGACTCTCAAATCATCATCAACCAATTTCTGATAAGTCTGGAACTCTTTTGAACTTGCATTATCAGAAACACCACCAGGCATCTTTTGATCAATTATATACCTAAGTTTTTCTGAATCTAGAACTATTCGAGATTCATCATCCAATGAGAATAGTTGTTGGCACCCGTCAGCGAGTTTGCATCAAGTATACGAGCCAACGGATTATTTGCAGCCATTTATTTTCACAAGACAAAACATGAGATGTTAGCAAAAATACCTTTCAAATATTTAATCATAAAAAAAAATGCTTTAGATCATGGATATAACTACTATATATTTTTTAATCAAAAAATGCCATCTCATTGCTTTACATAATCACATAAATCTCTCAAACAAGAAAACAAAAATTTTAACAATTTAATTTTATAGTGAGAAGTAGATCTAGTTAGGATTATACTCAGGCCTTACACTTTAGCAATATTGGCCTTTGTAAAACTCAAAAAGTAGACAACTCTTGTCAATTACTTCTCATGCAATTTTTACTTCTGATCCTAAATACACTTTATCCTCACACTTTAGCAATATTGGGTAAATGTGTTCCTGATTAACTTGTCAATGATCTAATATAAGTTACTGATATTACCCTCACGCTTTAACAATATTAGGTAAATGTGTTTTAGATTAACTTGCCAATGATCAAATATAAGTTATTGATATTACCCTCACACTTTAGCAATATTAGATAACACTTTTGCTTATATTTGTCTCATCAACTGTTTAAGTGCTCTAGTCTAGATTACACCAATCAGTCCTTCACGCTTTAGCAATATTCAAAAAGACCGAAATAACTTGTCTAATACCGTATTGGCAAAGTGGACCATGTACAACATTATCTCATAATGTGATAACTTCAATCTGATTAAGAGAAATATTTTATAATTATTTGTATCATATATGATTCTGATTCAAAATCAGTATTTGTTTATACAAGCACAACTAACCCCCACCAGTAAGGCTCCCATTATAGTTAATAGCATAAACAAATATTTTACAGTTTATAATAGAATCATATATGAAATACAATTGTATTAATTAAAGTCACATGCAAAAATGCAAGTTAAAGTGCACTGTTGAGAACACCCAAGCGTTAACACCTTTAATGCCACAACTTTAAATGAACAAATAATAAGTTAGAAAGATCAAAATATTGACCTAATTAACCCTATCAAGCATTGCCTTCATAATGTTGGGACATTAGCTTGATCGTTGCAGTGTTCATTACTAAGCGCTAGGGCATTAATGCAATTAAATTTTAGGGTTTATGTCAAGTCCCATTGCTGGTGTAATGGTCTTCTGGCACTGTGGTCAGGTACTAGAATTATCGCCTTAGTGTTCCAGAGGGATCATTAGGGAACTTTTGAAAGTTTGAACATTGATGGGTTCTCTTCTTTATCATCACAGCGTTGAGCTGATATTTCCCTTTCTTTGTAGTTTAGTCATTCTTTTATAGTTTTTAGCTTTAATTTCTATACTTTTAGTCCATTCCTACGAAATAAGCATTTAAGCACATAAATAGCCTTATATTCTTATGAAAAATAAATCATTCCAAGTAAAATAGGGATAAAAATATATAACATTTATGCCCTTATCACTTTTCATTCTGTGGGCAAGGATAGGGCTATCCCCATCCCACTTTTAGAAACTTCAACACCTTTACCACTTCAAGAATAGTGCTGAGAATGACAAAGGTTTCCACTATTTTTCCTTTCATGGGGCTGGCGACCCTGTCCTAGACTGTCCCTTTACCAATAAAGGTTGGAAAGAGAATTGATTTTTTACCGGTGGATGATGAATCTATCTATCTATTTTTTCTTAGACGCATGTTCTTTTTTTATCCTCATGTATTCTTTCTGAATTAGTTTTCAATTCATGCTTAAATGTTTATCTCACCTTTTCAGAGACTTAGGTAACTATTACGAAGTATTCGATGTATGCCTAGCTCGGATTGAAGCTGCCTTGGAACACATTACCCCTGTTAGGGATCTCTTCTTTGCATCCAGCTGAAGACAAGTCGGTCTAATACCCCGAGATGCATAAAAAATCCTCATCGAAGAAAAAGTAAGTTTCCAGCTCTTTCTTGTCTTAATGTTTTGAGAATTTTCTTAATGTTTCCTAAGGGGACGATCAAAGTAAGAAGAGAGCCCGGGTTCATAGCTCAAAGGGAGCGAACCAAGATGTGGACCCTGAGGGTGTTATGAGCCTGCTCTACAATAGGGGTTGTGGGAACCCCATAGGAGGTAAGGGGCAGTGCAATGGCTCCCTTGATGGTAGAGGACATGATAGCCCAAGAGGTCGTGGGGGTTATGTTAGCCCATAAGGGGGCTAGGGATAAGATAGCCCAAGGGGCGACAAGAGCAAAAGTCTCTAAAGATTGGTTTGAGCGTCCTTTGTCATTGTTCAAGATCGGGTCCCCATAGCCACTGAGCTTGAGCGTATAGTACTTGTGGGGAGGATTACTTAGTTTACCACCTTTCTGTGCTTTCTTCAGAGCATTATCTATTGAAGAGGTCTAAACGATGGTTGAGGAACCTTCTATCATGATTACCCTCGTTATTTTTTTTCCAGAGAGACAAGATGATTTGGAATATTTAATTCTAATACTATGCTAAGCAGAGTGTACGTGACTTGTGAATGGGCTCGGTAGGTCGATAAGGGCAAATTTGTCATATATTTTCTCATATTTTTATTATTGATATTTTATGATTTTATGAGAATAGATGGCTATTTATATGCATTATTGTTATTTATAGGGACTTGAACGAAATTTAAAGAAAGAACGCAAAAGGAGCGAAAACAGGGACTAAAATGCAAAGTTTTCAAATTATGAGTCCAGCGCCCCCGCGCCACAAGTATTTTCGCCCCAGCTCTGAAATAGTGATCGAAATAAGAAAAACGACCTGATTAAGTCGCGTCTAGCGCCCTAGCGACAGATAGTCACCGCCTCAGCGACGAGACAGCGCCCCAGCGCTATCAACATACCGCTCCAACGGTGAAGCCGTTTTCATGCAGCGTCCCAGCGCCAAGATTCCACCGCTCCAGCGGTAATGGCTTTTTCACGCGTCGCCCCAGCGACAACTGCATAGCGCGCCAGCGGTAATGCGAGTCCTAATCCGACGAGAATTGAGATTTTCAAGCTCAAATCAATCCCTATAGAAAGCCACTCGTTCCCAACCTTCAGGAATCAATCCAAGACGACCCAAGAGCACCAAGAATATAGAGCACGAGTCTTGGAAAGCAATAGGAGCTTAATTGAAGCAACTTTAGAGAGAGATACAAGACGTTTTTCGGCATCAAGAGTTCCTAGGCAGCGCAATTAAGAGCAATTCGACGTCTATATCGGTTTGCTAATAATTGTATCATGATTTATAATTATTTTTACTGCTGTTCTCTTGTGGCCATGAGCTAAACTTGTTTTCTAAGGTTAATATTTGAACTCAATATGTGCGCTTAAATTGCCATATCTTTTAGTATTTAATAAACTTAGTCTTTTATTATTTAAATTACTTGTGTTTAATGCTTCAATATATCTGGCCAATATATGGTGAATGAATTGGTAATATGTTGATAAACTCGGAAGAGGAATCAATATATTTAGACCTAGGTAATTTGATGCATGATTGTAGAGTAACATTCAATGTTGCATATGCAAGTTTCAATTTAGGATAGGAATATACCTAATTGGCATGTATGATCAATAAGACTTAATCTTAATGAATCTTAATTTATTACAAGTTCTATAGGAATATAGGTATTTGGTAAACTAAGATATACTTGCATGACCTTGGAAGAGGCTTGTGAATACATTAGTGTCTTGATCAATAATAAAGACTAAGAGAGTTAAATATTATAAGGTTAATCATTAGAAAGCATATTGAGGGATAGTATTAATCCTAGGTTTTCTCTACATTGCTATCACCTAAGTTTCTTTGCATTGTGTTTTGCTTTTATATTTCTAACAATCATTCTTAGATTTTTATTTTTCTGAATAATTATTAGGAAGATATAATTTTAGTAATTGGTTAAAAAGAAAAAATTATCCCTGTGGGTTCGACATCCGACTAATTAGTCTCTTTATTACTTGCATACGATAGTGTATACTTGCACTTAATTTATGATATAGAAATATCGCATCATAGGTGTCTGATCTCGACCCAATTTTTTAGTACAATGTCATGATAACGACCTTGATAGATGTGACTTTATTCTTCCTTTTGTTGAAAGGTATCTTACCATTTGTTTCATTCTCCTTACAGGCAACTTATGCTTTCTCCCGATGTTGCATTGATGTGATTTGGGTTTAGTCCATTTCTTTGCAAATTAGTCCTTGTTTTCTAGTTTTTAACTTCAATTTTTATACTTTTACTTCATTCCTATAAAATAAGCATTTCAGCACATAAATTGCCTTCTATTCTTATGAAAATAGATAATTCCTAAGTAAAATGAGGATAAAAAATATAAATATTTATGCCTTTATTTAACTTCCTCATACTTAAAGAATAACTTGTCCTCGAGTAATGAAAAATAAAAATTAAAAAGAAAGATTAAAGAGACTTAGGTGATCACAATTATTCTTCCAAAGATTGTTAAAATTGCACAAGTCTTTTTGGAATTTAATAAAAAACTCTTGATAATTTGTAATACTATTCATCAAGTTTTTCATTCTTCTATATAATTGTTCACTTTGTGTGTGTGTGTGTGTGTATAATAAATAAGTAAATTATTAAATGATACCTAGATTTACTCAATTACTTAAGATAATATAGAAAAATGATATCTCAACATATTTCAATTTATAATAACACTACTATAGGCTGCTTTTTATACTACTCTCTACTAATGTAGAAAGACATATGTCTATAAATCTATTTAGGGCTTTAATTAGCTTGTAATGAAAGGCTAGGGTCAAAGTGGGATATAAGAATAAATATATGAGGTTTAAGTCACACCATGAATACTTAAACTTTACCAAGAAATCTCTTGATCTCATTTTCCTTGATTTATTTCCTCCCTCAAACTTATTATGTTTTCATCTTTTTCTTTTAACCTACTTTTTTTTTCAAAGAATTTTTCTTTTTTCTTAAGTTAAGGGTATAAAGAATTTAAATATATTTTTTTATAATACTTGATATACCCCCAAACTTACTTTGCTGAGTAGTACCTAGATTTAATTATTTTCTACTTCGATACCCTATTCTCATACAACCACAACCTTCTTTATTTTATGAGTATGTTTAAATGAACTTAAGATTTATGGTGTTATAGGTACTTTTTAGATAAATATGCTCTAAGTCTCAAGCTTGTAATGTGGTTAAATAGAAAAAGAGGGTATTTAGGCTTAAAAGGGGTAACTAAGGATAAATATATATTTAAGGGTAGACTAGAAAGGCTCAATCGATCTAAAGATGGCCTAATTTCATTTTTTCATTCATGTGTTTTCAAGGATTTTACCTCAAGCAGTATTCTAGCAAATTCAAGATTGTTGATTCTCGAGACAGTGGTGTACAATCTAAGTATGAATATTTCTAAGTAACAATTCAACTAATACAAGCTTTATTTTAATGTGTTAAAAACTAAGTGATAAAAAATAAAGTCAAAATTAGTTCAAGATTCTAGTATTAAGAATTATCTCAACTGTCTATTATTTTCTAGGGACTTAAAAAAAAAATCAGTCAATATTCTAATTCTTATCATGAACTAATGATCATCATCTCAACCTACAAAAGAACAAGCAAAATAAAATAATGAACACAAAGATAAAGAGAATAAATTGACATATATTACTATTAATAAGTTTTTTTTCCCCTTTTGTATAAGACTAACTCTAAAAGGTAAGAAGGCAATTGAAAATAAAAATAATAAGCAAACTAAAAAATAAACAAAAAGAAGCAGAAGTCAAAATAGTAAAGTTAATACAAAAAATTTGGGGTCGGGATGTAGAAGTCAAAATAGTAAAGATAATACAAGAAGTGTTCCCCTATCTCCAAACTTAAAGTAAACATAATCCCCATGGTGGAAAATGAAGAAAATTGAAACACTTCCCTTTCTTCACGAACGGATATGCTCATCACCCAGGTCTTGCATGGTCTTGTAGAGGTTTATATGGTTAATACTAAAATCCTTAATAGGGGCAGCAACTGGTAGCACAGTGATCATTAGTGGCATTATTGGAATCTGACGGATATCCCATCCTATTTGCATGGCACAAAGGTGCAACCACTAGAATTGGCAATTGAAAAATGCTCAGAACTCCTAACAAATGTTAACAATCTCTTGAGTCTAGTTAGCTACTTGTTCCTTTAATCTATCTAATTTAGCGCCCGTGGACATGTTCTAATGAGCGGCAGCTGGGTCGATTACTGGGGCTATAGAAGGTAGGACTTGATAAGGATCTTCAACTGAAGATAGCATATGGATTGTATTGGTATCTATCTTGTGAGCTAACGGTTATGATTTTGCAGTATCCTCTCAATGTACTCCTGCACGTGCACATAAAATAGTAATGAGAAAAGACTTGTTTTGGTAAGGTGTGTATAAGTAAGGATCTTGGCTTGGGTGACCAAGCGATGTTGATAGAGCTATCCGTTATAATGGCATACAATATGATAGCTCATTATTTGATGATATCGCTCGTGTAGAGAACTGGCATAAGTCTGGAAGTAAGGAAACAATACCACCCCCTCATCTCTAGTGTCATGTATCGAGACAAAAAGTTCATCGGTATGTCTTGGACTGTCTTCCACTGAGTGCCTACACTTTTATTCATGAAATTATACACATGCAAATAAAATCGTAATTCCACGAGTCGTGATCAAGTAATAAAAGGATGAGTGAGTATCATCCTATGAGGATTGGTATCCTAAATTAATGCTAAGTACTATGGTATTGACAACCTAATGTTATTTAGGCATCTAAAGGTTAAGTTGAATTATGAAATTAAAAATGCTTAAAATGAACTATTTAGTAAATTAAAGAGTTGAGAGTTCTATGGCAATGGGTTCAAGGGGTTTGATTTTACTCTATCGTTCTTATGTTCTTTATCATTAATGATTAACAACTAATCTTATGTATTCATTAATCAATAGTTTAAGTCTAATCTCATCACCTATTCCGAGTGTCAAATAAGTCCTTATGCATATACAACTAAGTTGATATCCCCATCTAACTCGTTATACATACATGCATTAAGCCACCCTTAAATGATTACTCTAAGTCTATTAGCCTCCCAACTCAATAAACTCAAAGTTATGCTTTTAAATCCAACATATGGATTAAACTCTCCCAATTCTATAACCCAAGCGTTTAAAACATCTAATCAATTTTCCAATCAAATTAGAAACATTAAGCACATAAAAAGTATAAAAGAATAAATAAAAAATAGTTATTAATCACATAACAACATCAAAGCATAGTATTCAATAGAGTTTCATCAAGACTTAGAATATATAATCTAGCTATCCATAATGAAACATTCAATTATGTTAATTCAAATGTTTACAAAAAGTAATTATGTTCAAACAACATAAATTACAAATGCAAACTTGAAATAAATGTAAATGGGATAAAGAAAAAGAGGGAATTAGTTAAAGAAGTCCTTGGAAGCCTTCAATCTTCGATAATCTCCCACAATCCAAGCTTCAATTGTGTTTCTCTCATTAAAAACCTTAGTTTCTCTCTTTATTTCATGTTCTCATCCTTACCTTTAAATGAGACCTTTAACTTTCCTTTTATAGGTTCAAAATTAGGGCAAAGTTAGAATTTTTTTTCATTGATTGATGTTGCAACATCGATTTTTTGGCACTACAGTGCCAAGATTCTGCCAAACGAGTGATGTGATGTTGTACTGATTATGTGAAATAATACCCCCCATTAACAGTATTTTGTTCATTTTACTGTTCACACGCCGTGGCATTATAGTAAAAAGTATTACAGTAAAATATTGTTCATTCCTACTGTAGCAGTCATTGTAGCATTTTGATATTTTTTCGCGTTCTCCTCAACTTTTCCTCTAAATAGCTGTGTCAACTTGGAACCTATAAAATAGCATTAATGCACATTAAAAAATATATATTTTTATTTAATTTGAGCGATCATCAAGTTTAGGAGATTAAAACGATAAATTTAAAATATGTTCATCAAACTCCTCCAAACTTAAATACTTGCTCATCATTGAGTAAGGAGAAATGATTAAAAGCTTAAACAATAACAAACTATAAGAAAACACTAAACATCGGGTTGACAACTGATTAGCAAATTTTCTCAAAATTTTCTCATTACTACCAATCTTAAGGAAAGCTTAAACATCATTACTGTTCAACATGTTAATCAAACACTTATTCTAATCCACTAGTGACCTACTTGGTGCGTGTGTGAATAGCTAAAATCATTAGTCATATGCACTCGGACTAGTTTATACACACAAGAAAATGAAATGTTCTCTTATGACTTTTTATTTAATTAACACTCTATGTGCTTGTTTTCGCATCACTCTCCACTAATGTAGACACACATATAATCAATGATCAAATAAGATTTTATCTAGCTTGTAATGCATGGTTAGGATGAAGGTAGGATGAAATGGATCGAATTTGGCTCAACTCACACCATAAACACACATTTCTATAGAGATAACTTTAAACCAAATAATTTGTTTTCCACGTGATTTCTCATAAACTTATTTCTTTGATTCACTTGCTATTTTGTTGTTCATCTTTTTTTTTTTCTCTAAGCTATAGTATAGCAAAATCAATCCATACAAATTTTTTATTATTTATATTTTATAGATAAATAATAGTTACTATACCTCAAACTTAAACTTTTTGATATTGAAACAACCAAAATTTATAACCAACCCATAACCCTTCTTTAATTTATTCCTTTATCTTCAAAAGTTCACATAACTCTCTAAAATGAGTGTTATGCCTATGGTGTGATGAGTACTATGGAGAATAAGAAAAATAAAGGCTAAGGTATTGATGTGGTTAGCAAAGAAAAATATTTATTAGGTTTAATAGGCGTAATTAAGGTAAAAAATATATAAATGTTGGCTTGAAAGACTCAATCGGTTCAAAAATAACCTAAAATTATATCTTAAATTATGTAAGCTCTAGGATTTTGCCTTGAGCCTTTTGCTGGGAAGGCCTTGGATCTATGCAAATGGCATTGTACCTTCAGTGATGCTTAAACAAGTCCTAGCATTTTTTTTAAGACCCTACTTATTCTTCTTATGCATAAATGTCTTCTAAGTAAGCATAAAAACCAAATAATCCTAATTACGTGCTCAAAAAGATTAAGTAGTCATAAAGTGAAACTAAATTTATTTTAGATTTCCAAGCAAACAATCACAACATTTATTGTTTCCTAAAGAAAGTAGCATTTGAAATCATGTATATATTTCATATGATTGACTACTAATTATTCAACCAACCTGCAACTAATGACAAAAAAAAATGCATACAAAATAAAATAATTAAAAACAATAATCGTAAGGAGTAATCATGATCCGCATGAAAAATAAACACTGAATAGTATTTCATTTTCCCAAACTTAAAGGTTACATTGTTTACAATAGCAAAAATAAGAGTGAATAAAAAAAACTTTCCTTATAGACGATGGCTTAATGCGACAACGCTCGAATGGGTGCTTGAGTTGGTGCCTAAAACCCTTTGAGTTTAATTAATTTCAAAAAGCTCTGACTTATTTGAGTTTTTGTTGAATAACATGGACTTCGGTGACATTTCTAAAAAATTAAAAGATTTAACTTCAGTGCGATATTTCAAACTTGAAGGGTTTCTTTAATGAAATTGAAAACATCTTACATCTCTGGTCCACTCTTGATCTATCGAACAGTCTCCTTTCTGACTTGTAATATCTGTTTTGAAAATGAGTAGAAATGGAGAAAATAGCAGTAGCAGTAAAGCCAAAGCCGATTGTTAGCAAGATGATAGCAGTCGAAGAGTTCTTCAAACAGTTCTGAGGATGGCTCAACGCCTGCCGCCTGTGACGGTGCCGATTGTCGAAGCTCTGGGCAAGGTCTTGGTTGAGGATATACGTGCTCCTGATCCTTTGCCTCCTTACCTAGCTTCTATCATGGTTAAACCCGGAACCCAAAACTTCCATTTCAATCGCTTTTCTTCTCTTCTTTTCATTTTTTATTTGTAATGGTTGAATGAACAATTGGGGTTGCTTTTTTTTTTTGGGCTTTCGGGGAATTATTGTGATTGAGGTATGAATTGGGGTTGCATGCCGAGGAAGTCGAAAGTTGCCCTCCGTGGGCATTGATGGTGATTATTTGCGTTAGTGTCAGTTTTATATTATGTTGTTGAAGTTGAAGATATTGCTGTTTATACTATATGGCTACTTGTTATGATGCTAGTTTTGCTTTTGTGAAAGAATTGTATAAATGGGGTGTCTGCAAAGTGCCATTGATATTTGATGTCCAGGCTGTAACTTTACATCATTTCCTGCTAGTTTAGTGCTCTTTAGAACTCTGGAAGAAGAGAGATTTGCATTTTGCGATATAGACAATCCATCTCTCCTACAATCTAAAAGTGTTTGCTATGTTTTTTATGAACCCAATATGCTAGTATCTTAATATTTATGTCTAATTTTTAATATATTTTCCCCCTTATCCTTTTTTATTGTTAATTTATTTTCTTTTTAAACACTAAACAGTTCTTGGGAGGGATAAATCTTTCCTCAGTTTCTTCTCAGATTTTAAACCTCCAAGGCTGTTGGGGAATTCTTAGATTAATTAAATGATGTAGTGTGGAAACTGGGTTTGCAGGATGATTATGCAGTTGTTGCATCAGATGGGCCTGGTGAATATGTAGTAATAACTGAATCTAGAGCTAGAAATGATGGGTTTGGTGTGATGGTGACTCCTTGAACAGTGGCATATGTGACCACTGGAGGTTTATATTATTTTGAGTTAATATTTATTTTTAAACAGTTTTATCTCTTGAGCTGATCTGTTGAGCATAGTTGCGTGAATGATATCTTTCGTGTTGTTGCATTGTCTAGATTTAAATTGTGCAGTTAGAGCATCATAATTGGGGCTTATTAATTTTGTGAGCATTCTTGAACTTAAGCAACCTTGTGTTCTAAAGATAATTTTCAACTTTTCTTTGCCATCTCTAAGATGGCTTCAATTTTTCCCAATGGTTTTTAATTTAAGGTCATGGTTTCTAGCCTAAAATGCCATGCAAATTTTTATTTTGTGTGGTTCTAAATGCACCCCAAGCGAACCTCCCAAAGTTGGAAATATTGGCATAAATTATAGAAGGCTTAATGCCTTATTGTGTGTACTAAAGATAATAAGGCCTAATTTTTATTTTGTTTGCTTGGCTTGAGCATTTAAGTGAGAGAGGCATTTGATAGAAGATTATAACTATATTTAGATCACTTTTTTTGTTGCCATACAAAATGGTTTTAAGCTTTAGAAACATTGGAGCCTCTCTTGCCAATGTTGATTTAATCTCTGCATGGGGTTTCTGGCCCTTGTGCCTTCCTTTTGATTCTTTTGCAGGACCAATACCCGATGGTGCTGATGCAGTGGTTCAAGTTGAGGACACCAAACAAATCGAAGATACTACAGCCAAATGCAAGCGAGTAAAGATATTGATGCAAACTAGCAAAGGGGCTAATATTCATCCGGTGGTAGGATTGTGATGCTTCATATATATATATATATATATATATATATGTATTATCTGACATTTTTCTCAATGATATTTGTGGTTTTTTGCTATTTACTCAAACAGATTAATTACAAATTTATTCGAATTTATTAGATAACGTTTAAGATTTACAGTAGTCTTAATAAATTAATTATATCTTTTACTGATAAACCTGAATCCTTCAGTAATTAAATGGCCAAAACACGAAGAAATGGAAATCAAATAATTGGACGCTGATCATTGTGCTAACTCCAATGTCAAAAAATTGTCATGTATGTTTTCATAGTAACGAATATGGAATTCTGACAGCATTTTCTAATTGAACGGAGGTATCTCTCTCATACCTCACATGTAAAAGTTCTTAAAAAAAATTATTTCTTTAAATGGTCTAATGGGGATTAAATCAAAATTCACTAGTAAAATATCAACAGAACTGTTGCAAGACCTTAAAACATTTGAATATAATATGTATTAAAGGATTTCAAATTCTTTGTTTATAGATCAACTAGAGATTTCTGTGAGATCATTACTCTAGTAGTTGAGTCCATCTTTAGGAATGTTGAGTAGGAAAGTGTTACGCCAGCTGAATGATACAGGAATTATGAGCACAGGAAGACAAATTAATTCAATGTTTTTCACTGACTTGGAGCTAGAAACACAGTGGTTGGAGATAGGTTTCCTCCAACTGCTATTAAGTTAGTCAGCCATGCATTAAAAGGTAATTGGAGGCCTTCTCTATGGAAACATAAGAGATAGGAAGGTTTTTGTTCTTAACTAACATTACCAGAGAATATGTGGGGCCTGGACTAAAGGAGAATGCTATTTAATCCTTATATGTTTTAGTTATAATCCATCTTTTTTGGGCTCAATTATGGGGTTCTGCATCATTGCACAAATCTCACTCAAAGTTAATGTGCTCAAGCTTACAAAGAGAGTTAGTTATGGTGCTCAAGGATGCTCATTTTTGAGTCTGCAACTTCAACTGCAGAATATGCTTTACAAGGGCCTCTGATGCAAAAATTACCTTGTAAACTGATTTATTACCTTCTGTGATGGAATGAAATGACCAAACTAAATTATCCAAATTATGGAAGATCAATGATGAATCAGGCTATTCTGGGTAAGTTGTTTAGGGATGTTTCCTCCTGTGTCATGTCTTCTGAGTTTGAGGATTGGGGTTTGATTGCAACGGCCTAGGGCCTGAATTTCTTGGGGTTTTCTTGAGTATTAGCGGTTGGGCCTTTTTAACCTTGCTTCCTTGTGTATTAACTTAACAAACCAAATGTTCTTTTATGGGTTTCAGATATGTTCTTGAGAGCACTGGTCATCAGATCAGTAGTCGACTCATAAGTATGAAGTCGGCTAATGCCTTGTTGGAGTTGCTAGCAACTGGCAGGGTAATTTCTACTGGAAGTTCTGCCTCTGCTATCATGATTTATGATTTTTACTGATGATAGCAGCAGCGTCTTATTACTCTGCAAGGAAGCAAACCAAAAGAAAGTAACTCCTGATGGGCCTGATCGAAGGTATTATGCTTAATGTTACTTTTAAATGCTTGCATCATATAATTGTATGTGCAACTTTTTATTTTTTGTTCTGCTCTTATTTATATGTTTGATTCTTTTTTTCTTCTCTTGTGGGGTGGGGAAGTTGTAACAGAAAACTTTCAGTGACTCTCAATTACTGACTGTTTGTCTCATTTTAACAATTATATAAGAATAAACTTCTCATGGAAAGTTTCTTCTAATATTGGTACTATATTCTTCGGAATGTGAATCGAAGAAATGCTCAAACACTGTACTTGGAACCAGTAAGTGTCATGATTAGACAATCTGAACTATTTGATTTATGTGCCATCCTCATTTTGTTTCCTTTACAATTCATCAATTTTGAAGTAGTTTGATCTTTTTGTCATATGCTGATTCGAGACACATGAAAATCTTTGGGATTGGGCTGTTCTATCTAGGCATTATGTTGGAATTGATTTTTGACTTTAGGGTAATCAGGGGTTATGATGCTATAGCAATAGGGGATTGTCCGAAGCTTTATGCATGTTGAATGGTCAAGTATATTGGTGCTGTTTTAGGCAATGAATAGATTTTTTTCACTTGTCTTTTAGATCGTATAATGGGAAGCCTGTTAGAGTATCAAGAAAGTATAGAACTTAATACTATAGTTGGACCCTAGCAACTCTAGTTAAACTTTAGGGTTTGAGGACATTTTAACATGGCACCAGAACCTCTTCGTTGGAGAGTGTTTGTGTTCAAACATGGAAAAATGTTCTGTTGCTATTTCTTTACTTGCATTGCTGAGTACAATGGGTCTTTGTTTGGATCCTCATGACCAGCCTTGCAACTAAATCCAACTTTGCATGAGTGGGTGCATTAGAACTTAAATACTATTGTTGAGCCTTATTTGTTAGTTTAAGCTTTGGGATTAATAGTGTTTCAGCTAGATATGTTAATAGGTTTAAGAAGAGGAAAATTATAATGGCAGTATGTATACTTAGAAGGTAAAACAAAAATATTAATCAAACAAAATTGGAAACCTCCCAATAATCAAACTCAAAAATCAGCTCCTAATAATTCTAAGGATAGAGATATTTTTAGAGATTTGTCTACTTTTGAAAGAACTTGAGGATTCCCAAACCACGAGATCTTTACCAACAATACTTCTTGTTGAAATCAAGAAACAAGGAACTATCTAGTCATTCTTAATAGTATTATATAATTAAAACACCACTACTAAACTCATTATCAAGACCTCTTACTCTACACTAAAATGTTGCTTTTGTCATTGTAAGCTTTCTAATGTTTGAAAGTGATTCATCTTCATTGGGTTTCTATGTTTTACTTGATTCTTATGTATACAAGTATTGAGAGTGGAAGTGCCTACTGTGACATTTTCTTTTTGAAACAGAATTTAATGTTTATAAAAGGTTATTGTCATACTTAATTGAGCATGAGTACTGCTAACAAAAAGGGTTAACCTTGCTGTATCTTGCAACCAGGTGCTATATGTCTGAAAAGAAGACATTAGTGTACTTTGTAACTTTTTTTTTTTGGGTTTGAATAATAAAAAATCAGATTTGTTTTTTTTTTAAGCAGAAGGCATCCAGATACACCTTTTTGAGCTAGTACGTCAAAAAAGTCACTTTGTGGATGCTAAAGTGAGAAAGCAGAGCTGATGTTCCACCTTATCTGAGTTAGATATGGAAATGATGAATGCTCTGCAACAGTATATAACCCAATGACTGGATTAATAGTCTTTATGTGCTTAAAAAGTTCATCTTCGAAGTACTTTCTTTAAAACTCTCTTCAGCAGGGAAAGCAAAGCATCTATTTTTAGTTTAACAGCATCTCGATACGCCTCTATGAATTGTTGTTTCAGAACTGTCACTTGATGTCAAAGCAACAAGAAAATCTGATATTGCTCTTCGTCAAAGTGAAATATGGAAAGTACTAAACACTTTGCTACATTGTTATGAAAGTAGCTGAGCAAGTCATCGTGGTAGTGTCCTGCTTTTTTCTTTTTAATTTTTTTTTTAAGAAAAAGGACATTTGGACTTCTAAAGTTTTTTTAAAGGGACTTATATGCCCTTATAGTTTTAAACTAGACAAAAAGATCCCTGTCAGGTAACAGATTTCATCCTTCAAATAGTCAAAAGGGCAAATTCGTATATTTATCCTTAAATTATGTCATAATTATAAAATGGCATGTGTTAATTTTTAATTTAAAATAAGATGACACGTGTCACTTTGTAATAAGTTACAAATGACACGCATCACCATATTCTTGATTTTTTAATATTTTTAATAAAAAATATAAAAATAAAAACTAAAAATAAGCGGCTACAGTCAACAGTGTTTGTTGTTTTCGAACGGTGACTATTGTTGTCAGGCGGTTACTGGCTATAGGTGATAAGTGGCGAATTGATTCAAATTTTATATCATCGAACTCAAAATTTTGAGATCTACATGATGGTGTGGTTATTTTTGTCAACAAAGCATCGAAAAGGTGCCAAAATGAGAAAATAAAGTGGCAGCCACTATATTTTTGTCGCCAAACGGCGGCAAGTGGTGGTGCACTGCCACCTTCATTGACTAGATTGTTGGTTTTTTTCTAATATTTTTTAATAAAAAGTTAAAAACTAGAAATAAGCGGCTATAGTCAATGGTGACCGTTGACATTGGATGGTGACTAACCGTGAGTGATCGGTGGTTGATTGATTTAAATTTTATATTATCAGATTTAAAATTTTGAGATCTACATAATGATATAGTTATTTTTATCAATAAAACACCAGAAAAGTGCCAAAATGGAAAAATAAAGTGGTAGCCACCATATCTCTGTTGCCAAACGACAGCGAGTGGTGGTGCACTGTCACCACCATCGAAGTCGTTGGCTGACGATCTAGTCGATGGAGGTAGTAGTACACCTGCACTTGCTGCTGTTTGATGGCGGAGATATAGTGGCTGCCACTTTAGTTTCTTGTTTTGGCACTTTTTTGGTGCTCTATTGATGAAAATAATTATATTATTGCGTAGATCTCAAAATTTTGAGTTCAATGATATAAAATTGAGTCAACTTTCCATCGGTCACTAGCGCCTGGTCGCTATCCAGCGATGGTGGTGGTCACTATTGACCAATGGCCACTTATTTTCAATTTTTTATTAAAAAATCAATAATATAGTGATGTGTCCTTAAGTTTGTTTAAGTAGGGGCATAAAAGTATTTTTCATAGGGTGGATAAGTCTGTTTTGAAAACATTTGGGGGTTTAAATGTCTTTTATCCTTTTAAAAAAAAATTATTATAACTTTGCTAGACATTTAACCTCGAGTTTACCAGCACTAGGAGCACCTTAGTACTCTCATGTGTAACATTTGATGATTTGTACAATTGACCAAGGCTTGAAGCCTCGTTTACAAGTACTAAATACAATTGTGCTGAAGGCCTTTGGTTGTTATGGCTTGTTAATTTTAGCTGGTGCTTGACAAATGTTGTTTGTTTTTCTCAATTTATTATTATTTTTATTTTTTTGTTCTTTCTAGTTAGACTCACCTTCTGGAACAATAAACTTGCTTTGGTTTGTCTGAATGAGTGAATTTCTGTATAGTCTATGTCATGGGAATGATATTGAATCCTTACTTTTTGTCATTCTGTTCGTGCATTTTAGTCTTTAATGTCTAAATTGTTATTGAACATCTTTGAACTTTTCAGCAGGCCTACTGCAGCTTCTGTTGTAAATATCTCTTCAGAAAGGTTAGATGGAGCAAGGGTAGCTGCCGCGGATGTCATACTAGTTGTGGGAAAGATCAAAGATGTTCTCTGCAGATGGTCTGATATTAAAGATGGATCTCATCCCTACCTTGTGGTTAGGATCTCCCCTTGGATTCTCCTTCTTGGATTCTGAGAGGAATATAAAACTTTTTTGTTTATCCCTACTTTTTCTTCACTCTTTTTAATATGGAAAATTTTTATAAATAGCTCTTATAT
This sequence comes from Ailanthus altissimus, assembly GCA_946807835.1. Lineage (NCBI taxonomy): Eukaryota > Viridiplantae > Streptophyta > Magnoliopsida > Sapindales > Simaroubaceae > Ailanthus > Ailanthus altissimus. The sequence goes on along the minus strand of OX327700.1, from coordinate 15,319,796 downwards.
TTTGTTCTTATTTTTTTAATCAATTTTCAAATCATTATTTTTTATTAGTCAAATATTTCAAAATAGGACAATTTGATTCTAAAATTAAAATGACACTATTTTCCTATTCTCTCCACTAAATCAAACTTTGAATATTAAAAAATTTAGTTAGATTAAAAATTTTAAAATTGCCATTGTATAGATTGGGTCTTACACAACATATTTATTATTTCAAATCAAGAAAATGGTCAATTCTTGGTTAATTTTTGAAAATTTTTGAATTTTTTTTAATATTATTAGAAATTAGTTAGAATTTGCATTTGAAATTAGAAATATGTAAAATTGATGAATTATATATGAAAAATGAGTTAGAATATGAAAAATGAGTTAGAATGGTGTAAGAAATATAAAAAATTGACAAAAAATTCAAGTTTGGAGTGTGTTTTGTCAAAACTAAATAGTGGTCGATGCGGTAGCCGGCAGCTGCTTGGTATCACTTCAATCTTTGGGCCACCTTGGGCCCTCGAGCACATCTCGTAGCAGCATTGTGGACTTTGAATCCGCAACGTTGCACTATTGTGCCACGTGGTGTCTTTATAAGTTTTCACGTGGCAGTTATAATTTTTTTAAATTTTATTTAAAATAAATAAATTTAATTTAATTCTATTAAATAATTAATAAGTTGATTAATATTATATGTTCATTTTTTGAAATCATATTGTTTTTGTTAAATGATTAATTTACCCATTAATATAATTTATATATGTGTTATTGAGTAATAATAATTTTAATTTTTTGTAACATTATTTATTTAATGAGTATTTTTTATAATTAATTAGATATTAAAAAAATTTAATTTAATTCATTATTATAATATGTTGATTAATATGTTAGTTTTTAATTTTTCTTTTTTTTTTATTTGTGAATTAATATTATTTGTGAATTTTTTATAAATAATATTGTATTTTAGTTAATATGTATGCTTGTTATTTGTTAATAATATTAGTTTATTAATTTTATTTATTTTCATAGTTGTTATAGGAAAAATAACGTATCGAAAAAATATAGACTTTCAGAGCATATATTTTATTTTGAATTTTTTCGTGCATCAGTGACGGCTTATTTGAAAATATGAAGTCTAAAAATTATAAAGAAAAAACTAATAGAGAATCAAAAGGTATTCTTTAGGCAGACATGTATAGGACATTTCTTAGATATGGTAGATTTGACACTCTCTGGGATTTTGGTGTACGAGTTATTATTGCGTGAAGTGCATACCTCCAATTTACACGATGAGATGTCGTTTTACATAAGGAAGAAATGCATTTGATTTAATCAAAAGAAATGCATTTGGTTTTATTTTGTATTACGTGTAACTTAATTTTAAATTTATAGATTCTTTCGGTGCATCATAAATTAGTACATAAAAAATCATGAGAATAAGGAGGCATTCATGCAAATAGTTAAATATTTAGGTATTCTAAGCGAGAGTTATGTAGTAGACTTACCAAATATATATGATTATGAAAAGCGCAAGAAGGCCTATGTCTATTTTAACGACCCTAACGATAATGATATAGATGTAGAGGGGGATGGATATGAATGGACAAATTCACCAATGTCAACACCAGTGCTTGGAGCAATGGTATATTACTTATTTACGCGATTAACTAAAGGAAAGTTTTCATAAATTTATAAATAAGTTATTAATTATAATTATATTTCTTATAGTCTGAACATAGTACTTCTTTGTAAGTGTTACTGTGTTGAATTAAATTAAATTCATTTTCTTACGTGCGCTTTATTAATTACTTATTTCATTGCAATTTTGGGAGACTTTTAAACTCTTGTATGTGCAATACAAAAATAACATTTTTATCATTGCATGGAGCGATGACGTGTTGTCATATGTTCATGGTGCTAAAAAAGATTTACTCGAGTTATGGATATGGATTGAGATTAACAAGGTAAAATATAATATTTATTAAAAGAGTTATTTTTTATAATTATAATACTATTTACGAGACTAATTAAATTTATGTAAGTTTATATTCTTATTAATTATAATCAATAATATTGGGTTACGGTGTAGGTGGACATCTTGCATTGGCAAATAATCATCTACGATTCTAGCATCAAGGATATGCGGATAGCGTGATTGAGAATCATGTTGCCATTATCTACATTGTTATCCAACTACCTAGATGTTTGTAGATTTTATGAGCAATGAAAAATTACACTTGATTTAACCATTTTTTATATAGTTAGGTTAAAGAATGAATTATCACAACAAACAATAAATAGTAGAGATTGTGGGGGTTATAGTTCTATATTTATAGAGTTTTTGAAGTTGTATCATTCCTTAGAATTTGGTCTTAATAACGGGTCATTTTTTAGGACAAAAATGGTGATTGATTTATAAAAAGGTGTAAAACAAAAGTAGAAAAAAATTAAATATTTATATGTTTATAGAGTTTTTTTTAATGTATTTTATACATTTGATGACATTTAATAAAAAATGACAAATGTATAATTAGTCAATGCATGCATTTTTAAAGACAATTAAACAAAAAAAATTAGTCAATTAAGTATAATGGTAATAAAGTATAATTTATGAGTGTTAATAAACTTATGGTGAATTTGTGTGGGTATTGTATCTATCATTTAAAACATGTATTAAAAACTTATCTTATACATTATAGTGCGCAACGGAAGGGTCGAAAATATAATTTTCTAATGATAAATACAATAAATTTTATATGTATTTTATAAATGTAAATAATATGGGATTAAGAACTTATTATCTTAGTAAGCCTTTGGATTTTGTTGAACTGGAACACTACAATAAAGCAATCTATTCACAATTTTAGTTTTTCAACACGATGGGTTTGAGGAAGTTAGAATAGCAATTTTTTCAGTAAATAATTCAACACTTGAATCCTTATTTTTACTTGTAATATGGTTGGCCAGGATGAAGAACAATAGATGAAGTGTTTTATGATCTTAACATTTGGGAGTTTTTCCTAATACTTAGTAAAACTAAAAACACCTCACTTCTCTCTCTCTTTACCTTTCACTTGGTCGAGTGATTACCCCTTAATTGAGCAACACTTTTCTCTTTATTTGGTTTGTTTATTTTTCCTTAATGTAGACAAGTCATGGCCTATAAAAGCATGGCAACTATTGTCATGACTACACTCCATCTCTTTTGTTTTAATTATTTATATAAATAAACGATAATGAAATCAAATACATGGATGCATTTAGCCAAAAATTGCAACTAAAAGAATGAAACACTTTTATTCTTTTACAAGTTATAAGGTCCCACCAGACATCTATTTTGCTTGTCTTTTGTTATAATTATTTACATTAAACAATTGATAAATGCAAAGTGTGTGTGTGGCTGTGTGAAGCAAAGCCAAATGAAGAAACAATTTCTTCATTTGCTTGCAACACATATCTTGATCCCACCTTGTATACAAACCCATGCATTTATGTTTTATTGTTTCACTTAATCATTATTAAAATAAATAATTTAATCATATGAAATCATTGTAAAGACGCATGTCAATATTTATTTAAATAATGATTGTTTGACTTCTATTAAATAATAATATCATTTATTATTATTATTATTTTATTCAATAAATAATTTAATGAATAAAATAATAATTTTACTTGTCCAACAAGTAAGGTTATTTTGATAATTTTAAAATTAAATAATAATAGGTCTACAATGCACCACGTGTCAAAATCCCATTGGTCAAAATCTCATTGGTCAACAACTATTGTTAACTAATTGATATACTTAACTCTTAAGTCTTGACACATGTACGGCTTCAAGGAAACTAAAGCAATTGTTCGATCTATTGAAATTTACTAGATTGAACTATTCAATCTGGTACGTTGCCCCGGTGCACAATGAGTACACTTTATATTGCTGGACTCCCTAAGTCGACGTCTGATTTGTCAAATGAAACTGTTTCATGAGTCCGAGATCGATGCCCTACACACACGTCACAGTTATTAAAAATCAGTGCAGTAAATCATATAAGTTGAGATTATCGCGTCTACGTATAATCATTCCACCAATTATATCCTAAAAGAGCAAGGATATAGATTATCACCATTAAATTCCCACGCGCTTATTCGTGAACTTATCTCCAGATACATATCTCAAGAAACAACATACGCAAACACCTTTATGATATTGTTTAACCTTGTTGAAAACTCTTTTCCCAAGTTTGTTGTTTATGGGAATAAGTCGTGGATGTAGACGAGGTTAGAGTTATAATAGCAATAATGGAAGAGGAGATAGCTTAACTAGAGGTCGTGAAAGTGGACACTTAAAATCAAGGTATGACAAGTCTCAAGTTCAATGCTACAAATGTCAGAAGTACGGGCATTATGCCTTTGAATGCAAAGCTTCTAACAGCAAAGTTAAAGGAAGAGCAAATTATATCAAGAAAGCAGATCAAGATGATGCTACTTTATTGCTACCATATAAAGACAACATTGCAGGACAAGACAATACGTTTTACCTTAATATAGACACTAGTAATCATATGTGTGAAAGAAGAAACATGTTTGTGAAACTTAATGAAACTATGAGCAAAAATATCTCTTTTGGAGAGGAATCAAAGATACTGGTAAAAGGTAAAGTTAATATCTTAATCTGCTTGGAAAATAGAAAACATCAATTCATCTATAATGTTTATTATGTTCCCAACATGAAAAATAATATCTTAAGTTTGGGACAACTCTTAAAGAAAAGTTATAATATTCACATAAAAGAAAATAGTCTTTCTATAAGAGATAATAATAATAATTTGATAACGAAGGTCCCAATGTCAAAAAATCGGATGTTTCTTTTGAATATTTAAAATAATGTTGCAAAATGTCTAAAGGCCTGTTACAAATACACAACTTGGTTTTGGCATCTTCGATTTGGACATCTTAATTTTAGAGGACTAGAGTTATTATCCAAGAAAGAAATGATAAGAGGCCTGTCTTTCATCATTCATCTCAACTATGTGAAAGATGTTTATTTAGGAAGCAATTTAGAAAAAGCTTTTCAAAAGAGTCAAACTCAAGAGCATATAAGCCGCTTGAGCTTATACATACGGATGTGTGTGGTTCAATCAAACCAAACTCTCATGGTAATGATAATTATTTCCTTCTCTTTATTAATGACTTTTCAAGAAAAACTTGAGGGGACTTTTTAAAGCAAAAATCAGAAGCATTTAAAGCTTTAAAGAAAGTTAAAGTTATTGTAAAGAAAGAAAGTGGACATAAGATCGAGGCCATGAAATCCAATCAAGGAGGAGAATTCAATTCCAAAGAGTTTCAAGCTTATTGTGAAGACATGGGATACGTCAACCTTTAACAGTTTTGAGATCCCTCCAACAAAATGGAGTGGCTGAGAGGAAGAACAAAACCATCTTTGATATGGCACGAAGCATACTTAAAAGTAAGAGAATGTTGAAAGAGTTTTGGGCTGAAGCTATAACAATTGCCATATACTTATTAAATCGTTCTCCAACAAGAAGTGTGTGGAGAAAGACACCGCATGAAGCTTAGAGTGAGAGAAAGCCTAGTGTCTCTCATCCAAAGACTTTTAGAAGTATAGCTTATGTACATGTACCAGACAAGAAAAGAACTAAGTTCGATGATAAAAGCGAGAATTTTATATTCATTGGATATGACAGCAACTCCAAAGGTTATAAGCTGTACAATTCAAGTACCGATAAGATCGTTATAAGTCGAGATGTGGAATTTGATGAAGAAAGCAGTTAGGATTGAAGTTCTAATGCAGACAACTTCAACTTCTTTCTGTATTTTGAAGAAGAAAAGAAGCAATCAATGATGGAGCAAGCAAGAGATGAATGAGAAGAAGTAATTACCCCACCTATTTGACCCACAATAATAACTCATGAAGCTCATCATCTTCATCATCAATACTTTAAAGTTTAAATGAAAGAGCCATGCCACTCACAAGGAGCATACATGAACTTTATGAAGTAATTGAAAGGTTAGAAAATCTTACTCTCATTTGCCTCTTTGTCGACTATGAACCAATGAATTTTTAAAAAGTTGTGCAAAACAAGAAGTGGAGAGATGCGATGGATGAAGAAATCAAAGCCTTTATGAAGAATGACATATGGAAACTTGCTACTCTTCCCAAAAGCCATAAGGTTATTGGTGTCAAGTGGGTATATAAAATAAAGAAGAATGCTAATGAAGAAATCAAAAGATACAAGGTAAGACTACTAGCAAAAGGTTATAGTTAGAGAGTTGGTATTGACTACAACGAGGTATTTGCTCATATTGCTCGCATGAAAACTAAAAAATTGATTATTTCTTTGGCATTGTAAAACAAGTGGAAGATTCATCAAATGGATATACAAGTTGAGTACATGAAAGTCACAAGATCAAGTTGCCGACATATTTACTAAGCCGCTCAAACAAGAAGATTTTGTAAGGCTAAAAAATTCACTTAGTGTTATAAAACAAATTTAGGAGGGAAGGGGTGTTGAATAGTAAACTTGTTTTAATGACCTAAGATTAAAGACAATCCCAAATCCAATTCATAGATCCTTAATCCAACCCATAGAAACTTTTTAAGTTAGGTAAATGATTGATTGATAAGGGAGTTTTAATTAAAAGTGTTTTGTGTGGTTTTAATTTAAAGAGATTAAGTTGGATAAATAGACACTTGTATGGTGTAGATTAAAATGATGTGTATCACTTTGTATGATGGAGATTGATTAAGCACAAATATAAATACCTTTTAAGTTTTAGCATAGACAACTAGTGAAGTGTGAAGAGTGCAAGAAGTGAGAGAGAGAAATAAAGGAAGTAAAGCTTTCAAGGGTGTCTAAAATAGTCTTTGTTTGTGTGAGAAAAAATTTGAGAGTGTTTAAGAATTGTATTTTGAGTGATCCTTTCTCTTATAATATTTCTTGTATTTATAATACAAGATTTTATTTTTAGTGAAGTCTAATTCTTCTCAAACTTCCCCAACTATGTGATGTCCATTTTTTGCATATCCAGTGCTGTTATGGATAAAGAGTTCTATCGATAAACCCACATCGGTGAATAAGACCAGAAACATTGAATTTGAGAATAGAGTTGTATAATAACATTTTTTAACACTTATTGCAACTCCTTGTAACTATATTATTATTGATGTACTCTCGGGTCTATGTCTCGTTATAGACAAAGTCCTAACTCTTAGATATTGCTGACTTTTATAACCTACTAACTCTTAGTAATGCTAACTATTAGCAATTATAATTCTCATCTTTGCTAACTTTTAGCACTGGTTTAAACTCTTTTAAGCCAGATCTGAACTCTTTCAGATCATACAATGTCTGTAGCGTAACAAGCACTGTACTATTTAATCAATGTAATTCACGATTTAATAAAACGTACTATATAAATATTATAAAATAAAATATTCATATAACAATGGGATGATACGTAAGCATAAATCCCAACACAATTAACTAGTTAAATAAGGACAATAGCAATAAAGTATAAATACAAATATAAATCATAAAAGACATATCGACTGCTATGTAATGCAACTGGATTTCGGCAAGTTTGCTAATTATGTTGTTTACAGTGGTTGCATACATTCTTCGTGGATGTTTCACCTTGTGATGGAATTTGAATCTTCGAATGTCTTCCTGATTGCCGGTGTGCTACAAGAGGATGGATGTCAGCAGCTCTTAACTCCTCTGGAATAATTCAATCTGACGGATGACCAACCGGATTTACTGGATCACTGTATGCACGCAATAAAGACTCACTCGTGTAATATTGCGAACAAAGAGTCTGGTACTGCAATCTAGTCTGCCTACATATTGTAAGTGCATGGGCACAATGTAGCTACCGTAAATCAAACTTTCGACAACTGTATGACTTCGCCAAGATGTCCACTATTTCATTTTTATTTTTATCCTTAACGACAAAATGAGACTGATCTACTGCATGCACTGTCATATGAGTGGAGTCATTATTATGCTTCCAAACCTTCTCATGGGCCTAATTTGTCAAAACGTTTGATATATTTTCTGCAGCTACACGTTTCTCAACAAACCATATTTGTATTAACTCTTGAATCCACTCAACTAAGATAGTCATTGTCATGCCATATGCTTTATTTGCAACAACATTAATGCTCTTTGTAATTTTAGTGGGTTTTGTTGTTCTAAGATATAGCAGTATACAAGAAGTAATTTATGTGAAACCTCTGTAGTACCATATATCAACCTTAATGCATACTCCTTAGATCATCAAATAGTGGGGTAAGTTATCTTCACACAAAACTCCTCACGTATATTTACTTGGATTTTCTTTGATCTATAAAGTTGACTCATAGATGCAAACTTATTTTTTCTTATGAATTTTTCCATAATCCGAGACTTTGCTTGTCGATGACTATCGCGCAATCGATCTAATTGGCATACGTGATCTGAATCAATTCTGCACATAATGAAATACTTCCTTGAATCTGTCAATACTACATGTAATCTCCATAGGCACTATCATCATCACATTTTGTCTCAAAATAATCTTTTGTCGATCTAGAGACTTTAAAGCTCTAATTACCCTTAAGTGCACACAATGAAAGTTCGTCTTTTCTATCAAATAACTTTTCTATAAACACATTTCTAATTTCACTACTCGATGTCTTATTGGATATGTCCAAGTTTGATGGTGGTATTGGAGGTATAAATGCAAAGGGATTTTTAGCTTCACAAAAATCTCCTCTTCTAATTTCAATATTTAGGAAGCTTGTTGAAACATAATAACGTCCGCCTTCTAATAAATCATCCTTTTCAACATTATCAACATTTTCAACATCATCATAGTCCCATTTCACATCCTTAACATTTCCAACATCATCACAATTGTAGTGTGTATAGGGTGAGTCTTCATTGAATGATATAGGAGAAATATTGTGATACTTATTTGTTGTGTTTAAAGGAACCACTGTTGGAATTGATGGGGATGTGTGGCTCACTTGGTTACTACTGTTGGCTGACATAAAATGAGTATAAATCAATGGTGGGTTTTGATTGGGGGGCTGTACATCCTTTTCACAAACGAGAGCTATAGGATCCACTGTTAAAAGAATAGTATAATCTTCTGTTGACACTAAAAAAGAATCGAACATCATTTTCATTTCTAATTTCAATAGATTTTAACTTATACCTCGTTGCATCAATTTTGATTTTCAAAGTCACCTTATAGTTCAAATTTTCGACTCCCAAGGTATAACATACTGTATTCAAAAGATCTTCAAATTTAATATCTTTTGGAACCGAAATCTCAAAGTTACTATAATCAATATAACTCTTTTCCCCATCACTAGAACTCTCTCACTTTCTTTCAAAACAAATAACAATTGCATCATACTCCATAGGACTTGAAACAAAAAACATTATTAAAAATAAACCCTTAAAAAATTCAAAATAAATCGAAACAATCCCGCGATATTACAATGCCCTGGACGTGAGATATGTGCGGGACCTATATCCAAAAAATAAAATAAACATAGAAAATATTAAATGAAAAAAGACAATTAAAATAATTTTTTTTAAAAATAAAAAATTATTGTGGCGCTACGCCATGTAATACAAAATAGTGCAGCATTGGGGACTTTAAGTATACGATGCTACAATAAGATGCGCTTAATATTGCATCTCGAGGCCATCATAGGTTCAAGATCGGGCCGTAACTCGGGCCCGAGATGGCCCATAGATTTCCAAAACCAAAAGGTAATGGATCACCGCATCAGCCACCGTCTGGTTTCAGCCAAACACACTACGAACTATATTTTTGGCCAAAGTTCAACGTATTTTACACCAATCTAACTCATTTTGCACATTTAATTCATTAATAATACATATTTCTAATTTCAAATGCAATTTTTAACTAATTTTTTATTAATATTAAAAAATTTAAAAAGTTTAAAAAAACTTATAAGAATCAGTTATTTTTTTGAATTGAACTGATAAATATGTTTGGCAATACTCGATCTACGCAATGACAACTTCAAAAATTTCGGTCTAACAACATAATTTTTGGTTCGGTGGAGAGACACAAGAGAAAATTTAAGTTTTCATTTGGAGTATAAATGTCCTATTATGAGATATTTGGCTAATAAAAATGATAAATTAAAAATTAGTTAAAAATTAATTATTATAAAATTTAAGGGCTATTTATGAAATTTTCTCTATTAATATATTTATCTGAAACAAGGTGGCATTGGCTTCACCCCCGAGAGATGTAACCCCTGAAGCAACAAAAGAATTGAGTGAGCGGGAAACACCCGGTCTTTTGTGTGTCATGATGCAAGCGAGTTTAAAGGTGCCGACAACTTTTATGAGTTAGTAATGTATATTAAAAGCAGTTATAGGTATATTTATAAAACGTGAACTCTTCTATATATGACTTTTTGCCTTTGAGAAATGGAGCTTTTAGTAAAATATATTTGACTTACGTGATCTGAAATCGTTTGGCAGAAGTTTATAGTTGTTAACAGCAGAAATATTGAATTCAAATTATCAAGGGTGTATTGACTGGGTTTTCTGCCAATGTCCATGCATTCTTTAGGTGGGAATAGTGCTGTAAGTTTGAAGTTCAGAACTGTTTAGATAGGTGTTTATGGTTTCTTCTCATATATCAAATTTTTATTATTATCAAGGGTGTATTGACTGGGTTTTCTGCCAATGTCCATGCATTCTTTAGGTGGGAATAGTGCTGTAAGTTTGAAGTTCAGAACTGTTTAGATAGGTGTTTATGGTTTCTTCTCATATATCAAATTTTTATTATTATCAAGGGTGTATTGATTGGGTTTTCTGCCAATGTCCATGCATTCTCTAGGTGGGAATAGTGCTGTAAGTTTAAAGTTCAGAACTGTTTAGATAGGTGTCTATGGTTTCTTCTCATATATCAAATTTTTATTAAAAAATTTCGCAAATCTACAATACAAAGCAAAAGAAATTTTGAGTTAGATGAGTGATGATTAAAAAATTAAGAATGATAATAAAATTATTTATCTATTTTATTTGTTCCTCTTTGGCTTTCTTTTTTTAATAAATGAGTTTATTTCAATTTGGAAGTAAGTATCTAACATTAAATATAATTCCCGCGTATGCACCTTTATTTAGATTCTTTTTATTTTGAATTTTTTATCCAATGGAGAATCTTTCATTTCTTAGGCAGCTGTGCCAAGTTTAGTTGAAATTGAAAAAGGGTGGGTATTCTAAACAGATTAGATTAAGCCCTACCTACCAAAGCGCGGATAGATAGGGCGAGCGAAGCACGAAGGGGATGGATGTCTTTAAAAAAATAAAGAATGGAATTAAAATTTTTAAAAATATAGTGTAAGTAAATTTTATACTTCTTAATTTAGCATGTAACTAATTTTGATTAGTATAAAGTAAATTTTTTCTACATTAAGTTTTTTTTTAAATTTTGTTTTTGAACCGAGTATTTGGGGTAGGTTTGAGAAAATTAACTTATCCCCAAATTCAATCTGAATTTAATTCAAATTTGGATTACCATACTCAAACCTGTGTTGGGATTTGTGCTTACGTGCCATCCTATTATGTATAAATATTTAATGATAGTATTTATATAATTTACATTTCTAATAAAATCGTTAATATTATTTATAATAAATGGTAAGATGCTTGTAACGTTTCAAACATTGTATGATATGAAGGAATTCAGATATAGTCTAAAAGAGTTTAGATCAGTGTTAAGAGTTAACAACACTAATAGTTAAAAGTACTAAGAGTTATCAGATTAATAAAATTAGCGAAATCTAAACAGTTAGAGCCTTGTCTAAAATGAGACAATGGCCTTAGAATATATTAATAATGACATAATTGTAAAGAATTGTAGATGGTGCTAAGAAATGTTATTATGCAACTATGTTCGCAAACATGATGTTCTTGATCTAATTTCATTAATCCGGGTCTATCAGTAGAATCCATTAATATAGATTAGTGTATGTCTATATCTAAATGCTCCAGATGGTTAGTCTTAGCAAACTATGAGTTTAGTGGAAGCTCGTATAGACATACAAGTATTCAGTGAAGACTGGATATTGAACAGACTCACAAATACCTCCAATAGACACCTTATAAAGCCGTCAATGGAAGGTCTTCTGAGTTGAGTAGTATTTGTGGTCCTTTGACCTGAGCGCCACGGGGGCTTGTAAGTGATCCATCATACTTTGGTTCCACACATGTCAGAGACCTTTCATAGTCTGATTGCTGTGTGTTGCTGAGTATGGTCCGATGCTCATGGAGTCCGGTGTACGTAGATGTGATATCTATCAGCTCATAAAAATGGGTTATATATCCTGATGCTCCGAGATTGTATTTCAGAAAGTCTTGTCGCCAAAAACATAAATCTTGAAAAATATATTCCGAAGGGATATACAATATCACAAAAGTGTTTGTGGATATTGTTTAAGAAAATATAAATCTAGAGATAAGTTGATGGTTGAGCAAATAGAGATTTTACGATGATGATCTATATCTCTGCTCTTCCAGGATATATATGATGAATGGATTATACAAATATATAATAACTTCAACTTGCATAGTCTAACGCGCTAATTTGTAATATTTGTAACATGTGTGAGGGGCATCGTTCACGGACGTATAGAGGAGCTTCATATGATAAATTAGGTGTGGACCTAAAGAGTCTCACAATATGAAGTATACTCGTTACGCATTGGGGTAGCGGATTGGATTGAATAAATCAATCTAATAAATTCTAGGAAAAATAGAATAATTGTTTTGGGATCCCTCAGGATGTGCATTTGTCAAGACTTAATTATTAAGTACATCATTGAATTAATTAACAAGAGTTGTTAATCAATAGGATGTTGACAAATGGCACAATTTGGTCAATGATTTGATTTTATCTTAATCTTACCATTTAACCTTGGTAGTAAAAACTAATAAGATAAAAATTAATTATCCAAAATTATTTTAAATAATTAAATTAAATATTATTATTATTATATTAGATAATATATTAATCATGGTCATTGTATTTTTGATGCAATGAGGAGCTTAGATGTTTGCCATTCATTTACCTAATATAATTAAAATAATTATATTTGTTAGGTAAAGATTTATTTAGCTGGACATTATTTTAGTGCTTAATAAATTAATCATAAGCAGGAGACCAATAATAAAATTTGGTGGAGCACTTCCTTTAATAATGATAATTTTTCATCCATTATGAAAATGATGAAAGCAATTGAATTTTTTATGGTAAAAAATTGAAACAAAACAAATGAAGGATATTCATTCTTAGATGAATGTAAGATTTGACCAACAAGAGATTGAGGAAGGGAGAGAGAGAGAAGTTTGGTCTTGTTTTTCCTTTCAAGGAGTTGAAAGAATAGAAGGTGAAGTTAATTTTGTTTTTTTTATTCTACATGCTTAAAAATGGTGAATGACAAAAGAGAAAAATGATTTTTGTTGTATTAGTAAATTGTTACTAACAAGAACAAAATAAAACTTCATCTTCCTCTCTTTTCAGAGATGGATAAACCATATTCATATTTATGAAACAAGTATATATATTCAAAGAGTTTGAATACAAGTTGTTGAAAATTTTAAAGCTACCATTCTAGCTCCATAATCCCACCAAACCGTTATGGACTAGAATTGTTCAACAATACATTTTAAGGTGAGCTCTTCACTTGGATTGATGGAGGACTTGAAGATTTTGTAAAGCTACCTTCTATAAAATTTTATAATTCTAATTTCTAATCCCAATTCCAATAATAATATAATTTTTTTAAAAAATTCGACAGGATCTCCCCTAAATTTTGGACATTTTCTTAAATTATAATAACTTGCAAAAAAAAAAATTATAACACTCCAATATAATTTTCAAATCTTTATTTTCACCTTCTATTGTCAAACTAATTCTAACAAACACCAATAATCACAACCAAAATTTAATAACCAATAAACCAAAACAAAGTAACATTCACACATAGTAAATTATACTAAATATACATTAAATGACAAGCATTATATAAAATTTAAACAAGTTTACTATTAAGTCCAAAATTTAGGAAACATAATTGATGATCTTCATGATTAATAGGCAATCTAGTCTCTACTAGCAATGGGTAGGCAACGACAATCTGCAATGCTGCATCCAAAATAATTTAACATATTATGCTAAAAGCATATATAAGTATATAATTAAATAAGAAAATTGAATAATTGAAAATAGAAATTTTACCTAAAAGGTAAAACTGAATAACATGTTTTACTCTTGCTATGGTCGAGACTTTTACGTTGACAACCGCGTAAGCGCTAGATGGAAAATAAAGATATTATCACAAATTAAAAAGTAGATTAGCAAATAATATTTAGAAAAATAGAAGTAGAAATAATTAATAATTATTATATGACACAAGAGTTTCTAATAACATGGGGTTGGAAATAGAACCTAATAAACTCAACATATTCATAATGAGAATGTTAATAAGTATTTGACTACATTTATTATAGTAGTTGCATTTACTCCTGAAGTTATTTTATCTTGGTGGTAGTTATAAGTTTGAAAGTCTTAGTCTTCATTATTTATTGTACTTTGAACTGTTGTAATGAGTGTTGGGCATCCCAAGTGCTCTTTATATATACCATAAGGGGTGATAGGGGAAAAAGAGATTTGAGTTTTTAAAACAATTGTCTATTTTGAGTACTCTAATGAATGTCTCTTTAGAACCTTATATCTCTTTGGTGGATCCATTGAGTGGTGAGTTCAAACAAATTTCTTGTATTTTTTATTGTATCCCTTTAGGTGGTAAAATTCTATATCTCTTTGGAAAGCAATAAAAGTGGTGTGCTTATTTTGTTTCTTTTATTCTCGTTAATTTTTGAGCCTGCGTCATTATAGTAATTATTTTACCTGCTTTAAATTGGTCATCAAATTTAGCATCTACAAACAATCATTCTTCTTTCTTCGCTTTATCTACCAAAAGTGAAGCTTGTATCTAATTTTATCTGCATATCAAGCCTTTTACTATCTTTGGAGTCAATAAACTCTGAAATGAATCAAGAATATGATCTTCGGTATTGAAAGTTGACTCAGAGGCCACAATAGATACGAGTATAACTAACACATCTCTAGCTATACATGCCAAAATCAAATATCTCTCGGTATATAACCTACACCATTGCAAAGCATCAAAACGTGGGTTGCCAAGACTATCAACTTTATACATTAAGTATTTTTCTACCTCATTGACTTCTTATAAATTTATATTGTCCTCTGTAATGTCAATGTATTCACTCCAAGGATCATCATTACGCATAACATCTCGCATCACATCTTGAGATATTGAAGGGTCACCAGATAGTTGTGACTATAAAGCAAGCATGTTACTCCTACGTGTACTAGTAACACTAGATGTACCATAATGTGGTTTGTCATGCGATGCACTGTAGGCTTCGTAAAGCCTAACCAACTTCTTGTTGAGGAGCTTCATTTCTTCAACTCTTGTACTATCATCACCAAAGATTTTTTTAAAATAAAATTCGACGAACTGCATCTTACACCGTGGATCAAGTAGGGTTGCAATTATCAACATCTTGTTAATTCTCTCTATAGATTCCCAATATTTATCAAACTTTATTCTCATCACGTTTGCCATGAATCCCCACGAAAAATTATCACTCTAACTCAATTTTGTCAATTAAGAATGTATCATGCAAATGTCATTGAAGCAATTATTACATGTCATACTTAATAAAGCACTGCATTTTAATGTCACTGCATAGAAAGATTACAAAAATGACACAAAATGCTCAACATTCTCCTAATCCATGCTGACTGATGGCCATTGTCTCATTTTTCCATTTTCCTTTTTCTAAAAAAACTCCTATGTAGACCATTCTCTTATTTCATTCGATCAAAGCCTTTTAAAACTTCCATGCAGTTGCCAACATTAAATAGGTGGAATTCCACCTAGTTTGCACACTTGCATTCAATCTTTTCTCTCACTCTTATTCATTTTCTTCAACTTATCTGTCACAATCAAGTTTATAATGTGCGCACAACAAAATACATGCATATATTCCCTATTCTACACCAATTAATCCTCTCTCTAATTCTTCAATTTCTTCCTCAGATAATTTATGACAACATCATTGGCACTTGCATTATCAATGCCTCAATTTAATAAATAAGTCTTTAGCTGCTTCTCAATCGTTTCTCCTCTATAGTTTGAAACAGGACAAAAAGCTCAAAATCCTCATATGTAAATGCCAATCACTATCTATTAAGTGAAATGTGACAATCATATAGCTGTGATTATGAATAGAAGTCTCGATATCAGTTGTTGAGCTCTCTTGTTGCCTAGTAACCAAACTCTTCAACAAACATTTCTCCACAACAAACAACTCAAGTGCATCTCTTGTTATGGTTCCATGGAATAAGACATCAAACTAGGAATTGCCATACCACAAAAATAGCGAAATGCATCATTCTCCATAATTAAAAGGCAACTCATCCATCACTGCCATTTTTACAGTTGCCTGTCGACATACTTCTTGTCTCCATCCTCTTAACACAACATTACTACCCTCTCCCTATTCTCCACTAGTCTCGTGATATGTTGAATTGTAACCAATCATCTTACCATAATGATTGCGCTTGACTTTGTCTTTCATGATTTTACATCACTTAAAGTGTAACTATGCTTTGATATTTGTGTCAATGCTTGTGGCACATGTTTTCTCTTTTTTAAATTAGGGTGTGTGATATAATATTTCTATATCTTATGATTGAGTGCAAGTATAAACTATCGTATGAAAGTAGTAAAAGAAAAAAAGAGAGTTAAATGTCGAACCCACAATACTAAAGTTATGTCTTTCTAGTAATTATTCATAAAAATAAAAATTTAAGAATGAATTTAGAAAATATAAAAGCAATAACACAACATAAAGAGATTTGGAAGAAAGCAATATAGAGAAAACCTAGGGTTAATACTATCTTTGAGTATGCCTTATAATGATTAATCCTCTAATATTTAATTCCTTAGTCTTTGTTATTGATCAAGACATTATTGTATTCATAAGTCTCTCCCAAGGTCATGCAAGTATACCTTAATTTACCAAACACCCTATATTCCTATGGTACTTGTAATAAAGTAAGATTCATTAAGAATAAGTCTTATTGATTATACATGCCAATTATGTATATTCTTATCCTAATTTAAAACTTGCATATGTAACATTGAATGTTACTCTACAATCATGCATCAAATTACCTAGGTCTAAATATAATGATTCCTCTTCTGAGTTTATAAAAAATATTACCAATTCATTCACTATATATTAGCCAGATATATTGAAATGTTAAGAACAAGTAATTTGAATAACAAAGAACTAAGTCTATTAAATATTAGAAAGATATGGCAATTAAGCGCGCACATATTGAGTTCAAGTATTAACCCTAGAAAGAAAATTTAGTTCATGGCTACAAGAGAACAACGACAAAAATAATAAAAAATCATGATACAATCAGTAGCAAACCAATATAGACGTCGAATTGCTCTTGATTACGCTACCTAAGAAACTCTTGATGCCGAAGAATGCCTTGCATTTCTCTCTATGGATGCTTCAATTATCTCCAATTGCTCCTTTAAGAATTATTTTGTGTTGTCTTGATGTTCTTGGATGCTCTCTAAAGCCTGAAGATGAGTGGCTTTTTATAGGAATTGATATGAGCTTGAAATCTCCAATTCTTGTCGGGTCAGGAATCACGATGTCACTAGGGCGCTGTGTTGAAAAGGCCATACTGCTAGAGTGGTGAGGGGCTGATGCTGGGGCGTTGAGTCATCGCTAGCGCAATAGCTTGCTAGTGCTGGGGTGGTAGACTGTAATTTAAATAAGTTTTTTTTTCTGATTTTCTTATTTTAATCACTGTTTCAGCGCTGGGGAAAAAATTCTTATGGCGCTGGGGAGATGAACTGCATATTTTATTCAAGTCTCTATAAATAAACAATAATGCACATAAATAGCAATTTATTCATAAAATAATAAAATATCAAAATAAAAATATGAGAAAATATTTGACAAATATGCCCTTATCAGTGTGGCAGAATAGAAGCTTATTCTTAGATGTCTTGCTCCCGGTCATCTTTAGAATTTGATTCAAAATGAGATTGCAAGTCTATAATATTATTAATCGAACTTGAATTTGAGCCCATCATCCATAAAAAACTGAGTACAAATAAACTATAAGTATAATTCACTATGATAACACAAATCTATGACAATCAAGTTACTAAAAATATCGGGCCTTTTTTTTCTTTTTATATATGAAAATGTGAACTCAAAGTTTTAAACGTAAGTTTGTAACCATTTTTGTTTATGTAATTTTAAGATTACCAGTTTCAACTTTCAAAATTAATATAACACAAAATAAAAACATAGTTGGACTAAGAAAAACCTAACTAGGAATAGGGTTTTACTCACGATCATCAGAGCCAGTTTTCAATAATAAATACAAATTGTAATTATGGAAAAGCAAATTTTATTCAATTGATTCTTATTGATATTTTGAGATCTTTGAAACTTGGAAGAACTGTTACGTACTGAACAATGAAAAAGAGTTCAAAATTAATGAAGCTAGATAAAATTTTATGGGTAACTGCCATTTCCTTACAATTTAGGTAGTGCATTCGTACATATAAGTTACATGTAATGAAACAATTTTCTCAATGGTTGAATGAATTATTAATGCAAACCTTTTTCCTTTTTGTGTCTTAATGGATGAATGAATTCTTCAAAGGAGAAGAAAACAAATTTCTTCACTTTATACACATTCCTTTTTAGTCGGTCATTGGCCCCACAAGCTATTCTTGCTTATTTCTTAGTAATGCAAAACAATTTTGCATATTGTAATTTTTGCTTGGTCGGCCACACACTTGTGAGAATAAAAAAAATTTCTCACAATTTATTTGTTGACAAGTGTCAACAAATCAATCTATTTGTTGACAAGCATTCTAGTTTTTGACAAATGTCAATAAATCCAAAGGCCATACTTTTTTCACTTATCACAATTTAATTGGTTAACAAATTTTATTAACTAATTAAATAATGCACTTAACTCTTAAGTTTTGATAAGTGCATATCCCAAGAGATCCTAAAACCAATCTCGACTTACTAAAAGTTTTTGTATCGAATTGTTCAATCCAGTCTGCTACCCCAGTGCTCAATGAGTACACTTCATATTGTGAGACTTTCTAGGTTCACACTCAGTTTGTCATATGAAACTCTTTCATAAGTCCGAGAACGATGCCCACATACACGTTATGTATATTACAAAATAGCGTGTTAAACCATACAAGTTGAGGTTAATGCATATACATATAAACAATATTCGTAAATCCATATACGCTCGATCATGAACTTATCTCCAGATTTATATATCTATAAACAATATTCGCAAATACTTTTATAATATTGTATAATTGTACAAAAAAATCTTTTTCGGGGTTTATGCTCACGGCTACAAGACTTTTTGAAATACATTATCAGAGCATCAAGATATATAACTCACCCATTTGAGCTAATAAATTCTATATCTATGCATACCAAACTCTATGAGCATTAGACCATACCCAACGACACTCAGAGGTTAGACCATGAAAAGTCTATGATAAGCGTAGAATCAAAGCATGGTGGATCACTCACAAAGCTTATCGTGGCGCTTAAGTCAAAAAACCATGAATACTACTCAACTCGAGAAGACCTTTCATTGACGGCTTTATGGGATATCTATTGGAGGTTCTTATGAGTTTATTCAGTACCTAATTCTTACTGAATAACCTTATGCCTATATGAGCTTCCAATAAGCTCATTGTCTGCTAAGACTAACTATTTAGATAATCCAGATATAGACATACAGTAATTTGGAAGGTTCACTAATCAACCTACATCAGTAAAGATAGATTGGGAACAAGGTATTTGAGAACATACTACATAGTGACATTTTCTAGCACTATTTGCAACTCCTTGCAACTATATCATTACTAATATATTCCCAGGTTGTTGTACCATTTCAGACAATGATCTAACTCTTAGAATTTGCTAACTCATAGAACTGCTAACTTTTAGCACTTCTAACTCTTAATATTTCTAACTCTTAGCACTGATCTAAACTCCTTTATATCTAAAATGTCTGAAAAGTAATAAGCTTGGTATCATATATTTAATATTAACAGTTTTACTTGAAATTTTTATTGTATAATTATTAAACATCAATATTCATATAATATTAGAATAGTATGAAAGTATTATCTCCAACAACATTTATATGGATGTTTTCTATAAAGAAAGTAAGTGTTATTTGTAAGATAAACTCATAAAAATATAAAAAGGTTTAACTAAAGTGATAAGATAATGTAATTGATACTTCTTTAGTTTTTTCAAAGATTGAGGTTCTTCAAGGGAATTCTTACTGGATCCTTTTCAGAGAAGTCTTTTTTGAATATGTGTGAGATACCATTTGTCATGGGTCTGGCACTTGGTATTGAGCAGAAAAACTAGCTTGTTAAGTAATGCTGCTTACTCGCCCATATATACCTAAGGTCTTTCCAAATTTTATTCAATGTGGGACCTGTAATTTTTTCACACCCAATCATGTAACGCACTTGTCACAGTCTGGACAAAACTCAAGAGCTAACCTGACCCTTATTACCTATACTTTTGGGGACATAGAGATCCACTACTCACATGGCAACCTCTGTTGGGGTTCAAGACAAAGGATTTTCAAGGCCTACTTGGTTCGTATTACCCATCTTTTTGGAGGTATAGGGGATCCATATCCCACATGGCAATCTCGAGTAGAAAAATTTTAGGGACTCATATGAGAACGAGAATTTAGGTTTAGTCTGACACTTGTCATCAGCCGAGCACTTATTATTGACCTAAAAGCCTAGCTTGTTAGGTAATGCTGCCTATCTGCTCATATATACCCAAGATCCACCCAATTTCTATTTGATATGGGATGTGATACTTGGTAAAGGTACTGAACCATTCTAAAGAAGTCTTTTGATGTGTACACCTTTAAGCTAGGGGCGCTTGGCCACTTCAGGAAATATTTATTATTTTTTAACTTTCAAAACAAGGGTGTGATGCCCTTCTATGAAAGTCTTAGATATGTTTGCTTCCAAGGTAAGGTATATGACGTTTTAAAAAATTTTGAGTGCTTTATAGGCAAGGATACGGGATCTTTCTAAGGAAGTCTTAGAGTTTTTACTTTAAGGCAAGGGTACGAGACCTTTCTAGGGAAGTCTTTGGTGTTTCCTACCAAGGCAAGAATATGAGACCCTTCCAAAGAAGTCTTTAATGTTTACTTCTAAGGCAAAGATACAAAACCCTTCTAGAAGAGTCTTAAAGTTTTTGCTTTTCTTTAAGATGAGTATTTTTATCTTTGAAAGTATTTTGTTCTATTCTCAGAATTTGAATTTTGTCGATGTTCTTGTGCTTACTTTTAGAGGAAGTAATTTTCTTCTTGTTTGTGGAACCTTTATTGGTTGACACACAAGTTTTCTTATAGATGTTTTATTTTGATAATTTCTTCCAATTTTGAGGCTTAAAGTCATCGTGGGAAGTGTTGTTTGGTTTATTTTATACATTAAAGTTGTGATCCTTGTTTAAGGCTTAATGGCCGATAAAAAGGATCCCTTAATTTCAATGTTGTAACCCGTCTCCGCTTGACGAAGCCTTGAACTTCTTAAGAAGTTAGACAAAGTTTGGATGCTTTTTCTTATCTTTATTTTGACTGGGCCTTTATGCTTCTTAAAAAGCTAGGTAAATTTTAGAAGCTTTGTCCCATCTTCATTTGACGGGGCCTTCAGATGCTTTCACCTATATTTACTTGATAAGGTCGTCACTTTGTAGGAAGCTTGGCAATGGTCCAGGTGATTTTACCCATTTTTGCTTGACGGGGCTATCTCTTCCTAAGAAGCTAGACAATAGTCCAGATGCTTTTACCCATCTTTGATTGATGGGGCCATCACTTCCGAGGAAGCTAAGAAATGGTCTAGATGCTTTTATCTATCTCTGCTTGATGGGGTCGTTGCTTCCTAGGAAGCTACCAATAGTCTAGATGCTTTTAACTTTCTCTGCTTGACAGGGCATATGATAGGCATATATTGTTTCCTAAGTTCGGGCACAATAACCCTCACAAGGTTTCCACAATCTATATGTTGTGACCCATCTTCGATTGATGGGGTTTATAATAGATGTATATTAGTTCCCAAGTTTGAGCATGATGGCTTCACAAGGTTTTCACAGTCTAGATGCTGTGACTCGTCTCCTCTTAACGAGGCCTTTACTTTATAATTTAAGGCTCGTTGTCCCTTGCAAGGGAAGTGTTAGGGTGTTTATAGGTTTGGAAATAGAAAGTGTTTTCTTTTTTAAAAAGACATATGGAAACTAGGAAGCCTTTTAAACATAGAACCTGAATGTGTCCCATGATATAGGGCTAGTTCTATTTTCCTGGTTCATAGTGGATAGATTTCATATCCATGTGTATAGTGATTTTGTATAATCCTTCGTGAGTCTTGGCTTTTTTTAGTGTTTAGTTCCTTTATTTATATTGAGTGCTTCTTTTCAATCTTCAGGAAGTATATATATTTGTTTTGCAGGAAATTAGTGCATGAAGTTAGTTATATATTAGATGTTGCAAGTTTCCTATGACATATGTGTTTTTAGGCACGTTATATTTGATTGGCCGGCGAAGCGTGAGCTTGCTGATGGGTTCATGTTGACAATAATACGGGGTATATTAGTTATTATCATACCAAAAAAGATGAGGACTGTGGATTTGTTGTGGTTCACAAGTTCTTTGACAACAAGCGACATAACCTCAAGTCTGGTAGATGAATTGTAGGCATATGATCAGAACGTGGTTAATAGCTCTATTGATCTTCGGGTCACTAGTGTAATAGAGGATTTTACATATATCCTGCATCTTGTTGATTGATTTCTTCCATGTACGATCTCATTAAAGTCAATTGCATGGTTGATTTAAGTTAATCGATCAAAAGTGGCACTATTATACTTTGAATTAGAAGTATTGCCTGCAAGATCGATTTAAATTTTTTTTATGTCTATATTAATTTAACAACAATAGTATATAAGAAAAATATCTCAATTCGTAAATTTTTAATGTTCTTTGTCAACACCATTAAATCTTCCACGCTGTATCTCCCACTAATGGATTACTCGTGTGGGCGAGTTGATTTATTATGGAAGATCTAATTTTGTGTTCTTTAATTTTTTCTCTCTAGAAGAAATTTAGCTTAACAAAAGCACACAAAAAAGAATACGTAAAAATTGATTCTAAAAACTCCTTTTTATAGTGTAAGAATTCTTATTTTATCAAAACTCTAAATCCTAATAGATTTAGGATAAAATAATATATTTATATTATTTTAGATAATTAAAATGATAAATATAATATCTAATATTATCTTGAATAAAATATTTATAATTATCTAATTAATTTAAATAAATAATCTAATTATTTATTTAATTTCATAACTATTATGGATTGAACTAACAATAGATTGAGCTCAACAGGTTTAATCAAATTAAACACATGCCAACAACTTTAATTAATTGATCTTAATAAGTTTAATTAAATTAAACTTGGGCCAATTAATATTTTAGATATAACAATTAATCCAATAGTCCATTTTAGTGTTTTATAGAGCCAATGTAGGGACCTGATGGACTAATAAAATTAAGCTCTAATAAATTAAATCATATGATTAAACTCTTTAATCAATATAAGTTTATGTATTAACTTTATATTACTCCACTAAAAGTATAAAGTTGAACTTTTAATTTTACTAATAAATTATAAAACATAAAAATTATTTGTCCATTTAATAATAATTTCATATATATGAATCTTCCATAAATGTTCATAATTAGAGCTAGGTCGAGTGTCCATTAACCTCTCTAATTACATCTTTATTCTTAATCCACATTAATCTTCTTTTGAACATTTAATTTATGAAATTCACAAATTTAGTATTTTCTTTAACTCTAAAGAAAATTGAGCACTCATTATATTCAAAGACTAGAATCAATTATTAAGGGAATAATCTATGTAACTTTTTCCCAGAAAGAGTGGATTCTATATCTATGAGAAATGTTCCCAGCCATCCATTTTGTTATATTTATAAAATACTTAGTAATTGACTGAAATCTTTTACAGTGTTTTCCTTGTAAATTAATAAATATAACTCAATGAATAGGAGTTCATTAATCACTCAGGATTAAGATTAATCCATATATAATCATATTGTAATAAAATAACTTATCTTTACTAATAGATATTAATAGAGAATTAATTTTATCTTAGTCCAACCCTATATAATCAATATTATATAAATCGCCTTTATTTTCTATGTCACCACATAGAATGATTTGGATAAACTAATGTATACAATATACAAATAGACCACACTTATAGTCTATCAAAATGAAGTTTCCATCTCTATTCAGACTAAAGGCTAGTTTAAATTATTATACTTAAATTTAATCCTCTTGTATATAACTATTATATACTAAGTTTAAGATTACATATAATAATTAAGCAATTTCATAATATTTGAATAAAAGCAATCAAATTTGCAAAACATAAAATTAAATGAATAACCTCTATTATTTAGTTTTAGCAATATTTAAATACAAATAATCATACTTTTAGGGTATACTTTCAACATTGCCACAACTGTTTAGCAATGGTTTGCACCATCATTTCCATGAGAATGTCTATCATATCACTCATCAATTCCATCTTATTTGACTTTTCACTAACTGTACTTGGCAACAAAAGGCAGAACCCATGCTTGAGCTAAGAGAGAACTGTGAAACTCATTTACTATGAAAGCAAGCATTGGGCTGAATGAATTGTCTAAACTATTTCTAAAGGACCTTAACTAAATGAAATTATTGACATTATATTGAGACAAAGTTTTACTTGGTAAGTTCTGTTTACGATTATGGTTATGAAAATTTTAACTAAACGATGGATTCTAAGTTTGAGCAACAAGAGTCGCTTTCGTGGAGAGGCTACGTCAATAAAACTATTTAACGCGGGCTTTGAAAAGCGGTCTCATTGCAGAGTTCTCTTCGATTTTGGCTTAGCAAGGAAAGTTATAATGTTTCATGGATTATGATAAGTCTTTACAAGGTCTTGCTTTGAATTGTAAAAAAGATTTTTGAATGAATTTCTCTTCTCTTTTTCCTTTTCTTTTTTTTTATTTTTTATTTTTGTCTGCATATAGAGATGACAAATGGACTATGCCATTTGGCACAGTAGCGTGCTGCCTCGGGCCATGATGTGTACTTAGAAGTATTAAGCATTAAGCATACAATAGATTGAACAACTCAATAATGACATAATGAATAAGGGTAAACAATTAATTTAAGCGACATATTGAGTTCAAATTATAATCCTAGTTATATCAAATTAAGTCATTATAATAAATAAAGTTCTCGAACAATAATCAACAAGTATGATGAAGAAAAACATATAAATAAACTACCAAAACATTAAGATGAAGAAATCCTCTGTTCTTGGTTGGTACAGAAATCCTTCCTTTAAGTTCTTGAATCTTGATCCAACCTCTAAAATAGAGTGTTAATCTTGTCCCCCGAAATGGATGAATAGTAAATGTTTTATAGGCTTAGGGTAACAAAAAATAGGGCTAATTTTGTCCTTAAAAAGTTAGCATTTTCTACCCTTCAAAGACCCACATTCTTGATGAACAGTGATGGCATATACTATTTATAATACTGTTTAAATGTACTCTTCATAGTCATTATTCGTAAGTACTATTTTATAGGCATTGTTCATACATATTGTTTGAAACTGTTCATCAAATTGGAATTTTTTTAGAAATAGGTGCCGCAGCACTGGATTTTGGGTTTCTGGATGAATAATACTCAAAAGTACTGTTCATATGTATTGTACACTAGACATTATTCACATTTTGAGCATTTTGGTGCCGATTGTCTCTAAACCTATAAAACAATATTAACATGCATAAAACGACCAAGTTATTGGGATAAATTGAGCAAATGTTAAATTTAGGAGGATAAAATATTTTATATAATTATGCCTTATCATTTACTATTTTTGTGCTATGTGTAACCATTCCCCTAAACTCTTGTGATTTGTATAGAAAAATTGAATTTTTCCTATAAGTCAACACTATAATACCACTTATGATGACATTGTTAATTATAGTTAATGATAGGGAGGTCTAAAATTGGGCTATCTCTCTAGTTAAAACTACAACGAGCGAATACATTCAATGAAAAGTATATATTGAATCTCATTAATTCATATCTCAAATGAATTGTAACAAATTAAAATGAATAAACCTCAAATCTAGTGTATGTGTTTCATTTTATAGGTTTTGCATGCACTGCTCTTTGGTAATTTGTTGACTTCAAAATTTGATAATCTAGAAGTGAACGAGTTAAAATTTATTTCTCTAAAGACGTTTAGCTTTAACGCAAGTACTATAGGAAAATGGGTCTTTTACGACGGCAAAGAGCCGTCGCATATACAAGTGTAGAAAATTTGTTTTTTTATGCCTAACCTTTTGCGACGGCTATCAATAGCTTTAACGAAAAAGAGTCTATCAAAATTTTTTATTTTTTTAATATCTTAAAAAGAAAATATATTAACTAATGTATTAAATAAATAAATAATAACATCCATAATGTATTATAATAACATCCATAATAAATTATAATAACATCCGTAATATATTATAATAACATCCGTAATATATTATAATAACATCCAAAATGTATTATAATAACATTCATAATATATTAATATAACATTCCTAATGTATTTTAAACCAAATTTATAACAATTTTGAATTTTTTAACTTCTATTTAGTATTTACATGTTGATTGTGTCCGTTCGTCTGACTTCTTCCACATGGATAAATAGATCTCTCTTGCATCGGTCCTAGAATTACTTGAAGATGCAAAATTTTAATCCATCCGTCACGCTAGGGCCTTATCTGCTTGGCTTTAGATGATTCCTGTTTTTAGCTCTTACGAACAACCTAATAGAAGGGCATCAATCAATGTGTCTATCCTGGGAATCCCTATTTTACAAATTGGGACACTCCCGCCACTAGTAGTAGTTGAGTTTCATATTCCAAGAATCCCATATCTAGTCGTATAAGTCGAGCGGGCTGAACAGCCTATATTTTTCTCTAGCCACCTTCAAATACACCACATAGTTTTCGTAGGTGGTGTATGGTTAGCTTGAAGCCCGAAAGGGCTTAATAGTCATCTCATCCTGCCCTTTCCCAAACCTTTGAAATCCTATTATTGCAAAGTTGACAAGTTTATAGGTAAAGGCCGGATCCTTTCTTTCTCTTTCAATAGTATAATGTCACCAATAACTATACACCCAATCGAGACAGCATTCACTCCGTTCACGGGTTGTAAGCATCTTGATCCTACAAATAAAATATTCATATTTTAGAGATGATTATACAAGTAGAAATTAATATTAAATTAAAAATAATATTAAATTAAATATTCATACCTAATCACTAGTAGATAGATGAATCCCATGACTAGCAAACTATCATTGCATCATTGTATGCATCCCATCACATTGATTTTGTAAAACTATATATTTATCTTAAAGGTCACTATAATTGAACGTTAAATAATCTAAGTCTACTTTTACCTATTCATAATTTTGGCTTGAATTTTGTCGTGCAATATCTGATGGTGATGGACTATCCCTATAAGTTTTAGTATATTCATGACTATCGCATTCCATCACATCAATAAATATTTGGTCTCTTATAGCTTTTGTTTGTTCATTATGTGGCAACTAAGACAAGCATTCATTTAATTGACCTTAAGAATATTGAAACTTAATTATAATATAAAAGTTTAACAATTTCTTAAATATACAACTATTGTAAATTTATATCACTTTTAATTATTTCTGCACTATTTGAATTAGTTATACTACCGTCAGATTTTTATCTAGTCTTAATAAACACATTTATACGATTTGTCTTCTTTCCTTTTTTCTTCTTCATCTAAAACATCATAAACACATACATACATATATACAATAATTAATATTACATTCAATACAACAATAAATACACATTATAATAATTATCCATTCAATAAGATATCTTCGTTTATCAAACCCCTCATTCACTAAACAAACCAATTCAAAAAATCAATAAACCCAAGTTCAAGCAATCATCAATTTAACAATCCATTCAAGTAATCATTAAACCATAAAAATATCACTAACCTATTCTTTCTTATTAGCAAATGAAGTTCGACTAATTTAGGAAGTGAAGATACTTGCATGTAATTTTATTTATTCTTCTCAACAATGGCCTACAATACGACACAATCATGTAAAATATTATTTCATACTAATTATAACTTATAACATTAACTTAAGTTTAGTCAAGTCATACCTTAGCTTTCTCACTACCCCAATAAGCTACAAGTGTCCTCCATTGCTCTTCAATTACTCTAGAAAAAGTGAATGCAAGATGTTCTACATTTGTTTTGTCATCATAATAATTACTCTTCAACACTTCCAATCCTTCCAAAGTCTTCCCACGTTTTTTAAGCAATGGCATCAATAAGCATTTGTAGCATTTGTGTTTGCCTAAAATATAATATGAACTTAATAAAATATAATATGAACTTAATTATATTTTAAAACATGAGCCTAAACTAATATAATGTAGTAGTATTTTCTTACCTATACCTCTCTCCAAATATATTCTAAACGATCATTTGGCATATCGGTCCACTCAACATATACCAAAGGAGCTTTCAGTCTTTTTTGTGCTATAGTCCTAAATTGGGATTTGAATTGATTAGAATTTGAACCAATTACTTGCCAGGTTGAATTAAACTCTAGATGTATAATATTTTTTGTGCCCCAATCATTAACACCTAGAGCCAGGCCACGATGTATTGATTCACTTAGTCCTAAAAAAATTTATATTAGTGTGATTTTTTTAATAATAAAAGTTAAAATTAACTATTATACCTTCTTCATCATCTTGTAAAAAAGAACGAGAAAACATAGATGGTTGTCGCTGTGACTCCACTTGTTGTCAAAGTAAGAAATCCATAGATAGACCTTTTCTTTTTTCTAGTGCCATAACTAGCTGTAATTAGATAAAAAAATTTATTGTTAGAAAATATTCATAAAAAACATTAATATTTATCAATGAAGTTGATTCTTAATAAAAAAGAAGAATATAATTACTAAATATATAAGAAAAATATTCATTAACAAGAAAATATAATGACACCTTGACAGGGAAGAACGTAATAAGCCTTACCCATCAAATGCAATCTATCACAACTTACTAAAAAAAAAATCTGTAAAGAAAATACCATTCAACATTTTTCATGACATCATTTTAATGGTTATCATCATCATCAAGAACATTTGCATCTATTATTATCCTATCAATTCCTTGCCTAACCCAACCAATATCCTCATCTCGCATGTACAAGCTTTCATATAATTGTTGTTCATCTTATAGTTCAACCTGAGGTACTATTAATGGCCTATGAGAAGAATTTTTTGTATGCATGTCAAATAAATCTCTAACTGTTATTTTAAGAGCAACATGCTAATATACAATTAAAGGGGAGCACATAACAAACTTGCGTTGCTTGCCCTGCTAAAATATAAGGTTCATCACCTATTTAATTATTTTTGTATAGTAAATAACTGAAATTCACCAAAATGAATTTAAACTCATCAGCCATCATTCCAAGTACATTATCTACCCAATCACCCTTAAAACAAACAAATTTCATGTCATTAGTGTAACAAAATTTAAATATATCTATCAACACCCCATGAAATGTTACATTACTTAAGCAACGATTTCTATCCCTTGCCTTAGCATAGATCACAGTATTAGATTTTAACACAACACTAATTTTTTGAGTGGTTCTACTTCTTTCATTGGCTTTCGTACAAAATTGAAAGCCATTAAAAATGTAGCCTTTAAATCTTCGAGCAAACTAGTTAGAACCATTGGCTAAATTTTTTTATTTTTTTAAACAATGTTATATTTGATGTCCGTTGCAAGGCTTGAATTTGTATAGACTTGTAAATATTAAAAATGATGACAATTGAAGCTTGCATTATTTATGATTTGAGAAATGATTTATGAATCAAAAGAGTTAAAAAAAACTTATATGATTCATAAACCATTTGTGAAATAATTCATTGTGAACTTTTTGAATATGATATTTTATGCTACGAGGTATTTCTCTTGCTAGTACAACAAGATGTTGCCTAAACAAAATTAGATAAGTTACTCTCAGAAAAATAATGAATTAAAAATAAAATTATTTCAATAAAAATAAATAACTTATTAATTTGGGTTTATTTAAAAATTTATGGGTTAGGTTAAGAATTTTTTGGCTTAATTATTAATTTGGGTTTAATAAGAAATTTTGAGCTAAGTTAGGAATTTTTAGGCTTAGTTATTAATTTGGGCTTAATTAGAAAATTTTGAGCTAAGTAAATGATTTTTTGACCTAATTACTAATTTGAGCATAATTAGAAATTTTTGAGTTGAGTTAAGAATTTGTTGGCCTAGGTGTTTATTTAGGCTTAATTAGGAACTTATGAGGAATTCTTGGGCTTAATTAGGAAATTTTTGGGTAAGTTAATAATTTTTGGCCCTAATTATTAATTTAAGTTTATTTAGAAATTTTTGGGCTAAGTTAGGAATTCTTGGGCCTAGTTATTAGTTTGAATTTAATTAGAAATTTTAGGCTAAGTTAGAAATTCTTGGGCCTAGTTATTAATTTGGGCTTAATTAGGAAATTATGGCCTCAATTAATAATTTTTGGCTTAATTATTATTTTGTGTTTAATTAGAAATTTTGAGCCTAATATTAATTTGGGTTTAATTAGGAATTTCTGAATTAAATTAAGAATTTTTTGGCCTAGTATTCATTTAGGCTTAATTAGGAACTTATGAACTAAGTTAAAATTTTTGAGTCTAATTATTAATTTGGGCTTAATCACAAAATTTTCGGCTAAATTAAGAATTCTTGACCTGATTATTATTGTATTTATTATTATTGTTATATATTTATTAATATTAGTATAAAAAATAATAATATTAATATATGATCACAATTATAAAAAAAAATGATAATAATATTTCCTAAACAATAATCAAGATAGCATTTAATTAAACTTAGCATGTCCAAAAATTATAAACAGAGGAAGAAACATACCTACGGTGATAATTGTTGCCTCACAACTTTAAAGTTTATATATGATCACACTTTGATGTTTTTGCCTCACAAAAAACAACAATCACAATCTGGCAATTACTGGTGAATGTTAGACACAAAATAAGAAAAATTGTAAATTCAAACATATAAGTTAAATTTTTTGCAAGTGAATAAGTTAAAAAAATGACATGCCACCAATGAAACTTAGAAATCAAGACTTTCACTCAACTAGCTACTCAATAACTGTTTTACATATCCTGTAAATATAAATGTGAATTTATTGAGGCTGCCAACATTAAGCCAACCAAAAGTAATTACCAACCATAATATAGACAAAAGCAGAAAAATAACCAAATCAAGAGATTAAGCACCACATCAAAAATCATGAAAAATTTAAAAACAAATCAAGAGTTTAAGTTGTTAAGCTGAATAACAACAAAACATTACATAATCATGACAATGAATATACAATTTAATTTCTTCATCAAGTAGTTGAAATTAATAAAAAAAGAAATGTAAGGTTTAGGTCAGGTCTCACCTCCCATTACCACTATCTTTCTTCTACAGTTCAAGATCATTAACCCATAAATTCAACTGATATGCCAACATACATAGTCTGATAAAATTCAACAAATATACCAACAATACTACTGCATTAGTAAATTCATGAAAATCAACAATATACTAGAATTTGGTAATACCGAATTCGAGCAAAGGAAAGCAATGAATATTAAGGAAGTAGGGCGGTTTATCTGTTTGTTTGTATTTTCTGATATTTACTAGCTAACATGAAGTTTAGTATCTATTTTATAGTATTTATAAAATTTGAGTTATATATAGGGGTGGTAAAATGGGTAATGACACGATTATTCAATATGAATTTAATACGTTTTAAATGAATATAGATAAAAAATTTTGAAACGATTAATAAATAAGTCGAATTTATATTACTTGTTTATTAATAATATCGAATATGTGTTTAAATTTTATGATTTTTCAATTCATTTAAGATACATTATTATTTATTGGTTACTGTTTTAATACTGTGCAACGTGGCAGCTTCATATTGCTTGTTATACAAATTTATTCTAAAACCTGCCACACCAGATTAATAATATATAAACCCTATTATACAACAGAACACCAATCTAACCTAATATAGTAATATTTCAAAATCTTCACTTCTTTTCTTTACCGTTGCTCTAAGTCTTCTGCCACAACTTCACATAGTCGACTCCTCCTCCATAGCTTCGCGACTCAATGATCGACACTCCACAACTCTTCATCCATGACTCCCCCAGCTCGACAGCTCATGGTTCTCGATCACATCCACCATATTAATTTCGGACAAAAAAACTCCTAATTTTGACTCATCATTTTGGCTGGTTCACCGACGAAATCCGTACTCAATTCGAGTCTCAAGCTCTGATACTTTGGTTGTTGGCTCACGCGAAGTTGTGAGCAAGAAAGAATGGAAACAGGTGACTTAAAATCTTGGATGCACCAGAATGGATTACCTCCTTGTAAAGTTGTTCTTAAAGAAAGGCCTTCATATGACGGGAAATACAGTCCTATATATTACGTTGCCACTACCGAAGATCTTTAGGTCTTGATTTTATGTGTTAAATCTTGCGTTCTATTTCGGTTTCATTTTAAGTCATGGTGGATTTCTTTTTTCCTTGAAGTAGGCAGGTGACGTGGCATTCTCAGTGCCGAATTCGTTGGTGGTGACGCTTAAGAGAGTGTTGGGGAACGAGACCATTAGTTAGGCGCATTATTTTATTTGTTTGTTTTTAAGTTCATTTCATGGTACATTGTGTTGTCAATATTGGAGACTTTGTGCAATTGTTGGGCTTGAGTTGGTTTTGAGTTTGTTCAGATGGTTGGCGTTGTTAATTGATAATATGGGTAAAGGCAATTACTAAGGAGGCTTGTGGTTTGGACTTTTAAAAGTTTGCTCTTGTACTAGATACTTATTTTGCTATATCATTTCTTGTTGTAAAATACAGATTGTGTATCATGTTCTTAAAAAGAAAGAGACACTTCTTCTTTGTTATTTATATATTTGTTCCCAGCATGTCATGCTAAATGTTGCTAGCAACATTATAGTGGAACTTATTTAGCACTGAACAGTTTGTGGAACACACTGGAACAACATGCATTTAAATTCATAATAGTAGTTGTCTTTAGATGATTTTTGGAAATAAATTTTGGATGAATTGCATTGAGCTAAGAAGCATGAGGAAGATAATTGATTGTGGTCATTTATCTGTATATGAGAGGGGCAATGTTTAATTTATTGTACTTGAAGTGTGAGGTTTATGTGAATATTTAGCAAATAAAAGTGTACAAAATAATAATCTGCTCAGCAAAGGTCAAATAGGCATATAGTATACCAAGGTTAACTAGGATGATGAGGACATTAGATATGAGTCAATTTTTTTACTATAAGTAGACTTGATTTAGGTATATGATTTTTTTTTCATCTACTTGGTTATCATGCAGTAGAACTTCTAACTACAAACAAATTATCGGAGTTGGCATGTTTAGCATTGTATCTAATGTATGAGAAAAAGCAAGGGAAAAAGTCATTATGGCTGGATCCCTATTTTAAGTTATTCTCTTGCATTTATATGTATACTAAAAGTAAATACTTTTTTTTGTTTGCCATTAATTCTTATTGTTTTAGTATTTACTCATGGTCTGACATCAATTGAGTATACTATATTCTTTTTGCACCAATACTCTCTGATATACCAATTGAGGCCTTTTCATTTGAGATTTTCAAACAAGCTTTTATTGCTGTCCAGTTCTGTGGTGCATTTGCAAGTAGTTGTTTAGCTGGAAAAATGTGACACCCTCCTATATTTAAACCCTTTTTGAAATGTATGAATTAGGCAGTGTTATTATGCTTTTCTGTGCATTTCTTGTATTTATATGGTAGGCAGCTCTCTAGCTTCACTTTTATTCTTATGTTGAATATGAAACATGTGCAAGGCTGTGAATTTGCATTTTTAATGTTTCAAAGCATCATTACTTCTTTGGGATTTTTTTAAAGCTAGGATATAATGCAGCATCAATATACAATAAATTAGCATTCAATTGTAGATGCCCAAACTATTGAGACATTACTTTGCTCAAGAGATTGGTTGTTTGGAAAATGTGGTAATTCACTTATTACTTTTATTTGTCATTTTTATTATATATTAACATTATTATGATTTATGATATTCATTTTGTTTTTTATTTTTATTGACAATTACATTGACAAATAATGACAAATTGAATGATTTTACTCAAGATATCATAAAATTAAGTATCAATAATAGTATTCCATTTACAGAAAGTGCTACTACTTCTAATTGTAAGTAATTGTTCATGAATCATGATAAACATAATATTGTAAGTCTATCACTAATCTTTTTTTATTTTTTCAAAGAGCTCATATACTTAGTGCCAATTTAAAATTTATTTTACAAGTTCATCACTCGAAGTTGAGATTTGAAAATTTGTTCTCATAATTTGACTAGACTAGTTTGCTTTTGATTGCATATTATTCATCACTTATTTTTGAATGTGTTTATTTTGTTATATTAGCTTGGTTTTATTTATAGTTAATTTGATGTATGATGAATTATTTCTTTAATTATTTTGGATGAATTTTATTTTTTAATTGTATTAGAATAATTTTATTATTAGATACATTAAATATTTGATTTTTGATGTAAATTTTATTAATTGTGACTATTTGTTTAAATGAATTGTAAACGAATTACATAGTATATGAATCGAATTGTAAACGAATTATATAGTATATGAATCAAATTATAAATGAATTAAATACTAAACAAATCGTAAATAAATTGATTAGTAAAAGAATTTAATTAAACGTGTCTAATTGTATCGTTTAATTAAACGTGTCTAATTGTATCGTGTTATTTGTTTATTAAACGAATTGAATATGAATTTGAGTGTTTGATTTGTTTAATAAATGAATCGTATTTGTGTTTGAAAAAATATTATTAATACCATATATTGACACGATATGAATACGATTCGTTTACATAAATTGTCATGTTTTATTATATATATTTCACTAAGTCTCATGAAATTAAAATATCTCATTGAGTAGCCTTAAGTATTTGAATTTTATAAAATTAAATACTTGTTCAAAAATTATGAAATCACATCAGAATTAAAGATAAATGATTATCAAGAAAAAATATATATAAAAAGAAACCATATGAATTGTACTTTAAAATATATTTTTCTAAAGTATTAAGTAGAAATCGTAAAGATAGTTTAAGTATCCACTCACCAAACTCTTCGAGGCAGATTCTACATTCTCTAACTCAAATCATACAGCCTATCTCCCAGGAGTCTTAAAATGATGATAATTAACAATTTAAACCATAAAATAATATAAATTTAAAATTGGATCACAATTAATCTAAAGTGAAATTTTTTTTCAAAACTTTTAAATTTTAACAAATTTCATTTAATGAATTTTTTTCATGCATCAAACAAGATTCATTTACCATAAAATTAAATTTTATTACTTTCAAGACATAAATCATCAAATTAAATAAATCAAATTTTATCTTCGCAAGTTATGTAAAAATAACTTATGCCTATATCAAATAAGACAAATAATTATTACACCTATTTAGCCCAAATCAACCAGCCCAATGCAATTAAGCCATTGCTCAAAGGTATGCCTACACAATACATACTATTTACACTGATGCACAACAACACATTAATTACATTTAGTATAAACATAAAATCATAAAACATATTACATAACAATATGGATTTTAGTATCTTCATAACAATGATTAAGGAAACAAGCAAGCAACAATTCATGCACATGATCAGGGTTTTCAAAAACAAAAATAAGCATGATAAAGCTTCTTACAGAGTCTTACTACCACAAGTCCAAGTCTCCAAGAATTGCCACCAAAATTATAACAATCTAATAATTAAACAACTACAATTCATATTTGAGGATCTCTAATGCATTAAACAACTCAATGGGTTTTTCGTAACTCAATTTGTTGGTGATTTAGTATAAACATAAAATCATAAAACATATTACATAACAATATGGGTTTTTCAATTTTAATTGTTACATTATTGACATTAAAATGGTGTTTTCTAGATTGAGTTGTTCTTTGGAGTACCTTTGATTGTGTTTGATCGATGTCTTTACTTTATTTTTGGGTCTTCATGTTATAGATGCTATTTGATTTGTGGAAAATTTTCAAGTAGATGCTTCTTAGGCCCATTGTTCGTGGATTTACAATTTATGGCAATTTGTTTTAAAATTGATGCCTTTATTGCATTAAATATTAGTAATCTCTTGAGAAGTTTGCCATTGTCTTACAGTTTTAATGAATAAATGCTCCTTTCTTTTTTAAATTTTTTTTTGGTAACGTGTCATCATCTTAGAAAGCTATTTATTGCTCTCACGATTGTGGTCCATTTATTGAAGGTTGCATTTTATTTATAGAGATATTTCGGGTTATGATCTCTTAGACTTTGAATTAACAATTGAGACCTCTCTTGTTATGACTGTATTTAAATCTGTGGCTCTTTTAGATCTCTACCTTTTACTTTTCTATTGTTGATTTTTCCTTCGAAGAAAGAGTAATCTTCGTGATTCAAAGTTCAATGTTCTTCGTAACTCAATTTGTTGGTGATTTAGCTTTCTAGACCTTTGTGTCAATAAGTGTCTTCTTCGCAGTGCCATCCTTTATTTCTTTTCTTGCATGGTTCTTGGTTAAGTATTTGTTGTGAGTCTTTGTCCCTTGAGTGTCCATTAGTAGGTTTTCTAAGAAATTATTGATAGAGTGAAACCTTGCACTTTGTCAAGGTATAAAAATTATGTCTTCAATGGACGATTCCAAGAATGTTTCTGGTCAAGAATTAGGATGGTTTAAGGATGACTTAGGTGCTATAAGTAACCAGCCCGAGAAGGGGATGTTGTAGGAGCAAACGATTCTATTAAATTTGAACGATCTTCTATTGATAGGGTGTCTCCTTTGGTTCCTTAAAAGTGTGGGAGAAGCTTGGCCAGTCTAGTAGGCCAAAGAAGAAGAAGAAGACTACTGCTTGGGGTAGTGAAGGCTCTTCATTTGAGTTGGATCATCCCCCAACCATTTATCGGATGTAAGTGAAGAGGTCCTTATTGAATTGAAGAAGCAATTTGAGATTCTTGATTTCGTTTCTTTGAAGGTTCCTCGTAATGATGAATATGCGAGTACGCCACCAAAAGGAGAGGTGGCTTTAAATTTATAAGTTTTTTAGTTAGGGCTAAGGTTGCCTCTTTACCCTTATTTTGTAGATATTCTATCTCGTTTGATTTTGGCTTCGTGCCAATTAAAATTTAAATTCTTTGAGGATTTTGGTTTGCCTTTATGCTATATAGAGCAAGGCCAATCTTAAGGGTCATTTTTTCATTGAGCTCTAAAGATTATACTAGATTAGGCCTAATGCTAGTCGATAAAAGGGTTTTTATTACCTTATTGTCTATGATAGAGAAAGATATTACTTCTGTGAGAGGCTTGACTTTTAACAGGTTTGGGAGGAAGCACTTTCAGTTTTTTGCTAGAGGAGAATGAGGACAGATTTATGAGGGTTTGTATGGCTCTCAATCACGTCCTCATATTCTTACCAGCGAAGATTGTTCTATCTATTCTTCTTCTTTAAAACAGTAAAGTTGTTACTTCTTTTAATTTGTGCACTGATGATTCTTTTTTTTTTCTAGCTATTTTTTGGTCTTTAAAGCCTTGGTTTTCCAAGAAGGAGAGGAATTGTGTTAAGGCAGCTCGTGCTAACAATAATCCTTACAGAGAGTTACTCTCTTGGATAATTTGGTGTTTTTTAAGCTAATCAAGGACATTCTAGCCCTTTTGACCCTTCTTGCTCTTCAATTGAAAGTAGTCATTGTTTATTTTCTTTTGAATAGTATTTATTTATTTTTGAGGATAATTATTTTCTTTTTTTTTTCTTTGTAGTAATAGGAGGAGAAAGGAAGCGTCTTCATCCTGATGATGATTTAAGTTCTACAGAGTTAAAGAGGTATAAGCTTCTTCTAAATTTACTTCACCTAGGGAAGGGTTCATGCAAAGATTCTGAAGCAAAGACTTCAAAGAGTTCCCCTACTAAGAGGAGGCTAGACAAGGCCTTTAATACTCTTTAAAAGGAGGAGCCAACTAAATTTATAACCCTTACTCGCAACAGTCGCCTTCTCTTAACGTGACAAATCTTCCTCCTTTATTTAGTGGGAGAGGTACTGATATAAAGGCTCTAAGTAGGCCTTCAATTTTAGGTCTTTATCGAGGCATGGACTAGGCCACTTTATCCATTTGACCTTTCATTTGTGAAGAGAGGAAGGTATAAGCACTTGGTGCTTTTGATGAGAGAGGCAAAGCCAGCAGTGCCTAAAGAATATGCTGCCCCATTGTTGACATACATTGCGACTCAATCGCTCACACATGGTTTTGGGTGCTTTTTTTAGGCATTCTTTATTCTTGAACATGTTTCTTTTTAAATATATTTTTTTTAATTTTTCCTTAGTGCGCTTGCTGGCCTTTTTAATCTTCTTATTGTAGAGGATGGTTTCCTTTGCTAGTCATCGCGATGCCTTTTACAAGGTGGTGAGTGACATTAAGAGAATGACACCTGTTAAGGAAAAAAAAAGGCCTCAGAAGAGACCAAGAAAAATGTGGGAGCCTTTGAGCACAAGCTCAGGTTTTTTCGGCTAAGGTCAAGCATGTTGAGGAGAAAACAGTGACTAAGGTGGAGGCTGGTGAGGCTAAAGCTTCCATGGCTGAGAGTAGGATCCTTGTGCTCGAGTCTAAAGTAAAGGAGCTTGAGTGGTAAGTGAGGGTTCTCCAAGAGAAAAACACTTCTCTTCAATAAACCAATAAAGAGCTGAAGGAGAAGCTCAAGCTTTAGAAGCTTCATGTTGACGATGAGGTTTTTGAGGTTCTAACTAAGTTAGTGGACATTTTCAAGAGCCATTACACTAACTTAGATCTCTCCAAGGTAGACGAGCTATTTGTTGACTAGAAGAGTGTTGATAGAGAGACCTGTGGCTTCTAATATTGTAGCCACTATTCCTCCAATGACCAATAAGGTTCCTTTTCAAACCTTTGATGAGCCAACTCTGGTGTCTAAAGATGATTCTCAAGATAAAGACCTTTTTACTTCTACTACCCCTGCTACTATTACTGCTAGATATGATTCCTTCACTGCTTAGATATTTTTAGGAATTTTCTTCTTGTAACTTTTATTGGCATTGTAATGAACTATTTGAATGAATGAAAAGAATTTTTTTTTTTTGTCTCTTATGTTCCTTTGGCTTTTATTTATTTTCTACCTTTGGACTAATTCTTTGTTGGGCAAGTACCTAGAATGATCTTGTTGTTTAACCATTTTGGTTTAATTATCTCAAATGTGTATTGACCATTTCGTTTAGAGGAGTATTTCTTTGATGAAGACTTGTGAAGTTTAAGTTTTCAAATTTTGCCTTGGCTTTGCGAATTGTTGGGGATTTATCTTTTAAGAGTGACCATAATAACCTTCGAACAGGGTGTTCTTATTGGTTTAGTGAACGTGCTTTTTTGTTCAACATAATATTTTTTTTTTCTATTGAGGACTTTATTTTTTAAGAGATCTTGTTGTGTCTAGGAGTCTCAATAGTGGGTCTCTTGATTTTTTCTTGATTGATTATTTTGTATTCAATGCACCTTTTTTTTTTTTAATTTATGTTTTAGGCTTTTTTTTTGTTGATTGTACATTTTTTGGAAGTGGTCGCAATGATGTGGCATTTTCATAATTTTTAGAATTTCTTGGGACCTTAACGGTTGTTAGCTATGTTTCAGCTTCACTTGAAGAGATGTCTTTGAGTAGGACATCTTATAAACCGAGAAGGGTTACTTAGGTATAATATTGCCATCCCACAAGTTTAATATTTTGCTCATTAATTAAGAAATTTTGGCTATTTATAAAGTTTTTTTTAATGAATTATAGGTTTTCAAGCAATTGGCTTAAAGATAATGGAAATCAGATAGGAATCAAGAAGAATTCAAAAAAAGGGCTAGTGCTACGATGCTTCAATTTTAATGTTGAGACATTCAAGTCAGAGATTCTAACACTGTGGCACTCAACAGCCAACATCGTGGTGCTCATTCAAAACAAGAAGAATTAGATTTCTAGGTCTCAGCACTGCGACATTCAAAACCCAACGCTATTGTGA
This sequence comes from Ailanthus altissimus, assembly GCA_946807835.1. Lineage (NCBI taxonomy): Eukaryota > Viridiplantae > Streptophyta > Magnoliopsida > Sapindales > Simaroubaceae > Ailanthus > Ailanthus altissimus. The sequence continues at coordinate 15,279,156 of OX327700.1, read as the reverse complement.
TCGAAAGCTAGCGCTGAGGCATTCATGTGATTAAAGTGGAAAATTCAAGGAAGTCTCAATCAGACTTGGACCCAAAGAAACCTACCTCGAGGCTACAAAGTCTTATAAGTAACCCAAGTTTCAAGGCCAAATGGATATACAAGCTAGAGTAAAATAAGCAAAATATTTTTTCAAGAGATTACAGTAGAATTTGAAGATTGATGGGAAGAATTGTACTGCACATTAGAGAGAGAAAGTGAATATTAGGGCATTACACCTTGTTTACTCTCTTTCTCTCCTTAGTTTTATTAGTGTAAGCCTTAGAAATCATTCGTATTGTCGGTTTCAAAGACATAATATTATGTAATCAATAAAATAATTATTTGGTAAAAGAAAGAGTTCTTTATTCATATGTATAAGTTATTTCCTTTATTCAGTCATGTATTTAAATAAAGTACGCATATGAATGTCTAGATAATTCATTTAAAAGTTAGATAGAATTATCGAACTTGTTCCCTATGGAAGTAGTATTATCCAGACAATACTGCATAGTAGGCACACTGAATGCTTCTGAAAAGGATATCATGAGATGATATGAATTCAGATGACATAATGGTTATATCACTAAGGCATTAGTGTGGACTATTGGTTAGAGAACCAATTGTCGAATGTGACCATCAAATGATGAATCATATGGCATTTCATGTAGTCAAAGATTTTTTGTTTGGTCATATTAGTGTATGATATAGTCCTTTAACTTAAGACATCGTGATCATAACGGTTTGAATGCGTATGGTTCATATGGTGTATACAGGTGGAGCTAGTCACGCTCCAGATAAAAAAGCTTACTTGGTCATTCGTTGTTCGTTCACGAAAATGGTCAATTGTTAAGATAGGATCCGTTGGCTCAAGTATAAAGGATAGGAATTATCGCTGACTCCATCTAGAATTTGAGTTCCTAAAGAAATGTCAATAAATGTCAGAAAATTAAATCTTTGGCCAGAGTATATGAAATGGCATAGGAAGAGTTCATAGTCACAAAGTTCTGAACATATTAATCGATGATTCTGAAAAGTATCCAGTTCGAGATTTTGACATTTCGTGAATTTAGAATCGACCAGGATTAGATAACGGAGGGATATTACCTATATGGCAAATATAACTGGGAATGAAATTTTTAATGAGTTGTCAAGCTATTATGGTTAGGGACTATGGAACATTGCTAGATGTATCTTATAGTCATTAAGCATTTTAGATCCGTCCGGATTCTGCTCAAGGCTAACCCATAATGGTCATAGAGGTCACACCATATACCTTTGGTGTTGAGATGTGTTAGAGTGAAAGAGTTGATTATCCAGAGATGGCTAGCACTTTTCGGGGATAATAACCGCATTTCTGCATAAATGGTTACACAGATATAATCCAGAAATATATGTTAAGAGTTAAAATATTTAGAAAATAATTAATTAGATTAATTATTAATTATCTTAATATGTTAAGATAATTATATAGTGGGCTTTAAAAGGCTTTTAAAGAGTTTGAAGACTAAAATTATATTGATGGGCTTTAAGTGAACTAATGAGTTCATATGGGCCATGGACAATGAAATTGTCTTTGGGACAAAGGCTTTAAGACCCTAAGTGCCATAAAAGAATTTGTGAAATTCTTGGGCAAAATTTTTAATTTATAAAAGGTTGGTTAGTATATAAACTAACCTAAAGCATAAGTTAAAGAGAGAAAAAACATTCTTAGGAAGAAAAACACAAAACAATGGCTCTCATTTCTCTCTAAGGTTCGGCCAAGCACATCCCTCACTCAAGAGTGGTGCACACTTTGGAGTCTTTGAGTTTTCCAAGTACAACTCAACCATCAAACCATCAAAGCAAGCTTGGACTCAAGGTATGTTGCTTATTTCATTAAAATGCTTCCAATGTGCACTCATCTCCCAAAACCATGTATTATACTAACATGCATGATAATTTTTTAACATTTTCTATCATTCTTACACCACTCCTTCAAGTTTTAGGGTTATTATCAAGAATACCCATAAGGTAAGGCCTAATTATAGAAATTTCCAAGAGTTTGAAAACTGACATTAATATTCAAACGTTTGGTAAAATATGCACGGATGCCTCACCGTTAGGAATCTTTCATTAAAATTAACAGATTCAAGGGTAATAAAGTCATTTTACCCTACAAATCCCCCTTTCAAATACTTTTAAAAACAATAAAATTAAATTAGAAAATAAAAAATAACATTTTAAAAACATAACTCTTCAAATCTCTTTGATTTTTCTTCGATTTTAATATTTTATGCCACACCTATAATTTATCAATAAATTTCATAAATAATCAAATAATCTTAAAAATAGAGCAAATATCAAGCTTGGGGAGGTGAAAATATTAACCCTAATGAATCATGTTGTGTGATTTCTATAACACAAACTAACGCAAGTGCACGTTATCGCAACAAGTAATATATGATAAGTAGAGTGTCGATCCCACGGAGAATTGTTATTACTTGCTAAGTACTAAAATTATGTTCTCCTATTCTTATTAAAGCTATTGGCAATTTAATGGTTTTAATATCTAAACTAACTAAACAAGAAATAATAATAATTACAAGAATTGAGCAAGGAGAACAATTGTGATAGCACAAATACTCAAATGCCTAGGATTACAATAATCCCTCAATACTTCACTTGAATCCAACTACTCCCCTTAGAACTATCAATATGAATGTCAACCAAGAACTCTAATATCCTCACAAGCCTCTTTTACAAGTCAAGTGAGTATATCTCATTCAATTAACTATCTATATGTCTATGATAATCAAATTGAAATAAGATTCATTAAGTTCAAATTCTCTAAATGGTCATATATGCCTATGAGTATATGTCTATCTCATATGAAACTTATGCTTTTACACAATGATCATACATCAATTTATCCATGGCCAACACAAAATTTTCTTTGTCAAGTTCATTAAGGTTCCCTAATCAATCTAATACATTTTCATGTAATTAGAAGCATTAAGCATAGAACAAATTGAACAATTCCATACCAATATGATAAATAAGGAAAAATAATCAATCCAAGCTACATATTGAGTTAACATTGTAATCCTAGCAATAAAACTTAGTTCATAATTGAAAATATAAGTTTAGAGCATCTAACAACATCATTATACATGTTGGAATCAACAACACATACGAATTTGAAGAGAATAAGAAATTTCCCTTGATGCAATGGTGATGTTCTTCCTCCAAAATGCAGAAATTCTTCTTCTTCCTCTTGATTTTTGTCTCTTGTTGTTGATTCTTGCTTCCAAGACCCAAATGAAGTGTTTATTTTCGTGCTCTCTACTGCCCCCTTCCTCCTCCTCCTTTTCTTGGCTCAACAATGAGTGTTTATATAGGTAGGGTTGCAAAAAAGAAGACAAAAATGCCCTTAAAGAGTGCCCAGAACTCAGTGCCGCGGCATTCGGGTTCAATGCCGCGGCGCTCACTCTCTGGAAGTGGTGCCGCGGCGCTCAATTTGAATGCCTCGGCGCTGCACTGTTCATGCACTATAAAAATTTCACTATTCACTTTTACTGTTCATGTTTTGAGCATTTTAGTCCCTTCTCGGATTTTCATCTCAAATAGCTTCATTTGCATCCGATTTCCGGTATTTTTGCTCCGATAGTGCTTAAACCTATAAAACAACATTAATATGCATAAATAGCCAAATTATTGAGATAAATTGAACAAATATCAAGTTAGGAAGATAAAATAGTTTATACAATTACGCCTTATCAAATACTCCCAAACTTAAATACTTGCTCGTCCTCGAGTAAGAAGGCACACACACCACACTAACAATGAAAACAAACAATAAAAAGATATAAAACATTGGGTTGGCAAAAATTAGTAATTTGTCTCAAAAATTTCTCATGACTACTATCCTAAAGGAAATTCTAAATATCATAACCGTTCAACATGTTAATCCAACACTTATTCAAACCCACAAGTGACCTACTTGGTGTATGTGTGTGAATAGTTAAAATTATTAGTTACATGCACTCGGATTAGTTTATGCACATAAGAAAATGAAATGGTCTCTATGAGATTTTTGCTTTTATTTAACACTCCATATGCTTATTTTTCGCATCACTCTCCACTAATGTAGACACACACATAATCAAGGATCAAATAGGACTTTAGTTAGCTTGTAATGCATGGCTAGGGTGAGGGTAGGATAAAATGGATCAATTTCGGCTCAACTTACACCATAAACATACATTCCTCTTGAGGTTACACAAACCCAACCATTTTTTTGTTTTTTTCACCCGATTTCCCCCAAACTTATTTCTTTGATTCTCTAGCTATTGTGTTGCTCTTCTTTTCTTTTCGTTTAAGCTAGGGGTATAGCAAACTCAATTTTTCTTTTCGTTTCTTTCTTTCTTTTTTTTTTTTTTTTCCTTTGAATTTTTTTTTTTTTTTTTTAACATATAAGTCACTATACCCCCAAACTTAAGCTTTTCATATTTGAACAACCAACATTTATAACTAAACCCATAGCTCTTCTTTAATTCACCCCTTCATTTATAAAAGTTCACACAAGTCTTTAAAAGAAGTGCTATACTTATGGCGTGATGGGTACTATAAAGGATAATAAAAATAAAGGCTAAGGTAATGATATAGTTAGCAAGGAAAAATGATAATTAGGCTCAACGGGGGTGACTACGGTCAAAATTATACATAGGTTGGCTTGAAAGGCTCAATCGGTCCAAAGATGGCCTAAAATCATATCCTTAATTATGTATGCCCTAAGATTTCGCCTTGAATGATGCTCAAACAAGTTCTAGCGTGTTCTTGAGACCATATTTATTCTTGTAGTGCATAAAAGTCTTCTAAGTAAGCATAAAACTAAATAATTCTAACTATGTGCTCGAAATATCAAGTGGTCACAAAGTGAAGCTGAACTTGTCCTAGATTACCAAGTAAACAATCACAACATTCATTGTTTCCCAAAGAACATAGCATTTGAAATCATGTTTCTATTTCATATCATTGACTACTAATCATTCAACCAACCCAAAACTAAACACTAAAATGAAAGAAAACAAACAAATTGTAAAACAAACAACTTTGTAAAACAAACAACTAAAAACAACAATCGTAATAACGTAAGCATGATCAACATGGAAAAAAATATATATATATATTTTTCTCCCCCAAACTTAAAGTTGACATTGTCCACAATGAAAAAACTAGAAGTAAGTAAGAGAAACTCCCTTTGTAGACAATAGCTTGATGCTCGATTCAAGGTGGAAGTTGTTGCTAGAGTTAGTGCCCAAAACCCTAAATTTTCTTGACTTTTATTTTGAGCTCCATTGGGTTGCACCATGTTGGCTCTTGTTTTTGATTCTTTTCCATGCATTTATGATTTCCTAATTGTTGTTTTAGCACACTGGAACAAAGAAAAACAAACATTAAAATCAAAAATTAAAATGCATTTGGGTTGCCTCCCAAGAAGCGCTTGATTTATTGTCTCTAGCTAGACTTCTTCATTTATAGATCATGGTGGATCAAATTGCATATCTGAAGAATCTCGCCTATGGAACTTCGATCGACGCCTATAAGTAATGATATTCTTTTTCTTCGACTTCCATAGTTCCATGAGAAAACTTTTAAGGAACACCGCCGACCACCTTGCTTTGAGCTTTACTGGAAAGATTTTAATCTTAGACCGGATGATTGAACCTCGTTGGCCGGTATCTATTGGTTGCTCCTTGATGAGCTTATTTCTCCATTTTTTGGTTTTTAATTTATGCAGCGGTGTCTCTTCATACGCATGATCCATGATGGCTTCTAATACTTGCTGTTTTGGAGATGGGTGAGCATCATCCGGAATAACCATATCGATCTTGAAGCAATGGGAAAATTTCTCATCCATGTGCTGAATCTCCTCTGATTTGGTTATTTCATTGGCTGCATGTTGCTCAACCTCACTCTCTATAATGATTCCATTGCAGTCTTCAACATTTTTCATTGAAAAAATTTCAGTATTGTTTGGCAAAGCATCTTGAAGATGATTGTGGCCAGCATTTGTCAATTGTTCCACCTGCATTTCTAACCTCTGCAGAGATGAAGATTGGCTATGTAACAACTCAGCTGTCCTACTTACATGTTGGAACATATCTTCTAATGAGGATTCCATCTCAAGTTGCTGTTGTCGCAGAATTTCTGGTGGTGTTACAAGAGGATTTAATTTCAGTGGAGTTTCCTCTTGTTTGTTATTCCAAGACGCATGATTTACACATTCTGGACAATAGGCACTGAAATTGTGATTGTACTGCTGCTGGTAACCAATTTCTGGATAATCTGTAGATTCTTCACATAGTCCATTTAGATGGTTACCACCATAAAAATCACAAGTAATTTGTGCAACGCTCTCAATGATCTTGCATGGAGCAACATAGTCAGCTGTCCATTGAGAGTTGTTAAAGGCCATCACTTCCAGCAATTCATATGCATCATCAACAAACAAATTCATAAATGCACCTCCAGCTACAGCATCAATTATCATCCTCATATGTCCAACTACACCATTGTAAAAAATTTGCATAAGTAACCATTTTGGGATGTTATGGTGTGGACATATCCTCTGCATTTCCTTAAATCTTTCCCATGCTTCATGTAAAGATTCATCATCATTCTGCACAAATGAAGTTATGGCATTCCTCATCATCGTTGTCTTTGCCGGTGGGTAAAATTTGGTAAAGAATTTCTGCGCTAACTCATCCCACGTTGTTATAGATCCTGGTGGTAGTGACCTCAACCAATTCTTTGCTCTATCTCGGAGTGAAAATGTGAATAGGCAAAGCCGAATTGCATCATCCGAGACTTCATTGTATTTGCAAAAGTCACATATTTCCAAAAAATTTCCAATATGCTCATTAGGATCATCATTTGGCAACCCACTAAACTGTACTGAAGCTTTCAATAACTGAATCATCTTCAGTTGGATTTCAAAGTAATCGACATCAATTAAAGGTATTTGAATGCTTGACTGGATGTCGCTTACTCTTGGTACTGCAAAATCCCTTAACAAACTTGATGTTCCAGCCATCATATATCACTCCACAATAACTGAAAAACAAAAGAATGAACTAATGACAGTAAAATGTACAAATGACAGCAAAATATAAAATGACAGAAAAATGCTTAAACTAAGAATAAGATGAATTGGTATTAGTATCAACAAGAATAATAAATAATTCCCCGGCAACGGCGCCAAAAACTTGTTGTGTGATTTCTATAACACAAACTAACGCAAGTGCACGTTATCGCAACAAGTAATATATGATAAGTAGAGTGTCGATCCCACGGAGAATTGTTATTACTTGCTAAGTACTAAAATTATGTTCTCCTATTCTTATTAAAGCTATTGGCAATTTAATGGTTTTAATATCTAAACTAACTAAACAAGAAATAATAATAATTACAAGAATTGAGCAAGGAGAACAATTGTGATAGCACAAATACTCAAATGCTTAGGATTACAATAATCCCTCAATACTTCACTTGAATCCAACTACTCCCCTTAGAACTATCAATATGAATGTCAACCAAGAACTCTAATATCCTCACAAGCCTCTTTTGCAGGTCAAGTGAGTATATCTCATTCAATTAACTATCTATATGTCTATGATAATCAAATTGAAATAAGATTCATTAAGTTCAAATTCTCTAAATGGTCATATATGCCTATGAGTATATGTCTATCTCATATGAAACTCATGCTTTTACACAATGATCATACATCAATTTATCCATGGCCAACACAAAATTTCCTTTGTCAAGTTCATTAAGGTTCCCTAATCAATCTAATACATTTTCATGTAATTAGAAGCATTAAGCATAGAACAAATTGAACAATTCCATACCAATATGATAAATAAGGAAAAATAATCAATCCAAGCTACATATTGAGTTCACATTGTAATCCTAGCAATAAAACTTAGTTCATAATTGAAAATATAAGTTTAGAGCATCTAATAACATCATTATACATGTTGGAATCAACAACAAATACGAATTTGAAGAGAATAAGAAATTTCCCTTGATGCAATGGTGATGTTCTTCCTCCAAAATGCAGAAATTCTTCTTCTTCCTCTTGATTTTTGTCTCTTGTTGTTGATTCTTGCTTCCAAGACCCAAATGAAGTGTTTATTTTCGTGCTCTCTACTGCCCCCTTCCTCCTCCTCCTTTTCTTGGCTCAACAATGAGTGTTTATATAGGTAGGGTTGCAAAAAAGAAGACAAAAATGCCCTTAAAGAGTGCCCAGAACTCAGTGCCGCGGCATTCGGGTTCAATGCCGCGGCGCTCACTCTCTGGAAGTGGCGCCGCGGCGCTCAATTTGAATGCCTCGGCGCTGCACTGTTCATGCACTATAAAAATTTCACTATTCACTTTTACTGTTCACGTTTTGAGCATTTTAGTCCCTTCTCGGATTTTCATCTCAAATAGCTTCATTTGCATCTGATTTCCGGTATTTTTGCTCCGATAGTGCTTAAACCTATAAAACAACATTAATATGCATAAATAGCCAAATTATTGAGATAAATTGAACAAATATCAAGTTAGGAAGATAAAATAGTTTATACAATTACGCCTTATCAAATCCCTATTAGTGTTTCATCTTAATGGTACCACTGTCAGTTGGAAGAGTGCAAAACAAGGATCCAATACTAATTTTATGACGGAGGAATACATTGCGGCTTCAAAAGCTGCAAAAAAAAGTAGTATGTATACACAAGTTTATTGCAGAATTAGGAGTAGTGAATCCTATTCCACTATATTGTGATAACAACAAGGTAATTGCTCAAGCTAAAAAGCGTATTGTTTGTTTAAATATTTCTTAATATTTATATAATGTATATTTTAGTAAATTGTTAATTTATTATATGGTAATAATCTTGTTCCTTTCAGATATTATAGATCTAAAGAAGTTTATATATAATCTAAAGGTTTTTACATTAAGATTAAAAGTTAGTAATTCTAAGAGTTAGAGCCTTATCTAGAATGGGACAAAGACTCAAAAATATTTATTATAATAATATAGTTCTAAGGAGTTGCAGATGGTGTTAAGAAATATCATTTTATTGTATGTTCTTAAAAATATTATTCTTGATCAATGTTTACTGACATGGGTCTATTGGGAAACCTTACAGATTAGTATATATATATATATATATATATATATGAATTGTCCAGACAATTAGTCTTAGTAAATTATGAGTTTAGTAGAAGCTCATATAAATATGCAGGTATTCAGTAAGAATTAGGTACTAAATTTACTCATGAGGACCTCTAATAAACATCCCATAAAGTCGTCAATGGATGGTCTTCTCGAGTTAAATAGTATTTTTTGGTCCTTTAACCTAAGCATCATGGTGGACTTGTGAGTGATCCATCATGCTTTCATTCTATATATGTCAGAGACCTTTTATAGTCTATCCTTTAAGTGTCGTTAGGTATGATCTGATGCTCATAAAGTTCAGTGTGCATACATATAGGATCTGCCAACAGATTATTTTGGCCAAAAGCATTATCCTAGAAAAGAGTTTCCATAAAGGTAAAATAATATCGCAAAAGAGTTTATAGATATTTTTATTGAAATACAAATTTAGAAGATAAGTTCATGGTTGAGCAAATAGAGACTTGATGGTAAAGATCTGTCTCTGCTTTTTCGAGATATAGGTGATGGAGAGATTATACATATATGGTTAACCTTAACTTGTATGATTCAATACGTCATTTTGTTGTATCTAAAACATATGTATGGGGCAATATTTATGGACCTATGAAAATGTTTTATAAAATAAATGGATATGAACTTAAAAAGTCTCACAATGTAAAGTGTACTCATTAAGTACTAGGATAGTAGTTAGGATCAAACAGTTCGATCTGAACAACTTTTGAATAAGTAGAATTTATTTTGGCACCTCTTGAGAAGAATATTTATTGAATTCTAAGTAGTGGAAATTGACGAGTATGAAATGCATTAAATGCCTCCATTTAAAACAAATGTCCACTTTGATCAAAGCTTAAATGGTAAGATTTGTTTAAAGTAATGAAAAATATGAGACACTTGTCATTGTTATAATAAATTAATAGACAAATGCCACCGTTTGAAACAAATGTCCACTTTGATCAAAGCTTGAATGGTAAGATTTGTTTAATATAATGACAAATGTGAGACACTTGTCATTGTAATAATCAATTAATGGACATTTGTCCATCTAAAGCATAAGAGTTTCGCAAAATGAATGGTCGACAATTGCAAAGTATAAAAGATATACTTTATGAAAGAGTTCGGCCAATTTTATTTCAAATACAAGAATTATTTCTTATTCTTTTAATGAGTGAAACTTACAGAAAAAATTGCTTAAAGAGTTTAAGTTCAATAACACTGAATCTTACATAAATCAAAAGCTACCATTTTAGAGTTTTGAGCTTACCATAGTCAAGACCAAAATTTGATCACTAGAACACTCTAAGGTAAAATTGCATGTTTCAGTTATTCAACTTTATCGATGATTCTTCAAAGATATATTTTTTGTTAATGTAATAGAATTATATTTGAAGAATGTGGTTTTTAAAATTTATTTTATGTTTTTGTTGCATATTGTGTGTGACATGCATTTGCATTTCACTAACCACATATACTCTTACACACCCCTACAAGGCTTATGTTGCCTCTTGCAGAACTTCAACGACCTCGTGGTGGACTTAGGCAGCTTGGTTGATGACTTAGGCGACCTTGGGGAGGACTTAGACAACCTTAGGGATGACTTAGGTTGCCTTGTTAAGGGAGGACTTAGACGGCCTTGTAGAGGACTTAAATTTCCTAGATGAGCACTTAGATGCTTTAAAGACCACTTAGAAAGCCTTGTGGAGGACTTAGGTGACCTCTTGAAGGACTCAAGTGGCCTCATAGAGGACTTAGGCTGCCTCTGAGAAGAGATCCTCGTATTTGATAAGGAGGTCCTTAAATTTTAGTGAGAAGGCTCATAGATTTACTAAGGAGGTCTTTAAATTTTGATAAGGAGGTCCTTGGATCTTAATGATCAAGTCCTCGAATCTTGTAAGGAGATTTTTGAATTTTGATAAGGAGGACCTCGAATCTTGATGAACAGATTCTCAAATTAGTACATGGCTTATTTTTGCTGAGGGCTTATTTGTAAAGTTTTAAAAGTATATTGGCTGGAATTGGAATTTTGAAAACTTAGAAGATTTTGAATGAAACAAGTATGTTGTTAGGGGTTTTTTTGTGAAAATTTGAAAGTATTTATGCTAAATTTAGATTTTCCATAACTAAGAGGGGTTGACTGATAAAAATTGAGTATAGCCATAATTCTCTCTTTTCTCTTTAGTTGCGATTGACCATTAACAGGCCACCAGCCATCACAACTTTATTGGCCGCTCAGAAAGTGCCAGTTACTATAACATTGTTGTTAGTCGTTGATGATGGCGGCTGAAATACTGAAGTGATAGCTAAATGGTTCGGTTGTGACTGAACTCTTGGTGGCTGCAATCTTAAATTTCTCAGTGATGGCATGCGGAGAGGTTGCTTGAGTTAAGGTTGCCCAAGGCTTATGAGCTAATTAGTGAATTTATTAGAAATATGGGGTAGTCAGAGAGGCGGTGATGACAGTTGGTAATGGCGACTGTGAATTGGTTATATATTTTGCTTTTCTTTTGAAGGTCCTAAGTTCCATCCTAGCTGAAAGCTTTTCTTATTTAATTTTTGGTAGTTAAGGTTTTGAAGTCCTCATAGTATTAATTCTGGCAATAGTTCACAAATCATTGTGGTAGAGTGGTCATTTCACCAATCAATATCTTGGAGGTCTAAGGTTCAACTCTTCGTAGAAGTTTCATGTACTTTAATTTTTCTAATTATTCTAATGCTATATAAGGGTTGTTTTATCAAGTTCTGTCTAATTTTTCTTGTTTTGCATGAGTTAATTTGTGATTTTTTCTTTCTCGATTTTGATCTTTTCTACCATTTCTTTCTTTTAAAAAAAAAAGAAAATTCAACATGCATGCTTGCTAGCCTTTGGATTGTTAATCTCTATATTAGTCTTTATAAATTTTTGTTTACTTCTTATAGATGACGCTAAACTATTGACTTGATCAATTTAAGTTCAATGAGTTAAATTTATTAGTTATTGAGAATGAGGTTGAGATTAACAAAAACTAATAGAAAAAGAAGCAAAAACACTAAATTTATAGTAGTTCAACTCAATATGAGCCTACAAAAAATTTCATGAGTCTCATCTGCTCTTTTAAATGTATCATAGAATATTATTTTCTTTGCAAAAATACATAGAGGTAGAAAATAGCCTCCCAAAAATTAATAAGTGTATTGCCCACTCTTTAGAGTGAGAATCGGTCCTTCTCTATGAGATCATGAATGATGCCCCCTTCATTGATTTTCTCCCCTATTTATAGGGTAGTAGGAGTATAGGAGTCTTAGAATATGAATAAAATTAGGATATATAATATTTTTTCAATTAGTCTTCTCTTATTAGAGTCCTACTAAAATAAAGATGGTAGTTTCCCTTTTTGTTTAGGATTTTCTTATAGAATCTTTCTTAAAATAAGACAACTCTTTTTTTATAAGTTCAAGAGTCTGTTTTCGATCGTAGAATAAATTGGGCTTGTCAAAATTTAGGGGGAAACAACGAAAAACACCTTTTACATTCTTTTGATATTTCTTTCAACAATATTCATAACCCAGTTGCTTTACATTAATTTCAACACCTATGACACTCAAGAAATAGTGCCAATAACCCTAGAAAAAATTCTAGAGGCGAGTTTCCTCTAATATATAAAATAGGATTTTCTATGACTAGAAACCCTAATCTTATCTTGCATGAAAAGTAACTGCATATATAGCTAAAAGCATTCATAACTATCTCATAATGTTGTCATTGATTGTATTTCTCCATTATTTATTATGCAAGTCTAGCTCCCACATCTCTTACAGTTTAAGACCAGAGTTATTTGGTCAATAAGTTTTTAGTCCGAGACCACCAAAATAACTTTCCAACATCAAGCCCTTTGTACTCCCAAAGCTCTTTAAAGGTACGGTGGGTCTTACTCTTAAACTTATAGGGATAAAGAGGCTGCAATCGAGTATTTAGACCTAACCCAATGTTTTCATACAACCTACCATATCACTGCAATGTTACTACAATCAATTGTATTATGTCATATAACAGTCTCTATATTTTACCTCGAACAATATGTAATATGTACATATATGATCAATTGTGGAAATTGACTCATCACATATAAAAACACACATGATTTTGATATTTGAATATAAATAACAAAAAATGATAAGAAAATATTAATAAGAACTAATAAATCTAGTTCATCTTTTTTGACATCCAGATTTTCCACCTCATATTTCTCTTCATTTAATGAATTATCTTTAAAAGTGTTCAATAATAAAAATTTTGTTTGGACTTTATTCATAAATGGTATCTTTTCATTTCAAACATAATTTTTCATATACAGTTTTTAATTGATAACTGTTATATTAAGCCTTTAATTTGACCGGTGGTTAAAAATAAATTATTAACATTCTAGATGAAATAGTGTTATAAATTGTTTGTATCTATTCATATATAATATGAAAGGAAGTAAATTTGTTTTTTTTTCCAGTTTTCTTAAAAGGTAACATCCAATTTAAATATTATAATTAAAATATTGTATATTTTGAAATACTAATATAAAATATATAACAATTTTCTTTATCGTTTTTATTGATGCTCAAAAAATAAAAGGTTGGAGAGAAAGTTTGAAACTACAAGATTTAAAAGTAAATCAATATGAAAAGAAGTGGGGGGAAAATAATAAATTTGACCCGTTCATCGTACAAATGTCATATGTTGTAAGATCCCACAATGCTAAGAAAAATTCAGATCAACATAGGATACAAGTCCCTCTACAAGAAAGAAACTTATTTTAATTTATTAACATTCTTTAAAAAATAATTTAAATAAATAACAACCATCCCATTCTTGATATTAGAAGTTTCTGTCTACTCATATTATGTGAGATTAATTTTTATCTTTTCAATTTTTATCTACTCATATTTTTATCTTCTTTTCAATTTTAGAGTGAACACCTTCCTTATTTGGAATAAACGCTTGAATTAGGTAAGAGTCGTGATTGGCCTGGAATAATTGGAGGACTTAGGTAAAAACTACCTACATAAAATTAGGCTTTCTTATATTTATGGCTAAAACAAAATTATTATAAACATTATAGGATATATATCTTCTTCTTTTTTTTCTTGCTTTTTGTGTAGCAAATAAAAAGTTTTTTTTTTTAATACAATAAATACAACGGAAGTCAGATTATTTTGTTCATAATTACATATATAAGGATAGAAGATTATCTCAATTCTTCGTATATTGAATTGACTGGCTGCAATCTTCTCTACTATTCTCAACCTTCAAACTTAACGCGTGTGACCACGTGGATCTCTTCTTAATCTCTAAAATCATTAATATCAAAATCTAAGAGAAATGTAATAATTGTTGGGATTTATGCTCACGTGCCATTCCATTGTTGCATGAATATTTTAGTTTATAACATTTTTACAGTACATTACTTGTTAAATCGCTAATTACAATTATTAAATGGTTCAATGCTTAAGATGCTACAAATATTATATGATCTGAAGGAGTTCAGATTTGGTCTAAAAACGTTCAGATCAATACTAAGAGTTAACATAACTAAAAAACTATAAATGCTAAAGAATTAGCATATTATAATAATCAGTGAAGTCTAGAAGTTAGAACCTTATCTGTAACTATACAAAGACTTGAGAGTACACTAATAATAATATAATTGCAAGAGTTGCAATAGATGCTAAAAAATGTCATTATGAAAGTTTATTCTCAAATTATGTGTTTTAGGTCTTAATTCACCGATGCAGGTCTGTCAGTGTAATCTTTTTATATAGACCAGTGTATACTATACCTAGATGGTCTAGAAGGTTACTCTTGGCTAACCATGGGCTTACAGGAAGTTCGTATAGTATATAGGTGTTCAGTAAGGACTGAATACTGAGCAGACTCTACGAGGACCCCTATAGACATCCTATGAAGCCGTCAATGGAAGGTCTTCTTGAGTTAAGTAGTATATGTGATCCTTTGACCAAGTACCACAGTGGGCTTGTAAGTGATCCATCATACTTTGGTTCCACACATGTCACAGACCTTTCATGGTGTGACCATTGGGTGTCGCTGGGTATAGTCTAATGCTTATAGAGTCCAGTGTATACAGATATAGAATTCGTCAACTCACATGGATGAGTTATATATATTCGAATGCTCAGAGACTGTATCTTGAAAAGTCTTATGGCTATAAGCAACAAACCCAAGAAAAGAGTTTTCCACAGGGTTAAACAATATTGCAAAAGTGCTTGCATGTATTATTTGTCAAGATACGTGTCTGGAGGTAAGTTAATAGATGAGCACATAGGGATTCGACGATAGTGATCTATATCCCCACTCTTCCAAGATAGGATTAGCGGAAAAATTATACGTATGCGCTATAACCTCAACTTGTATGGCCTACTGCACTGATTTGTAATATCCATAACGTGTGCGTAGGCATCGATCTTGGACTCATAGAATAGTTCTATTTGACAAATTGAGAATAGACCTAGAGAGTCCCGCAATATGAAGTGTACTCGTTGTGCACTAGAGCAGCATACCAAATTGAATAGTTCGATCTAGAAAATTTTAACAGACCGGACATTTACTTCGGTCTCCCTCCGTTCGTGCATGTGTTAAGACTTAAGAGTTAAGTACATCAATTAGTTAACAATTAGTTGTTGACCAATGAGATGTTGACACATGGCACATTATAGGCCAATTATAGTTTGACTTAGAAATTACCAAAATGACCGTATTTGTTGGACAAATAATATCATTTTTTTATTCATTAAAATGTTTATTGAATAAATAATAATAATATATGATATTATTATTTAAAATAAAATAAAATAATTTATTTTTTATTTAAATTGGCATGTGTCTATACCATGATTTAATATGATTAAATTATTTGTTTAATATTAATGAAATGATATAATAAGTATAAATAGGTGGCACTTGTAAATGGTAGGTCTTAACATGTTTCTTACTAATGAGAAAGTGTTTCTCATTTGGCCTAGATTTAGGCCAAGTTCATTTAAATGATTTTTTATTTTGTTTTGTTTTCATTTGGTTTATTGTAAACAACAATAAACATATAAATGGGTGGTATATATGTAAGTGATACATATACATATTTGAATGATAAACACAAACTCACATGCACCATAGGTTTAAAATCATTCACAATAACCAAATTCTTTTTTCTATGTAAGAATATGTAAAAAGAATTTTTCTGGTTATGATTGTTGTCCTGATTTATTACTCCATACCTCCTATATATATATAGGAATCTTCCTTAAATATTTAAGATTAAATAAGGATTAGTAAATTAGAGTTTGATTAGAATTTGAACTAGTAGAGGGACTGCAAGACCCATGGGCTTTTTAGCTCCAACTTAAAAGGTTCAGTCTTAATCATCTAATGATACACTAGTTCTTCTAAATTAACCGCATGTAATTCCATTAAAAGTAAAAGGGCTGTACTTTAATAACCTATGTCGTTAAGTAAAAGCCCATTTAATTAAAAATTCTTTTAATTAAATTGGGTTTGGTATTTAGATTAATAATAACCACTTAATTAACCATCTAATTGATGTCCATAATTAAAGTTAGGCCATGAAAAAATATCTTACCTCTTTAATTATTTATTTTCCCATAAGTCATTAAATTCTTTAATGATCACTTTTAATATGTCTATATGTAAATAAATTTATAAATAAATATTATTAGTCAATTAATCATTTATTGAAAAAACTGTGACTACAGATTCAAATGACCAAGTACTGCAAAAAAGTTTAGATGGACATATTTATTAGATTCTTTCTTGCAAATATATATTCCTACAACCTATGAAATTATATTTTCAAGATATTGAGATTTTAACCATTTATATGGATCTTACTCTGTGATAACTCAAAAGATATAACGCATAAATGTAAGTTCATTATTTGCTCAAGATTACGATTAATGAAGCTTATTAAAGCTTTTGCTAATTAAGATCAATAACATTTAGTTAACTTGATCAAAATTTACAATAGTCTCGTTCAATGTAACATATACACTAATTTTTCTATTCGAAGTCTTTACTTTGATGATTAAGGTAAATCATCCAATATAAGAAGTAGAAAAATTATAACCTTATATAATGAAATGCTATTTTAATTAATATTTGGGAAGTAGATTTAATTTATAAAGAACTTGTGATCTATACTCTTTGTATTAGCATCATATGCTTAATACATAGATCAAATACTTTATAACTATGGGCTCATCAATGTATGCTCAATCATATGTATGAATAAACTTTTATTAATCAAATAAAATATTATTTCACATGCTTTAAGGGCATAAAATAACATTATATATCTAACAATCTCCCACTTGCCCTAAAGCATGTTGAGTAACTATTGAACCCATATATTATTCATATGAGTTTCAAAACTATTTTCTAGCAATGAATTAGGTGAATGGATCTACTGGATTATCGCTTACGTAATCTTAGATACCATAACCTTATCATTTTACACAAAACTCCCTTACAAAATATTATTTCCTCATAATGTGTTTTCTTCTCTTGTGGTTTTTGATTCCTTAAACTGTGCTACTACCCTACTATTGTCTTAATAAAGAACAATAGGTATCTAAGTACTAGATACCACCTCAAGCTCCATAAGAAAATTTCAGAGCTATATAACCTATTTTGTAGCTTCAGATAGAGCTACATATTCAACTTCCATAATGAAGTCTGTAATACGTGATTGTTTTGCACTCTTCCAACTTATAACTCCACCACTTAAAGTGAACATATACCATGAAGAAAATTTAGGTATCCTTATGTTCTTGAAATTCTGAATTTGTATATATGATAAATATAAGATCCTCACTGGAATATACAAGCATAAAACTTCTGCTTGAAACTCCTTGAATTTATCAAACACGTCAGACTTGTGGCATATTAGGTACACATAACTGAATCTAGAATAATCATCAATGAAAATGATGAAATATTCATAACTTTCTCTAACTTATGTGCTCATGAGCCCACACACATCAAAGTGCACTAATTCTAACGTTTTAATGGCTCTATTACCTTTAGCATTAAAGGGTCTTTTGGTTACTTTGCCTTTTATACATGATTCACGGACTAATAATGATTCAATATCTAATGAACTCAAAGGTCTATCTTTGACTAGTCTTTGGATCCTATCTAGACTAATATAACCAACAATGCAGATACCATAAATACGTTTGATTAATGGGAGTCACTTTATTCCTCTTATGGTGATTAGATTCATTATTCAATTCTGTGTCATGCAGTGAGTTAATTTTAGAAAATATGTAGTATAACCTGTTAACTAGTGTATTAGAACATATAAACGACTTATTTCTTTTAATTATCACAATTTAGTCAAATTAAAATAATATACAAAATTATTCAAATAACTAACTAAAATCAAATTGCGTTTAAGTTTCAATACTAACAAACAATCATCTAATACTAAAGTCCTAAAATCATCAAAATAGAGATAAACTCCCACTACCTTGGTTGCAACAATTGCACCATTTCATAGCCTAAGACTGTTCTCTCCTTGATTGAGTGATTTGATTTCCTGAAACCCTTACAACGAATTACAAATATGATTAGTGGCTCAAGAATCTATTATCTAGGAATCTGTAGAATCAACCACTAAACATGTCTCAATAAAAAAAATATTACTAGAAGATAAGTTGTCCTTTTAGTTATTAAAAACTTAACTAAAGTACAATTTCTCTTCTAATGCCCTTTAATACATTGGAAACACTTTCCCATAAGCCTTATTTCTTTTTTATGAATTTGTAAAGATCCTGAATTAGATGTTTTCTTTACCTTGTTCTTCTTCTTCTTACTACTATTTCCTTTAGGATTGAGACCAAAAGATGAAGATGGGCCCTTAGTCAAGTGACTATTATAAGCATTTATTTCATCTTGAGGTGTATTTTCATTAGATATTTGTGGGCATTCATCAGTCAAGACATATTTGTACTTTACAGCTTTGAGTACAATATCTAAGTTCCTTTTCTAATCCACATAATTAATTATAGCTAACTTATTTTGGTTAAGAATAGATGCTAGTGAGATGAATGAAGACATAATTCTAAAAAATAAATTCATACATGAGCATACATTATTTGATAATATATGTAACTTTTGCATGAATGCACAAATACATTTATGTAGAACTCTTTAACTATATTATACTTTAGTAATCTAACTTCTATTCAGAATACATCTCGGTAGGGTGGTCATATCCATCATGAATCAGACTAATACCATACAAATTTATTATTATTATTTAGATATCTTATATCAAATAATAATAAACTATCAATTCTTTAACCTTCAGATTTAATTAACAAGAATTTCGTAGGGAGGATATCAATCAATCTAAGTTGAGTATATAACCATTATTCCAATTTTTTATATTTTCCAATTAAAAAAGCCATCGTAAGGTAGTCAATTTTGTATGAGTCTTATATTAGATTTTATCTTTTAGGAAAGTTCTATCTAGTAACCAATTTTGATTAATGTCATCTGTAGGAAGCTTACAAGGTTTAAGGCAAGGCATTGATTTACCTTATTATAGGACTAATAATAGAGGCCATGGACTTTATACCTAAAGCCCTCTCTCACTCAATATTTAAATTCTTAGATTTTTAATTAATTTATAAAACGACGTTCCACTCATTAATATCTAATTTTATTTTTATAAAATAATTAATAAGGTCACGTCAAATAATAAATTAATATAATATTAAAAAATATGATAATAATTTTATCCTAATCTCATTAGAACATTAATGTCATATAAAATGATATATTTTATATATGGACATGTGAATGTGGTATTCTTAATTTATATGACATGTTTTTCATCCAATTAATTAACTAGATAAATAAATAACCCATAATTCATAGCTTTTCCTAATAAGAAAAATATTAAAATTAAGCCTAAAATTTTCAAAGTCTCTTCCTTAAAGTCAATTTGGGTACTTTCATAATGTTATATCTTCTTATTTGTCTCCTTTTATAGGCTTGAATTTTGGGCTTTTAATTTTCTTTGGTTAACTTATTTTTAAAATTAAATTGAGTATATTTTAGACTTAAAATTTCTATTGGGTCTATTTAAAAAAAATTAAATAAAAAATATTTTTAGATTTAATAATTTTAATAAAATGACCCAAATAAAATTTTATAAAATTGGACCAAAATTAAAAAGAGTTTGGGCTAACTTCGAATTTATAAATATTTAAAAATAGTCCAAAACAAATTTGGATTAAAATTGAGACCTATTTATAAATATTTTAAATTTTTTTGCCAAACTATGATTATTCAAAACTTAGAACGGGACTGAATGAAAATAAAATTTTTATTAGGGTTTATTTAAGACAAACTTTTAAGAGTTTATTTATATAATATATAAATATTTTAACTAAAAATAAAAATTTTTATAATGAGGAGGGGTCTATTTGAGAATGATTATAATATAAAATAAAATTATATGTATAACACTTACTTCTTGAGATGCAAACGTCTTTGATTTGGATTTTTATATTCAAATTTTTTCTTAAAAAATCATATATGAAATGCAAATATATGTTTGTGTTATATTCATCAGTTCTCGTGAGATTAACAATTTAACAACCTAAACTTTTATCATAGAAAAAAATATAAGGAATCAATTAAAAAGAAACATATTAGAATTAATTGTAAATTAAAAGAAAAATAATATGACATTCTTTTATAAGATTTTTTTAAAATAAAAAGTCAACGTAGAAGATTGTATTAAGAGTAAAACTAAAATGGAGCCTTTTGTTTTGGGCCTTTGAGGGCCTTAAGTAACTGTCTGGGTTTAGCCTTGGTGGATTATGATTGGGTTTTATTTAGATGGGTCCGAGCACCATGCTTCTTCCATTCATTTATGCAGACCAACGAATTAGGAGAAGCATGGTGCATGGTGATAAAAATTAAGGTTAGAAGAAGAAGAGAGCATAGTGCTTTAAGAGTAGGATAGATCACTTTTTCCTCAATACAAACCTTATTAATTGTGTGAGCACTGAAAAAAAATTAACTTTACGTAGATATGGAAGATTCAATCGAAATTTGAAACCGCGAGTTGTTTGGATCACTTTGTCCATTTTCAAATACAAGCGTATTAGCGTTCGCACAAACTTATTGCTGAAAAATAGTACATATAATTGGACTTAATTCTTGGATTTGCCAACAGACCTCATTGAATTTCTAGCATAAATCCAAGCTACCAGAACCAGTAAAACCGCCAAGATCAAATTCATAAGTTTTCTTCGCTGCTTCATTTTTATGGCCACACCAGCAAGAGTTTGCTTCAACTCTTCTCCTCTAAACTTATCCCAGCTACTTCCATCTGCTTCTTTGACAGCCTTTGCAGCTTCATCAAGATTTTTATCATTTTCCATTGTTGCAATTGAAGTGCTTTTTCTTTCTTCAGCCAAACCCTCACTACTCTTCTTCCCTGAACTCTTCTCGGAAGCATTTGCCATCCCACCACCGGCCTTGCTGCTTGGTTGTGTTTCAATGCCAGTCTTTGGAGCATCAGCTTCTTGTCCACTCTTTTGAGAGCCATTATAATCATTTCCCGCAGTTCTCGGAGCTTCGTGTCCTCTCTTGTCAGCTCTTGATGAATAATCACTTTCTTGGTTGTCCGGCTTTTGGGCGGCTTCTGTTGGTGCTTTTGCTTCTGGACGTTGATCATCAGCTGGAGTAATAATTTGCGGATGCTTGATGTAAAGTGTCCAATCCTCGAATTTTGCAGTGATTTCATTAGCGTCATAGTTTGATGGAATTGGAAATTCCTTGCGGAAACGGCTCCATTTGTTGTTACCAAGCGGGCGTTCTCCGCTGATCCACAGCTCATTTGAATTGGTTACTTGAACTTTCAGTTGCTCCTTTTCATAACCTGTAAATTAAAATATAATTCGACAAAAAAGAAAGATTGTTTTAATTTTAACATTATTTCAGTACTTATAATTTTATATTTCTTATGTTCTTTCTCACAATTTTCGTAGTAAACTCCAAGTATCTTCTTCCTCTTGATTTTCACTACTTGTTTGATTCCCTTCTTTTTCTTTTCGAACAGGAAAAAAAAAAAAAAAAAGAAAGGAAAGAAATACTTCCTTTAAGAATTTTTATCATCATAGAGTTCTTATATTATTTTCGTTTAAACTGATTTAACTGTTAAAATCTACAGCAGAAATAGTAAAAGACATCTTCTAATGAAGATATATGGCAAAATCTATCATAGCGCATATCCATTCTCAAAAGAGTTAAGAAAACCCGCATTGGATATTAAATGAACTGATTAATCAAACACGGTAACATTAACGACTGATTAAAGTTAAAGACACAAAACACAGAAACTAAGAGAGAATCGAAATAAACCTGGTAGACGGACAACAAGAGTGTCGAATTCATCCGCTCGTGTCCACGCTGTTGGTGGATCAAATTCCTCGTACACGCGCTCAGCTCCTGGTTTCCTTTCCATGGATCGATCTTAGCTTTTTCTTGTATTTCGTATGGAGAATTATATCTTCAATATGTTGGTTGGTGTTTATATACGCAGGAAAAGGATTCTTAAATTGATTAGAAGAGCCCGCTTTACGGTTTTCTTTGAATTATGATTATTCTTGGTTCATTCCTTTCCTTTCAAATTTTCTTACAGGGTTTTGCCTTTCAAGGGCATGAAGTATGCTTCAGTACCTTGGCTCAAGACTGGCGTTCGAATCCCAAAATTATAAATTATTCCTTTCATCACTCTTTATCCTTCCTACCTTTGTCCTTACTGTTATATATTCTCTTCATTTTCTTTAAAATTTGAACCTTCAGTTCTTGAGTCACAAAAAACATACACTACAATACTAGGTGCTCTAACTGAAATTGAAATTTGTAAGATATTTCTAAAATAATAGGATTAGCATCGTATGATTTTCTATGGGCTGACTACTCCTATTCTAATAATTTAATACTTTAAAAATAATTTTTTAACAATCATAATTTTGATCAAATATAATTCATAATCACAAAGTTAATTAAATATATATTTTAAAATTAATACATTATTGATTATTAACAAATAAAAATTTTATTAATATATTTGACAATAATCATGATCTGTATATTTGTAATAAATATATATTTATTTACATAACTGAAAATATAATAATTATTCTTACTAAGAAAGTAATATCTTAATTAAATTAAATACATTATTAGATAATAAATATCAATAATAAAATAATAATAAGAATAATAATAATAATTTTATTTAATACTTTATATAGGTATATAATATAATATATTTCAACAAAAAACATGAAAGACCAATAATTACATATTAATATTTAGCATTCTATTAATTAGTTAATATAATTTAAAGTACAACTAATTAATAACGTCAAATATAATTGTAATGTAAAAGTACCAATTAAATAATTTTTTTATAAATATTCGTTGAACTGAAATTATTTATAAAAAAATTAATATATAAAATAATAATTTTTTATTTAAAATAATTTGAATTTAATCCACTGTGATCTTACACCAAACATAAGATTATAATATAAGTAATCAAATTTAATCCAATCCAATTAAATCCAAACTCATCTTAAAAATTACTCTAATCCAGTCCTAGGTGCCAACGTGCACTAAGTAATTTGAAACATAAATTGCTTAATATTTACAAACTATTTGTGTCATTAAACATAGAGAAATTGTGATTTGAAAGAAATGGAGAAATCACTTACCTCTTAAAATTTTTTAATCACAAATATTAGATAATAAAAACTTTGCATATACTATTGATTTTTTTCTTTTTCTCTAATACCAAGTAACTCCTTCCATACATAATTTTAAAGATAGAAATTTCATATTTTAAGGACCAAAATATATTTTTTTCAATATAATTAATATTAAATTATCTTTTAAAAAGGCCTATGTCAACTCAAATTAAGAAAAAGAATATATTATAATAAATTTTTATAAATCTTGTCCTTCAAATGTGATAAAATGTCATATATTTCAAGATCAAAATAGCACAACAAAGTTCAAATCGGCATGGGGTCCAAATTCTATTACAACTTAAACACAAATGTTTGCGTTGATTTCTTTCGTATACTACAAGGAAATGGGTATTTTGTGTCCCATTTTACGAAGACTATTATAATCATTGCAAAAGACTTAAATAAAATGACGATGTTTAGTTTGAAAAAAATTTAACAAAATTAAAAAAATGCTATTTGCTCGTCTTCTCTCTTCCATTCTCTTGTTCTCAATTGATTTTCTCAAATCCCAAATCATGGCTAAGGCTCTCAATGATGGTAACCAAACTTTATTTCATCTAGTCTTGTCTCGTTCTCAATCTCATTCTCAATCTCATTCTCTCTTTTACGTCGTCTCTCAAATTGACAATGACAACATCAAATTATCTCATCTCAGGCATCCAATCTAATCACATCTCTAGTTATCTCCTATCAGTTTATGAATAATTTTTTTTCTTATATCAGCAATTTTTTTCATTAATTTTCTTATTAAATTTTGATTTAATTTAAAAATTTTAGTTGTAAAGTTACTGTCAAAACTCTAATCTAAATCTATCTTTGAAGGTAGGGGTATGAGACTTTTAGTTAATTCTTATCAATTTCTTCAATCTTTGAATGTGGTCTTTAAAACTTTTAAGTAGTTACGGTTTTTTCAATTTTTGGCAATTTTTAGTACTTTTTATAAAAAAACTGTGTAATCTGAATCTTATTTGTATTTATGGCTATTATGCATAGAGTTACATGAATTCAGTGTTAATCAATGGAATTTAATCAAGTTGAATTTTATTTTGCTAGATTTTGTGAGTTTGATTGATGTTGATTAAGTATCAAGAAACAGGAACTGGTTCAAAGAAACTCCTTGGTTATTTTGGTGGCTAAAATCCGTTAAGTCTGATTGGGAAGTTGTATTATATTATGTATATTTCCTTTAAGCATTCATTTGTTAATATAGTTGTTGGTGTTAGGTTTTATTGTGAAGAATTGATAAATGTTCTTTATTTTTATTGTGTGTGCATAGTGATGTATTTATGTGTATATATGATTTGGACAACCATTGAATTTGAATGGAAGAAATTTGAAATTGTTAAGGGTAAAAATTGGTGAAATTTATCTTAATTTAGGGGAGTTCAGTCCAGCACTCAAGTCTAGACTTGATGAGTAGCCCAGTCTATAACGAGCTGCCTTAATGGGATTGAGTCTAGGTTCAAACACTTAGACCTCCATAACTTGGCTCATGAAGCCCATTTAGCAGACCCATATCAAAATACGTGTCCCTACTCAGTATTGGTGTCAGAGGACACGTCACAGGAACTTTGATACTTGTCACGTTATCATGGGCCCATTAGTATGCATACACGGTAGTACGGCTTAAGTCTCGCCACGTCACTAGTGGAACCTACTAGAAGAATACCTAGATGCTATGTCATCTAGCTATCAGACCTGAGAATAAAGTTAGATAAGAAAATCCTTAAAGACCCAATAAGTGAGCGCCACATTAGCTAGAACCAAGACCATTGTTTTCTATTGACACTGTTGACACTACTGAAACGGTAGATAGAATATGTCTGGGGTAGTTGAGCAGCTCAGCACTAAATTGCTGAGCTTAGGGGGACAAGGTCAGACGACCCATCAGTGTTTCTCAAGTCTCACCAACTCAGGCTGACAGCCTTAGAAAAGAATCTAGTCAAGAGACACATAATATTCTAAACATCAGATGAGCTTTAATTACATATTTGCCTCCTATTAAGCAAGTTCTCTAAAATACCCCTCATGATAGGGACGATTCTTCAATAGTGTTCTGTCACGTGTCACCTTCAAGGAGTAATCTTAGGCCATCTCCCTCTACCTTAAGGGTTCATTTTCACTATAGAAGCTTTACTTTCTCTAAGAGAAAAGAGTTCAACTTTGCAAGTTCAAAAGGAGAGTGGAAGGTCATAGACTATAAGTTGAAGTTCCATACTTCACTTTTTTTTATATTCACCAATTCTCCTCTCTTATACAAAGGTTTGCCTATAACCTATTTGACAACCTCCAATCATTCCTCCTTACTAAGGAAGCTTTTACCAAAACACAAGAAATAGCCTTCACAAATCCAAAGAGGGGAAGAATATATGAGATCTTAGCTCATGAGTGATATTACTATTATTGTAACTTATGCTTTGTAATATTTTCTTCATATAGTGAATTTTGATGATGAGCTCTACCCGTGGATATAGGCCTTTGGGTTGAACCACATAAATTTATGTGTTGATTATCTTTATATTCTATTTTCTTATTAGTTGTGTTGTGAGCTCAGTCTAGATGAGCTTTACTGAGTCTTACTTGTTATAATCGCCTCCAGATAACTTTCTTTTTATGACCAAGCCAAACACTTTGAATAAGAATGTATTTTAACTCTTTTTGTTAGAATTTTGGTGATGCAAAATCAAAAATAATTTTATTTTGAGTTGCAAGACCAAGGAAGAGTCAGACACATGGTCGATAACATAATGGACGGAAAAAAGAGGTGTTGAACGGGAAGTTAGAAGCGAGGAAGGGTAAGAAACACAAGTAAAACGAGCCCAGATGTGGGAGCTACGATGCTAGAAATTTAGCACCGTAGCACCACGAACAGCACCCTCAACTTTACAGTACTAGCCACCCAGCGCCGTAGCTCTGGGTTGAGGTCACACTGTCCCCATAGCACTAGCAGTGCTAGCTTCTTGGCTTCGCGGCACCACTAGTTTACAAAAGTTCTATTTTAATTCCAATTATCTGTTTAAGTCAGTTTTTGACTTTTTAAGCACGTGGACTCTTATTCTAACTAGATTTAGAGTTTTTAGAGTTAACATTAGCACTATATAAATATTTATAACCCTTGTAATTGAATAAGCATCAAATTAGCACAAGATTGAATAAAGAGCTTAGGTCACACGTGAGTGTTTTGAGCACACAAGATAATATGGTATAGATCCTTGGTAACTCTTGGGTAGTCGAGTATTCCTTGTAACTCCTGTGGGCTTTCTTTAGGATATAAAAGAAAGGGATAAAGAAGTTAAGATCCTCAGATCCACCATGGATATAGGTGAATTTGTCAAACAACGTAAATTGGTGTGTTCTTTTTCTTTACTTGCTTAGTTGTTTATCTCTTTGTTGTATGATCTTTCTTTCTTAGTTGTTTGAGAGTATGAGATGTCTGCAGTACCCTAAGGGAATTTTCGTGGACGTACTAGTTTTTTCCTCAATAAACTGGTATCAAAGCCTAGGTTTGATTTAACCATAGCTACTCACAAATATGATGAAAAAAAGTTAGTGGGAAGAATGATCTTAATCTATGAAAGGTGAAGGTGATGGCTCTAATGGTGAGTCAAGGGTTAGACTTAACTCTTGAGGAAACTTAAGCAACAACTAATGATGAAAGAATTTGGTAAAACCTAGCGATTTAGATGAAAAAACTATTCGAAAAAGAGCCCATTGTACAATAGTACTACTCTTGAGTGACGAAGTTTTGAGGGAAGCGGCTCGAGAGAAGACACCAATAGGTATTTGGAAGAAACTTGATGCATTATACATAACAAAGTACTTGGCGAATTGTTTACATATAAAAAAGAAATTATATCAGTTAAATAACTAAGGGAATGTCCATGAGCAATCACATTGACACCTTTAACAAGATTGTCATTGATTTTGAGATGATATATATCAAGATCGAGGATAAAGACAAGGCTATTATCTTATTGTACTATCTTTCTCTAAGTTATGAGCACTTCATGGACACACTCATATATGGTAGGTAGACTTTAACAGTAAGTAATGTTAAGGCCTTGTTAAACTCTAAAGAAAGGGGAAAAAGATCAAAATCTGAAAGTGCAACGAGATTAGTTGCAAGAAGAAGGGATTGTAAGAAGAACCAATGAGGCAGATTAAAGAAGTGCTATTTATGTAATAAGGAAGGGTACTTGAGGAGGGATTTCCTGGTAAGAAACAAGAATGGAGGAGGGGTTATAATAATTTGTGGTGAAGACTTAAAAATTACGGAGTTCTTAATAGTTTCTGTGAGAAGTATGTTGGTAGATGGATACTTGATTTTGCCTGTAGTTACCATGTATGTTTGGAAAAGTCCTTATTTATCAATTACAAAACTATTAGATGAAAGAAAATACTAATAGAGAATGACATGGCTTGTAAAGTCACGAGGATTGGTGGTGTTAGGATGAAGATGCATGATTAGGAGATTAGGAAAATATATGGGGTTAGGCATATTCTTAGAGTTAGGAGAAATTTGATATTCTTAGGAATGTTAGATAAAGAAAGGTATTGATTTAAAGCAGAAAAAGAAATACTGAATGTAAGGAAATGATCTATAGTTTTAAGAGGTGAGAAGCACAAGGGTTGTATGTGCTTGTTGGCAATGGTGTAGGGTCTCAATATGGATTTATTGGGTAGATACTTACAAAGAGGCAACATTGGGGAATTGCTCACCATAGTGATATGGGTCGAAAGAGAATGCATGAGAAGGATGCTGTTAGGTGTTGTGATTGTATCAAGAGTGGAACTGGAAATCATAATGGAAGGGGTATCCAAATGAAGATCCATTAGTGTCTTTGTAGATCAAGGTCACGAGCCCAAAAGGAGTTAAGTTTGGATAGAGAATTAATTGATGTTAATGCTGGATAATAGAGTGTTGTAGTGGATAGGATCCCAAAAAAGCTTAATTGGAGATTTTAAATCAAGAAAAACGCTTGTTAAAATTTTAGTGTTTCAAAATTAAGGATAATATGATTTTGAGTTAGAAGACCAAAGGAGAGTCGGACACATGGTCAACAATACAATGGACAGACAAATGAGGTGCTAAACGGGAAGGATGAGAAACACAAGTGAAATGAGCCCAGGTATGGGCGCCACAATGCTAGAGTTTAGCACTATAGCGCTGCAAATAACACCCTCAGCGTCGCAGTGCTGGGTTGAGATTACATTGGTGCCACGGCACCACATGTTCGAGAAAGTTCTATTTTGGTTCAAATTGTGTATTTAAGTTAGTTTTGGACTTTTTAAGTATGTGAACTCTTATTTCAACTAGGTTTAAAGGTTTTAGGGCTTAGTATTAACATTATTTAAACCCTTGTAACCATTTGTAATTGATTAAACATTAAATTAGCACAAGAGAGAATAAAGAGGTCATGTCACACTTGAGTGTTTTGAAAACACAAGATAATATGGTATAGATCATTGGTAACTCTTGGGTATTCGGATATTCTTTGTAATTAGTGGGCTTTTTTTAGATACAAAAGAAAGAAATAAAGAAGTTAAGATTCTTAGATCCATCGTGGACGTAGGTGAATTTGTCGAATCACGTAAATTAGTGTGTTCTTTTTCTTTGCTTTCTAGATTGTTTATCTCCTTATTATATAATCTTTCTTTTCTTAATTGTTTATGAGTGTGAGACTTCTGTGGCATGCTAAAATGATTTTGGTGAACACATTAGTTTTTCCCTTAACACTTTTAAACTCAAACTGTATGTTTTAAAAAATATTAAATTGATATTATTTTATCCATAGTTTTTGAATGAAAATATAATATCCATAATATTAATGTGTGAATTCAAACAACCGAAAAATAACATTAATGTTATCCTTTTTCTCTCTATACACTATATAAAGAGAGAACGTGCACCTTATTTTCTTTAGAAGTAGAAACATGTTCACTCTTATGTAGTTTACGAAACTAAAAGTGTGCACATGATTGTTTTTTTTTTTTTTTGTGTGTGAAAACACAGAATAGAGAAAGTGAAGAAAAAAAAATACAAAGAGTATGTATGTGCCAAAAACACAAAAAATAAAACAAGAGACATTTTTTATAAAACATAGAGCAGGTTCTTGCAATGTCAAATAGGGGAATTTTTCCATATCGTAATTATTCTTCGACTGAAAGGCACTAGCATAATTATTCTATAGTTTCTGATAAAGCACACTATTATTTTATTATTTATGATTTCTATTAGAAGGTATCAGAGCAAATTGTGTTATGTTTTTGGTGCTTTTTGATTGATTTATGTTATAATTTCTTAAATTCGCATTTAGAACATGTTAATGGCATAATATTTATTTATTTATTTTTTTAGAGGTTGTATTTATGGTTTTATAACTTATGATATTTGTATAATTTATATTTGAGATCGTTTTTTGCTATAAATTGACTTAGGATGTGAATAAAAACAAAATGTTAGTTATAGAATTCAAAATACCAGTTGAGGAGTCTAACTATGTTATGAGGTATGCTCTGGCATAACACCCTTGGCGCCCTTTTGCCTTGGCGGGTTTACATGGCCTAGTCTTTTACATAACCTAGTGGCAACTCCCGAACAGGATCTGGAACCGAAAATTAAAAATTGAATTGAAAATAACTCTTTTTTTTTTTAAATTCAGTCTTTCTGATACAAAGGATCCCTTAAGTAAGGGCAACTGTAGAGCATACTTGACTGGGTAAGTTTTTTTTAAAACTTAGAAATTGATCAACTCATTTTATACTTTTTATACTAAGGAAGACTTCGGAGAGAGATTTAGAAACTCATGGGATAAGGAAAAGTAGAGTTTTTATTTCGTTCAAGTCTGCCTTGTATAAAAGGAGGGAGTGGCTTTATATAGCTTGGGACTCCAGATACAAATAAAGAAATAAACTTTTGACGTGGTACGCAGACCACCATTCAAAAAAATAACTTGAAAATGATAAACTTTTGATGTGACACGCATGCCACTTATTAACTGGACACGCGTAAAAAAGGATAAAAACATAATGTTGAGCCACGTGATAATTATGAGCACAAAGGCTCCATTTTTTAGGATTGCTTTTATCACGTGGCTTAAGATCTAAGGCTTGATCAGCTGGACCCACTGGGGCTTCCGTCATCATTGAACTATTTTCTGGCACGCTTAACCATTCTGCTTTCATATTCTTCCATGAATCATTCCAGGAGTTTGATGTCGTCAGCGCTTTCATCACGAATTTAAGCTTCTTGTGGGGCTAGCTTGATAAGGGCAAAATTGTCATATATTTTCTAATATTTTTATTATTGATATTTTATTATTTTATGAGAATAGATGGCTATTTATGTGCTTTATTGTTATTTATAGGGACTTGAATGAAAATTAAAGAATGCAAAGTTTTCAAAATATGAGTCCAGCGCCCCTACGCCACAACTATTGTCGCCCCAGCTCTGTAATAGTGATCGAAATAAGAAATACGACCTGTTGAAGTCGCATCTGGCGCCCCAGCGCCAGACAGTCACCGCGCCAGCGACACTCCAGCCTATCATCACACCGCTCCAGCGGTGCAGGCTTTTTCACGCAGCGCCCCAGCGACAAAGGCATATCGCCCCAGCGGTAGCACGAGTCCTAATCCGACAAGAATTGAGATTTTCAAGCTCAAATCAATTCCTATAAAAAGCCACTCGTTCCCAGCCTTCAAGAAGGAATCCAAGACAACCCAAGAGCACCAAGAATACAGAGCACGAGTCTTGGAGAGCAATAGAAGCTTAATTGAAGCAACTTTAGAGAGAAATACAAGACGTTCTTCAGCATCAAGAGTTCCTAGGCAGCGCAATTAAGAGCAATTCGACGTCTATATCGGTTTGCTAATAATTGTATTATGATTTATAATTATTTCTACTGCTATTCTCTTGTAGCCATGAGCTAACTTATTTTCTAGGGTTAATATTTGAACTCAATATGTGCGCTTAAATTGCCATATCTTTTAGTATTTAATAAACTTAATCCTTTATTATTTAAATTACTTGTGTTTAATGCTTCAATATATCTAGCCAATATATGGTGAATGAATTGATAATATTTTGATAAACTTGGAAGAGGAATCAATATATTTAGACCTAGGTAATTTGATGCATGATTGTAGAGTAATATTCAATGTTACATATGCAAGTTTCAATTTAGGATAGGAATATACCTAGTTGGCATGTATGATCAATAAGACCTAATCTTAATGAATCTTAGTTTATTACAAGTACCATAGGAATATAGGTATTTGGTAAATTAGGGTATACTTGCATGTTCTTGGAAGAGGCTTGTGAATACATTAGCGTCTTGATCAATAATAAAGACTAAGTGAGTTAAATATTAGAAGATTAATCATTAAAAAGCATATTGAGGGATAATATTAATCCTAGGTTTTCTCTACATTGCTATCACCTAAGTTTCTTTGCATTGTGTTTTTACTTTTATATTTTCTACATTCATTCGTGGATTTTTATTTTTCTGAATAATTATTAGGAAGACATAATTTTAGTAATTGGTTAAAAAAGAAGAAATTATCCCTGTGGGTTCGACATCCGACTAATTAGTCTCTTTATTATTTGCATACGATAGTGTATACTTGCACTTAATTTATGATATAGAAATATCTCATCAAGATTTTAGCGCCGTTGCCGGGGATAATTAACTACTTTTTCACCAATATTAATACCAATCTTTCTAGTTTTTACTTCAGAATTTTTTTTTATTTTTCTTAATTTAGTTTTACTTACTTTCTTTCGAGGTACATGCGAAGATTGAAAAGTGAAGACTTGATTTATTTTGATCCAGAAATTGAAAGAACCTTACGAAGAATTAGAAGAGAGCAAAATCAAGTCAACACCATGGAAGATCAAGTACCAATTGCACCCGACAATGAAGGAAGACCACTAAGGGAATATGCTGTTCCCCTAGTCAATGGAATCCATTCAAGCATTCAAAGACCCACTGTTCAAGCTAACAACTTCAAGATCAAGCCAAGCACAATTCAAATGCTCAAGGATTCGGTACAATTTAGAGGATTGCCCAATGACGATCCAAACATGCACATCATCAACTTCTTGGAGATATGTGATACTTTCAAGTACAATGGGGTATCCGATGATGCAATCCGACTAAGGTTGTTTCCCTTTTCCTTGAGAGACAAAGCAAAAAGCTGGCTGTTATCACTTCCATCTGGATCTATAGCTACATAGGATGATCTTGCACAAAAGTTCCTCGCCAAATATTTTCCACCTATTAAAACTGCCAAGATGAGGAACGACATCACATTATCCCTACAACTAGATGGAGAATCTCTTTATGAGGCATGGGAGAGATACAAGGATATACAAAGAAAATGTCCTCATCATGGAGTTCCGAAGTGGTTGCTTGTACAAACATTCTACAATGGATTAGCCAGTCAATTTAGAACGATAGTAGATGCTGCAGCTGGAGGAGCACTTATGAATAAGTCCACTGATGAAGCATATGATCTATTGGATGAGATGGCGTCCAATGCCTATCAATGGCCCACTGAAAGGTCAACCACAAGAAAGATCGCTAGATTACACGAAGTGGACACTTTGACTACATTATCTGTCTAAGTCAATCTCTTGACCAAACAATTAAGCAACTTGGGAGTTAATGCTATTAAGAGTCAACCCATCACTTGCGATTTTTGTGGAAGCAATCATGTTAATGGACAATGCATGGAGACTGCTCAATATGTAGGGGACTTTAACCGTAACAACCCCAATTCTAATTTTTACAACCGCAAATTCAGCAAGAGAAAAAACCTGACATTGAAGACATGCTCTTACAATACATGAAAAAAATAGATGCACTCCTTCAAAGTCAAGTAGCTTTACTTAGAGCCTTGGAAAATCAAGTAGGGCAGCTCGCAACAACAATAAACAATAGTCCTCCAGAAACTCTACCAAGCAACACCGAAGTCAATCCAAAAGGAAGCGTAGAATAGTGCCAAGCCATCTCCCTAAGAAGTGGTAAAGTCTTACATAACAACACTCCTCAACCACAGCTTTCGAAGATGATAGAGAAGGAAAAAGAACCAGTGGTCCAGCAAGATGACGTGCAACCATATAGACCACCTATACCATTTCCTCAGAGATTATAGCAGCTCAGAAACCAAGAGAAGAGTGCTGAGACACAGAAAAGCATAGAATCTGGTATTCAAGTACAAGAACAGAAAAGTGAAAATGCAGCAGAAGATACCAGTAGCAACCCGCAGAAGCAACCTACACAGTCATTTACTCCACCACCTCCATTTCCCTAGAGGCTGCAAACGAAGAAACTAGATAAGCAGTTTTCAAAATTTCTTGATGTTTTTAAGAAATTACATATTAATCTTCCTTTTGCAGATGCACTGGAGCAAATGCCGAGCTATGTGAAATTTATGAAGGAAATCTTATCAAAGAAGAGAAGAATAGATGATTTCGAGACTGTGGCCCTGACAGAAGAGTGTAGCGCCATCCTTCTAAAGAAGCTACCTCCAAAGCTCAAAGATCCTGGGAGTTTCACCATACCATGCTCAATTGGAAATTATGATTTTAGGAAAGCACTTTGTGGTCTGGGAGCTAGCATCAATCTTATGCCACTGTCCGTGTATAAAAAATTAGGACTGAGAGAAGCCAAACCAACAAATATCACACTTCAACTGGCAGATCGTTCTCTCACCTATCCCAAGGGATTAATTGAAGATGTGTTGGTTAAAGTCGATAAATTCATCTTCCTTGCCGATTTCATTGTTTTGGATATGGAAGAAGACAAGGAGATCCCAATCATCCTTGGAAGACCCTTCCTAGCCACTGGAAGAACAATCATTGATGTGCAAAAAGGGGAGTTGACCATGAGGGTACAAGAGGACACAGTCACTTTTAAGGTCTTCAAGGAGATCAAATTACCAGCTGAAAATGAAGACTGTTTCTGCATTAATGTGGTGCATCCAAGCGTTAAGCAAATTAAAGATATGGAGACATTGAATCCTCACATCCGAAAAAGAGCATTGAAGCATAGGAAGGCAAGAGAGAAGAAGAAAAGGCAGCATCACGACGAAGCAAGCAAAGAGAAAGAAAAGGAAGAACCATCTCCTCGGTCTAAGATTAAAGTCTTTCCGGAGAGACATAAGGAGAATGCAGCAAAAGATACTGCCCAAGGTTTAATTGCAAAAATATGGAAGCCGAAAAAGAAGAAAGCCAGCAAGATTACTTACACAAATGCTTCCATCAGCATCTTCAACCCACCATAAAATAAAAGGAAGCCCCGTCAAGCCGATGACGTTAAATCAAACGCTACTTGGGAGGCAACCCAAGGAAAGTATTATTATTATTATTATCATTTTTTATTTTTTTCAGCATCTTAAAAAAAAAAAAAAAAACAAAACCCAAGAATTTCAGCACTACAGCGGCATAACATGGCGCGGCAGCGACAGAAAAATCGAGACACCATCGCCCTCGCGGTACAAGCACCATCGCGCCAGCGCAAATTCCAGTAACTGTGCAGAAATCAGCCTTCAGCGCTGCAGCGACGTAATATTACCGCAGCAGCGCCAGAACATCGCCCCAGCGATCGAGACTCAGCGCGGCAGCGAAAATTGACCAGGGAAGTCTCTTACTTTCACTTCTTTATTTTTTTGCATTGGGGACAATGTCTAAATTAAGTTTGGGGGTGAGAAACACTTTCTTATGTTCATTTTGCTGCATGATTTGAGTGGTCATTCTTGTGGGTTAAATTTTGTTTTTTTAGTTAATTAGTTTTTATTAGGTTTTGATAAGATGATCATTAGTCTATGATAAGAAAAAGAATATATGGCTGAATTTATTTTTACAAATCCATTGGGAATGATAGATACTTGAGACAATTTAGATTACCTAAATTTAGGAACAAATTTGACCTTACTTATAATCACCATTTTTTGAGCACCTTATAAGCATGAATAGTTATAACTATTACTTAGAGATACTTATGCTTTAGGGAGTACACCACAGTCTCGAAGACCGACACTCTAGAACTTGTCTTTAGTTACTACTTGAGGCGAAATTCTAGA
Organism: Ailanthus altissimus; assembly: GCA_946807835.1. NCBI lineage: Eukaryota > Viridiplantae > Streptophyta > Magnoliopsida > Sapindales > Simaroubaceae > Ailanthus > Ailanthus altissimus. The sequence continues at coordinate 15,243,009 of OX327700.1, read as the reverse complement.
AAACACATGAATAGGGAAATGACATTAGGCCATCTTTGGACCGATTAAGCCTTTCTAGCCTACCATTTTATTGTATATTTATCTCTAGTACCCTATTTTGAGCCTAATTACCCATTCTTTGGTTTAACCACATTACAAGCCTAAGACTTAAAGTTTACTTATCTAGAAATTTACCCGTAACACCATAAACTTTGCATTTGCTTAGAAATACTCTTGAAAGGGAAAAGTTGCGGTGATATGAGAAAAATAAGTTTGAGTGGTATTTGTCAATCTAAGTTTGGGGGTATTCAAAAAAAAAAAAAAGAAGAAGAAAAAAAAAGAAAAGAAAAAAAAAAGAGAAAATAAAATACCCCCAACTTAAGAAAAAGAAGAAATTTTTTGAAAAAATAAAAGGTTGAAAAGAAGGATGGGAACACAATAAGTTTGGGGGAAAAGATAATACAAGGAAAAGAAGATCAAGAGGTTTCTAGGTAAAATCTAAGTGTTCATGGTGTGAATTAAACTTCATATATTTATCCTTTTATCCCACCTTGACCTTAGCCTTACATTACAAGCTAAGTAAAGTCCTAAATAGATCCCTAGACATGTGATTTTCTACATTAGTGGAGAGTGGTAATAAAGACAAGCTTATGGAAGTGTCATTATACAAATAAAATGTCGAGACATCATCTTTTCTGTACAAACTAAAGTATAAAGTAAATCAAAGTATGGTTTAGCTATTTACTTGCTGCCTGCACACACACACACATGGTGATTGTTTATGAGGAAGAATAAGGGACTAAATAAAGATAGTTGAGAATTGTTAATAGCTATTTGTCTATCTTAAGGATTTGTATCATTTCGTTAGCCTTTGAGATAATGATTTTGATCATCTTACTAGTATTAGTATATTTTCGTTATTTGTTAAATGAGTCAAGTATAACCCTTTGTTTCTCTCTTAGTTTTATTTTATTGCTTGAGGACAAGCAAGTATTTAAGTTTGGGGGAATTTGATAAGGGCAAAATGGTCATATATTTTCTCATGTTTTTATTATTGATATTTTATGATTTTATGAAAATAGATGGCTATTTATGTGCATTATTGTTATTTATAGGGACTTGAACGAAATTTAAAGAAAGAACGCAAAAGGAGCGAAAACAGGGACTAAAATGCAAAGTTTCCAAAATTTGCGTTCAGCGCCCCCGCGCCACAAGTATTTTCGCCCCAGTGCTGAAATAGTGATCGAAATAAGAAAAACGACCTGATTAAGTCGCTTCTAGCGCCCCAGCGGCCGATAGTCACCGCCCCAGCGACGAGACAGCGCCCTAGCGCTATCAACATACCGCGCTAGCGGTGAAGCCGTTTTCATGTAGTGCCCCAGCGCCAAGATCCCACCGCTCCAGCGGTAATAGCTTTTTCACGCGTCGTCCCAGCAACATATGCATAGCGCGCCAGCGGTAGTGCGAGTCCTAGTCCGTCGAGAATTGAGATTTTCAAGCTCATATCAATCCCTATAAAAAGGCACTCGTTCCCAGCCTTTAAGGAGGAATCCAAGACGACCCAAGAGCACCAAGAATACAGAGTACGAGTCTTGGAGAGCAATAGGAGCTTAATTGAATCAACTTTAGAGAGAGATACAAGACGTTCTTCGGCAACAAGAGTTCCTAGGCAGCGCGATTAAGAGCAATTCGACGTCTATATCGGTTTGCTAATAATTGTATCATGATTTATAATTATTTTTACTGCTGTTCTCTTGTAGCCATGAGCTAACTTATTTTCTAGGGTTAATATTTGAACTCAATATGTGTGCTTAATTTCCATATCTTTTAGTATTTAATAAACTTAGTCATTTATTATTTAAATTACTTGTGCTTAATGCTTCAATATATCTGGCCAATATATGGTGAATGAATTGGTAATATTTTGATAAACTCGGAAGAGGAATCAATATATTTAGACCTAGGTAATTTGATGCATGATTGTAGAGTAATATTCAATGTTGCATATGCAAGTTTCAATTTAGGATAGGAATATACCTAATTGGCATGTATGATCAATAAGACCTAATCTTAATGAATCTTAATTTATTACAAGTACCATAGGAATATAGGTATTTGGTAAATTAAGGTATACTTGCATGACCTTGGAAGAGGCTTGTGAATACATTAGTGTCTTGATCAATAATAAAGACTAAATAAGTTAAATATTAGAGGATTAATCATTAGAAAGCATATTGATGGATAGTATTAATCCTAGGTTTTCTCTACTTTGCTATCATTTATTCTCTTTGCATTGTGTTTTTACTTTTATATTTTTTTACATTCATTCTTAGATTTTTATTTTTCTGAATAATTATTAAAAAGACATAATTTTAGTAATTGGTTAATAAGAAGAAATTATCCCTGTGGGTTCGACATCCGACTAATTAGTCTCTTTATTACTTGCATACGATAGTGTATACTTGCACTTAATTTATGATATAGAAATATCGCATCAATATGTTGAAAGAGTTTGAACACATGCTGCTCAAAATTAATCAAAGTTACCATTCTAGATCCAAAATTCCACCGGATTGTCGTGAATTAGAATTGTTCAAGAGTAAACTTCAAGGCGAGCTTCAAAATTTAAAATCTTCACCGAAGTTCCTTAAAGGTATGTTTCTGCAATCTTAACTTGTTTATAATTCAGTTTACATGCGTACATGTTTATTATACGTTTAATTCCACTACAAATTGTATATGTGAAACATATATTTAAGTTTTTCAACATGTATACAATCACATGCATACACCCAAAAACGTATTAACAAATGGTATCAAAGCATGTTTATTGTATTTATGAGTTGTTGGAGTGTTATCTGAAGTGTTTGGAATGCCTTAAAAAAGTCAAACCTAGATTTTGAAGTGTTTAAAATACAGAAAAATAGCTACTTTCTAGTAAACTTCGTGCCATTGGAGCGTTATTATGCAAAATGCCCTAGCATTAACATGCATAATGCTAGGGCGTTAAGTCTGTTAACACAAGAGCGTTAAGATGCATAATGCTAGGGTGTCTTGGGTTAAAGGCTAAAAACGAGTACAAATTTTTTTTCGAAGCATTATATTATATAATGCAAGGTTGTTTTACTTTTCACGCTGATCGTTCTAAACTATACACTCCAAATTGCATTTTTGCATGTGAAATATTTTTTTAATTATTTAATGCAATTATAACTGTTATATAATTGTAAATATTTGCTTATACTGTTAATCACAATGGGGGCTCTATTAGTGGGGGTTAATTGTGCTTGCGTAAACAAATATTCTAATTAAAAATTACATTCGTATGAGATGCAAAAATTTATTATAATTATTAATATTAATTATATTTATAATAATAATTAAAAAAATCTCTCTTAATTAGATTGAATAGAATTATATTATGAGATAATATTATACAATGATCCATCTTGTAAATACGGTGTTAGATAGGTCACCTTGATTTTTCCAAAAATTGCTACAGCATAAGTGATTGATCGGGGTGATTCGAGCTATGTCAGTTAAACATAAGCTGAGGCAAATATATGCGAATATATTACTCAATATTGCTATAGCGTGAGGCTAATACTAATTGTTAATGTGTTTTAAGGTGTATACATGTGATTGTGTACACGTTGAGAAAACTAAATACATATATCATATACATGATTTTGCAGCAGAATTAAGCATATGATCAATATATATACATATAACTTATATCATTAACAATATAAGATGACAGAAAATATACCCTTGAAGAACTTCGGTGAAGATTTCAATTTCGGATTCTTTCTAACTCCAACTTTGAGCTCACCTTGAAGTGCACTATTGTTCAATTCTATTTCACAACAATCCAGTCGGATTGTGAAGCTAGAATAGCAGTAACTAAATTCCCAACAATAATGTGTTGTTTCTTGAAAAAAAAAATAAGAAGAATTTATTTTTCTTTCTCTTTAATTTTTCTCACAACCCTTTGTTAGAAGAAAAACTCTCCAAAACTAAAAACTCTCTCTAATCCTCTCACCTTATACATTTTTGCTTCACCTTTGTTAATCAATTATTCAATTCAATTTTTAGGTGTGTTAAGCACTTCACACGTGCTCCCAAAATTAATTAAGTAGCCAGAAAACTAAAAAAATAAGATTTGGTGGCAATTATATCTAATTAGGTATATGTCTCCCACCTAAACCAAAATAACAAATAACTAAATAAATATTATTACTTATTTAAATAATATTTATTCAATTATTCAAAAACTATTTGAATAATTACTTTTTACCTTATTTTATTTTACTAACATGGTTAATGGGTGAATTCATGGTGAAACAATTCATGGAACAAAATTGTGCTACTGTTAATATTTAATTAGTTAATAACTCTTGCCAACTAATTAAGTAATGTACTTAACATTTAAGTCTAGACAAATATGCAACCTGAGGAACCTTGAAATAAATTTTCAGTTTGTTGGAATTTATAGGATGGAATTGTTTAATCCATAATGTTGCCCTAGTGCACAACGAGTACACTTCATATTGTGAGCCTCTCTAGGTCCATACCTGAATTGTCATATAGAGCTTCTCCATACGTTCGTGAATGATGCCCCACACACACATTATAGATATTACAAAGTGGCACGTTAGACCATACAAGTTGAGATTATAATATATTCATATAATCCATCTATCACTTATATTCGGGTAAAGCGGAGATATACATCAACACCGTCAAATATCCATATGCTTAACCGAAAGCTTATCTCTAGAATTGTATTTCAATAAATAATATTCTTAAATACTTTTGTGATATTATTTATCCCTAGGATTAAAGTGAAAATATATTTCAAGGTTCCTTATGTTATACACTTGTTAATAATTGAATGTAAAATACATTATTAGTTTGCAAAAGTTGTTAACTAATAAGAAATTGACAAGTAGCACAATCTTACTCCATAAATGATTGACCATGTATTTACTTATTTACCTTGCTGGGTAAATACATATAAGGTAAATGTAATTATTTTGAATAGTTTTGAATTATTACTAATCTATTTATTAATGAAATTATTATTATTAATTGGAATAAGTGGCAAACACCATTTTGTAATGGAGTAAGCACTTGTTATTAATAATAAGCATTGTTGGCCACTTAGAAATTGTTAAATGGTGCACTTGTGAAATGGTGTTACCACTTAACATTGTTTAATTTCCATTAACTTTCTAACAATTGATTCATACGGATGAATCAATTTGTTGGGTGAATTTATATGTTTGATTATTGTTTGTAATGGCAAATATAGCTAAGTGGTGGTGGAGTACTAAGAGAAGTAATCATTTTTACACTAAACTAAAATTGAAAGAGTTCAATTTTTGTGTAAGAGAGAGTGTAAGATTCAACAATTGTAAGAAGAGAGAATTGAGAGCATTTTCTAAGTATTTTTCAAAGGGTTGAAAGAGTTGGCTAAGGCTAACAATTGTTCATAACAAAGAGTTGTAAGGAACAATAAACAAAACACTTAATTCTTCTCATCTTTTGCTAGTAATAAATCGTAAGGACCAAATTATTTTAAGTGTTAAAACAACCCATTGCTAAAAATTCGTGGCTGCCATTCTAGCTTCACAATCTCACCCGTTTCAGTTGTGAACTAGAATTGTGCAACGGAATACTTCAAGGTGAGCTCAACAAATTAAAGCTTGGAGTTGTTGAAGAATTGTAAAGCTACCTTCAAAATCGGATAAGTCATTTAGTTACAATTTATTTTATATCATGCATGTAAAAATATATATGAGATATATATGTGTGTGCTTGAATGATCATACATGAAAATATATGCTTGAGTATGTTATATAGTGTATAACATGTATGAACACTTCCGCTGCGTATTTAATTTTTAAAATTATACGTATCTCTACACATCACACACTAAATCACAACAGTATTATGGTCCATCTAAAATTCATTTAATATATCTAAAACATGTTTAGAGAATAATTACAATGGAAAGTATTTCTATTATAGTAAAGTTTAAAATAGTAAGTGTTACTATTATATGAACCTTAATTTAGAAAAGATAGACTTCTTAGATATCTGTTTACAAATCAATAATATTTCATATGCATATGATGCTAAGAGGTGTAGGGGTATGAGATACCGCTTGTCCCTATCACATCTACAAAGTGTTGCATGATTTAAGTAATGCTAGAAAGCTATGAAAAGAAAAATACACCTTCACATAAGGAATGGAGATTACCTAGTCGTAGAAGTTATTAACACTTTTAAGTCGCTTCTCCATTTTGGTTGAAGCATATGTTTATTAGGCAAAACATATCACTCACTATGTTAGATAGAAATGGTTCTCACAAATATATTAGAAATGGTTCCTTATGTTTATATAATAATGACAATATTTTGCTAACTGAGAGTCAGTTAATGAATGGCCATTATATCTAGATACAATAGGAAATGTCTTAAAATGAATATGTAAACAAAATAAATAGTAGTTCGAGAACTTTTAATAATAAAAAATTGTGGCATAAATGATTAGGTCATGTAAGCGTGAGACGATTATCCAAATTGGTTAAAGATAATCAAATATCCAATCTGACTATAGAACCTTGTTCAGTTTATGAATTTTGTATTCAAGAAAAGATGACTAAATCCTTATGTAGGTGTTGGACACTAGAGCCACTAATTCATTAGAACTAGTATATAATGAGGTATATAATCTAATGAATCATACTGCCAGTTGTGGGTTTCAATACTTTATTATCTATATCATGATTTATTACAATATGGACATGTGTTTTTGAAAAACACAGGTAAATTTTTTTGAAGTATTCAAAAATTTAGACTAGAAGTAAAGAAACAAACTACTATGTATACTAAACATCTTTGATTAGATCGAGGATGTTTATACATGATCAGTAAATTCACAGATTATTTAAAATAGAATAAGATTCTAGCTCAATATAGTTTTCTAGATACTCTTCAACAAAAATGTGTTTAGAAATAGAGAAATAAAACTTTATTAGATATGGTTTGATTGATATTGAGCTCCACCGATCTTCTAAAATATCAATGAAGGTTATACTTTAGAAATTGCTAATTCACTTATTGAAGAAAGTTCCATCATAAGCTGTTCCTTTTACTGCATATGAGATATGGATTGGAAGGAAACCGAGTCTTAAGTATGTTAAGATTTGGGTTATCCTATTTGCATAAGAGTTATACAATAGGATAAAATTGCACTCGAGTGATACAAATGTAGGTTCATTAGATATCCCAAATATTTTATGGGATATAAATTTTATAATCCAAATAAACAAAAATTATTCATTGCTAATTATACCAATTTCCTATAGAAATAGTTTCTCATGGATCGCGGGATTATAAAATGATTAAACTTCATAAAGTCAATTAGGATGATAATGAACTAATAATGGAACCTGAAAGTCAATTGAGTGAAATATCTTGAATACATTTTCCCAAAGGTCAAGAAGGATATCAAGGCTACATGTTAGGTACATCTGATTCCTAAAAGCTGCTCTTAGTGTTTTCTTGGTTGAAGAAAATGATCCAGTGACTTAAAGAAACACGATGTTAGACATTGTTTTGGAAAAATAACAAAATGCCATGAAATTCAAAATTAACTCTAAGTATGACAATCAAGCTTAAAACTTGGTTATACTTCCCTTATGAATTATTCCTAATAGTAGCAAATGAGTTTATGCATCGAAAATATGGGTTTAAAAGACGTAGAAACCTTCAAAAGCCTGATTAGAGTAAAAGGTTACACTCAGCGGTTTATGATCGACTATGAGAAAACTTTTCACCAATACACATGCTAAAGTTAATTCAAATTTGTTGAATATTGAAGCATGCTAAAGTCTTTATTTTGATGAGGTAATTAGATATTCTAATTTAATTAAGAACGAAGAGAAAGTGTATGTGTTTAGAAAGGGCAATGGGGGCATAAAATGTCATTCTTGTTCTCTATATGAATAATATACTCATTGTGATATTAGTATGTTAAAAGTCAGTCAGTTAAGAGTTATTTGAGTAAGAACTTCTCCATAAAATATTTGACAGAGGCTTTCTGTATAATAAGTATAAAGCTTTATAGAGATAGAGTTAGGAAGCTGATAGGACTATATAAATCTTCATGTATAGACTAAGTCCTGAAAAAGATGCATTTTTAATAACTGTGAGACAGTTAATATACCTATCAGACATGACGTTTATATTTCTAAGAGGAAGTGTCCTCAGAAAGAAGATGAAAAGGTTAGAGTGTCTAGCATACCATATACATCAACTCGAGGTAGCTTGATGTGTACTATGTTATGTACGAGATCTGTATCTTGATGGCTATAAGTGTTATAAGCTAGTATCAGTCTAATCCAAGTCACGACCATTGAATGACCGTGAAATATATCCAGTTATACTTGAGAGGTATAAAGGATAAGTTTCTGACTTATGGAGTATGTCACTTACAAATGAGAAGATACATAGACTCAGACTTCTAGTTTGATCTAGATAATAGATAATATACATCGGGTTATATATTTCTTCTCATCGGCACTATAGTTAGTTGAATAAGTGCTATTCAAATGTCTACATTTGTTTCTACCTTAGAGGTAGAATATGTTACGACTTGAGAAGTCCATAAAGGAAATACTGTGGATATTCAAGTTAGTCGCAGAGATCAGAATAAATTCTAAGCTCAATGAATCCTATCAAACTATAATACAAAAAATAATGGGGTAGTTTCTCAAGCCAAGAAACCATAAAATACACACCAAAAATGTAATAATGTGGATTTCCAATACCATATTATTAGTAATATCTTGGCTATTAGAGATGTAAGAGAATCCAAGAATTATCCTTACATATTATAGCAGACCCACTATCTAAAGCCTAAATACTTTAAAGTGTTTGAAAAATATGTAGAGCCAATGGATATTAAATACTATTATAACTGGCACTAGAGCAAGTGAAGTTGTTGAGATTTGTGCTTACATGCCATCGCATTATGTATAAATATTTAATTATAATATTTATATAATTATCATTTCTAATAAAATCGTTGATATTATTAATTGTTAAATGGTAAGTTACTTGTAACATTTCAGACATTGTATGATCTGAAAAAGGAGTTTAGATCAGTGCTAAGAGTTAGCAATGCTAAAAGTTATAAGTGTTAAGAGTTAACAATGCTAAGAGTTAGCAGGCTATATGAGTTAGCAAAATCTAAGGAGTTAGAGCCTTATCTGAAATGGGACAAAGACCTGAGAATATATTAGTAATGATGTAGCTGCAAAGAGTTGTAGATGGTGTTAGAAAATGTCATTGTGCAAGTATGTTCTCAAACACTATGTTCTTGATCTAATTTCATCGATGCGGGTCTATCGGTGAAACGCAATAATATAGATTAGTATATGTCTAGATCTGTATGGTCGAAATGATTAATCTTAGCAAACCATGAGCTTAGTGGAAGCTCGTATAGAGATACAGATATTTAGTGAGGACTAGGTACTGAATAGACTCACAAAAGACCTTCAATAGACATCTCATAAAGCCATCAATAGAAGGTCTTCCGAGTTGAGTAGTATTCATGATCCATTGACCTAAGCACCATGGTGGGCTTATGCGTGATCTACCAAACTTTGGTTCCATACATGTCAGAAACCTTTAATGGTTTAACCGCTGGATGTTGCTGGGTATGATCCGATGCTTAAGGAGTCCGGTGTGCATAGATATGGGATCTATCAGTTAGTATGAATGAGTTAAAAATCTTGATGCTCCAAGATTGTATTGCAAAAGTGTTTACGGATATTGTTTATGGAAAAATAAATCTGGAGATAAATCAATGTTGGACAAAAAGTGATTTGATGGTGATGATCTATATTTCTGCTCTTTCAGGATATTAATGATAGAGGGATTATACGTATATGTTATAATCGCAACTTGTATGGTCTAACGTGTTGCTTTATAATATTCATAACGTCTGTGTGGGGCATCATTCATGGATATATGAAAGAGTTCCAAATGACAAATCGAGCGTGGACCTAAAAAGTCTCACAATATGAAGTGTACTCGTTGCGCACTAGGGTGGCAGACTGGATTCTATAATTTGATCCGAAAAATTCTAGCAAACCAGATATTTGTTTAAAATTCCCTTGGTATGTGCATTTGTCAAGACTTAATTTTTAAGTACATCATATAATTAGTTGAAATAAGTTTTTAACTAATAGGATGTTGACAAGTGGCATAATTTGGTCAATAAATTATTTTTACCTTAAATTGACCTATTAACCTTGCCAGTAAAAATAAGTAAGGTAAAATAATTATTCAAAATTATTTTGAATAATTAATTAAATATTATATATAATATTTGTTATTATAAATATCAATAGGAGTACAAACAATTATTACTATGACCTATTAATCATGGCATAATGTTATGAATGATTGAACACCATTGAAGTAAAGTTTACGAAACTTATAAAAATAAAAACAATGTTTTAATTTTTATTAAGTGGGTAGTTAAATTACACTAGCACAATAATAAAAGAAAATGAATATGTCATTTTTAATTTTATTTGTGTTAATTAATAGTACTGTAAGTTTATTCAATGGATAAGCACTAGTAAAAAGAAAGAAAAACATTGGTGGCCAACAAAATTAATGGATAGGTGATCTGTTTTTGGTTTTATGGAGAAACAAAACAAAAAAAACAAAAAAATGAAAGTGGCAACCACTAAAAGAGAGGAATTGATTTGATCAATTCTCTCTCAATTTCAATCCGGCCATGCCATAGGAAAGCAAGAAAATTGAGAAGCAAAAATAATTTTTAGACAAGAGTTGAGTAAAAACATGCTTCAATGAAAAATAATTTCAAAGGTACTATGCAAGAGTTGCATAAACAATATATTTTCCTGAAAATAAATATGTATATGTTGAAAGAGTTAGTTGCTGCTAGAAATTAATCAAAGCTACTATTCTAGCTCCACAATCCCATCAGAATTTTGTGGACTAGAATTGTTTAAGACTAGACTTCAAAATCAGCTCCAAAATTTGAAATCTTCACTAAAGTTCCTTAAAGGTATGTTTCTACAATCTTAACTTGTTCATAATTCAGTTTACATATGTACATGTTAATTATATGTTTAATGCTGCTAAAAATCGTATATGTGAGATGATAGAGGTGTAAAAGTACTAGTATAATTTGTACCCAATTTTCAATTTTTGCTACAAATTATAAATATTTGGCTATTCAATTGTGGTTTTTGATCATAAATAGATGTACAACAGACAATGTGACGTATAGGAACAAACGAGAGGCGAATCGGATGTCAAATGAAGAAGTTACGCTCAAAATATGAAAGGGGTACCAGGATTGGGCGCTGCAACGCCCACGACTGAGAGCAGCGGCGCCCGTGGTGGTGAACAGTATTTTTACTACAGTACTCCTAAACAGTATTTTGAAGACAAAAACCTATAAATAGAAAGCCAAAAACCCTAAGAGAAGAAGAAAAGAGAAAAAAGAGGCAAAAAGTTAGAGAGAGAATTCACAACACAAATCAAATATCAAAGCCAAAGATTAAAGAACCAAGATTAAGATTCAAGTTTCAAGTCAGGATTGAGGGAGAAGCACATTAAGGAGTCACTTTGATTAGTTTTTCTTCTCTTTCTTTATCATTATGTTCTTGTTCTTGTTGATCTTTATGAATTGGTTTGATACTTTTGGTTTTGTGATGGGTTAATTTATTCATATAGGGTTAGACTATATGAACCTAGTATGGATTTAGATTGTGTTAATTTTAGTTTATGAACTTGATAAATTCAATTGATTCATTCTATCTTATATTTAATGCTTTCATTATACTTGATCAATATTTTGGATGATTGAGGAACCATGATGAACTCGACATATGGATTCATGGTTTAGCCTAGGGTAGTTTGATGTATGATCATAGGGTAACAACTGACAGGACCCGACCCGAGACCCTCTACTATAGATCCCAGCGGCCCTGCCGGGCACCCCGACGGAAGTTCCTCCGAACCTAACTGGGTATGTTGAGAAATTCCGCGAGGCGAACCCCTTTTTAATTCTTGTTACTACTAAGAAGGTCTAGTAATATACATGAAAACGACATCTTAATTTAAAAAAAAAACAGAGAGAGTTTCCCCTGTTTTTCGGAAAATCCATATAAACCTGCAAAGAATTTTCACTTCTAATTCCAACACATCTCAATACTACCAATTCGGACCTCCGGTCCTTTCCAAATCAAATCCAACACAACTCAAAAATTTCATTTAAATCACAAAATGAGCATACTCATGAAAAGTAAAGATGATCATCAAAATCTCGAAATATTTTCTTGTTGGTTCGAAACATACATACAAATATACATACCTACTACTACTATGCATAAAGTAAAGAGTGCTATTTAGCACATTTACATGTACAAAAATAATCTTCGAATTCGGTCCACTACTTGGCAATAGGAGAATCAGCAGCTTGCGTACCGAGACCTGCACCTGGGAAAGGGGTTTAAAAACATAAAATATAAAACGGGTGAGCTAAAGGAGCTCAGTGAGTATAAATGAGATTTCAATTACAAGAACATTATACAAAGATAGTAATTTCTAAAGTACATGAAAAAATTATGCTTCTAAAATGGATGTAAAACTGTAAAACGATTTCTAATATCATATGCTAATGAAATCTTGCCGAGCGGATTTTATCTACATCTTTGGAAAACTATATTCAGAATCTGTATAACATAATAACTGTTGTGTGCATATAAATGCATAAATGCTATCGGTAAATCAAAAACTAGTAAAATCCTCGCTCGGCCATTTTCTTTCTAAACTGTACCAATGGTAACCCTAAAGCTTTATACCCACGCAGCGACTCAACTAGCACCGCATACGTGAGTAGGTCATGGGGCACCTCAACTAGCAGCACCCACAGTGACATCTCACTGGCTACGCAGCGGAATCCTACATTGCATGCATATAGCGAGACAATATCCCGTACACATAGAGCGACTCACATGACTCGACATCCTGACTTCCCGGAGTTAAAGACACACCCCCAAGACCTGCCCATGTGCACGGGATATACCGGCCGGGTCTCATACAATCATCACCACTATAATCTGACGATACCAATGGCCTTAAAAATGAATGCAGAAATTTTAAAACTGTTTCGCAAATCAATCATATAAAAGCATGTCTATGAATATATCAAGATCATAAATCATGTTTATACATCGAAAGCTCATAAAACATACATAGTCATTGTGCGAAAACATAATAACCGAAAAGTAAAAGAAATGGCAGATTTTCACTCACAACCGCTCTGCGCTCAATTTCGCTCCTGATTTCTGCTCCCGTTAACGCTCTCGGTTATCTTCACCTACGTGCCACAAATGACATTTAGAACTAAATCGAATGCTAGAATCTCATTTAACTACTAAATGCCCTAATCGGCATACAAAGGCCGGATGTAAACTACTTTTCGATTTTAGTTTCGGAGCCATAATCGAAACTAACTCACCATCCGGCGCCCTGAAAATTATTGAACACCTTATAACTTGGTTGGACATAATTGCCCTTCACCTTTCCCACATGGACAATTATGTCCCATTTTCTTCATTTTTGGTTTTTCCATCAACCATATACATTCAATTCACAATATGCACCATTTACACACAACAATTCAATCAAAACACCACTCAATTCCTAACTTCCCTAAAGTGGCAGAATTTCACCCTAGGTTCCAACACATTCCTTTTCTCAATTTCTTGTTCCAATTACAACAAAATCATGCCAATTTCATTCTAATGTCCTAATTACAACCAATTGAAATCTCTACAACATAATCACCAAAAACCCTAATTCTCACCTTGCCAATTTCTTCAAATTGATGACTCCTTCAAGCTCCACACTAGAATTCAACTCAATCTAAGCCAAGAATACACATAAGAACATCAATTAAAGCATTCTTGAAATCTCACTTATCAAACTCATAAAAAATGATTTTCTTACCTCTTTTTCTTGAATTTTCACTAATAGAGACTTCAATTGAGCTTAGGGATTGGTTTGTAACCTTATTTTAGCTTGATTGCACATGCAAATTCATGAAAACAAAACTTGAAAGGTCACTGTAGCAGCCCCCCTTTCCAAGCTCGAATTTTCTCTCTTTTGTTCTAAGTGTTTGCTTTTGATCTTCTTCAAAATTCTACACACTTCCAACATATTTATAGTCCTCCCTCAATTTACCATTTTGCCCTTCAACTTTCTCAAAATTACTAATTTGCTATTAGTTGAAAACTAATTATGTAATTAGTTCATTTGTAACTATCTAGTTGGAATAGTCCAAAGAACTAACTAGAACTTCCAACTTGGCAATCCATGAGATTTCTTCTAATTGGTCCATTCTCTAATATATGGATTATGTTTCTCAACAAAGGCTTGCTCCATTCATAACCCTTAAATGGAAATTCATGTAGTAAATTAGAATTTTCTTTTCCAAGCTAATAGAGAAAAATTCTAAAAATATTCTAGGGTCGTCCGGTGCACCGATCGAGTGTGAAATTACCAAATTAGGTTTAATATCTCTCACGTGCACTATAAAGGGAATATTTCTAATAGGGTTAAAATCGAGTAACCCTACGGTGTCTTATTTGTTCTATACCGAAATCTAGGCGCCAATACTACTAATAGGGATTGGATATTACAACAACTATGAGTTCCATCTAGGATAAACATATACCTAGATGGCATGTATGGTATAATTTAGACTTGATCTTAATGAATTACATTCTGATTTGATTACCATAGATATATAGGTGATTGTTAGAATGCATAATATAGTCACTTGACCACCGACAGAGGCTTGTGATGAGATTAGTGTCTAAGCCAATCAATTGGTATCAAGAGATTAACTAAGTGGTTAATAAGTCCAATGAAATACTAGGGGATGAGTCAAAACCCTAAATTATCTTTATTTATGAATTCTACTCTTTGCTTTTGTTTAGTTAATTGAGAGAACTAGATTAGTTACATAAATTTCAGATTTTGATTTTCTGAATAAAAGTTAAGTAGGTATAATTTTAGTACTTGATTTATAGAATTAGATTGCATAGTCCCTGTGGGATCGATATCTGGACTTAAAATCCTATATTACTTGATACGATAGCGTGCACTTGCGCTTAGCTAGTATAGCATCACCAATCATGAGACATATATTTAAGTTTTTCAATATGTACACAATCACACGTGTACACCTAAAAACATGTTTACAAAGGAAAACTTTTCTCTTATGATTAGGTTTGCCTTAATACTATTGATTCTAGCTACTGTCATACATATAGACCTAAAGTTACATAAGATGGATGTGAAAATAACATTTCTTAATGGAGAACTGAATGAGAAAATTTATATGTAATAGCCAAAGGGTTATGTAACCAAAGGCCAAGACAACAAAGTTTGTAAGCTCAAAAGGTCTATATATAGGTTAAAACTATCACATATTTAATAAAAGATGCAATGTCTTGCAATTCCACAATGACCAAACAAGACCACTCTATGTATGTCAAAATTTCAGAAGATAACTTTGTTATAATATCTTTATATATAGACTATATATTTTTTTAATTCAAAATAGTAAAGCATTTTTCATCATTATCAAAGTAGTTATTGTCTTAAATTCAAAATGAAAGATATAGGTAAAACAACCTACATCTTAGGAGTTAAGATGTAGGTAAAACAACCTACATCTTAGGAGTTAAGATCGAAATGGACTATTTAAGAAGGCTTCTAACTTTGTCACAAAAGCATTGTATTAGAAAGATTCTTAAAAAGTCTAAAATCATAAACTGAAAACCTATTGACACTCCTATTATAAAATGATAAAGTCTTAGCCTTGATATGTGCCTTGAGACTTTTAAAGAAAGAGATGGACGGTAAAAGCTTCTAGTATAGTGTTGTTGGGAGCCTTATATATGCTATGATGTGTACAAGGTTAGATATTTGTTTTTCTGTATGATTGGTGAGCAGATTCAAATCAAATCTTAGGCTTAAGCATTAGACTATTGGTAAGAGAAATTTGGCATACTTGAAAGGCATTTTTCACTATCCCTTATGTTATCAAAGAGAATATTTACGCTTAATTGGTTACACATATGTTAACTGGGGAGGTTATCTTGATGATTGAAAATCAATCTTAAGATATGCATTTTTCCTTAGTCATGACGTCATATCTTGGAATAGTTAGTAATAAACATGTATAACTTTATCTATTATAGAAGTTAAATATGTGGCCTATTCAGGTGCAATGCAAGAAGTTGTTTGGCTTAAGCATTTTCTATAGTATCTTGAGATCGTTATTGATGTTTCTCAACTTCTAACAATATATTATGATAGCCAAGAAACTAATAGTTTACAAAAAATGTCAAATTCCACAACAAATTGAAATATATTTAGAGCAAGTACAACATTATGAAACATGGCACAAAAAAAGGTGTTTATACAACATATATCTTATGATAGCAGGCATGTTTACCAAAGCTATGATGCTACATACATATATTGCATAAATACGTGCTTTAGGATTACAATAGTTGCAAAGTTGTACTTGATGAGATATTTATTTGAATTGGGATTTTTTATGCATTTATATATAATTAAGTTCTCAATACATATTCATGATTAGCATAATTAACAACACATATATTTTAGAAGTTATGTTGTTAAGTTAATGACTGAATTTTTCTTACACGAGTGATCACCTCAACTACTAGTAGGCAAGTTGAAATGAAACACAAAAGATGAAAGAGAATGAGACATTTTGGTATACTTTCAAGGTGCTTGATTTTGTATATTAATACTATATATCGCCTCAACTGGGTTAAGATGAAGTTCCATTTATGTAAGTACTTAACCAACTATAATATACCCCACTATTATGGAACCTGATTTAGCCATATATGAATTTTGTATTTTGGCGCTTTGTAAAAAGAAAGTTTATTGAAAACGCAAGTTAAACACGTAAGTGGTAACTAAACTAAGATATTTGTAGTGAGATAGAATGACATATGCTCTTTAAAAAAAAGATTCACTGTAGCACATGAATAATACTGTATGTGTTTTTGTGACCAACTTAGAAAAATGAGTGAATAGATACTTGTTTCTTTATTGTGCAAGTTCTTTTGAGGTTAGTCAAAATCTCAACTAGTATCCTTAATTATCATTAACTATATTTTGAAATGACGATTAATATCTACTACTTTAGCATATTTTTTATGATTACAATAATATTCAATCTATGAACATGACTAAGAAAGCAATTAATCTAGAACAAAAGTATATACGAGTTGAATGAAAAAGTTTATTTTCTTACATCTAACTTATTTATTTAGCATTTGACCAATTGTATAATCGGTATAAGCATGTATATAATTATGAATACATAGATTATATAGATGTCGAGGATACCTATTGTTGATGTATTGAGTATTGCTTGGATTGATGCAACAAACCAAAATATGGAATGTGACATGAACTTTAAATAATTAATAAATCTCTTGTACATTGTTGCAATTAAGATTTCTTATTTTTATAGCTCATGCTTACATGTATTTGTTCATGGGTCACATGTTGCATTTACCTGTATGAAAATTTTGTTAAAGACATAAGGTTGTAATGCTTTTGTTACTCTTTTATATTGTAATCCCATCATATGAAAGTGAAAGAAGTTAATATTTTTGATAGTAGCATATGAGGGGTTGACATAAGCCAACACTTTGGATAAGAATGTATTTGAATTTAAATTTATTTTAGATTTAAAATTTAAATTCAAATCATAATTTTTAAAATTTAAATTAAAATTTTTTATCCAAAGTATTTAAATTCAAACATAATATCTATAATGTTTGAATTCAACCAACAGATGAATAACATTAATGTTATCCTTTTCTCTCTCTACGTTATATAAAGGGGGAATATGCACCTCATATTTTAAGTGAGTGGGAGCACATTTATTCTTTGGCAGTTTAAGGACTTAAAAATATGTGTGCATGTGTTTTTTTCCAATTGAATGTGTGAAAACATATAATAGAGGAGAAAAGAAAAAGTGCAAAGTATATGTGTGCCAAAAAAAAAAAAAAAAAAAAAGAGAAATTTTGACTTAAAACACTAAGGTTTTTGCAACGTAAACGAAGGAAACTTTCCATCTTTAATTGCACTCTGACTAAAAGCAATAGCATTATTTTGTTAGATTCTATATTTTTCGTAGTATCAAAGTACATTGTTATTGTCATTATTTATGCTTTTTAGTTTGCAAGATGAAAGTCTCTCTATGAGAATCTTAAGAATCTTTTGGAGTCATTCTTATATTTCCACCATCTTTCCTATATTTAGTTCTCTTTTTATGTCTAGTGCCTATCGCAACACTAAGTCATCTTCCATCAACTTTCTTTTCTTGACATGTCAGTAATATTGTCTCTTCATTCTTCTTATATGAAATCGTACTATTTTTCTAAGGTGCATGCATGTGCAACGTGTTTATTACAATGCAATATGCATGTCATACATATATATTAGTGCAATAGAATCATAAATCTAATTTCCTAGTACATCAGACAAATTTAAATTTAAATATTTTATTACAATAATGAAATTGAGATAGAGAATCGCCTTATAAGCTTTTGAAATTTTTTGAATCGGAGTCTACCTTGAAGCATACTCGCCAGTAATTCTAAGACCTAATTTTCAATAGCAACTCCAATTTTCAGCAATGATGTCTAACTCTTAAACACCAAACTTGGTTAACTTAAAATCATTGCTTAAACTCTTTAAGCTTGGATCATTAGTTAAGCACTTTAACTATTTGTCCTTGTTCTGAAATAATTAAATTGTTCTTTTATGTTCAACTTTTAAGCAAAAACAAGCTCCTAATTGCTTCCCAACGGCTAACCATCAACTTGAATGAGGAATATGTTTTTAAGCTTCAACACTTGAAACTCTTTCTTTCTCTTTGATGACAACTATTTGAAACCAAAGGAAAAACTCTCAATTTACTATTTTGATGACTGAATCAAGTGTTAACATGTTTTAAGGTGTATGCATGTGATTGTGTACATGTTAAAAAAAAACTAAATACATGTATTATATACATGAATAGTAGTGGAATTAAACATATAATCAAGATATTCACATGTAACTTATATCATCAACAATATAAGATTACAGAAAACATATCTTTGAAGAACTGCGATAAAAATTTCAATTTCAGATTCTTGCTGACTCCAACCTTAAGCTCACATTGAAGTGCACTGTTATATAATTCAAGTACACAACAATCCAGTGGGATTGTTGCATACTTGAATTATACAACAGTGCAGGGATTGTGAAGGTAGAATAGTAGCAACTAAATTTCCTACAACAAGCTTTTATTTCTTGAAAGAAAAATAATAAGAATTGATTTTTCTTTCTTTCTAGTTTTTTTCACAACCCTTTGTTCAAAGTAAAACTCTCAAAACCAAAAACTCTCTCTAATCCTCTCTTTCTCCCACATTTTTGCTTCCAATTGTTAATCAATTATTCAATCCAAATTTTAGGTGTGTTAAGCACTTCACAAGTTCTCCCAAAATTGATTAAGTGGCCAAAACTAAAAAATAAGTTTTGATGGCTATTATACCTAATTAGGTATATGTCTCCCATTTAAACCATAATAATAAACAACTAAATAAATATTATTATTTATTTAAATAATATTTATTCAATTATTCAAAACTATTTGAATAATTAATTTTTTTACCTTATTTGATTTTACTAATAAGGTTAATGGGTGAATTTATGGTGAAACAATTCATAGAACAAAATTGTGCCACTTGTTAACATTTAATTAGTTAACAACTCTTGCCAAGTAATTAAATGATGTACTTAATATTTAAGTCTAGAAAAATGCACAACCTGCCCCAATACACAATGAGTACACTTCATATTGTGAGACTCTCTAAGGCCATGCTCAAATTGTCATATGGAACTCCTCCATATGCCCGTGAATGATGCCCTATATATACATTACGAATATTACAAAGTGGAGCGTTAGACTATACAAGTTGAGGTTATACATATTCATATAATTCCTCCATCATTCATATCCAAGTAGAGCAGAGATATAGATCAACACCATCAAATCTTCATATGCCTAACCGTAAGCTTATCTCTAGAATTATATTTCAATAAATAATATTTTCTAACACATTTGTGATATTATTTATCCATAGGGTTAAACTTTTTTCCCGAGAAATACTGCTTATGGCTATAAGACTTTCTGAAATATAATCTTAGAGCATTATGATATATTACTCACCCAAGTAAGCTGATGGATCCCATATCTATGCGCACTGAACTCTATGAGAATCGGACCATACCCAGCGACACCTAATGGTCAGACCATGAAAGGTTTCTGACATGTATAGAACCAAAGCATGATGGATCACTCATAAGCCCATTATGGCACTCAGGTCAAAGGACCATAAATACTACTCAACTCAAAATATCCTTCATTGATGGCCTTATGGGATGTCTATTAGTGGTCTTCGTGAGTCTGTTTAGTATTCAGTCCTTACTAAATACCTGTATCTTTATACAAGCTTCCACTAAACTCATGGTCTACTAAAGCTAACCATTTAGGCCATCTTGATAACGATATATACCAATCTATATATTTATTAAAGTATTCACTGACAGACTAGCATCAGTGAAGATAGATCAGGAACATAATATTTGAGAACATATTTACATAATGACATTTGCTAGCACTATTTTCAATTCGTTGCAACTATGTCATTACTAATATATTCTCAGGTCTTTGTCTCATTTTAGACAAGGCTTTAAGTTTTTAGATATCGCTGACTCTTATAACCTAATAACTCTTATTACTGCCAACTCTTAGCATTTATAACTCTCAACGTTGCTAATTCTTAGCACTAATTTAAACTTCTTTAAACCATATCTAAACTCTTTTAGATTATACAATGTCTAAAACGTTACAAGCATCTTACTATATATAAAATATAATTAGCGATTTAATGAAATGATAATACTAGTATAAATATTAAACAAATATTCACGCATAAAGGGATGACATGTAACCACAAATCCCAATAACTCTCACTTGCTTTAGTGTCATTCACGATGGTATTGAATGCCCATTAACTCTACACGTCTTTCAAATACTTTTAGAGTTAAGGCTTTAGTAAATGGATTCGCTACATTATTTATAGAGTCTACTCTACAAACTATTACATCTCTTCTAGCTAAGATTTTCCTAATGATATGGTTCCTTTCCATATGCTTAAACTTTTGGTGTGCTCTCGGCTCTTTAGCTTATGCAATAGCTCCGTTGTTATCCTAAAACAATGGTATAGAATCCATTGCACTTGGATATTCCAAGTTCAGCAACAAATTTACGTATCTACACCACTTGTTTTGTTGCTTTTATGGCTGCAATATATTCTGCCTTTATTGTGGAATCAGCTTTGGACGACTTTTTATTGCTCTTTCAGCTAACTGTAGCACCATTGAGAATAAAAGTCATACCTAGATATAGACTTTCTATCATCTAGATCAGACTAGAAGTCTGAATCTGTGTATCCTCTCACTTGTAAGTCACTTTCTCTATATATCAGAAACTTGTCCTTAGTACCTTTAAGATTTTTAAGGACATGTTACACAGTCATTCAATGGCCTTATTCTAGATCAGATTGATATTGGCTTGTAACACTTACAATTATACTGATGTTAGGTCTTATACACATCATGGCATACATCAGGCTTCCTATAACTGATGCATATGGTATGTTAGACATTCTAACCTTTTCAACTTCACTTTGAGGACTCATTTTCCTTGAAAAATGAACGCCATGTCTAAAAAGTATATTAACTATCTTACAATTACAGAAATTATACATTTCTAAGACATTATCTATGTACGATGATTGAGAGAGTCTTATAGCCTCCTAGCTCTATCTCTATAAAGCTTTATACCTAATATATAATAAGTCTTTCCCAAATCCTTCATGGAGAAATTCTTACTAAGCTAGCTTTTAACCGACTATAACATACTAATATCATTTTCGATAATAAGTATGTCATCCACATAAAAAACCAAGAAGACTACCATGCTCCCACTCTTTTTTTATACACACATAATTCTTCGTCATTCTTGATGAAACTAGACCTTTTTATTACTTCATCAAAATGAAGATTCCAACTTTAGGAAGCTTGCTTAAGTCTATAAATAGACTTCTTCAGTTTGTATACTAAACTAGAAGTTTGGCTAAATGTAAAACATTAAGGTTGTTCCATATAGATATATTCTTTAAGATATCCATTTAAGAACGCATTTGTTACATCAATTTGCCAAATTTCATAGTTAAAATATATAACAATTGCCAATAAAAATTGAATTGACTTAAGCATCGCTACTAGTGATAAGGTTTTCTTATAATCAATCTCAGATCGCTGAGTATAACCTTTCGCCATCAGACAGGCCTTGAAAGTCTTTACTTTTCCATCGGGCCCATGCTTCTGCTTGTAAATCCATTTACAATCGATAAGAATAATTTCTTCAGGAAGCTCAATCAAGTCCCAGACTTGATTTTGATACATTGAGTCAATCTTAGATTTCATGGCCTCTTGCCATTTTTTCGAATCGATGTCCAACATCATCTCTCTATAAGTCAAAGGATCATTTTCTTCAATAAAAAAAACACAAAAAGCACCTTCAGGTATTGAACATTACCTATCAGGTGGCCTTGATATCCTTTCTGACCTACATAGAGGGTGTGTCAAATGTATTCTGCTCGATTGAGCCTAAGGTTCTATCGTTGGTTCATTTACATCCTGATTGAGTTCATCTAATTCAATCTTTCTACAATCTCCATAATCCATAAAAAAAACTATTTCTCTAGAAAGGTGGCATTTCGAGCAATGAACACATTTCGTTCCTTAGGATCATAGAACTGGTGCCCCATTGAATTCTTAGGATATCTAATGAATCGATACTTGTCACTTTTAGGTGCAAGTTTATCCTATTGCATAAATTTTAAGTAAGCAGGATAGCCCAAAATCTTAACATATTTAAGACTCAGTTTCCTTCTATTCCATATCTTATAAGGAGTGGAAGGAACAGCTTTCAATGGAACTCTGTTTAATATATGAGCAATAGTTTCTAGAGCATAGCCCCACAAATATTTAGAAAGATTGGTGAAGCTCATCATCGATCAGACCATATCTAATAAATTCTTATTCTTGATCTCCGAAACACCATTGTGTTGTGGAGTACTTAGAGGACTATACTGAGCGAGAATTCCATTCTCCTTTAAATAATCCAAAAACTCACTGCTCATGTATTCATCGTCTTGATATGATCGAAGGCATTTGATATACATTCCAGTTTGTTTCTCTACTTTGATTTAAAACTCTTTGAACTTTTCAAAAGTTTCTGACTTGTGTTTTATAAGAAATAGGTATCCAAATCATGATATATCATCAATACTGATAACGAAGTATCAAAAGCCACCTATTGTAGTGTGATTCATTAGACCACATACATCACTATGTACATGTTCCAATAAATTAGTGGCACGGTGTCCAACGCCAATAAATAGAGTTTTGGTCATTTTCCCTTTAATACGATTTACAAACTAGATAAGACTCTATGGTCAGATCAGGTATTCGATTATCTTTAACTAGACAGGTTAAGCGTCTTACTCCAATATGACCTAATCTTATATGCCACAATTCCGTATCATTTAAAGTTCTTGAGTTATTATCAACATTCACATGTACATTAATGACATTTCCTACTATATCTAATATATAATGGCCATTAATCAACTAACATTCAGCTAATAAAATATTATCCAAATCATACAAACATAAGGAACGGTTTCGTACATACATATGATACTTCACTATTCAATATAGGAATGGAAATAATTTGTCGGATAATATTTGGCACGTAATTACAATTATTCAATACAACAATTTTATTATATAGATGAAGTAAATTAAAGCGTCCAATAGCCTCGACCTGCAAGAAATCTCCATTTCTAATACAAAGCTATGCTTCTTTAGGCGATAATAGTCTAACTTCCTTTAGACCCTACAACACATTGCAGATATGAGAAAGACAAGCAGTATTTAATACCTAACCAGTATTAGCATTAAACACTAAAGAAATTTCAATGATAGGCAAGTGCATACTTGAGGGGGTCTTTTTAATCGTGGCAAAGTATTTTGGGTAGTTCTACCTCCAATGCCCATCCTTGCTGCAGTGGAAACATTTCCTTTTTGCTTGGTTATTGTGTTAGGGCTTGGACATATGTTGCTTTTAAGGACACATTTTGGGTGCATTCTTTACTTTCTTTTTATTCTTCTCTTTGAATTTTTTAGAATTCTTCGGGATAGAAGATGAAGCACCTTGAACATAGAGGGTTGTGCCCATTTTGTTCATATTCTTTTGAGCTATTTTCAGCATGTTATACAAATTAGCTTTAGTAGAGGTCATTCTTTACATGTTGAATTTCATAATGAATTGTGCAAATGACCATGGAAGTGATTGGAGAATCAAACTGTTCCCCAATTTATTGCTCAGTGAGATATTCATAGTCAATTGCATCTTATGCGACTCTTACCACTGATCGTAAATACACGTTATCCTCATGCTGTAGTAATATTGGATAAGTATATTTCAGATTAATTTACCAATTATCAAATATATCCTACCAGTATAATCCTCACACTATAGCAATATTAGGTAATACATTTGCATATATTTGCCTAATCTCATATTTAACTAGTATAGTTTGAATCACCTCGACCAATCCCTCATGCTGTAGTAATTGTGAAGACCAAAATGAACTGTCTAATACTGTATTGATAAGACGGATCATTATATAATATTATCTCATAATACAATATTATTTAATCTGATTTAGAGAGTTTTTTTTTTAAATTTAATATATATTTAATAATTATTATAATTATTATTACCATTCACAATTATAATAAACCTTTGCATCTCATATAAATCTAATTTATAATTAGAATATTTGTTTATGCAAACACAATTAACCCTACCAATAGAGCTCCCATTGTGATTAATAAGCACAAACAAATATATATACAACATTTAATACAATAATATAGCAATTATAATTGTATTAAATGAACCTCACATGCAAAAATTTCAAATTAGTATATTGTTAAGAATGATCAGCGTTAAAAGTTGAACATTATAGCATTATACAATATAATTATTTATATTTATATTTTTTTGGTTTTCAACCTTAAGTGGCCTAGGTTTTTGACTTATGATTGCCTTAGCGTTCAACTGTCACGCCCCAGACCCAAAAGATCTGACACACGACATCACTTACATTCATTCAATAATACTTAAACATTCATTTTAATTTCTTTCAGAGTTATAGCAATTGAATTATGACTGGGACAATTAGTAAACTGAAGATACGCAGAGTTTTCTCAGAGATTAACACTCTACTACGTCACCAGTAGCAACTTTGTTATCGGAAGCTCAGAATATATTCATTGCAAATTCTTACTTAAAATTAATCTATTATTACACTTGGTGAAACTTAAACTAAATCCAACCACACACAATAAAATAATACATAAGTATTTATTCAATAGGGACAAATCAAATATCTTATCCCACGTGTCCCCAAATGAAACACTTAGCAACCTAACAACTTAGGGAACCCAAGGAACAGCAGAAGCCTTGCCAAATCCGCTAAGCACACATGTACCTTATTTACCTGAAATCGCCATAAACTATAATGAGTATAAAACTCAGTAAGCATACTAGTTTTTCATATATCAAATACAAATACATATATGTACACAATGCATATGTATGATATGCTGTGATCAATCAAAATCATAATCTTATCAAATCACATATCATGTAAATGCTTACACATTCTTTTAAAACATATAATAGGAATACCATCACTCAACTACTACTTAATAGGACTTACACATCACATATCACATAATGAGCCAAATGTCAGTCGTATGTGACATACCGTATGAGAGGAATAGTACAAGTGAGGTTTAAAGTACATATATATAATGCTCAAGCCCGAAGGTAAGAGCCAAACCCTCACCCTGATCATCGGTGAGTCCTCTCACATGCACCAATATGCCACCACACGAATGTGAAGACTCAATCTTCTTTTAGGTACCAATAGGATCCTCCCTACATACGAAACATATAACATATACCAATCCCGAAGGAAAGGCCACACATAAAGGCTTCACAAATCATATAAGATGTCTACTAAGTCAACAATGAGTTCAAGCATCCTCAAAACACAAAATGTTTCTCATAAACATATTACACTTCAAAGCTTTCTTTGTTAAACACATTTCATTTTGAAAGCTCACTTTCAAAAAACACATATATGTCATGTATGTCCATGCTCACATTCATAAACACATGCCTTCACATTTCATATCAAAATATACTTTGACATAACATAAACATATTCTTAACCACATTTACAAAATCATTCATAACACTTACTATGTTTATTGTGATTCTAGTAAAAAGTCTAGTATACTTACCTTTTAGCACTTTCAGCTACAAGGCTTAAATCTTCTTAACCTATCAATGGAGATTAATCCTTTCATAAGCCTCACAATTCACACAAAATACTTTAAATAGCTTACAAAATTATACACAATGCATTTATCATATCAAATTGGTTTAAATACTTGGTTTCTTAAAACCTGTCATTCTGAACACTTACACTTAACAAAATTTTCTAATACATCAAATGATGTTCAATTACTCCAAAATCAGAATATATCATTCTTGACTCATATATCCTTCTTATATATGAATATTATATCAAAATTCCTACACAATCCATTCCATACACACCATCGAATCCAAACTACTAACCTGACAGGATCAAGATATTTACTGAATAGTATTCAATCTCCTAATTTTATAAAATCATATACTAACTCAAAAATTATAAAAATACCACATAATTACTCTTAACATATATCTCAGTCCATGATAAATATTTCACTTCCAAATCACTGCCAAAAGTATTTTAAAACTATTTTATTCCATAACTTTAAAATCTGTTAATCAAATACTAAAATGAGCTAATACACTTTAGAAAATCATAACACTTCAATCACATTGATCTAAATTCTCAATTCCAAGTATATCATATTAGATATATAAAATTATCATATTTCACAAATTCGTAATTTTTGAAGATCATTCAGTAGGACAAAATTGTTTTCACTGTATCATACTATTCACATAGGAAATTTCCAGAATTTCAGGGTCATTTTGGTAAATTCATAACAAATTCAGTTTTTGAAATTTTGAATCGATTCAAAGTCTCAGATGATCCTAAACATGTCTAATTTTATATACTCAAAATTCAAAATCAGAATCGAATTACAACAATTTATAAAATTCTTGGATTAAGAGACTATCAAGCAGAAATTCTACAATCCATCATGATTTATCAAGCTATCTTATAGATCATCATCAATTCTCAAAATATCATACGAAATACACATCAAATCCTCAATTATACATATTTACAGAAATCAAACCTTAAAGAAATTAACATAATTAACACCAATAAATTGAGAAATAGTTGTGATATACCTCTTAAAATCCAAAATTCTAATTTCTTCGTTTTTTTCTTCTTCTCCTTCTTCTCTGTCTCTCCCCTCTTTTTCTCTCTTCTCTCTCTCTAAAAGAGGTAGCTCGACCAAAATGAGAGAATTAGGGTTTTAAAAGTGTATTTTTATACTAAGTGGCTAATTTTTGGTATTTACGAATTTACACCAAAACTTTTAAAGTATTATAATTTGGTCCTTAAAATAAATCTAAAGTCTTGCAATTAAACCCAATGCTAATAGTATGACCTTAACCTATACAAACACTACTAATAACAATATATAAATCAAGTATCACCCACATACAAATAAAATACGTATATTTATACATATATAAATACTTATTCTTACCAGTTGTGGATACTGGTTACTACAATTCTCTCCTCCTTATAAGAATTTCGTCCTCGAAATTCATGACTTAAGCAAACATATGAGGATACTTAAATCTCATTTCTTATTCTCATTCCCAAGTTGCCTTTTCAACAGTATGGTTTATTCATAAAACATTTACAAAGCAATCTTCTTGGTATATAAGATTTGCTCATAGCTTAGTCTGTGAGAGGAGTACGAAACATTCATCCATAAAATAAACACATGACACACATTATGGACTTATAAAATTATACACACATATTTTTATTCTTTTGTCTCATTCGTTCAATATTTAATAGGCATCTATACACTTCACCTTTTATTCATTAAAGAATAACATAGATGTAGAATACCCATACATAAAATTCTTAACTCCTCTAAAAATTTTAATCCCTTCAACATATACTCATACGTCATAATATCATTCACTACCTTGATATCATTCTAAAAAAAAATGTAGCATTTCTACGCAACTAAGTTGTCATTCAAATCAGAATATTGAAAGCATTATCTTAAATGATCAAAAATCAACTTCAATAAAATAAAATTAAAAAAACCGTTAGTTCAATTGATTCTTAAACTATAGATCTCAACATTATATCTCTTACTCTAACTCTTTAAAAAAAATAGTCCACCTTATTGGACATCATTTTCTCATTGAGACTGACATGTCTGCTTTTTCTAATATGCTCAGTTTCAAACAGAAAAGATTCCACTAGCACAATTACTGCGATGGCAAATATGGTTTTTCAACTATTCTTTTAACGTCATCCACGTAAAAGGAAAGGACAAAATGATTATTGATTTTCTTTCACAAAACTCTATAAATAGCCTAAACCTCATAATCACTTTTCTAGCAATAAAGAAAACCAACCCTCTTACCATCTTCATAATGAATCCCATTATCATAACTCCTCCTGTTCCTTTTTCTCCACCATAATTTCCAGACCTAATCAGAACCAGAACACTCCATTCCCGTGCCAAAGAATTCATCAGACACTATGCCATCTTGGCAGTTCAAGAACACGGCCTCACAGTTCTTGGTGGCCCTTTGTTCAACTT
The DNA here is from genome assembly GCA_946807835.1 of Ailanthus altissimus. NCBI lineage: Eukaryota > Viridiplantae > Streptophyta > Magnoliopsida > Sapindales > Simaroubaceae > Ailanthus > Ailanthus altissimus. Next base: position 15,213,825 of record OX327700.1, on the reverse strand, counting down.
GGAATACCCTTTCTTTCACCTGCACTCTTTTTTTCCATTTCCCCAATGGTCCAAACCTGTCCTTTACTTGTTATAGTACCTATTGGATCTGTATACAATCGCCATGGAATTCTCATTACTTAGAACCCTCCAAAAATTAGAAAAATGCGATGAAGATCATCCAGCCCTGATTTTTCTCCAATGGTTTTACCCAAAGATATGGTGGATAACTAAATTTCAACACAAGATTGCAAACAACACAAATGTTGCAGTCCCCAAACAACATCTTTGGTTTGTCTTACTTCTCCAACGAAAGGGTATGATTGTTTCGGATCATGAGATCCATTATTACCCCACTGTCAAGGATTACTTCACCTTTACCTTTTTACTAAAGGGATCAATTAAGCTCTGGCCTGAAGAAGTAATCCAGCAAAAGAGAGAACTTGAAAGAATTCTTGCTCAAGAAAACTAGATAATTCTTCCATCCGTTTGGATCTCCCCAGAAGATGCTGCGCCTTGGGAACAGGTTGAAGATGACTTTGCAGAAGAACTGAATTTTGCCAATATACTCAAATTCCAACAAAGACAAAAATATCATCTTTCACATCATAGAAATACAAATTACTCTACCCACCATCACCATATCTCAAACATGACTTATTATGCCAGATACAGACAAGAAATGGATAGCCTTCACCAATGGCCTCAGCTAGCTGTCCCAACAGAACCTACCCAATCTCAGCTAGTTGTCCCAATAGAACCTGACCAACACCAACCCAATCTTGACTTATCCCTCTATCAAGACTCCCAACCTTATCCAACCGACACCCAAATCCAAAAGGAATCCAGCACATCCCTCATCCAGACCAGCTCACCTGGAGAATATCAAGATATGGTAGACCCATATTTCACTCAGCCAAAGCCCTCATTCAATGTATGAGAACAACTACTCCATAAGTTCCTCTCTCACGGATATCACACAGATGAAAGCGACCAGGGAGACTCATTTTGACCCATATTACTGTTTCTATTTTCACATAAACTAGATCCGTGTCGCTCTATCACATCAAAGAGAGACTGACTATTGTTTTATCTTTATGTCAAGTGTGCTTTATCTTTCTTCATATCTGCTTTTAATCTATCGACCAAAAATCAATGTTAAGACCACAAAAATCTTTGTAATTAATAAAGTTAATTTGGCCTCATGTCCAAAGTCCAATTGTTAGCTCAAAAAGTCTTCAAGTCATAGATGCATTGTCGGCCATTAGTGCCAAAATGGCAAAGTCCCTAAATCCATAAAATAGGCCTTTATTGACTTTTCTTAATTATCTTACCTAACTCATAACGCTTCCGACACAATTTTTATCACACTTACATATCAACATATATTTATTCAAGATTTTGCGGCCTATTGTCCCTTATAAAATGATAAAGTAAAACTCATTCTTTTCTTTTTTGCCTTACAAGAATCGAGAAAAATATATACTTGAACATACTTACACATATGCTCCACAACTATTATCAATTTGTTTCTCTATAAATACATTGTTTTTGCATCCTTATACAAACTCAAAAACATTCAAAGATTAAGGTGAGCGTAACAATGGAGGAAACCCCAGCTCATCAATTTACAAGAATTTGTGTCTTTTGTGGATCCAACCTTGGAAATACTGAAGAGTTTACAAAAGTTGCAGAAAATCTTGGTAAGGTATTAGCTGAGCAAAATATATATTTAGTATATGGAGGAGGTAACCGAGGGTTAATGGGGTCTGTGGCAAATACATGTTGAAAAAAAAAACTAAATACATGTTTTATATAAACTATTTTGCAGCGAAATGAAGCATATAATCAACATGTACACATGTAACTTATATCATCAATAATATAAGATTACAGAAAATATAACTTTGAAGAACTTCGGTAAAGATTTCAATTCTAAATTCTTACTAGTTTCAACCTTGAGCTCACCTTAAAGTGCAATATTGTATAATTCAAGTACACAACAATCCAGTGGGATTGTGAAGATAGAATAGCAGGAACTAAATTTTCTACAAGTTTTTGTTTCTTGGAAGAAAAATAATAATAATTGATTTTTCTTTCTCTCTAGTTTTTTTCACAACCCTTTGCTCAAAGAAAAACTCTCAAAACTAAAAACTCTCTATAATTCTCTCTTCCTCCCATGTTTTTGCTTCCAATTGTTAATCAATTATTTAATTCAATTTTTAAGTATGTTAAGCACTTCACAAGTTCTCCCAAAATTGATTAAGTGGCCAAAACTAAAAAAATAAGATTTGGTGGCTATTATACCTAATTAGGTATATGTTTCCCATTTAAAGAATAATAATAAATAACTAAATAAATATTATTATTTATTTTAATGATATTTATTCAATTATTTAAAAAACTATTTGAATAATTATTTTTTTACCTTATTTGATTTTACTAACATGGTTAATAGGTGAATTCATTGTGAAACAATTCATGGAACAAAATTATGCCAGTTGTTAACATTTAATTAGTTAACAACTCTTTCTAGGTAATTAAATGATGTACTTAACATTTAAGTCTAGAAAAATGCACAACCTAAGAAATCTTGAAAAAAATTTCAGTTTGCTAGAATTTCTAGGATGAAACTGTTCAATCTATAATGTTGTCCCAGTGTACAATGAGTACACTTCATATTATGAGACTCTCTAGGTCCACACCCGAATTGTCATATAGAACTCCTCTAGACGCCCGTGAACAATTCCCACACACACGTTATGGATATTATAAAGTGACGCATTAGATCATACAAGTTGAGGTTATAAATTATTCATATAATTCTTTCATCATTCATATCCGGGTAGAGCGGAGATATAGATCAACACCATCAAATCTCCATATGCCCGACCGTAAGCTTATCTCTAGAATTGTATTTCAATAAATACAATTCTAGAGATCAACACCATTATTCATATTTTCAAACACTTTTGTGATATTATTTATGTCTAGGGTTAAACTCTTTTCCCAAAAATTACTGTTTATGGTCATAAGACTTTCTGAAATACAATCTTAGAGCATTAAGATATATTGCTCACCCAAATGAGTTGATGGATCCCATATGTATGCACACCAGACTCCATGAGCATCGGACCATACCAAGCGACACCTAACGGTCAGACCATGAAAGGTTTCTAACATGTGTAGAACCAAAGTATGATGGATCACTCATAAGCCCACTGTGGCTATTCGGTCAAAGAACCACGAATACTAATCAACTTAAAAGACCATCCATTGATGATTTTTTGGGATGTCTATTAGAGGTCTTTGTGAGTCTTTTCAATATTCAGTCCTTACTGAATACCTATATCTTTATATAAGCTTCTACTAAACTCATGGTCTGCTAAGACTAACCATCTGGACTATCTAGATATAGACATACACCGATCTATATATTTATTACGATATTCACTGATAGATTAGCATAAGTGAATATAGATTAGAAACATAATATTTGAGAACATATTTGTATAATAACATTTTCTAGCATTATTTGCAACTCTTTGTAACTACGTCATTACTAATATATTCTCAGGTATTTGTCCCATTTTAGACAAGGCTTTAACTCTTTAGATATCGCTGGCTCTTGTAACCTAATAACTCTTATTAATGCCAACTCTTAGAATTTATAACTCTCAGTGTTGCTGATTCTTAGCATTAATCTAAGCTTCTTTAGATCAAATCTAAACTCTTTCTGATCATACAATGTCTGAAACGTTACAAGTATCTTACCATATATAAAATATAATTAGCGATTTAATAACATGATAATATTAGTATAAATATTAAATAAATATTTATACATAAAAGGATGATACATAAGCACAAATCCCAGCACCAAGAAGTGAAGAAGATGAACAATGCTTCTATTTTTCAACTTATGGAGAAAAAAAAAAAGCGAAACATTCTTTCTTTGTTCACTCCTTTTCGCTGAACCAAAACACTCATATATATGAAACAACTTTGTTTCATTTTTACTTGTTAAATTTCCTTCCAAAGTAAACAACATAAGGTCTCACCACATGTCCTTAAGTCATACGCCTTTGTTGTATTTGTTTCCATTATTTCCCTTCAATTTATTAATAGTTTGACTCGTTGTCTTCAAGGAAATGCAAAACACTTTTGCATTCTTTTTTATATATGTTACCAAACAAATTCTCTTCAAATGATATATTTCCATTTAGTTGTTGATTTGTCAATTTACCCCAATTATCTAAGACAAGCACTGGCCCACTGAGTACATTTATCATTTCTTTAGCCATTCTAGTATGTTTTGCACTTGTTTATTTCAATTAAGAATATGCTTGCTTTAATAGTTTATTCATAATAAACTTAAGCCACTCAATTTAATATTATGACTTAATAAATAATATTATCAACCATATTATTAATTAATTTAAAAAAATAATTTCATGAATAAACAAATGACTTTGCTTGTCTAATAAGCAAGGTCAATTTTGTAATTTCAAAGTCAAATAATGAATGGCTCATAATGTGCCACTTGTCATCATCGCATTGGTCAACAAATGTTGTTAATTAATTAATGCACTTAACACTTGAGTCTTGATATGTATAGATCCCGATGGATCCTAAAACAAATGTCTAATTTGTTGAAATTTACTAGATTGAACTATTCAATCCAGTATGTTGTCCTAGTGTATAACAAGTATACTTTATATTATGCGACTCTCTAAGTTCACACTCAGTTTTTAAAATGGAACTCTTTCATAAGTTCATGAATAATGTCAATGCACTCATCATAGATATTACAAAGCAATGTATTAAAGCATACAAGTTAAGGTCATAATATATTCGTATAATCCCTTTGTCACCTATATCCTAGAAGAGCGGAGACATAGACCACCACCGTCAAATCTCTATGTGCTCATTCATAAACTTATCTCCATATTCGTATCTTGATAAACAGTATCCGTAAACACTTTTATGATATTGTTTAACCTTGTAAAAAAATCTTTTCCTGGGTTTATAATTGTGGCCACAAGACTTCCTAAAATACAATCTCAAAGCATCAGGCTATACAATTCACCCATATAACCTGATAGATCCCATATCTATGCATATCGGACTCTATGAGCATCGAACCATACCCAGCGACACAACTGTTAGACTATAAAAAGTCTTTGATATATGTGAAACTAAAGTATGATGGATCATTCATAAGCCCACCATGGCACTTAAGTCAAAGGACCATAATTACTTCTCAACTCAAGAAGACCTTTCATTGACAGCTTTATGAATGTCTATTAGAGATCCTCGTGAGTTTGTTCAATACCCAATCTTTATTGAATACTCGTATACCTAGACGAGCTTTCACTAAGCTTACAGTCTTTTAAGAATAACCATATAAACAATCTCGATATAGATATATGCTAATATGTATATAAATGGTATTCACCGATTAACCTACATCGATAAAGATAGATTAGGAATAGAGTGTTCGAGAACATACTGCATAATAACATTTCTTAACACCAATTGCAATTTCTTGCAACTATGTCACTACTAATATATTTCAAGTCGACGTTCTATTTCAGACAAAGCTTCTAACTCATGGAATTTTACTTGGTCTTATAACTACTAACTCTTAGTGTTTATAATTTTTAATGTTGTTAACTCTTAGTGCTGACCTAAACTCCTTTAGATCATACAATGTCTGAAACAACACAAGCATCTTACCGTATATTATAGTATTAACAATTTTATTTTAAATTTATATTGTATAAATATTAAATAATTAATATTCATACAATATTGGAATGGAACATAAGTACCATCTCCAACACTATATACAATGTTGCATGTATGGCAATGATGTCCCTCAATTCATCTATAAAGTCTTTAGCTTTCGTTAGTGCTTTGACATTTATACTAAGTTCCATAAGCGTGTTCATAGTGTAGGAATAAAACCTTCCAAAGAAAGCATAATTTCTATCTTGAACATTAACAAATAAGGTAAATTGTTAGTTGACCTTCCAATAGTCGTTAGATAGACTGATATTACACTTGATAGTTTTTTTAGTCACTCGCTTTTCTTTCTTTCTTTCTTTCTAACTTCTTCATAAGTATAGAAAATATTTTTGTTCGAATTTTTGTGTGTTTATTACCTTGTGGATAACTCCGGAGAAAAACTTCTATGCAATTTGATAAGTTTTAAAGAAGTTTGTTACAATTTTGCTCACGAATTACTTTTCATTGCCTACAATTATTACTTTGGCATTCTATTTCTGGTTATAATATTGTCTTAAAGGAATTTGCAAAATATTTCTAGTGATATTTCTATGCACTTCTACCTCGACTCATTTGGGGTAGTGGTCAATTGCTAATAGAATGAATCTCTTGCCTCCAACAACTTTAGTAATAGGCCCATAATTGCAATTCCTAATTGAAAGAACGACCATAGGTTGGTTCTTGTGTTAAGTTCCCCTATAGGCACTTTTACTAACCAAAAACTATTTTTGGCATTTGTGGCATGTTCTTGTTGGAGATAATGCTTACGTATCATTCCATTCTATATAAATATTTATTTATTTAATATTTTATAAATAAAGAATTCAATAAGTCATTGATATTGATTACATGGTACCAAACTTGTTACTTTTTAGACATTGTAGATCTAAAGAAGTTTAGATTTATTCTAAATGATTTTAGGTTAGTATTAAGAGTTAAAACCTTTACTAAAATAGGATAAAGACGCGAGAATTTTATAGTAATGACATAGTTGCAAGAAGTCGTAAATGGTGAAAAGAAATGTCATTATGTACTATGTTCTCAAATACATTGTTCATAATCATTGTTTACTAACACAGGTCAATTAGTAAACCTTCTGGATCAGTGTATGTTAATATTTGAATTGTTTAGATGGTTAATCTTAACAAACCATGAGCTTATTGAAACCTTGTATAGGCATACAAGTATTCAATAAGAATTGGGTACTAAACAAACTCACGAGAACCTCAAATAGACATCCCATAAAGCTATCAATGCAAAGTTTTCTCAAGTAAAGTAGTATTTGTCGTCTTCTAACTTGACCGTCATAGTGGGCTTATGAGTGATTACTTAGATTTAACACATGTTAGAGACCTTTCGTGGTTTGACCTCTAGGTGTCGTTGGTTATGGTTCGATGCTCATAGAGTCTAATATGCGTAGATATGGGATCCATTAGCTTATATGAGTGAGTTGTATTTCCTAATACTCTAAGATTGTATTAAAAAGTTTAGGAAGTCTTGTAACCATAAGCATAAACTCCGATAAAGAGTTTTTCTTATGGTTAAATAATATCGCAAAGATATTTGTAGATATTGCTTATGAAAATATAAATCTAGAGATAAATTCATAGTCAAGCATATAGAGATTTGACAGTGTGATCTATATCTTTGCTCTTCCGAGATATAAGTGATGGAGGGAATATACAAATATGGTTGGTCTAAACTTGTATGCATGTATGAGGTATTGTTCAATATCTATAATGTATATGTGGGGCATTGTTAACAGACTTATGAAAGTGTTCCATATGACAAATAAGTATGAACGTAGAGAGTCTCACAATATGAAGTGTGCTCATTGAGCATTGGGTAGCCAAGTGGGTCGAAGAGTTTAACCTAAAAAATTTATGGATAAGCAAGTTTGGTATTAGGATATTTAGGGATAGACACATGTCATATTCTAATTTTTAAAATTTGACATATCACTAAGTCTTAAAGGATAAACTTTCTATAGTACTTGGACAAGTGTTGGACACTGTCATGTATATGATTATTTTATTAAAGAATAATGGTTAAGCTTTGTATAACACTTGGACAAGTGCGATTATTTGACGTATAGGGCATAGATTTCATGAGACCATTTTCACCATCTCACAATAACAAGTATATGTTGGGTTATGGGGTGTACAAATAAAACTTAGGGTACTTGCATGTGGGTTGTGTTCATCATACAAACAATATACATATCTCATACATACATGTGCACAGCGGAAGATTAAATACAATGAACACAGAAAATAACATTTGATTAAACTGAAATTCGAAATTGAGAAATATCACCAATGAAGCCTTTGGATTAATTTTCTTTGAAGTCCACCATGAAATGAATCTTTGATTAATTCTAGCAATCAACAAGGGTGGGTTTGATTGTCTAGAATGGCAGCATCTTAATCCAGCATATATGTTTAACTCTTAAACATTTTTCAAAGTTAAACAATTTAACTTAATCAAATTTGTTTTTCCTTTTATTCAACTCTTGAATAAATAAAACAAATCTTGTTTTTAGTTATTACATTTAGTAACCATTTATCTAGTTTGTTTTGTTGTTCTAACACTTAAAACACAAAACAAACAATTTCAATTTCTCAAATTGAATTGGCTCCCAAAATGCAAAACCTAAAATCTAAAACCAATTTCAAAAATTAATGATTTTCAATTTCATTTCACTTTATATACTAATGCATAAATTCCAAACTAATTTGAATTTTATTTGCATTTCATTTGGCTTAACCTAACCTTAGTTAACATTTAACCATAGTTAGATTATTTTAACTTAACCTTTAAGTTAATAAATATTTAATTAATTTAACCATAGTTAACTAACTTAACCATGGTTAGGTTAACCTTTACTTAACCATTAAGTAAAGTTAACTAACTTAACCTTATGGCTAACCTTTAACCTTAGTTAAGTTAAATCATTTATTTAACAATTAAACAAATAAATATTTATTTTACTTATTTAACAATTAAATAATCATAAAGTGAAATTACTTTTATATCCTTACTAGGTTACCAAGTTAACCTAAAGTGGGTCCCACCATTTAACCATATACTTTAGTTAACGTAACCTTAGTAATTGCTGAATTATACTGTATTGAACAATTCAATACGGTACACTGCCCAAGTGCTCAAAGAGTACATTTCATATTGGGACTCTCTAGGTCCATACCCGATTTGTCAAATGGAACTATTCCATTAATCCGTAATCGATGCCCCACGCACACGTTACGAATATTACAAATCAGCGTGTCAGACAATACAAGTTGAGGTTATAACGTATACGTATAATCCTTCCATCATTTATACCCTGGATGTGCGGGGATATAGATCAGCACCATCAAATCCCCATTTGCTCATCCAATAATCTTATCTCCAGATTCGTATCTCGATAAACAATATACGCAAACATTTTTGCTATATTATTTAACCCTATGGGAAACTCTTTTCCCGGGTTTATGCTTGTGGCCACAAGACTTTATGAAATACAATCTCGGAGCATCGGATATACAACTTACCTACGTAAGCTGATGGATCCCTTATCTACGCACACCGGACTCCATGAGCATCGGACCATACCCAGCGACACATAGCGGTCAGACCATGAAAGGTCTCTAACATATGTGGAACCAAAGCATGATGGATCACTCACAAGACCACCGTGGCGCTCAGGTCAAAGGACCACGATTACTACTCAACTCGAGAGGACCTTCCTTTGACGGTTTCATAGGATATCTATTGGGGTCCTCATGAGTCTGTTCAGTATCCAGTCCTGACTGGATACCCGCATGTCTATACAAGCTCTAAGCTCATGGTCAGCTAAGAACAACCATCTGAACTAGTCAGATATAGACATACACTAATCTATATATTGTGAATTCACCGATAGACCCGCATTGGTGATCATAGATCAGGAACATTATATTTGAGACATACTTACATAACGATATTTCTTAGCACCTATTGCAACTCTTTGCAACTATATTATTATAAGTATATTCTCAGGTCTTTGTCCCATTATAGACAAAGTTCTAACTCTTTAGACCTCGCTGACTCTTATAAACTGATAACTATTAACAGTGCTAACTATTAGCATTTATAACTCTCAGCTTTGATAACTGTCTAAACTCCTTTAAACCAGATCTGAACTATTTCAGATCAAACAATGTTTGTAATGTTACAAGCATTTTACCATATTAATATGATATTAACAATCTTTATTCGAAATGTTTATTGTATAAATATTAACAATTAATATTCATACAATATTGGAATGGCACGTGACCACCAGCTCCAACAGTATATCCTTATAGCAGCAGATTATGTTTCAAAATAGGTAGAGGCAATAGTGTTACCAACAAATGAGGTTGGAGTTGTGATTATGTTCCTTTAAAAGAACATCTTTACAAGATATGGAACCCCAAGAGCGATTATAAGTGACGAGGGCTCACATTATGCAATAAGTATTTCTCAGCCCTTTTGCTAAAATATAGGGTTAAGCATAAAATAGTCACTGCATATCATCCCCAAACAAGTAGAAGTATCAAATTGAGAAATTAACGTATCTTAAAAAAGATGGTTAAGCCAAACCATAAAGATTAGGTACTACTCTTAGATGATGCTCTATAGGCATATTGCACTGCATATAAAACCCCCATTGGTATGTCCCCATTTTGTTTTATCTTTGCCAAAGCTTGTCACCTATCTTTGAAGTTAGAACACAAAGCATATTTAACCATTAAAGCCTTTAATTTCGATCTCCAAGCCACAGATAAGAAACGCTTACTTCAGTTAAATACCATGGATGAGTTCTGTCTACAAGCATATGAGAATGCTAAGATTACAATGAAAAGTTGAAACGATGGCACGATAAGAAAATACTTTAGCATTTATTTGAAAAAGGATAACAAGTCTTGCTCTACAATTCATGTTTGAAGTTATTTCATGGGAAACGCAAGTCCCGATGGTCTGGAGCATTCTAAATTATCATGGTATATCCAAATGGAGCTGTTGAGATTAAGAATCCAAATACTCAAGCTTAATTTACAAAATGGCCAGTACCTTAAGCATAATCATAGACGATACATAGATCAATATAAATTTAGTGTTAATCTGATTGAACATAAGCAACCGTGGGATTAGGACATCAAGCCGATGACATTAAACCAAGAGCTTCTTGGGATGCAACCCAAGCTTAGTATCATTTGATTTTAATTTTCAAAGTTTTTATTTATTTATATTTATTTCAATAATCTTTCATAATACATTATTAGGAATTGAAGTAAAAAAAAAAAACGTTTATGCTCCGCGGTGCTGGCTTGCCAGCGATGTAAACCTGAGAGTATAGCGTCGCGGCACTAGATTTTCAGTGATGCAACACTGCAACTTGGGCATGCTTATACTTGCCCAAGTGTTGAAGCCGCAGTGCTGGCTTCCTAACGTTGTGACGCCAACATGATATTGGGATTTTTAAACCTCTTTTCTCCCAAATTTTCCCCTCACAACTTCCTTTTCCTCTTACACCATATAAGCCCTAAAATTCTCCAAAATCATCCAATCACCAAAAATTCACCAAATACTTTAATTCACACTTTACCTACTTCCAAAATCAACCAAAAATCATAACAACAACACAATCAAACCTCCAAACTCACACAACTTTGTTCATCCAAAGGTAGAATCACTCTAAACACTCATCCTTCTAAACTGCTCCTTAGGTAAGATTTTCATTTCATTTTCAGAGGATATTTAGCTTATTACAGTAAACATTAGGCATTATAGCAATATCCATCATTAGTTTATGTATTATATTTCATATTTCACACATTAATGATGGTTGGTTCATATTCTTCATATATACTTTGATACATTAGATGCCTATACATATAAATGTGCCAATTTATCAAATCTTTTGATTATACTTGCCTTTATATTTTAGCAAGAGGTTGATTATTGATGCTTGAATTACATATTTTTGGATAGATTGATAATGTTGTTGGGATTTTTTCTTATGTGCTATCTTATTATGAATAAATATTTAATTTTTCTATTTATACAACTATCATTTCTAATAAATCGTTAATTTTATTAATTATTATATGGTAAGATGCTTGTTACAGTTTAGACATTGTATGATCTTAAGGATTTCAGATCTAGTCTAAAGAAGTTTAGATCAGTGCTAAGAGTTATCAACTTTAATGGTTATAAATATTAAGAGTTAGTGGTGCTAAGAGTTAGCAGGTTGTTAGAGTTAGTGAAATCTAAGGAGTTAGAGCCTTGTCTAAAATAGGACAAAGAACTGAGAATATATTAGTAATGATATAGCTATAAAGACTTGCAGATGGTGTTAGGAAATGTCATTATGAAAGTATGTTCTTAAACACTATGTTCCTGATCTAATTTCATCAATGCAGGTCTATCGGTGAAACCCATTAATATATATTAGTGTATGTTTATATCTAGATAGTTCAGATGGTTAGTCTTAGTAAACCATGAGCTTAGTGGAAGCTTATATATAGATATAGGTATTCAGTAAGGACTGAGTACTGAACAGACTCACGAGGACCTCAAATAGATATCTCATAAAGTCGTCAATGGAAGGTCTTCCATATTGAGTAGTATTTGTGGTCCTTTGACCTGAGCGCTATGGTGGGCTTGTGAGTGATCCACCATGGTGGGCTTGTGAGTTATCCACCATGTTTTGGTTCTACACATGTTAGAAACTTTTCATGGTCTGACCACTAGGTGTCGTTGTGTATGATCTGATACTTATGGAAAAGGCAACTCCTTGAATAACATAGAACAAAGTGATGTATGGTTGTAGAATAACATCTACAAGTTTTAATTAGGATAAAAATATACCTAGTTGGCATGCATGGTTAAAACAAATTGAACTTAATGAATTCCATTTAATCTCGGAATCATAGGAATATAAATATTGGATTGAGTGAAGAACAATCATTTGACCATCGGAAAAAGCTTGCAATGAGCCTAGTGTTGTGACCAATAATGAACTAAGTGATTGTCATTCAAAGCATATCTATACAAGTGCGTTGTACGTAGGGTGAACATGTATATTTTAATTTTTAATTTTTAATTTACACATCACATGCATAAATAAGTGCAGCAAAATATAAATAAATAACTTATTGCACTAATGAGATATTACTGAACTCACGCTTAAAGCGTGCTTTGCACAGTTATAGTTTATGACCCGATGGGATCCTTCAAGTTAGAACAATAGCTTCTTATTCTTGCCAGAATATTTTACCAAAAGCAACACTTGCTTCTCAAAATTCTCTCAGACTTCTTTGCAATAGATGCACACATTCATCTGACTTAACAAATGAATTGAGTATATTATTTATAGCCTTGAGTGGCTGGCAATGCTTCCAATGAGAAACAAGTTGGCAGAAATCATGATTTGGCATGACAAGGCTTTGTTTTAGCCACATCATGCTTAAGAAATTAAGCTTGATGGCATGCCTTTATTCTGGCCAAATGAAACCAAAATAAGTGGCCAATTTTCTCTCTATGGAAAATAATTGAGAGCTACCTCATGCTTAAGGTAATGCATCATTTCATTTACCAAAAGAATTGCCAAATAGAAGGCAAATTTGTGGCCAAATGCATTATGAAATAATGCTACCTTCTACTTATCACTTAATTTTGTCGAATATAAAACAATGCCATTATTACTTTTTTCTTTCTTTTACAAATTAATTCGTGCAATTTTATTAGACAAATTTCATTTGTTTAACAAAAACAATTATTAACACTTAATAAATAGATGGGCTAATCAATACTTGCAATGTGTAATGCCATTACCAATTAATGGCATGACATATGGCATTTTATAAATAGGATAAAGTGGAGAGTCCCACTTGCTAAGATCTCGAGTTTAGCACTTAAACCCTATGATCTCCCTAAGAGACCCTAAAATAATTTTAATTTTTCAAGAACTTCCCAAATTGAACTATTCAATCTGGTGCACTACCTAGTGCACAACGAGTACACTTCATATAGTGAGACTCTCTAGGTTCACACCCATTTTATCTTATTGAACTCTTCTATAAGTCTATAAACGTTGCCCCGTACACACATTTTGGAAATGACAAAACAACATGTTGAACCATACAAGTTGAGGTTAATACATATTCGTATAATCCCTCTGTTATTTATATCTAGGAAGAGCGGAGACATAGATAATCACCATCAAGTTTCCATTTACACAATAGCACCATTTTCAACAACTCACACTTACTCTAGTGCCATTCATGATGATATGTAATACTTATTGTCTCCAAGTATTTCTTAAACACATTAGAAGTTAAAGCTTTAGTTAGTGGGTCTTTTACATTATTCATGAAATATATACTAGATACTATTACATCTCCAATAGCTAAGAACTTTCTAATTACGTGGTATTCAAAGTCCACATGATCAGAATTTTGGTGCACCTTATGGCTTCTTTGCTGAAGCAATTTCCCTGTTATTGTTGCATCCATTTATTAGGATATGATCTACTGAGCTTAGAACTATTATAAGCTCTGCAACTGATTTATATATTTACAAAAAAATTTTGCAGGCTTTTTAAGCTACAACATATTCTGCCTCTAAGGTAAAATCAGTTGTAGATATTTATTTTGCACTATTAACTAACTACAGTCTTGATGAGAGGAAACACATAACTAAATGTAGACTTCTATCATCTGGACCAAACTAGTAGTCCAAGTCCATATATCTTCTTATATGTAAGTAACTTTCTCCATGAATTAGAAATTTATCCTCTATACCTCTCGGGTATTACAAATATGTTTTATGGCCAATTAATGGTCATGACTTAGATTAGACCAATACCGGCTCGTAACATTTACAGCCATCTAGATCTAGATCATGTACATAATATGGTGTACATCAAGCTATATCTAGTTGATGCACATGGTATGTTAGACATTCTAACATTTCATCTTGTTATTGAAGACAAATCCTTCTAGAAAAGATGAATGCCATTTTTGAAAGATACATTAACTGTCTCATTGTTATTAAAATTATTTCTTTTCAAGATATTAGTCTGTGTACGAAGATTGGGATAATTTTATCAACCTCCTAGCTTTATGTCTATAAAGCTCTATATCTAGTATATAGTAAGTTTTTTCCTAGATTTTTGTGAAGAAGTTCTTATACAGATAACTCTTATCCGAATGACTTGCAACATATTAACGTCATTTTTTACATTAAGTATGTCTTCAATATAGAGAACTAGAATGACAATTATGCTCCCACTGCCCTTTCTAAACACATACTTTTTCTTCGTTCTTGATGAAACTAAGCTTTTTAATTTTCTTATTAAAATGAAGATTCCAGCTTTAGGAAAACGGCTTAAGTCTACTTTGACTTCTTTAGTTTACACATCATATTAGAAGTTAGGTTGAATGCAAAAGCTTTAGCTTAATCCATGCATATCTCTGAGTTAAGATATACATTGTGGAATGCCATCTTTACATCCATCTACTAGACCATAAAATCTTAATATGTTGTAATAGCCAACAAAATTTGAATTGACTTAAGCATGGTTACTGCTGAAAGAGGTTTTCTAATAACTAATCCCAGATCTTTGAGTATAACCTTTTATCACCAATCATGCTTTAAAGGTCCATACCTTTAAATTAAACCTACACTTATGTTCTATAAACTCATTTACATCAAATATGAACAATTCCTTCAGAAAGTAAAACAAGTGCCAGACTTGATTGTTATACGTATAATCAATTTGGATTTTATGTCATCTTACCATTTTTTCGAATCGATGTCCAACATCATTTTTATAAAAGTTGAAGGATGATTTTCTTCAATTAAGAAACCACTAAGGGCACATAAAGGTTTCAAGCATACTTATTATGTGACCCTCGATATCCTTTTAGACTTATATAGAGAGTGTGTTATAAGTATTTCACTCAATTAAAATTTAAGCTCCATTGTCGGTATATATTTATCTCTATTGACTTTATTAATTTCAATTTTTCTAAAATCCCCATGACCTTATGAAACTATATAGAAACTATTTCTTAAGGAATGTGACAATTTGAGAAACAAATGCATTTCTATCCTCTTGATCAAAGGCCCTCGACATAGGGTTTCTTGTATATATAAAACTACTATTTTAAGAGCCAAAACACATACTTTTTGAGAGGCAAAAGAAACAATTCACAATACAAATCAAAAGATCAAAGCCAAGACTAAATATTCAAGTTCAAGAATTAAGCTTCAAGTTAAGATTGAGAGAGAAAAGACCTAAGACGTTTTATTGATTAGTTTTTCTTCTCTTTTCGTATCAATATGTTTTTGTTCTTGTTGTTATACATGGATTGGTTTGATATTCTTGGTTTAGTGAGTAGCTAAATCTTGTTAATCTATGGTTAGACTATTGAATATAGTATGTAGTTGGATTTTGTTAATTCTTAGTTTATGAACGTAATACATTACAATTGATTCATTCTATCTTAAGTTTAATATTTTTCATAATACTTAGCCAATATTATGAATGATAAAGGAACCATGATGAACTTGACAAAAGGATTAATGTGTTTAGCCTAGGATAGTTTAATGCATGATCATAGGGTAACAATTATAAGTTTCATGTAGGATAAATATATACCTAGATGGCATGTATGATATGATTTAGACTTGATCTTAATGATTTACATTATATTCTAATAACCATAGACAAATAAATTATTATTAGAATGCGTAATATAATCACTTAGTCATTGATAGAGGCTTTGGTGATAGTAGTGTCTAAACCAATCAATTTATATTAAGGAATCAACTAAAAGAATAATGAATCGAATGAAATACTAATGGAGAAGTCTAAACCCTAGATTATTATCAACTGGTGATTTTATCTCTTTGTTTATTTTGAATAGTTTTAGTTTAACTAGATTTAATTCTAATTTTGATTTTTTTAAATAAAAGTTAAGTAAATATAATTTTAGTATTTGATTGATAGAATTAGATCGTATAGTCTTTGGGAATGATATTTGAACTTAAATCTTATATTGCTTGATACGATAACATGCACTTGTGCTTAGCTACCAAAGCATACATTAAGTTTTTGACGTCGTTGCAGGGACTATTTCTTATTTTATTTTTCTTTCAGTTTATTATCTTTTTTTTACTTTGATTTTCTTTCTATTTTGCTTTTAGAGTTCATACGAAAGGCGAAAAATGCTGACTTGATTACTTTTGATCTTGAAATCAAAAGAACATTGTATATACTTTGACATGAACAACAATGCTAGTGGTCTTTAAACATGGAGGAGAAAAACAGTCATATTAACAATCCAGTGTTTGAGCCTATGATATCTCAGTTGTGCATTGGTAACTGTTTAAGGCCATCTACACTGCCTCTACGGATGAGACTTATGATCTCTTAGAAGAGATGGCCTTAAAGAGTTACCAATGGCCAGCTGAGAGAGTTACACCCAAGAGAGTCACTGGTGTATATGAGATAGATGCATTCAATGCATTGACAACATAGATCAAATTATTATCCAAGACGTTTGATGCATTAAATGCTGTCAAAACCCAGCAAGTGCCATAAAACTTTTGTGGTGATAACCATATGCATGGGTGGTGCATAAAGAGAGCAAATTATATGGGTAATCATAATAGATAGCAACCTAACCTACAATCTAACTTTTATAATTTAGAGTAGAGAGAACATTCTAACTTCTCTTGGTGTAACAACAAATGGGAGTCATCTAGATCATTGAATTCCCTTAGATTCCAACTGCAAGAAAAAAAAACAGCTTTGGAAGACATGTGAAGTCCAACGATGCCATTCTATAGAATTATTCAACATCATTGAAGAACTTATAGGTTCAAATAGGACAACTTGCTGCAACAATTAACATATGACCTCAAGGTATTCTACCTAGCGATACCGAAGTAAATCCAAGAAATGTATAGTAATGCCAAGCCATTAACTTGAGGAGTGGTAAAATCTTACAAAATAACATATCCAAACATCCACCATCAAGTGTGAAAAAGAAGGAGAAGGTGCACAAGAAGAAGTGAAACCATATAGACCACTTATACCTTTCCCTCAAAGGCTACAAATGAGCAACACAAGTGCAGAAACTGAAAATTTATAGTAAGACAGTCCAAAAAGTGCTAAAATGAAAGATAGGCAACAAAAAAGTGTAAAATTTTTAGCAAGTGAAAGTGCACAAACTGGTATTGAAGTGAAACAATATTCTAAGTTGCAAAAAAATGCAAACTCAACGGGACATATAGTAGCAATGAACAAAATTAGTAGTTCACTCTACCTCCACCATTCCCACAAAGGCTGCAAAAGAAGAAACTAGATAAGCAATGTTTTAAATTTTTTGAAGTTTTAAGAAATTACATATTAATCTTCTTTTTGCATATGTACTTGAATAAATGCCTGGATACGTCAAGTTTATGAAGAGCACCATTACAAGAAAGACATGATTAGAGGACTATAAGATTGTAGTATTAATAGAGGAGTACAGCGCCATTCTTTAGAAGAAGTACCTTTTAAGCTTAAGGATCCTAGAGATTTACCATACCATGCTCCATTAACCATCATGACCTTGGTAAAACTCTATGTGATCTAAGAGCAAGCCTTAATCTCAAACCAGAGGCCTACAACAAGCTAGGATTGAGAGAAGAAAAGACTGTTAATGTCACACTCATACTTACTGATCGATCTCTCGCCTAGCCAAAAGGAATCATAGAAGACGTGCTAGTAAAGGTGGACAAATTTAGCTTTCCCACCGATTTTATTGTCTTGAATATGAATAAAGACAAGGAGTTTCTTATCATCCTTGGAAAACCCTTCTTAGCCACAAGATGTACGATCATTAATGTTAAAAAATGAGAGATGGCCATGAGGGTGGAAGATGTCATAATGACATTCAAAGTCTTCAAAGAGATTGAGTTGCCATCTAAGAGTGAAGATTATTGTAGCATTAATATGGTGCATCAAAATGCCGAGCAAGTCAAGGACAAAGATGTTCAATCCTTACATAAGAAAGAAGATGTTGAAGTATAGGAAGAAAAGAAAGAAGAAGAAGGAGTAGTAGTTGATAAGGGCAAATTTATCATATATTTTCTGATGCTTTTATTTTGATATTTCATTATTTTATGAGAATAGATGGCTATTTATGCGCTTTATTGTTATTTATAGGGACTTGAACAAAAATTAAAGAAAGAATGCAAAAGGAGCAAAAACAGGGACTAAAATGCAAAGTTTTCAAAATATGAGTCCAGCGCCCCCGCGCCACAACTATTGTCACCCCAGCGCTGTAATAGTAATCAAAATAAGAAATACGACCTGTTGAAGTCGTATCTGGCGCCCCAGCGCCATACAGTCACCGCGCCAGTGACACTCCAGCGCCCCAGCGCTATCATTCTACCGCTCCAGCGGTGAAGGCTTTTTCACACAGCGCCCCAGCGACAGATTCATAGCGCGCCAGCGGTAGTGCAAGTCCTAGTCCGATGAGAATTGAGATTTTCAAGCTCATATCAATCCCTATATAAAGCCACTCGTTTCCAGCCTTCAAGAATGAATCCAAGACAACCCAAGAGCACCAAGAATACAGAGCACGAGTCTTGGAGAGCAATAGGAGCTTAATTGAAGCAACTTTAGAGAGAGATACAAGACGTTCTTCGGCATCAAGAGTTCCTAGGCAGCGCAATTAAGAGCAATTCGACGTCTACATCGGTTTGCGATTGATTGTATCATGATTTATAATTATTTTTACTGTTGTTCTCTTGTAGCCATGAGCTAACTTATTTTCTAGGGTTAATATTTGAACTCAATAGGTGCGCTTAAATTGCCATATCTTTTAGTATTTAATAAACTTAGTTCCTTATTATTTAAATTACTTGTGTTTAATGCTTCAATATATCTGGCCAATATATGGTGAATGAGTTGGTAATATTATTAATAAACTCGGAAGAGGAATCATAATATTTAGACCTAGGTAATTTGATGCATGATTGTAGAGTAACATTTAATATTGCATATGCAAGTTTCAATTTAGGATAGGAATATACCTAATTGGCATGTATGATCAATAAGACCTAATCTTAATGAATCTTAATTTATTACAAGTACCATAGGAATATAGGTATTTGGTAAACTAAGATATACTTGCATGACCTTGGAAGAGGCTTGTGAATACATTTGTGTCTTGATCAATAATAAAGACTAAGTGAGTTGAATATTAGAGGATTAATCATTAGAAGCATATTGAGGGGTAATATTAATCCTAGATTTTCTCTATATTGCTAACACCTAAGTTTCTTTGCATTGTGTTTTGCTTTTATATTTCTTACATTCATTCTTAGATTTTTATTTATCTGAATAGTTATTAAGAAGACATAATTTTAGTAATTAGTTAAAAAGAAAATATTATCCCTGTGGGTTCGACATCCGACTTATTTAGTCTCTTTATTACTTGCATATGATAGTGTATACTTGCACTTAATTTTATGATATAGAAATATCGCATCAGTAGTATGATTAGAGGATCAAAGAGAATGGCAAAGAAGAACCACTTATTCAGTCTAAGATTAAAGTCTTTCTGAAGAATAGCAAGGAGAATGAGGCAAAAGCTATTGCCATAGCAGTAATTACAAAGATATGGAAGCCAAATGAGAGGAAGCCTAGCAAGCTTACAATACAAGATGCTTCCACCATTAACGTTGATCCACCATAAGAATAGAAGAAGCTCCATCAGGTCAATGGCGTTAAATCAAGTGCTTCTTATGAGGTAACCCAAGTAATTTTTATTTTTATTTTTGTTTAATTTTAGTTTTAGTTATGTTAGTTTCTTTTCTTTGTGGAAATAAAACAACAAGAGAAGCATTAAAAGAGCAAGCACGAATAATTGTAAGTGTTAGGAGTAAAGGAAAACACAGTAATATCATTAGACAACAACACTACAATGCTTTAACTTCAATTACGAGGGAAGTTTTCTTACTCTTAAGTTTATTTTTTTGACATTGGGGACAATGTCTAATTTAAGTTTAGGAGTGGAAAACACATTTCTTATGTTTATTTTACTGCTTATATTGATTGGTTGTCTTGTGTGGGTAATTGTTTCTAGTTGTTAGTTTTGGTTAAGAAGATGATCATTAGTCCATAATAAGAAAACAAAATATTGACTGAATTTATTTTTTTCAAGTCTTTAGGAAACCATAGACACTTGAGATACTTCTTATATCATGAATCTTGAACTGAGTTCAAGCCTATTTTTTATCACTTTTTCTTGAGTACATTGAGATAAGCTTGTATTAGTTGAATTCTTTTTCTTATAGATACTCATGCTTAAGTAGTACACCACAATCTCAAGGACCAACACTCTAGAACTTGCTTGATTACTACTTGAGGCGAAATTCGATGAACATATGAATAGAGAAATGACATTAGGCCATCTTTGGATTGATTGAGCCTTTTCTAGCCTACTTTTGATATATGTTTATCCCTAGTTACCCCATTTGAGCTTAATAGCCCATTTTTCTATTTAAACACATTACAAAGCCTTAAGATTTTTAGCTTATTTATCATAAATTTACTAGTAACACCATAAACCTTGAGTTTACTTAGAAATATTCTTAAAAGAAAAAGGGTATAGATGTGTTATGAGAAGGTACTGCAGTGAAAGCAATAAATTTTGAAGGTGCTTAACAATCTAAGTTTTGGGGTACATTTATAAAAGAGAGAGAGAGAGAAGAAAAGAAAGTGTTTAAAAGCACAATACCCCGGCTTAAGAAAATGATGAAATTCTTTGCAAAAGAGTGATTAAAAGAAAGATGGAAATATTATAAGTTTGGGGGAGGAGATAAATCATGAAGGAAAAAGAGATCGAAAGGTTTCTAGGTAAAGTTAAGTGTTTATGGTGTGATATGTGCTTCATATATATATATATATATATCTTTATATCCCCCTTGACCTTAGCCTTATGTTACAAACTAAGTAAACTCTTAAATAGATCCCTAGACATGTATTTCTACATTAGTGGAGAGTAAGTATGAACAATAATCTTATGGCAGTATTATTATTGAAATTATTCCGAGACATTATCTTTATATACTTTCTTAAGTTATTGAGTGAATCTAAGTTTCATTTCACTAATTACTTATTGCACACATACACAAGTGATCATTTATAAGACATGATGAATGGTAGAATGAATTACTAAAAGTTGTCTATTGCATTCAGAAAAGCTTGTGCCATTCGATAGCCTTTGAGACTTTGAATATGATCATCTAAATTAACCAAGGCTTATTTTATTTTTTAAGTTGTTATAGAGTCAATAATAAGTTGTGATGGTTTGTTTTTGTTTTGCTCGATGATGAGTAATGTCTTAATTTTGTGGGTATTTGATAGGGGTATAAATGCACTAGTATGATTAGTACTCAGAACATGCGATTTGCTCTAATTTATGAAGTTTTGGCTATTTAATTGTGTTTTTTTTTTATCATAAACAGGTGCACGATGGAAAAGGTGACGTTTCAAAATAAACAAGAGAAAAATCAAACAAAAAATGAAGAAGTTGCGCTCAAAATACGAGAGCGCCTAAACACAGGGCTGGACGCCACAGCACCCAAGGCTGGTGAAAGTGGTTTCCTCATAACCAATCTCAGATCTCTGAATATAACATTTTATCACCAATTGGGCCTTGAAGGTCTCTACATTCAATTTCAACCCGCACTTCTATTGTGTAAACTCATTTACATCAAATAGGAATAATTCCTACAGGAAGTAAAACCAAGTGCCAGACTTAATTGTCATACGTAGAGTCAATTAAGATTTTATGAAATCATACCATTTTCCCGAATTGATGTCCAACATCATTTTTATATAAGTTAAATGAGGATTTTCTTCAACTAAGAAATCACCAAGGGTACATATAGGTATCAAGCATACATATTATGTGACCCTCGATATCCTTTCAAACTTATATAAATAGTGTATTATAGGCATTTCACTCAATTGAACTTTAAGCTCCATCGTTGGTTCATAATTATCTTGATTGACTTCATTAAGTTCAATTTTTCTATAATCCCCATGACCCAATGAGAAATTGTTTCTTAAGGAATGTGGCAATAAGAGAAACAAATGCATTTTGCTCCTCTAGATCAAAGGCCTCGACCCTAGGGTTTCTCATATTGATAAAAGTACTTTTTTAAAAGTCAACACAAAGAATTTTTAAGAGGCAAAACTTAAAGAAATAGTTCAAAACATAAATCAAAAGATCAAAGCTAAAATTGAAGATTCAAGTTTAAGAATAAGCTTCAAGTCAAGATTGAGAGAGAAACAACTCAAGGCGTCTTCTTAATTAATTTGTCTTCTCTTTTCTTATCATTATATTCTTGTTCTTACTGTTATACATAGATTGGTTTGATATTCTTGATGAGCTAAGCATTGTTGATCTAAGGTTAGACTATTGAACTTAGTATGCAATTGGAATATGTTAATTCTTAATTTATAAACTTAGTACAGTACAATTGATTTATTTTATCTTGAATTTGATTCTTTTAATGATACTTGGCCAATATTATGAATGATTAAAGAACCATGATGAACTCGATGGAAAGATTCATATGTTTAGCTTAGGATAGTTTGATACATGATCATAAGGTAATAGCCATGAGTTCCATGTAGGATAGACATATACCTAGATGGCATATATGGTATGATTTAGACTTGATCTTAATGATTTACATTTTATTCTGATTACGATAGATAAATAGATGATTGTTAGAATGAGTAATATAGTCACTTAATCATCGATAAAGGCTTGTGGTGATATTAGTTTCTAAGCCAATCAATTTATATTAAGGGATTAACAAAGAAGGTTAATGAATCCAATGAAATACTAAGGGATAAGTCTAAACCCTAGATTATTGTTAATTGGTGAATTTATCTCTTTTTTTGTTTTAAGTAATTTTAGTTTACTTTAATATTGTAAGTTTAACCTGATTCAATTCTTATTTTGATTTTTTTGAATAAAAGTTAAGTAAATATAATTTAAGTACTTGATTGATAGAATTAGATCGTATAGTCTCTATGGAAACGATATCTGCACTTAAATCCTATATTACTTAATACGATATTGTGCGATTGTTCTTAGCTACTAAAGCATACATCAGGTATTGATGTAGAAAGCAATTAAGTTTGAAAGTGTTTATTAATCTAATTTTAAGGGTATGCAAAAACAAAAAAAAAAAAAAGAGTCCTTAAATTTTTTATACCTTGAGCTTAAGAAAAAGAAGTAATTTTTTTAAAAAATGTGATTAAAAGAAAGATGGAAACGTAATCAGTTTGGGGAGGAGATAAATTAAGGAAAAAGAATTAAGAGGTTTCTAGGTAATGTCTCGGTGTCCATAGTGTGATTTGAACTTCATATATATATATATATATCCTTATATCCCACTTTGACCTTAGCCTTTTATTACAAGCTAATTAAAGTTCTACATAGATCCCCAGACATGTGTTTTTCTATATTAGTGGAGAGTGGTATGAAAAGCAAGCTTATGGTAGTGTTATTATAGATTGAAATATGTCGAGACAACATCGTTTTGTACTATTTTAAGTTATTAGGTAAATATAGGTATCATTTGATGAATGGTATTACGAATAATCAAGAGTTGTTTATTAAATTCTAAAAAGACTTGTACCATTTCAACAGTCCTTGAAACAAAGATTATAATTATCTAATCAACCTAGCTTATTTAGTGTTAGGTTTTTATTTTTTATTTTTGAGTCAAGAATAATCTGTGTTTATTTTTCTTTTTCTTTTTTTTTTATTTGCTTGAGGACGAGCAAAGTCTTAAGTTGTAGGGTATTTGATAGGGACTTATATAGACAATTATTTTTATCTTCTTGAAATTAGATTTTTCTTTAAATTATGGGTACTTGGTTATTTATTTGAAGTTATTGATCAAATATAGGTTTTCAACCCCCAGCGTGAAGGTATTGGGGAAATCAAACATAAAACAAAGAAAATGAAAATTTTAGGACAATGTCACAGCACCCAAGTCAAAGAGTGCGGTGCGGCGGCAGCCATGCGACAAACAAACCCTATCTTTTTAACTTATAATACAACTTGGACTTGAGCTAGAAGGCCTTAGTGTTACGAAGACTTATAAAAAGACCATTTTTCACAACCAAAAAGAGGAGACAACATAGAAAATAACAAAGCAAACACAAAAACATCTTTCAAGAGATTAAAGCAAGAAGATTGAAGATTGAAAGTAAGGATTGCACAACAAACAAAAGAGAAGAAGAAATGATTCTAGGGGCATCAACTTGTGTTATTATTTTCATCTTCTCTACTCAAAGTCTGTATTAATCATGTCTTTAATTCATTGTTTTGATACTCTTATATTCATTATAAACTAAATTCTCTTGATCTAGAGTTAGACTTTTGAATCTAATATATAGTTGAATATTAGTAACTCTCTTAGTTTATAAACTCAATAAAATTAGATTAATTCATTTTATCTTGTACTTAATGCTTCTTTATATCTGACCAATATAATGACTGCTCAATGAAGCATAATGAACTCGACAATGGAATTTAAGTGTTTAGCCTAGGATAGTTTGATATATGATCATAGACAAGCATTATTAGATTGATTCATAGGGTAATAATTGTTCTATGTAGGATAGACAAACATTATTAGATTTGTTCTTAATAAATTTCATACTATTCTTATTACTATAGACATACAGGTAATTTTTAAGATAAAATATAGTTATTACTCTAATTACCATAAACATATAGATAATTTTTAGGATGAAATATAATTATCGACCATCAACAAAGATTTATAACGATATTCATATTTTAGCCAATAATTTATAATTGAGAGATTAACTAAGAGATTAATAGGTTCAATGAAATATTAGAAGAGTAAGTTGAAACCCTAGATTCCTTTTATATTGGTGAATTTAACCCTTGTTAGCTTTTTTATTTATTAAGATTAGGTTTAGTTTATTAAATTTAGATTAGTCAGAGAACATTCGTCTTAGATTTTGTTGAAATAAAAGTTAAATAGGATTAATTTTAGTACTTAATTAACAGAATTAGATTAAATAAGTCTTTATGGGAATAATACTTAGACTCAATTCCTTTATTACTTAGTACGATCATGTGTACTAGTGCTTAGCTAGAAATTACACATCAGTAACAACCTATCATCCACAAACAAGTACCAAGCAAAAGGTTTAAATCGAGAGATAAAGCGTATTTTGAAAAACAAAAACATTATGAAGCCTAGTTAGAAGGATTGGGCCCTGAGACTTAATGATGCACTTTAGGCATACGCATGGCGATTGAAACACCTATTGGATTATCTCTATACTAGTTAGTTTATGGGAAAGCTTGCCATCTACCAGTTGAGTTAGAGCATAAAGCATATTCGGCTATTAAGGCTTTGAATTTTGATGTTCAAGCTACCAAGGAGAAGCGTTTGTTACAATTACATAGGTTAGATGAGTTTAGGCTCCAAGCCTATAAAACTGCCAAGTTGTACAAGGAGAAGACAAACACATGGCATTACAAAAAGATAGCAATGAGGGAATTCCATCTTGGACAACGATTACTATTGTTCAATTCTTAGCTGAAATTATTTTTGGGAAAGCTTAAGCGAAGATGGTTTAGGCCATTTAGAGTCACCAAGATGTTCCCTTATAGAGTTGTTGAGATTGCCGATGAAGAGAATAAGAGGCTATTCAAAGTTAATGGACAGAGCTAAAGCATTATTGAGGAGATGTTATTGATCGGTAAAAGTCATCTCTTGGACTTACTGAGCTTTAGGAAGCAAAGTAAGACGTCAAGCTGAAGGTGTTAAATCAACCGCTGCTTAGGTGTTAACTTGAGGTAGAATTTATGTTTTTTAAGTTGAATTTATGTTAGTTAAGTATTTTTGATTTTTTTTTTTTTTTTTTGTGTTTAGGAAATGAATAGGGCAAACAATTTTAGAAACTCCCTAGCATTAACATTGAAAACGCTATCGCATTCATGCAAAAAGAATGAATATTAGAGCATTCCATTTTCACTGCCCTTGTGTTCATACATGGTGCCTAACACTGTGGCATTCCTAGATATCAACACCACTATGTTCCAACTCAAAGCTGGTGTGCGAACTTTCAATACCCCAGTGTGAATTCCAGTGAGTTCCAAGGGATCTGAAGAGCCTCTAACGCCCCGCGTCCAATTATAACGCCTCTAAAGTTTAAATTCACTTAAAGGTCAAGATTCAATGATCCAATATAACTGTGTTGCCCAATCTCAATGCATTGCATCCTAGCTCAACGCTAGGGCACTAACTTTGCAATGCCCCAGAATGAATTCTAGTGAGTTTTAGAGGATTTGAAGAGCCTCGAACACCCTTACATTAAGAGAGAATAACCCAACATCCAAGTCTTAATGGAAGTCCAATTGTTATTACTTCAATGTAGCTACATTACTAAACCTCAATGTCCTAACGATAACAAATTTCAAAAAGTGGTTAACCACTAAATTGAAGACGCCCCAACATTCCATACTAGTAACGCAACAGTGTTTAGGTGTTTTAAAAATCAAAACGAAAAATTAAAGATGCCCCAACGTTCTTCATCTACCACACTCCTGCATTTTGGGTTCAAGGATGAATGCCCCTATGTTCTGCACTTTAAGGCAGTAGCATTGACTTGAAAATCAATTTTAAAAACCATCATTTCACCATTTCCACTCTTTACAACTTCAAAACCTCACAATCTCTCTCAAGCCTAATTCATCCAAAGCTTAAGCTCACCCAAATTAAGCCTACATTATTTCCATCAGATCAAAGCCTACATTTATCCACCAAAAACCAAGAACCCATATCAAATCCATCAAAAACCCATTTTACCATTTTGCTAATTTTCTAAGATGGCACTGACAAAGAGGAACAAGGCAAGCACATCGAGAACCTTGTCATTTAATACCTCTTGCTTTGTCTTGTAGAATATGGTGGACCTTTTCTATAATCTGATCCTCCGTAAATCTATTATACATGAGAGGGGATTTAGCCTCGAGGTGAATGACTTCCCCAACATCCATCAATTGATCAGTGCTAGACATTGGGAGATTTTTTATAAAATATAAGAACTAGAGGTTGTGCCTATAGTGAGGGAGTTCTGTGCGAACACCTAGGATCATGAGGGTTTAAGTGTGAGAGTTTGGGGAAGAATGGTGCCATTTGAGTAGCATACCATCAAAGAATTCTTTGGGTTGCTAGTCAATGGGCTCGATGAGTATCCTGAGGTCAAGAGAGAGGTAGATTTTGATTAGATTATTCAAACGTTATGTGAGCCTGACATAGAGTGGACCAAATCGTATGACCTTCCCATCTACTTATATTCTAGCACCCTAACCAAGGACGCTAAAGTATGGTATCTTTTCATCTGCTTGCATCTCATGTCGGGCAGACATACAAGTGATGTCACCAAGCTGTGAGCAGTGTTACGTTTTGCAATCATGAAAAGGTAGCCCATTAGCATTTGCTATATTCTTCAGGAGGAGATTGTGGACTATTTCAGACTGGCCAAAAATAGTTTGTGCTTCCTTTCATTGATTACAACACTATACTAGTGAGTTAGAGTTTACTAAGAGGCACACAAGGACATCATCCACCTAGTCAAGCCTATTGACTTCTATATGACCCTAGTTAGAGACCACGGAGAGTCAAATATAGTCATAGCCACTATAACCAGCCCACATTGATATGGCTGAGCCCTCAGTTGCAGCTTAGTAAGGAACCAACTCTTCCTAGTAGCAGGGTCTTGCAATAGTATATCAAAAATTGAGAGAGTTTAGAGCTTTCTAGACCAGTAGATGCAGCTATTTATAGTGTATAGGCGATTTGATATCTCCTATATCATTCAGACTATTCACCAGCTCTAGCACTAGCACAGTAGCCACCACTCTCAGAGGATGAAGCGACCCCACTCAGTGATGATCTAGGCATCATAGCATCAGACTTGGAAAATCATGGCTCGTGACACCTTAATCACTAAAGGAGCCTTTATTACTCTCATATTTTTTTGTCATGGGACCACGCCTTAGTTTAGGTTAAGAAGGCTGGGGAACTATACTGCCTTGTTTGTGTTCTTTTGTGTTAGTTTTTGTTTTTCATAATTAGTTATGTTTTTCTTTTTATTTATGTCTTTTATTTATTGCCTTTTCTTTTATGTTTTAGTTTTCGTAGCTTGTAGTAAAATAAGTATGTGTAATTTAGTTCTGTAATTATAAAATCTTATGTATTGCCATGCTTTATTATGTTGCATTGTTATTATAAACACTTGCCCATGATAAGTAAAGTATTAAAACACTTAATTTTTAACTTTATAGGAAACAATTTAGACTTGAAACAATCTATAAACCAATTATAAGATAGAATTCAACCTTATTAGTGATTACTAAACTTTGAGCACATATGTAGGCTTGAATTAGTTGAGTGTACCTAGAAAGGCTTACACTTAAGTAGTACACCTCAATCTCAATGTTAAGACATGTTAGAAATAGTTTGATTGTAACTTGAGGCGAAATACTAGGAAGTGTGTGAAAAATGAAAGGAAATTAAGCCACGTTTATACCATTTAAACCTTTCTAGGCTACCTTATTACAATTGAACCCTTTACCCTATTTTGAGCCAAGCCAAAACCATTAGTTAATTTTACTTTTTATTGTATAACTATATTACAAGCCTAAGCCATGAGTTAATTTCCGTAAAACACACTTAACACCATGAACATGGAGGTTATTGGGAAATATAGAACATGTATAAAGCTAAGTGGGTGAAAATGGAAAATTTGTAAAAAGAATATGAGAGAGTGGTGCTCTAAGTTTAGGGGAGTAATGTTGGTTTTATTTGGAAAAAAAGAACTATCATTACTTATTTATATTTGTAAAAATATATAAATAAAGAATAAATGAGTTATATATATGTTGAAATAGTTTATGGGAAATGTATTGTGAGGTTGGAAAATTTCAAGTGAAAAGCCAATTGAGTTTTGTGTTCATGGTGTAATGACCTAAACAATTTATCTAAACATCCCACCTTGACCATAGCCTTGCATTACAAGCCTATAAAAGTCCTAATTGATCTTTATTCATGTTTATTCCTATATTAGTGGAGAGTTATATGAAAAGTTAGCCTATGGTTATGTCCTAGATTCAAAATATACTGAGACTAACTTAGGTTAGACTTAAGTAATTATTACCTAGCACACATATGGGTGATCACTTATAGGAAGAAGGAAAATGCTTAAGTACGGTGACAGTTGAGTGGAGTAATCCCTGAGGCAATTAAGTGATTATTGTGATAACATGGCCACAATTTAGTTATTTTATATTGAATATTTTGTATGTGCCTTTAGTATTCATACTTTGAATTTTTTATGGTTGTATAGTTTGTATGGAGTTAGTTAGTCCCTTGATTATGTTCTCTTAATTTTCATTACTCAAAGACATTTAATTGTCTAAGTTTGGGAGAGTTTGAGAAGTGTAAAATAGATATACAATATATCCCTATTTTAGCTTTGATTATTGTCATTTTTGAGTAATTGCAATCTATTTATGCATACTTGTGTTGAATTTGTAGGACAAGCATGTAAATGAACAAAAGGGATAAAAAAATAGCAAAAATGAAGCCAAATAGTAGAAATTCAGAGGTAAAGTGCATCCGCGCAACATCAGGCACTAAACGTCCCAGCGTTTCTGGGAATTTGGATGTTATATCATTGATAATGGAGGATAAGCAATATTGAAGGTAGAAAGTTTTCAAGATTTTCAATGCCCCAACATTGAAAGGCAGCGCAGCTGTACTATTTTGTCAATGCCTCAGCTTCAGTTATGCAATGCAGCAGCACTAGAGTGCCTTAGTGTTCTTAAATCTCAATGCCATAACATTCATACATGAAAACTTGCAATGCCCCTGTATTATAAAGTAAAACATTATGGCGTTACAGTTATTTTCTGTACTATATAAAGAAACACTTTTGGATGTTTATAGGAGGAATGTTTCACCTTCATCTCAGCATTTAGGGAGCATGTTCTAGGTTAAAAATATCACATTTCAACTGCAAAGAAACACATTTCAATACTTAAAAATCATTGAAAGAATAATCAGCATCATCAATGGTGGTTAATACTTGGAAGAGAAGCATAGAAGCCAAGGCTTACGAAGATCATTTAAATTTTAATTTTTGTACTTGTTGATCTAAAGTTGGTTTCATTATGTTATATCTTGTAATTTATTTCTTAAAATTCATTATGTATTTACTTATTTAGAATTGTAGTTTTGAACTTAACTATGTGTCTGTAAATATTTTAACTTTGAATGCATGAACTTGATTTTTATTCATTTTGTTAGTGCTTAATGCGTATGTTTGATCTGGGCAATTATATGTATAAACTTTGGATTCATTAAGATAAACTTGAAAAAGGCATCCTTTTGAATAGTGATAAAGGCAAATTTGTCATATATTTTTTCATGTTTTTATTATTGATATTTTATGATTTTATGAGAATAGATGGCTATTTATGTGCTTTATTGTTAATTGTAGGGACTTGAACGAAATTTAAAGAAAGAATGCAAAAGGAGCGAAAACAGGGACTAGAATGCAAAGTTTCCAAAATTATGAGTCCAGCGCCCCCGCGCCACAAGGATTTTCGCCCCAGCTCTGAAATAGTGATCAAAATAAGAAAAACGACTTGCTTAAGTCGCGTATAGCGCCCCAGCGCCGAAGAGTCACCGCGCCAGCGGTGAAGCCGTTTTCATGCAGTGCCCCAGCGCCAAGATCCCACCGCTCCAGCGGTGAAGGCTTTTTCACGCGTCGCCCCAGCGACAGTTGTATAGCGCGCCAGCGG
The DNA here is from genome assembly GCA_946807835.1 of Ailanthus altissimus. Lineage (NCBI taxonomy): Eukaryota > Viridiplantae > Streptophyta > Magnoliopsida > Sapindales > Simaroubaceae > Ailanthus > Ailanthus altissimus. The sequence goes on along the minus strand of OX327700.1, from coordinate 15,182,086 downwards.
TAATGCGAGTCCTAGTCCGACGAGAATTGAGATTTTCAAGCTCATATCAATCCCTATATAAAGCCACTCGTTCCCAGCCTTTAAGAATGAATCCAAGACAACCTAAGAGCACCAAGAATACAGAGCACGAGTCTTGGAGAGCAATAGGAGCTTAATTGAAGCATCTTTAGAGAGAAATACAAGACGTTTTTCGGCATCAAGAGTTCCTAGGCAGCGCAATTAAGAGCAATTCGACGTCTATATCGGTTTGCTAATAATTGTATCATGATTTATAATTATTTTTACTGCTGTTCTCTTGTAGCCATGAGCTAAACTTGTTTTCTAGGGTTAATATTTGAACTCAATATGTGCGCTTAAATTGTCATATCTTTTTAGTATTTAATAAACTTAGTCTTTTATTATTTAAATTACTTGTGTTTAATACTTCAATATATCTGGCCAATATATGGTGAATGAATTGGTAATATTTTGATAAACTTGGAAGAGGAATCAATATATTTAGACCTAGGTAATTTGATGCATGATTGTAGAGTAACATTCAATGTTGCATATGCAAGTTTCAACTTAGGATAGGAATATACCTAATTGGCATGTATGATCAATAAGACCTAATCTTAATGAATCTTAATTTATTACAAGTACCATAGAAATATAGGTATTTGGTAAATTAAGGTATACTTGCATGACCTTGGAAGAGGCTTGTGAATACATTAGTGTCTTGATCAATAATAAAGACTAAGTGAGTTAAATATTAGAGGATTAATCATTAGAAACATATTGAGGGACAATATTAATCCTAGGTTTTCTCTACATTGCTATCACCTAATTTTCTTTACATTGTGTTTTTTTTTTATATTTTCTACATTCATTCTTAGGTTTTTATTTATCTGAATAATTATTAGGAAGATATAATTTTAATAATTGGTTAAAAAGAAACAATTATCCCTGTGGGTTCGACATCCGACTTATTTAGTCTCTTTATTACTTGCATACGATAGTGTATACTTGCACTTAATTTATGATATAGAATTATCGCATCAAATAGCCTTGAACAAAGTGACATATGACTGTAGAGTAGCATCTACAGGTTTCAATTAGGATAGGAATATACTTAGATTGTATACATGGTTAAGAAAACTTAAACTTAATGAATTCTATTTAATCTCGATATTATAGGAATATAGATAATGGGTTGAATGGGGTATAATCACTTGACCATCAGAATAGGCTTGCGATGAACCTAGTTTTGTGACCAATAATTAACCAAGGGATTGTCATTCAAAGTATATCCATAATAAACATAGGTTAAGGGATAGCTACACATCCTAGACTTTAATTATCGGTGAGAGTGCTAGACTTTGTATCTTGTTTACTTAGTTATAAATTTGGTAATTAGTTTTATTTTCAATTAAATCAATTATTCAAATAAAAATAAGAGAATCAATTTTAATACTTGAATTAGAGCAAACTACTAGTCCTTGTGGGATCAACCCCTCACCCTTTATTAGTTGTTAACGATAGCGTGCACTTGCCCTTAGTATAATCATTCACATCGAATACAAGTAACATGTACCTAAAGTGCAACGCTCCTATGTTCATGCAGATATGATGAACACCCGGCGTTCGAAAGACAATGCATCGACGTTCACTTGAAAATTATATTAAAACGCCCATTGTTTCCAATTTCTTCTCATTTCCTCTCAAATGCTCTCATCTTCTCCCAAATCAACCCATATCTGAGCTCCAGATTTCTGAAAACCATTCTCAAAAAAACATTTACCATCATCCTAACACCACTTTTAATGGATTAAATAACAATCTAAACCATAATTATCGTGATAGGACCCGACCTAAGATCCTCTACAGCAGATCCCAGCGGCCCTGCCAAGCACCCCGACAGAAGTTTCTCAAGATATAACTGGGCAAGATTAGAAATTTTCATGAGGCGAACCCTTTTTTAGTTCTTGCTATTACTGAGAAAATCTTATAATATACATGAAAAATACATCTCAATTTTTCAAACAAAACGGGCAGAGTTTCCCTGGTTTTCTAGAAAATCCATATAAAACCTGCAAAGAAGTTTCACTTCTATTTCAAACACTTCTCAATACTACAAATTTGGACCTCCGGTCCTTTCCAAATCAAATCCAACACAACTCAATAGTTTTATTTAAATCATAAAATGAGCATACTCATAAAAAGGAAAAAATGATCATCATAATATCGAAATCTCTTCTGATTGGTTCAAAGCATACACACAAATATACATGCCTACAACTACTATGTAGAAAGCAAATGGTGCTATTTAGCACATTTACATATACAAAAATGATCTTCGAATTTGGCCCACTACTCGGTAATAGGAGAATCAGCAGCTTGCGTACCGAGACCTGCACCTAAGAAAGGGGTTTAGAAAACATAAAACACAAAACGGGTGAGCTAAAGGAGCTCAGTGAGTGCACTTAAGATTTCAAATAAAATAACATTATGCATAGATAGCAAAATTCTAAAGTACATGCATAAATTGTGCTTCTAAAATTGATGTAAAGCTGTAAAACGGTTTCTAATATCATATGCTGATGAAATCTTGTCAAGCGGGTTTTATCTACGATTTTAGAAAATAATATCCAAAATCTATATAACACAATAACTGCCATGTGCATATAAATGCATAAATGCTATCGGTAAATCGAAAACTAGTAAAGTCCTCGCTCGGCCATTTTCTTTCTAAACTGTACCAATGGTAACCCTAAAGCTCTATACTCACGCAGCGACTCAACTAACACCGCACACGTAAGTAGGTCACGGGGCACCTCAACTAGCAGCACCCACAGTGACATCTCAAGACATCTCATTGGCTATGCAGTGGAATCTTACATCGCGTACATATAGCGAGATAATACCCCGTACACATAGAGCGATTCATATGACTCGACATCCCGACTTCCCAGAGTTAGTGACACACCCCCAAGACCTACCCATGTGCACGGGATATACCGGCCGGGTCTAATACAATCACCATCACTATAATCTGAGGGTACCAATGGCCTTTAAAACAAATGCAGAAAGTTTAAAACTGTTTCTTAAACCGAACATGTAAATGCATATCTATGGATACATATCAAGATCATAATCATGTTTATGCATTGAAAACTCATAAAACATACATTTTCATTATGCGGAAACATAATAAACAAAAGATAACAGAAAAAGGCAGATTTTCACTCACAACCGCTCCGCGCTCAATTTCGCTCCCGATTTCTGCTCCCGTTACCGCTCTCGGTTATCTTCACCTATGCGCCATAAATGACATTTAGAACCAAATTGAATGCTAGAATCTCATTTAACTACTAAATGCCCTAATTGATACACAAAGCCTAAATGGATACTACTTTCCGATTTTTATTTACGGAGCCATTTAATCTAATATAACTCACCATCCGGCGCCTTGAAAATTATTGAACGCCTTATAACTTGGTTGGACATAATTGCCCTTCACATTTCCAAAATGGATAATTATGTCCCATTTTCTTCATTTTTGATTTTTCCATCAACCATATATATTCAATTTACAATATGCACCATTTACATACAACAACTCAATCAAAACACCACTCAATCCCTAACTTCCCTAAAGTGGCAAAATTTCACCCTAGGTTTCAACACATTCATTTTCTCAATTTCTTGTTCCAATTACAACCAAATCAAGCCAATTTCATTCTAAAGCCCTAATTACAACCAATTGAAATCTCTACATCAAAATCACCAAAAACCCTAATTCTTACCTTGCCAATTTCCTCAAATTGATGACTCCTTCAAGTTCCACACTAGAATTCAACTCAATCTAAGCCAAGAATACACATAAGAATATCAATTGAAGCATTCTTGAAATCTCACTTATCAAACTCATAAAATAATACTTTTCTTACCTCTTTTTCTTAAATTTTCACTAATGGAGGCTTCAATTGAGCTTAGGGATTCATATGTAACCTTATTTTAGCTTGATTATACATGAAAAAGCATGAAAAGAAAAACTAAAATTTCACTGTAGCAGCACCTTCAACCTTTGCACGAATTTGCTTTATTTATGCTCTAAGTGTTAGCTTTTGATCTCTTGAAAACTCTACACACTTCCAACATATATATAGTTCTCCCTTAATTGACCATTTTTCCCTTCAACTTACTCAAAACTTCTAATTTTCCATTAGTTCAAATTAAAGGATTTAATTGGTTCCTTTGTAACTATCTAGTTAGAATAGTCAAAGAAACTAACTAGAATTCCCAACTTGGTAATCCATGAGGCTGCTTCTAATTGGTCCATTCCTTAATATATGGATTGTATTTCTCAACAAAGGCTTGTTCCATACATAACCCTTAAATGGAAATTCATGTAGTAAATTACAATTTCCTTTTCCAAGCCAATAGAGAAAAATTCTAAAAATATTCTAAGGTCGTCCGACGCTCCGACCACATGTGAAATTACCAAATTGGGTCTAAGATCTCTCACGTGCACCATAGCAAAAATATGTCTAATAAGGTTAAAATTGGGTAACCCTACGGTGCCTTCATTACTCTATATCAAAATTTAGGTGCCAATACTACTAATAGGGATTGGATATTACATATCGATTCATAAAACCCACCAAAACCTTATATGATTTTTGCAATGGGACCAAGAAGAGTAGAGTTAATACATCGAGGAGCTCATTTTACGACACCACTTGGTTTGTATCCCAGAATGCAGCTAAACGTTTCCATAATATGATCCTCCGCAAAACCATTATTTTAGAGAGAGGATTTAATTTAGATGAGGGGGACTTCCCTAATATTATTTGGATGATCACCGAGCGGCGTTGGGAGGCCTTCTGTGAGACACCAGCTACGAGAGTGGTGTTGATTGTCAAAGAGTTTTATATGAACATAGTAGAGCATGTGGCCTACCATATACAAATTTGAGGTATGATGGTGCCTTTCGACTATGGCACCATCAATGACTAATTTGGGCTACCATATAATGTACCAGACGAGTACTGTTTACGCTCAAAATATAACGCGGCTATCGCAATATAGATTGAGGTGTCGATCCCACGAGGAAGCTCTTGGCAAAATAGGTTGATGAAGTAAAATATTAAAGTAGTAGCAAAGGATAAAATTAATTGATTTAAGTGGATGAGATGGGATTGTCTATGATTTGAAGGAAATGTCTTATGATAATTCAAACAAGGCTTCGAGAATCATAATTATGCTTTATAAATCTACTCTACACTTTGATTCAATGCTTATAACTCAATTGAAAGTTTCACATCCCAAACAATCAATCGGAAGATAGGAAAATATAGCACATTTGATAACACATGTATTTGACGTAATTAAACTCTTTGTAAGCATTAACATACATCATGTTCATTTATACAAGTTATCTAAGATCGACAATATATCACTTTGACAATATTGCAGTAAAAGATCAACTTGAATATTAAACATTTATTGCCCTTATATGTTATCCAAGATCGACAATATATCAATTTGACAATACTGCAGTAAAAGATTAACATATAAAACAATGTCACCAGTAACAATTATAGTTCACCAAGAATCACATAAGAAAAGCATGACTGAACTTATATGAGATATGAGAATTATAATCTCTGAATTTTAGAAAATAGAATAGATAAGAGTTTAATCAAAACCAAACTTACAACATTTGTAGCTTTTGACACCGAATCAAAGCATGGAAGTAGATTTATTACAGATAAACGTTTATCTCTTAGCCTTGCCAAGAACTCTAGCCTAAATTACAATACATGTTAATGAGAAGAAAATAAGAGAGAATTATCTATTAAAAACGTCCTAAGGGTCTCCTTATATAGGCAATGAATGGACATATGTCATGGATGACATCAATCTTTAATAATTTTAAGCCAATAACTCATGTATCCACTTACAGCACGTTTTTGATAATGTAAATGATCAATTCAACTTCTGAAGCCGACATGAAAGTTGTAGAATTTTGACTCTTCTTTCCATAGGCACTGATTTCATGCAAATTGGATGAGTATCCAATGAGATATGAGCAAAATTCCAAAGATACATCAGAATTCGGCCAACAACCATTTTACCCACTTGCAATGCGATTTGGTCCATGATAACGGCTGATTTGAACTTTACCATAAACATACAAGTTGTTGATAGTTAAGTCATCAATTCACAGCTTCAAGAATTATACCAATTGAGTACCTATTTTGTGAGATACGGTCCAAATACGTGAGTTGGGTCAAGCTGGGTAGGAGTTGTAGTCCGATTCTATTGTATCTCAATTTTTGGCCCATAACATGTTGGATTTGGCTTTTCCACTATTCTTCAAATTTGTGTAAGATTGAGTCATATTGTACCAGGTTTAAGAATTTCTTCATTTTGATTTCTACATTGAGAGTTATGTCCATTTTACCTAAACCTGTTCAAATAACATTTATTAATCACAATTTAAGGAGAACACTTTATTTCAAGCTAAAAATACAAAAAATACTAAAATTAGTGACATTAAATTGTGATTGAATCTCTTAACAACATGCATTTTTATGTGTTCATCAAGTACCCCAATATCATGAGAGACCCAAATTATGGGCTAATCATTCAGACTTTGTGTAAGCCAGGCACTAAGTGGAAGACTTTCTATGATCTACCCCTCTATTTTAGATCGAGCACCTTGACCTAGAATGCTAAGGCATGGCATATGTTTCTCACTTCATGTATTATATCGGTGATGCACACCAGTGATGTCACCAAGCTGAGGTCAGTGATGCTTTAACAATCATGATCGAGAGGCTAATTAACAATGGGAGGATCGTACAGATAAAGATATTAGCTTACTTGAGGCTTACCAATAATGGTTTATGCCTACCATCCCTGATTACCAAATTTTTTGCTAGAGCCAAAGTTCGTTAGGAGGCATATGAGGACTTGATACATCCATTGAAGGCCATCAACTTCAGCACCATCCAGAAATTGTAGACTGCGACGAGCCAGAGGTAGCCACCATATTAAAAAGCTCAACCATTGTCACTGCCACTGCCATTGGTAGCAGTCGATCTTGTAATGCCTTCCTCATCTGTAGTAATAAGCTCATATATGAGCATGTCAATGGCAGCCAAACTGACTTATTATTCTCATCTTTCAAAGACTGTCAACTCCAGTAGATGCAGATGTGTGCAATTCATTAGGACATAGGCATTACTCATATCCTGCCACAACAGTCATCTTACGTAACTGCCTCCCAAGCACCTGAGGACGAGGAGACACCGTCATGTGACGACTTAGGCAACACTGATTAAGAGTTGGAGGGCCTTGCTAAAGATCCTTAGGCATTAAATGGAGGGTTTCAATTCTCATTGTCTTACGACCATGAGGACTATGCCTATAGTTACATTGAAGTATGGAAACACTTCTTATGGCTATAATAAAACTGCTCTGCTCCATGTGTCTTTTCTTAGTTTATGTCTTTAATTATATTCTATGTTTTTATCTTATGTTATTTATGTTATAGTTTATGTCTTTAATTATATTGCACTGTTTTTCTATTTGTATCCATGATGAAAACTTAATTAAATCACTCAGCTTTTCAATTCCCTAGGAAATAGTTATATTTGAATTGATCCATGCACTAATAACTAGACAAAATTATATCCTAGTTGTGATCAACAATTTTGAGCACATATGTAAGCTTATGTTAGTTAAGTTGTTCCTTGAAAAGCTCATACTTAAGTAATACACTTCAGGCTCGAAGATCGAGCATACCAGAACTAGTTTGATTACAACTCAATGCAAAATCTTGGGAAACAAGTAAGTACGGAAATAAAATTCGGCCATTTTTGGACCATTTGAAGTTTTCTAACCTACCCGAGTATACATTGAAACTCAGTCACCCCATTTGAGCCCAAATCGCCCTTTTTATTAAATAACTACATTACAAGCCTAAGCCATAAGTTTAAATACCCTAAACACTCTTAACATCATGAACATAGAACTCATTAACAAATGTTAGGATTATGTTGAGCTAAGTGGTGAAAAAGTAAAAAAATTTCAAAAATTGGGAAAGTAAGTGACAAATTCAGTAAGCATAGACTCTAAGTTTATGGGAGTGATGCTGGATTTTGTATTAATGACTAAAACAATTTATAAATCTCTCTTGTTTAAATGAACAAAAGTAGTTTGTGGTTTAAGTTGGTGGAAAAATTTAAAAGTGAGGGTAAAAAGTCCAATTGTTAGGGCTTAGTGTTCATGGTGTGCTTTATACCCAATTCTTATCTAAATATCCCACCTTAATCCTAACCCTACATTAAAAGTTGATTAAAGTCCTAATCGATCCCTATTTATGCATATTCATACATTAGTGGAGAGCTGCATGAAAAATTAGTCTATGGTAATGCTATGCTACGAAAAGTTATTCCGAGATAATATTTATTTATGCAAACTTTAGTTATTGAGCCTATCTAGGTAAATTCAATTTACATTTGCTTATTTCACACACACGCGATTGATTACTTGTAGGGAAGAAGAAAAGTGATTAATTTTAGTGCTTGTGGATTATTGAAAATTATTCACCAAATCTAAATTAGTTAAAGTTAAGTGAGATAATCCCTAAGACAAATAAGTGAACATGAATCCAATCCAACCTTGTTATAGTGTTCTTAACTTTTTCTTAATTTTTCTTTTTTTAATTCTCAATATTTATTAGTTGGTTATTGTTCCGAGTGTGTTTTTCTTTCTCTCTAATTGTTCAAGAACCTGCAATTATATAAGTTTCGGGGAGTTTGATAAATATGATTTTAACATGTATTTTGGCTCCATTTTAACTTTGATTCTTGCTATTTTTCAAGTAATTGCATGATATTTATGTATTCAAATGTTGGTTTTGTAGGATAGATGATAAAATGATAAATTGGAAGGAAAAGCATAAAAAATAAAGCCAAATAGTAGAAATTCATACTAGACATCAAAAGAAATGGATGAACGCCCCAACGTTCTATCATCAAATGCGATAGCATACATCTATTTGGATGAACGCCCCAACTTTAACTTGCCAATGCCTTTGCATTTCTGAAAAAGTGGATGCTTTGACGCAAGGATGATTATGAGGCTGCATAGTTTCCCAAGAATCCCTAAGAAAGCTAACGCTCCCACGTTGATTTAGTGATGCAGTTGCGTTATAACACCCCAACGTTGCATAACAAGAATGCCACAGCGTCGCACAATACAATTAGAAATATCCCTGCATTCGAAGAGAAACATTAGGGCATTACTATTTTTCCACACACTATAAACGTCAGGGCATTACTGGTTTTTCTCACACTTAAAAGTGGACTCTTCTAAATAAAAAAATCCTTCCTTTTTGGTAAAAACAAAGAGAAATCAACACTTGGAACCAACTTGGAAGAAAAGAAACACAACCAAGTAGTTAAAGACTTCTCAAAGGATACATCTTTAGAGCTTAGACATTGGAACACCACAAAGACTAAAGGCTTCAAAAGTGTCTACAACTAGTTTTCATTCTTACTCTGTTCCATTTAATTTTATTTTAAAGTTTATATTTGTAGTTCTAGTTGTTTTAAACATGGGTACTTATATGAACCTTTGGATTGATGTATTTGAGTATTTAACTATGGATAACTGAATTTTATGTTTTGGGGTTTGATGCAACTCTATTAAGCACTATGTTTTGATGTATATAATTGATTAACAACTATATTTTGCATTATTCATTTATGCCTATCTGAATTTAATGCTTCTAATCTAATTGGAAAATTTATTAGATGATTTAGAATTATGAGTTACGTGCTTTAGAAAGTTTAACTAATGTGTTGGATTTGATTACCATAGCCTTTGATTGTATTGAGTTGGGAGACTAATAGAGTCAAGGTGGCCTCTAAGGGTAGCATAATGCATGTATAGATGATCAAGTTAGATAGGGATATCATCTTGATTGTATATGCGTAGATTCTCACTTGATACTCGGGAGAGGTAGTGAGCCTATTTTTAAACCATTGGTTAGTGGATTGCAAAAATGGTCATTAATCATTATTATTAAAGAACTTAGGAAAGGTAGAGTGAATTCAAGACCCTAGGACCCGTGCCATAAGAATTTCCATCCCTTTGAATGTGTTTGACTTATAGTTAAGTTTTGTAATTTTTAGTCATTAACCATTCTAGTGTTTTAACTAGCCTAGATAAAGTTAGGTTGTGAAGGACATAGTACTTAGTGTTAATTTATAAACCAACCCTTATGGGACAATACTCTACTCACACTTTATTACTTGTTCACAGCTCATGTACTTGCAGTTAAATATTCGTGCATGTTTAAAATACCTCAAACAACATACTTTATCCTATCATGGATTTATTTAGAAAGCTAGAGTGGTGTTACTTGAAACATTAATGCTATGTTTACATATTTGGTATACAAATTTTATTTATCAAATGATGTAGTATGTTATATACCAATTATTAATTGGTATCGTATAACTACTACAATAATAATAAGTAAATTGTCAACAACCACCTAACAATTAATAGTCATTAACTGATGACATATTAAAATTTGTACCCCAACTATATAATAAGTGTTGCATTACTCTACTTGAAATAAGCTAAAGTGGATAAAAGAGTTAAGTGCGCTTTACAACTACAATTACTGGAAGGAAACAAGCTAAAATAGATGTAACAAGGCAGCAAACATACTTTGAAAAATTAATGGTAGAAAAAGATCCATACTTATTTATATATGTTCTAACTCTAAATAAAAGATAATAGTGCTCGATGTCAGATGATGTAGTTGTATCTATTGATATTGAATGATATCACAATGTAGGGACTATGGTTAAGAAATTACAACTGTCAGATGTTCAATAATGCAATTTGAAGATTCATTAAACAAATGTTCAGACTCGTTCATTATTCTGCTGAGCCCATAAATTGTCATGCTACGTTTTTAGCTTGCCAAGCTCTTCAGCAACATCATATAAATCATGCTTAGGCTTTTAATGTCATTGTTATTTATGCAGTTCTTTGTAAGGTCAACAACAATTTCAATCTCCTCAATTTTGTATTTACCAGCGACTTCAAAGCATAGAATCACAAACAGGGTATTATTTTCAATCGAGGAGAGAAAAAATTTGAATGATGTTAATCTTCTCATTGCAGGTCATACGAGTCTGAGCTAGGCTTCAGTCTTGTTAACAACTTGACAAGAACAAGCCTTATGCATAATACACATAACTCTTTTAAGTTAAATAACTTGTTATCAGATATTCAGGATCTAAATATCCAATATAGAGATTTAGAGAGAAGGAAAAATATTGTTTACATTCTCATTAATGAATGCTTGAGTATTTATAAAGTTTACAATAAATAAAAAGTGAAAAAGGTAAACCTAAAATAAAAATAAACCTAATAGAAAAAATAAATAAATATTAAAAAGAATAATAAATCTTAAAAAATAGACTTAATAGGTTTAGAAGCCAAAAAGGGTAATTATTAAAGTAAATAAATTTAAATTAAACTAAATTTTTTAATTTCCTTTATCATATCCCCGCAAGATGGAGTTTCGAGAGGAGAGTCTAATTTTGTCCATCAAGAAGAGAAGGTTGAAGGGAAGAGTCCAATCTTGTTCTTCAAAAGGAAATATTGAGTGCACAGTAGTTGGAATAAACAATAATATGTTAGGGTTTGTATTTATGTGTCATCTCAATTTGTATGAATATTGATATTTATACAATGCATATTTATTAAATTACTAATTATATTAATTATCTGGTACAATATTTGTAACGCTACAGATATTTTATGATCTGAAAGAGTTTAGATCTGATCTAATAGAGTTTAGATCAGAGTTAAGAGTTAGCAGCACTGAAAATTATGACTGCTAAGAGTTAGCAAGTTATAAAAATCAGTGAAATCCAATGAGTTGGAGACTTGTCTGTATCGGGACAAAGACCTGAGGGTATACTAGTAATGACATAGTTGCAAAAGTTGCAATAAGCTGTTAAGAAATATCATTATGCAAGTATATTTTCAAATACAATGTTCTCGATCTATTTATACCGATGCAGGTCTGTCAGTTAATCCCTTCTCAAATATATCAATGTATGTATATATCTATAGCGTACAGATGGTTGTTCTTTATTGACCGTGAACTTAGAGCTCGTATAGGCATATAGGTGTCCAATTATGATGGATACTGAACAGACTCATAAGGACCCCAATAAACATCCTATGTAAGTTATCAAGGAAGGTGCTTTAGAGTTGAGTAGTATTCGTGGTCTTTTGACCTGAGCCCTACGGTGGGCATATAAGTGATCCACCACCATACATAGGTTCCATAAATGTCAACAACCTTTTATAGTCTAACCATTGCGTGTCCCTGGTACAGTTCAAAGCTCATTGAGTCATGTATGCATAGAGATGGGATCTATCAACTCACATAGAGAGTTGATATATCCGATGCTTTAAGATTATATCTTAGAAAGTCTTATGGCCATAAGCAATAAAGTCAGAAAAAGAGTTTCCCTCAGAATTGAACAATATAGCAAAGGTATTTTCTTATATTGTTCATCGAGATATGAATCTAGAGATAAGATCATGAATAAGCATATAGAGATTTAATGGTGTTGAACTATGTCCCTGCATATAAAGGCTATAAATGACGGAAGGACTATACATATGCACTATGACTTTAACTTGTATGGTTTAACGCACTGATTTGTAATATTCATAACTTGTGTGTGGGATATTGATTACAGACTTATGGAATAATTCTATTTAACAAATCGAGCATGGACTTAGAGAGTCCCGAAATATGAAGTGTACTTATTATGCACTGGGGCAGCGTACTGGATTGAATAGTTTAATCTAGTAAAATTTAGTAAGACTAATTATTTGCTTTAAGAACCCTCGGAATGCGCGCGTGCCAGTACTTAAGTGTTAAGTGCATTAATTAGTTAGTTGTTAACCAATTAAATGTTGACACATGTGGTATAATGGTACCCATTGTAAGTTTACTTGGTCACCAAGTAGAAGCTTAAGGGTAATTTCATATATTTGATTATTTAATTATTAAATAATTAAGATATTTTATTTAATAAATTATTAAATAATAATTAATTTAACAAAGGTTAAGAGTTAACTAAGGTCAAGTTAATATTTATTTATTAATATTATATTCATTACGTAGTGGGCAAGTTTTGCTAACTAACCAAGGTTAATTGTTAATTTGGTTTGGTTACTTAATAAAATATTATAATAATTAAGATTTTATTATTATTTAATTGTTAAATATTAAATTAGCTTAACTAGGGCTAATAGTTAACTCTAGGGTTAATAGTTAATCGTTATGTTAAATCTTAATTATTATAAAAAAATGTGAAATTAAGCAAAAAAGAAGAATAAAATTTCCTATGTTGGTCGGCCATAAAGAGATACACCATAGAGAGAGAAAATTATTTTCTTTCACTATTTATCATCTTCTCAAATTAAGCCAAGCCATAAAAGCAATTCAAGCTATTGTTTATTAATCAAGATTTGATCAAGGGTAAACAAATAGCTTAGGGTTTAAAGTGTTAAAACCAGTGCCAGAGTCAAAGCTACTGTTCTAGACGGTCAAACCCACAGTTGATTGCTAGAATTGTCAATCGATAACACTTCAAGCGAACTCAAGCAGGTCTTTAATCCATAAGCTGTATAGATGAAATATTCTCAACCCTGTATTAATATTAATGTGATTAATATGTTTTAAATTGTGTTCATTATTTGCTTTTAAGTTTCCGTTATGTATATGTATGTATTTGATCCGTATATATGTATAACAGACACAAATACCACATGTATGCACCCTAGTTTTAATCAGCACCCAACAAATTGTATTAGAGCCTATTTTGTGTTGATTTAAGTGTATTTTAAGTGTCTAGGATGTTGTTGATGAAGTCCCAGTGTTAAAATTAGGCATTTCAAGTGTTAAACTAGGTATACCAAGATGGAAAACACTAGGCGCCATGACCTTAAATTCTGGCACCATAGAGTGAGGAGCACTGCCTCCAGCGATACAGCACTGGCACTGTACACTTATAATTTAATTTTAATATGTTTAAATAATTAAATATGTATGTGGTGGTTTATGAGATACAGTGATAAAAGTTATTAGTCTACATTATAAACCAGATTCATTTTCCCTGTGTTGGTAACCACAATGGGAACTCTACTAGAGGGGGTTAGTTGTGTTTGTACAGAAACAAATGAATGATTGAGAAATCACCTTCTCATAAGATGGGAGCTAGTATTTTAAAAAAATCTCTCTTAATCAGATTAAATTTTATTACATTATAAGATAGTGTTTTAAATGATCCATCTTGTCAATACGATGTTAGACGGGTCATGTCGGTCTTTTTTCAAGATCGTTACAGTGTGAGAAATTTGGTCGGTGTGATTTAGACTATGCTGGTTAAACATGAGATGAGGCAAATATATGCAAACGTATTACCCAATATTGTTACAGCATAAAGGTAGTATTAGTAACATATTTTTTATTTTTGACAAGTCAATCTAGAATACACTTACCTAATATTACTACTATATGAGGATAAGGTGTAATTATGATCAGTAATAAAAGTTGCATGAGATGCAATTGACAATATTGCTACAACGTGAGGTTGGAGTAAAATGCCAAAAAGGTTTACTTCCCACTGTATAGTTTAAAGAGTTTAAACTATTATTATCTCGTTTAAGATATTAGAGGGATCATGTAAAGCAGTAGGAGGACGTTTTAAATTTAAAAATGTATAATTATTATACACATGATTTAAAACATTTTTATTAACATTTTAATAAATTTAATAATTCCGCTGACATCTTCTATTTATGTTTTCTTGTGAAGATCTGTTGGCCTCTTCTACCAACCCTTTGGTACACATATTGGATGCACACCAACTCAAATGCACTAAAAACTACTCGAATTGGCTCATGAATCTTAGAATTGTTCTAGATTTAGAGAAGCTTAAATATGTTATTGATCAAAGATTGCTCAGAGGTGTTTCTAATAGTGCCATCTTTAAGGATATGGAGACTTATCATAAATGGTTGGATGATTATTTAATAGTTAAATCTTATATTCTCGCCTCTATAACTACTAAGTTGTAGCGGGAGTATGTCCATATAGACAGTGTTGACAGCATTATGCTCCAACTAAAGGAGCTCTTTGGTCACCGACTCCAGATCAAGATTTATAGGGTCACGAAAGCGCTTTTCCAAGCTAGAATCTCCAAGGACAGTCCAATGAGTCCTCAAGATGATTGGATTAATCAAGAGGCTTGAAACGATGGATATTTCTTTGAACAATAACTTGGGGAATAACTTGATTCACCAGTCGTTGTTAGGTCATATGCACAGTTCATCATGAACTTCAATATGCATGGATTAACTCTACTTATGCTGATCTTCATAATATATTGAAGACAGTACAGGAGGACATGACAAAATGGGGCTCAATCCTCTTTGTTCAGGGTGCTTCATCTTCTGCTCTGAAGTCTTCTAGAAAGTCCAAGGGGAAGACGAAACATAAGGTAAAGTAGACACCTCGAATAGGTCATTAGCACAAATATCCAAGCCTCAACAAAAGAGTAAGGCAAAAGGAAAATGTTTCTTTTGTGGCGATGATGGGCATTGGAAGTGCAACTACCTAAAATACCTTACCACTATAAAAAAGACTCCTTCAGGTTTATGCTTTACTATTATTGACATTTCTTTTCGAATTTAATGCCTGTTCCGGTTAGGTATTAGATACTGCATGTCCTTCTCATATCTGCAATGTGTTACAAGGTCTAAGGGAAGTTAGAATAAGTCTATCCCCGTTTTATTATGACAAATTTAACACACACTCGCATACATTTTACTTTGTATTAAAGTAATAAGTAATGCTACACATGTTAAATTGTATCCTAAGTAATAATGTGTTGAGCAATTATTAGGTAGTGAAATAATGTAATTTCAAAATTATCTATTACATTCAATAATTACTTAACACATCATTATTTAAAATACAACTTGAAATATAAAATAAAAATATGTAGTATTATTATAAAAGCAATAATATACTTTTTTTTCTCCCTATTAAAGGCAATAATATACTTTTTCACAGTCAATGTTAGACAATAGTTTGTTTTAAGGACAAAAACAACCAGAATTAGTTTTTTCTAAAAATGAAAAACCAACGGAATTAGTTTGGTGCGTAAGACATATGTCAGATATTTGAAATGACAATGATATTAAAAAAAATTACAATTTTTTTAGCATTGAAATTGAGAAAATCTAATTTTAAAGGTGTCAAATAAGTTAGGTCATCCAAACCCTTGATGGGCTTGACCTATTTTGCATATAAGTCCATCACGGTTCGACTCATTAGTAGGCTAGGTTGGGTATAGTTCTAAGATTTGTAAGTTCAGCAGGTAATAACTTGCAAAAAGATCAGGCTTAAACTTTAAGTCTGTTAAGTCCAACAGTAATTGTTGGGCGCTGTTGAACAAGCCTTTTTTTGGGGCATTGATGGAACTTGTCCGAAAATAATTATTTTTTTATTCTAAATATTTGACTATTATGAAATAAATTTTAATTTCTCAAAATTTTCCAGCTAACATATATTTATTTAGTTTTAGGTAAAATAATCAAATGTCATTTGTACTTTGAGAAAGAATTATTAATAAAGTTGGGGTTCTAAGAGATTTTTTATTCTTGTAGCCCTCTTTTAAATTAAAATAATATAAAGAGTAATACTATTCTTCTTAAATTATATCCTAAATTTTGTATTTTAAATTGAGATATATAATTTTTAATTTGATAAATTAAAATTTTTAATATACAATTTAAGATATCTAGAATTATTCTAATACAAAATAGTAGAGATTGCTGGAAAAAAAATGGCTATTCAAAATTAAAACTCTTTGATAAGGGAAAATTTAAAAAATAACCAAAATTTTAAATAATTTGTTTTTCTTTTATCACATTCAAACATTTCATTCTTATATGGCTAAAGACACTTTTTCTTTTCATTTTTACCCCTTATAAAAATTCAAAATTTTCTCTCTCTCAAAACTAAAAACACGAGGCTGCTTTTTCAAATCCACTTAATCTATCCAGAAACTTGAATATCGGCTTCAAAACTATCACATTTTAAAAATTAGAAGTAAAAGAACTTATTATGGAGTTGAAAAAAATTAAAAATTGACAAAAATTGGTGAGTTTAAATTTTAATATTAGTTTGTTGTATTTTTGTTATTTTATTAATGTAAATGTTTAGATTTAGAGTTAAAAATGAAAAAACAATAGTTGAAAATGATTGTAAATTCCGCATGCACAATGAGTACGATGTAGAGCGCCCACATAAAAATTCATTAATTTTTAATTTTATTCTATTATTATTTAACTTTTATTTGTTTATTAAATTATTTAATAACAATTTTTATTTTTATTTAATTAATTATTTAAATTGTATTTTTTATTTTGTTTTCTTAATTTAATTTTTAAAATTTAATTTAATTGTTTTACATAAGAAATTGTTATTTAACATGTAGATAAATATTTGTTATTAATTGGTGAAATTTATTTAATTATCTGCTAACACATAATAATTTTTTTTCAAATATTTTTTATGTTGTTTTAAGTTGTTATTTAACATGTAGGTGGTCCAGAGTTTTTTTCAAGTACTGCACATGTACCATCATCTTCAAGTACACACGCCAAGTGCTATCGATGGTTTTTTAAGTTTCGATTTTTTTTATTCTTATTCTAATCATAATTTTTACATTTTGTCTTTTGTTATAGGTATCATGGGGCTTGTTTCGACCATTATATGCTTTGAGAGAAGGTGGGAGAGTTCCAATGATAGTGTTGAGAGATACATTAGATTTTAAAATGTCTAAATGTTAGTTCCAAAAAATATAAAATAAGAAGCATTGTTAAGAAAAATTTGTCGTATAATTAGAGATGATGAGATGCAATATAAAGTGACTCTCAGATTCAAGGTTCATTCAAATACTATAAAGCTATGACCAATTCCATTTGAAAATGATAATGATGTGGTTTTTTGGTTGAGCATATAAAAAAATGACACCTTTATGTGTAACATTAGATGCTCGAACTTCCATATGTGAAAATAATATAGAAGCACTCATCGAGTAGAAATAAGTCTACTCTAATCAATTCATGTCTGTAAACGGTAGTAACCAAATGAGTAATATAGCTCAAACATATTCAACCCTTGTGTTTCTGCCAAACCCTCCAAATGATCTTTTCCAATATTCAACAAAGACCTAACTTACACATATTATGATAGTCAGGTACATAAAAATGATGGTAATGTTGTTGGTTATGATATTAGTAATGATAATAAAAATGATGATGGTTATGAAAATGATGAATATAGAATAGAAGCTGATGGATTGAATGACATACAATAGAGTCGACTATGTTATAGTTTTAAAACTTCTTTTCAAAGGTTGCATGATGAGTATGTCCAATATGCAAGAGAAAATACGATTCCAATGTGCGATTTCTAGCTAAGCGCAAGTGCATGCTATTGTATCAAGTAATATAAGATGACTAGGTGATCATTCTTGCAAAGAATTATTGTTATTGTTTATGCTAAGTACTAAAATTGTGTCTCCTTACTTTTGTTCAAACGAAGAAAAATAAAAAGATAGTAATCTAAACTAAATAATAGAAAATTAACAAGATATAAGCAACTAAAGATAAGAATATATAATCACCAATAATAGATAAAACCTAGGATTACAACTATCGCTCGATATGTTAATTGAATCAATTAATCTTTCTTAAGTTAATTCCTCAATATGAATTATTGACTAGATCCTTAATATCATCACAAGCCTCTGTTGATGGTAAAGTGATTATATCTTATCCTAACAATTACCTATATGTCTATGGTAATTAGATGAGAATAAGATTCATTAAGAACTAATCTATTAATATCATATATGTCATATATGTATTAATAGGGGCATAATTATAATGTATATTTGGTACTCCAACTTACGTATTTTGATCTAAATTATAAATATTTGACTATTTATTCATATCTTTGATCTAAAATAGATGCACGAGAAAAAATATGACGAATAGGAAAAAACGAAGGCGAATCGAATGCAAAACGAGTGAGATACGCTCAAATTATGCAACCTAGAAAAACCAAGATTAGGCATCGCGGCGCCCAAGGCAGAAAGGTCAGCATCGTAGCCCTGGCTTGCCAACATTACAACGGCCAATCAAAGAACACCAAGATTTGGACTCCCAGGTTTCAGCAATGCGATGCTCATACGATATATGTTTAAACCCTACTTTTCAGTCATAATTCGAGTGGGATATAAAGGCCCTTAACCCTAGGGTTTCAAAGCACGTATAAAAGCATGCTTTTTAGAGCCAAAACACACATAATTTTATAGGCAACCCTAGAGTAAATGGATTCATATTCAATTCAAGAGATCAAGATAAATTATTGAAGATTGAAGAACAAGTTCTTATGCATGCAAGCCAAGAGAAAGAATAGCAACTTAGGCCGTTACTTATATTATTGTCTTTCTTCTCTTAGTTAGATGATCTTGTTCATGATGTTTTTTAATTCTTGTTTTGGTACTCTTTTGTTAATCATGAGCTAAACTCTTTTGATCTAGAGTTAGACATTTTGAACTTAGTATGTAGTTGAATTTCATAAAGTCTTAGTTATAAACTTAATGCAGTAAAATTAATTCATTCTATCTTGATCTTAATACTTTCATTATACCTAATCAATATTTTGAATGTTTAAGGAATCATGATAAACTACAGAGGATTTTATGCGTTTAGCCTAGGATACTTTGATGTATGATCATAGGGTAACAACTATGAGTTTCATCTAGGATAGACATAAACCTAGGTGGCATGTATGGTTTGATTTATACTTATTTTCAATGAACTGCATCTTACTCGGATTTCCATAGACATATAAGTAATTATTAAGGTGTTTTTTTATAAAGCTAAACCTACTAATGTAACCTTGTAATTGGCTTACTATTTACTCACTTATCCAAGGGGGATTATTGAAGATGTTTTGGTAAAGGTTTATAAGTTTATCTTTCCATTGGACTTTATAGTGTTAGCCATGGAGGATGATTATGAAGTACCCATCATACTAGGAAATCTATTCATAGCAACAGAAAGAACCCTTCTTATTATGCCAAAAAGGAAATTAACAATGAGGGTATAGAACGAGAAAGTAACATTTAATGTTTTCAAAGCCATGAAAGGGCCAAGTAAGGAAGAAGAACGTATGAGCGTTGATGTTATTGATAGAGAAGGGCAATAGGTCTTCAATAAGAATAGCATTCATTCTATTGAAGATGTTGTAGTAAATAGAAATGAGGTAGTGAAGCTCAAGAATACTTATATATTTTAAGCCTTGCTCTAAGATATGACAGATTCAATATGAGAGTTGAACCTTTGGATAGACTAAAAGGCTTGCAAACTCACATTAAACCTTCTATTGAAGAACTTTTCAAGCTAGAGTTGAATTATTTACCAAGTCACTTGAGGTATGCATTTATTGGAGAATCTTCTACACATTCAGTTATAGTTTCTGCACAACTTGATGAGTTTCAAGAAGAAAAATCGTTGAGGGTTTTGAGAAATCATAAGAAAGCAATAAGATGGACAATTGCTAACATTAAGGGAATTAATCGCTCATTTTTCATGCATAAAATTTTGCTAGATGAAGGGCATAAAGCTACAATAGAGCATTAAATATGGGAGAATCTATTAATGAAAGATGTAGTAAAGAAAGAGATCATTAAGTGGCTATACGCTAGAATTATTTACCTTATTTGTAACAGCTTATGGGTAAGTCCAGTGCAATTTGTACCAAATAAAGGAGGAATCACTATTGTAGCAAATGAGAACAATCATTTAATCCTTACTAAGATTGTCACTGGTTGAAAGATATACATGGACTACCCAAAGCTAAATAAAGCCACCCACAAGGATTATTTTTCCTTGTCATTCATCAATCAAATATTGGACAGATTAGCTAGACATGAGTATTATTATTTCTTGGATGCATATTCAAGCTATAATCAGATTGTAATTATTGGAGTTGATGCTTACGTGACATTCTAATATTGTATGAATATTAATTGTTTAGTATTTATACAATAAAAATTTCGAGTAGAAATTGTTAATATTATAATTATATGGTATAATGCTTGTAACACTATAGACATTATATGATCTGAAGGAGTTCAGATCTGTTCTAAAGGAGTTTAGACCAAGGCTCAGAGTTAGCAATCCTGAGAGTTATAAATGCTAATTAGCATTGTTAAGAGTTAGTAGGTTATAACAGTCACCGAGGTCTAAAGAGTTAGAACCTTGTCTATAATAGGAAAAAGACCTGAGAGTATACTTATAATGATATAGTTGCAAAGAGTTACAATGGGTGCTAAGAAATGTCATTATGTAAATATGTCTCAAACAAAATGTTCCTGATCTATGTTCACCAATGCGGGTCTATCGGTGAATCACTTTTATATAGATCAGTGTATGATTATATCTGACTGGTTCAGATGGTTGTTCTTAGTTGACCATGAGCTTAGAGCTTGTATAGGCATATGGGTATCCAGTTAGGACTGGATACTGAACAGATTCATGAGGATCCCAATAGATATCCTATGTAGCCGTTAAATGAAGGTCCTCTCGAGTTGAGTAGTATTCGTGGTCATTAACCTAAGTGTCACGGTGGTCTTGTGAGTGATCCACTATACTTTGGTTCCATATATGTCAGAGACTATTCATGATCTGACCGCTATGTGTCACTGGGTATGATCTAATGCTTATGGAGTCCGATGTGCACAAATACGGGATCCGTCAGCTTATATAGGTACATTGTATATCCGATGCTCCGAGATTGTATTTCATAAAGTCTTGTGGCCATAAGCATATACCCGAAAAAAGATTATTCCATAGGGTTAAACAACATAGCAAAAGTGTTTGCGTATATTGTTTATCGAGATACGAATCTGGAGATAAGTCTAAGGATGTGCTTACGGGGATATGACGGTGTTGATCTATATCCTTGCACATCTAAGGTATAAATGATGGAAGGATTTTTACGTATATGTTCTGACTTCAACTTGTATGGTCTGACAGATTGATTTGTAATATTCGTAACGTGTGTGTAGGGCATCGATTACGGATTCATGGAATAGTTCCATTTAACAAATGGGGTGTGGACCTAAGGAGTCCCAATATAAAATGTATGTACTCTTTGTGCACTTGGGCAGTGTACCGTATTGAATGGTTCAATACAGTAAAATTCATCAATTTACTAAGGTTAAGTTAACTAAAGTATATGGTTAAATGGTGGGACTCACTTTAGGTTAACTTGGTAACCTAATAAGGATATAAATATAATTTCACTTAATGATTATTTATTTGTTAAATAATTAAAATAAATATTTATTTATTTAATTGTTAAATAAATGATTTAACTTAACTATGGTTAAAGGTTAACCATATGGTTAAGTTAAGTTAACCTTACTTAATGATTGAGTAAAGGTTAGCCTAACTATGGTTAAGTTAGTTAACTAGGGTTAGATTATTTAAATATTTATTTAACTTAAGGGTTAAGTTAAACTAACCTAACTAAGGTTAAATGTTAACTATGGTTATGTTATGTTAAATGCAAATTCGAATTTAAGTGAAATTAAAATGAAATATATGTTAATTAAATGTATTTGGTTTATATAAGCAAAATGAATTAATTTTCATTAGGTGAAAAAAGTGTTAAGTGTTTTTGGTTGGCTAGAAAATTAAGAGAGAAATTGAGAACGAAAATTGAAATGTTTCAAGAGTTGATAATATTTTCTATTCATCATTTTCTCTAATTAATTTAGCCATTAAAATATGAATTAAATTTATTTTTATTCAAGAGTTGAATAAAAAGAATAACAAATTGAACTAAATTAAAGAGTTTAACTTTGAATTAAGTTTAAGAGTTAAACTAAATGCTGGATTAACATACTGCTATTCTAGACAATCAAACCCACCCTTGTTGATTGCTAGGATTGATCAAAAGTTACATTTTAAGTGGACTTCAAGCAATTAATCCAAAGGCTTCATGGGTTAATTTCTTAATCTCGAGTTTCATTTGATTAATATGTATTATATGTGTTCATTGTATAATTTTTAATCATTCGTTTTGCATATATATGTATGAGATATGTATAATTTTTGTATGATGAACACATCCCACATATAAGCACCCTAGAATTAACAACACCTAATAGCAATTGCTCTAGAGGATCAAGAAAAGACCACGTTCACATGTCCATAGTACATTTGCCTTCAAGAGGATGCCATTATATGATGTCTATATTCTTAGATATTATAGAACACTTCATTGAGGTAATTATGAATGAATTTTCTATTTTTGGATATTAATTTGATCTATGCCTTGATAATCTAGCATTTTTGCTCAAGAGATGTAAAGATACCAATTTGGTGCTTAACTAAGAGAAATGTCATTTTATGGTCAAAGAAGGCATAGTCTTATAACATAAAATTTTTACTCATGGTATTGAAGTTGAAAGAGCGAAGATAAAAACCATTGAGAAGTTGCCACCACTGAATAATGTGAAAGGGGTGCGGAGTTTCCTTAGGCGTGCCAACTTTTATAAACAATTTATAAAAGATTTTTTCAAAATCTCCAAACTCTTATGCAACCTATTAGAGAATGAAGTCCAGTTTCATTTTTACAACATATGTTTTGACGCTTTTGAAACTTTGAAGAATAAGCTTACTACCACACCTATTATTATAGCACTAGATTGGAACCGAGAGAAATTTATTCATACCGTATACTATGCAAGCAAGACTCTCAATGACGTGTAGTCCAACTACACTACCATAGAAAATAAGCTTCTTACGGTAGTTTTTCCTTTGACAAGTTCTGTGCTTACCTCATTGGAGACAAGGTCACAGTCTTCATGGATCATTTAGCAATTAAATACCTCATCAATAAGAAATATGTAAAGCCTAAGCTTATTTGATGGATTCTATTATTGCAACAATTTAATCTTGAGATCAAAGATAGAAAAAGAGTTGAAAATCAAGTTGTTGATCATCACTTTAATTTGGAAGTGCCAAATCAACACTAAAGAAGATTTAAATCAATGAGACCTTTTCAGATGAACAACTCCTTGCAACAAAATATCATGAGATTCTCTAGTATGCTGATATTGTCAATTATTTAGTTCTAAACTAACACCTCATAATTTGACTTTTCAACAAAAGAAAAAGTTCCTCCACGACACTAAATTCTACTTTTGGGATGAGCCTTTCATATTCAGATCATATACATATCAAATCATTTAAATATGTATCCCAAAAGAGGAGATAAATGACATCTTACACCATTATCATACATCTAGTTATGGTGGATATTTTGCGGGCGATAAAACAACAGCTAATGTACTTCAACCCAGTTTTTATTGGCCCATATTATTTAAAGTTGTATATTCCTTTGTTGCAAGTTATGATTGATGTCAAAAGACAAGGAACATCTCCAAAAGACATGAAATGCCACAACATAACATCTTTGAAGTACAAATATTTAAGGTGTAGGGCATAAATTTCATAGGACTATTTCCACCATCTCACAACAATAAGTATATCCTTGTAGCAGTCGATTATATTTCAAAGTTGGTAGAAGTAGTATCGTTACCAATAAATGAGACTAGAGTAGTGATTAAGTTCTTTCAAAAGAACATTTTCACAAGATATGAAACCCTGAGAGTGATCATAAGTATTAAGGGCTCATATTTCTGCAATAAATACTTTTAAGCCCTTATGCAAAATACGAGGTTAAACACAAATAACCACTGCATATCATCTCCAAACAAGCGAATAAGTAGAAGTATCTAATTGAGAAATCAAGTGTATCATAGAGAAGATGATTAAGCCAAACTATAAAGATTTGACACTACACTCGGATGATGTTTTATAGGCATATCACATTGCTTACAAAACACCCATTGATTTGTGTCTCTATTTTGTTTGATCTTTGGAAAAGCTTATCATCTACCTTTGGAGTTGGAACACAAAGCATATTAGGCCATTAAAGCCCTTAATATCAATCTTTAAGCCATAGGTAAGAAATGGTTACTTCAACTCAACACCATAGACGAGTTTTGTTTACAAGCGTATGAGAATGCTAAGCTTTTTACGGAAAGAACGAAATGATAGCATAATAAAAAGATACTTTAGCAACATTTGAAAAAGGATAACAAGTGTTGCTATATAATTTATGCCTTCAGTTATTTCTTAGGAAACACAAATCCAAATGATCTGGGTCGTTCTAAATTATCACAATATATCCTCTGGAGCTGTTGAGATTAAGGATCCAAACACTTAAGCTTCATTTATGGTGAATGGCGAGTACCTTAAACATTATCATGGAGGAGGCATTGATCGATAGAAGTAAATGTTGATCTAATTGAACCTAAGTAACTGAAAGATCAAAATATGAAGCCGAAGATGTTAAACCAAGTGCTTCTTGGGAGACAACCTATGCTTAATATTCCTTAAATTTAATTTTTAAGTTCTTATTTTTCTTTTATCAATGTTATTTTTCATCATACATTATTAGGTTTAAGTAGCTTAGGCTTAAAATAAAAAAATTAGGAAAAGACTTAGCATTGCGGTGCGTCAGATAGAATCTACAGTGTCTCAATACTGACTTGCCAACATCGTGACGTTGCCTTTTAAGAAACAGAGCCACATGTCTAGGCCTAGGCATTATGATACTAGCAAGCACTGCAGCATCTCCAGTCGAGCTCATAATATTGCAGCACTAGCAAGCATACCACTTTCCCAGACATTAGAACCGCGGCACCAATACGGGAAAAAGGTTAAAACACTTTTTTCCCAAATTCTTTCTCATAATTCCCCTATCTCTCAAAATACACAAACCTTATAAATTTCTCCTAAATCATCAAATAACCAAACTCACACCAAATCCCTCAAGTCACACATTACCCACCTCCAAAATCAATCAAGAATCATAACCACAATATAATCAAACCACAAAACGCACACAACTTCACTCATCAAAAGGCAGAATCTCTCTAAGAACACATCCTTCAAATATTGCTTCCTAGGTACCAATTTCACTTACTTTTCATAGGATATTTAGGCATAATAGCAATAGTTTTCATTAAATTATGTATTTTATTTCATATTTTAGTAATTGATGATTGTTTTGTTCCTACTTGACTAATTGCTTTTGGATACATGGGATGACTTTATATAAGATTTGCTTATTGATAATATCTCCTTAAATAACATGTTCTTTGGATGGATTGATGATGCAATTTTGTTGCTTGGTTTCAGTGATTGAGTATGCTTAGATTGTGGTTAGTTGAAGTATTATGAAATTATTATTGCCACGAAGTGTTGTTATAATAATAGGTGATTGATGTTGGTATTGTGCTATGGAGAACATTTGTTAGGGGTTGGGACATTATTAAAGTTGAAATCATGTAATGTTGAATGGTGTTAATTTGTTCTACACATATCATGCAATTTCATTTTTGTTTTACAAATTTGTTTTTTCCGGTTAGATTGAATTCACATTACAAGATATTTTGAGGTTGTGATTAGAGATATATTGAGTAGTAGTTGGGTTTTTTATTCACAAATTTTGGAGTGTTCAATTTTTTTTTCAAGTACAGTTACCATGCCTCCGTATAAATCTAAAAAGACTGCTACCTCTTCGTTTGCCATATATGACACAAATTAGTTCGTCTCTGAAAAGGCTTTCGATAGTCATACTAAATTCATCATCAAGTGAAAAGTTATACTTGAGATGGGGTTTCAATTGGCTCCTAATCACTACCCAAGCATAAATTAAGCTATTGAGGATAGAAAGTGGGAACGGTTCCGCACTCAACTCAAAGCAGCAGTTATACCGGTGATTAGAGAACTCTATGCTAATGCTCAAGAATATCAAAATTTAAAATTTTTTGTACGGGGTCGTTACGTCGAATTCACTAGTACGGCTATAAATGAATTCTTTGGCACTCTAGCAATCCGTAATAGCAACTATGATGAGCTACTAAAGGAGCTTGACTACAATGAAATCATTACTTTTCTAGCTCTGGGTGCCGTTTTGGAATTCAAAATGAGCATTTCCAAAGAATTTCCTAGCTGCTTCATGCGTCCTAAATACAAAGCATTACACTACTTTATTGTTGTACACCTTATGTAGGTACATCACCAGAGCTCTATTATAGCATCTAAAGCCGTCCTGTTATATGCTATCATTACCGACCATTCTATCTACATCGGAAAATTGAACAAGGATAACATATTACAATTATTGGGAACACAAATAAAAAGGTCTCTATTGCTTATCCTTGATCACCGCTTTGTGTGCTCGAGCTAAAGTCAAATGGGCACCCTCCGAGGAGTTACTTCACCCAACTCACGCCCTTAACAATGGTGTGATTAACTTGATTACCGATGTCTAAGATCCATAAGCATAGCCGCTTCAGCAACGCTTACCTTTGATAGCAGCATCACCAGCTCCACCCATCATTGAGGAGTGTCTCGACCACATCGAGTCTCACTTGGCTTATTCTTAGACTCATGCAGTTTATCATGATCAAGTCTTGAGGATTGTACTAGCACATTTCGGGATGGATACTAGAGTACTACCTCCCTTCCCACAATATGCACCTCCACCACCTCATGTCACTTAAACTGAGGAAGTGGATGCTAATAATGATAAGGAAGACAATGAGCAAGATGATGAGGTGATGGAAGACTATCAGGATGGTGACTGAGTCTCACTCCATATAAATAAGGAAGTGTTCCAATTTTGTTCTTTTACTGCTACTATGAGGACATGGCTTATTTTAAGTTTAGGGGCAAGGGAAAGACTTTTTAGTTTTAGTTTTATTTTGTTTCTTTCCTATGCTTTGTTCTTTTATTTTTCTACTTTTTTATAAGTTGTTAGCTTATTTTTTTATTAGTATCTTTTGTATGAGTCAAAAGGAATTTGTAGTCGATGATGAAAAGATGAGTTGAAGGCTATGAATTCTTTAGACTTATTTATTACTATGCTCATTTTATATTGTAATCGGATTTACTTATATTTAGCTTGTAATTGTTTGCTTTAAACACTACACACTAGAGTTATTAAATGTCTATTAGTTGTTAATATAGAATATATTTATTCACATGAAAAAAAGTTATTAAGGTTGCCCAATATCTAGAGTTTGTTTGATTAGCATTCGAGGCAAAATCCTATGGCGTATATAGCAAAAGATATGATTATAGTCTATATTTGAATTGATTGAACCTCTCTAGCCAGCCATAATTTATTTCTAATCCTCAATTACCTTTTTTTAGCTTTATTGACAATATTTTGTTTTCTATGAACCACATTAGAAGCCTAAAACTAATTAATTTTTGTATCCTTCATAAATACCCTCCGCACTATGATGTATAATATCTTGTTGAATCATGAAGTGATTCAAGATTATAGGTGAAAGAAAATGCAGCACTTGAATTTTAGGATTAAAAAACAACCTCCTGAGAAATACAGTTGAGAATAATAGAATTGTTGAAATTTTGTGTTCAAAAGGAAATAGGTTTGGAGGTGTAGATTAAGAAAGAAATGATGGATTGATCCGAAGATAAAAGGGTTATAGTTATGGTGCAATTTGAACTTAAAATTTTTCCATTTCTCTCACCTCACTTAAGTCTTTCATTAAAAGTTGAGAAAAGCATTATTTGATCTTTTGTTATATAGTTGTCCTACATTCATCGAGATTGATATGAAAAATAAGTTTATGGACAATTGTTTCAATCTTGATCTTTTGGGTAGAATAAGTTATTCTAAATACAATTGATGCACAGATAAATATTTCTACACACACTCAAAAAGTAGATAATTATAAGGTAAGTTTAAGCATGATGATTATAGTATGGGATGATCATAAGTAATTTTTTATTATAAAGATTTATAAGTGTAATTCAACCTTTGAGATAACTATTCAATTTTATGATTGACCCATTCAATTGATTGTTAAGAATAGTTTAAGAGTTAGCTTATATATATATATTTTTTTTGCTCGAGAATGAGTAAAGTCTTAAGTCTGGAGGGGTATTTGATAGGGGCATAATTGTAATAGCATATTTGGTACTCCAAATTAGGTATTTTACTCCAAATTATGAATATTTGGCTATTTATTCTTGTTCTTGATCTAAAATGGATGCACGAGAGAACATGTGATGAATAGAAAAAATAATTGGAGACAAATCAAACAAGAAATGAACAAGATGAGCTTAAATTATGCAACCTAGACAAAATAGGCCTGGGCGTTGTAACCTCCAAGGCAAAGAGACAATGCCGCGACACCCAATCAAAGAATACCCTATGCAATATATATTACAGCCCTACTTTTTAGTCCTAATTTGAGTAGGATTCAAAGGCCCTCAACCACAGGGTTTTAAAACACGTGTAAAAGATTACTTTTCAAAGAAGAAACATACAAAATTTCAAAGGAAAACCTAGACCAAATAGATTCATATTCAATTCAAGAGATCAAAAACAATTATTGAAGATTGAAGAACAAGTTCTTGTGCATTCAAGCCAAGAGAAAGAATAGAAACTCAAGGCGTCACTTGTGTTATTTTATTTCTTCTCTTAGTTAGATGATCTTGTTCATGATGTCTTTTAATTCTTGCTTTGATACTCTTGTATTAATCATGAGATAAACTCTTTTGATTTATGGTTAGACATTTTGAACCTAGTATGTGGTTAGATTTTATAAACTCTTAGTTATAAACTTAATACTGTACAGTTGATTCATTCTATCTTGATCTTAATGCTTTCATTATACTTGATCAATATTTTGAATGTTTAAGGAACCACGATGAACTCGATGGAGGAATTCAAATGTATAGCCTAGAATAGCTTGATGCATGATCATAAGGTAATAATTATGAGTTCCATCTAGGATAGACATATACCTAGGTGGCATGTATGGTTTGATTTAAACTTGTTCTTAATGAATTGCATGTTACTCGGATTACCATAGACATATAGGTAATTGTTAGGGTGTGATATAGTCATTCAACCATTGATAAAGGCTTATGATGAAGTTAGTGTTTAGCTAATCAATTGTTATTAAGAGAGTAACTAAGTATTAAGGAATTTAATGAAATACTAGGGGATTAGTCGAAACCCAAGATTGCTTCTTAATTAGTGAATTCAATTTTTAATTGCTTTTGATATTAAATTAGGTTTTATTAATAACAGTATGTTAATTTAGTTAAAATCCATCATTGGAATTTTCTGGATAAAAGTAAAGTAGAGTAATTTTAGTAATTAATTCAAGGAAATAGGTTCAATAGTCTCTGTGGGAACGATAA
Source organism: Ailanthus altissimus (assembly GCA_946807835.1). Taxonomy (NCBI): domain Eukaryota; kingdom Viridiplantae; phylum Streptophyta; class Magnoliopsida; order Sapindales; family Simaroubaceae; genus Ailanthus; species Ailanthus altissimus. Next base: position 15,151,567 of record OX327700.1, on the reverse strand, counting down.
TCTAAACAAACCCTATAATACTTGATACGATAACGTGTGCTTGCGCTAGTCTATTATAGCACACATCAAGTGTATGTCTATCTTATATAAAACTCATAGTTATTACCCTATAATCATATATCAAATTATTCAAGGCCAACACTTAAATTCCTTTGTCAAGTTTATGATGGTTCCTACAATAATCTAATTAGTGATCAAATAATTAAAAAATATTAAGCATATAAAAATTGAACAATTGTATATTGAGTTCATAAAAATAAGAAAAGATTTTGAGTTCAATCACATATTGAGTTTAAATTTGTAACCCTAGAATAGAAACTTAGATTATGGTGTAATAAAGAATTTTAGAGCTTATCAAGAATAACATCATAAAAATTATAGAAACTAAAAAAATAAAGAGTTGAAGAGATAAAACTATCTGTAGTCTTTAATCTTCTAGTATTCTTGATCCTCCCCCCTCCCAAAATTGTTCTTTCTCTCTCTTTTTGATTCTTTAAAATAAGCTTTTTGGTCTTCTATTTATAAGTTTTATGTCTTTAAATTAAAGTAAAGCATCAAATACAAGTCTAATTAAGATTTACTGTTTATGCGCTACCGTTCCGCACTATTGTTCATGCAGCACCGTGGTGTTGAATTTTGGGCACTGGGGGCACATACATACTGTCTTGGGCACCGAAGCACTAATACTGTAGCAAAGTTACTGCATCTCGTCACTGTAACAAGGTACTGTAGCAAATTTGATGGTTTTTGCTTATTTTCTTTAGATTTTCATCCATATTTACTCCATTGACTTCAAACCTATAAAATGACAATAAAAAACATAAAAACAAATAAGCCAAATAATATTAATTTAAACAAACAAATATTAAGCTTGAAAGGTAGAAATACTAAACCTAATTAACCCCTTATCAAATACCCTCAAACTTAAGAGTTTTCTCATCCTTGAGCAAAGAGAACCAAAAATAAAATAAAATCTAAAACACAAAAGGAATGGGTTGGTTGAGGTTTAATAGTATGTCTCAAAGATTGTATATATTCTATAACTCATGAAAAACTCTAGATACCACAAAAGTTAGAATGTCAATCCATGTTCTAGCCTTACCCTATATATGATTCATATAGTGTGTGTTTATGTGTGTAAATTATTCTTATAAGTTATTTGCATTCGGATCAGTTTATACAAACAATGATGCAATAGATGGTCTCCATGAATTTTTATTTTATTCACATTCTATAGGCTTGCTCTTTATACCACTCTCCACTAATATAAATAAATACATACTCAAAGATCAAATATGTCTTTATTAAGCTTATAATGTATGGCTACGGTAAAGGTAGGATAAAATGGTTAAATTTCAGGCTCAATTCATACCATAAACACACATTCTTATTCTCGGATCATCCCTATTTTCATTAATTTTGCTAAAGATTCCCCCAAAACTTATTTCGTACTTTCTTTACACTTTGTTGCTCAACTTTCTCTTCTTTTTTTCAAGTAGGAAGTATAGTAAACTTTTGTCTACTTTTTTGCCTTGCTTTTTCTTTAATAAATATTTCAAGCCATTATACTCCTAAACTTAAGTTTTCACAATCCTTTTTGAACAACCAAAATTCACAACTCTTTATTGCATTCCTTCTTCTAATAAGTTCAATAATTTCTACATAGCCCTCAAACAAGATTACTATGCATATAGTGTGAAGGGGTTATGAAGGAAATTTTATTTAAAGGTTAAGGAGTAGATGTGGTTAGCAATCAAAAATAGTCATGGGTGACAAAGGATAAAAATAATATAATAGGTAGGCTTAAAAGGCTCAACGATCCAAATATGGCATAAAATCATTTTCTTAATCATGTGCAACTTAGGATTTTGTCTTAAGTGATAATCAAGAAAATTCTAGAATGTGTGAGACTTATAAGTGTCCTTATCATGCATACATATTTTCTAAATAAGCACATAAACTAAAAATTCATATTTATATGTTCAATGTATTCAAGGAATTACAAATAAGACAAAAACTATATACAAGAATTAAACATAAAAATAATTGTAATATCTATTATTTTCCAAGAATTATATCTATCACAATCAAGTTCATATCATCGACTAGTAATCATCATACCAAATCCAAAACTAAATAACTTTTAAAAAAAATTAACAAATGTAAAACAAGAAGCAAATTTCATAAAGCAGTAAATAAACACGAATTTCGTCCTCTAAATTTAAATTTGACATTATTCTCAATGGAAAAAAATAAAATGATAGTAGGAAACTTCCTTGGTAAATGAACGCTTAGCAATGCAGCGTTTGAGTCTTAATATGACGATGATGAAATTTTCCTAATTTCCCTATCTCCTAATGCAACAACATCTTATGCTTCTATTTAAATGATGACTTGCTTTTTTAGCACTAAAAAGAAAGAAAATAAATAAAATAAATGAAATAAAGTAAACAACATAAAAAAAAACTACTTAGGTTACCTCCCAAGAAATGCTTGATTTATCATCATCGGCTTGATGTCTTCCTTCTTGAATTAAGAAGGATCAAACTGCATGTCAATTGTATCATGCCTATGGAACTTCAGTCAATGCCCATTGATATTCATTTTCTTTGATTTTCATAACTCCATGAGACTATTTTCAATAAGAATATCCAATTTGCTTTCAGCCTTGCCGAAAAGATTTTAATCTTAGATCAGAAGAGTGAATCTCGTTGGCTAGTATCTATTAATTTCCCTATGATGAACTTGTCTCGTCGCTTCTTGGTCTTTCTTTTATGGAGCACCACCTTTTTATACACTTGATTTTTGATGGCTTTAATCATTTTTAGCTTAAAAGGTGGTTGTGCTTAGTCCAGAATTACCATGTCAATCTGGAAATAATAGGAAAAATCTGTAGAAATCTACTGACCATAGTTCTTTTTTCCAAGCTCCTCAGACAATGGAAGTGGTGAATTACAATGACTAAATAGCTTTGTTGCTATAATTTTTCTTCTTTTTGCACTTTCTCCTCATCTTCTTTCATTTGTACTTCATCCTTGTAATGATTCTCTTCTCATTTGACTATCTTACAAGATACAGGTTACTCTAATCCACTATCTATAGTGATTTCTTTATAGTGGTCAAGATTTTTATAAAATTAATCTCTGCGTTGCTAGGCAATGCTTCTTAAGGATGATTATAGCTAATGTCTTTAATTTGTTTAACTTAATTCTTTACAACCTGCAGACAAGCAGATTGGTTTAGTAAGAGAGTATTTACATTCGCCATGCTTTGTATGAATACATCCTCTAGGGTGAAATTCTTCTTATGCTGCAATAGATTTTTTATTGGAAGCTCAGAATGATTCACTTTCCTTGAAGTTTATTCTTAGTTTCTACTCCAAGAAATATTTATGTGATCCATCAATTCTTGATAAAGAAATTGGAAGTGGGGTTATGTTGTTGTTGGTTGCAACCTCTCACATAATGTGGAGTTTCTATGCATTGTCCATTTAAATGGTTGTCACCATAAAAGTCACATATGATATGTTCTCTCATCTTGATGATTGTTTTAGAGCCAACAGGTATCCATTGATAATTATTGAAGGCTATCTCCTTTAAAAAGTCATAAGCACCATCAACAGACTTATTCATAAATGCATCCCTTACTACAACATTAATTATGATTCCCAAATGTCCAACTAACCTATTATAGAAGGTTTGCATAAGTAGCCATTTTGGAATCCCATGGTGTGGACACTTTCTTATCAACTCTTTAAATCTCTCTCATGCTTCATCTAGAGGTTCTTAATCATATTGCACAAATAAGTAATGGCGTTCCTCATCATTACTATCCTGGTTGGTGGAAAAACTTTTGCTAAAAACTTTTGAGCTAAATCATCTCATGTTGTAATAGACCTCGATGATAGCGACCTTAGCCAAATCTTTGCTCTGTCTCGAAGTGAAAAAGTAAATAGTTGAAGCACATCGCATCATCTAAGACTTCATTGTATTTGTATAAATAAAAAAATTTTAAGAAATTTATAATATGCTCATTTGGATTCTCATTTGGCAGTCCATTGAATTATAACGAGATTTTCAACAATTGAATCATCTTTGGTTGGATTTCAAAATAGTCAACATCTATGGAAGGTTTTCGAATGCTAGACTGTATGTCGTCTACTTATGGGACAACAAAATCTCGCAATAATCTTGATGTTCCAACTTGGCGTTGCTCGACCATAAAAGTAACTATACAAAAATAAAAATAAAAGAAAAGTAACTATAAAATAAGATGAAAAAAAACTGAAGTAAAAGTAAGATAGATTAGTATTAGTATTAACAAGAACAATAAACTAATTTCTCGGCAACGGCACCAAAAACTTGATGTGCAATTTTTAGTTAAGTACAAGTGCACACTATTGTATCTAGTAATATAAAATGAGTAGAGTATCATTTCCACAAAGAATTATTGTTATTGTTTATGCTAAGTACTAAAATTGTGTCTTTACTTTAATCTAAACTAAATAACAGAAAATTAACAAGATATAAAAGACTAAAGATTAGAAGATATAATCACCAATAATAGATAAAACATAGAATTATACCTATCCCTCGATATGTTAATTGTATCAATTAATCTTTTCTTAAGTTAATCTCTCAATATGAATTATTAGCTTGATCCCTAATATCATCACAAGCCTCTATCGATGGTCAAGTGACTATATCTTACCCTAACAATTACGTATATGTCTATGGTAATCGGATAAAAATAAGATTCATTAAGAACTAATCTATTAATACATATATGCCATGAAGATATATGTATATTCCATATGAAACTCATCGTTGTTACTTTATAATCATATATCAAATTATTCAAGGCTAACTTCTAAATTCCTTTGTCAAGTTCATTAGGGTTCCCACAACAATCTAATTAGTGATCATGTAATTAGAAAGCATTGAGCATATAATAATTGAATAAGTATATTATTGAGTTCATAAAAATAAGAAAAGAATTTGAATTCAATTACATATTAAATATAAATTTGTAACCATATGGTAGAAACTTAGGTCATGGTGAAATAAAGAGTTATAGAGCTTATCAAAAATAGCATTATGAAAATCATAAAAAACAAGAAAGATAAAGAGCTGAATATAGATAAAACTAATTTTTCTACAATCATTAATCTCTAGTGTTCTAGATCCTCTAAAAATTGTTCTTTCTCCTCCAAAAATTGTTCTTTCTCTCTTTTTGATTCTTTAAAATAGGCTTCTTTCTCTCTCTTCTTGATTCTTTAAAATAGGCTTTTTGTTCTTTTATTTATAGGTTTATATCTTTAAATTAGAAAAATAAATATCAAATATAAGTCAGATTATGATATATGTTCATGTGCTACTATTCATGAGCTACCATTCATGCACTACTAGTCATACAGCAACATAGCGCTGGATTTTGGGCACTAGCGCATTATACACACTGTCTTGGGCACTGTGGTGCTCATTTCTAGGTGCTGCGGCACTAGTACTATAGCAAAGTTACTGCAACTCATACTATAGCAGGGTACTATAGCAAATTTGATGTTTTTGACTTATTGTCTTTGGATTTTCATCCATATTTGCTTCATTGATTTCAAATCTAAAAAATAACAATAAACACATAAAAAAAACCAAATAATCTTAATTTAAATGAAAAAATATTTAGTTTGAAATATGAAAATATTAAACCTAATTAATGCCTATTAGGTTCAAGTAGAAAACTTATTTCAATTCATACCTCTGACATCACTGTCAGACTTGAACATATCATATAAAGTATCATATACTGAAATTGAAGATGTATTTGTGAGAAAGTTATATAATAACAAAGATGAAATTCATGAGGCTATAAGCATATTAGTACTTAAGGGCACTTTGAGCTTCAAAGTTCATAAGTCCACCGAAGATTATTTTGAGGTAAAATGCGATGATGAAAGATGCAAATAGAGATTACGTGGTGTCAATGGAAGGGTAACCGTTCTTCACTGTGGAAAAAGTAGATTCATAGCACACTTGTGTTTTGAACAGATGGCAGAATGGTCACCAATAAGCCAAGAGTCGTATTATTGATAAAAAAAATAAATGCATCAGTCAATAGAAATAATAGACTGAAGAAAATTCAAATAGACATACATGAAGAATTTAGTATGGAGATAACATATCCTAAAGCCTGGTGAGATAAGGAGCAAGCATTAAGATTGATAAAGATGTTTCAGAGGAATAATTCAGATTGCTTCTTATATACAGCTATATGTTGAAACAACAGAACTCAAATACGGTTACTAATAGCGATAATCACTTTCAAGTATTCTTTATAGCGTTGGGACCTTGTATGAGAAGTTTTCAGTCATCTATCTAACTGATAATTGCAGTTGATGGAATATTTTTTAAATATGCCTATCTTTGTATAATATTTGTAGCAGTATGTAAAGATGAAAACAATCATATATTTCCATTGGCATGAAGAATTGCTGACTAAGAAAATTATGCTTCTTAGTCATGGTTTATGGTTGAACTATGGGGAGTAATTAGTAACTATTGAGATTTAGTTTATTATCTAATTGACATACTGGTATTGAAAGAGCTATTTGAAGTATGTTTTCTAATGCATATAATAGGTTTTGCATCTTTCACTTGAAGGAGAATTTATCGATAAAATACAAGTTACCAATTGAAAAGTATAAAAAAATAGATACTTATTTTGTTACTGTAAGGCATATTGTTTTTATGATTTTCAACTCCAAATGAACATGATGTGGGAGATGAGACTTGACGTAACTAAGTATTTAAATAAGGATGTTGGTACGAAAAAATAAGCTCGATTAGCTAGTGCTTTCTAAAGATACGATATCATGACCATTAATATCGTAGAGAATATTAATGCAGTTGCAAAAGATGTAAGAAAGTTTCTTGTGACCAACTTGGTTGAGTGAATATGAGAACTAACAAAGATGTGGTTTTTTAATAGACATTAGGCAGCACAATGTGTTATTGAAGTTGGTGTTTACATGTCATTCCAACATTGTATGAATATTAATTATTAATATTTATACAATATACATTTCATAATAATCATTAATATTATAATAAATGATATCATGCTTGTTATGTTATAGATACTGTATGATTTGAAGGAGTTCAGATCTGATCTAAAAGAGTTTTAATCTAGGGCCAAAAGTTAGCAATGCTGAGAGTTATAAATGCTAAGAGTTAGCATATTATAATGATCAGTGAAATTTAAAGAGTTAGAGCCTTGTCTATAATGGGACAAAGACCTGAGGGCATACTAGTAATGACATAGTTGCAAAGAGTTGCAATAGGTGCTAGGAAATGTCATTATGCAAGTATGTTCTCAAATATAATGTTTCTGATCTATTTTCATTGGTACAGGTTTATCGGTGAATCTCTTTTATATAGATTAGTGTATGCTATATCTACATGGTACAAATGATTGTTCTTAGCTGACTTTGAGATTACCGGAAACTCATATATGCATACAAGTATTCAGTGAGGACTAAGTACTGAACAGACTCACGAGGACCCTAATAGACATCCTTTGAAGCCGTCAATGGTGAGTTCTCTCGAACTGAGTAGTATTCGTGATCCTTTGACCTGAGTGCTATAGTGGACTTGTGAGTGATCTACTATGCTTTATTTTCACGTATATCAAAGACCTTTCATGGTCTGACCACTGCGTGTCGCTTGATATGGTCTGATGCTTATGAAGTCTAGTATGCGATGATATGGGATCCGTCAGCTCACATAGGTGAGTTGTATATCCTGATGCTCTAAGATTGTATTTTAGAAAAACTTTTTTCCATAAGCATAAACTCAAGAAAAGAGTTTTTCGTAGGGTTAAACAATATCGCAAAAGTGTTTGTGTATATTGTTTATCAAGATACAAAACTAGAAATAAGTTTACGAATGAGCACGTGGAGATTTGACGGTGGTGATCTATATTTTCGCTCATTCAGGATATAAGTGACGAAAGAATTATATGAATATGTTATGATCTATGTTTCCGTTCATCCAGGATATAAGTGACAGAAGGATTATGTGAATATGTTATAACCTCAGCTTATATGGTCCAACACACTGATTTGTAATATCCATGACGTGTGCATGGGGCATCGATCACGAACTCATGACATAGTTCCATTTGATGAATCGGGCGTAGACCTAGGGAGTCTTACAATATAAAGTGTACTCGTTGTACATTAGGGCTGCATACCGATTTGAATAGTTCAATCCAATAAATTTTATTAGACTCGGATATTTGTTTCAGGTTCTCTCAGGTTTGCATGTGTTAAAACTTAAGAGTTAAGTACATTAATTGGTTAACAATAGTTGCTGACCAATAAGATGATGACACGTGGCATATTGTAGGCCATTTATTATTTAACTTTAAAATTAGTAAAATGACCTTACTTATAAGACAAGTAAAGTAATTTATTTATTCAAACATATTTTGAATAAAAAAATTTATTAATGATTGTTATTAATATTATTTTAATTAAGTCAAACAAATATTATTTTAATAAATGACACATGTTTATTTGTTATTTAACAAATATAAATAAAGACATAAATGTATGCATGGTGGGGCATGGCGTCTTTAACTAATAAAAGGGAATTGTTAATAATAAAAAATATTTTCATTTTACTAACATTTGGCTGGCCATATACATGAAGAAGAGTGCAAAAGGGTTTTGCATTTCTTTCATATTAAAAGTCAACAAAAGCTATGACAAATGTCTTAATTGTTGCAAAATAATATAAATAGATTATATTATTTTTTTAAAGACAAGAAAAAAACTAAGGCATGGGCTTGCATAATTATGGATCTTTGTGTCGTTAACAATGAGAAGTAAAATTGATAAAACATGAAATTGTTTCATTTAGAATCAATTTTGGTGGATTCGGCCACTTAATGATAAACCATATTGACCACATATTTTAAATTTTTTTTAATGAGATTAAACTAATATAAAACATGAAGGAATGGCAAAACGCATGACTATGCATTTTTGTGTGCCAATTTTATTAGTCATTATTTAAAGGGAATGCCTTACTTATATAAAAGGAATTGGTTCATTTTGAAGGTGGTTGATGATTCGGCCAAAAGGGAAAAAGGGAGATGAAAGCTTTTGTGTTTTCAATTGTTGAAATACTATTCACCATCTTCATCCTCCAATATAGGTAGCCATGGATGATCAAGCTTGAAGCATTGTTTTGTAATTCAAGAGTTGAATAAATAAAACCATTTCATTGCTTTGATCACAATGTTTAAAGAGTTAAACAAATAGTTAAGAGTTAACTAAGGTGATTAAGAGTTAATCACTATTTGTATTTAAAGTTAATTACTAATGAGTGTGCTTCATGGTGGACTCTAGTTCGATAATTTCTAAGGCTTGACAAGTGATTCTTGATCCTTAATTTCATTACAATAATGAAACTTAAATTTTAAATGTGTTTACTGCACTAGAAAATAGAAATTTCCACTTCCATTGCGCTTAATTATGCATATGATGCATAAATTGAATTGTAATGAACACACACCATATGCACGCACCCTAGTAAATTAGCACATTTTCATGTATGACGTCCGTGTTGACGACTTGGAAAAATTGCAAAATGATGAAGCACAATGATAAAGGTTGTCGAATGATAGTTTGCCCAATGGATAATTCAGGATTTCTAGTGAAGGACAGAGGTAGAGATAAAATAATAGACATCATCACGAAAACATACACCTATCAAAAGTTTGACTTTCAGCAACTAGCTTATCCTCATGCACTTGTAGTTTGCAGACATATGAGATTAACACATGAGAGTCTTTATTTGATTTATTATACATCTGAGTCTTTATTTCGTGCCTATAACGAATCAATACTTCTAGTTGGCCATCCATCAGATTGGATAGTCCCATTTGAGTTGAGATATCTAACATTCGATAGTACGTCATCAAGCAAGCAGGCGTAGGATAAAGCAGATTCATTCTCAAGGAGAGGAACTATTGAAGAATGTTTGTTGTCGTTGTAGACAACATGGACATAATCAACAAACATGTCAAAACCCTATTACTTTACACAAAAATTGATGTATGTTTGTTTGGAAAACTGAAATTTATATTTAATCTTTTTTTTTTGTTTACTTTGACATTTATTGTTTGATTGTTATATGTTGCGGGTATTTTAAAGTGCACTCTAAGAAACCCTTAATGCCTTGTGGAAGTTTCTCACTCACAAATAATCAAGAATTAGAAAGATCACCCTAAGAAACTTTTAATGCTTTGCTTTGATCTCTCTTGTAACCTTTTCTTTCTCTTTAGTCTCATGGACCCTGTAACGCTAGCTTTTAAGCACCGCAGCAATGAACCTTCTGTTTTGAGCACTGCAGTGTTGACTTTTGAACATTATGGCCCTGAGACTAGGGAATTCTTTCTTTATTATGTTGGTTGAGCACCGGGGCATTAGGCATAAAGTGTTGTGGTGCTATATTTTGGACGCTGCAACATTGGGCCTTAATCTTCAAATCTCTCTATTTTTTATCAAATTCCAAAAATCTTCATGCCAAAAGGTTAAAAACCTATATTTCATCAATAAACTTCATAAGTAGCAATATATCTATCAAATTATAGTAAAATTTAAGTTTAAGTATAAATAAAATTCTCTATAAGTTCTTATTAGTTTTCAACTCAAAATTAAATTTATCCTTGATTTCGAATCAAAAAATTCTAACATATATAGTTAATGTTTTGTTGTCTATAGACATAGCATTTGTTTATTTTTCTAGAATATTAGGCTTGTATATATTACATATTAAATGCCTCTATACGTGCCCTTGTGTTTTTAGATCACATAACACTTATATTGATTTTATTGAAATTTTTGCAAAATTTCTCTTATTTTATAGACATTCCCAAATTTATAAATTACATAAAAAAAAAAACACTTCTATATAATTGTACACCATCTTTGCACTCATCCACCAAACACAATGACAACATATAATTATATAACACAAGTGAACATATATAAAATAGTTTGGACATTTATACATATCATCGAGCATGGGTCCATAAATCTATGACTATCTTTTATCTAAAAAAGATACCAATGATGAAATTAAATGGTCAATCCAATATGAAGTACTCAATGAACATATAAGTAAATACACCACAATTCTAACTCCTGACCCTCTGTTGAGGTACATCATCCTTCAAACCAATAACTGAGAAAGGTAATGTATCTACATTCACTTCTTTCCTCAACTCATAAAATCTACATTTGCAAAGATAAAACGGCATGAAAATAATTAAAGGTGCGATAAAATCTTCAATCACTAGGTCAATTTCGCATTCAGACTAGAATAATCTATGTAATCCTCCTTTCAACCAAATCGACCTTTGCTGCAAACCATTATTATTGATTGTAATTCAAGAGAATATATACCTACACAAACCATGGTTTTTTATTATGAACCTAATGTAGTCTAAATGATAAAAATAATAATTACTTAACTTCTATTACCTTATTTGTGAGTGATTTTAAACCTATGGTGCATGCATATAGGTTTATGTTTATCATTCAAATTTGCATATGTATCACATATATATATGCACAGCGAATAAGTAGAATACTAATTTTATAATGATAAACACAATAATATTTACATGTATCTCATAAATGTAAACTACATAAAGATTGAAAATCTATTACCTTGACAAGCCTTTGGGTTTTTGTCGAATCGGAGTACCCGCCTTGAAGCAACTCGTTCACAATTCTAGTTCCTCAACACAATGGGCTTGGGGAAGCTAGAATAATAACTTTTGCAACAAAGAATTCAACACTTGAATCCTAATTTTTACCTTATAGTATAGGTGGCCAAAATAAGAAGGATAGAAGAAGTGTAATTTTTAAGTTCTGAACTTTTGAAAGTTTTTCCTTTAACACTTAACCAAATTTTTCACACTTCTCTCTCCACAAAATGCCTTGGTCGAATCATTCACAAAATTGGGCAACCTATTGCTCATTTATTTGTTTTTCACTAAATGAACAACACTTGTCCCATTTAATTACATAATGGCCTCCATTATCATGGTCAATGTTTGCCATTAGTGTTTTGTTTATTATTGTTTACAATAAACCAAATGAAAACAAAACAAAATAAAAAATCATTTAGATGAACTTGACCTAAATCTAGGCCAAATGATAAACACTTTCTCATTAATAAGAAACATGTCCAGCCCACCATTTATTAATGCAATCCATTTGCTTTTAATTTATCATTTAATCAATATTAATTAAATAATTTAATCATATTAAATTATGGTGAAAACACATGCTAATTTGATTATAAAATAAATTGTTTGATTTCTATTTAAATAATAATATCATGTTCTATTATTACTATTATATTTAATAAATATTTTAATAAATAAAATAATGACTTTATTTGCCTTACAAATAAGGTCATTTTGATAATTTTTAAATCAAATAATAATTGGTCCACAATGTGCCATGTGTCAACATCTCATTGATCAATAATTAATTGTTAACTAATTGATGTACTTAACTCGTAAGTCTTGACACGTGCATGGTTGGAGGAAGACTGAAGTAAATGTCCAGTCTGCTGGAATTTACTAGATTGAACTATTTAATTCAATATGCTGCCCCAGTGCACAACGAGTACACTTCATATTGCGGGACTCTCTAGGTCCACTCCCGATTTATCAAACAGAACTATTTTATGAGTTCGAGATTGATGTCCCACACAAATGTCATGGATATTACAAATTAGCGTAGTATACCATGCAAGTTAAGGTCATAACGCATACGTATAATCCTTTCGCCAATCATATCCTAGAAGAGCAGGGATATAGATAATTACTGTCAAATCCCTATGTGCTCATCTGTGAACTTATCTCCAGACACGTATTTTGATAAACAATATATACAAACACCTTTACAATATTGTTTAACCCTATGAAAAACTCTTTTCCGAGTTAGTTGCTTATGGCCATAAGACTTTCTAAGATACAATCTTAAAGCATCCAGACATATAGCTCATCCATGTGAGTTGACAGATCCCATATCTGTACACATTGGACTTCATAAGTATCGGACCATACCCAGCGACACCCAGCGGTCACACCATAAAAGGTCTGTGACATGCGTGGAACCAAAGGATGATGGATCACTTACAAGTCTACTGTGACACTTAGATCAAAAGATCATGTATACTACTCAACTCGAGAGAACCTTCCATTGACTGCTTCAAGATAAAAGTAGATATGACAGCAGCTGAAGCGTGTCGTTCCTCTCTCTGGTCCTAAGTGACGTCGGCTTATGCACAAAAAGCTGTAATCAATGAAGAAAACAATAATCGACCATTATGGTGAGAACATGCCATAATTCCCATGTAAATGGTTTTGCTAATGACGATCGGTTGGTGTGTCATGATGGCAAAGAGATAAATGGCACTGAGTTTGGTGATGTCACTAGTATGAGAGATCATCTTGAGTCGTTCTACAAGAAAACTGTACCAGGCTTTTACTTCTAAATGCATATGGCGAGACATTAATGTCATTGGCAAATTGTGGATGACATGCCATTGTGTACCCGGTGTACATAAGGTGTTGATGATCTCCTCATAATTTGGGTGATCTCGTAGCTCTGCCATATTGTCTTTAATCTCTGCTGGTAGAACAAAATGGGCATTGATCGTTATGGGATTAAATGCCACTCTCTTGCCGCGTACAAATACCCGCTTAAAATTATCCAGTTCACTTGCATTAGCATAGAACTCTCGTACAATGGGAACTATGTGTTGGAATTTGTGCTTACGTACCATCCCATTATGTATGAATATTTGTTTAATATTTATACTAGTGTTATTATTTCAATAAATCGCTAATTATATTTATATATGGTAAGATGCTTGTAACGTTTCAGACATTGTACGATCTGAAAGAGTTCAGACCATTATGGTGAGAACATGCCATAATTCCCATGTAAATGATTTTGCCAATGACGATCGGTTGGTGTGTCATGATGGCAAAGAGGTAAATGGCACTGAGTTTGGTGATGTCACTAGTATGAGAGATCATCTTGAGTCGTTCTACAAGAAAACTGTACCAGGCTTTTACTTCTAAATGCATATGGCGAGACATTAATGTCATTGGCAAATTGTGGATGACATGCCATTGTGTACCCGGTGTACATAAGGTGTTGATGATCTCCTAATAATTTGGGTGATCTCGTAGCTCTGCCATATTGTCTTTAATCTCTGCTGGTAGAACAAAATGGGCATTGATCGTTATGGGATCAAATGCCACTCTTTTGCCGCGTACAAATACCCGCTTATAATTATCCAGTTCACTTGCATTAGCATAGAACTCTCGTACAATGGGAACTATGTGTTGGGATTTGTGCTTACGTACCATCCCATTATGTATGAATATTTGTTTAATATTTATACTAGTGTTATTATTTCAATAAATCACTAATTATATTTATATATGGTAAGATGCTTGTAACGTTTCAGACATTGTACGATCTGAAAGAGTTCAGATCTGGTCTAAATAAGTTTAGATCAGTACTAAGAATTAGCAATGCTGAGAGTTATAAATGCTAAGAGTTAGCACTGATAAGAGTTACCAGGTTATAAGAGTCAGTAATATCTAAAGAGTTAGAGCCTTGTCTGAAATGGGACAAAGACCTAAGAATATATTAGTAATGACATAATTGTAAAGAGTTGCAAATAGTGCTAGAAAATGTCATTATGCAAATATGTTCTCAAATATTATGTTCCTGATCTATCTTCACTGATGCAGGTCTGTCAGTGAATACCTTAACAAATATATAGATTAGTGTATGTCTATATCTGGATGGTCCAGATGGTTATTCTTAGCAAACCATGAGTTTAGTGGAAGCTCGTATAGAGATACAGGTATTCAGTAAGGACTGAATACTGAATAGACTCACAAAGATCTCCAATAGACATCCTATAAAGCCGTCAATGGAGGATCTTTCGAGTTGAGTAGTATTTGTGGTCCTTTGACCTGAGTACCACGGTGGGCTTGTGAGTGATCCACCATACTTTCGTTCCACACATGTCAGAAACCTTTCATGGTCTGACCGCTAGGTGTCGCTGGGTATGGTCCGATGCTCATGGAGTCTGGTGTGCATAAATATGGGATCCATCAGCTCATTTGGGTGAGTATTATATCTTAATACTCTATAGATTATATTTCAGAAAGTCTTATGGCCATAAGCAATAATTCTTAAAAAAAGAGTTTAACCCTAGGGATAAATAATATTACAAAAGTGTTTGAGAATATTATTTATTGAAATACAATTCAAGAGATAAGCTTTCAGTCGAGCATATGGAGATTTGACAGTGTTGATCTATATCTCTGCTCTACTCGGATATAAATGATGAAGGGATTATATGAATATGTTATAACATCAACTTGTATGGTCTAACGCGTCACTTTGTAATATCCGTAACGTGTGTGTGGGGCATCGTTCACGGACGTATGGAGGAGTTTTATATGATAATTCGGGCGTGGACCTAGAGAGTCTCACAATATGAAGTGTACTCGTTGTACACTGGGGCAACATAATGGATTGAACAGTTCCATCATAGAAATTCCAGCAAACCAAAAATATGTTTCAGGGTTCATCGGGTTGTGCACTTGTTTAAACTTAAATGTTAAGTATTTTATTTAATTAGTTGACAAGAGTTATTAACTAATTAGATATTAACAAGTGGCACAATTTTATTGTATGAATTATTTTACCATGAATTCAACCATTTACCATATTAGTAAAATCAAATAAGGTAAATATTAATTATTCAAATAGTTTTTGAATAATTAAATAAATATTATTTAAATAAATAAAATCTGATTTTATTTATTTATTATTTTATTCCTAAATGGAAGACATACCTAATTTGAAAAACATAAACTAAATTTAGTGGAGCACCATTTTATGATTAATGGTTAAATTTATTAGACCATTAAAATGGCCACCAAACATTGTTTTAATAGTTGGCCACTTAATCTAATTTTGGGGGAGCACTTGTGAAGTTGTTGTAATCACTAAAAATGGTTGAATTTCAAGTGTGTTAACAAGAGAGTGAATGAAAATTCGTGCAAAGGGTTGAAAGGAAAAAGAAGAGTTGGTTTTGAGAGAGTTTTTCAAAGAACAAAAACTTGTGAGAAAAACCAAAGGAGAAATAAAATAAATCCTTCATATTTTTCTTTCTAGAATCAAAACCTTGTTGCTGGAGATCATACTGCTGCTATTCTAACTTCACAATCCCACCGAATTGTTTTGATCTAGAATTGGACAAAAGTACACTTCAAGGTGAGCTCAAAATTAGAGCAAAGAAATCCAAAAATTCAAAATCTTCATCGGAGATCTTCAAATGTATGTTTTTCTGTATTCTTAAGTTGTTAAGAATTGAACTACATGTGTATATATTGATTACTTGATAAATTCCGCTGCCAAATTCATATATATGATGCATAATTTTAATTTTTCAATATGTACACAATCACATGCATACACCCTAAAATACGTCAACACTATAATGTGGCCAGGTTGTGTGCAAAATTGTTCCCAATGACGCTCTCAAATCATGCCCCCACTACTTGGAATATTTAGGTTTTGCAAATCAAAGCCTCTTTGCCCTATAAATTCCTTTTTGAGAACCATATCAATATACCGAGCTTGTATTTTGGTTGAAGTAAACCGATTTACATCATATGCACTGCTACTTCTTGTTATAGTACGTTGCTACTTTGGGGCCATGAATTTTTCTTTGCTAAGACTGAAAACAAAAAACAGTAAGTAACAATATTACAAGGAAAATGGTATGAATAACTTACTTATTTTTCGTCACTTTTTATTTTTGAAACCTCTTTAGCGCTGTCGCAGTATGCTCTATATCGCACTAGAAACAACATATCGTTGAGGCAATAACTATGGTTTCGCTCCAGCGCTATGATGATACATCATTAATTTTTGTAACTGCTATGGCATTAGGGCGGTGCACGTTGTATTGCAATACTGTTGGCACGATGCAACAGTTGAATTCCCTTTTTAAATTTCGCTGCAGCGCTGAATTGCTATCGCTGAAGCGACGGTTTAGTGCGGAAGCGATAATTGTCTGTCGCTGAAGGTTTATTTTGGGATGCTTACTGAAATTTCTGCTGGAGCGCTAGCTTATGTACTGTAGGGGAGGTACTGACTTCAGAGCTCTTTCGTTGCCGTGCTGAATACGGTTGCTACAGCGTTGAACTTCTTTTTTTTTTCTTCTTAATTTTGTCTTTTATTTTCTTTGTTTTGAGGTACATGCATAAATCGAAAAATGAAGACTTGATTGCTTTTGATCCAAAAATTTAAAGAACTTTAAGAAGAATTAAAAGAGAGCAAAATCGAGTCAACACCATGGAAGATCAAGTACCAATTGCACCCAATAATGAAGCAAGACCACTAAGGGAATATGTTGTTCCCCTAAGCAATGGAATCCATTCAAGCATTCAAAGACCAACTGTTCAAGCTAACAATTTCGAGATCAAGCCAAGCACGATTCAAATGATCAAGGATTCGGTACAATTTAGTGGACTACCCAATGACAATCCAAACATATATATCATCAACTTCTTAGAGATATGTGACACATTCAAGTACAATGAGGTGTCTGGTGATGCAATTCGACTAAGATTGTTTTCTTTTTCCTTGAGAGACAAAGCAAAAACCTGGCTGTTATCACTTCCATCTAGATCCATAGCTACATAGGATGATCTTGCATAAACGTTTCTCGCCAAATTCTTTCCACCTGCTAAAACTGTCAAAATGAGGAACGACATCACATCATTCCTACAACTAGATAGAGAATCTCTTTATGAGACATGGGAGAGATACAAAAATATGCAAAAAAAATGTCCTCATCATGGAGTTTTGAAGTGATTGCTTGTACAAACATTCTACAATGGATTAGCCAGTCAATTCACAACGATAGTAAATGCTGCAGCTAGAGGAGCACTCATGAACAAATTTATCGATGAAGCGTATGATCTACTAGATAAGATGACGTCTAATGCCTATCAATGGCCCACCGAAAGGTTAACCACAAGAAAGATCGCTAGACTATATAAAGTAGACACATTGACTCATTATCCGCCCAAGTCAACCTCTTAACCAAACAATTAAACAACTTAGAAGTTAATGTTGTCAAGAGTCAACCCATCATTTACGATTTCTGTGAAGGCAAGCATGCTAATAGACATTGCATGGAGACTGCACAATATATAGGAGACTTCAGCCGCAATAATTCCAACTCAAATTTCTATAACCCTGGATGAAGGAATCACCTCAACTTCTCATGGAACAACAATAGTCAAGGGCAGCATTCCAAAGCTCCTCCTAGTTTCCAACCGTAAACCCGGCAAAAGAAAAAGAGAGACTTAGAAGACATGTTCTTACAATACATGAAGAAAATAGATGCACTTCTTCAAAGTCAAGCAGCTTTATTTAGAGCCTTGGATAATCAAGTAGGACAACTCGCTGAAGCAATTAACAATCGTCCTCAAGGAACCCTACTAAGCAACACCAAAGTCAATCCAAGAGGAAATGTAGAGTAGTGTCAAGCCGTCTCCCTAAGAAGTGGTAAAATCTTACATTACAATACACCTCAACCACAGCTTTCAGAGACGAAGAAAAAAGAAACAGTGGTCCAGCAAGATGACGTGCAACTATATAGACCACCTATATCATTTCCTCAAAGATTACAGCAACTAATAAGTCAAGAGAAAAGTGTTGAAACACAGAAAAGCATGGAAACTGGTATTCAAGTGCAAGAATAGCAAACTAGAAACACAGCAAACGATACTAGTAGGAACTCATAAAAGCAAGCCATAGTCAATCACTCTACCACCACCATTTCCTCAAAGGCTGCAAAAGAAGAAACTAGATAAGCAATTCTCTAAATTTCTTGATATTTTTAAAAAATTACATATTAATCTTCCTTTTGCAGATGCACTAGAATAAATGCCGAGGTATGTGAGATTCATGAAGGATATCCTATCAAATAAGAGAAGAATAGATGACTTTGAGATTGTGGCCCTAACGGAGGAGTGTAGCGCCATCCTTCTAAGGAAGCTACCTCCAAAGTTCAAAGATCCTGAGAGCTTCACCATACCATGATCAATTAAAAATTACAATTTTGAAAAGGTACTTTATGATCTGGGAGCTAGCATCAATCTTATACTATTGCCCATGTAAGAAATTGGGACTGAAAGAAGCCAAACTAACAAATATCATACTCCAGCTGGCAGATCGTTCTTCAATCGTATTGAAGATATGTTGGTTAAAGTCGATAAATTCATCTTCGTTGCCAATTTCATCATTCTGTACATGAAAGAAAATAATAAGATCCTTATCACCCTTGGAAGACCCTTCCTAGCCACTGGAAGAACAATTATTAATGTGCAAAATAGAGAGTTGACCATGAGGGTATAAGAGGACAAAATCACTTTCAAAGTCTTCAAGGAGATCAAGTTACCGACTGAAAATGAAGATTGTTTCTGCATTAATGTATTACACCCAAATGCCAAAAGAACCAAAAATATAGAGACATTGGATCTTCACATCCAAAAAAAGGCATTAAAGCATAGAAGGCAATAGATAAGAAGAAAGAGCAACATCACGACAAAGTAAGCAAAGAGAAAGAAAAGGAAGAACCATTTCCCCAGTATAAGATTAAAGTCTTTCCGGAGAGACACAAGGAGAATGCAGTAAAAGTTACTACCCGAGGTTTAATTGCAAAAATATGAAAGCCAAAAAAGAAGAAAACCAACAAGATCACTTACACAAAAGCTTCCATCAGCACCTTTGATCCACCATAAGAAAATAGAAAGCTCTATCATGCCGACAACATTAAATCAAGCGCTACTTGAAAGGTAAGGTAAGAATTATTGTTGTTGTTGTTGTTGTTGTTCAGCGCTGCAGCGCCCGTATTCAGCGCTGCAACGAAAGAGCTCTGAAGTTAATACCGCTCCCACGGTACATAAGCTAGCGCTCCAGCAGGAATTCCAGTAAGCATCCCAAAATAAACCTTCAGCACTGCAGCAATAGAAAATTATCGCTTCCGCACCAAATCGTCGCTTCAGCGACAAAAATTCTGCGCTGCAGCGAAATTTAAAAAGGGAATTTAACCGATGCATCATGCCAACGCTACCGCGATACAAAGTGCATTGCCCCAATGCCATAGCAGTTACAAAAATTAACGACGTATCATCATAGCGCTGGAGCGAAACCATGATAAGGGCAAATTTGTCATATATTTTCTCATGTTTTTATTATTGATATTCTATGATTTTATGAGAATAGATGGCTATTTATGTACTTTATTGTTAATTGTAGGGACTTGAACGAAATTTAAAGAAAGAATGCAAAAGGAGCAAAAACAGGGACTAAAATGCAAAGTTTCCAAAATTTGAGTCCAGCGCCCCCGCGCCATAAGAATATCGCCCCAGCGCTGAAATAGTGATCGAAATAAGAAAAACGACCTGCTTAAGTTGCGTTTGGCACCCCAGCGCCAGAAAGTCACCGCGCCAGCGACACTCCAGCGCCCCAGCGCTATCATGTCACCGCTCCAGCGGTGATAGCTTTTTCACGCGTCGCCCCAGCGACAACTGCATAGCGAGCCAGCGGTAATGCGAGTCCTAGTCCGACGAGAATTGAGATTTTCAAGCTCATATCAATCCCTATAAAAAGTCACTCGTTCCCAGCCTTCAAGAATGAATCCAGGGAGACCAGAGAAGAACCTAGAGCAAGAAAAAAAGAACTTAGAGCAGTTTAAGAGCACCAAGAATCCAGAGCAACATCAATCAAGAGCAATTCGACGTCTACATCAGTTTGCGATTGATTGTAGCATGTTTTATTTTTATTTTTATTGCTGTGATTCTCTTGTAGCTATGAACTAATTTATTTTCTAGGGTTAATATTTGAACTCAATATGTGCGCTTAAATTGCCATATCTTTTAGTATTTAATAAACTTAGTCCTTTATTATTTAAATTACTTGTGTTTAATGCTTCAATATATCTGGCCAATATATGGTGAATGAATTGGTAATATTTTGATAAACTTAGAAGAGGAATCAATATATTTAGACCTAGGTAATTTGATGCATGATTGTAGAGTAACATTCAATGTTGCATATGCAAGTTTCAATTTAGGATAGGAATATACCTAATTAGCATGTATGATCAATAAGACCTAATCTTAATGAATCTTAATTTATTACAAGTATTATGGGAATATAGGTATTTGGTAAATTAGGGTATACTTGCATGTCCTTGGAAGAGGCTTATGAATACATTAGCGTCTTGATCAATAATAAAGACTAAGTGAATTAAATATTAGAAGATTAATCATTAAAAAGCATATTGAGGGATAATATTAATCCTAGATTTTCTCTACATTGCTATCACCTAATTTTCTTTACATTGTGTTTTTGTTTTATATTTCTTACATTCAGTCTTAGATTTTTATTTTTCTGAATAATTATTAGGAAGATATAATTTTAGTAATTGGTTAAAAAGAAGAAATTATCCCTGTGGGTTCGACATCCGACTTATTTAGTCTCTTTATTACTTGCATACGATAGTGTATACTTGCACTTAATTTTATGATATAGAAATATCGCATCAAACCACAATTATCGCCTCAACGATACTTTGTCGTTGGCGTGATATAGAGCATATCGCAACAACACTAAAGAGGTTTCAAAAATAAAAAGGGATGAAAAACAAGTTATTTATACCAATTTCCTTGTAATTTTTTTACTTACTGTTTTTTGTTTTTAGTCTTGACAAAGAAAATTTCATGGCCCCAAAAAAGCAACGTATTATAGCAAGTAGCAGCAGTGCATACGATGTCACTCGATTTACTTCAACCAAAACACAAGCCCGATATACTAACATGGTTCTCAAAAAAGAATTTATAAGGGAAAGAGGCTTTGATTTAGAAAATCTGAATATTCCAAGTATTGGGGACATGATTTGAGAGTGTCATTCAGAACAATTTTGCACACAGCCTGGCCACAACATAGTTCCCATTGTACGAGAGTTCGCCAATGCAAGTGAACTGGATAACTATTGGCAGGTATTTATTCGTGGCAAGAGAGTGGCATTTGATCCCGCAATGATCAATTCCCATTTTAATCTACCAACAAAGATTGAAGACAACATGGCAAAGCTACGAGATCACCCAAATTACGAGGAGATCATCAACACCTTATGTACACCGGGTACAAAATGTCATGTCATCAATGATCTGCCAATGACATTTATGTCTCGCCATATGCATTTAGAGGTAAAAGCTTGGTACAGTTTCCTTACAGCATGACTCATGCCGATCTCTCATACAAGTGACATCACCAAACTCCGTGCCATCTACCTCTTTGCCATCATGACACACCGACCAATCGACATTGGAAAAATCATCTATGCAAAAAATTATGGCATGTTCTCGCCTTAATAGCCGATTATTTTTTCCTTCATTAATTACAGTGTTATGTGCACAAGCCGACGTCACTTGGGACTAGAAAGAGGAACGACACGGTCTAGCTGTCGTCATATCAACTCTTATCATTCGCCAAATGATTGCTGCTAACCCACCCCTTATTACGGCTCCTCGTTCTACTGCTGCCGCCCGCCCTTTACCCGTCCATAAGCGCTTAGCTCAATTGGAGGCTAGCATGACTTCTCACGAGCGCACGGCTAATGCTGCTTTGAGGTATTTAATCCAATAGACCCAAGCTACGGTGATCCCCTCACCTCCGCCGTCTCCCGACATTGATTTTGAGGACCTTCTTTTTTATCCCAATGACTTGGATGACTAGTTTCACAGGGAAGTGTCTCAATTTTTTCTTCATTCACATGGGGACTATGTTTTCATTTTAAATGTGAGGGGGAATATTTAGTTTTGCTCCTTATGTTTTATTTATTACTTTTATATCCTTGTGTTAGGAATAAAAAAGAAAAGAAAAAAGAACGAGAGTAATGAAGTGATATCTCTTAAATCTTTTTGCTTACTCTATTATAAATCTTATTTCTTATGTGTTTCTTCTTTCATTTTTATTAGTTTATTTTAAGATAATCATTAATCTATGATAAGAAAAAGAATACATTGATGAATTTAATTTTCATAAATCCTTAGAGAATGATAGATACTTAGAGACAATTTTGATTACCCAAGTTTAAGAACAAGTTCGACTTTATTTATAATCACCAGCCTTTTTGAGCACTTTATAAGCATTATAATTATAACTATTACTTAGAGATACTTATGCTTTAAAGAGTACACCACAGTCTTGAAGACCGACACTCTAGAACTTGTCTTTAATTACTACTTGAGGCAAAATTCTAGAAAACACATGAATAGAAAAATGACATTATGCCATATTTGGATCGATTGAGATTTTTTAGCCTACCTTAATTGTATATTTATCCCTAGTACCTTATTTTTTAGCCTAATGACTTATTTTTCCTGTTTAATCATATTACAAGCCCAAGACATAAAGTTTATTTATCTAAAAATTTACTCGTAACACCATAAACCTTGCATTTGCTTAGAAATACTCTTGAAAGAAAAATGTTGTAATGATATAAGAAAAAAAGTTTGGGTGGTATTTGTCAATCTAAGTTTGGGTGTATTAAAAAAAATACCCCTAACGTAAGAAGAAAAAAGAAATTCTTTTAGAAATAAAGGTTAAAAAAGAAAGATGGGTAACACAATAAGTTTTAGAGAAGAAATAATATAAGGAAAAGAATATCAAGAGGTTTTTAAGTAGAGTCCAAGTGTTCATGGTGTGACTTGAACCTTATGTGTTTATCCTTGTATCCCACCTTAACCCTAGCCTTACGTTACAAACCAAATAAAGTCCTAAATAGATCCTTAGATATGTGATTTTCTATATTAATAAAAAGTGGTAGTAAGGACAAACGTATAGAAGTGTCATTATATAAATCAAATGCCGAGACATAATCTTTCATGTACAAACTAAAGTATAAAGTAAAATCAAGGTATGATTTTAGGTATTGCTTGCTGCTTGCACATATACACACACATGATGATTATCTTTGAGGAAGAATAAGGGACTAAAAAGAGACAATTAGAATTGTTAATAGTTATTTATCTACCTTAAGGATTTATGCTATTTCATCAACCTTTGAGACAATGATTTTGATCATCTTACTAATTTAGCATATTTTATTTTGTTTTGTTTATTTGTTAATTGAGTCAAGTATAAACATTTATTTCTCTCTTAATTTTATTTTATTGCTTCAGGACAAGTAAGTGTTTAAGTTTGGAGGAATTTGATAATAACATATTTGTTATATATTTTTTCATGTTTTTATTTTGATATTTTATTATTTTATGATAATAAATGACTATTTACGTGCATTATTGTTATTTGTAGAGATTTGAACTAAATTTAAAGAAAGGACGCAAAAGGAGCAAAAATAAGGACTAAAATACAAACCTTTCAAAAAATGGATATGTCACCCTAGTAGTAGAACAGTGATCAAAATAAAAAAAATCTGAAAAAATAACCTGTTTAAGTCGCAGTCTAGCGACTCAGCACTAGCTCGTCATCGCACTAACGACAGACCAGCGCTCTAGCGCCCAACACTTCATCGCTCTAGTGGTGAAACCTTTTACACGCAGTGCCCCAGCAACAGTAACATAGCACCCCAACAGTAATGCAAGTCCTAATCCAACAAGATTTGAGATTTTCAAACTCATATCAATCCTTATAAAAGGCCACTCACCCCCAACCTTTAAAGAACATCCAGAGAACATCCGAGAAATTTAAGAACACACAACATAAGTCTTAGAGAGCAATTAGAGCTTAATTAAAGCAGCCATAGAGAAAGATTCAAGACGTTTTTTGGCATTAAGAGTTTTTTAGGCAGTGCAATCAAGAGGAATTCGACGTCTATATCGGTATGTTATTGATTGTATCATGTTTTCTTATTATTTTTGTCGTATTCTCTTGTAGCCATGAATTAAATTTTCTTTCTATGGTTAATACTTGAACTCAATATGTACACTTAATTGTCATATCTTTTTAATATTTAATAAACTTAGTTCTTTGTTATTTAAATTACATATTCTTAATGTTTCAATATATCTGGCCAATATATAATGAATGAATTAGTAATATTTTTTATAAACTCGAAAGAGGAATCATTATATTTAGACATAGATAATTTGATGCATGATTGTAGAATAACATTCAATGTTGCATATGCAAGTTTCAAATTAGGATAGACATATACCTAATTAGCATGTATGATCAATAAAACTTAATTTTAATGAATCTTAATTTATTATAAATACCATAGGAATATAGGTATTTGATAAATTAAGGTATACTTGCATGACCTTGAAAGAGGCTTATGTTTACATTAGTGTCTTGATCAATAACAAATACTAAGGGATAAAATCATTAGAGAATTAATTATTAGAAAGCATATTAAGGGATAGTATTAACTTTAAGTTTTTTTTATATTCCTATCTTCCAAATCTTCATTGTTTTTATATTTTCTACATTCATTCTTATATTTTTATTTTTCTGAATAATTATTAAAAATACATAATTTTAGTACTTGGTTAACAAAGAAAAAATTATCCATGTTGGTTCAACATCCGACTCTTTTATCCCTTTATTACTTGTATATGATAGTGTATACTTGCACTCAATTATAAGTTATAGAAATATCGCATAACATTTTTGATCCCATTGCTAAGGATAATTATGACATTAGGCCATCTTTGGTACTTGTTAATCTAAGATATAGAAATAATCCATTGAGAACGAGTAGCCTTTTATAGAGATTGATATGAATTTGAAAATCTCAATTCTTGTCGGATTAGAACTAGCACTACTATTGGGTCGCTATGTTGTTAGCGTTGCGTGTAAAAGGCCTCACTACTATAGCAATGAGGTGCTAGTGCTGAAGCGTTGGTCTATCGCCGGTGCAATGATGAGCTAGCGCTAGGGTGCTAGACTGCGACTTAAATAGGTCATTTTTTTTAATTTTCTTATTTTGATCACTATTCTAGCACTGGGACGAAAATCCTTGTGGCGTTGGGGCAACAAGTCCATATTTTAAAAAGTTTGCATTTTGGTCCCCATTTTTGCTCCTTTTGCGTTCTTTCTTTAAATTTCGTTCAAGTCCTTATAAATAACAATAATGCACATAAATAGTCATTTATTCTCATAAAATAATAAAATATCAAAATAAAAATATAAAAAAATATAACAAATATACCTTTATCAATAAGTTTATAACTTCTTTTTTCCTATAAATTATATCATATTTTATCACTTAATTAACCACAAATACACATAAAATATAGTACATAGACTAGTCCCCCAAACAAGGAAAAGGTAGATACTCACATAATGTGCCTCTCACCCAAGAAATATTCATCTTTTTTCAAGCCAATTGTTCAATGCAAGCGAACTTCCTCCTTATCTACCTTTCAAGGAGCAGAGAAAAAACATTAACATTTGATTGAACAAGAAGAATAAATGAGCATACAACAAATCACATCTTTTTGTAAAGTGAGTGGAATGCCTCAAAGAAGAAGAGCTGATTCATAACTATAGAAATAAAGTAAAGCATTACAAATAATACATTTGACTGCAGTAAAAGAAAAGATTTCTTCAGCATGCCCTAATCCATATTACCATCTTGCTTCACAAATGAAATTAGAGAACAAGTGTTAAAAGGGAAAAAAAAGAAATACAAATTACAAAAAAAGGTTGAACTAGAAAGCATAGTATAATACTCACCCTAACCAAAGAAGACATATGCAACTATAAGAACAGAGAAAAAGCTTCTATGCAAAACAAATAGTTCCAACCATAGAAACTAAGCCAAAAATCATTTGGTTATGGTCTCCTAATTTTGATGGATGAAAAACATCAAAGTACTACAAAAATCTTTTGAAAACAATGCCCTAAAATGAGTTGTTCTTCTCTAGCAAGTTCAAAAATTCTTCAATTTCTTTCCAACTATATTACCCATAAAATAGCTTATATTCAACTACTCCTTCAAGTCTCCACCTTACTACCTACGCGAGAGGCACAAAGAGTTTAAATAAATCAATGAGCAAAGAGACACAAGACGTTAGTGACACCAAAGTTAGATTTGCTACTTCAAAGAGTTTATCCCACAACTTTACTACCACTGAAATTGGAAGAAATAGACGATTGATGATTTCAGAGTCTTTCTTCTCATAATCCATCACAAGGGAGAAGAATCAGAACATCAATAATGTGGACTAGCTGTCCACTAAGAAAGCAAAAAAATCAATACAGGAAACTGTAGTGAATACTATACACGATATTTTAAAAATAGGTAAGGACTATACTATACAAGTATATCTATCCACCCTTGAAAACTGCTGGACTAACCCTTACAAACTTACCTCAAAAACCCCTACCAATTAAAATGAATGTAGAAAAAAGCTTAATCTTGAAACTCCTTAAGAGACCGAAGCCCAAAGATGAAGTTAAGACCGAAGACCAAAGACAAAGCTAAGAGACATATTCTTCCTACAAAGACAAAGGTAAGAGACAAATTCTTCTCACAAAGACAAAGCTAAGAGACAAATTCTTCCCACAATCAATATTTTACACTCCATGAAGAAAAGGTAATCATGGTTTTAGAATTAAGACTGTTAAAATGCTTTCTTATTATGGTCTGTGTAGGTGTTGTTTTAGCTTATTTGAGCCATTTTTATTACTTACTTGGATATGGTTTATTTTTCCTAAAGCAGTTTTCTTGTTCAAGTAGATAATGTATTACTCTAAAAGTAGATTTCTACTTTCCTAGTTGATAGAGGCATAATTGTAACAGTATATTTGATACTCCGACTTAGGTATTTTGCTCCAAATTATGAGCATTTGACTATTTATTCGTATTTTTTTATCTTAAATAGGTGCACGAGAAAAATGTAACGAATAGGAACAAATGGGAGATGAATCGGACAAGAAATGAGCGAGATACACTCAAATTACGACCTAGACAAACCAAGCCTGGGTGTTGCAATGCCCCAGGCAGAGAGGTCAGCCTTCCCAATCACAAAATATAGGATACAGCCTTCCTAGGTCTCAGCAGTGCGACAGTAAGCCCCCAGCGCTGCGGCGCCTATGCGATAAATGATTAAAACCCTACTTTTCAGTCTTACTTTGAGTGGGATTCAAAGGCCCTCGACCTTATGGTTTCAAACCATGTATGAAAGCATACTTTTCAAAGCAAAAGCAAAGAGAATTTCAAAGGTAAACATAGAGCAAACGGATTTACATTCAATTCAAAAGATCAAAACAAATTATTGAAGATTGAAGAATAGGTTCTTGTGCATTCAAGTCAAGAGAAAGATTAGCAACTCAGTGAGTCACTTGTTTTATTTTCTTTCTTCTCCTACTTAAATGATCTTGTTCATGATTTTTTTAATTCTTTCCTTGATACTCTTATGTTAATCATGAGCTAAACTCTTTTAATCTAGGGTTAGACGCTATTGAACCTAATATGTAGTTGAATTCCGTTAAACTTCTAGTTATAAACTTAATACAGCATAATTGATTCATTCTATCCTGATCTTAATGCTTTTCATTATACCTGATCAATATTTTGAATGTTTGAGAAATCATGATGAACTCAACAAAGGAATTCATGTGTTTAACCTAAAATAGTTTAATGCATAATCATAGGGTAACAACTATGAGTTCCATCTAGGATAGATATATACCTATGTGGCATGTATGGTTCGATTTAGATTGGTTCTTAATGAATTGCATCTTACTTAGATTACCATAGACATATAGGTAATTATTAAAGTGTGATATAGTCATTCGACCATCGACAAAGGCTTATGGTGAAGTTAGTGTCTAACCAATCAATTGGTACTAAAGGAGTAACTAAGGAATTAATGAATTCAATGAAATACTAAAGGATTAGTCGAAACTCTAGATTGCTTCTCATTTAGTGAATTCAATCTTTGATTATTTTTTATATTAAATTAAGTTTAATTGAGAATAGTATGTTAATTTAGTTAAATCCATCATTAGAATTTCTGGATAAAAGTAAAGTAGAGTAATTGATTTAAGGAAATAGGTTCAATAGTCTCTATGAGAATGATAATTTGGACTTAAACCCTATAATACTTAATACGATAGCGTGCACTTGCGCTAAACCATTATAGCACACATCACTAGTTTAATTAGCTTTTTGGCCACTATAAATAGGGTTTTATTTTAGCTTTAAATTATATTTCAATATTAATTATATGGGTTATTAAAGAAAGAGATTATTATCCTTCCACTAATTCCTCTAGTTATTTTTCCCCTTTCTTCAATTATTGTTTCTGATAATCAGTTTTACATCATTTTCCCCTCAAAATTACAATTTTCTTTCTTTACATATTACCCAAAACAACAATGCTATAGCACATTTCAAAAGAGTTGTAGCCTTGTTTCCCACTGAAAGCAAAAGTATTCTTCACAAGATGCAAAATACAAGAAATTAGAATTACCATATAGGCCTTTTTGCTTGACCTATTCCATAATTTCAAAGCTACAAAACAGTTAAGAAAAGAATGATTGGAAGTTTCTGGAAATCTTTACACAACACATACCAAGAAGGGGAAAGACACATGTAAGAGAACTTTCTTTGAATTACTTCTTTAGTTTTTATATAAATATGGGCAGCTATTTCGTATTGAACCACCTGTGTTTACTTTTTTGTGTTTAAATCCACCAAAATACTTTGACCTTAGTATAAATAAGAGACTGCCAAATATATTTGGCAAGAGGAAAAAGAGGCATGGTAAGGTCATCCGCCAACCGACTAAAGACTTGCAAGAGAAACAGCCAACAAATCTCTTATGGAACTTCTACTATCCTCCTTTGATTGATGAAGAGAATTTAATTAATTAAGGAGAGAAGCCCCTCTTAACCCTCAATCTTATTCCTAAAAAAGTTGAAGGTCCATCCTCTAGAAGATGACTAATCCACAATGGAAGCAAGTGGCAACAACGTTTAAGTTTTTAATAAAGATACAAAAAAAAATAGTAATCATAAGCCCAAAGAGCTCTATGAGCTTCAAGTATGGACAACAAATTCAATCCAACTGTCCATTATATCTGAAGGACTCAAAATGTCAGTCAGTGTCTTGAAAAACATTTTATTTCAAAAAATCCATTTGTTGTCTCTACTTTTGGAGCCTCTTAATTAAAAAAGTGTACAAGTCAAGCAAAATCTAAATTTTTCCTAAGAGTTATATATTCCCTAAATATTAACATTAACTTAGAATTTGTTAAGGCTGTATTACAGCACTATAAATAATATTAACATTCATAATTTCCTGACATGAACAAACGAATTAACTGACCTTGATGTGATGCCATAAATTTCTTAGGCTTCTTAGATTTATTTGATTGTAAGATACAATACCTGAGGCGTAATATGCAGCAATCCTTAGTGTTTTTCTTTTTAAAACTACTGTTTACAGCTCTAAAGGAAAGCCTAGATACATGTTGATGGAACATAATTGACCACAAAGAAATCCTGTAATTCTTACCACCTTAAACTTTCAAGCAGAACAAGAAACAAGCCAAAATAACTACCCCACACCTCTATTGTCAAACCAACATTCTACTTTGGATAGAAATATTAAGGCAAGATGAGATTTTGCAGAGCCTTATAAATAAAAGGCTTAACAATGAAGAATCAATCCAAGGATCCTCCCAACATCTAAGTCTATCTTTTTTTTTTTCTATGGTGATTTCACTTCTTTACTTGTCTGGTTTTTTCATGAAACCAAGTTAAGCCACCAATTAATGTTTTCAGATGGCTCCAAGGGTAAAAGGCACAAGCATAGTTTTATTATATTCTTTTCTATTTTCGTCTTTATGGTCATTTGCATTTTTTGCTTGTTCTCTAGTTCTTTCATGAAACCAATTAAACTGCCAATTAATGCAAATGGCTCCAAGAGTCGAACGCCAGCATAGCTTAACATTCTGCCACAATAGAGGCAGCAATGTTACATGTCATAACTTCTTCTATAAATAAGCATTGGTATCCTTAATAAATAAAATAGGAAATCAAGGTCCTTATTCACATTCTCATCTGTAGAGAAAATAAAATAGATTGCAAAATATCGGGATGCAATTGTCAGAATTATCAAAAACAATCTCCACAAATGTAGATAAAACTTGGTGTCCTACACCTCCCTGTTCAATAGTAAATTGTTAAAAAGCAATTATGTTGAAGAATAGCAATAGGAATAGTAACGCTTTTCTTATAAGGAACTATTTTGGTGACTACAGATAATAAAATGAAATAAGCATGGTAATAAAACTTACATGAAGTAAGGCATGCCTATCTTCACTTCGTAGGTTTTGAAGGAGGTCACTCAAAACAAAACAAATAGCTACAATTTAACAACCAAAAAGGCATTTTATATGTTATCAATACCCCAGAGGATAATTACTCAATAAATAAAAACTACATAACCATGATCAAGCACCCATTTACTTGCCATGGAAAAAGTTTGTCTTCCCAGATCCGTTAGCACCAATTGCAAAAGCCAAGATTTAAATAAGATATAAATATTTTATAAGTGAATAAGTTAAGATACCTTGTCTTATTAAAAAAAATTGATATATCACACAAATCAAATCTAAAATATATTTAAACCAAGGAAACAAAATATAACACTCACTTGTCCAACGTACTTGGAAGTCCTTAAAAAGTATAACAATCACTTTTAAAATCCTCAAAGGAAGTTTATAATCACCAGACTCTATTTTTCCTTGATAAACTTCATATAATTCTCCTATCAAAAGAAAGAAGGGGAACCCACCACACCCCCCAACGAAAAAAAAAAGGTCCTCAACACATCATTTGTGATTAGAGGTGGCAATATTGGTCACAATTTGTATATTCGATCCGTATTTGATTCAAATTTAGCGATTATGAATCAAGAAAAATGATTTAAATAATAAACGAATCAAATACGAATTTACAAATAATTAAATGAATCGAACTAGGATTTGAACATCTTGATGCCAATTTGTTTAGAATTAGTATAAGTTTCAAATATTAAAAGAATATATACAGTTTATTAATTTTGTAACATCGAAAATATAAAATATAAAAAATAGCAAATAATTAATACTTACAAAACATTAAAATAAAATAAATGAATTTTATATCGATTGTGTATTTTCCTTTTTTTAAATAAAATGTGCATTTTGTATTATTAATGATTTATTTAAGTTAATGTTTTCAACAAACCAAAAAAGAATTGAATATGGGTCAAATATTGATCAAATTCAAGTCGAATTTTGGTCAAATTTGGGTCATTCATGTATTTACATCAAATACAAATTACAAGAAATGAATTCATCTAATTCGTTTAGAAAACGAATGAAATTTGAATTTGAATGCGAATACGAATACGAATTTACTAAAATTTTGTTATACCTTCCTTGGATTCACCACAAATTCAATTGGTTTATTTGTCTTGTCACCCTTAATTGTGATGCTAAAAGTTACCTCCATTAATTCAACTAAACATTCATAAATAGGCATTAAAATTTCAAGTTCTATTCATCAATCATAAGTAATTAATAATACTTCTATGACATCTAAGATAAATTGAGCATATTCTTTATTGTGAACTCAATAAGTGACTCCCACACAAATCTAAAACAAAACATCATTATTCATCTCTTTCTTAATGCAGATCACAAAATTGACATCTAGTATTAGTTATGAACTTTTTATTGTTGTCTTTCTTTAATAATTAATTTGTTATTAGAAACAAAATTTATTGCAAAGAGGAAAACAATATAGTAATTATAGGAGGACCAGCAATCCATACTATGCTCAGATTAATATTGTAGAAAACAGTAGAGGACAAAAATAAACAAGACATGCAGTACTAAACAGCACTCTTCCAAAACCTAAAAAGGAAGCTTCTATAATATTTTCAGGAATAGTTGAAACTAAAGTGCAAAATGAAGTGAGATATACCATTGTTCTGCAAAGAATTTCAAGTTCTTTTTCTTTGTAACTTCCACTGTTTCTTTCACTATAACAATATGCTTTCATATCACATCTCTATAAAATTGTACCCCATTTTGACTTACTAATCTGTTTAAAAATTTGACAAGCTTAATGAAGCAAACACAAGCAGCCCCCACTAAGCACAAAATCTACTCTATAAGAGTGTGAGAATGAGCATGGTTGAAGGACTCCATCCAAACAATTAAAGTAAGTTAGATATCCAAAAATCAAAATTGGAGTTTAGGAAGAGCCTTTGCCTTCCAAGTCTTACTGCAGCACTAAAGAATTTGCTACACCACATATCTTCATTTGAGCTCTTAAGAGATAATAATTAGAAGAAAATCTACCCAAGACATCAAACTTCGAAGTTCTCCTATCTAACTTATATTCATCCAAGGATAAATTTCAATATAATAATGTGGGGGCTATATAGTCTTGCACATCTCTCATTCAAATCTATGAACAAATTCCATCAATGTAGTATTACAAAGAAAATATCAATCACTACACCATGTGAAACTAAATCAATAAAAATTTCATGAGCATATGCAATCAAAAAAAAAAACAAGAAAAACAGATACACAAATAATCCTAGCTTCTTAAGATACAATAACATTACGATAAACAAGGAAAGACTGTACCAAAAGGAAAGACAAAGGAGAAAATAATTACCCACGCAATTAATTTTGGGGGTGAAGGGCTCAGTAGCAACTTGCTCTCTATAGCTCTTAAACCCTTCAATTATAACCTAAATTGAAGTCCAAATATCAGAATAGTAATAAAGTGAAAAAGAAATAATGAATGAAAATTAAAGTTTTTTGTTACATGCTTCAAGTGAGGCTAAGAAATACCTGCTTTATGTACATGATTAATTACCAAATCATCCACCTTCTGTAAAAGAATCAAGAACAAAAAAATGACTCATAAAAACAGAAAAGCCAAAGTCATAGAACTGTCTACGTATACTTATTTTTGCTGCAAGAGACTGAAAAAACAAGGAAATTATTATTTAGCACCTCTAAAATGCTAATAAAACCCTAACTTCAATTGGAACACACAGAGTTTTGTGATCACTTCTTTACAAATCTTAAGTTGCTTTCGGATCTACAAGAGTACTTCAGAAACAACCAAAAAAACAATTCCCAATAAAATGACTGTGTAAACAAAATTCAACGCAATTACAGCTCAATATTACTGTATACACATAAACACACACACAAACATACATACACACGAACAATTATACAGCAATATCACTTGGTGGGCTTCCGTAAACAGAAATTCGAACGAATCTGGTTTTGAAACTATAAGAAACCTCTTTTGAAAGAGCGAGGAAGAAAATTAAGTACCGGCTTCGAGTTCAGAGCAAGACAAATCTAAAACCATAGCTATACAGAAAACTGCAAATGAAGTGCGATTTCAAAATTACACGAGTTCACTCAAAGGTAGAACTTATTCGCCACGGTTTCAGTAAGTGTAAATGAAATCCAAGTTCATTCTAGGGTTTCAACAACTGTAATTAAAATTTTAAGCAACGCAGCAACAGAGAATTTTACGCGAGAACTTACCAATTCTTGCTCTCGAATAAGTTCATGCGGTAGTTAACAAATGCAGAGAAATAGAAGTTTTTGAGTCGAACACCAAATTGAATAGGAAGGAATTTGGGAAATGTTCACTAATAGTCCCTTAAAAACTTTTATATTCTTTTATATTCAAAATTTATTTGAATAATTTTCATTAATTAAAAAAACAAAAAAAAAATATAGATAAAACTGTTCTTGTTAATAATATAACTTAAATAATTTGCTATTTGAACCACAAAAACAAAAAAAAAATTATTATTGTTTAAAAAAATCTAAAAAAAAGTTATAATTTGTATAATTATTTCTTATATTTGTTGTTATTTTATATGTATATGAGAGTAAATAATGTATTTTAAATTTTTTTTGTATTTAATTTGTAAAAATATAATGGTACTATTATGAAGAAATTGAGAAAAAATAAAGTGTCGGCAAAAAACTACAGTAAATCAGGGATAAAAAAATAAAATTAGGGACGAAGAAGAAAACGAAACTCAGAATGGGTCACATGCCCATCCCTATGTTGTGCCATTAGGCCCACAACCCTATCACGCACCTCACGTGCAAGTCACAGGGAATTATGGGTTTCATCATCTTCTTCGTTTTTAATTTTATTCTTTTTACTCATTTTCTAATTTTTTACTTTTCAATTATTTTTTTAAGCTTTCAATCTTTAACATATCAATGTCCAAACACTTAGTTTACTTGTTCTTAAGTTCAAATTTTTTAAAGTGTATTTGAAATTATTTTTGGAGAAAAAATTTGAATAGCCTAACGTGAGAGAAAGGCAAAATATGCTTTAAGTGTAAAATGATCTAAATTTAAACTTTGTGGCTATTAAATATTATATTTAAATTTTATGGTTATAAAAAAATATAAATTTAAAATAGTCACTATTGGTGAACATTTTTCAAAAAAGTTTCTTACTTTAAGGTAAAGATAAACCTACAATGAAATCGGAACAAAATACGAAATTTCATTTAGCAGCATTTTCCGCAAGGTGACACCAATGTCAAATCCTAGTTGTTCAACTGCCATATGGTAGTTAATCAGTTATCAATACAGGGGAAAACTAGAGCTAACAGTTGTCTCAATTTTTTGTTTTTCTTCCTTTTATTAGTTTTAATTTTAAATTGCAGTTACATTGGAAAAATTTTTAAAAGGACTAATAGTTTTAGGTAATTTGCTTTTAGCCATAAAATAATAAGTTAATTTTTATTAGTTAAAATAGTGCAAAATGGACATAATTACCTTCATTGATTAAAAATAATGAAAAAATGTACAAAAAATCGACACTCTAAAAAACATATTCCAACAATTGGTGATGAAAATCTTTAAAGAAATTAGATAAATAGGGAGAAAAAAACTATAAATCTAAAGAATTTAAAAACATTCTACAACTTTTCTCTAAAAATGCATCACACGAGCAATTTGCACTATGAGAACTGCTCATGTGAAAATTTTAACAATAAATAAATAATATTTAAAGTAAATAATAATGATCAAACTTTGTTAACTTTTTAAAATTTTCTGACTTCTTTGTTAATTTTTTTTCGTCTTAATTTATTTTTACTAATGTCGTAGGCTTTTATTTTTCTAAGTTTGTTGCTAATTTACTTTTCTAAGTTTTTTGCCAACTTTTTTTATTATTAATATTGTGTTTTGCCCATGTTATAATATTTACTTACAACAAGTTGTAATATGCTATAATAACTTAACTTATATTCACACACCTACACATTATATGAAATTCACCTAATTCATATCATGCATAAAATTATTTATTTATTTAGAGGCATGTATTTACAAATTTATGATCATCTTTTGCCTAAAAAATAATCTAGTCTCGAAGCCAAAATCTAGAGGTTGACCTAACATTTGGTACTCAATGAACATACATTCAAATCCAACACCACCCTCCCCCCCTAAAAAAAAAAAAAAAAAATTCCACTATTGATCATCTCTTGGGGCACACCCTCTCTTAACATAATTACATTAAAGAGGAAAAATGCAACAACATCATTCCTAAGATCACAAAACTACAAGCTTGTAAGTAAAGCAACATTTAAATTTATAATGGCATGATATGAGTCTCTATCACACCATCAATATACTAGAATCATAGATAATGATCTTCTACTACATGAGATCCATCTTAACCGTAATCTAATACTCCAATTTTTAGTTGACAGAAATATAAACTTACATGAAGTTGGACATTGCCTCGTAAGAAATACAATAAGAATAAAATAACATAAATAAATATTTTACTTTGTCAACCTCAGCCCATATTTTTCCATCGAATAATTCTTCTTTGAGCCCTAATTTGTACGACAATAAGCTTTTGTCCCATGCAATGCCAAATTTATCTATGGCATGATGCATGTAGACAAACCTACATGTTTCTTAAAATTTCAACAAAACAATTAATCAATATATGTCAATGAGAAAATTAATTTAGAAATATTAAAGAATTAAAAAATTTACAAAGAAATATGTATCCATACAAGTTGACCCTTTGTGGCAATGCGTAATGATACTTGCATTGCCTCTGATAGACTAACTTTAAGTACCTAATAAATAAAATTAAAAATTAGTTGATTTTAAAGCAAATGAAATTCAAAATATATGTAACTCTTACTTACAAAGTCATCCAGTCATTTTTTTAATATCTCCTGAAACTATGTCGAGTCAGCATTAAGCTCAAGTAAACTAACTTGACTCTCACCAGTGCGTATCCAAACATCAAACTCGGCTTAGATAGCCAACTGTATTGACTACAACAGATTCAAGTCCTCCTCTAACACATCGCACTAAGGCTATACCTGAAGTTCAGTCTTCTTATTTTTAATCTTTTGTATGAGATTAGTATATAGGGTATGTTTAACCCATGCATCATTGTACTGCTAAATAGAATAAACACAATCTTCCGTGTTATGGGATTGGTATATAGGGATCAAAATATAATGAACAAAATAGAATAAACTTAATTTTACCATGTCTTCGTCGTCAAGCTACTCTAAGTCTAAAGAAGTGAATCAAGTATCGTTAAACTTATAGGTCAAGTTTTTTCTACTTAGAAAAAACGTTTCCCATAAGCGATAACCCAATTTTCTTCTTAACTCTTGGACATGCAAGTATTCTCCCATCTTCAACTCAATAATTACACAAACACATTTTGAGAGAATCAATTATGCTTCTTGCCTATATAAAACTATGTCTACTCATACAAATTGGCAGTCTCCACCTCTTGGATTAAAATTTCATGAACTAAAGTACTCGACAAAGAGATATTGTGCAAATTCAAATGATGCCCAATGCAAGTCCCTCTAAATAATCTCACTTAAAACAAATGTACATATAAAATAATTATAATTAAATAAATTAAGACAAACATGCATATTAAACAAAGTTTAATCAATTGTTAAACAAACTAACATATTTAATAATTAATATTAAATCAAATTATTATTTCAATGTTATTGAAAACTAACTATTTATTAATAGTTATCTAATTAATTCGTTTTTATTTATTTAAATAAAATTTGAAATTAATATTAAATATATATGTTTAATTATGTTCATTAAAATTAAATTAGTAACTTTTTTTAAATTTAATTAAATTATGTATTTATTTATTAAATTAATAAGTAATAATAAATAATAATTCAAATTAAAAAAAAGGGCGTACACAGTAGGCGCCAGCGTAGGAGCTCTACATGCCACACGTAACTCATGCGTGGGATGCCCAATAGGCATCTTGCAGATGCACCCACAAGAGTGTAGAGCACTAAGCGTGGCGCATGTACGCTAGCCCAACCCACTCCGAAACATTTCATTACAGATGATAGTTAGCTGCCATACACAATCGCCATCTGCACTTTGGTTTTTACAAATTCTAAGCCATTTTTGGTTGAAGTTTCACAATTTTTTTCACTTTTTCAAAGCATTTTTCAAACACATTTTACCTTTTTCACTCATAATCTAATCATTCTCACCCCATTTTTAACACAAACTATAATTTCATCAAAAATTCAAAAATTTATCAAGAATTGGCCATTTTTTGAATTTGAAGTGAGGAATAGGATCAACAAAGTCTGAACTACACAATATTGGCTTCTAAATCGTCAATCTAACCAACTTTGATTTAAGAGAGTTTTGTAGAGAGAATGTGTTGGCTGAAATAGAGAGAGAGAGAGAGAGAGAGACAGTGTGTGTGTGTGTGTACGTCTTTTTTAGTTTTTTTGGTTTGGAGAGGGAAAATAAGACTTAGGGGTATAATTGTTTAATTTTTAATTCTTTGGTTATAAAAGATTAAGTTCTACACTTGTTGCTAAAAAATGAAAAATACTTAAAAAATTAGGCCATTTACAAAAAAAATTTCAATTATATTTTCTCAACAAAAAAAAATGTAGTTATATTTGTTAGGGTTTGTGCTTACATGCCATCCCTATTTGTATGAACATTTGATATTTATACAACGTAAATTTTATTAAATCGCTAATTACATTAACTATATGATACAATGCTTGTAACGCTATGAATATTGTATAATCTAAAAAAGTTTAGATCTGATCTAAAAAAATTTAAATTAGAGCTACGAGTTAGAACCACTGAGAATTATGACTGCTAAGAGTTAAGAGGTTATAAGAATCAGTGAAATCCAAGAAGTTAGATCCTTATCTATAACACGACAAAGACTTGAGGGTATACTAGTAATGATATAGTTGCAATAGTTGTAATAGGTGCTAGAAAATGTCATTATGCAAATATGTTCTCAAATATTATGTTCCTGATCTATTTTCACCGATACAGGTCTGTCGATGAATCTCTTTTATATAGTCAATGTATGTCTGTATCCGTAAGGTATAGATGATTATTCTTAGCTGACTATAAGTTTGGAGCTCGTATAGGCATACAGGTATTCAATAAGAACTAGGTATCAAAAACTCACGAGGACTCTAATAGAAATCTTATGTAAGTCGTCAATAGAAGATCCTTTCGAGTTGAATAGTATTCGTTGTCTTTTGACTTGAGTGCCACTGTGGGCTTGTGAGTGATCCATTATATTTAGGTTCCACGGATGTTTGAGACTTTTCATGGTCTTACTGTTGTATGTTGCTGGGTATAGTCTAATGCTTATAAAGTTCGGTGTACGTAGATATGGGATCCACCAACTCAAATAGAGAGTTAATATATCCAATGCTTCAAGATTTTATCTTAGAAATTCTTATGACTATAAGCAATAAATCTAGAAAATGTGTTTCCCTCAAGGTGTTTGCGTATAGTATTCATCGAGATACGAATCTAAAGATAAGTTCATAGATAAGCTTATGTGTATTTGACGGTGTTGATCTATGCCCCTGCACATCCAAGATATAAATGACAAAAGGACTATACGTATGTGCTATGACCTCAACTTGTATGCTCTAATACACTGATTTGTAATACCGTGACATGCGCGTGGGCATTCATCACAGACTGATGAAATTGTTCCATTTGATGAATTGGCTTAAACCTAGAGAGTCCTCTAATAAGAAGTGTACTTGTTTTGCATTGGGGCATCGTATCGGATTAAATAATTTAATCTTATAGAATCTAGCAAAATCGAATAATTGTTTCAGGAACCCTTGGGATACGTGCGTGTCACTACTTAAGAGTTAAATATATTAATTAGTTAATAATTATTATTGACCAATTAATTAACGATACGTGCCACATAGTAAGCCTTTGGTTAAGTTTACTCAAGTGTGTGGTTAGGTAGGACTCACTCTAGGTTAACTTAGCAAAGAAGTAAGGGCTTAAGGATAATTTCACATATTTAATTATTTATTAATAAATATTCAAGATATTTATTCATTTAATAATTAAATAATCCATAACTTAACCTAGGTTAAATAGTTAACTAAGTTTAAGTTAATTAAATATTTAAATACTATTTACTTTTTAGAAAAGTAAACTAACTTAACTATGATTAATAGTTAACTTGAGTTACATTAATTAAATATTTAAATATTAACTAGTTGTTGAACAAGAATATTAACCTA
The DNA here is from genome assembly GCA_946807835.1 of Ailanthus altissimus. NCBI lineage: Eukaryota > Viridiplantae > Streptophyta > Magnoliopsida > Sapindales > Simaroubaceae > Ailanthus > Ailanthus altissimus. The sequence goes on along the minus strand of OX327700.1, from coordinate 15,110,753 downwards.
ACAAAAGTTAAGAGTTAACTTGAGATAGGTTAAACTAAACCTAAGTTAAGTTTTAACTATGGTTTAATAAATTAATAGAAAATTTAGTTTATTATATATATGTAATTGAAACAAAAATCAAGGGGTTAATGCTTTAACTTGGCCAACCACTCATAGGAGGAAAAGTGAAAAGAAATTGTTTCTTTTATTTAAAATTCAAGAGTTGTGTTTACTATTCATCATTTTCTCCAACAAACTTTGGTCATTAAAAGCATTACAATATTTGTTTTGTTGATCAAGTGTTGATTAAGGGTAAAACAAATAAATTTAAGGTTTAAGTGTTAAGCCTTGGAGCTATTGTTCTAGATAACCAAACCCACTCTATTAGTTACTAAAACTATCAATGAGTTACATCTTAGGAGGATTCTAGTAGCTTTTGTTCAAAAGTTACATAAGTTAAAATTCTCAATTCAATATATGTTAATGTGATTACATAGGTGATAACCCTACGAGCTTTTCTCATACACTTTCAAACAACCAAAATAAACCATAACTCAAAAAGAACAAATAAAAATAAAATGCCTAAATTACAATCAAGTTGCATATCCATAATATTAACACCAATTCCAAATTCTCAATCTCCGGCAACAGCGTCAAAAACTTGTTTGCGAAATTATACACAAGCGAATTAAAATCATAAGTGTACAGGTCGTGATCAAGTAATATAATGATGAGTGAATATTGTCCCACGAGAATTGGATTCTAAAACTAATGCTAAGTGCTATAGTATTGACAACCTAACTTTATCTAGGCTAATTTAAAAGATAAGTTGAATTATAGAATTAAAAATGCTTAAAACTAAATAACTTGGTAAATTAAAGATATGAGAGTTTTATGACAATGGGTTCTAGGGACTTGATTTCACTCTATTGTTTCTATGCTCTTTTTCTTTAGTGAGTAACAACTAATGTTATGTATTCATTAATCAAAGGTTTAAGACTAATCTCATTCCCTTTCTCGAGTACCAAATGAGACTATATGCCTATACAATTAAGTTAATTTCCCTATATAACTCATTATACATACATGCATTAAGCAACCATTTAATGATTACCTTAAGTCTATTAGTCTCCCAACTCAATAAATTCAAGGTTATGCTTTTTAAAACCAACACATAGATTAAACTCTCCCAAGTACATAACCCAAGTATTTAAAACATCTAATCAATTTCTCAATCAAATTAGAAGCATTAAGCACATAAAAAGCATAAATAAATAAATACAAAATAATCATTAATTTCATAACAACATCAATACATAGAGTTCAATAGAATTCCACAAAGTCCTATAATATATAATCTAACCATCCATAGTGAAATACTTAATTACATGAATCCAAATGTTCAAAGAGTAATCATGTTCAAATAACACAAATTACAAATACAAACTTGAATTAAATGTAAAATAGTTAGAGAGAAAGAGGGAACTAGTTAGAGAAACCCTTGGAAGCCTTCAATCTTCAATAATCTACCTTAATCCAAGCTTCAATGATGTTTCTCTTATTAAAAACTCTAATGTCTCTCTCTCTTTCATGTTCTCTCCCAAAATGAGATCTTTAGCTTCTATTTATAGGTCCTCTCAAAAATACCTTTGGCAAATTAGGGCAAAAAAGATCATCTCCAAAGTATAAGGGGTGGCACCAAAAAGTTAACGCTGCACGCCACTTGTTTCACGACTTGAGGCTGCAGCCTCAAGTTTTTACCAAACATGAATAGTAATAATGAACAGTAACACCATAGCACCTTTGATATTTTTTTGTGTTTTTCACCTCAAATAGCTCCGTTAATTTAGAACTTACAAAATAATATTAACGCACATTTAAAACCATATAATCTTATTAAATTGAGTAATTAACAAGTTTAGAAGATATACATTATGATGTATAAAATGCACTTATCAAACTCCCCTATATTTAAATGCTTGGTCATCATCGAGTAAGGAGAGACAATTAAAATCTTAAACGACGATAAACTATAAGAAAACACCAAATATTGGGTTGGCAAATGATTAGTAAATTGTCTCAAAAATTTCTCATGACTATTAATCTTATGGAAAGCTTAAACATCATAACCGTTTAACATGCTAATCCAATCCAATACTTATTCTAACCTATAAGTGACTTACTTGGTACGTGTATGAATAGTTAAAACCATTAGTCACATACACTCGGATTAATTTATGCACATAAGACAATGAAATAGTCTCTATGAGTTTTTTTATTATTTAATTAACATTTCATATGCTTATCTTTTGCATCACTCTCTACTAATGTATGCCCACATATAATCAATGATCAAATAGAACTTTAGTTAGCTTGTAATGCATGGCTAATGTGAGGGTAAGATAAAATGGCTCAATTTTGGCTCAACTCACACCATAAACACACATTCCTTTAGAGATTACTCAAACAAAACCAATTGTTTTTCACCCAATTTCCCCCAAACTTATTTCTTTGATTCCCTTACAACTTGTTTGTTCTTCTTTTCCTTTTCTTTTAAGCTAAGGGTATAGCAAACTCAATTTATACTTTTTTTCAATTTTTTTTGAAAATTTTATTTTATTTTATTTTTAATTTTTTATGATTGAATATAAGTCACCATACCCCAAACTTAAGCTTTTCAATATTAGAACAACCAAAATTCATAACCAAACCCATAACCCTTATTTAATCCACCCTTTCATTTTTAAAAGTTCACATAACTCTCTAAAATGAGTGTTATGCTTATGGTATGATGGGTAATATAAAGGATAATATATAAAAAAAAGAGGTTAAAGTAGTGATATGGTTAGTAAGAAAAAGTGGTAATTAGGCTCAACGGAGGTGACTAGGGGTAAAAACTATACAAGGGTTGGCTTGAAAAGCTCAATCGGTTCAAAGATAGCCTAAAATCATATCCTCAACTATATGTGCCCTAGGATTTTTTCTTGAGTGATGCTCAAACAGGTTCTAGCATATTTTAAAAACCCTAATTATTCATGTGGTGCATAGAAGTTTTCTAAGCAAGTATAAAATCTAAATGATTCTAATAACGTGCTCAAAATATCAAGTGGTCACAAAGTGAAGCCAAACTTATCTTCGATTACCAAGCAAACAATCACAACATTCATTGTTCATTATTTCTAAAAGAACATAGCATTTAAAATCATGTTTCTATTTTATATCATTGACTACTAATCATTCAACCAACTTGCAACTAAAGGCAAAAATGAAAAAAAAAAATGCATGCAAAACAAACAACTAAAAACAATAATCATAATGAGTAAGCATGATCAACATAGAAAATGAACACCAAATAGTGTTTCCCCCCCCCCCCCCCCCCCCCCCCCCAAAACTTAAAGTTGACATTGTCCACAATGGAAAAAAAATAAGAGTAAGTAAAAAAAAACTTCCTTCATAGACGATGGCATAGTGTGGTGGTGCTCAAATTGTAAGGTCAGAATGAATGCTTAAGTTAGTGCCCAAACCTTTGAGTGATGCTTTCCAAGACATGAAATTTGATGAGCCTTATTGTTGGATGATATTGGAGGTGTAATTTTGTGATAATTTAGAGTGCGGAGGGTGTAAGGATGATTAAGGAAAGTGAGGGGTACTTAAGGTAGCTTATAGGGTAGTTTGTAGGTAATTTGAGGGTGGAATAAGTGGTGTTACAGCCCCAAACATGTGGCATTGCGGCTCCACCATCTGGGTATGTAAATTTGTGATTTCCAGGTGTTAGGCTGCATCCTCAAGTTGCTGCCACATTTATTTTTATTATCGCTTGTGAGCTCTCTTTAGTCGCATCTTATTGGCTTTATTCCTGATTCTTTTTCCATACTTTTATGAGGTTCCAACTTGTTGTTTTAGCATACTACAAGATTGAAAAACAAACATTAAAAACTAAAATTGAAATTAAAAAAATTGAAATTCACTTGGGTTGCCTCCCAAGAAGTGCTTGATTTAACACCTTCGACGTGACATCTTCCAGGTTTATGGGGGATCAAAATAGATGTCTAAAACATGTTTAAGGTGTATGGATGTCAACATTTCTCTTCTTAAACTTCCCCAACTCTATGATCAAAGTTCTTACAATGGAATCCAACCATTTTAACTTATGTTTTTTCAATAAGGATTTAAAATAAGAATGAATTAAAGAGCTTCCTTGACCGATGTCTCCAAGCTTATCTTTGAAATGTAAGCCACGCCTTTTTTATCTTTTCACCTTATGCCTCATTACCTTTCCTTTTATCTAGGGATGAACATTATCCATCTTCTTGACTGCTGGGGGTTGTTGTTCATTACTTGGGTGCATTCAATTAGTTCTAAAACATTCATCATTTTCCATTGGCAATTTGATCTCCTTGAAAACCTTAAATGTGATTTCTTCATCCGGCACCCTCATTTTCATCTCTCCATTCTCCAGATCAATGAGAACTCTCCTAGTAGCTAAAAATGGATGACCAAGAATTATTGGAACTTCACGGTCTTCTTCTATATCAATGAGGTATTCTCGAGTTGTTGAGGATGTCCATGGCTCGTAGGCCATACTAGGTCCTCTCATATTGGGCTTAGGCTGAAATGTTTTGGGAAAACAAAGGTCCTTTAGTTTTTAGTATTAACTTATTGATGGTGGAAACTTTATAATAGTTCTTTAGCCTGGCATTTTGATGTAGTTCTCAAGGTTAAATGTTTGTTCCTTGGTAGAAGCCAAACAAGAGTTGTTCACCGACGACCCAAGTGATACGGTTATCTATATGGTTGTATAGTTACATCAGTGTTGAAATTTAAAATTGGTGCCAAAATTAAATTTAATGTGGGGTAACCCTTCGAAAGACATTTGCTGATATATAGCTAGGTGAAAAATTACGTCTTTTCATATTTTTTATGGCTTGGCCGAATCTTAGACCACTAATACCAATCAAATAGTTAAGGAGTGCTTTTGAAGGGTCGTGCTAGTTGAAAGGATGTTTCACTCATGGAAATTCCTGGGTTTTTATATCTTAAATCGACGATTGTGATTACACTCAGGGCTCTCTATAAATAAGAGTAATCTCTTTAGCTCTTCACATTTACTTTCATTTGGCAAGTTTATAAGAGAGAGAATCTATAATTTTAAAGATATAAAGACTCTGCTTCAATTGCACTTCTTTTAACTCATTTTCAAAAGATCTTCAAACAAGTAAGTAGCATTTATTGTTATTCTTTCATTTCTAATGTTTTTTCCCTTTGTTACTTTAAGTATATGGAGTATTTTCTGCATTGTGTGAGTCTTTGAGTTTATGTTCTTTAATGTTTGAGTACTTCACATAATATATTATTGATTAATCATATGTTTTGCTTATTTAAGTATTAGAACCATATCATCAATTGACAACTTCTAAAGTACAACCCAAGAAGTATATAGCATGAGTGCTTCAGAGATCTAAGGGCTTCGATTAATTACTAAAGGACCTACCCAATGAGGGGATACTATTGAGTTACTTGAGGGCCATAGTGATTTCGAGAGGACACGATGTCTAATTTAATGACCTAGCACAAGTGCACGCTTTTTGTACCAAGTAATATAGGACTAAGTCCAGATTATCGATCCCACAGAGACTATTGTTTCTATTTTCTTCAATCGAATTCTAAAATTACTCTACTTTACCTTTATCCAGACTAGCTTCAAGGATGGAGTTTAACTAACTAAATTATTGCTATCAAATTGAACCTAATTAAAATATCGCAAGTACTTAGAGATAAAATTCACTAAATTGATAGGTAATCTAGGGTATCGACGTATCCCCTAGTAGTTCACTGAACCCTTTAAACCCTTAGTTATTTCTTTTTTATCAATTGATTAGTTAGACACTGATTTCATCATAAGCTTCTGTCGACAGTCGAATGATAATATTACACCCTAATAATTACCTATATGTCTATGATAATTCGAATAAGATACAACTCGTTAAGATTAAGTTTATTCAAACTATACATGCCACCTAGGTATATGTCTATCCTAGATGGAACTCATAGATATTACCCTCTGATCATGCATCAATCTACCCTAGGCTAAACACATTATTCCTTTCGTCAAAGTTATCATGGTTCTTAAACAATCAAAATAGTGATCTAGTATAATGAAAGCATTAAGCATAGATAGATTGAATCAATTAAGGGATAAAAGTTCATAACTACGAGTTTAAAAGAATCCATTACATACTAGATTTAATAACGTCTAACCCTAGATCAAAAATATTTAGCTCATGTTCGAAACAAGATTATCAAAGCAAAAGTATAAATATATCATGATCAAAATCATCTCTTAGTACTAAGGAAGAAAATAACACAAGTGATGCCCTGAGTTGTTTTTCTTCCTCTTGTCTTAATTGCCCAAGAGTTGATTCTTCAATCTTTAATAAAATTCACCTTGATCTCTTGGTTTGAATGTGTATTCGTTGCTTGAGTTTTTCTCCTTGCTAAATCTCTCTATTTTTGCCTCAAAATAATGATTTGGTTGCTAAGAGAAACCCTAGGTGCGAGGAGCTTCCAATCCACCTCGAATAGGCGAGTTGAGAAGAGTATTTAAGCATCTGCACGGGCATCACGGCGCTGGTGGCTCAGCGCTGTGGTGCTGGGCACGAGCACTAGGTCTATCAAAGTGTCGACGAGCATCGCGACACTGGGTACTGAGTGCCACGGTGCTCACTCACTGATCTGGGTGCTGCGGCGCTCAGTCTTTGGCGCCGTGGCACCCAGCCACCTGCTGCACTACTTTCGTATTTTGAGCGTAACTTCTTCATTTGTCGTCTGATTCACCTCCCATTTGTTCCTATGTATCACATTTTCCATTGTGCATCTATTTATGATCAGAAAACACAATTAAATAGTCAAATACTTATGATTTGGAGCAAAATACAAAAATTAAATTCAAATCATACTAGTGCTTTTACACCATTATCAGGACACCCAATGATGCAGTATCTATTAGGGATTCTTAAAGGCATGTGTAGACTTCTGATTAGCTAAATAAGCCTAAGAAGTAGAAGAAGAAGAAGAAGGAATTTGTCCCCTGGGTTAATGAGAATATTCCGTTTAAATTAGACTGCTTGTCTTATCACCCCTCAAATATGAAAGAGGAGGATCTTAATTGATTACGGGAGAAATATAATATATTGAGTATAGTTACACTAAGAGGTTCCTTGGGAAGATGAGTATGCTAGTGTGTTAGCAGACGATGAGGTGGCACTTAATATTTCTCTTTTTAGTCTAAGGTTAAATCTCCCACTTTAACCTTACTTCATACATATCCTTGCCCATCTAAATTTTGCACAGTGCCAATTAGGTCTAAACTCATGGAGGATATTAGTCGATCTATGCATAATGTGGTTGAAAACTAGCTATATTAAGTCTACCTTCCCTAAATTTCAACAGTTATACGGTGTAGGGTGAATGCTGACCAACTAAAGAGGTATCATTACTTCTTTGCTAATGATGGAGAAAAGAAATTTGTTTCTATTCGAGATCTTCTTTCAAGTAATTATGATTGGAAATGCTTGTGGTTCTTTGCTGGAGGGAATAAGGCCAGGAGCATGTGAGGGTGCTCAACATTTATCTTATCCTTGGGTTTTCTCTGGATTAGGTTCATACATGATTTTTTAATAATTTATCCTTGCCAATATCTCTTCTAATAATTCATAACCTAATTGTTTTCATTATTGCATTAATGACTTAGACATCAAAATCTGAGCTTACTTAAGAAGAGAATGATCAGGTTGCCTAATCTTGAAAATGACCCATCAAGGAACTTCTCTCCCAAGAAAATTTAAAGAGTACAGGCCTAGTCAATAGGCTCTCTGAGTTGCCAAAGAAAAAAAGAGGAAGAGATAATCCTCAATTGTTAGCAATATTTGGCCTTCTTAAAAAGTTAATGTTTTTCATTTGTTCTGATTTTCATCTTTTTTTTTCCTCTTGGTAGAAATGGACGACGATTATAATGTCAAAAATGTCCTCGCTTTTTTTAGACCCCTAGGATGAGAGTATTAAGTAAGAATTTTTTGGTATTATTTCTTTATTTTAGCTGCACACAGGGAGGGTAAGTGAAAGTAAGAGTAGAGGTGTTGAAAGAGAGACCAGCTCTTGAATCACCTCGGCTAACAAGGAAATAGACCTTCTGAGGTCTTAATGGATTCTTTTAGTGTCTTAGCAGATCCTACGCGAGTCTCGATGTATCTACCAAGTTATACACCTTCCTCATTTCTAATAATGAGTTTGTCACCCTTTTCACAACAATTAGGTATGGCATCCCCATAATGGGCGTATTAATTTTAGATTTTCAACTCCAAGCCAATACACTTCCCACATGAACAAAACTATGGGGGAGGTTGAGCTTACATCCTTTAAGTTGATGGATATCTTGTTTGCTAATATGACCGATATGGGTACATGGTACCCTTAATAAGAGAAGCTGAGTGGACAGTCATGCCTCTAAATCCTTATCACTTAGCATAAGATGAGTTCTTAAAGAAAATATTTTACTTGTGATGAATTTTTTTGTCTTAACTCTATTAGCCTATTTATTCATTAATTACTCACCCATTTTCTTTTTTTTTTTCAGGCGACCTTTTTCTCTTTCAACATCACGATGAGCTCTTCAATGCTGTCAAAAATAAGTAGAGGCTACAGTAAGCTAAAGCTGAGGTGCCCAAACTCAATGAGGCCTTGTTAAGGGCCAGTAAAAAAGTTGAGGAGGAGAGCCAAATGTGCAAAAGTCTGGTTGCTACAGTGGAAAAGACTGAGGTCAAGGCAACTACTGTAGAAAGCAAGGTCTTTACTCTTCAATCAGAAGTTTACTAACTCATTGTGATGGCTGGTGAATTTCAGGCTCAAATCAAGACTCTTTGAGAGGAGAATGTTACCTTCATGAAGAAATATGAGGAGCTGATTAGGGAGCTTGAAGCTACTCAATCTAATGCTTTGGTGAGGGTCAAGAACTAGTTTGTTGACAACGTGAACCTAAGTTTTGATAAGTATGTTGAATTTTCAAGGCATATTATCCTAATCTGGTCCTTGCTTGGCTGGAGGAGGTGGTTGCAATTCTAGTGGGGGTCGGGAAGGGCAAAGCAAAGGGGCCCCTTAGATTAATGAAGTTGTCCTTCAAATTGATCAGAATGTGTAGGTTAAGGACCTCCATGCTCATCTTGTTAATGATCAATCTCTTGCTCCTTGTACGGGTTCTTTTGTACGTAAGTGTATGCATGTGTAATAAATAGTGTTCATTAAATAAAATAAGTATCTCATATATATTTAAACATAGTGGAATAATTAAAACAATGTAATAAATACAATAAATAATATATTAATCATATTAATATATTTTAAGGGTTGAGAAATCACCAAAATGTATAACTTTTTACATGTGAATTTAAGGAGTTTGCCTGGAGACCAACGCGTTGGCAGTTTAGTCACCAACTAGATAAGCTTGGTAAGCTAGAATAGTAGCTCCACTTATTTAGCACCGGGTTTAACACATAAACCCTTTTGAATTTATTTTTCCTTTGAACAACTCATTGATCAACAAAATAAATTCCTATGTTATTGTATTTGGTAGCCTTTAGTGAAGATGAGTTGTCAAACAATTTCAACACTTGAAACTATGTCTTTAAGAGACCAAATTTCCCTTTTTCATCTATTTGGCCGGCCACCATATATTAAAAGCAAAACAATGCCTTTTCAAGTGTTGCTTACAACAACAAAATAAAAAACAACAATTGTTTTCTCATTCCCATAATTCCACACATTTCCAACATATATTTATATCTCAAAATATATTAAAATAATAATATTATATTATTAAAATGACTAAACTTGGCCACCAAGTTTAGCTTTAATTAATAATAATAATAATAATAATATATGTATAGATATGCTTGACAACTAAGCATGTAAATATAATATTATTAGATTAAATATAATATTATATAATAATATAAAATAATAAGATATTATGATTATTTAATAATTAAATAATCATTGTATGGAATTATCATTTTACCCCTCTAAGTGGTTAACAAGTATACCCTTAGCGAGTCTTACTAAATCTCACACTTGGGTAAACTTAGCCAAGAGCCCATAATGCATTGCGTCTCAAGATACAATTAGTAAATAATAATTGTTAACTAATTATTGTATTTAACCCTTAAAGACGGACACATGTGCAATCTCATGGTAGTACTTGATATTACTGGATTGAATAATTTAATATGGTACGCTACCCCAGTGCACAACGAGTACACTCCATATCACGAGACTCCCTAGGTCCATGCCCAATTTTTCAAATGAAACTATTCCACGAGTTCGTGAATAATGCCCCGTGCACACGTCACAGATATTACAAATTAGCCCATTGGACCATACGAGCTGAGGTCACAACGTATACATATAGTCCTTCTGTCATCTATAACCTGAATGTGTAAGGACATAAATTAATACCGTCAAATTCCTATATGTTCATCCATAAACCTATCTCTAGACTTGTATCTCACTGAATAGTTTTTGTAAACTTTTTGCCACACTGTTTGACCCTGTGGAAACTCCTTTCTCGATTATATTGCTTATGGCTATAAGAATTTTCTGAGATACTAATTCAGAGCATCTAGATATACTACTTTCTATGTGAGTTAACAGACCCCATATCTATGTACACCGAACTCCATGAGCATTGGATCATACCCAGCAACACGCAGTAGTCAGATCATGAAAGGTCTCTGATATACGTGAAACCAAAGCATGGTCACTCACAAGCTCACCATGGTGCTCAAGCCAAAGGACCAAGTATACTACTCAATTCGAGATGAGTTTCCATTGACGACTACATAGAAAATCTATTGGGGTCGTCATAAGTCTATTCAGTATCTAGTCTTGACTGAATACTCGTATCCCTATACAAGCTCTAAGCTCATGGTCAACTAGGAATGACCATTTGTACCCTATAAATATAGACATATACTGATCTATATCTATATGTATACAAGGTATCCACCAATAGACCTATATTAATAGAAATAGACCAGGAACATATATTTGATAACATACTTGGATAATGATATTTTCTAGCACCCGATTACAACTCTTGCAATTATGTCAGTACTAGTATATTCTGAGGTCTTTGTCCCATTACAGACAAAGTTCAAACTCTTGAAATATCTGCTAACTCTTAGCACTGGTCTAACCTCTTTTAGGCCTGATTTGAACTCCTTCAGACCATACAAAGTTCGTAGCGTAACAAGCATTAAATCATATAACTAAATAGTAATTAGCGATTTAATAAAATATACACTGTATAGATATCAAATATTTATACAAATCTAGGATGGCACGTAGGTACAACCCTCACAATCTCCTACTTTTTCTAGTGCCATTCATAGTGGTATTTAATACTCATAGACTCCACTTGTTTCTTAAATACCTTTAAAGTTAAGGTCTTAGTAAGTGGGTCTGCTATATTATTTACAGAATCTATTCTAAAAATAATGACATCTCCTTTGGTTAAGATCTCTCTAATAATGTAATATTTTCGCTCCATGTGCTTAGACTTCTAGTGTGCTATTGGTTCTTTGGCCTGTGCAATGGCCTTATTGTTGTCGTAGAAGAGTGGGATAAGATCCTTTGAACTTGAAACTATTTCAAGCTTGGTAACAAACTTACGAATTCACAGAGCTTCCTTTGCTGCTTCTACAGTGGCAATATACTCTGCCTCAGTAGTCGAATCAAGTGTGGATCCCTATTTGGTGCTCTTGTAACTCATAACGACACCATTAAGAGTAAACACATACCCAGATGTAGACTTTTTATCATCTAGATTAGACTAAAATTCTGAATCCATGTATCTTCTCACCTGTAAATCATAATCTCCATATATGAGAAACTTATCCTTAGGATATGTTTGACTGCAATCCAATGGCCGTCACCTGGATTAGACTGATACCGACTTGTAACACTTATAGTCATATTGATATCAGGTCTCGTGTACATCATGTTAATGTGTTTTAGGGTACATATATGTGATTGTGTACATGTTAAAATAAATAAATACATGTATCATATACACGATTTCGTAGCAAAATTAAGCATGTAATCAACATATACACATGTAACTTATATCATCAATAATATAAGATTACAAAAAATATACCTTTGATGAACTTCGGTGAAGATTTCAATTATAGATTCTGCCTAGTTCCAACCTTTAGCTCACCTTGAAGTGCACTATTGTTCAATTCTAGTTCACAACAATCTGGTGGGATTGTGAAGTTAGAATTGCAGCAACAAGGTTTTATTTCTTAAAAGAAAAATAAGAAGAATTTATTTTTTCCTCTCTATTTTTTCTCACAACCCTTCATTTAAAGAAAAACTCTTCAAAAACTAAACTCTCTATAATGCTCTCTACATCCACGATTTTTGCTTTCACCAATGTTAATCAAAATGAATTCCAACTATTTTTGTTGCTGTAAGCATTTCATAAGTGCTCCGCCAAAATTAGGTTAAGTGGCCAACTACCAAAACTATTTTTGGCGGCCGTTTTTAATGGTTTAATAAAATGGACTATTAATTCTACAAAATAGTGCTCTACTATTTAATTTATGTTTCTCAAATTAGATATTTCTTTCATTTAGGAATAAAATAACAAATAAATAAAAATTATATTTTATGTAATTATTCAAAAACTATTTGAATAATTAATTTTTACCTTATTTGATTTTACTAACATGGTTAATGAGTGAATTCATGGTGAAACAATTCATGGAACAAAATTATGTCACTTGTTAACATCTAATTAGTTAACAACTCTTATCAACTAATTAAGTAATGTACTAACATTTAAGTCTAGACAAGTGCATAACTAGAGGAACCCTGAAATATATTTTCGGTTTGCTGGAATTTTTAGGATTGAACTATTCAATCCATAATGTTAATCTAATGACAATGAGTACACTTCATATTGTGAGACTCTCTAAGTTCACACCCGAATTGATATATAGAACTCCTTCATATGTCTGTTAACAATGCCTCCCCACACACTATGGATATTATAAAGTAGCGTGTTAGAACATACAAGTTGAGGTTAGAATATATCCGTATAATCTCTCCACCATTTATATCCAGGTAGAGCGGAGATATAGATCAAAATCGTCAAATCTCTATATGCCTGACTGTAAGCTTATCTTTAGAATTGTATTTTAATAAAAAAAATATATACCCAAACATTTTTGTGATATTATTTATCCCTAAGTTAAACTCTTTTTCCAGGAATTACTGCTTATGGCCATAAAACTTTCTAAAATACAATCTTAGAGCATTAAGATATATACCTAACAACACCAAGTGGTCAGACTATGAAAGATTTATGACATGTGTTGAACCAAAGTATGATGGATTACTCACAAGTCCACTGTGGCATTCAGGTCAAAGGACCACAAACACTACTCAACTCGAAAGACCCTCTATTGACGACTTTATGGGATGTTTATTAGAGGTTTTTGTGAGTCTTTTCAGTATTCAGTCCTTATTGAATACTGTATCTCTATATAAGCTTCCACTAAACTCATAGTCTGCTAAGACTAATCATCTGAACCATCTAGATATAGAAATACACCGATCTATATATTATAAGGTCTTCACTGACAGACTCATATCAATAAAGATAGAGTATGAACATATTATTTTAGAACATATTTGCATAACAACATTTCCTAGCACTATTTACAACTCTTTACAACTATATAATTACTAATATACATTCTCAGGTCTTTATCCTATTTTAGATAAGGTTCTAACTCTTTAAATATCGCTGACTCTTATAACCTGATAACTCTTATCAGTGCTAACACTTAGCATTTATAACTCTCAGCGTTGCTAACTCTTAGTACTGATCTAAACCCATTTAGACCAGATATGAACTCTTTTAGATTATATAATGTCTAAAACATTACAAGCATCTTACCATTTATAAAATATAATTAGCGATTTAATGAAATGATAATAGTAGTATAAATATTAAACAAATATTCATATATAAAGGGATGACATGTAAGCATAAATTCTAACACATCATAACATACATTAAGCTGCCAACAGCTGATGTATATAGTATGTTAGACATTCTAACTCTTTCATCTTTCATCTAAGGAGAAATTCTCATTGAAAGATGAACATCATATCTAAAAAATATGTTATCTGTCTTACAGTTAGTGAAACTGTACCTTTCTAAGACGCTATTGATGTACGATAATTGAGAGAGTCCTATCAGCTTCCTAACTCTATGTAATAAATCTTTATACCCAACATATAGGAAGCCTCTCCTAAATCATTCATGGAGAAGTTCTTACATAAATAACTCTTGATTGACTGTAACTTATTTTTCGTTCATCAATGAAGATTTCTTTTTCATACTTATATTCTTGTTGATGTGAACGATATTATATTTGTTTTGTATTTTCAGTATATTTCAAAGAGCCTGTGCATGTATGTTTACCTCGGCCTTTTAAGGTAATGAACTTTTGTATGATCTCTCTAGCCTTTTTAGGCAATCTTCAAAAGAAATGTAAGTCCTATGATTCTCTAATATTCATTTGAAAACTGGTCAAGAGCTTAAATCAGAAGACTATAATGTTCGCCCGAGGCCTAATTTAGAATTTTGGTTGAAAAGGTCTTTGATGATCATTGCCCCTACCTTTTTAGCTTTTTCAAAATTCATCCATTCTTACTTTGTCATCCAAAATGCACTCAAGTAATTGATTGAGAAGGTCTTTGATGGCCTTGCTCCCATATTCCCTCGACTCTTCTAACAATTAATTGAAGGGGTTACTGAGGCCTATATCCCCCTAACTCTTCTGACAACTAGGGATGGCAATTTGGCATGGATCTAGAAAAATCCAAAACTTAGCTAAAAAAAATTCAAGCTTTTATCTGGATTTAAATATTTTTATTAAAAAAAAGGATCCAAACTGGATTTGGATTTTAGTGGGAGCCTAAAAATCCAGCTCGGATCTGGATTTTATTAATTTCTTTTTTATTTTTAAGAAATTATAAATTAATTCCTAATCTGTAATATATATATGAATCTAAAAATTGCTTTACCAAATAAATATCCCACAAGTTTAAATTGAACCTTTTTTGTTTTTAAAAAAAGAAACATATTAAATTATGAATATAAATTATATAATACAAATTTTATAATCTAACAATTGCTTTATGAAATAAATTTTTCAAAAAATAAAAATTTACCAAAATAATAAAAATTAAAAAAAAAATTGGAAAACTATTTTAAAAATTTGGGTTCAACCTAAATTTGGCCTGACATGAAAAAACCTAGGCTAAATTGGGTTTTGGGTTCTTTAAAAAAATTCGAATCTGAAGCTAGGTTGAGCAAAACTTAAATCTAGATTTTTTCATCCCTATTGACAATTGACCAAGGGAGTCGTTAGGGCCTTACCTTGTATCCCCTCAACCCTTTAATAGGTCTTTTTTAAAGAACATTAATCTCAAGACACTAAAATTTCTATAAAAAAAAGAAATTATTATGATTATATATTTTGGTCAAGAGAATATAAGCACTCATAAGTGATCATTGTAACTAGAAGCACAAATGAATTATGAATGAAAGTATTATTTTATGTTCTTTGTGTCTGCGAGTCTTCTAGCCTTATTCATTTTCACGTGTTCAATGCTCATATGTCGATGGTCTGACTCTCAAGCATCTTGTAATGGCCTTCTTGATTGAGGTCATTGACTTCTTTAGGCATTTGTTGCTTTTACATACTTTTTTAAATTATGGCTTTCATGGCTTTTTATTCTATTTCCACAAACGACGCCAAACTATTAACCTCAGAGTTTGGGCTATCATTGGTCAATGAATTAGATTTATATTTCTTTAGGAATAATGATTAGACCTGTTAATGGGATAGGCCGTGACAACCATTTATTAATGCACACAATAGGCTTGATTCATATTTGTACTTTAATGTGCGTGATGGACCTTTATACCCTTAGGTTTGATCAAGAACAGAGAGAAAATCATCATAAACAAACATAAGACATAATTATAGTGGCTTAACTCCATTAGAGTCCACATTCACTTCACTAAGCTTTTGTCTCACTCGGATGATACTATTGAATAATAGCTTTTATAAAAATACAATGAGGTATGGCCTCTATAATGGATACTCGTAATGACAGAATATGTTATCTTAGGGGCTTTAAAAGTTGTAAAAGAGCCATTGTAAGCTTTATAGTGGAGGCTTTAGAGGCTGTTGTTCTTTTGAAGAGAGTTTAGAAGAAAAGCTAAGAAGGCTTGACTAGGAAAAGAGGAAGATCTACCTCATTTTCTTTATTGTCTAGCCTCTTATTTATAGACTTTGCCACACTTAGTTGTTGAATCTTTATAGAATTAAGATGAGTTGTTACTTTTCTATTCTAACCATGTCTTAAGATTATAAGAGCCTTTCATATTTATGACATATTTCATTATTATAAGAGGATTTGTACTGGGAATCTTGAAATTTTGAAATCTTCTGGGACAAGGACAATTTAGGTTCTTAAATTCTTCTAAGGCCTCAGTCTTGGTAGGCAGTAGATAAATACCCTCTCTTTCTCATAGAGGAAAAGGAAATTGACCTCGCGTGGAGGGTTTAATGTCAATGACTGAGGGTGTTCTACATAAGATGCGTCGAGTGGGATATTCTCGAGTTGCTCGAAATACTCAGGATGATCAGGGTTCATGGGCCACATTGGGTCCTCTCAAATTTGCTTGGGCCGAAATCTCAGAGGAGTAGTCTTAATTGATAATATTAGTTATATAGGAAATAATGTCAGCTTTGATAGAATTTATTTAGTAATTTTCTTATGGGCAAGTTTAATAGTTTTTTTTTTTTACACAAGTTTATGCATAAAATCTCAACTTTTAAATTATAACTATTTTAAATGTTGGTATGAGTATTGACATAAATTTTATTTTTTTTTTAAATTATTAATAAATTTGAAACCCACATTTAATACTAATTTTCTATTTTTTCTTTTCTCTTCAGCATTTATAACATTTTTTAAAGTTTGTATTTTTTTTATACATATTCTTCAAAGAAAGGCAAATTTGTCAATGAAAATATTTCTATCAAATTTTACATTCTACCTTACAATTAGTGGGGCAAAATTCTTGTTCCCGTCCCGACTCGATCAGACCTAACCCATCCCAAAATTTTAGGTCGAGATGAGAATGGTATTTGTTCGGGACCCTTTCAGGAATTTTTCAAACTCGATTTTTCTTTTAATTTTTACAAATGTGCAAAATGACACTATTTCATAAGGGCCAAAACAGCGCCGTTTTCCTTGAAGAATGAAAATAAAATTATAAAAATAAAAGAAAGTTTACATTTTACAAATAGCCCCCCTCCTTAAAAAAAAGCCGAAAACACGCAAAGGCAGAGAAGTCTCTATCTCAAGTCTCTCCCTCAATTCTTCATTTCTCACTCTCAATTCTCATTGTTCGATCAATTGTCCAGCCACCGTGCCGTCTTTGACTACCCAGTAGTGCATCTGCCGCCAGTCAACTGCTCGCCTCCAACCCGAAGTGGCCATGTTGCCGTGACACATCGTCAACCAGAAGCTAAGTCACCCTTCCATAAGTCGTGATGCCACCGTTGTTGATTGTCAGCCTCTGCGCAGCCCACGCCGTCCGTCTAATTATTGTAAGCTTAGAATTTAACTAAAATTATATAAATTAAACCCTAATTTTTTTCCTCATTTTGCTTTGCTCTCTTGTGATTGAAGAACTGCATGCTTTTTGTTGCTTTCTTCTTAGAAAATTTCTTTCGCTAACCTTTCTAGATTATTACATTGGAAAATAATCTTTATAAGGTTGAAATATATTATAAATAATCTGGTATTATTAGATTATGGTAAGACATGATGTGAAAATTTTAGTCAAAACGTGTTAGCTATTGCTAAAAACATCAGAAACAATGTGATGTTGCAGCTATTTGCTGGCCAAACTTAACGTGTTAGCCATAGCCAACATTTCATTTTTCTTTTAAATTTTATTTATTTTATTTTATTCTTAGATTTTTATGGAAAATAATAATAATAATAATAATAACAACAAAAATACACTATTGAGTGTATCTTATTAATGCTCTATACGTGTAGTTCCCTGGATGCTATTTCACAACCTTAATGGTAATTTAATGCATAATCCTTTAGCTTTCATTTATCATGCAATAATCATGAATTCACAAATAATTAGGTCATAGGAGGCAGTGGCTAAGTTATAATTATGAGTTAGTTGGGTTAATTTAAAGAATATGAAGCTGTAGTAAGTTAGGTGATTTAAATTGGTTTGGTGCTTAATATTTTTTGCATATATAATTTAGGATTTAGTATTAGTTTATATTATGCGAAGATAAAAAGTTAGTATTAGTTTATATTATGCGAAGATAAAAAAGTTTAACTTTGTACTTATTATTTTGTTAATTAACTAATATTGAAGCTTAATTGACATGGTGATTATTATCAACTACTTGTAATATACTAATATGGATTTCACCTAACTATCTTATGCATATTTATTATTCATAAGAGTATATTTTAATTCATTGTTATTATTGATGATATTTTTTATTTTAATTAATGATAATGGTATGTATTATAATTTATATATTTAAAGAAAAATGAAAGATAAATCATTATTTTTTTTAGTTGCTTATAGTTTATTTGAACTCATTTGTTTGCAGATGATGAACTCGGATTAAAGCTCAGCGAGAAATAATATTGTGGACTTACATTCTCAATCAAATTCTGAGGATGATTGATGAGCACAATAAAAATACATATTTGTTAAGAGATTTAGTCACCATTTATTATCACTAATTTTAGCATTTTTGTATTTGTAAACTTGAAATAAAGTGTTGTTCTTAAATTGTGATTAATGAACGTTATTTGCATATGTTTAGTAAAATAGGCATAACTCTGAATGTAGAAATTGAAATGAAAAAATTCTTGAACTTAGAGTAACATGACTTAACTTACACAAACTTGAATAATATTTGAAAAGCAAAATCTAACATTTTATGAGTTAAAATTAGGATATAACAGAACTAGATTATAACTTTCGATCAGCTTGACCCTCCTCACGTATTTGGACTGTATTTCACAAAATATGTACCAAATCAGTATGATTCTTGAAGCAAAAAAATATTGACTCAATTATAAACAACTATTAAGTTGATAGCAAAATTCAAAGAAGTTGTAATCATAGACTAACTTGTATTACAAATTGGTAAAAGGGTTGTTGGCTAAAATCTAACGTATCTTTGGTATTTTGTCAATATCTCATTGGATACTCATCCAAATTGAATGAACCTTATGGCTCTGGAAAGAAGAGACAAAATACTACAACTTTTATGGCAAACAAAATGGCTACATCAATAATTTCTATTGTCAAAAAGCTACAGCAATTAGGTGAAGGAGTGTGTGGCCTAAATTATTGAAGATTGAAGTCACACTAAACATGTTTCTATTTATTGCCTATATAAGGACACCCTTAGGAGGCTAATGGATGTTTTTGGAATGCTTTACAATTCTGTCATATACTTTCTCTTTACCCTGCATTGTAAGTTAGGCTAGAGTTCTTTGTAAGGCTAGAGATAAACTTTTATATGTAATAAATTTATTTATAGACTTTGATTTTTTGTCAAGAGCTACAAATGTTGGTAAGTTTGCTTATGTCTAACTCTTATCTATTATTTTTCTATAATCTAGAGTTTATAATTTTCATGTTTCATATATTTTCAGTCATGCTTTCTTTATGTAATTGTTTTGAATTATAATTATTATTGGTTATATTATTTTACATGTTAATTTTTTATTGCAATATTGTCAATCGATATATTGTCGATCTTAGATAACATGTAAAGAAAATAATTGTTTGATATTCAAGTTGATCTTTTACTGCAATATTGTCAAAATGATATATTTTCTGTCTTAGATAATTTGTATAAATGAACATGGTTTGTGATAATTTTGCAAAGATTATAGTCATATTAAATATATGTATTATCAATGTGCCATATTTTATATATCTTTCGATTGATTGTTTGGGATGTAAAATTTTTAATTAAGTTATAAAAATTGAATCAAAGTATAGAATAGATTTATGAAGTATAATTGTGATTCACGAAGTCTTGCTTATATCATCATAAGACTTCTCCCTTAATTCATATACAATTCTATCTCATCCACATAAACCAATTAGCTAATTTTCTCTTTTGTTACTGTTTTAATATTTTTTTTTTACTAACCTATGTTGCCAAAAGCTTTCTCATGGGATCAACACCTCAATTTATACTACGATAGCCGCATTATATTTTGAGTATAAATAAAATTTGGTGTCGTTGTCGCAGAGGCGCACTAGGTGAAAGTAGGTTGCATTTATAAATATTAAAGTAGTAACTTTGTACATTTACTTTTCTTTGTAAAATTTTAATTCTTAAATTTGTTTCCTGTGTTGTAATTTATTTTATTATTTATAGTTGGTTCTACCACTTAACTTTATTTATTATTTTTGTTCATTTGTTGTACTTTACAATTTATTTTCTTTTATTTACTTGTTGTATTTTACAGTTTATTATTTTATTTATTTATTGTATTTTATTTTCTTCCTTTATTTATTATGGTTGGTTCTACCACCTAACTTAGTTTAGTATCTTTTGTTAATTTGTTGTATTTTACAGTTTATTTTCTTTTATTTACTTATTGTATTTTACAGTTTATTTACTTATTGTATTTTATAGTTCCTTATCTTTTGTTCATTTATTGTATTTTATTTTATTTTTCATAACTGATTCTACCACTTAACTCTTTTAATTTCTTGTTATATTATATTTTACTTCTTGCATTTTATCTTATTTTTATTGTTGGTTTTACCGCCTAGTTTAATTTATTTATTGTATTATTTTATATTTCATGGTTGGTTCTACCATTTAGTTCTTTTTTGTCCTTGTTGTATTTTATTTTACTTATTATATTTCATTATGCAATCCCGTTCATTTTATTTTCTTCCTTTATTTATTATGGTTTGTTCTTTCCTTCATTTTATTTTTTTTCTTTTGTTAACTTTTTAATTTTTCCTTAAGAATTTACTTCATTAAAAAAATAGTTAAAAAAGGAAAAAAAAAAAGAAGAAAAATTGTTAGGATGTAGACATTAACTTAGAGACAAACGAGGAAGATTTGTGAGAGAAGTAGAACTAGAACTACCACCATAATTTGTAAAGGAAAAGAATTCACCATCTAATTCATCTTGTAATTCTAACACAATGAGCCAACACGAAGATAACCCTGTTAGGACTTTAAAAGATTACTTAGATCTTACTGGCACAGCCATAGCATCATGCATTATATTTCCACCTAACATACCACATTTGGATTTTAAACTTGGAATGATACAACTTTTGCACACTTTTCATGGTCTAAATAGTGAAAATCTTTATATACATGTTAGGAAATTTGAAGAGGTAGTGGCCACCTTCCATAGCCAACCCGAAACTATAGACACTGTTAGGCTTAAATGTTTTCCTTTTTTCTTTGAAAGACAAAGCAAAGAGTTGACTATACTCTTTGAGGCCAAGGTCTAAAGGAACTTGGGTAGAAATAACTCAAGCATTTTTCAATAAATACTTCCCACAACATAGAACTAATGGCCTAAAAAGAAAATTTTCTTCCTTCTCCTAAAAAGACAGTGAAATATTGTATCAAGCTTGGAAAATGTTTAAAGAGTTGTTAAATCTATGCCATTATCATGAGTATAAAAATTGGCGCTTAGTTAGCTATTTTTATGAGGGACTTACAATTAAAGAGCGCCAATTTATTAAGATAATGTGTAATGGGGAGTTCCTTCACAAAGATCTTAAAGAAGTCATAGAATTTCTTAATGACTTAACCGAAAAAACCCATACATGGACTGAACTTAGCTTTACTGAAAGCACAAATAGGTCACAACTTAGTGGAGTTTTTCATCTTAAGGAAGAGGATAACCTTAAAAAGCCCAGTTAGAAGTCTTAACTAGGAAATTAGAGGCCTTGAAAACTAAAGATAGAAGAGTCATCCACACGGTTACTAGGGTTGAGTTATATAATGTCTATTTTGTCTGAGGGGTGGAACATTTAGCTCATAATTGCCCCACTTATAGTGCGATAAGAGGGATATATGAGGAACAATGTAATGTCCTAAGATGTAGAAGAAGCCTTATTCACCCTACTCTAAAACCTAAATCCTGGTTGGAGAAACCATCCAAACTTCAATTGAAAATCTAACCAATAAGCTAATAACCATTCAAAACAAGAACAACAAGTACCCCAATCTTATGTTGCACCTCAATATAATGCATGACCAACTAAGAGTCCTTTAGAGGATACATTACAAGGATACATTACAAGCATTTATAGAGGCACAAAGTAAGACTAATAAAAAATTTGAAATAGTTCTTGCATATGTGGTAGACGAAATCAAGAGTCAAATCACTAAGCTAACTAGTGCCTTAACTCTATAAGAGCGAGGTAAGTTTTCATCTCAATCTTAATCCAATCCAAAAGGATAATTCATGGCACAAGCCTCTACTTCTGATGCACAAAATCTCAAAGAAATCAATATCATTACTACTTGAAGTGGTAAGATTGTGAGTGAGCATATTTCTCTAACCAACATAACTATGAGTAGTAAAGTTGGCCCCCTTGAAAAAGAGGCCACAGTTAAAAAAGAGCCCGAAAATAAGTTTTTAATCCCAGTGCCTTTTCCCCAAGCTCTTTGACCTGTTGAAAAAAATTCAGAAATTCAAGGTGAGATTTTAAAACATTTGAAACAAGTTTAAGATTAATCTTTCTTTGTTGCATTTGATTAAACAGGTTCTAACTTATGCCAAAGTCATCAAGGATCTGTGCAGTATAAAAAAAATACCATGTAAAGAAAATTATATTTTTAACAGAGCAGGTAAGTGCAGTGATTAAACAAAAGACATCACCTAAGTATAAAGATCTAGGATGTCCCACAATCTCCTGTCAAATTAGGACACGTGAGTTTGGTCAAGCTTTGTTGGACTTAGGAGCAAGTGTAAATTTGATACCTTATTCTATTTAATTGCAATTGAGACTTGGTGAGATTAAATCTACATCTGTAGTCCTACAATTAGCTGACCAATCAATCAAGAAATCACAGAGAATAGTAGAAGATGTTTTGTTACAAATTAATAAATTTTATTACCTTATTAATTTTCTTGTTTTAGATACTCATTCTATGGTTAACATAGAGTCTAAAATCCATCTTATTTTATGGAGACCTTTTCTTGCCACTGCTAATACTCTTATTAATTGCAAAAATAGTTTAATTAAATTATCTTTTAGGAATATGACTCTTGAGGTGAACATTTTTCATATTGGCAAAAAACCACGAGAGGAAGACGAATGCTATCATTTATATATGATAGACGCACTTGTAGCGGAGGAAGATTATAAAAACCATGACTCTGATTCTTTAGAAAACCTCTTTAATTTTGATTTTGAAGAATTGCATTATCTTGATGAAACAACTAATGTATTTAGTATTTTTGACTTATAAGATAAAGGGACTCAATTTTGGCAACCACGCTTTGAAGAGTTTCCATAAGAGAGTGAGAGACTGAAACCATCGAACCTCGAGACACCATAAGTTGAGCTTTCTCCATTGTCCAAAGGTTCGAAACACGCTTTCTGGAGACCGGGTGATGCTTTTCCTATCATCATTTCTTCTGAACTTAGTGCTAAACAAGATAAAAATTTGATAAAATTGTCTTTTGACAAGGAACTCACTTTTAGTACTTCCTTGATTGAAAGCGATTGTGCTTCTAACTACACTACACTGAAAGAAAGGAACGCCAAACACTAATCCAAGCAGTCGCTTAAAGACCCACTAGCCTCCAAGGGAGAACACCAACGGAAGCCGTCCAACCCTATTTTTTTGTTAGGCTTCGCGCAAGTAAAAGAACATAAGTCTATACTAGGTTGGACTACAACTGATATTAAAAGTATTTCTTCATTAATATGCTCCCATAGAATTCATTTAGAGGAAGGTGCCTAACATTGTAGAGACCCTCAAAGAAGACTTAACCCAACAATGAAAGAAGTAGTAAAGAAAGAGGTCTTGAAACTATTAGATGCAAGTATAATCTACCCAATTTTTTATAATCAATGGATAAGTCCAACTCAATTAGTTCCTAAGAAATCTGGGGTTACTGTTGTAAAAAATAAGAATGAGATTCCTGTTCCAACTTAGGTAGTAAGTGGTTGACGAATGTGCATTGATTATAGAAAATTAAACACGGCCACTAGGAAAGACTATTTTTCATTGTCTTTTATCGACCAAATTTTAGAACGTGTAGTTGTACATCCCTTTTATTACTTTCTTGATAGGTATTCAGGTTATTACCAGATTGAGATAGTTATAAAAGATCAAGAAAAAACTACTTTTACATGCCTTTTTGGTACTTATGCTTTTCGTAGACTGCCATTTGAATTATGTAATGCACCAGCTACTTTTCAAGGTTCTATGCTGAATATTTTCTCTGATATGATTGAAAAATGCATGAAAACTTTTATTGATGATTTGAATGTTTTTTGTGATTCTTTTGATTCATGTCTATTTAGCTTAAAATTTATTTTAAGTATGTGTGAAAAAAAGGGACTTATGCTAAATTAGGAGAAATGTCATTCTATGGTATCTTTAGGGATCATTTTGGGGCATATTGCATCTAAAAGTGGGATAGAGGTTGATAAGGCCAAAATTGAATTAATCTCTAAATTACTTACACCCAAAACGGTAAAAGATGTTCGATCTGTTTTTTAGACACGCTGACTTTTACAGGAGGTTTGTACAAAAATTTTCTGTCATATCTAAACCATTGTGTAACCTTCTACTAAAAGATGTTGAATTCACATGGACACAAGAGTGTGATAAGGCATTTCGAACACTCATCCATAATTTTATCCCATCTACATAAACCAATTAACTGATTTTCTCTTTTGTTACTGTTTTAATATTTTTATTTCACTAACCTATTTTTCCAAAAGCTTTCTCGTGGGATCGATACCTCAATCTATATTGCAATAGCCGTATTACATTTTGAGCATAAACAATGATCATGAGGGAAATAGAAGTAACTAAGAAAAAGTTTCCTTTCCGCCACGCTCTAATGAAAAAAAGAGAAAGTTTGTGCCACAAACATCGACACAAAGATTGAAAGCATGGTTATACTTTAAAAAAAAAAGTAAAATGGTAAAAGACAAAGCAAATGGCAATCATTGTGGTAAGTTGATTAGTTGTCATTCATTGTTTCATGGAACTAGTGGTACATCAAAGTACTTATTAAGATGCGTCGAGTATAAGAAGAATATGATTGATAATCAGTAAGAGGTTTTTGATAAAGAACTTACTGGAAAAGATGAAGAGGGTAGCAATGTTGTATCTAGAGGATGGAGTCAAGCATCATGTTGACAAACACTTGTTAAAATAGTGGTGATGGATGAGCTGTCTTTTAGTTTTATGGAGAATGCCAGGTTTCGCTATTATAACAGCGTGGCAGTTCCTAAATTTGATGTTTCATCCCGTGGAATCATAACAAGAGATGCATTTAAGTTGTTTGATTTGGATAAAGGCTTATTGAAAAGTTTGATTAGTGGGCAACGAGTGAGCTTGACCACTAATATTTAGACTTTCATTCATAATCATAGTTATATGACTATCATAGCTCACTTCATAGATAGTCATTATTATTTGTATTAGAGGATTTTGAGCTATGATCCTATTTCAAATCATAAAGGAGATACGATCAGGAAGTAGTTTGAGGATTTTTTGTTGAATTAGGGTATTGAAAAAGTATTCTATGTAACAGTTGATAATGCAAGTGCCAACGATGTTGCCATTATTCTTTGGTTTTGAATGGGGAATACATGCATGTGCATTGTTGTGCACACATTTTAAACTTGATTGTGATAGGTGGAATCCTATCTACTTAATATTGACGACGACATTGAAATTTTGGAAGGCTTTTGATATGATGACAAAAGTTGATCCTCTATATATAAGTTATTTTTTAAAGGAGAAAAATTGAAAGAGAAGACAAGGGCCACCAGTCAGCTCGAATTTGGAGAATCTTGAGCATCTTGTGTTATGTTTGCAATATTTTTATAAAGCAACTTTAAAATTCAGTGCTTCATTAAGTGTAACCTCTAAAGACTGCTTCAATAAAATTTGCATGATTTATTCTCGCTTAACAAAATTAAGTCAGAGTGATGACTTTTTCGTGGGAGCTATGGCAAATAAGATGAGATTAAAGTTTGATAAGTATTGAGAATTCACTGAGAGGATTAACAAGATGCTGATAATTGGTACTCTAATTGATTCACGGTACAAGATGCAATTTGCTAGATTTTATTTTGCAAAACTCTTTGGTGATGACGGTGCGAGAGTTGAAGAAATGAAATGTTTCAGCAAAGAGTTGTTATTTATGCTTTACAAAGTGTTTTGCATGGAAAATTACAATATAGTATATCTAGTGCTAGTGGTATTGCTATTGGTGGTATGAGTAGTAGTACTAGTAGTATACTTTTTTCACAGTCAAAAGTATCCGATAGCCCCTCAACCTCACTACTTTGAGATGTTATATAGCGCAATGACCTTTAAAGTGAATACATTGTGCTTGCAGAGGACGTTAATGATTTGGAAGAAGTGTACGAGGTGAAAAAATACTTGATGGATAAACTTGAGAATTCTGGCAACCCATGTTTTGATGCTTTGCAGTGGTGGAGGTTGAAAGCCGAGAAATATCTGATTTTGTCATGTATAGCTAGAGATGTGCTTGCTATACCTATATCTACTGTGGCCTCTGAGTTAGTTTTTAATATTGGAGGTCGTATTCTTGATTCATTCTAGAGTTCATTGACTCTGAAGATAGTTGAGGACTTGATATGTGAGCAAAATTGGATACGATCTTCGCTTTTGATGGATAAAGTAAAGAGTGAAGAAGGATTGCTTGCAGATATTGAATATTATGAACAATTAGAAACACGTGAAACAATGTAAATTACTATAACAAAATTAAAATGTTTATACTTATGTTTTACAATTTTACTTTTTTTCCGTGTAGAGTTTGTGCATTCATTAATGTAAAAACATCCACTGGCACCAACACCATAACAACAATAAAACTTGTTATTCATATTTACTTTGTTGGTAATCAATCAAATTTCAATTATTCAATTTATTTATTTTTTATTTATATGTCACATTAGTGTAATAATGTGTAAATATTTTTGACGCATCATTGCAAATTGCCAAATGCCAACTATTACGTTTGTTAAGCATCAATACTTATGTCTCATGCATCCTTGCAGATTGTCAACCATCAATACTTATACATCATAAATTATTAAATTTTGGACTTAAAGTTTGATTTGATGTATCCTATATTTTGTATTGCATTCTAGAATGTTGTTACGTTACATTGTGGTTGATACTGAATGTAATTATTGGAATTTGTTGGAGAGTTGGAGTTAGTTTAATGGTTGGAATTATATTGAAGTGCTACAGTTTTTAATAAGTTATTATAATTTAATGAAATGTCTAAACATTAGAGGAGATTCTACTAAATTTTTTTTTAAAATAAATAAATATGTTTCAACTCAAAATTGAATTTAGAATTGCAATATTTTACGTTATTGGATTTTAAATAATAACATTTAGCATAATTTAAATCTATAATATTTAACATAATTAAATTTAAAATAAGATTTTAAATTATAATATTTAACGTATTTTAACTCGAAATTGAATTTAGAATTTTAATATTTTACGTAATTGGATTCAGGATTAATCATTATCAAAATCAATCAAATTATAATATTTAACGTAATTGAATTTCAAGAAATAACATTTAATGTAATTTAAATTGATAATATTTAATATAATTAAAATCGAAATAAGATTTTAAATTATAATATTTAACGTAATTGAATTTTAAGTAATAACATTTATCGTAATTCAAATCGATAATATTTAACATAATTAAAATCGAAACAAGATTTTAAATTATAATATTTAACGCATTTTAACTCGAAATTGAATTTCGAATTACAAATTTTAATGTTATTGGATTTGGAATGAATGGATTTTAAAATTAATCAAATTATAACATTTAATATAATTGAATTTTAAATAATAACATTTAACATAATTCAAATCGATAATATTTAATGTATTTAAAATCGAAACAAGATTTTAAATTATAATATTTTCGTACTTTAACTCGAAATTGAATTTAGAATTATAACATTTTACGTTATTAGATTAAGAATGAATATGTTTTAAAATTAATCAAATTATAACATTTAATGTAATTGAATTTCAAATAATAACATTTAACGTAATTCAAATCGATAATATTTAATGTAATTAAAATCGAAACAAGATTTCAAATTATAATATTTAACATATTTCAACTCAAAATTAGATTTAGAATTACAACATTTTACGTAATTGGATTTAGAACAAATTAATTTCAAAATTAATCAAATTATAACATTTAACGTAATTAAAATCGATAATATTTAACGTAATTAAAATTGAAACAAGATTTTAAATTATAATATTTAACGTATTTCAATTCGAATATATTTAGAATTATAACATTTTACGTTATTGGATTTAGAATGAATGGATTTTAAAATTAATCAAATTATAACATTTAATATAATTGAATTTCAAATAATAACATTTAACGTAATTCAAATCGATAATATTTACCGTAATTGAAATCGAAACAAGATTTCAAATTATAATATTTACGTACTTCAACTCGAAATTAGATTTAGAATTATAACATTTTACGTTATTAGATTAAGAATGGATAGATTTTAAAATTAATCAAATTATAATATTTTACGTTATTAAATTAAGAATGAATAGATTTTAAAATTAATCAAATTATAACATTTAAAGTAATTAAATTTTAAATAATAACATTTAACGTAATTCAAATCGATAATATTTAATGCAATTAAAATCGAAACAAGATTTCAAATTATAATATTTAACGTATTTCAACTCATAATTGAATTTAGAAGTATAATATTTTACGTAATTGAATTTGAAACAAATCAATTTCAAAATTAATTAAATTATAATATTTAACGTAATTAAAATCGATAATATGTAACGTAATTGAAATCGAAACAAGATTTTAAATTATAATATTTAACGTATTTCAACTCAAAATTAGATTTAGAATTACAACATTTTACGTTATTGAATTTAAAATGAATCGATTTCAAAATTAATTAAATTATAACATTTAACATAATGTAAATTCAAATCAAATTTGGAATAATAACATCAAACTATTCAATCTCATTGCATTTCTGAATAATAAAAAAAAAGAGTTAATAATTGAGTTTGAAAATTTGGAGCTCCACAAAAAATCACCTCTTTACCTTTGAATTTTTTTTTTTAAAATTATAGGTAAACACCATCTTCTTAAAAAAAAAAATTATACAGACACTTGAATAATAATTTTTTAAGAAAAAGAGTGTTCGTGTATGAAGTATTTCAAAGATAAACAAAATGCTACGAATGTTTGATGATAATTAAGAATTTAATGAATGATTCATGAACAAATAAATCAACTTTATATATATTGCATAAATTCAAATCATATTTGAAGTATGCATAAACAAGCATAAAAGCGATTAATTCGGTTCAATTAGAAATTAAATCTGTTTGTAATTCATAATACAACAATAAGAGAGAAAGATTTAAATAGAATGTAAAATAATAAGTAATTCAAATTCGCATAAAATAGTAATTTTAATCTCGTCATACCTAATGTAATTGATTTCTGTTTTTGTGTTGAAATTCATTTAAATATAAAGTCTGAGCCTTTTTTATTATGAGCTTTAATTTTAAAATTACAATTATGCGGGCTAATGCTAATTGGTCGACTTAATAATGGACCAACAATAACATTAGAACAAATAAAAGGTAACAAAACAGGAAATCTATTAGAGATACGGGGTGATGACTATACAAATCTTTTAATCGTAGTGACTATATGTTGTTTATAATTATAGTAGCGTCCATCAACATTATTAAATTTCAAAACAAGAGTTAACTTGCTCCTACAAAATAATTTTATTGTTTTTTTTTAATAATACATTGAAAGGTTTTTTTTTTTTTTTGTTTAGGTGAAAAATGTAAACACTCGTCTCAACCCTTTAAATGATTGCGATTTAAGAGTTAATATTTTGTGTGCAAAACTTGCGACAAAATAAAGGGTCATTAATTTATTTACTAACAAAATTAATTATCTGATGTTATAGTATAATTATTTTTATAAAAATTTTAAATATTACTTAATTTTTATTAGGTTAGGTACATCATTTTTTTTGGTAAATCAATATCTTTTTTTTTGTTGTGTCAAAATTTTTGATGAAATAAAATAAAAACAATTAAATAACAATGTTAATATTTAATAACAATGTAATTATGGAAAGTATTAAGAAGTACAATATAATTACGTAAAGTTGCTCCTAATAACCAAATTACACATTGAATGGGTAACTAGATAATTTAAGTATTATCAAATAAAGTGAATTATTAAGTGTTGTCTTTAATATTAATATTGTTCCTTTAATTTAATAATTTAAACTTTTAATTGAATAACATTTCTAATATGATATTAAAATCAAAGTTACATAATTATAATTTTAATTAATTTCTTAATTCATAATTTATTAACTTGCTGTTGTTTATGTGTTTGGTCTCTTGTGATCCACTTGAGTTTAGACCTTAAAATCAGTTTCAAATTTTATTGTGAATTATAAATTGGTTAAAATAATTTTTTATTTTAAATAAAATATAGCAAAAGTAAGATTATCTTATTTATAGTTATATATATATATATAGGTTGATAATTACCTCAATCCATGGTTTATTAAATTTGAATTGACTGAATACAATATTCTTTATTATTTTTTAAACTTAGATGTGCAGATACATAGATCTTTCACAATGATGCTATGATTGAGAGGATGAGAAGTAGCCTAATTCATTTTTTTAATGTAAAAATATTATAAAAAAATTCTTTTACATGATCATTAGATCTCTTTTAAACTAATCTCAAGCTATAATATTAACATCTAGTTTAAATTTTTTAAGTATAACAATGTTGAGGTAATAAACATAAACTAGTAAAATTTAAATGCTTAATATATTATCATTGATTTCTATGAAACTTTGCATTTACACTACTTGGCATTTTAATAAAATCAGCTTTGCATGTTATAGGTTCTAACATATCGCATTGTCAATTTATTTTCCTCAAATTGTCCAATGTTATTGGTATATGTATATTTTAATAATTATACCAAATTGATAATGTTAATAATTAATGTGTTGATGGAAATCGAGGTGTTCCAATGATGAGTTATTTATATTTGTATTTCATTACGAGTAATACTAAGTATTTTAAATTGTATTATAAATTAGATTTTAAAAAGTGATGTGTTAAGTAAACATTATGTGTAATAAATAATTTTAAAATTTATATTATTTCACTACTCAATGTTTATTTGACACATAACTTTTTATGATACTATTTGATATACCTAAAATTACTCTTTTGCTACAGTAGATTTACTTTTTTTATATATTAAAATAATTAATTATAAGAAATATTATTGAAGGAAAAAAAATGTAAATCAAGTGTAGGTTTGAGCAACCTAAGCCCTTTCGTTCCAAATGATGATATAATAATTTGGCCCTAATCCTCATAATACCTAACCACCGACTTGTGCGCAATTTTTAAAGAAATAACAAAACAACCAGAAACGAAGAAACATGACCAACTTTCTCTATTGTAGGCAACCATTAATTCTCAAAGCTTATATTTGTTGGTCAATCAAAATACCAAGTAACTTGACCAAAATTTTAGCAAGAAAATTATGAATTACTACTCAAGCTCCAATGGCTTGAAATAAGAGATAGGCGCGAATAGTAAGACGAACTGCCCATACATCCTTGGACTTCCTTGAAACCATTCTGCATACAAAAGTTCACCATTCATCAATAATGAGCCAACCAAATTTCAAAATTAAACTCGAGTAACACTTTAACATAGATTTTGATCAAATTTCTGACAACTAGAGCTTAATTACAATTTTATTTCCCAAATTTGAGAGGAAAATTTCCCAATTCCGCGTTTTCAAGTTTTATAACATCAACTAGCGTAGGACCATTGTCAAAACCAACTAAGATTGCAAAGTTCAAATATTACTTTTAATGATGACAAGGATTATAGTCATTGAATATTTTCACAAGTTTATGATTAGATTTCCCCATTTAGGTGTCACATTATTAATTTTACTAGACAAAGATTGAAGAGACAAATAAAGAGAGAGCACGAGCAGCTAGCTTCCAACATTACAGCACCAGGCTTGACTAAGCAGGAATTAACCCTAAGGCATGGAACTGAAGTAGCTATTTTGATCATTTTCGGAGCTTCGATGACAACAACAGGAGACCCTATTTCAAGTTTTGATCTTCTTGCTAATTCTCCTGACGATGATGGAGTCACACTTTATATGCAAATTGGATTTCCAGGTTTTAGAGTTATGAAGATTTGAGTTTGTGCAAGTAAAAGAAGATAGGTTGAATGCCATGAGACCTAAATGAAATGGGAAAATTGGTTCCAAGTATATTGATATTGCATTGGGATGAAAGCTTCTTTGGTCTGTTTTGGTACAATTTACGACTGCTGTCTGCTGGTGTGGTGGACATGTATATACTATACAAAGTAAAAATAGAAATTGGCACTTGGCACTTGGCACCACCTGCTCGCTTTAGGAGATGGTGCTTGTTAAATCATTGATTGAACTACATTTTAATTCTTTATTATTCTTTTTTTTTAAATAACGTTCGTTTAACTTTGAACAGTTTAATAGATATGAATATATAAACTTCAGCAATATATTTACCTATTATTCTTTCCTTTGTATATGAGAATCACTATTAATTTTGCTAATCCTTCACACATCAAAATATGAAAATTAATATTCAGAAATATTGTCTAACATCGCAGAAGATTTTTTCCAACCAATAAATAATAACAATATTAAAGTGAACTAGTTTCTGTACATGCGATGGTAAGCAATATATATATATATATATATATATATATATAATAAAAGAATAGTTCTTGATCATGCATGGGTAATAATATTCAAGCATCAAAAAAATTATTTTCAAGTTCTAATAATAATTTATAAAGTCCATTTAATGATGATTTATGCTAACTGCTTAGCTCCATTGAAATAAACTGTAACAGCATCCAACTCACTTTTTCCACTTCTCTATATTTAATTCTAAGGGAAAAATAAAGAGTGAGGGTGAAAGAGAAGCTATCCAGGAATTAACAGCATACATTGTAATAGCATAAATTGAACTTGAAATGATAACCAAAAAAAAAAAGAACACTAAATTGTTGGGCCAGACTAGCAGGAAAATAAGAGACACAAAGGTCAAAAAAAAAAAAAAAAGACATTTACAACCTATACAAAAATTCTACGAGGGTGTTGCAATAAGATCTCTTCATTTCCATGTTTTGCCAAAGAAAATTATCTACTTCCCTGCTCTGCAGCCCTTTCAGTTGCATCATGTATGATATTACTTTTTAGAGTATGTGAGATACGGGTCTTGAGCAAGAGTTAGAACATCTGGCCTCTCTGCTTGGTTATAAGTTAGACATCTACGAATTAAATCCTGCATATCATTGTACAGAGGAAATGGACGAGCTTGTAATTAAGATGCTATAAACATTTGCTGCAACTGAGTTAAAGAGACCATATGCTTAATTTATTCCATTGATAGTAGCCAAAAGGAAAAGGTAGTGGTAACTTAAAGCTGCAATATTACACGACGACTAAAAGAACTTCAAACAAATTCTTGTATGCGGGACTAAAAAGAGCACTATACATGCGTGACCTTGTATGCGTTGTTTTATTTTGGATCTTGTCGGCTAAAAAAATCACTTTTTCAGTGCTTTCAGTCAATCAATCTCGCCTTTGACAGAAGCATTGCCCAAAATGATTCACAACAGGATACAAAAGAAGCTGATAGAGTTAATGTGAGGCCTATCACTGTTTTAAAAGTCATATTTTCATGGATGTTTATCACAAATAGCTTCTTCCGTTCCAAAGCACCAATTAATTAGAGAAATTGACTGAAAGAAAGACAATAAGCAGGAACAACTGTCAAACAGAGGAGGAACTTACCTTCGCTTCATTTGAGACAGCAGGTCTGGAAGGGAATTCAACCTTGCGCGCTTTGATAATTGTGTCCTCACGTAGTATTCGTTCTTGGGTCTGATCATGACCAAAAGGACGTCGACCAAAGAGAATTTGGTAAAATAGAATACCAGCTGACCAAACATCCACCTGTTTCCCAGAATATAAGAGGTCAAAAGAGGCTGACATCTGAGTGACAAAGAAAAAGAACTATTGAGAGCAATGACGGTGCTTGGTTGAGACCAACAATTAAGGCAAGGTAGTCAGTAAATAGATTACATGGAAGGAAATTTTCAGAAAAGTTGAAGAACTTTGCACGGGAGAGAGGCATCTGCTACTCTTCCTATTGATTAATACTCACACACACACTCACTCACACACACACACACACACACATATATATATATATATATATGTAAGTGGTTCGGGGTCAAGAAGGGTGTCAAAGTCACTTACCTTTGATGAAATAAGTGGAGTCTTGCTGAGCTCAAAGCACTCCGGTGGCAGGTACCTAAAATTAAAATATCAAGAGGTAAGCCATTTCAGACTAAATCAACCTGCTCTTGAAATAGATATATCTATGCAGTCAAGTTATAAAAGAATGTTACATCGGACACATAGATGGTATATTAATTGATCAACTACAGTGACAGGGATAAGTCAAGCACTTTTAAGACCTAGAAACCAAAAAAGTGCATTTAGAATATTCTA
Source organism: Ailanthus altissimus (assembly GCA_946807835.1). Classification (NCBI taxonomy): domain Eukaryota; kingdom Viridiplantae; phylum Streptophyta; class Magnoliopsida; order Sapindales; family Simaroubaceae; genus Ailanthus; species Ailanthus altissimus. Next base: position 15,075,640 of record OX327700.1, on the reverse strand, counting down.
AAACTGAAGAAACTGGAAAATAGGTTTAGCATGCCTAGCACTTTCAAACAAAAAGAATGGTAAGTCTTCAAACATCCAAGCAAAACAATAAATGCTGAACTGCATCACTCACCAATATGTTCCAGCTCCCTGAGACGTAAGTTCCATACCTTGGGAACCAACATCTTCCTCCACTATCTTGCTAAGACCAAAATCAGTCACTTTTGCAACACCAAATTCATCAAATAGGACATTCCCAGGTTTCAGATCATAACGGATAATCTTCTGTGCTCTTTTGTTCAAGTACACAAGGCCTTGAAATATTTGAACGATGATGATCCTAGCTTCCTTCTCAGGTAATACAGGTGTTGCTTTTAGAACAGCATCAAGATCTTTTCCTGAAAATAAAGAACATGCAAAAGTGAGGCAGATTCTATCAATGCACGAGCAGGTAACTAAATAAGACTTCAAGTTAATTATATGATTGAGGTAGAAAATTTATACCACTGCAATACTCTAATACAGTGCAGAATGTGTTCTGGTCAATCTCAAAAGTATCCCAAAGCCGAACAATGTGATGGTGCACCAACGTCTTGTGAATATTGTACTCCCTAATAGCATGCCGTATGTAACTTTGCTTTTTATCTTCACTCCATTGCGGATTTAGACCATGAAGCTTACATGCAACGTATCTGTGCTCTACCAAATCATAAGCCTGCTGGAAATTTCTTACTTCAAATCACTGCAAAAAGGTATATATTTACAATTGCCAACAATGGCAAATAAATGATCTAAAGCTTTATCATAACAAATAGAAGCGTTGGTTGAACATGCGTCCAAAACATTACAATAATTTATGGGTATAATATTCACCAAAGTTCTGACCTTGTAAACCTCACTGAATCCTCCTTTTCCTAGAAGATTTAGTAGGGCATATCTGTGATTCAGAATCTGAAAATTGTTAAAGCGGGAACCATCCTCGTCCCTTATGCGCTTCATTTCACGAATCAGCCTCCCCTTCTCCAGCTCATAACGATCTCTCTCACGCAAAATAGTTTCTTCCTCCTAGAGAAAATCCAAGAACTCAGCAATGGAGGATGTTTATGATCAGGACTTACTGAGGACCTCATGTCGCTTAACATTAGTAGATGAAATATAAACATTCAAATTGGAAACCACATAAACGGAGCCAACTTACACGTTTGATACTGGCTAGACGGGATTTATAAATCTCATCATGGATGAGAACATCTTCTTCTTGTACTCCTGATTCTGTATCAACTCCATCACCCTTGTCTTGAAGCAACCACAACTGTTGTTAGTAATAGGATTGATGGCAAATTGCCAAAAGAACAAAGTTGACTATGAGGAGAAAAACATTTATACTAAGTGATGAGTCTACTTCAGGCACTAACAACTCCCCAAGGTTCACAAAGGTTTGGCACTCACCAATCCATCCCATAAGAACAATAAAAATTATTAGTTAAAAAAAAAAAGGGACTTTTATTAAATGTAAACAGCAACATTTTGGTCAAACAGCAGATAACAAACAACTGACATGTCATTGGGATAACACAAGGCATCAATTAAACTTCCAACAGCATTCACTAGGAAACCCAGGGAAGCCAGTGGGAAAGACAACAGAAATAGATCAATGCTTTGGCCTAGTGGGGACATGGGTGTACGCTCAGATGACTTTTTAACTATGTACAGCAGTAAATATGTTTGCCATGACAACATGGTTATCCACTCGATAAGAAATGTGGAAGAGAAGAGGGAGGTGGGAAAAATGAAAGCAGAAGATAGAATGTAACTTCCTTTTTGATTTTCTGACAAAGAGAAGACATAAGAGGATGGAAATTTTTTGTACGAGTCAGAGTCAAAGAGACAGTTACTTAGACCTTGTTACTTTAAGATGAAAAAGAGAATTATTTCTCATATCTTTCATTGAAAAGAATGATGTATTTATATACAAAACTATCTATCTATCTTAGGTAGTTAATACACAATTAAGAAACTAGATAAATGCTAATTGACAACTATACATTTACAGCTAACACTCTTCCTCAAGTTGGAGCATAGATATTAATCATGCCCAACTTGTTACAAAGATAATCAACTCGAACTCCATTTAAAGCTTTCATGAAGATGTCCCCTAATTGTTCTCCAGTCTTCACATATCCTGTAGAAATAAAACCTTGTTGAATTTTCTCACGAACAAAATGACAATCAATTTCAATGTGATTAGTTCACTCATGAAACACGGGATTAGATACAATATGAAGGGCAGCTTGGTTGTCACACCACAATTTTGTTGGTATTGAAATCTTTAAGTCCTACTTCAGTCAAAAGGTGATATATCTACATTATCTCACACACAGATTGTGCCATAGCTCTATATTCTGACTCTGCACTAGATCATGACACAACGCTCTGCTTCTTACTTTTCTATGAGACCAAATTCCCTCCAACAAATATACAATAACCTGAAGTGGATCTTTTATCTGTTTTGGACCCTGCCCAATCTGCATCTGAAAAACACTTAATATAAGAGTGTCCATAATTAGCATACAAAATACCACGTCCAAGTGCTCCTTTCAAGTAATACAAAATTTGTTCTAAGGCTGTCCAATGATGAACTGTTGGGGATGACATAAATTGACTGACCACACTAACTGAATATGCAATATCAGGACGAGTCACTATAAGATAATTCAGCTTCTCAACCAACCTTCAATATCTCTCAGGATTTTCAAATAATTCTCCATCTCTTGTAAGATATATATTAGAGGTCATTGGAGCGTTACAAGGTTTTGCTCCCAAATTTCCTGTCTTAGCTAATAGATCAAGAACATATTTTCTCTGAGATAGGAAGATACCCTTTTTACTTCTTGTAACCTCAACTTCCAAGAAATATTTGAGCACCCTCAAATCCTTCGTGTGAAACTGTTTATGAATGAAAGACATAAGAGATGAAATTCCCGTATTATCACTTCCAGTTATAACAATGTCATCCACATACACAACTAATAGAATGATATCAGCTTCTCAATGTTTATAGAACACAGAATGGTCAAACACGCTTTTCTTCATACCAAATGTTTCAACAGCCTGACTAAATTTTCCAAACCAAGCACGAGGACTCTGTTTCAAACCATATAAAGATTTTCGAAGACGATAAACACACCCTGTCTCCCCCTGAGCAACAAACCCAAGAGGTTGCTCCATATATACCTCTTCCTGAAGATCACCTTGAAGAAAAGCATTGTTAATATCTAGTTGATGCAAAGGCCAGTCATGAGTAGCTGCCAGCGAAATAAATAAGCGAACAGAGGTCAATTTCGCAACAGGAGAAAATGTGTCAGAATAGTCCACTCCATAGGTTTGAGCATAGCCTTTAGCAACATGACGAGCTTTTAAACGAGCAACTGACCCATCCGGATTGACCTTGATCGTGAACACCCATTTGCATCCGATAGCCTGTTTCCCTGAAGGCAAATCCACCAAGTCCCAAGTACCATTATCATCTAAAGCGTTCATTTCCTCTATCATTGCATTATGCCAACCAGGATGAGAGATGGCTTCATGAAAAGTGTTAGGAATAGAGATGGAATCAAGAGAAGCAATAAAAGAACAAGAAGAAGACGACAGACCATTATATGAAACAAAGGAAGAAACGGGATACGTACACTGACGCTTACCTTTGCGCAATGCAATTGGAAATCATTGCTGGGGACTGGATCTGATGACGAAGAAGCAGGTGCAGGACATGAATCAGAAGGGGGGCGCCTGGAGTAGACGTGAACAATAAGAGGCTTCGCAATAGCTGGTTTCGAGACATGTTCGGAGGATGCGATAGAATAGATCAACAAATCATCATCCTCCCCCTGACAAGGAGGAATAGGTGAGGACAGAAAGTAAGGTGTATCTTCCAAGAAAGTAACATCAATTGAGACAAGATACTTGTTAAGACTAAGACAATAACAACGATAACCTTTTTGAAGACAAGAATAACCAAAGAAGACACACTTCAAAGACTTGGGATCCAATTTAGTTACCTATGGACGAACATCACGAACAAAGCAAGTGCTACCAAAAATCCTAGAACTAACAGGAAACAATGACTTATTGGGAAAAAGAATTTTGTAGGGAATCTCACCATGAAGAACTGAGGATGGCATGCGGTTAATCAAAAAACATGCAGTAGAAACAGCATCAGCCCAAAAAGGTTTAGGAACATGCATTTGAAATAAGAGAGCCCTTGCTGTTTCAAGAAGATGTCTGTTTTTACGTTCTACTACACCATTTTGGAATGGAGTATCAACACAAGAACTTTCATGAAGCATGCCATTTTGAACCATATAAGTGTGAAATAAAGCAGAGGTACATTCTTTAGCATTATCACTTCGCAAAGTACGAATAGAAACATTGAATTGATTTTTAATTTCAGCACAAAAGGCACAAAATAAAGAAAACAATTCAAAACGATTTTTCATTAAATATAACCAAGTTACACGAGAATAATCATCCACAAAAGTAACAAAATACCGAAAACCAGGTTTAGACAAAATAGGAGAAGAACCCCAAACATCAGAATGGACTAATTCAAAAGGAGCACTAGCACGTTTATTGACTTTAGGACTCGAACTGACACGATGATGTTTTGCAAACTGACATGATTCACAATCTAGGAAGACACCTTACTATATTGTGGACAAAGCTTCTTGAGCAAAGGAAGAGATGGATGACCCAACCTACAATGAGCCTCAAAAGGAGAAGGGACACTCGAACAAGCAATAGAAGTGGGGAGCGGTGAATCCAGAATGTAGAGGCCGCCAGACTCATGTCCTTTACCAATAATCTTCTTCGTCATAAGATCCTGAAATAAACAATGATCAGGGAAAAATGAGACAACAATTAAGATTACGAGTAAGTTGACTAACAGAGAGCAAATTAAATGATAAGTTAGGCAAATGTAAGACAGAGGACAAAGGAAGCAAAGGGGTAGGATGGATAGTGCCAGACCCACGAACACAAGATGGCGATCCATCAGCTAAAGTAACAGTATGAGTGGAAGCGTGTGACTGAAAAGTAGAGAAGAGGCGAGAATTACCTGTCATATGATCTGTGGCACTAGAATCAATGACCCATTTGGAGGATGAGGAAACAAGACACGCATTGGATTTACCTGAGTCAGCAATAACAGTGACAGACGAAGAGGAAGACTTTAGTGATTTCTGATACTCTGAGAACTTGGCAAATTCATCGGCAAAAATAAGGATTGATTTATCGGAAGCATCATTAGTAACCGCAGCATTAGCCGAGTGTTTGTGCTGATTTTTAAACTATAGCTTTTGACACTCAAACTTGGTGTGACCCAACTTTTTACAATAGTTGCACATAATGCTTCCAGAATCTAATGGGCGAGGTTCAGACCCTTGTGAGCCGCTGCCTTTGTTTCCATTATGGTTAGGTGATCGCCCAGGAGTATAATTATTATTACGACTTACCAAAGCACCACTAAACGGAACGGGTGGACTAATCTCCGTGTGGAGAACACGACTAAAGACGTCTTGCAAAGAGGAGATATCAGACCCAGAAAGAACTTGTGCCTTAGCAGAATCAAATTCAGGAGAGAGCCCTGCCAGAAAACTCATGATAGCCATTTGCTCTTACTGACGTTGTTGAACCTTAACATCGGGACTAAATGGCAGCAACATATTAAGCTCCTCATACGTCTTTCTTAAGCGCCATAAAATAGTTTATAAGAGACTAATCTTATTTTTCCACACGGTAAAAAGCTTTGCAGACTTCATATATACGGGAGAGATTTCCTTTGCCAGAGCATAAAAATTCCAAATAATCCATTAGTTCCTTAACAAATTCACAGTGATTAATCAAGCCAATTACCTCACTATCAATAGCATTTCGAATTTGAAGGAACAAACGAGCATCCTCTCGAAGCCATGTGAGATCATCTTTTTGTTTCGAAACAGCTTTAGGAGGATCGTCAGTCAAATGAGAATCTTTGTCGATACTCCGTAGATAAAGGCGAACAGTCTTACTCCAATCCAAATAGTTCGAACCATTGAGCTTATGGTCCGTGATTTTTGACATAATCAGCACCACATCCGTCACAATGGAAGACTTATTTTCAGCCATTATACTGAATCAAGAAGACAAAGGCAGCGAACACGAAGCACAACAAATTACCAAGAACAAACCTCGACAAACACAAAGATTGAAGTAAGACGGGTCCAAACGAAGCACAGAACAAGGAGGACCGTAAAGGAGGACAATCGGAGAAATCCGGCCAGCGAAGGATGCCACACGCACCTTCACGAGCCAGCGCGTGGGAAGTGTCGCAGAATGATGGGGCAGCGCATGCGAGTCACGCGCGAGGATTCCGGAGACCAGACTTCGGGGTTTTGTAGATCGGCGGCTGGGCTTTCTAGCTGAGGGGGTGGTGAGAACCAAAGACAACTCCAATTAGGGTTTCCGAAATGGAACCCTAATAGATACTATTTAAGTTGTGTTTATGCAAAATACCAAAAAAAACACCTAATTTCGAATTTGAAAAACTAATGCTCTGATACCATGTTACTTTAAGATGAAAAAGAGAATTATTTTCCATATCTTTCATTGAAAAGAATGATGTATTTATATACAAAACTGTCTATCTATCTTAAGCAACTATACACAATTAGGAAACTAGATAAATGCTAATTGACAACTATACATTTACAGCTAACAGACCTAAAGGTAGAATATACTATTGTTCAGCAGATCTTTAAATCAGGAGAGTTAATATCTTCAATTAATTGCAGCTATAATCCCCAACAAACAGCCAGATGATTTTATTCCTTGATAAGCCATACAAACTGTCATAAATGAAACAGAAAGCAGGAAGTTTTGTTTTATTATTATGATATGATGCTTTACCAGATTGCCGTTTCTTCAGTGACTTACGCTGATGTTCAACAGCCTCCTTCATTTCTAACAACTGTCTCTGAAAGGAAAAAGAAGAAGTAAAATGAACTGAACCAAACAAATAAATTTTAAATTCCATCAAGCAAACAAATTTCTAAGATATGATTGATCTTCTATTGGGTATGTGGAAACTTGATTGGAGCGTCTACATGAAGGATTTAACACTGATAACTCCTTCCCAACCATTACACATTCTAGGTTATTCAGGGAGTTGCAAGAAAGTTTTGAAATGGGAAAAGAAAGAACATTCTAAAAGGATCAAGAGAGAGAAATTATCTAACAAGAATCTCAGAAACAATATGAAAGTAAACCATGGTCATTTCCAGGTTCTTAAATCTGATACAAATTGCTTCAAATACCAACAGCCAGCTGAAGACAATAAGTACTAAAAAATAAAATTCAAATGTTGATTCCAACTAAAACAAAGGCTTAAACCAATATTAATAGATCTCATGAGCACTCAAAAGATTTTTGGACATTCTGAAAAGCATTAATCATGATTTGTGTTCATAATTAATACCAAGTAAACCATAGCAAAACATGGCCATCTCCACAATCATATGTCTAACTACAACTATGATTGTTGTTTTCTTTGATGGGCGTGGACCATTGCATCACTGTTATTTCTCTTATTATACTATTAATAAAAATTTTCTATTTCATATTTAAAAATTTTCAAAAACAAAAATGAAAAAGCTACAACTATATTCAACTAACTACAGAAATCATACACACACCATTGCAACAGAACCCAGATCAGAGCTGACTAATTGGCAAACCAAAGCAGAGGAACAAGCCCACCACAAAAACATATAGAACAATGCAGTTTCCTTTTCCTGTCTACATGGTCGTGCAAAGACTTGCAGAAAAAATATCAACAGGAAACAACTGCTCCAATCCACCAATAAAAGCAGTTTAGACAACTTTGAAAAGGAAAGTATAAAACAGTTAATAAAATGCCACAGAGAAGATGCATATTAAAAAAATTCACTAGTTCCACAAGGAAGAGGATAAGAAATGACAAGGACATACGAGATGAGCATTTAGATCTTTTAAAGCCTGCCCATCCTCCCATGTCTCAGATATGACAGTTCCAGCTCTGCAATGCACAAAAGCTAAATTTCTTCATATAACCGTTTGACATGAGGAATCATAGAGTAAACTATAATACAGTAGCACTTTAAGTTGCAGTTTTCACAATATACACCAACATCAGAATCCATAAACAAAATTTGCTGGTTTCGGCATGACCAACCATTAACATTCCCATTAACCATTAACCATTTGTTGGTTTTAAGAACAAAAAACCATTAACATTCCCATGGAGTACTTTACAAGTGATGTTGGATGCTTTTGACCATGCATGAAGATAGTTATTCCATTTATTTTCAGACTCTCTTAAAGAATGATAAATCAAACCCCTAACCACCTTAATGTAAGCAGTGCTCTAACCATAGACCTATTATACCAACCCAAGAGGCTTTACCTGTTGAACCAACTGACCCACTCTCAGAATTAAAATCATCAGTCTTATCTTATTACCAGTTGAACCAACTGACACCCACTCTCAAAGAATTATAAAGTCTTGTCATTTTTATTTCAATTGCACAATGAAACATTATGATACACTCTGATTTTTTTCAATAATTTTCTCCTTTCCTCTATACTCTCACCCAAGTTATGCAGCAAATAGAGAATGATAAATAAGTTGAAGTGCATATAGAAGCTTAAGAAATAATGCTATACCTGATTACACCCACATTTCCAAGTCTCACAGAATTCTGGCGTACTTTCAGCCTAGCTTCCTGTCTCTCAGCTTTTGAAACTGATATCAATAGATCGGATACTATTTTTGTTCTCTGCATGAGAGAAGGCAAACAAAATTGATAACTGCTGTAACACAGAGGTCCTAGCACAGTCGGTGCACATTTGCACAAAATAAATTTCTCTCTTACCAACCAATTGTTTTTTCTGAAAAGAAAATTGAGTGTGTGCATATGAAGCTCACAAGCATATTTGAAATAACAAAGCCACTACAAGAGGAATAACCAAAATTTGTAGATGATCTATTTTGGCAACTTAAAAAGCATTTGGAAAATCAAATTGCAAGGATCTGTCATATTCCTGCAGTATGACAAAATCTATTAGGATCTATATTACAAGGTTCAGGCAGTTTTGCATTTATTATGTAGCCTCTTGTTTCTCCAACCCCCAGACTCTACAGGTGGTTTTGCACTCATCATGTAGCCTGCTTTTCTACACAACTGTTAAGTCTTCAAAAAAAAGAAAATAATAGGCATAGCCATAACTGTGATAGCATTGCAATTCCGTTTTTCATTCTTTTCAACAGTAATTCTAGTCCGCAACAATCTAGCATGCATGTGATGGTGAATGTTAAATTCCAATTGACAGTAACAACAACATCAAACTTATAGCATCAAGACTGAACATATTGAACCTCTAATCAACAAGACTGCTGCCAAGTTGACAAATGAAAACCTACGAAATGACAAGACTTTATCGAATAACACATTTAAGTAATCCAATTAGTTTATGACAAGGACTGGACAGGAAATTTCCCCCTAACAACCTAAACAACTAAGCAAAAGAAAAAGAAACTGATTACCTGCTGGAAATCTGGATTGAATCCCACCAGATTAGGGATTAGATTGTTGTAGTTTAGTTAGATATTTGTGGAGATTTGTTAGCTCCTAAAAATCTGGTAGTTTGTTATCTGTTAGCTTCAGATTTGAATTTTCCAGCTGTAAATATTGTCTTCTAGGATCCTTATCATGTAACGTCTATATAATGATGTAACTATACGGTTGATGATATAGCACATAAATATTTTTTCCAATTCAGATGGTATCAGACCCAAAAGTCTTCCTTACACCTTTGTGCTTAGCTCGATTTGAATCCTTCCTCTTTTGCCAAAATGTCTAATACTCAGTCCAACACCACCTCTGCCACTCACTCACTACCTCTCTCAAAATTGCACAATCTGAATCCCACTCACATTTGGTTATGACTATTAGACTCAATGAGACTAACTCCCTACATTGGTCTCAATCTGTGCACATGTACATATGTGGGCGAGGCAAGATCAGCTATCTAACTGGTGAAACACTAACTCCAGCCAAGACAGGTTTGACTTATTCGACCTGGTATACAGAGAATTCAATGATCATGGCATAGCTTGTGAATTCTGAGGAGATTAGTGCTAATTACACGTGTTACTCTACAGCCAAGGAATTGTGGGATAACATCAATCAGATGTATTCTGATTTGGGAAATCAATCCCAAACATATGAACTCTAACTCAAGCTTGGTGGCCTTCGGCAAGGTGAGCGTACAATCACCAAATATTTTAACACCCCTAAAAGTTTGTGGCAAGACCTTGATCTTTCAAGACTATGAGTGGAAATGCCCTAAAGACTGCAACCATTATAAAGAAAAATAATTGAGAGTGATGGAGTGTTTAAGTTCCTGGTTGGTCTCAACGTCGAGTTCGATGAAGTACGTAGAAGGATCATTGGTTGACAGCCTCTTCCTTCCATTAGTGAAATCTTTGCTAAAGTCTATTGTGAGGAAAGCCAAAGAAGCATTATGCTTAGCAAAAGGTCCTTTGGAGAAGTGGTTGAGAGCTCTGCACTGTCTGTTGCCGCAGCTACAAATAAAAGTGCCAGTGTATCGTAGACTTGAAGAAAAAAATCTGAGTATGCTGGTGCAATCACTGCAACAAACCTCGCTGCACCATAGAAACATGCTAGAAGCTTCATGGAAAGCCAGCAAACTAGAAATCATCTGACAAGTGGAATGCCAAATTAGGGGACTCCTTAGTCTCTACCACTCAATCACCTATGTCTGCCCATTTATCTAAAATTGCAGGTTTTTCAAAGGAACAAATTGACCAAATTCTTCAACTGCTGAAATCCAATCCACAAACGTTTTCTGTTAAAGGTACTCTAATGATTCTGTTGCTCAGTCAAGTAGTCCTCCTCTTGCCTATTCTGTTTTTAACTCAACACCTTGAACCATTGATTTGTGTGCCTCGAATTATATGACGAGTATTCCACATTTATTTAATACCTATTATCCTAGTCTCGATAAAAAAAGTCGGAATTGCTGGTGGTGGCAATTCATCCATAATAGGAATAGGTTCTATAACTGTTTCCAAATCCATGGAATTAAAATTAGTTTTACATGTTCCAAACCTTGCCTGCAACTTGTTATCTATTAGTAAATTGTCTCGTGACTCTAATTGTTATGTCATGTTCTTTGAATCCCATTGTGAATTTTAGGACCGGAACTCAAGGAGAATGATTGGCAGTGCTGAACTTCTGGATGGTCTCTATTATTTTAAGGATGAATCCTCAAGAAATAACAAAGCTCATGGCTTGACTGGTACTTTTAGTTCAACCTCTGCTCATTAACAAATTATGCTCTGGCATTTTAAACTAGGGCACCCTAGTTTCCCTTATTTGAAATATTTGTTTCCTAGTTTGTCTAGAAAATTGGATTATATTTCCCTTACTTGTAAGACTTGCTTATTATCTAAGAGTCATAGAACTTCTTTCAAATTGAATAAATATTGTGCTTTAAAACCTTTTTATCTTATACATAGTGAAGTTTGGGGACCTTCCAAAATTATAACAATTCTAGTAAAAGATGATTTGTAACCTTCATAGATGATCATACACGCCTTTGCTAGATTATTTAATGCAATCTAAGTCTAAAGTAGAACAATTGTTTAAAAATTTCTACAATATGATTGCAAATCAGTTTCAAACTAATATTGGAATTCTAAGAAGTGATAATGGAACTGAATATTTTAATGAGGTATTAGGTGGTTTTCTAGTACAGAAAGGGATGCAACATTAGTTTATATGTCGTGATACACCTCAGTAAAATAGAATTGTTGCGATAAAAAATAGACATTTACTAGAAGTTGTTAGGGCACTTATGTTTTACATCCATGTTTCTAAATACTTATGTGGTGATGCTGTTATTACAGTTTGCTATCTTATAAACTAAATGCCTTCTAAAGTTTTAAATTATAAGACTCCCTTACAAAGTTTTAAAAATATTTTTCTAGACAATGGATCACTTCAGAATTACCACTTAAAATTTTTGGCAGAACCGTATATGTTTATATTCCAAGCCACCTTAGATCTAAACTTGATCCTAGAACTGAAAAATGTGCGTTCTTAGGCTATGCTCCAAATAAAAAAAGGATATAGATGTATAACCCTTTGAACAGAAAAATATATGTTAGTATTGATGTTCAATTCATTGAAAATCAGTTTTTTTTTTTTTTTGACAAAACTTCTCTTTAGGGGGAGAGGAATAATGACAATCATTTTTGGGAAGCACAAATAATCCTATTCCCAATATGTTTTTTGAAACGGAAATTTCAAATAATAGAAATATATGGAATCCTGCTTTAACTTTGCTAGACACTACTGCATCACAAGCAAGGGGAGAAAAAGTACAAATCAAAACTTTGCAACTTGAGCTCCGTGTTTATACAAGGAGCAAACTTCTTTCAAATACTGAAAATCATTCCAGTGATCAGCAAAATCAATCTCCTTCTCTGAATATACAAGGTCCAAGTAATACCTTAACTAATTCCATTTAAGATCTTGATATTCCCATTGCTATTAGGAAAGGTGTTAGAACCTCTACTACCAAGCATCCTATTTCAAATTCTATCTCTTATGACAGATTTCCTAAAAAATATAGAGCTTTTACATAAAAAATTTCTAATCTCTTTGTTCCGATAACCATTCAAGAAGCCATTAATAATCCGGATTGAAAATTAGCTGTTTTGGAAGAAATGAAGGCCTTGCAGAAGAATGATACTTGAGAAATTGTTGAACTGCCAAGAGACAAAAAGGTCGTGTGGGTGCAAATAGGTCTTTACCATTAAGTGTGAGGTCAATAGAAGTGTGGAGCGGTATAAGGTGAGATTGATAGCCAAAGATTTCACACAAATCGTAGCCATTGACTCCCAAGAATTCTTCGCTCTTGTGGCTAAAATTAATTCTATATGTTTTTTAATCTCTCTTGCAGTGTATTTTGATTGGCAGCTACACTAGTTAGACATCAAAAATGCCTTTCTCAACAGAGATTTGGAAGAAGAAGTCTTTATGCAGCTACCACTTAGTTTCGAAGATGAGCTAGGCAATGGAAAAGTCTGTAAGCTTAAAAAATCTCTCTATGGGCTTAAACAATCCCATAGAGCTTGGTTTGGCAGGTTTGAGAAAGCTATGAAAAATCAAGGATACCTACAAAGTCAGTTAGACCACACAATGTTCTTCAAACACTCAAAGGACAAAAAGATTGCCATTTTGATAGTCTATGTATAAAATTTTGACCGAAGATGATATTGAGGAGCTCAGTAGACTAAGGAAAGTTCTCTCTCAAGAATTCGAGGCTAAGGATCTCGAAGAGTTAAAATACTTTATTGGAATGGAGTTTGCAAGATCCAAGAAAAGGATATTCATATCTCAAATAAAATGTCCTTGATTTGTTGAAATAAACTAGTTTACTAGGAAGCAAAACTACCGAGACACAGATTGAGCCAAATACAAAGTTAGAACCAGAGAAGACTGAGGAGATAAAAGACAGAGAAAGGTATCAATGACTAGTAGGAAAATTGATTTACTTATCACACACCAGACCTGGTAGCCTGGTGAGTCAATTCATGCACTCTCCAAACCAAGATCATCTTATTACAGTTTATAAATTCTTGAGGTACTTAAAAGGGGACACCAGGAAAAGGTCTTCTGTTTGAAAAGCATGGACATTTGCAAATAGATGTTTACATGGATGCAGACTGGGTAGGGAGTGATTCTAATAAAAGGTCTACTTCAGGGTATTGCACTTTTGTTGGAGGCAATTTAGTAACCTGGTGAAGTAGGAAACAAAATGCAGTTGAAAGAAGTAGTGCTGAGGCCGAGTAAAGAGTAGCTCGTGGAGCTTGTGAAGGGATTTGGATAAAGCATTTAATGGAAGAACTAAAGGTTGAAAGTACTCTACCTATTAAGTTTATTGTGACAATAAACCTGCTATTGCCATTGCTCACAACCCTGTGCTCCATGACTAGAGAAAGCATGAAAGTGGATAAGCACTTTATTGGAGAAAAACTTGACAGTGGTTTGATTTGCATGCCTTATCTTTGAACAGATGAACAGGTGGCAGATTTATTGACTACAGGGCTGACTAGAAAACAATTCGAGAAATTAGTATGCAAACTGGTCATGGAAGATAATTTTAGACCAGCTTGTGGGAGAGTGTTGGAAATTCAGATTGACTCCCACCGAGTTATGGATCAGATTGTTGTAGTTTAGTTAGATATTTGTAGAGTTTTGATAGCTCCTAAAAGTTTGGTATTTGTTATCAGTTAGCTTTAGATTTGAATATATTTTTTCCAATTCAGATTACGTATGGAAAATTGTTTATGCAAAATTGCACTTTTAGTAATAGACTATTAGTGAACAAAATTAATCGATGAAATGCAAGAGTTAGAAGATGCAATAAATTAAGGTCCTTTCACAAAGCACACCTTTGGCTTCATTTGTTGTTCATAATCTTTAAGGTCCTTCAATTCCTAACAAAAGGAAAAAAAAAGTTTAGAATTAAAAGTAAAAAACAAGGTAAAGAGCTATATAATTGATCATAGAGCGCAATACACCTTTTCTAATTGGTAGCAAAGGTTCTGATAATTAGAGGCCTCTTGACGAGATTTACATAGGTCTTCTTCCAATGTTGCAACTTTTGCACGTAATGATGTGACCTCCTCCTAATTTAAATTGAAAAAAGAAGGGATTAGAATCATTAATATCAAAAGTTTGCAGTACCTGTGACAAAAGATACATGCACATTAAGAGGGTCCACCCAAAATACATGAAAAACCAACTAGTCAAACCAGAGAGTTTCTATTTTCCTTTATCTTTGCTCAAACAGTAGCAAATCTATATCCTCACCATAAATGAAGCAAATTTTTTTTTTTTACAAAGATTAGCACAGAGCATACCTCCAATGAAGAGCGATTCTCAATCCGCGACTGTTCTTTGGGCCTATTGTCCTATATAATGAAAAAATTGAAATGGTTAATACATGTAATTTTTATAAGAAACGCATTTTGTATGAAAGATGGGTCATAAGCAAAGTAAAAATGAGGATGGGAGAAAAGGAAAACTTTAAAGGAACAAAATAAGACATTTTAAGACAAATGAAATCTAGGAAATGGAATAATATCTACATTAAAATCCAGTTAATTCAGTACTTGACTTTCCTATATTAATGAAAAATTACCTCTATTTCCTGTTGTTTCATTACTAATTTTCCTTTTTTCTTTATCATAAATTGTAACCAAGCAAGACTTAAATGGTTCAAACAATGAATCACCTCTTAAAAATAATAACTTCAATATTACAAGAAAAACCATTTTTTAGCACACTTGACAACTTTTAGAAAGCATTAATTCTATAAGCATGCAACACAATCACAAATCCATCTAGAACACTCTCATTTTGAATGTTAATCCTTTCTTTTGGACCGATAATACTTACACCTAGAATCTTGAAACCACTTACTTTAAGTTCAAGATCAATAGTATTGTCCAAAACACTCACATTATCAAAGTTAAATACACTGCTTTAACATAGAACTAAAGATCTAGAAGCCCTTTAGACACTTAACATAATTCCAATAGCAATATTTCTCAATCATTAGTCTTCATATACCTTTAGATAAGCCTAGAGAAAATCTTTGGAAAGACACCCAAAGACCCTCCAACCAAGGAACCAAAATAGAAATCCCTGTATCGTAATCCCCTGAATAACACTATTCTATTTACGAAAAAGATGAGAGTATCCAAACTTAAAATTCATTGTAAACACCCTCCTCAAGAAAATAGGCATAAATGTTTCCGATACTTGTGCATGTTCACACATCCCAAAAATACTATGGTCTTTTCAGTATCTAAGAGAAAAAATAAGGGTGCTAGGAACAGCTACAGGAGAGATCATTAGCACGAGCACATTAAAAATAAAGAAACCCTTTATCATTCTCACATAAACGAGCTAAGTATATGATAAGTTCTCTTATTTTTCCTATTTCAAGTTAATTCAAAAATTAAAAGTTCTACCATAACGATACATAATAAAATATTGTGACAAAACGAGCTTAAATAAAAGGCCGCACATAAATAAATATAAGATTTAAGAAGATATAAATTGAAATTTGAAGCTTTACAACTAACTTGCAATACTTAAAATAAATATTGATCTTAAACCAAGGGTAGTATCCCAACAGCTAAATCGACTTATCCGCTCAGCTTCTCTATAGTCTTCTTTCTTGTTTCATTACACGATGGAACCGGAGTTCTCGAGAAATATCGGACTTTTTGTGCCCCCTCTACCAAATGTGGAACGATGAGCAATCCAAACAAATGCTTGATCCAATGAATACCAATGTGAAAATCATAAATTGTTCTAGTAAAGTGCTTTCATATTGTTAAGTACTAAGACCTACTGTCCAACTTTTAGAAAAAATGCAACAAATCAAACTGTCACAGATTCTTTTTGGATTGCAACTCTTTGTAAATGTGAAGAAATGGAGAGAAAGAAGAATTCTCTTGTATGTTTCAAGTATAGATTTTACAAGTATATATAAAAAGAAGACAAGCCATTTAATATCTAGTTGACAACTACTAACAACTACTTCTATACCTAATACTTTACAATTAATATACTTCAAAACTCCCCCTCAAGCTGGAGCATATAAGTCATATGCGCCAAGCTTGTTACAAATAAAATCAATTAGAGGACCCTTGAGAGATTTAGTAAGGATGTCTGCTAGTTGATTGTTTGAGCTGACATAACTCGTGGAGATACTGCCAGATAAAATCTTCTCTCGGACAAAATGGCAATCAATCTCTATATATTTAGTCCTTTCATGAAACAATGAGTTGGATGAAATGTGAAGGGTAGCTTGATTGTCACAAAATAACTTCATCTGTGATATATTTGCAAATTTTAGCTCTTGGATTAACTGTTTCAACCATATAAGTTTACATATTGCTAAAGCCATTGCACGATATTCTGCTTCTACACTTGACCTAGCAACGACAACTTGCTTCTTACCTTTCCAAATTACAATATTTCCTCCAACAAAAACACAATACCCAGTGGTAGAACGTCTATCTGATGGAGAACCTGCCCAATCAGCATTTAAGTATCCAACAATCTGTGTATGTCCCTTATTGTCATATAACAAACCTTTACCTAGTGCACCCTTGATATATCGTAGGATTCGAATAATCGCATCCAAATGAGTGTCACATGACGACTGTAAAAACTGACTAACAACATTAACCGGGAATGAAATATCAAGTCATGTGATAGTAAGATAATTAAGTTTACCAACTAGTCTCCGATATCTCCCAAGGTCTGCAAGAGGCTCCCCCTGTTTAGATAGAAGTTTAATGTTAAGATCCAAAAGAGGGTCTATAGGTTGGCAGTCCATCATCCCTGTTTTTTGAAGAATATCCAAAGTATACTTTCTTTGAGAAATAGCAATTCCAAAGCTAGACTGAGCTACCTCAAACCAAGGAAGTATCTGAGTAATCTCAAATCTTTGGTCTGAAAATGATCAAATAAGTGATTTTTTAATTGTTTAATACCATTCTGATCATTTTTTGTAATGACAATATCATCAACATAGACTACCAGATATATGCATTGACCTTGCAGTGTATGCCTAGAGAAAATAGTGTGATCTGACTGACTTCGAATCATGCCAAACGCCTGGATGACAATGCTGAAATGACAAAACCAGGCACGAGGAGATTGTTTTAAACCATACAATGAACGACGAAGTTTACATACCAAAACCAGGTGGTTGCTCCATATAGATTTTTTCTTGAAGTTCACCGTGGAGAAAGGAATTTTTTATGTCGAGCAGGTGCAACGACAATTGACGAATAGCAGCCATAGATAAGAACAACCGAACATATGACATTTTAGCCACGGGAGAGAAGGTATCAAAATAATCCAGGTCATAAGTTTGTGTGTACCCCTTGGCAACCAACCGTGCTTTTAACCTATCAACCTAACCATTGGGTCTAATCTTGATAGTATAAATCCAATGACAATCAACGGTTAAGTGGCCGGGAGGCAATTGGACTAATTCCCATGTGCTATTATTGTGCAAAGCAGTCGTTTCCTCAACCATTGCTTGACACCACCCAAGATGTGAAAGAGCATTACAAAGGGTGGTAAGGACAGAGACAGAAGATAAAGTAGATACAAAAGCAGAATATGGTGAAAACAATTGATGATAACTAAGAAAATTGTATATAAGATAAAGATTTTGAGTAAAGCGTTTACCTTTACAGACAGCAATGAAAAATTGGTCAACAAGTGGTAGACCTCAGTAGGAGAGTGATAGGGAGCAGGAAATGAGTCAGCGGGAAACCCAAGTGCCTCAGAAGCGGTATCACTGTCATCACCTGCAGAAGAAAAAGGAATAAGACTCACGAGTCGGAGAGGAAAATCCCTAGTGGGAGGATCATACTGTAGGATAAAGACAGGTTCAGTGTTTGACTCAAAAGGAGACATGAGATAAGAAACTAAAAGAACCTCTGTGATAGACGTAGTATCTGAAGTAGAGGAAGAAAAGAAAGGGGAAGACTCAAAAAATGTGACATTCGCATAAAGGAAATAACGTCGGGTGTCAGGAGAATAACACTTATATCCTTTTTGAAGACGCGAGTAATAAAAAAAAAGACATTTATTGGACCAGACGGATAATTTGTCTTGACCAAGAGAGAAGACGTGAACAAAATATGTGCAACCAAAGACATACGACAAAAGAAAAACAATGACTTATCAGAATACAAAACAAAGTGAGGGACCTAGTGTTGTAACACGGAGGAACGCATTTGATTTATCAGAAAGCAAACAGTAAGAATAGCGTCAACCCAAAAATAGAGAGGAATATTATTGTGTATAAGTAAAGTACGGGTAGTCTAAATTAAATGTCTGTTCTTACGCTTAACAACTCCATTTTGTGGTGGAGTATAAACATAGAAAGACTGATGTAAAATGCCTTAAGATGACATAAATTTAGTAAACGGAGCAGAAAAATATTCACTTATATTATCACTACGCAAGGTACGAATAGTAATACAAAAATGTGTCTTAATTTTAGTACAGAAAGATTCAAAGATGAAAAATAATTCAGAACGATCTTTTATTAAAAATAACCAAGTGTAACACAAATAATCATCAATAAATGTAACAAAGTATTTAAACCCTAAGACAGACAAAAATCAACTAGGAGCCCAGATATCGGAATGAACTAATTCAAAAGAGGATGTAGCCCGATTATTGACCCGTTTTAGAAACGATCCACAAGAGTATTTTCCAATCTAACAAGAATCCACAAAGACCTGGAACTATCTTCCAAAGCTTTAACAAATTTGGATGTCCTAAACGATTATGAAGGAGTGCTGATGATTCAATGACATTGCATGCAACAGATGGTGGAGGAATACTCAGATGATAGAGCCCTTGTGACTTACGACTTGCACCAATCATTTGTCCCGTACTGCGATCCCGTATAGAACAGAGTCATTAACAAAAGTGATTGCACAGTTTAAAGAACGAGTGAGTTTACCGACATAGATAAGATTAAAGGAACATTGTGGAATGTAACAAACATAGTCTAAAGGTAAAGAAGGCAGAGTATGTGCTCGACCAATTTCTTTAGAAATGGTTTTAGACTCATTAACTAAAGTGACAGACGATAATGATTTAGATTCAGAAACACAAGAAAGTAATCGAAAGTTACCAAAATATGATCTGAGAAACCATAATCAAGGACCCATGGACCTAGAGAGGAAGACTGAGTAAGGCATGCAACAGAATTACCAATATTGGCAATGAAAGTAATAGACAACTTAACTGCTTAATACTTAAGATAGTCCTCGTAGTAGGCACCTGTAATAGTCAAGGATGTAGACTGATTATTCAAGGTGTCAAATTGATTAGTTTGAGCAAAATTAGCAGCTCGATGAGGTCATCCATGTAACTTGTAACATTTTTTTTGAGTATGGCCCCAATGATGACAATAACTACATTTGGGGCAATTTTTGCTGCGATCGCCTTGTTCTCCTTTGAATGAATTCTATAATTGAGAGAGAGGCCAAGACTAAGAAGTCAAATGTAGATGATCCAGAAACAAGACCTAAAGCAAAAACTCAAAGGAGTCGGGCAAACACCTCATCCATAAAGGGTATGGTCGTACTGGCAAAGATCTAATCTCGAATTGGTGAGAGCTCAAAACTAATAGAAGCCAGGGTTAGAACAATAAAAAATGTCCCTCTGTGCAAGATCTTCGGTGACAGTCTTACCAACTAGCAGGAGTGAATTGAATTCAGTCTTGAGGGATGCCATCCGGCCAAGAAATTCTGACATGTCCATACCCTATTGTTTCAAATTGACAAGATTCGAGACAACTGAATATAACCTTTGAATGTCATTAGTGTATAACAACTTGGGCTGATTCCATATATCAAAACAATTCCTGTTAGCTTTATAAATGGGATACAATTGAGGCTCAATTGTTTGCCGTATTCGATTGTACGGTAAAGCATCAACTTTCTTCCACTCAATTGTATCTTTATCGTTTATATTTGTAACCCCTTTGGTTAAATGATCCTTCAGATCATGTACCATACACCACAGTTCAATGGACGCAGCCCATGAGTTATAATTACTGCTTCCAATCAATTTTTCTGTAAAAATTACAGGAAATGAACTAAACAAAAAAGGTAAAACCTGTCTTGAGGTGTTCAAAAGTCATTTTAAATCACCAACCAGAGAGAGATTGACGAATAATGCAAAAGTGGTTTTCCGATTTTCCAACAACAATGACGGTGGTCAAGTGATGGTTTGGCTTGTCGTCGATGTCTGAAGATAGGGACACCGGTGGTGAGGCTAGACGCACTTCGAAAAGACGTAGATCGGCAATTGAAGTTCGCCGAAGAGTGGGGCTATCACCAGCGCATCTGTCAGTTAGTGGGGATCGGGCTTCAACAAAATTGGTCGTCGGCATCTTCTAAGGTCAGTGGAGATGGCCAGAGGTCGGTAGGTTGCCGGCCAGTTGGACGATCGCTGGAAAGTGAAATTGTTTCTAGGGCATCTAGTGATGCTCCGATGACGCCTTCTTGGGTCTTGCCGACGAGATCTTTCTGCAGTCACGTTCACCAAAAAAAAAGGGGCACGACCACCGAAAAAAGGGAGCATAGTGGCTGGAGATGACAGGCAGTGCTGCTGGAAGTGATGGGCAATATTGCCGAAAAGGAAGACAACTCTGATGCTAAGAGTTGGCTCTGATGCCATGTGAAGAAATGAAGGAAGAAGAATCCTCTTGTATGTTTCAAGTTAGATGTTACAAGTATATATAGAAAGAAGACAAGTCATTTAATATCTACTTGACAACTACTAACAAATACTTGACAAGTACCAACTACTAACAACTACTTGACAACTACCAATTTCTACACCTAATACTTTACAACTAATATGCTTCAACAGTAAATACTTTTTTGTGAATCCTTTATAGACTTTGCGTGAATAACCATTTTTCTTTCTTGATTGAAACAATGGAATACGATTTATGAGGAATTGTACATAAATGAAATGCATTCTGTTGAGATAATTTTCTATTAAATAATTTATCTTTGCTTAAAAATAATACTTTCTACCTCACCGCCACATAAGAAATTTCTGAGGCAATAAACCTATTAATGCACCCGTTGTGCCACAGCAAATATAACATTGACTCATTGTTCTAGCATCTAATAAAAGCATTACATAACAACAAGCATCTGGGCATTTGGGTCATTTGGTACTATAGCTCACTCAATTCAAAACAACACACCCCATTCAGGACTTACTACAATATAT
The DNA here is from genome assembly GCA_946807835.1 of Ailanthus altissimus. Lineage (NCBI taxonomy): Eukaryota > Viridiplantae > Streptophyta > Magnoliopsida > Sapindales > Simaroubaceae > Ailanthus > Ailanthus altissimus. The sequence continues at coordinate 15,053,690 of OX327700.1, read as the reverse complement.
CTACAGTTTGGAGATTGAACATGCTGTACCCAGCACTTGTTTATGTAGCAAAGGAAAATGGATAAGCACTGCAACCCATCCATCTCCCTTCATTGTTGAAATATTTAGCACCTATTGTATCTTATAGTCGCACTATTGAAAAAGACTCTTGTTTTCTTTTCCTGTTAAATTAAGAGGGCAGGTCTACTTCTCTAAAACTATAAAGCCCATTCTAGTAGTGAAAATATTCAGAGGATTTGATATCATAATAATAACTAAGAGCAGTAATAACATTGATGATGATGATAATTACAAATTATAAACAAAAAGATGAGAAAAGAAATGAGAATAGCTCATGCCAATAAAACCTCACCTTATAATACGAATTCTCAAGCTGACCATTGGAAGGTGAAATGGTTGAGGCAGATAACTGCGAACTTGTCTGTTCATTTATTCTGGTACCGCGACCTCTGCCTGAAACAGAATGCCCTCTACCACGACCATGTTTTTTCCTATTTACATCAGAACCTGCCTTGGTATCCATGGCTTCTGTAATCTTTTGCCTTCCATCAGCCACCACCTGATTTGGTTTTAATTAGAAAAAATAGTCATAATTATCTTTCCAAAAAAAAAAAGAAATTGAAATTTATAGTTGAATCACATACTCTTAGACCTACATGAAAAAATTACCACAAAGTGCTGTAAAGAAACATTTGAATCCGAGAAAAGAGAACATAAAGACAGCAAAAAAAGCAATCAATGCATTACAGAAAGTGAAACGAGACAAGGTGTCATGGGCCACAATATTCATAGGAAAAACAGTAATTTTAAAAATCAAATTTAAATTGAGTTTTAACCATCAGCATACCTCAACATGCTCAAAAACAGTTGAGTTATCATCTTCCTGAAGTTTCCGGCGTTTCTGAGTCTTAGCTTGTATTAGAAACTCCCCTCTGTTCTGGAATCACCGTATGAAGGAAAAAATGATAAGTAAGCCATAAAATCTGAATGATAAGAACAGTTGCATGTTTTGTCAAAGAAGATATCCTTTAAAAGGACAATAAATATGCCAATTATTGCTAAGCATACACTAGCATTTATTTAAAATGCGTCTTACAGCATAAACACAGGCATGAATACACATTCAAGTAGACAAATTACACGTGCAACATTTCCGCCTAAGTATGGCAACCATCCCATCAACTCAAACTCACTTTATATGCCAAGACAAGCACATGCCACCAAAATTAATCTACATTTTAATTAATAGGTACTGACTGATTATAAAATTTAATCAAATTAAGGATTTAATCATTACTATCAGCATTGCCATATAAATTCTAATAATATGGCTCTATTCCCTCCGTGTCCCTCATACGGATAAGGAATAACTTGATCAGTATCGTGCATCTTTTAGCAAGAAGCTCCCTCTACTTCTAATGAATTAGAGCTTTTCCTAGGCTGATTTCTTAGCAAATAAACAGCATGCTTATAAATCTCTCAAATACTGATGACATTTAAACAGCATTGTATTCCATTCTACAAGTCCAACCAAAATTTGAAACCCACGAATATGAAATATTGAAGTGAACCAATGAGACAATTTCTAGCTTTATCACTTAACAACACATTCATTAAATTTCTAGTGAATTGAGGCTTACATCATCATCAGAATCGCTAGAAGTTGACTCCTGGGCCAAGCCATCAGCGGCAGCAACTGGCCAAGTGGTCTGCTATTGCTGCTGTTGCTGTTGTTGGGCAGGAGTAGACTTGCCCACCATACGAGCTTCGAGTTTAGCTATCTTAGTGGGAAGAGACTGGTCAGATTGGTTCGAAGAGTTTGAGGAAAAATGTATCAACATATCATCCGACATTGCACCACTTTTAGCAACAAACGCAACTCTCTAGATCATAAACGGGTATCTTCTGGGTAGCGGGTGCGCCCTAAAATCTTGTTCTATAACATAAATGAAAATTTTCTGTGATGGGTTTGCGTCTGGTATAAGACAAAGACATGACCACAGAATTCTTAAAAAAAAAAAAATTAAGAAGAAGATGAGGGTAGGGGGAATTTTGAAGCTTAAAAGGTGAAGGTGAAAAATTAGGGTTTTGAATTTTATTGGTAAAAGAACGAGGGGTCAAGAATGGAGGGAAATGAGGCTTTTGTGTATGGCTGTTTTTAGTTTATTTTTGCTTTATAGGGGGTTTTGAGTGTTTTGACTAGACAGAAGGTTTCAATGGCTTTGCTGTTGTAGTTGTTGTTGGTTTGTTTTGGTCAGATCTTAGACACGAATGAATAGACGTTGGACTCCGATGGACAACAAGGACTAAGGTGATACGCAGAGATGCTGGCTAAACAAATATGCCCTAATAAACTTTTGCTTGCTTTTGTTTCTTCCCTTATTTGACCTTACTAGAAATCTCATTTTTCAACATAATGGATTCCGATTCTTTGTTTCGAATTTAACCTTTGTTGTGCTAAAAGTTCATGGGCTCAAGCAGAGCTGAAAAGGCGCCAGGTCAATCATGTTTTTGTGAACCAAAACAGACTCAAACCCACTAATGGGATTATTCACATCAACAATTACATGTTCTCTAAAACACTATTTACATTAGTTTTATTATAGCACAATTTGAATATTTTGATATCAGATATGTGACAAGATCTTATTTTAGATTAGTCCTATTATAATATAGCATGATGTCTGGGCATCATATAGTTGTCAAGATAGTGCTTGGATCAATCTTATTTTAAGACAATCGGATGCTGGGACTCTACTTGGATTAGTTCCACTATAGTGCACCCAATGTTTTAATGTCAAGTATATATTGGAACCTTGCTTTGATTAGTCCTATTGTAGGATAGGTTTGGAATTACTTACATCAGTAAACAAATATTTGTTGGGACCTTGCAAGTATTAGTGATATCATAGGACAACCCCTTTAAATTATACAATTATAGGATATTTCTAAAGGAATTAATATCATTAATCATATAAATATTGGAATCCTATTTGAATTAGTCTTATTATATAGAGGTACAAACTTTTCTACAATTGAATAAAAATGAAAGCAAATTGGTTTCTATATTTTGATTTTTTAGTAATGCTCTCCTTTGATTTTGCTAAAGTCTAATCTTTAAGAGGTCCACTGCAATCTGTCATAAGACTCATCATATGGGTACCTGAGATTTTGGCCAAGAATGTCTTTAGTCCTAAAAGTCCTCCAAGATGTTGATCACGTAAATCCTCTAAAAGGCCGACAATTAAAGCCTCATTAAGGCTAATAGGGAATGATATATACAGAGGACCAAAATCGAGGATTGAGGATTTAGGTTGCCTTTATCCTTGATAATCTCAAAATTCTAAAATTTTTAGTACAAATCCTACTCTACAATCTTGGAATGAGTCCTAAACAAGAAAGTAAAAGTAAGCCCCAATTCTAAAATACTCTACAACATAATACCTATTAAAACCTTGGGAAAAAAGTGGTTGCCTCTTGCTCATGAGAATTGACCTTTTCAAGGAAAAAGCCTTAATGTTCCATTATTAAAAGCCGCATTTGTAATTGCTTTGATTTTTTGCCTTCTTACTGTAAAAATATTATTCAATAGTGTATTTGAATAAGCTGATTAGGTTCTGTGGTGTGGATGTAGGTTCACATTAAACCAAACCACTATAATTTTGTTTCTATTTGTGTTTGTCTTACTTTCTGATCTTAATTGAGTTTAAGACTTTAAATGCCTAACAAACATCAAAGAGTGATCATCTTAGCTCAACCATTTGAGAGATCCAACTATTGTTCTTTAGAGATATAAATTCAACTCATGGGCTTGAAATATCCCAAATTTTAAGGTCAACAGTTTGGCGCCACTTGTGGAATAAATATTGGTCTAAGAGTGAAACGACCTGCCTAAACCCCACCTTAGTGTCGGGGCGAATCTGCAATCTTGAACCTAACTACATGCTTGATTCTCTAAAAATCACTAAGTGAAGGCAATAAAAATAAAAAAAAATTATACTTTTATATGACCTCACTAGATGTCTTATAAATGTACTAATACATATGAATGTATGTCACAAGCGACAAGCGACACGTGACTCAACGAGACTCCATGAATTCTGCAATACCTGGAGAGAAAAAACTTTTAAGAAAAAAATGGCGAGTCTAATGACTCAGTGAGTGGTAAAAGAAATATATATATATATATACATTTTTTTATAGATAAAACTAAACATTTATAAAAATAACACCTCATAAATAACGTTAAAAAATTTCTTGCGATAAACAAGCGTAGGCATATACGAATATTATAAGTTGCCTTAGAACTTATAATAAAAAAATAATCGTAAAACTGTATATTTAATAATCATAAAACTTTTGTTGATGTATCAAATATCTAGAGCTTATTGCTATATCTTTTCTTAATTGAGCATGGTAAAATATATAAAAAATATTACATATTATAATTATATTAAAAACTACACTAAATTAGTACTCAGGGGAAAACCTCATCGTACTCAGAATATTCCTCAGGTAGAGCGTTAGACGTACTCTTTTTTATCTCATCTCATATCCTTGTCTTACGCATACGCATACGCAGAGCAAATTGGCTCCCAAAGAGCAAAGCGCCCATACACACAGCCCAAAACCTCTGTGTGTGTACAAACGGGCCCCAAAAGCCTGAATTTCATATCTCTATCTGAAGGGGGAGAGTACAGTCTAATGGTTTCAAAATTATTGTTTTTACACAATACATAAACTTATAACCATTTCCTTATATCATATCTCATACTCTTTAAATTCCAATGTACTTAAAAATTATTACTAATACATAAAAAAATATTATCTCAAATATAATATTTTCTTAACTAATTACATATTCATTCATATACTTCAATACATCTCATTGTCATAAGATAAATAAAAACAAATAAGACATGTTCAAAAATAATTATAAAGAAACATTTGAAATTTTATCATCTCATACTTTATACTTTAATCAGATAAATCATTTAAACATATTTCTAATGCTATATACTACCATGAATCATAAATTTCCTAATTATAAAATCTCTACATTTAACATAATTATACAATAAGTTATAGTATATATATATATATATATACACCAATTTTATAAACTCTTTCTTAATTATTAATCACGTATAAATGCTCACATAATCTATTGACAATAAAACATAAATAAAGACATACATACATATATAAATTCATACATAACAATTTCAAACAAATATAATATAATACAATAATACACATACATACATAAATGTCAATTTCATAACTAATAAAATATAATATACATATATAATACACATCAATTCCATGGCTCATACCCATCAATTCTATAGCTAACACAATATAATATACATACGTACATATACACATAAATACATCATACTTACATTTATACATAAAGATATATCAATTCTATTCTATTAAAATATAATACACACATACATGCATATATACATACATACATACATACATACATACATATATAGAGATATACATATATACGTATCTATTCCACTACTTACATACATACATCCAAACATACCTATTCCATGGTTACATACATATATACATACATACATAAATCCATACCCATCATGAAACTAAAATATAATATACATACATAAACACGCACATGTATGTATGTATACATGCATACACACACATACATAAATATATCTATTCATGACTTACATACATACATACATAAAAATATACACATAATAAAATTAACTATAATATACATACACATATATCATTTTATAATTTACATATATATATATATACATACATACATAAAAATATACACATCATGAAAATGAACTATAATATACATACATATATATCATTTTATAATTTACATATATACATACATATATAATTATATATACATCATAAAAATAAATACATACACATACATAAATGTAAATACATACATACATATTTCTCACATCAATTTAAAAATAAAAATAAGAAAAAATCACTCACATAGTGATTCACCATCTTCTTCTTCTTCCTCTATTTTTTCAATTTTCTTTTCTTTCTTCTTCTCCTCTGTCTCTTTCTTCTTCCATTTTCTTTTTCTTCTCTCTCTTTCCTTTTCTTTTTTTCCCTTCTTCTCTCTCTTTCCTTTTTTCTATTTCTTCTCTCCCTCTCCGTTTCCCTTTCTCTCCATTATCTTTTTCTTTTCTTATCTACTTCCTCTCATCTTCAAAGGGTCAACAAGTAAAGAAATAAAATAATAATAAGTAAGAGCCCATCGATTTTCTCTCCCTTATTTTTCAACACCTTCTACAATCTTCTATATGTGAGCCTCACATGTATTAAAACATAATAATATATAATATACAATATATAAATATAATATATTTTTTTTACTTCACACAACTAATAATAGTGTAAATATATAATAATAATACAAATAGACCCTACATATTTAATAATTATAAAATATCTAGATTAATTTTTTTTTAAAAAAAAAGGTGTTATAATTTAATGAAAGAGCCCACCCGAATCCCTGTGCAAGGTATTGTCCACTTTGGGGTTCACACACGCATCCTTCCCCCTCACGGTTTTATCCTTTATAGGCAAAACGAATCACCATCCCCAAAAAGCGCCTCTCAAGGGTAGGGGAAATTTCTCCTTATAAGGCCTTCACTTTGGACGAGTCTGCCCGATATGGGATTTGGGTCATTACAATACCCCTCACCATTGAAACAGAGCCATCCTCGGCTCTGATATCAAATGAAAGAGCCCACTCGGATCCTTGCGCAAGGTATTGTCCGCTTTGGGGTTCATGCACGCCTCCTTCCCCTTCACAATTTTGTCCTTTATGGGCGGAACGAATCACCATCCCCAAAAGGTGCTTCTCAAGGGTAGGGGGATTTCTCCTTATAAGGCCTTCACTTTGGATGAGTCTGCCCGATGTGGGATTTGAGTTGTTACAAAAGGTGGGTCTCTAATTCAAAAACTACAATAAAGTTTTCTACATCGACAAGTTAATACTAAAAATCGAGGAACCCTTGTTCTCTCTGGGTTTCGGCCCGAGCCCAATTTTAGAAAGGCCTACTGCAGCCCGTCAAGAGACCCATTATACGGGCACTTAAAGTTTGGCCCATAAGGGAATGTCCTCGGTTCCAAAATCCCTCAAAGAGGCTGACCATATAAATCTTCTAAGTAGCCTGGGCTTGGACTCTCTTCTGCTTAATTAAAAAAAAAAGGAAAAAAAAACCCTTAGGCTATATTACTAAAAGCTAAATTTGTAATTGATCTAATTTTTTTTCTGTAAAATAATTATTCAATAGTGCAATTAAGTGAGCTAATTACACTAGGTGAAGTGGATGTAAGTTCATATTGAATTAAACTACTATAATTTTACTAATATTTGTGTTTGTCTTGTTTCGTAATCTTGATTAAATTTGAGATTCTAAAAGCCCAATAAGCATTAAAAAGTGATCATTTTAGCTTAGCTCTTTGAGAGATTCATTTATTGTTCCCAAGAATAAATAAATTCAACTTGTGGGCCTAGAATTTCCTAAATTTTAAGGTCAACAAGTATAATTTAATCCATTTCTAATTCATTATCAAATTGAAATGAATTGAAAAATAAGTCAAAAATAAACCAAAATAATACTAACAAAAATTGTAAAATTGAAATGATTTGGTTCAGATTAACTCAATTTTTCTACAAAATCAAACTATACGAATATATCTACCCTATTATTATATGATAGTTTTTGAATTATTAACATCAATAGTCAAATATATTTTGGTACCTTGGATTAATCCTATTATAGGATAATTATAAGAAAAATAGGCCAACAATTAGTTGACAGGTACAAAAATTATAAAAACTAAATTTGAATTTGAATTGAAGAAACACCACAAGAACTGCAACAACATAGTAATCAACAGAGATGAAACAACAAGATGGAGAAGCAACAACAACATAATAGCAATAGTAAGACAATAGCAGTAGCAGTAACACAACATCAATAATAACACGATAGTAGCAAGGAAAAAATAGAAGTAACAACAGAACAACAAGAAAAAGATAAAAGTAGTAGTCACATCAAAACAACAAGCAATAAAATAGAACAACAAAGAAAAAATCATAAGCAGTAACAGCGCCGACAAAACAAAAAGCAATAGCAAAAGAACAACAATAAAAAGAATAGAAGCAGTAGTAGCAGTAGTATGCTAAAGATGGTGCTTACGTGCTATTTCATTTTGTATGAATATTATTATTTAAATATTTATACAATGAATATTTTAATAAATCTTTAATGATAATTTATATGGTACTAAACTTGTTACTTTTCAGCATTGTAAATCTAAAAGCGTTTAGATCTAATCTAAAAAATTTTAGGTCAGTGCTAAGAGTTGGTATTCTAAGACTTAGGACCTTGTCTAAAATTGGATAAAAAACTAAGAATATATTAATAATGACACAGTTACAAGGAGTTGCAATTGTTACTAAGAAATGTCATTATGCATTATGTTCTTGAAGACATCGTTTCTGATCTATGGTTGCCAACACGGGTTAACTTGGTATACCTTTCATATTAGTGTGCGTCTATAACTAAATTATCCAAACAATTAGTCTTAGCATACCGTGGGTTTAGTGGAAGCTTGTATAGGTATGCGGGTATTCAATGAAGACTGGGTACTGAACAAACTTATGAGAAACTTCAGTAAACATCCCATAGAGTCATCAATGAAGGGTTTTCTTGAGTTAAATAGTATTCGTGGTCCTTTAACCTGAGCACCATAGTGGGCTTGTGAGTGATCCACCATGTTTTGATTCTACGCATGTTAGAGATCTTTTATAATCTGACCTTTGTGTGTTGTTGGGTATGGTTTGATGCTTATGGAGTCTAGTGTGCATAAATATAGGATTCGTCAATTTATATAGGTGAGTTGTATATCCTGATACTCTAAGATTATATTTTACGAAGTCTTATGACTATAATCAGAAACCGTAGAAAAGAGTGTTTCGTAGGGTTAAATAATATCGCAAATATATTTGTGAATATTGTTTACAGAAATACAAACTTGAAGATAAGTTTATAGTTAAGCATATAGAGATTTGACAGTGATGATCTATATCTCTGCTCTTCTAGGATATATGTGACAAATGAATTATACGTATATGGTTTACCTCAGCTTGTATGATTCAATACACCATTCTATAATATATGTAACGTGTGTGGGGGGGCATCGTTCACAGATTTATGGAAGAATTTTATAAGACAAATGGGTGTAAACCTAGAGAGTCTCACAATATGAAGTGTAGTCGTTGAGCACTGAGGTAGCGGACTAGATTGAACAGTTCAATCTGAAAAAATTTCAAAAATTAAGATTTGTTTCAGGATCTCTCGAAATGCACATAAGCCTAAGGTTAGGCTTGTGATTATTTAATTAACAATTGTTGTTAATTAAATAATAGGTGGAGAAATGGCCTTCATGTATGAGTGAATGTGGGACACGTAGCTTATAACTAGCTTGAATGCATAATAAATGGAAAATGCAAGTTAACACTTGCTTGATGCATGAGATGTATATTGGACTAGTGTCAAGATGAAATAAAATAATAAAAGTAGTTTGAAAAACTTGTATTTTTGTCCTTGTATGATTTGGCCATTTATAAAGAAAAGTTTAAAATTGTTTCATATTGCTCCCTTAAGCCATTTTTGGCCAAACCACTTGAGAGAGAAACAAAATCTAGTTGCTAGATTCTAGCTCTTACAATTTCATCGGTTGTTGCGGACTAGAATTGCTTGTGAGATTGCTTATGTGTAAGACCTAAAAATTCAATCTTCACCGAAAATCTTTAAGGGTGTGTTTTCTGAAACTGTTAATGTTTGATTTAGATTCAGTATGTGTTTATTAAATAGAAAATTAGATTTTGATTCCACTGCATAATGTATGTATGACTTGCATTATTTGATTCAATGAATACATTATCATATGCATGCACCTTTAGACACTCTAACAAGAACAACATGCAACAATAATAGAAATAAAATAAAACAATCAAGGCGCACAAAGATTTTCACTATCCTAAAAAATTATTGTCACAATCAAGAAAAACTTTTAGGTGAAAATGATATAAAATGCAATTTGATTTTCAAGATACAATGACAATTTATATTGCAAGGATGCACATCCAAATGCAGTAATAATTAGAACGACAAAGAGGAAAAGAAATAGGCGAATTTTAAACAAAGAACAAGCTTACATGTAATGGCAAAATAACAATGGAGAATATTGCCAAGAACTTTGTTTAGCTCCTCTTTTTATACTAAACTGTTTTACTAATATAATTTAATACAATTTTTGTTGTTACCGAATTTATTTTACAATTAATGTGAAATTTTTATGTTTTTAAATTCAAATAAAGTAATAGTTACATTAAATATAAATTTAAATTGAAAACCAAATTAAAATAGTCTAATTGTAATTGCAACTTCAGTTAATCCTCATAATAGTTAATTAATTGAATGTTTTGAAATACTCTCAAATATAAAACAATTCTTACAAATTTCAAAATACTTCGTTATTTTGCCATATTTATTTGTAGAGTTCAATACATATGTTTGAACTAGCCATTAAGCATCAATTCTTGTCTTTCAAATATTTAGTGAAATTTAAAATTTCTTTGAACCAAAATTTCATTAGTGTAAGATAGAGAGATGGTTGCTTATAATGTACTCTATATAAAATTGTTGTTATGTGTTTTGGCACTTTATTGGCCTTGTGCCTTCTTTGATTTCATAAGTGCTTAGAGATATCTACCCAACTCTCATAAAAATTGACCTAGTTCTAGATTTATATAGGTAAATTTCCATCAAGTGAATTCTGCAGTTTAAAAACACTACCGTATCAATTTAGGCTATAAAAATCATTAAGAGCTTATGGTTCATCCTTATACACTGCAATAAGTAATATTTTGTTATAAGAAGGACTTTTACACAAAATGATAATGCTACAAGACAATTAGTAACTTGTTATTACTTTTATGAACTTACTTCATAGGATCTCCAAATCATATAGATGGTGTTTCCATCACCTTTGTCTTATGTTCCAAGTAGAAGTCTCATCCCTCTTGATGTACTTGCCATTAATATATTATTTAGTGATTTTATTAGAGGATCGACCAAATTTGACTTCAAGTTTATAAAATCTAGGCTTATTACCTTAAATTCTAATAGTTGCTTAAAAATACTGTGTTTTAAACGAATATATCTTCTTTTCCCAATATAAATTACTTTTTACCTTTGGAATTATAGCATGATAAGCACAATGTATTGATATAGAAGTAAGAGGGAAAGAACTAATGTGAAGATCTACTAATAAGAATTCTTTAGCACTTAGCCTCTGAGCATGCCATTTCTAAGGCTATTACCTCGGACTCTATGGTACATCGATCTTTGCATGTTTGTTTGGATGACCTTAAAATGCAACACCTCCACTAAGAGTGAATAGTAACCACTAGTGGATTTAATATCATTTGAGTTTGTTATCCAATTTGCATCACTATATCCTTCCAACATTGATAGAGATTTTTGTATTTTAGTCCATAACTAATGGTACTTTTTAAGTATTTTGCAAGTCTCTCAAAGGAAACCTATTAATCCTTATTAGGATTTTGAGTATAACTACTCAATCTGCCTACAACATATGTAATGTTAGGTTTAGTACTGTTCATTAAGTACATCAAGTTGCCAATGATTTGGGCATATTGTGTTTGATTAACAATATGTTCTAAGTTTTTCTTAAGTTGGGTATTTGCATCATATGGAGTATAGATAAGTTTGAGATCAAAACACCTAAACTTCTTTAAGAATTTTTCAACATAATATTTTTGTGATAACATAAGACAATCATTAGTCTTAATGATTTTAATGCTAAGTTATAACATTTGCTTCTCCTATATCTTTTAGGTCAAAATTAGATGCAAGCATTTTTTTAGTCTCTTTTATTATCTTTATGTTTGAACTAAATATAAACATATCATAAACATAAAGACATAATCACAAATGACTTAGTGTCTAAAGGCTTTAAACACATTTATTTGAATTCAAATACCCATTTGATATTAGCACTTGATCGAATTTTTCATGCCTCTATTTTGATACTTGTTTTAATCCATACAAAGACTAAACTAGTTTACATTTTATGCTCAGATCTAGGAATAACACAACTTTCTAGTTGTTTCATATAAATTTCCTCATCTATGTCCCTATTTAAGAAAGTAGTTTTTCATCCATTTGATGAATATGTAGTTATATATTATAACAAGTGCAATCAAAACTGTTATAGATGCAATTCTAGTTACCAGAGCATAGGTATCAAAATAATCTATGTCTTTATCTCATATGTATCTTTTGATAACTAATCTTACCTTATATCTATCAATAGATCCATTAGTTTTTTTTTTTTTAAATATTTGCTTACACCCAATAAGTTTAATGTAAAGGTAGATTAATTAACTCTTATACATAATTATCATGATTGAGTCTAATTTATTATTAACTGTCTTTTGCCAAAGTGGTGCATCATATGAAGCTATAGCTTCTTCAAAAGTCAGTGGATCATTTTTAACTAGACAGACATAGAGATCTTCACCAAAATTAATAGTTTTCTTCATTCTTTTACTTATTTTTGGTTTCGAATCTAAATTAGAAGGATTATCACATGACTTATTTTGGGATAAAGGTTTGTTAATATTAACCTTTTTAGGAAAAATTTATTCAAAGAATTCAATATTTTGGACTCCATATAGTATTTGCATCAAAATTGCATTCATTTTGTAGTACCAAGAATCTATATGTAGCATTATGTTGGGAGTACCCAATAAATATGTAATTAACTATTTTAGATCTAACCTATTCCTTTTAGGATTAGGTATTAACATATTTGTAAGACACCCCCACACTTTGAGGTATGTCAAACTATGCGCAAAGCCTTTCCATAACTCATAAGGTATTTTCTTTATCTTCTTATAGAGTATCCTGTTTTGAATATGGCAAGCTGATAACATTGCTTCCCTTCACAAATTTAGTTATGCCTCATAATTAATTAGCATGAAATTTACCATGTCTTTCAATGTTCTATTTTTCCTTTCTATTACTCTATTTGATTTAGTTGAATAAAGAGGTGCTACTTTATGAATGATACCATGTTCTTCACAAAAAGTATTAAAAATACTTGACTTATATTCACCTTCTCTATTAGTTCTTAACCTTTTAATCTTCCTATTAAGTTGATTTTCGACCTCATTTTTATAAACTAAGAACTTTTCTACCTCCTCGTCTTATTTTTCAAAAGATATATTTTAGTATATCTTAAAACATTATCTATAAAGATAATATAATACATTTTACCCCCTTTAGTCATGGTTTGTTTTAAATCTCCGAAGTCACTAAGAATTAAACTGAGAATCTCAGTTTCTCTTTGTATTATTAGTTTACATGTCTTCTTATGGACTTTGATTCTACACATACATCACATTTGTTGTCATTGGATAATGTTACGTTTAACAACAAACCATAACATTTCATCTTTTTAATACAAGAATAATTCACATGACTAAGTCCACTATGTCACAAATCAATAGAGTCAACAATATAAGAAAAAGAAAATGGAACATTTCCATTCATAATGATGTCAAGTACTTAAGTTTAAAAAGTTTACTAGAACTATAGCCCTTTCCAACAAAGACCCTATTCTTTGTCATTATAATTTTGTCCATTCCAAAAGACAATTTAAGACTTGCCTTGCCAAGAACAAAGTCTGACACAAGCTTGTATCTTATGTTTCAAACATGAAGCACATTACTTAGTGAGAGGGTTTTCTCATATGTAAACTAAAGTAGAACTTTTTCTTTGCCTAAAATTGTTGCAGAACGTGAATCACTAAGGTAAGCAAATTCTTCTCCTTCCCTCACTAGAGAAAATTCATAGAAAGAATTTTTATTACCGCATATGTGTTTAGTGGCTCCATAATCAATCACCTAGTCTTTACTTCTAGCAGCAACTATGTTCACTTTGGAGACCACCACAACATAATTATTTTATCTCTTTCAACCAAATTAGCCTTACGGAGATTATAATCTCCTTTCTACCGAGCCTTATGCCTATATTGGTTGGCAAACTGTCTAGGTTTTTCACAAATATAAGTGTCCTTTATTCTTAAAGTTAGGGTTCTTGTTATTAGAGTATTTCATTTTGTTGGGCTCAAACACTTGTTTTCCTTTATTGCGAGGAGGATAACTTTCAACAATATTAGCCATGAAACTTAATTTTTAGTCTTTAAGCTTATTCTTCTCCTTAGTTCTAATTAGAATAACAAAATCTTGACTATTGTTATTTAATAAAATTATTGTTGTTCTAGAATTTATTTTACAATATGAAAATTTAATGTTTTTAAATTCAAACAAAGCAGCAACAACATTAATATAAATTTGAATTGGATACCAAATTTAAAATAGTTAAATAGTAATTGCAACTTCCATTTAATCCTTATAACAATCAATAAATTAAGTATTTTGAAATACTCTCAAATATATAATAACAACCTAGATAATGGGATAGATTAAACCTTTTATAGGACATTCAAGCTCCAATATTCAAACCTTGTTTAGATTAGTCTTATTGTAAGGCAATTAAGAGGAGATTTACTTTTAAAAGGGTAGTGTAAGTGTGTCTATTCTCAAATTTATGATAAATATACCCTCACTTAGGGAGATGCACCTATAAAGGCTAAAATCTGAAACCTCGTTGGAGCAAACTCGAGTTAAATATTTTGGGCAACCTTTTGTATGCACCTATTTATAAAACATGAATATTGCATAAGGATGTGATTAGCTTTCAGAGTCTTCCATAGAACCCAATTACGTAGGATTTCAATAACAAACCCAGTTGATAGATTTTTAGCCCAAAACCGGAATCTTGATTATGGGTATTACTAAATTGGGAAGTGTAAAATTATCGGTATTACTAAAAAATAATACAAGAAATAAATTCAAATTTGTACCCTTTAATTTGCGGAAGCTTTTGTACCATTAAAAATTACCATTGCCTATTTCGATTAGAGAATAATCATATCTTATAACACATTGTAAGAGTCCACTCTGATCTTGTGTTTTCAAATTCTCTCAGTCTATTTCTCAATTATGTGCCTTTTTTTTTACAAAAAAATAATTGTCTTTATCCCTTACGATTAGATAAGATAATTATCACCCATTTTGGTAACCAATTAGGTAACCACCTACATAGGATGAGATAAGTAATCGGCAGTTTTTTTTTTAATTAAGAAACATGGGGTAAGGTTTTTATCTCATAGATATTGAGTCGGATCAACTCATCATTGGTGACCTACCTACCCAACAGAAAGGAGTACTCATACAAATCAAGATTCTTATATTTGATTAGACCAAATAGAAGGACTAAGGATGTATAATATGAGAGCTTTTTTTCCCTTAAAAAAATAAGGCTTATTTTATATGTAAGGGTAATTTTTGTATTAAAAATATATAATTTGAATTTTTATTAGGGTATATTAGTAAGTGGGGTGGTATTATATAAAAAAGGATTAGCAAAATTTAACTTTAACTCTATAAAAGACTGCTTACAAATCCAAGTTTAAACAATTGCGTCAAAATATCATTTCCAAATAAATTGTCTTTTTTTTCCTATTATAATATTCACTAACAACTTGACAATAAATATGAGAGGATAAGCTAATAGAAAGATATGCTAAAGGTTTATTAAGTATTTAACCTCAAGATATGCCTTTGTAAAGCAACCATTATATACATTTTAAAAGACAATACATTCTATTCTTATGGTAATCAAATATTATAGTCCATGATAATGATTTCTCATAAAAAAAATTATTGCTTTTATAAGCAGTTTAATATTTTAAATATTTAAGAGTTTAAATATATTTCAAATAGTGGTACATTATTTACATAAATAAAAAAGTTTGTATCCTAACTAGTATATCACCAATCAATGACTATAACTTATTACGTAGTTATTAATTTTTTATTTTTTATTAATATGATAGTTATACAATACTAATTAATAATAGATACATTAAATACCATATTAATTGATATAAATTTTGTATCTCAACTATATAAGCATAGCATTACTCCATTTGATATTCTTATAATGCATGCAACGTCAGGCTTAATAATAAAGTCACTAATAGATTGGACATATTTATATTATGTGACACTTAGGTACTCACATTATATAATATAGGGAAAAGGATATTTGGACCCTTAAGTTATAGTGAAAAGAACATTTTATTCACTCAATTTTTAAAATTATCCATTTACACCCTTCCCCCATCGTTAACTTGTTCTATTAAATTGGATGGAAATGTTGTAATTACTATAATACCCTTGACTGCCATTAATTGATAGTTGACCAATATTGATCCAATTGATGACGATTCGACTCAAAATTGACATTATCAAACTAAAATGTTTTGTAATTTACGTGATAGTAGAACTTTTTTCTCAACAGAGCACTATAGAGGTGCCAAAAATGGGGAGAATATAGTGAGAGGGTTGGTGGCTGCCGCCAACCACCATAGGATGGCAGTAGCCGTCAAACTGTGGGGGTGGTGGCATGCATTGCCACCATCATTAAACAAATTGACCGTCAATCTATCAAATAGTGGGGGCAATGTATGCCACATTCTTACTGTTTGACGGCAGACGGTGGTAACTGTTGCCCATCATTGTGGGATGGCAGTCGTCGTCAAATAGTAGGGTGATGGCATGCACCGCCATTACTATTGGATAGTTCGACTATCGATTTATCCATTGGTGAGGGTGCACGCCACCGCCCTACCATTTAACGGTGAATAGCAATGGTCACCGCCTTCTACTATATTTGTTAACGTGTATTTTGGTGTATACATGTGATTGTGTATATGTTTAAAAAAAATTAAATACATGTATCATATACACGATTTCACAGTGAAATTAAGCATATGATCAATATATACACATGTAATTATATCATTAACAATATATACACATGTTCAATTTTAGTTCATAACAACTTGGTGGAATTGTGAAGCTAGAATAGCTGCAATTGAATTTTCAGCAATAAGGCTTTGTTTCTTGAAAGAAAAATAAGAAGAATTTATTTATTTTTCTCTCTAGTTTTTCTCACAATACTTTATTTAAAGAAAAACCTCTCTAATCCTCTCTCTTTGCACATTTTTGCTTCACCATTTCTTTATCAATTATCCAAAATAATTTTTAAGTGTGTTAAGCACTTCACAAGTGCTCCCAAAATTGATTAGGTGGCCAAAAAACTAAAAAATAATATTTTGCGGCAATTATACCTAAATAGGTTTATATCTCCCACCTAAACCAAAATAATAAATAAGTAAATAAATATTATTGTTTATTTAAATAATATTTATTCGATTATTCAAAAACTATTTGAATAATTAATTTTTTTCCTTATTTGATTTTACTAATATGGTTAATAGGTGAATTCATGGTGAAATAATTTTTGAAACAAAATTGTGCCACTTGTTAACATCTAATTAGTTAATAACTCTTACCAACTAATTAAGTGATGAATTTAACATTTAAGTCTAGACAAGTGTATAACCCGAGAAATCCTAAAATATATTTTTGGTTTGCTGGAATTTCTAGGATGGAACTGTTCAATCTATAATGTTGCCTCAGTGACAACAAGTACACTTTATATTGTATGACTCTCTAGGTCTATACCCGAATTGTCATCTGAAATACCTCCATAAGTCTGTGAACGATGCTCCCCCATACGTTACGAATATTACAAAGTTGCATGTTAGACCATACAAGTTGAGGTTATAACATATTCGTATAATCCCTTCATCATTTATATCCAGGTAGAGCAGAGATATAGATCAATATCGTCAAATCTCTATATACCCAACCGTAAGCTTATCTCTAGAATTGTATTTTAATAAATAATATTCTTAGACACTGTTG
The DNA here is from genome assembly GCA_946807835.1 of Ailanthus altissimus. Lineage (NCBI taxonomy): Eukaryota > Viridiplantae > Streptophyta > Magnoliopsida > Sapindales > Simaroubaceae > Ailanthus > Ailanthus altissimus. The sequence continues at coordinate 15,035,662 of OX327700.1, read as the reverse complement.
TGATATTATTTATCCCTAGGATTAAACTCTTTTCCTGGGAATTACTTCTTATGGCCATAAGACTTTCTAAAATACAATCTTAGAGCATTATGATATATTACTCACCCAAATGAACTGATGAGTCCTATATCTATGCACACCAGACTCCATAAGCATCGGACCATACCCAACGATACCCAACAGTCAAATTATGAAAGATTTTTGACATGTGTGGAACCAAAGTATGGTGGATCACTCACAAGCCCACCTTGGCACTCAAGTTAAAGGACCACGGATACCACTTAACTAAAAAAACTCTCAATTAACGGCTTTATGGGATGTCTATTGGAGGTCTTTGTAAGTTTGTTCAGTATTCAGTCCTTACTAAATATCTGTATCTTTATACGAGCTTCCACTAAACTCATTGTCTACTAAGACTAATTATCTGGACCATCCAGATATAGATATACACTAATCTATATATTTATTAAGGTATTAACTGATAGACCAGCATCAGTGAAGATAGATTAGGAATATAATATTTGAGAACATATTTGCATAATTATATTTTTTAGCACTATTTGCAATTGCGTCATTACTAATACATCCTCTGGTCTTTGTCTAATTTCAGACAAGTCTCTAACTCTTTAGATATTGCTGACTTTTATAACCTGATAACTCTTATTAATGCCAACTCTTAGCATTTATAACTCTCAACGTTGTTAATTCTTAGCACTGATCTAAACCCATTTAGATCAGATCTAAACTCTTTCAGATCATACAATGTCTGAAATATTATAACCATCTTATCATGGATAAAATATAATTAATGATTTAGTGAAATGATAATACTAGTATAAATATTAAACAAATATTCATATAAAAATAGATAGCACGTAAGCACAATTTTTAACAATATTATCCTTATTTTTAGCTTATCTACAGTACTTCATTGATGAAATGTTTTTTGCCATCATGTAGATTATGAAAATTTAAGTCCAGTAATGTCAATTTTGATAATTTTTATCAGTACCATTCTTCGACAATCGGTGGGGGTTCACCGATGGCTTTTGGAAAGTTTTTTGGTCAATTAATGGCCAGCTTCAGTAAATGTTTGTTAGTGCTCTTTAGATTGTACCATGTGTCTTTTATAAGTAAAAGACTACGTTGTCCTTATTACCATTCAGTTTAATAGAAAAAGTTAACAGTTGAAGTGTAAATGGGTAAGTTTAAAAATTGAGTGAATAAATGATCATTTTCAATATAACTTGGGAGTCCAAATATCCCTTTTCCAATATATTACCCAAAAATTACTCAATAATTTTCTAATAAAGTAAAATAAAACTATCACTCATTTATTTGCTTCTCTCACTTATCAAATTAGAAGCAATGAAATATGATCTCTTCATCATTTATGCTCAGAAACTTATTTAGCACAATATATCAACTTAAGCCATTAAAATATTTAGCAAGGCAAATGTTGAACGCTGCTGGAGTTTTTTAGATTTGACTTGGTAAGTGCTGAGCACCGCGGTGCCAATTCTGGATGCTGCAAATGCCAATTGTTGGAGATGTCACCTTTAAGAAAAGCCACCAAGTTTCTCGACTATTGTGGTCTTTTGAAGAGGTTTTATGTATCTCTTGAAAGACATCTACTCTCTATATATTGCAGGCACATCTCAATTGAAAGATATATAATCTCATTCTCTTTGATTCTCTTACTCTCTACTAATTCATTAATCTCTATTTCAAAGTCTTACTTGTGATCTAAGTAATTGCATCTATGTGCAGTTTGCAATTACATTATCATTGAATCCTGGAAACTATCCTACCATTCAAACCCTTTTTGCACCTTGATTAAGATCTTTATGGGGATAAAAATAGTTTTAAGGACAATGCATTTGTATGCCTTGATAAAAGTAAATAGTTGTATCCTTTATATCCATTTATCTAACATTTACGAATACTTGTTGCAGATATCAACATGTTTAATTTTTTATTTTTTCTAAAAAGAGACTAAAATGATGTCGTTCTAATTGTAGCCCTAAAATCAAATATTGAAACTTGAAAGAACAACAATTTCATCTCCTTCTTCTCATCTTCTATCATATCCGATTTTGTCATCTTTGAATCTCCACTTTTTGTAAAATCATTCTCTGATAATATTTTTATCTCCAATTCTCTATTTTCACAAAGCACATTGTTATATAATATCTGATTCTCCATCAAAAAGAAATATTGGTATGTTTTATCTATGATTCAATGTTCTCTTTCTAATAAAGTTTCTGACGGTAATAATTTACTCTAGTCTTTTCTTTGAAATTATGTCACACACTTTCAGTATATGCGAATTTTGGTGCCAAGTGTGTATGCAGTGTTTGAAAAGGGAGAGCTAGATGATGGGTTCTTGATGATTTTGTTTTTATCTATGCATGAGTTTTTTCGTTCATATTTTCATTATTTTTCAGAGGATGAATTTTACTTGGTTTGAAAGATTATACTAGGATGTGTTCTATCACTTTTAGGATCCAATGTGATTTTTTATTGTTTAAAATTTGACCTTTTAAAATTTTGGGGCTGACTGAGCATCATGGACAAATTTCATTTTCCTCTTAAATAAATTGATGGATTTGGCAAATAATGATTTGTAATCACAGTGGCAAGTTCTGTTTCATGGCTCGTACAAAGTCGCCATTAGCCTTTATTCTAAAGTTAAAGTATATACTTGCCGTTAGTTTTACTTCTGTAATTGTTGATGATAATAGAAGCACTTGTGGGAAGCAATTTGCATGTCATTTCCTCTAAACAGAACTATATAATAGAATTGACTTCTGTTATGGAATTAAGATCTATAAAGCTTCTCTCACAGCTTATTTCTCTTCAACTGTATGTTCCTGCTTCTGTAATTGTTTATGCAAAAATTACTCATTTTTGTAAGTGAGCCCAATAAATTTAGTTGCTGGAAATTGTTATTAGAAATGTTGCATGTTGAAAATGAGAGAAATACATGCAACAAAGAGTCGTGTTTAATAAAGCAAAATTTTCTTTTTCTTTCTTTGGTTGCTGGAAATGATTCTTTAGCCCGTAATTTTTGTTGTTCCCTTTATGCTAAAAGTAAATTAAAGTGGTGCTTCAAGGTTCTGAGATTTGCATATTTTATACAGATTTGCTTCTTGTTTGAGAATTGCAAGGCAATGGCACATGGCACTAGGAGACACTTCATGATTAATAATTACTTGGTTTAAAATAGTAGGTGGGAAACTTTGGTTTAAAATAGTGATTAATAATTAGTTGTTCTGGGGAATTGTTGCTGGGGTTTTTTATTTCCAAATGATTTTATCTACTTTTTTGCTTCTGTTTCTTTTCAGTTTTTCTATGTAAAAAGAGCAACTTCATAAATTATAGTCTGTGTTTTACTAGCTCGTAGAATTAATACATTTATGCTTTGTTGTTGAACTGGTGAAGGTTGATAACATTTTATTATTATTGGCAAGTGATGACGAGCTTATGAAAATAAATTTTTAATGATGGAGTTTGAGATGGACTGAAACCAAATACAATTGACATGTGAAGAAATTACAACTAAAAATGTGGGTAGAAATTTGATATCATAAGTGTGGGCAAATTTCAAAAAACATAATGAATAATAATTAGATTTCCATTTACATCCATTGTAACAAAACGTTGAGTGTCAAAGTTAAAAATAGAACTGCTCATTTTAATAATCATATAAAGAAATATTTATGCTAAGGTAACCAAAAATTGATTACATCATGAAGAAAATTTAAACTACACAAGTAAATGAAAAAGTCTAAGTTACATCATCTTCATTTGATCAAGAAACTACGAGGGAGCTTGCAAGTATGGTGGTCATGCATGAATATCCATTGAATATGATTGAATATCAAGGATTTATGAATTTTTAGGACTCTCCAACAAATGCTTAAGTATGTCTCTCATGATACATTGAAGAAATATATCTTGAAATTTTATTATTATGAGAGGGCCAAAAAGATGAGCATGTTGGAGACAAATAAAAGTAGAATTACTATGTACCTTTAATTTCTAGCAAAGGGGATTGATGACTATAACAATACATTTCATAAAAGATAATATTGATTGCTACAAAGTTGCATTATAAGGTAGTCTTCAAATAATAATTATTATATTATTTTCTTTTAACTTATTACATGGACAAAATATTTTATATAAAATAAGAAATTTTAATTGTTTATTTGTTTGTTTAGGTTCTTATATGTGCCATGTCCACATATTGGTGAGGTACTTTGAGTAAATTGCTTGTTCAAGTGAAGCATTGATAATAAGTTATTTACTTTGATTTTAGAGAATTGCAACACAAATGATTTTATAATTGATTTAGGTCTAGAAATGCTTTCCACTAGCAATTGGAAGGGAGGTTGTTTCATATGCATTGTGTTTCTGATATATTACATTTAATTGTGAAAGAAGGAATGATTGTAATTGGTAATGATATTGAGAGAATCCGAAGTATTGTTTCTTATTGGAGTGCAAAACCTAAAAGGGAGGAAACTTTTATCAAGGTAGCTTGTAAATTGAATATATCTTGTACTAGGAAGTTAGTTCTTGATTGTAAGACTCGATAGAACTCCACATACTTAATGCTTGACATAACTTTAATTTATAAGGATGTTTTTTCTTGTTTAAAATAACGAGAACAAAAATACAACTCTTTGCCTAGTAAAGATGATTAGAGGTTTGCAAAAGAAATTCATAATAGACTTGAATCATTTTATAAAGTGGCTGCATTTTTTTTTGGTACTAAATATCCTACAGCCAATTTTTATTTTCTTCATATTTGTGAAATCTAATTGTCAACTTTTGAGTGGTTGACTTTGGATTGTGATAAATAAGGTTGATAGTTTAACAAAATGATTGCCATGTTTGATAAAAATTGTAGTGTTGTTCATGCATTTATAATAGTGGCAGTTGTTTTAAACCCTAGATACAAGATAAAATTGGTGGAATATTATTTTCCTTTGATATATGGAGATGGTTGCCAAAATGAGATTAAAAAGATTCGAAATTTTTTCTATGACTTAATAAAGGATTATCAATCAAAATCTAAGTTAAGTGAACAAGTTCTTTCAACTCAAAGTTCAACTGCTTCATCACCCCAAACAAAAAGATTAAGGTTGAGGTGCTACTCTTATTTATGTGTAAGAAAGCGTAGTAGTTACATCTATCTACCTGTACGAGATGCTATTGACACATTTTGATATGTTTATAGATCAATCTATTGATTCTAAGACTGAGTTAAACTATTACTTAGATGAACCTAATATTTCAAGATCTAAATATTTTGATATATTGGATTGGTGGAAAAAGAAAGGATTTAAATATCCTACTCTACAATCAATTGCTAGAGATATTCTAACCATTCTTGTATCTATGGTTGCATCTAAGTTGGCTTTTAGTACTATAGTAGATTTGTGTCTTCACATCGTAGCAAGCTTCGTTTAAAGATATTAATGGCTTTAATGCGCGCTCAAGATTTGTTATTATCTAAATTCAATAGTAAGAAAATGTATATTTATTTATATAGAATAAATGTTTATTTTAACTTTTATAGTATTATCATTATTTTTTTCTTAACTAGCTTCAGGCCATCCAAATAAAATAGATAGTATGAAGTATTCTGAGGATGCAGATGTTGCCGATAAGGTAAACTAATCACATTTGTTATTTATCAAGATTGATTCTTACTTGTTAATTGATTATATAACACATATATATTCTTGTTTATGTGTAGGCCTTATATTGGATGGGCAGTGAAACTACTGCTAACTAAAATTGAGATGTGAGAACTTTATATTGGATTCTTAATTTTATCTTGAAACAATATTAGTAATGGACTTACTTGTGGGACTTTGATTGTAGACTTAATTTTATTATATTAGTTATTTTATGTACTTTTTTATTTATTTAATTGAGATTTTTTCAAATATGAATTGGACTAGTATTATTATACTATGTATTATTGTAATTAAGTTTTTGAAGTGCTTGAAGATCTTTTTTTATTCTAGTTGGTTGATCTTTTTTTCTGAATAATTTTTACAAAAGTGAGAGGAGAGAAGAAATATGCTCTCTTTGATGACATCTCCTCTTTTGGGGGCTTGAAAAGATAAAAACAACATGATGAATTTGCTTGGACTTAGCTCAAAAGGATTGAACAAGAGTTTTGAGGAGGGGAGTTAGCTTAAAGGCTCATCTCATAAGAAAAAGAGGTTAGCCAGGGCCTCAAAAGTTGATAAGGAGATAGAGTCGGGCAAGGTTTCAACCCCTAATCCTAATAGTTTAACATCTTCTAGTGCGGTCACATTACCTCATCCTCCTCCGCCACTTCAACCGAATGGGGGTAGTCTTATAGCAGGGGTCCAAAGTGGGTCTTTAGGCTTAAGATGTTCATTGAGGAATGAGCCAATGCCTCTTCATCCGTATAACCTCTACTTCTTAAGAAAGAGAAGTATGAGCATTTAGTGCCTCTGATGAAAGAGGTAGAATGTATGGTGCCAAATGAGCATGCTGCTTCAAGCATGTCTCAATCCCTTTCCTACAGCTTGGGATGCATTTTGAAAGTAACTTTATAGCTTTTTCTTACTTCTCTTTGTGGTGCTTTCTCATTTTATTAATTGCTCAAATCTTTTTTATAGCGGGTGTTCACCCTCACTAGTTACTATGATGCTCTCTATAATATGGTAACAATAGAGTAGAGGTCGGTTGTGGCTTAGGCTGAGGTAGCCAGGTTGAAGGGAGTTTTGAAGGAGGCCCAAAAGAAGATGAAAGGCTTTGAGCGCAAACTCAACAACTGCTTGGCAAAGGTGAAGAATATTGTGGCAAAAGCATTTGTGAAGGTTGGAGAGGCTGAGGCTAAGGCAGTAATGGTAGAGAGCATGGTCTTTGTCCTTGAGTTAGAGATGAAGGAACTCAAGGCCTAGGTGAGGGCTCTTTAGGAGGAGAATGCTAGCTTATTGAAGAATAATGAAAAGCTGGAGAGAAAGCTTGAAGCTTCAGAGGACCAATTTTCTAAAAAGGTCTCTAAGGATTTTGGTAATCGTGGGCATGTTCAGGGACCATTATGCTAAATTAGACCTCTCTTAGCTGGATGAGCTACTTGCTGGCCAAGAGGAAGTTGATGAAGAGATTGATGTCTTGTTTCATCAAATGATCAAGGAGGTCCATCTCTCACCTCTTAATAAGTTTGTGCTAGCGCCTAAGAAGATCCTCGAGCTAACCTGCTATTGTTGTTAGAGACTAACCTCATGTTCTTTAGACTTGATCTTTCTTCTTGTTTTTCTTCCTCTACCATTCTTTGTATTCATTTTTTTATGTAAACCTTTTTGTACTATTAATGAAAAATACTCCTCTATTTTTAGCTTATGTATCTTCGATCATGCTTGGTTATATCTTGTTCAATCTTTTATATTCTAGGTGTGTATGTGGATGTTTTAAGTAACTTATATGTGATACTACTTGAACAAATAGCTTGAATGCTTTGAACTTCTTGAATTTTCTTTTATTTTACCTAAGGATTGCTTGTATTGCTCGAGAGGATTTTTATGATGATGTTAAGTCTTTAGAGTTTTATCTTAATAGTCTAAAAGTTATCTTGGGGGCTACATTAAAAATCTTGATATGGAGGTTATGGTGGCCTTGTTTGTTACCCTTTTTGACTCTTTATTAGTTGCTTAGGGATGTTTGAGGATCTTTTTTTAACTCCAAGAGATCGTATGGTAGGTCTCTTGGACATTTTAGGTGATCATTTTGCCTTAAATGTGAATCCCTTTGAATCCTGCATTTTTTCCATCAGTCATTTTTCAAAGGGAAAATTTTCTATTTGACCACTATTAAAAATTGATAATTTATTTTGACCACAGTAAAAAATTATAAAATATATTAACCAAACAAATACAAAATTGCCCATTTGACCTCTATTTGCAAATTCGATTTTGTGCTTCACTCTCACAACCTCTCTATCTCAACCATTATAGAATTTGTTGTAAAATTTGTAGATCAGCTTAAAACTCATCACATTTTGAAGATTGGAAGTAAAACAATCTATTGTGGAGTTGAAAAAATTCAAATAGGTGAGCATTAGTGAGTTTTTATTCTAAATTTAGTTTTGTTGTATCTTTGTGATGTTTTTGTATTGTAGTTATTCAAATCTTTAGATTTAGTGTTAAGAATGTAAAAACAATAGTTGAAAATGGGTGTAAGGAACAAACAATAGCACAAAATGGTTGGTTATGGCCGACTCTAGCCAGCAAAAGTGTCTAGTTCGTTACGCATGTGCTGGACGCTGCACACCAACCACCACGTACGGTGCATGTGGTGTTATGCGCCATATTGTGTTTAGCCATGTGGCAACTTTTTTAATTTTTTTTAAAAATTGTATTTTAGTTTATATATTTTTATTTAATGTAAATATTAAATTTTATTTACTTAAATAATTATTTAACTTAGTCAATATTTTAATTTTTGTTGTCATTAATATTTATTCTTTTATTAGTTTTGATTTGTGTATTAAATTTTATTTTATTTTATTTCATATTTTGTTATTTTTAATTTTTAGTAATTATTTGAAATTTATTTTTGTAATTAATTACAAATTTTTAATTGAAATTTGTATTTTTTTATCTTATGTAATTGCTTATATACTATTAATTATTTTCTTTTATTTTTTTCAGGAAGTAAAACATCTCGAAGGATTATATAATTCCAGGATATTAATTCTATCGAGCATCGATCACTACTTACTCCGAGATGTGAGTTATTGAATTGATCAAGAAGAAATTGACAGAAAGGCAGATAGAATTATTTAAAACCACATATTTTGGCTATTTTCTGGATGCACATGACATTTCATTCTCAAATATATTAGTATATGAGATTTTATTAAAACAAGTATTTGCCTCAAAGAGGCGCCTTTTGATTCCTTTTTAAATGGTAGCCAACTAGGGAGAATCGAGGCATTGAAGTTACATACTAAAAATTTATATGAAGAATTGTGGTTCTATTATATAAGAGACGAATTTGATTCTCCCGTCTAGATTTTTATTTGATTACGGGTTTGAGTATGAGGGATTATCCTTTAGTAAGAGAGTTGAAATCAAAATTGAATAATAGACAGTGGGATAAATATTTTAAAGGTAGAAATGAGTTGACCTACAAGAATTTAGATTGGTGGTTAAATATAGTTAGGTTTAATAATGACATAGATGCTATGAAAATGTGTATATTTTATTTATATTATAAATTATTGGTGCCACGTGATCGGAGTAGAGCCAGCAAGTATTTTATGCTTTCCCTCATGAATGATTTAGATAAGTTTAATGCCCACTTGTAGGGCACGATTACATGGAGTGTGCTCTACAATAACTTAAGCACAGCACCAGTTAAAAAATTAAAGAAAGTTAAAAAAAGGCACGGTCAGGAGAAGAAAGTATATAACATCTATGCATTTAGTCAGGCATTCCTGGTGAGTAATTCTTTTCGATTCATTATTTTAAAATACGAAAAAAATAGTTATTTTTTATATTGCATTAAAGAGGATAAGGAAATAATATTATTTGATATTGTTATTTTTTATTATTTCAGATAGAATATGGATTGGCATTTGCATACAATGAGGGTGATTGTTTTCCTCGCCTTCTAAATTGGTTTAGTAGAGGCCTCCCATTGTACGAAGATGTTGAAAACATTCTCTTCATTATAGATGAAGATTTTGTATATTTTTACATAAAATGAAAAATATATGTAACTTTGTTGGAAATTTGTTTTCCTATAAATGGTTAATAAATCAGAAATTTTGTATAGGTTTTGGAAATATATAGAAAGTTAGTACCTACAAACATGAGAAGAATGTGGATTGTTGCATGGCGACAAAATTGTGCATTCCATTAGGAGAATAGGGAAGGCACTCTCAAATTTATGTATATTGCGAAGTCGAACATCTAATTCACTAATCTAATGGATGATATGGATGTTCAGTGTAGGTACCAATTCGAAGCCCCGCAAGTGTCTGGACCAATGGCATAGTAATTTAATCTTTTCCCCTTAATTCATTACATGATATTGATGAGTAGTACATTGTAAAGATGGATTATAACTATTTATGTATAGTTTAAGTTGGGCACATCATTGCAGTATAATGTTCTGGAGAAGAAGATTGATGATCTGTGGAACAATATGAAATTTATGAAAACAGAGCTAACCACCAGGATTGATACGGTTAGCTCTAAGCTAACCACCAGTATTGATATGGTTAGCTTTAAGCTAACCACTAGTATTGATTCGGTTAAAACAGGGTGAATAACTAGGATAGATAAAGGCAAAATAGAGCTCTTGCATTAAATGAGTCTCATGATGCAATACCTTAAGTCATCTAGGAACTCCGAGGATGCAAATCAAACAATGGTATTGTACATGAATTTGATTTGGTACAAAGTTAACAAGTGAATACATTGATTGATATTTTTTTATTTTAAGGGAGAGAATGCATGGCCGGACATGCAGTGTGTAACTAAAAGCACCCCAAGTGTTCAAATTATACTTGCTGCTGTTGCAGAAGGGATGAGCAGGTATGAGCGCTAGTATAAGACTACATAAGCTAAACATAGTCCTTATATAGATCCTTTTCGAAAAAAGGTCAAAAGAAAAATTATCAAATTGAAAGTAAAAGTTACAATTGACATATATGGGCGATTGGTTCCTACATATGAAGTAAAACTTAAGAAACTTCAATATTGGATAAATAATAATGACCCAAAGCAGTATGTTTCTTTACATGGGCTCGATGCTGACAAGAATTGGTTTATGGACATCTTCTATCATTTGCTTGATGATTCGGTACGGACATTTAATTTTATATATTATTTTTAAGTGAGCATTTTTAATAGTAACAACACTTATAAACATTATGCAGGGTTTTATAGCATATTAATGAATATATCAAGGTGCTCTGTACCCGATAGGATACGTTTCGACAAATGTACTTACAGAATTGCACAGTTACAGATGCATATTTTTATGTAAGTATTTTTTGCTTGGCTTTGCGCATATTACATTATAATATTGTTGGTTAACTTTGATGAGTTTAATGTCATAAATTTATATTTTTAAGAGTACATTAAATAAATGTGGTGAATGGGGAGTAGTTCAAATGCAGATGTTCAATGGATCACAGCAGAAATAAGTTTTAAATCAATTGAATTTATTGCAATTTTTCTACTCTTTAGAAAAAAAATACAAACAATAAAATGGGTTTGCACCCTTAATGCAATCTAGATATTCGGACGGAATTAAATTCAATAGAAGTGTTGTCATATGCACAGGGAATAAAGAAAGATTTTGTTTGTGCGAAAACATGGGTTGCGGCCAATAAGGTAGTGGAAGTTTAAGTAATATATTATTATCATTTAGAATACAATAAGTTAATAATAAAACAACAATGGTTTATGCAGGTATAGTTTTCATTGAATTTCAATCAAGAACATTAGTTTGCAGCAGAAATTAATTTTATTCAAAGAAGGATTACGCTGTATAGTTCTAGCGTGAATGGAAACTCCGACAAAGCCATTGAAAATTTTATATCACCTCTAAGTATTTTCATGCTACATTATCTTCGAAGATGTAAAATTTATCAATTAAGGGAAGAAGTCAATAAAGATATATCATCTTTTTTAGTTATTCATTTGAAGGATAACGTACCTCAACAGAGGGTTAAGAGTGGGGATTGCTGCGCATTTACTTGTATGTTCATTAAGTACGTTATGTTACGTCGACCATTTGATTTCTTCCCTAAGATTGGTGATTTGTTTAGACAAAAGATGGCTGTTAATTTGTAGACCACTGCTAGACAGGATGTATAGATGTGTTATATATTTTATATATGTGCATTCGTGTTATATAATTATTTAGAAGTTATTGTGTTTGGTGGATCTGTAGAGATGATATATAACTGTATAGAAGTTTTTTTTTTTTAAAGATGCAGGTTTTGGAACTTCCATAAAATAAAAAACAATTCTGCCAAAAGTATATTAAAATGAAGAGTGTTGCGTGATTTAAAAACACAACGGGCACGTATAAAATTCTAGAGAAATTTTAGCAAAGTCTACCTTGGTTTTTTAGACATCCTAAACTTGCAACTTATAAATATTAACACTTTTATAAAAGCCAACACATGCTACTATACTTCCAAACTTTTCATAACTTATCCACAACTCAAAACTATTAACATTAAATAAAAAATACATCTATAATCAACAAATTTCTAAGTGCATTAAAAAAAGGTAATGAAATTATGGTATCTAACACAAACAATAGCATAATAGAAATGGTCTATAAGAACCCTAAATCCTGTGAAATCTTTCTACAAAATTGTGCCTCAGGGTCCAAGTTATTATTTCTAACTCATACTCAGCTGAAAAAAAATTTTATTAGGCTAATATTATAGTGAAATTGAATATTAAATATAAATTTTAGTTTTATAAACAAACATACATCAGTTGTTATGCAAAGTAATAGGGTTTTGACATGTCTATCAGTTATGTCCATATTGTCTACAACGACTACAACCATTCTACAATAGTTCCCCCCTTGAGATGAAATCTGATTTATCCTACACCTGCCTACTTGACAACGTGTGTTTGAAAAATTATACACATGTGAATTGTAACTGCAAGTGCACAGGTCATGATTAAGTAATAAAATGATGAGTGAGTATCGTTCCCATGAGAATTAATATCCTAAATTATTGCTAAGTACTACGGTGCTGACAATCTAACTTTATCCAGGCTAAATTAAAGACTAAATTGAATTATCGAATTAAAAATACTTAAACTAAACTATTTAGCAAATCAAAGAGGTGAGAATTCTATGGTAAATGGTCCCAGAGGCTTGATTTCACTCTACCTTTCCCATGTTCTTCATTATTAGTGATTAATAACTATTCTTGTGATTTCATTAATCAAGTGTTTAGATTTAATCTCATTAGATCTCTTAAGCGTTGAATGAGATCCTATGCATACATAACTAAGTTGATATCTCTATCTAACTTGTTATACATACATGCATTAAGTTACCCTTAAGTAATTACCCTAAGTCTATTAGTCTCCCAACTCAATAAACTCAAAGTTCTGCTTTTTAAAATCAACACATGAGTTAAACTCTCTCAAGCATATAACCCATAAGCCTTAAATCATCTAATAAAATTTTCAATTGAATTAGAAGCATTAAGCTCATAAAAACCATAAATGAAAAATACAAGATAGTCATTAATCAACATAACAATTCAAAACATAGTTCTACGTAAAGTTACATCAAGCCCTAAAACATAAACCCTACAAACAACTAAAACATCTATTTGGGAGCTCTAAGAAGGGAGAAATAGGATTCGAATGAAGAATAAGAAAGAGAGAATAATGCCGAGGCTTAATTCAAGCTAAAGAAAGTGCCTACGTTTAAGCTTAATTTGATGCCAAAGTCAATTTTTATCTAGTTATCCACAGTGAAATGCTCAATTACATTAATCCAAATGTTCACAAGTAATCATGTTCAAACAACACAAATTACAAATAGAAACTTGAAACAAATGTAAATGAGGTAGAGAGAAAGAGGGAACTAGTTGCAGAAGTCTTTGTGAGTCTTCAATCTTCAATGGTCTGCCACAATCTAAGCTCCAAGTAGAATTCTCTCACTAAAAACCCTAATTTCTCTCTCTATTTTGTTCTCTCCTCTTCCTTAAATGAGACATTTGATCTTCTATTTATATATATTTCCAAAACCACCCTTAAAAATTAGGGCAAAGAACTAATTAAACAATAGTGCAGATGTGGCACTGCGGCCTTAAGTCTCTACCTAGGTAGGGCCATGGCCCTAAAACCTGGTAGTATTTTTCTTCAATTCTTTAGGGCTATGACTTGGACTTTTGGGGTTGTGGTTTAGACTTTTGGTTAGAACCTGCAAAACAACAATACATGCATAAGTGGTCTCATTTTTATTATTTAAAAAAGAGCAAATATCAAATTAAGAGAGGTACCAATCAATGTATAGAATGCGATTATCAACATGCTAGCTGGATGTGAATATTTCTTAAATTGTTTAGAACTATTCAATTTGATGGAATAAATACTCGATCGTGTAATAAGTTGAACAAAGACTCTCATATGATAATCTCATATGTCAATATACATCAAGTGCATGGGGATAAGCTAGTTGCTAGAAGTCAAACTTCTGAAAATAGTATGCCTTCGCAGAAATATCCACTAGTCTATCTCTGCTGTCGTTCTTCATTAAAAATTATGAAATATTCACTAGGTAAACTACCATTCAACTTGTTTTATCATTATACTTTAGCACCTTGCAATTTTTCCAAGTCGTCAACATGATCATCCTATATTGTTCTCCTTCCTGTTTATGATAAAATCACAGCTGTGTGTGCTCTTGTATCCATTCCATCAAATTGGTCACATGAAGTTTTCTTGCTTCTTTTGCAACTACATTAATACTCTATTTGATACTAATAGTCATGATGGCATATCTTCTGAAAGCACTAGGTGATCAAGCCTATCTTCTCGTACCAACATCCTCCTCTAAATACTTAGTTACATCAGTCTCATTTTCGGTAATTTGTTCATTTGGTGTTGAAACTCAGAAAGACGATATGCCTTGACAATAAGAAAATAAACAAGCATGTATCCTTTTTTAAACTTTTTCTATTAGTAACTTGTATTTTGTCACTAAATTCTCCTTCAAGTAAATGATGCAAAACCTATGATATTTATTAGGAACTACACCTTATATAGCCCTTTCAATATTGGCAGGTTGATCAGATACAAAAATTAGATCCTGATGGTCCCCAATTACTCTGTGCAGTTAAATAATAAACCACGCTCAAGAAACGTCATTTTCTAAGTCAGTAATCTCCTATGCCAATGAAAATATCTGATTATTTCCATCTTTACATACTACCACAAATATTGTACCAAGATAAGGATCTTTCACAAATGTTTCATCCACTGCAATCACCAATCGGATGGATGATTGGAAACCTCTAATGCAGGGTCTCAACGCCATAAAGAAATATTTTAAATGTTTATCAGCAATAGTTTCTAAATGAGTAACCATACTTAGGTTCTACTATTGCAACACATAGTTGTATATAAGAAGCAATCTGAATAAATCCTCTAGAGCACCTCTTATTAATCATAATGCATGCTCCTTAGCTCGCCAAGCTGTTGTATATGTTATCTCAACACAAAATTCTTCACATATCTCTGCTTGAATTTCCTTAGGTTTATAATTTCTACTGACCAATTCAAACTTATTTTTAATTACTTTACTAATTATACGACTCTTGACTTGACGGTGACCATCTCATAATTGCTTCAAGAAGTAAGAACTCTCGTTACTAATAATAACTATCAGGGTGCGAACATGTGTGAAGATATTCTTCTTTAGAAATTTCAGAACCACCATTGCATCGTTTGCTGGTAAAGCCTTAACCTCCACCCATTTAGAAACATAATCAATTGCGACAAGAATGTATCTATTATTGTGTAAGGATATGAATGGTCCCATGAAATATATTCCCTAAATATTAAAGATCTCAACGTCCAACATGTTTTATAGAGGCGTCTAATTTCTTTTGAAAATGTTCCTAACTCTTTGGCACCTATCACATCTTGCAACAAAGAAATATGCATCTTTAAATAAATAAAGCTAATAGAAACTAAAATGTAATACCTTTACTACTATTTTTTCTCCATCGAAGTCTCCGCTATACTCTAAAGCAAGACAATGCTACAATATGTCATAAATTTATTCCTTTGGAATAAACCTTGGAATTAGGTGATCCACACATTGCTTGAATAGAAAATGTTTATCCCAATAATTAAATTGAACATCAACCAGGAACTTCTTTCTTTGTTGGAATGTCAGAGTTGGAATGAGAATGCCTCTAATGAAATAGTTGACATAATCAACATACTATTGTATATCTCATTGTTGTGTGGCTAAGAGCTATTTATCTGGGAATGTCTTATTGATCATTGTCTTGTTCTTACCTTGGTTTATTCCTCCTAATTGGGATAAATAATCTACGACTTGATTTTCTGTACCTTTTCTATATTTAATTTTCTAAATCAAACTCTTGCAGTAGCAATATCCACATAATCAACCTTGGTTTTGCATATTTCTTTACAATCAAATATTTGATAACTGAATGATCTATAAAGACTGTCACCTTGACTCTAATTAAATAAGAGTGAAATTTGTCAAAGACGAATGCAACTATAAGTAATTCTTTTTTCGTGGTGTTATAGTTGGACTATGCAGCATTTAAGGTCTTGTTACTATAGTGAATAACATGAAAGACTTTTTTCTTTCTTTGCTTTATAACTGCTCCTACAACAATGTCGCTTGCATCACACATTAACTTAAATGAGAGATCCTAATCTGGTGCTACAATGATTGAAGATAAAATAAGTTTCTTCTTTATTACTTTGAAGGCTTCAATATATGCTTGATCAAACTTGAACTGCACATCCTTCTCTAATAAATTGTATAAGGGTTTAAAGATTTTAGAGAAATCCTTGATGAATCTTTTATAGAATCTAACATGTTCAAGAAAACTCATAACTCCTTTGACATTTATTGGTGGTGGTAGCTTCTTAATCGTTTCTATTTTAGCACAATCTACCTCGATTCCTTTTGAAGAAATTTGATTGCTAATGACTATTCTTACCTCAACCATAAAGTGACACTTCTCCCAATTTAATACCTAATTAATTACCTCGTAGTTCCTTAACACAAATGCTAAATTATTCAGACATATGTCAAAAGAATCCCCAAATATTGAGAAATCATCCATGAAGACTTTAAGAAACTGCTCCAATATATTAGAAAATATTGCAGTCATACATTTTTGAAAGATGGCAGACGCATTGTATAGTTTGAAAGGCATTCTCTGGAAGCATAGAGGCAAGTGAATGTAGTTTTCTTCTGGTCTTTTGGGGCTATACAATTTGATTATAGTCAGAATATCCATTTAGCAAATAGTAATATTTATGTCTAGTTAGTCTATCTAACATCTGATCAATCAATGGCAAAGGGAAGTGGTCTTTACATATGGCTTTATTGAACTTGTAATAGTCTATACACACTCAATTCAGTTACTATTATTGTAGGTATTAGCTTATTATTTTCATTTGCTAAAATAGTAAATCTTCCCTTCTTTGGCACACATTCAACTGGACTTACCCATAAACTATTTGAGATTGGGTAAATGATTCCTGTGTCTAGCCACTTGATGATCTATTTCTTCACCTCTTCTTTAACGACAGGCCTTAATCTCCATTGATGCTCTATTAAGGTCTTATGGCCATCATTTAATAAAATCTTATGCATGCAAAATGGGCGGGCTAATAACTCTAATGTCAACAATTGTACATCCTATTACTTGTTTGTACTGTCTTATTGCTCTAAGCAATTTTTTTAAATATCATTTAGTGCAGCCGAGATTATCACATGGAGAGTAAAGAAATTACTAAGGAATGCATACCTCGAATGGCTTGGTATAGGCTTGAGCATCAGTGATACTAGTTCTTTAATTAAGGGCTCATTGCGTGCCTCAATATTTTTTGGTCTCTCTAATGGCTTAACTCTTGCTTTGGCTCTGACACATCTTGGGGAAGCATTCAAGACTTTCAAGTATCTTTGTGCTTTAAGATTCTCTACCTCATTTCCATTAATTAAAAAATCTTTTAATGAGTCTTGATGATAATCTTGGCAAAAATAGTTTAAACTTCACAATGAACTATTTTGATGCTAAAGCATTATTTTTCCTCACTTGGGAACTTCATTGTTTTGAATACGTTGAAAGACATTTCCTCATTTTGAACTCTTATAGTTAGCTCATCTTTTTGTACATCCATCAATATTCTTCCCATGACTAAGAATGGTCTACTGAGGATGATGGGGATTTTGCGATCTTCTTCAATATCTAATACAATAAAATCTACAAGAAATATGAATTTATCAACTTTTACTAAAACATCCTAAATTTTGCCCCTTGGATATATAAGTGAGCTATCTGCTAACTACAAAGTAATATTTGTTAGGTTGGCTTCCCTCAAACCTAGCTTCTTGTAAATGGATAGTCGCATTAGATTTATGCTTGCTTTTAAATCACAAAGAGCTTTTCCAAAGTATTAACTTCCAATAATGCACAGAATGGTAAAGCTCCTCAGATATTTGAGCTTAATAGGTAAGTTCTTTTGTAAGATTGCACTGCATTCCTCTGTTAGATCCATTGTTTCAAAATCTATAAGTCTTCGCTTGTTTGATAGAATGTCCCTCATAAACTTCACATAACTATGCATTTTCTTTTAGTGCATCTGCAAAAGGAATGTTAATGTGAAGTTTTTTCAATACTTTTAAAAATTTACAGAATGGTTTATCTAGTTTCTAATTATGAAGTCTTTGGGAGAATAGTGGTGGAGGAATGTATGGCTGGAAGCTTACTTTTTCTACCATTTTTTTTTGTATTCTTTTTGAAGTGATGGTTATCTTTAATGAGTTGTTGGTGAGGTTGGACTTTGACCATAGTTTCTTGTAATTCCCTTCCACTTCTAAACGTTATTGCCTTGTAATGTTCTCTTTTACCTTTTGGATTAACTTTGGTATTGTTGGGCGAAGACCCTTGTGGATGACTATTTATGAATGTAGCTAACTGACCTACTTGTGTCTCTAAGGTCCTTAAAGATATTGTTTGGCTTTACAAAAGAGTGGATTGATTCTGTAGGATTGCATATGTCTTCTTTATATATTGCATGAACATGTCCTTTAAAGTTGGTTTCTTCTCATGCTGCTGCAGCAAGTATGTTGAAAATCTTAGAGGATTCGTCAATTTTAAAGACTGCTCTTAGTAGTTATCCTAAGAGAAGTTTAGATGATTCTTCTACCCTAGATTGCAGAAATTTGAATGGGGATTATGCTGATGCCTATTGAAATTCTTAATGTATTATGTTGTCTCCATACATTAATCATTGAAGGGATTATCACCACAAAAGTCACAGGTGATATTCTGGGTTTCCATGGCATTCATTTCGATTGCACAAATTTCTTAGATAATAGATTGACTTGAGCTGCCCATATAGTGAATGCTTTTATATTATAACACTTGTAATCTTTCTTGGTGTAACTCTCTTGGCTAACCATTATAGCTATTGGATGCCATTTCCTCGAGTAAGTTATATGCCTTATCGGTTGATTTTTTTATCAATGCACCTCCAACAATAGCATCTACTATAGTCCTCAAGTATCCTACTAGTCCATTATAGAAAGTTTGAACTAGTAGACACTTTGGTACCCTATGATGTGGGTACTTTCTCAACACGTCCTTAAACTTCTCTCATGGTTCATATAAAGATTCTCCATCAAATTGAACAAAATATGTTATGTCGTTCCTCATCTTAACTATTTTTAGTGGTGAAAAGAACTTTGTCAGGAATTTCTTTGATAAATCATCCCATATTGCTATATATCCAAATGGTAACAATATGAACTGGCTTTTAGTTTAGTCTTTAACTGAAAAGAGAATAACCTTAGTGTGATTGCATCATTGAGACACCATTGTACTTAAAAGTATAAAAAATTTATGATCTATTCATTTAGGTTATCATATGGTAATTCGCTAAACTGCACAAAGTTCTTCAACATCTGAATTATGCTTGCGTTAATGGTTTATCTTCGTATGCTTGAATGAATACCATCTATTAACGGAACTACATAATCTGTCAAAAAGCTATACGCCTCAGCTAAAATTGGGATCTAATAATCCATGTTTGCTGCTTGATTCTACTCTTGATGTAATCTTCTAAGTGTTCTTTCGAAATCTAGATCAAAAGTAATCACGTCGACACTTTTTTCTCTGTGCAAAAACTATTGAAATTTTTTTGCAAAAGTAAAAAAGAAAATTTTGAATTAGGAGTAGGATAGCTTGGTATTAATATTAGTAAAAAGAATACATATCAAATGCCCCAGCAACCACGCTAAATTTTTTTCAGATTGTACTAATTAGGCACCTTGATTCTTTACTTGCCCTCTTTAACTTATTGTTTAAGGCATTCTTCAATCTTTTAATTTAGTTTCAATCTCTTTGAAACTTGTTCTTCTTTGTGCTCTGGCTTGTATATCTCTATTTGGCTTCAAAAGTCCCTTATTTATAAGTTTTCGACTTCCTAAGTAAGGCAAACTTCGTATCCAAGCTAGGCTAGGATTTCCTTTAATTAAATGGGTACAGTGATGCTGAAGATACTGACTTGGGTGCCGCGGCGTTAAAATGTGGGATTTCTTTAAATCCTGCCTAACTTGAACTTTGTAGCGTTGAATGTTGAGCACCATGGAACTGGAGATGTTGACTTTAGCGCGACGACACTAGCTTTTATTTTTTCTCTCCTTGTTTTGTTTTCATCCAATTTCTAGTATCTTCACGCCAAAAGTCTTTAAGCCTATAAATCATTAATAACGTGTAAAAATGGCCAAATAATTGGGATTAAATAAATAAATATTTAGTTTAAAATGATAAAAATGTTAAACATATCTTAGTTATCTTTATTTGAGAAGATGGTGGATATATTTTATACTTATTATTTGGGCTCTATAGACTTAGTATTTTTTTTCATTTTAACTATTAATTTTAGGCTTTTTATGTAATTTATTATCATTTTGTAGGTTGAAGTCAATAGAGTAAATAGAGATTAAAATCAACAGAAAATAAGCAAAACTATCAAAATAAGACTAGAAGCTCAGCGCTGCAGCTCTAGTATCAAAGCTGTAGAGCTAGAAACGACCAAAAAATTAAGTTCAAGTAGAAACTCAAGGCTGTAATGTTGGAAATTAGCCTTGTAGCTATGAAAATGAACAAAGAAACAAGTTCATGTAAAAATGCAAGGTTGTAGCGCTGGGAGTTGGCATTGCAGTGCCTATGTTGGTAGAGAGCCAGTGGCGCTTAGGAGCAAGGCCACAATGCTAGGGAAATATTATGCTAAGGTCATGACATTATAAAGCAAGATCACAGTAGTAGAACAACTATCGAGCTAGTGTCGTAGTATTGGGAAGCAAGGCCACAACATTAGACATTGGATTAGGAAACCTTGTTTTGACTTGGACTTAAAGTATTACTCTAATTTAAAGACTTAAGCCTATAAATAGAGTATAAAAAGCCTATTTAAAAAAAAAAAGAGAATAGAAGCAAATAGCATTAGAAAAAAAAGCAATTTTGAGAGTTTAAAGCAAACGTTTAGAGAATTAAGAAGGCGAGAAGATTGAAGATCAAGTAACATTGTTTTATTTCTTCACTTTTCATCCTTCTAGTTTTTTAAGGTTTTTATGATGTTAAACTTATTATACTCTAAAACTCTTTGTCTTATCATAAACTATTTTACTTTTCCAGGATTACAATTTGAACTCAATAAATAGTTTAATGAACTTGGAAAAGGGACTATATGTTTGGCCTTAAATAGATTGATATATGATTAATGCATAAAATCTTTAAGTTTCATTTAAAATAGAAATATACTTATATGGCATATATAACTATGTAAAGAACCTATATGAATCTTCCTTTAATCTTATTGTCATCGGAATATAGAAAATTGATTAGGTAAGACATTTTCACTTAACCATCGAAAGAGATTTGTGAAGATATTAGGTTTCTTAGTTAATAATTCATATGATAGATTAAATTAAGAGGAGTAATAAGATTCAAGTGAAGTATTATGGGATAATTGTAATCCTAGGCTTTTTATATTGGTGAACCGATAATTGCTATCTTTATCTTATTTTTGCCTTTTTTTTTACTTTGATTATTTAGTTTAGATTTTATTCTTTTGAGTAATCAATTATTTAAATAAGAATAAAAAGACACAATTTTAGTACTTAACAAATTTAATAATAATTTCACATAGGAATAATGTTCTATTCATCTTTATAGTACTTATTTGTGATAACGTGCACTTGTGTTCTCAATTCACACAACAAGAGAGTTCTCAGCTTCTAAGTTTTTGTTAGGCTGAGATTTTTCTTTCTCCAGTTGACGCTAAATTCCTTTAAGTACCCATTCCATCTAGTTGGCCCACCAAATGCTTTAAAGATGGGCACATATTAGTAATATGGCCATGGTCTTGTGTTATTCACATATTTTATACTTGTTTCATTGTTTGGGCAGGATCATGGTGGCTCTTGGCTCCTCGAGCAGGCCTTTCTCTTTGATTACTTTGAACACTATTACCTATGGAACAGTTAAGGGAATATGCTTTTCCTTTTAAATTTTGGCTACTCTAAAGGGAGCCTCTTTGTAAAATTCCCTTTCGTTTCCTCCACGAGGTTAGTTCCTTCAAGGATATTTCACAAATCGTGGTGGCATTTTGTCCCATTTTTTTTTCTAAGAAGATTTCCTATTTTAGCTAGTTTCTTTGTCATCTCGTCTTCTTCAATATTCATGTATCATAGAGCATGCTCATAGGCGATAGTATAGGTTGTGGTTGGATTTTCGGATAGGTAATACTAGAATTGGTTCAACTTTAATACTACTTTTAGGGCTTCTAGTGCGACTGGTAGATTAAATGCTCTAAGGTGAATTACCTCCTAAAGGAACCGTCCCTTGAAATTCCTTAAACTTTTAGTTTAACCCTGCTTGAGTTATCGCCACTATTAAGGATCTTTAGCCTTCTTGAAGACTCCTTGAAAGTGTTGAAAAAAATTTTTAGTCGACTCGCTATAAGAGGAGATATTTCTCTATCTCAGATTTCAGTACCAAATGAATGTTTGTCCATCTAGGTTCATATAGAAAAAATGACACATTTGTCTCTAAGTGCAACGATTGACAATAGGTCAGTTATCTAGTTGACGTAGTGGTATAGGTTTGTCCTACCCTTTTAAATTAGTAAACTTAGAAGTTTGAAGCCGATTGATAATTCCATATCTCTTAGGTCATTAGTGAGAGGAGATTTATTTCATATTTAGTTGCTCTTAGAGGGGAAAGTTCCTATCTGCCTCTACTTTTAAGAAGTTAATGTAATCGTTCCTATATATTATAAACTTTACCTTCAAAGAGGTCCCTAGGTTTAGGTGCTAAGCTATGTTGTTTATATTCAATGCGCTCCCTGATCTTGTTCAGTATTCTTCTTGCATCTTCTTTAAATCTATTATTTTCTATTTGTCTATTCAGTATATCTCTTGCATCCTCATCGATCTTATTTCCTTTTCTTTGTCTATTTTGTATACTCTGACATCCTCCTTGATCTTGCTACCTTCTCTTTATCTATTCAGTATATCTATGGCATCTCATATATCTCTGTTCTTCATGCTAAGTCCATCGAGTATCTTCTGGGCATCATTCTTGCCTATATTACTCTATACGTGCCAGTACCCTGATTCTATCTCAAAGTATTCAACTTGCCAACCTTTGATTGGATAGGAGCTTGGTCATGATTTCCTTAGTATGACCTCTTACTCAACGTGTAACTTTATTCTTTGGAAGATTTTGTAAGAATGCATGTTTCCTTTTGGTCGCAGTTAACGAGGATTTCTGCTCCTACTAGTTATTGAAAGGGTGCTCTTTGGGTTCGGGAGATTGTGTTGTGTTTTGATGAGCTGTTGAGGTTCTTGTGGTCATTCTAGGTATTTTTACTTTTTTTAGTATTTCAACAAGAAAGTACTTTAACTTATCCCTGTCTTGTTGGAAGTTTCACAATTCTTTTTCCAGTATCTTTCGTTAAATTGAGGATTCTCTATCTTGGGATGATATATTGTTATTTCATTCCTTTATGGATATTTATTGATTCTATAAACCAAGATTCCCATTAGCCTATAGATTTTGTTCACTATTCTGAGTAGCCATAGAGCAGATAGTCACAATCTTTGAATGCATGTTCATTATAATTTTCGTCTTTTCAATAGCTTTTTGTTTGCTTCTCACAGAAGTGTCAAACTATTAACGCTAAAATTTGGTTAATTTTGAAGTCAACAAGTTGAATTTATTTCTTCTAGGAATAATAAACAGACTCTGAGAGGAACTAGGCTAGACTAGTATGCTCTAAGAGTGTTGAATCCTACAATAAAAAAAGAAAGTGAGGCCACACTGAAAGCTTTTCTGATATAGACACTTCGATGCTTAAGTTAGCAATGGTCAAATAAAGGAAAAAATAATATAAAGGCAAGAAAAAGAGGTAACAAATAAAACAATAGGTTTTTGCTGACAATTTTGAAGGAAATGAGAGATTTAGAGCAATGTAAAAGTAATTAATCTTAATGATGATCCTCAACCCTGGTATTTGGACCCTTTTTATAGGATTATATTGTGAGCTTAATACGTAATTATAGAATCTTACTAGGGTTGTAAATCATTAAGAATTTTTCTTCTTAGATTCATGTATTAAACTTTTACTATTGAGTTAAACCTTTCTTGTCCATATAGAACTTATGCCAAGATTATTGGAATTGTATTTATGGAATATACATCAAATCTGTGATTCTCAATGGCAAGTTTATTTTAGGAAGCTCATGCACGATTAGGATGGTCGATCAGCTTGAGAAGGATACTCGATCAAGGATAATGTTGGCTAGGAGAAGACTATAAATTTGCTCGAGGACATCAATGTACCCTTACAATGTTTGGGCTCAGTTTCTTAGGCTTGTGTTTTGTGAGCACAATAGATGATTTGGGATTTGTAATGATTAGACTTATGGGCCAATATTCAAAGGTTACACTAAAGAAGCATTATCTGTAGCACAAGAGCCTACAAGGGTTATTATACACCTAAACAAAAATAATGATGAACAACAAAAAGATAATGTCAGAATGTATATTTTTTGTATAATCCTTACGTAATTCTTAACAAATGAGAATGCCATAAAACCACAACAGTACCACATCTAACAATTGTTTCAAGATTTATTAGGACAACAAGCCATGCTTTTAGCAGCATGGGTTTTACTGATTGTGCTCTCTGTATTCTTAGGTTTTGTGAGTGTAGGATGACCTAGTGCACAAGAATTTTAGGTTAACCATAAACTACTCATAGTGTTTGTTGAGGGAGGAAATGCCCTTCTCCTTCTCGATGTTATGTTGAAGCAAAGAACCTCAAGTTCAACCTAGAACCCTAACTTCCTTGCGTAGTGGAATAACCTGTTAATCAAGAAAAAATAACAAGAATCCAAAGCAAAAAACAAAAGAGTACAACACAATCTTACGTGGTTCGGTGAATTGCCTACGTCCACGATGGATCCAAGGATCTTAGCCTCTCTTATTCACTCCCTAAAGATATTACAAGGAAAACCCAATTGAAGAACCCTCAAAAGGACCTAATGTTTAGTGAACCCTTGCTTTACCACAAACAATAATCACCCAAACGATGGTTCCACTCTAGCTCACACAAGCACTTAGTGTCTACCCAGTTCTTTCCTCTCTTAGAGTCTCTCTTAATAATTGATCTCAACTAAAGGGTTTATAGGTGTTTATATATGGTGTATTTCGTGCCTACTAACCCTATTCCTTGTTGGAGTAAGAGTCTACTTATTTTGGAAGTCCAAAACTTACCAAAACTCAAAATTCCAAACCAAAACGAACATTTTAAAAAGTCTGAGTGCCACGGCACTCGTCCCTGGGTGCTGGCCAAAATTGCACCCAGCGCCGCGGCGCTAGGGTGCTACCTTGGGGGCCGCGGTGCTCAGCCCTGACAGTGCCTATCCGTATTTTCTTCATTTCCTACGCGTATTCGAGTCCCATTTTGCTTCCCTCTTCGTGTCCTACACATCCTAGACTTCTCCATACGTGTCCCACACGTTCTAGACTTCTTATAACTCTTTCCTTTGGTATTCATCTCAATTCTTGTCCAACCAAGATTGTTGAATCACCAATTTTCCAACAAACCCTTCCTTGATTCAAAATCTTCCAAATAAGAAGGTTTCGGGATCTGATCCACACCAATACTCTATCACCTAGAGTTGAGCCCAGTTAAGTCTCCACAAAGACTTAACTTTCTGATGCAATATTTCTATATCATAAAATTAAGTGCAAGTATACACTATTGTATGCAAGTAATAAAGAGACTAAATAAGTCGGATGTCGAACCGACATGGATAATTTCTTCTTTTTAACCAATTACTAAAATTATGTCTTCCTATTAATTATTCAGATAAATAAAAATCTAAGAATGAATGTAGAAAATATAAAGGCAAAAACACAATGCAAAGAGATTTAAGTGATAACAATATAGAAAAAATCTACTATCCCTCAATATGCTTTCTAATGATTAATCTTCTAATATTTAACTCCCTTAGTCTTTGTTATTGATTAAAACACTAATGTATTCACAAGCCTCTTCCAAGGTCATGCAAGTATACCTTAATTTACCAAATACCTATATTCTTACGGTACTTGTAATAAATTAAGATTTATTAAGATTAGGTCTTATTGATCATACATGCCAATTAGGTATATTCCTATCCTAAATTGAAACTTGCATATGCAACATTGAATGTTACTCTACAATCATGCATCAAATTACCTAGGTCTAAATATTATGATTCCTCTTCCGAGTTTATCAATAATATTACCAACTCATTCACCATATATTGGCCAGATATATTGAAGCATTAAGATCAAGTAATTTGAATATCAAAGAACTAAGTTTATTAAATATTCAAAAGATATAGTAATTAAGCACACATATTGAGTTCAAGTATTAACCCTGAAAAATAAGTTTAGCTCATGGCTACAAGAGAACAGCAGTAAAAATAATAATAAATCATGATACAATCAATAGCAAACCGATATAGACGTCGAATTAACCGTAGCAAAAGCGCGAAAAATTGAGCGTTTCTTATCACCTTCTTTTTTTTATGAGTCTTCTTTTATGTTATTTTGTACTGTACAATTCCTTTATTTATGGGATCGTTTTCTCACCAGAGGTAATGATATACATGTATTTAATGAATAATATACCGTAGAATAAGATGCTTTCAAATTTCATCTAATATATCTATTCGAAATTTGTATATCCTCTTTAAATATATATTTCAATATATAATTAAACATGTATATTCTATTTATAGAAAAAAATTTGCTCTTAATTACACTGCCTAAGAACTCTTAATGCCAAAGAACGCTTTGAATCTCTCTCTAAAGTTGCTTCAATTAAACTCTTATTATTTTCTAAGACTCGTGCTCTGTATTCTTAGTGTTCTTGAATTGCTCTAGGTTGCTCTTGGATTCCTCTTAAAGGCTGGGAACGAGTGGCTTTTTATAGGGATTGATATGAGCTTGAAAATCTCAATTCGCGTCGAACTAAGACTCGCGCTACCGCTGGGGCGCTATGCAGTTATCGCTGGGGCGACGCATGAAAAAGGCTTCACCGCTGGAGCGGTGGGTTGATGGCGCTAGAGCGCTGAATCATCGCTGGAGCGGTAAAGGTTTGGCGCTGGGGCGCCAGATGCGACTTAAACAGGTCATTTTTCTTATTTCAATCACTATTACAATGTTGGGGCGATAATACTTATGGCGCTGGGGTGATGGACACATACTTTAAAAACTTTGTATTTTAGTCCCTGTTGATGGAGGAAATGCCCTTCTCCCTCTCAAGGTTATGTTGAAGCGAAGAACCTCAAGTTCAACCTAGAACCCTAACCTCCTTGTGCAGCAGAATAACCTATTAATCAAGTAAAAATAACAAGAATCCAAAGCAGAAAACAAAAGAGCACAACATAATCTTACGTGGTTTGGCCAATTGCCTACGTCCACGGTGGATTCAAGGATCCTAGCCTCTCTTATTAACTCCCTAGAGATATTACAAGGAAAACCCAATTGAAGAACCCTCAAAAGGACCTAATGTTTAGTGAACCCTTACTCTACCACGAACAATGATCACCCAAACGACGGTTCCACCCTAGCGCACACAAGCACTTAGTGTCTACCCAGTTCTTTCCTCTCTTAGAGTCTCTCTTAATGCTTGATCTCAACTAAAGGGTTTACAGGTGTTTATATAGGGTGTATTTCGTGCCTACTAACCCTATCCCTGTTGGAGTAAGAGTCTACTTGTTTTGGAAGTCCAAAACTCAAAATCCCAAACCAAAACGGACATTCTGATGCGTCTGGGTACTGCGGCGCTCATCCCTGGGTACCACGACGCTAGTCAAAATTGCGCCCAGCGCTGTGACATTAGGGACCCAGCACCGCGGTGCTTGGGTGCTGTCATAGGCGCCGCGGTGGTCAACCTTGGTAGTTTCTATCCGTATTTTCTTCGCGTCTTCGAGTCCTATTTTGCTTCCCTCTTTGTGTCCCACACGTCATAGACTTCTCCATACGGTCCCACACATTCTAGAAGTCTCGTAACTCTTCCCTTTGGTATTCATCTCAATTCTTGTCCAACCAAGATTGTTGAATCATCAATTTTCCAACAATGTCCTTCCTAAGATTTGTTCAATACAGTTTTTAAAAAGAAGAGTTGGCATTCAGCAGAAAGACTACCCTGTGCATGATGAAGGCTCCTTGAACAACAAAAAGATAATTTCAAATTTTATTTTTTATTTTTGTATAATCCTTACGTAATTCCTAACAAATGAGAATGCCATAAAACCACAACAGTGACACATTTACCAATTGTTTCAAGATTTATTAGGACAACAAGCCATGCTTTTAGCAGCATGGGTTTTACTAATTGTGCTCTTTGTATTCTTAGGTTTTATATGTGTAGGATGACTTAGTGCATATAAATTTTAAGTTAACCATAAACCACTCATAGTGTCCAACCTGAGGTTTGTCAAATCTAAGTTAACTAAATCTAGGTTTGTCAAACCATAAACCCTGTGCATGAGGAGGGCTTCTTGAGTCATGTTGTTGATGATCACTATTTATATCTATTGTTTTTTCTATCAACAAGAACTTCTTATCAACAAATAAGAAACCAAAAGTTAAAGAATAAAGCAGGAACACATATGGCGCATTTAGCACAAACTTTAGCAAAACATTAACTTTTTTATAGTGGTATATACTGAGAAGTCCAAATGACATGGACAACTACTCAAAATAATTTCACATGAATATGTGGTACAACATATGCCACTAGCTCTTTGTCACTAAAAGTTGGAATAACATAATTGCATAAATGTGTTGATAATATCATATAAATGTATGTTCTAATACTCCATACAAACTCGAACCATATTTCATAGCAAATGAGGAAGAATTTTCTTTGCAAAATTAGAGCATGAGACGAATTCACAACATCACTTAGTGAAATAGAAAAAGTAAAAAATTACAAGGAATACTCAAATCCATTAATAATTTTTTTTCCCTTAAAGAAGAGCCATCAATAGTAGTAGTTTAGCTAATTAAAGTGTCCAAGCAAGCTAATATTTAAATGAGAACAAAGAAAAAGGGTGCACACCTACCTACATCTATGGCTTAACTTAAAAATATGAAATGGAACAAAAAAATAAGGCTGAATAGATAAAAAAGTCCAAATGATCATTTAACATTTAAGGTTATTAGATTTGTTAAGTATGAATGATAAAAAAGAGAAGGGAAAAATAAAAAGAAAAAATTATGGCTAAGGTAAACACCAAAACCCATATAGTTGTGTGAATACGAAACAACATTCATAAGCTTTTTCCCAAAGATTTTGTTAAAAACAAAAATAGAACCTCAGTCATAGGACCCCTAAAACAAAAATTATTATTAGAATAAACATATGTCATCAAAATGGTTGAATTTGATGGATATATTTATTTTTAAAGTTATTTTAATTATATTTTATATTATATATTATCATATATATAATACAAAAACATTAACTACATAAAAATAAGTAAAATAAAGATAAAACCTGAATTTGAATACGAAGAAGCATGTTAATAGTATTGTCCTAAAGTTATATAGTCCTCTTCTCATATGAGTGATATTTATATGGCTTTAAAATATAACCCAACTTATTGCCGATCTTCTCGATGAGCATGATCATTGAAAGAAAAATGTCCAGTCATCATTGTTATAGTTATTCAAAAATACAATATATAGAATACTTTATTTTTTTATTTGCATGTGTATTTTAACTTTTTATTCTTTCTTCACTCTCACACTTCTAATAAGAAATAACTAACACCTTTTATATAGTGGTAAGTAGTTTAGGTAATAATTCTTATTAGGGCATTAACCAACTTGCATTAGTTTCTTGTAGTCCAATCAATATATGTGTAATTTAGATTTATATTTTGGCTCTATTTTACCTTAAGAATTGCTCATTTTCATGTAATTTTAGAGTTATTTATGCGTTTAATGTTGTTTTTTAAGGTAAATTATGAAAATATGAAGAAAAAAAGAGAATTTGAGCAAATACAGCTGAATTGGATACCAAAAAGTCCAGGGAGCTGAGAAAAGTGATGATCACCCTAGCTTTCATTATAGAAATACTCTGATGTTCATATGAGATGATGAACAACGACACATTGTGATTTTTGAATGTCACGGTGTGAATTTTAGAGCAATATCTCAGAAGAATGTTATAGCATTTAGAATGCCTCCGCATTGAAGATTTGAACGCTACAGCTAAAGGTTGGCATTTTTAACAGAAAACCAGAAAATCAAACCAGACCGGATCGAACCGGCCGGTTCGGTTCGGTTTTTATTTGTAAAAATAACCGATCAGGTTTTTTTTTAAGAAAAAATGATCGGTCCAGTTTGGTTTTGGTTCATTTTAATTTTAATAAAATCGAACCGAAAAATTGGGTATTTTGGTAAATTAAACTAAAATTGACATGTGGCATTGTATAAGTGGCAGCTATAGCACAAAAAAATTAAACTTTGTCATATATAATCCCATCTCATTCTTAACTCAATAAAATAAAATAAAATAAAATTTAAAAAACTTAAACCTAAAACTAAAAGAAACAAATAAACAGTACTCATTTTCTAATTGTTCGTTTCCCTTACACAGTGACAGAGCCCTTAACCAGTTAGCCGTGCCGTCCGTCCACTAGTACTGGTAGGTTACTGTTCAACCTTTACCAGTTTGCTCTTCGCTGTTTCCCTTTCTATTTTTCTTTGTCGTTTCGTTGGTTTTTTCCGATTCCGTTACAAATTAAACAGTGACAGAGCCCTTATCTTGCCATGCCATTTGTCTTTTGGTGGTTGTCGTTCGACCTTCATCAGTTCGCTCTTCCCCGTTTCACTACCTACTCTTCTTCACCAGTTTATTATTTTGCCGTCAACCTATCTTGGTCGTTTGTAGTTCGTCATCACGCTGGTGTGTCTCCATCCGCCATCTTATTGGTGTGTCGTTGTTCGCCGTCGCGCTAATGTGTCACAGTTCACCTTCGCCCTAGTGGTCGCCCTTTGCCAATTCGAGTCCTCACTATTGGTAACTAGAACATGTCGGTTTTTCACTTTGTCTTTTTTATTGATCATTTTCCTATACATGTGAGAAGTTTTTTTTTTATTTAGGTGATAATGCAATATCTTAAGAGCAGATTGCAATTGTTGGTTTTGGTGAATTTTCTAGCTGTTATCTTAACTTGGCAATTTGCAGTCTTTTAATTTCTGCGTGCATCAATGTTGTAAAGTTCATATTTTCACCATCAATTATTGGTATTGAAATTGATTACTACTACTATAGGTTATTATTTGGTTTATGACTTGCCATTAAAGAAAAATTAGGTATATGTGACCTCCCATTATATGTTTGTTATACATGGTTGTAAAATGTTGTCAAATGCAACCCTTAAGCTTCATATGACAACCATTGATTGGTGAACATAATTTAAGATATATATTTTTTATCTTAATTTTATAAGCTTAATATTTACCCATAATACTCTTGTTGACATTTCTTATGCTTTTTAGTCATAGTGGTGAAAGTAAAATTTAGTATTGTATGATAATTGTGTCACTTCTTTTTTTCGTTTGTATTGACTTAAAAACCTGGCATCATGATTTTACATACTCTGATGTCATCTTAGTTGTACTATTTAGTTATGATATGATAGTATTATGAATTGTGATTTGTGATTTTGTTGTAGAATAGATCGTAGTTCAGAAATTAAAAGAGGTGGGCAAAGTGTTACCAATAGTAATACTAGTCACTTGAGACCAATAGTGTGGGAAAGTTTTACCAAGCTACCGGGTAAGGAAAGAGCTAGATGCAATTATTGTAAGAAGACATATGCTTGGCACAATAGTAATGTCAAAACTTCAAATTTGAGGTCTCATTTGAAAAGGTGTGTTGCTTATCTGAGCACACAAATTGATGAAACACAACAAGAGTTAATACTAAAAAACATAAATGTGAATGTATAGGGAAAAAGTGTTGCAAATGTTGTGGCAATTGGGTTTAATTAGAAGGATCTCAGAAAATCACTTATTCGATGCATCATAAAAGATGAGTGGCCTTTTAAGAATGTAGAGGGTGAATGATTTAATGAGTTTATAGCGAAAGCTTGTCCAATATTTAAAATGCCATCACAAAGAACAGTTGCAAGACATATTCTTGATATGTATACGAATAAGAAGGTCTTGTTGCAAAGTATTTTATGTTTCAATAAGCAGAGGATTTTGATCACAACGGATACTTGGACTTCAATCTAGAATGAGAATTACATGGTAATAATATCTCACTTTATTAATGAAAAGTGGGAGTTGCATAAAAGGATTCTCAATTTTTGGACTATTGAAAATCATAAATGAGAAACTATTGGGAAGTGTATAGAAAGTTGTTTGCTTGAATGGGGCATTAAAAATATATTTACTATTACAATGGACAATACAAGTGCAAATAATATTGTAGTGACTTATGTTAAAAAAAAATTAAGGAGCTGGAAAGAGGATTCATTAGTTATAGTGATAACTTCATGCATTTGTAGTGTTCTGCACATATTATTAATTTAATTGTGCAAGATAAGATGAAAGAGGTGAATAAGTCCATTGCTAGTATTTGTAATGTTGTCAAGTCCCTCAAGATTGAAAAAATTTAAAAAATTTGTAGAAAGAGAGAAAATCTCATCAAAAGCATTTGTCCATCTAGGTGTACCAACTAGGTGGAACTCAACATATTTAATCCTCGTTACAAATTGGAAATTGTGGAGTGGTGTTTAGGCATTTTATTTGAGGCACAAGTGTAGGTGAAATGATGGCTTCTATTAAATAATTATTATTTAAGTTGTTTGACAATTGGATTATATGATGGGGGAGAATCTATTGTCAATCAATTAGGAGATAAAGTACACGAAGAGGGTGCAGTAGAAGAAGACACTTATGATGCTTTGTCCCAATTCTATAAAACACAAAAAATAAGAACTGATGTCTCGGAACATGAGATTCAGAGGTATTTGTCAACTGAGACAAAGAAATCCAACAATGTACACTTTGAAATCTTAAGTTTGTGGAAATTAAATTGTACAAGGTATCTAGTTTTGTCTCGAATTGCCAATGATGTTTTTGCAATTCCAGTATCTATTGTTGCTTCTGAGTCTGCATTTAGTATAAAATGACGCATTCTTGATGCATTTAGGAGTTCTTTGACTCCTCAATCTATGAATGCCTTAATTTGGACTCAAAATTGGCTTCGATCTACTCTTCTTGGAAACAAGATGGACGTGCCTGACATGAAAGATGCTAACATATGTGAAAGTGTTGAAACAAGTATAATAATTATTTATATTGTTATATGATAGTTAATTTTTTTAACTTCATTTTTTAACTTATCTTTTTTATATTTTTTTTATAGAATTAGGCATCTCGGTGAATGCATCAGAGCATATTATGGCCACTGATGCATAAAAGTATTGGAGGTAATAAATTTTAAATTAATTATGTATCTTATATTTCATAAGTTATAGTTTGTTATCTTTTTGGATTGGAAGTGAAATTAATGGTCATGGAGTTAGCCATTTTGGATTTTGGGTATATGGTCACCATTACGTGGTGTGGGTAGACAATTAAATATTGATAGATAATTTTATTTTTATGTACAATCATATTTTGAATATTATGTTGGTGAACAATTTTATTTTTATGAATATTATGTTAAATTGTTTACGGATAATTTTTATTTTCATAAATATTATGTTGATGGACTTTATTCATTTTTATGGATAATTTTGTTGATGAAGAATTTTATTTTTATAAATATTATATTGATGGACAAATTTTATTTTCAAGGATAATTTTGTTGATGTACAATACTCTTTTTCTATGGAATTGTTAGGGTTGGCCATTTTGAATTTTGGATATGTAATCACCATTACATGGTGTTGATGGATAATTTTATTTTGATGTATAATCTTATTTTGAATATTATGTTGATGGGCATTTGAGATGGATAATGTTTTAATTAGTTTTCATTTTAAAAAAACAACAAAAAAAAATTCTCTTTATTTTTGTAATAGCAATATTCATATTCATAATATGTTCACTTATAATTTTAAGCCAAAAAAAAACAAAGTGTAATTAATTTATCTAATATGGTCTATGTTTGTAATATCGTTATTCATAATATGGTCATTTATAATTTTAAGCAAAAAAATAAAGTGTAATTACTTTGTAGATAAATTCTAAATATTATTATGAAAGAATTATGTAAACTTAATAAAATAAGAATTATGTAAACAAAAGTCTAAAAATTTAAAATAAAACAGCACAAAATAGCTAAAAAAGCCGAAAAAATCAAACCAGAAAAACTGGTTCAATTTTTCCTTTCTAAAATAATTAATTCAGTTTTAATTACACAAAAAACCGAACCAAACCGTGCCCAGTCTTAGCCACAGCATTAGGTCAACATTTTGGAGAACACTCATATGTTCAAAGGTAGAACGTCATAGCTTTGGGACTTTTTCTGTACCATATAAAAATCTGCTTTTTAGCTCTTGAGGTGGCTTGGCTGGCTCCAAACATAACTCTAACCATTTCTCTCAACCATTACACACTTTCAACTCAGAAATCATTTTATATTAAACAAGAAAAACATTTAAAGCTATTTAGAGAGGGGTTACACAAGATCAAGAGCACGTTAACTAATCATTGAAGAATTCAACTAACATAAAGGATTGAGCAGAGATCACATTGTCTTCACAAGATTTAGTTTGATGAGGTTGTATTATGATTATTATTGTATTTAGCCATAAAACTTTTATCATGTTGGTTTAATTTTATTATCTAGGGTTATAAACTTGAATTCAATATGTGTACTTATTTAATTCCACTGTTATGAACTCCGTTTATTATTCAATTTGTTTATTCTTAATGCTTTCAATATACTGGCATAATGAATGAATGATTAGGGAACACTAGGATAAACTTGGAAAAGGCATATTATTATTAAGCCTAGGACAAATTGATGCATCATTGTGGAATGGCATCTGTAAGTTTTTAAATAGAATAGAAATATATCTATATGGCATGTATGGTAATACAACCTAGTCTTAATAAATCTTGATTTATTCGAATTACCATAGGAATATAGGTAATTGGTAAATTAAGGTATAATCGCTCGACTATTAAAATAGGTTATTAATGAATTACATGTTGTAACTAATAATTGAACTGAAGGATTAATAATTGGGGTAAAATCATTAAAAACTCATATTGAGGGATAGC